>BTCW01000011.1:56075000-58475000 GCA_033239725.1 Echinochloa phyllopogon | reverse complement strand
GCGTGGGGTGCGGATTTTACGTCAACACATCCCGTCTAGGACTGGGTTGCGTCCTTATGCAGGAGGGCAGAGTCGTGTCGTATGCCTCCAGGCAGCTGAGGAAGCATGAGCAGAACTATCCGACGCACGACTTGGAGTTGGCAGCTGTGGTGCATGCTCTGAAGATCTGGAGACACTACTTGATTGGGCACAGATGTGACATCTACATTGATCATAAGAGCCTCAAGTATGTCTTCACTCAGTCAGATCTGAACATGAGACAGCGCAGATGGTTAGAGCTGATCAAGGATTACGACCTGGAGATTCATTATCACCCAGGGAAGGCCAACTTGGTGGCAGATGCTCTGAGCAGGAGGAGTTATGTGAACAGGATCACTGGACACTGTTTGCCTAAGGAGCTCAGCCGAGAGTTTGAGCGGATGAGTCTGGGATTCGCCACCAGCATCACCGAGATGGCAGTGGAGCCCACACTCGAGCAGGAGATCCGGAGAGGTCAGCTACAGGATGAGAAGATCCGAGAGATTGTGGGGAATGTTGCATTAGGAAAGGCCCCTGGATTCTGAGTTGATGATCAGGGAACTCTATGGCATGGAAAGAGGATATGTGTGCCAGACATAGCGCAGATCAGAGAGACGATTCTGAGAGAGGCACATGACTCAGCTTATTCGATCCACCCGGGCAGCACTAAGATGTATCAGGACATCAAGGAGAGATTCTGGTGGTACGGATTGAAACGTGATGTGGCGACTCATGTGGCATTGTGCGACACATGTCAGCGAGTCAAGGCGGAACATCAGAGGCCAGCTGGATTGCTTCAGCCGTTGAAGATCCCGGAGTGGAAATGGGAAGAAGTTGGCATAGACTTCATCACTGGACTGCCCCGCACTCAGAGAGGATTCGACTCCATTTGGGTGATTGTTGATCGTCTGACCAAGGTGGCCCACTTTCTGCCAGTGAAGACCACCTACACAGGCGCCAGGCTAGCAGAGTTGTACATGGAGCGGATTGTGTGCTTACACGGAGTGCCGAAGAAGATTGTGTCAGATCGTGGTACTCAGTTCACCTCGCACTTCTGGCGAAAGTTGCATGAGTCCATGGACACGAAGCTACACTTCAGCTCAGCTTATCACCCGCAGACAGATGGTCAGACAGAGCGGACCAATCAGATACTGGAGGATATGTTGAGGGCTTGTGCGTTGCAGTATGGAGTCAGCTGGGATAAGAGTTTGCCGTATGCAGAGTTCTCCTACAATAACAGCTATCAGAAGAGTTTGCAGATGGCACCGTTCGAGGCATTGTATGGCAGGAAGTGTCGGACCCCATTGTTCTGGAATCAGACCGGAGAGAGTCAGGTCTTTGGTCCGGAGATACTCAGAGATGCAGAGCGGCAGGTGCAGGTGATCAGAGAGAACCTGAAGGTGGCCCAGTCTAGACAGAAGAGTTATGCGATGTCAGACGGAGGGACCTCAGCTTCAGAGTTGATGATTTTGTGTACCTGAAGGTGTCACCCATGAGAGGTGTAAAGCGGTTCAATGTCAAAGGCAAGTTGGCGCCTCGTTACATTGGACCATTCAGGATACAGGAACGGATGGGCGAAGTGGCATATCGGCTAGACCTGCCTGAGAGACTAGCCGGAGTACACGATGTGTTCCATGTGTCCCAGCTGAAGAAGTGCTTGCGGGTGCCAGAAGAGCAGATCCCGATTGATGAATTGAATGTTCAGGAGGACCTCACATACGAGGAGTATCCGATCAGGATCCTGGAGGTGTCAGAGAGAGTCCTGAGGAACAAGACCATTCGGATGTGCAAGGTGCAGTGGAGCCGGCATTCAGCAGATGAAGCGACTTGGGAGCGGGAAGAAGACCTCAAGTCCGAGTACCCACAGCTCTTCGCTTCTACATCCGAATCTCGAGGACGAGATTCACCTTAAGGGGGGTAGGTTTGTAACACCCAAAATACCCAAATTTAAAATTTTCTTTGGCATTTAATTAATTATTTAATGCTCTCACCTATTTTATAAAGGCTAATAATAATTTTCAAAAATTTAAAATCAAATATAAGTGATAGAAACATTTATTGTTGCATTCATGCTGCTGCATTTATTTTTGTATTGCCTGTGATTCAAACAAGAATTTAAATATATTTAAATTCAAATTTGAATCACTTTGTTTGGAGCTCTAGAAAAGTTGCTAGGCCCATGGTTCGATTCTGCTCCCTAAACTCTCCCCTAGTCCACTTTTCCTCCCTCTACTCTCTTTCTAGTCCGGCCCAGCCCCTCCCCACTTCTTTCCCTGCGGCCCAACTCCTTTCCCCTCTCCTTTTCTTTTTCCCGGCCCGATTTCCCCTCGCGGCCCAGCTTCTTCCCCCCCTCTACCCGGGCCGGCCCAACAACTCAGCCCAGCCAGCCGCGCCCTTCTCTCCCCCCCCTGTGTCGCTGCCACGCGGGACCCACTTGTCGGGTCGCTGACGTACGCCGACGTCACCTTCCTTCTCCTCCCCCTTCGACCTTCCTTTCACCGGGCCGGCAATGGCGCGGCTGCCGCGACCATCCCGCACGCCGAGGCCGCACCCACCCCCGCGCCTACATAATTTGGACGCAGCTCCTGCCCTCACCCCCATCTCCCACAACCCTAGCGCCGCCGCGCCCAAGCTCCGCCTCTCCCAAGCGCAAGCTCGCTTGCTGCCGCCGGCCGACATTGCTCCGCCGCCTCGGTGCACCGTCGCCCCGATCCGGCCGTGGAGAAGCTCCGCCAGGCCACGAGGACCCCGCCAAGCTGCTCAGGGTCCTGTCCCGCGCACCAGAGCTCCGCCCCCGACGAACACCGACGACAAGCTCCGCCGCCGCTCGCCGACCCACCTCGTTGGACCTGCTCCGGCCAATTCCGTTCGCCAGGAGCACTGCCAGGAGGTAACAAGGCGATTCCTCCCCTCAATTTAGGCTCCCGAGCACCGTAGCACCCATCCCCGCGGTCGCCAACGAGCTTTGTCCGCCGGCCGCCGTCGTCCACCACTGAGCACTGCTCGAAGCACCCCTAGCACTACCCAGTCGCCCTCACCATCGTCCACTGATGCTCCTGAGCCGAAAAACCCAACCCCGAAGCACCCGAAACTCACCCCTCGCAGCTCACCGGAGTTCACCTCCGCCTCTCACCGCCGTCCGCCACCTCGGGTGCGCCATCCACCACTAGGACCCCCTGGTTGCACTCGCCGCTCCCCGAGGAAGCCGTAGGACCCGGTCCCGCCCTAAACCGTGCTTCCTAGCGCGATTTCGTCCACGCTCCGGCGAACTCGCCACCGTCGCGAGCGCAGCGCCGCCGCGGGCTCCGTCCCTGCCGGCGACCCAACCCCCCCCCCCCCCCCATTAATCCGAGCCGCCAGATCGTGATCGGACGGCCGCCATGCGTCCCCGTCCCAAGTCAACTTGGAGCATACCGGTCAGCGCCGGTAATCTTGCTAAAGAGCCCCTCAGTTTCTCCAAAATTAACCCGCGGTCCTTTCCAGTTCAAAAATAATTACAAATAGGTCCTGTTTTATTCGTTTAGGCCCCTGGAAATTTTAAAACTTTGCCAGCAAGCCCCCGAATCTTATAAACGCTATAACTTTCACGTTTTAGCTCTGATTTGCGTGATTTTCGCGCTCACGTGTTCGTAGCGAAGCGTAGATTATTTCTAGCTCCTGTTTTTGTACTGTTTTTACTGTTTGGTGTACTGTTCTAATAGAATTACTTTTGCTTGCATGTGATGATTGTTTTGGAATGCGTGCGTGTTGATCGTGTCCAGTCGGTGAGCCCGTAGCGTTGGACTACGAGTACGTTGAGGACGTGCCGGAGCAGGATTTTCAGCAGCAGCCGTACTCCGAGGAAGGCAAGTTATAGCACGGACAATCCTTGCTACCTATCTCACTTTTAATACACTGTTCATTACATACGCATGTGTCTAATACTGTTTACCATTAAGGTTGTATCTAGTATTTATCTCCCTGTCCTTGAATTCCTATGGGTTTTTGCATATGGGTAGCATTTTGCTAGGCGCAACTACTGTCACCTTTAATTAATTGTTAATATTGACTTAATGGCCCACTTCAACTTTTATGTTAAAACTTGCTTTTTAGCAACATGGATTAGGGGGCTAGAGCATGTGCTGTGTGCTTTGCTCTAGTGTCTCCCTCTAAGGACCGGTTCTTAAAGCGGCAACCCAGGAGCCTGTCGCCACCGCCGGAACTATATGGGCTCTGGTCTTGGTTAAGTAGCTTGTACGTCTCTAGCTTGGCAGTAGTTACCGAGGGGCCAACGGCGTTGTGGGAGGTACGGCGCTGGGTGATCTCCGATTCCACCGAGGACGGTAGCCCCGTCGGCTAGGTCACGTTAGACCCAGTCCCGTGTAGGAGTCTCAGCGATTGAGAACTCTGCACGTTGCGCAGTATGGGTGGGACACCCGCGCTCCGGACGCCATCGACCCCCTCACGGTGTGACTCCGTGGGCGTACGTCGATCTCGGTGCCTAAGTTTTCACCACCGTATAGTACTCCAGCGGCTACTGACTTGTTAGGGTGTCTTGTGAAAGCCTCGTAGCGTCCCTATGCAGTCACACCTCGGTAGTGTTGATGTGCGTGGTTGGGTGCAAAGTTCTTTTGAACTTTTACGCGACTGGTGGGTAAAGGGCGAAACCTCTGCAGAGTGTACGATCTATCATGATAGCCTTGCTTAGGGTCACGAGCGGCCTGGATCCTTTTTGATTAGAATATGGTATTTATTACTGCTTAATGACACTTACACTATTTAATTGGGTTACAACCGGGTTCGCATTCACTTGTAGTAATTAGGATAAAGTTAAAACGAACCAACTAAAAGTGCTAATGCAGTTAAGCCAGTGTCTAGCCTTTTTGAGCCTTCATAACCCGTGCTATACTTGCTAAGTAATTTCCATTACTTACACTTGCTATTATTATCATTTTGGGCAAAATCCCGGACGGGTAACAGATTGGAGTCAGGCTGACTATGCTGTGGAGTTTCCCGAGGACTTGCCGTACTTCTGAGTTGGTGTTCCCCCAGTCAGAGTCCCTGTGGGATTGCGGCTACACTGAGAGAGAGTTTATTAGTCTTCCGCTGTCCATGTATTTCATTTATGCAAAATTCTGATGTAAACGCTACTTTATGTTGAGAAATAAGCATTGTACTCTGATTTTTACCATATTTGTTCGCTATATGTGTCTGTGGACTTCCTGGGCACACATATGGCCACAGTCGGGTTTTGAGTAAATCCGGGTGTGACAGGTGCTAAAGCCCGTTCCCAACTGGTGCGGATGTGAGGTTCTCTGGTAGTGAGAGTGAGGCCTGAGAGAGACTTGCTTGGACAAAGCAGTCATGGAAGTGGAGCCTGAGCAAGGATGCCCCCATGCGAGGCTCCTGCGCCACAGCAGCTGTCACGGCGGCCTTGATGGTGGCCAGAGCTCGGAGACACGACTTGGAGTAAAATGTCGGCGACAGTCGTTGCGCCGAGGCCAACGCCGCTAGGCACAAGATCACCACGACTGACAGGGAAGAAGCCATGAGTATCAACTAATTAATAGCACCGGCGGCCACTCCAATATAATGCAGCATGTAGCTACTATACACTGCACTATAATCCCCTTTTCAAGTTCAAGTGTTTGTGATCGATGGCCTGAATAGCATGCATCTTGCATTGCTTGCATATCTGCTTATATAGAGTTGCTAGCCTGCATGCATGTTTGCGCCCGTGACAGTCTGTTGGTAGGTTTTAGCATGTCATGCTCTGTTTGCTAGCGGTGTGAGGTTTGCTAGCGGTGTGAGGCTGCATGTTGTTGATGATCAGTATATGGTTAGTTGTCACACCCGGATTTTCACAAAAACCCGAATGTGGCCATATGTGTGCCCAGGAAGTCCACATACACATATAGCAAACAAATATGGTAAAACAGAGATCAAATGCTTCATTTATTCATCATAAAGTAGTGTTTACATCAGAGTGCTGCGTAAATGAAATACATGGATAGCGGAAGACTAAATAAACTCTCTAAGTGTAGCCGTATCCCACAGGGACTCTGACTGGGAGAACACAACTCAGTAGTATGGTAGATCTTCTGGAAACTCAGCAGCAGACTCATGCACATCCCAATCTGTTACCCGTCCGGGATTTTGTTGAATAAATAGCAAGTGTAAGTAAAGCAATTACTTAGCAAGTATAGCACGGGTGTATGAAGGCTCAAAAAGGCTAGACACGGCTTAACTGCATTAGCACTTTTAGTTGGTTCATTTTATCATTATCCAAGTTACTACAAGTAAATGAAATCCCAGTTGCAACCCAATTAATAAAGTGTATGTGACATTAAGCATAAATAAACATCATCTTCTAATCAAAAAGGATCCAGGCCGCTCGTGACCCTGAGCAAGGCTATCATGATAGATTTACACTCTGCAGAGGTTTCGCCCTTTACCCACCAGTCGCGTAAAAGTTCAAGGGAACTTTGCACCCAACCACGCACATCGACACTTCCGAGGTGTGACTGCATAGGGACGCTACGAGGCCTTTCACAAGACACCCTAACAAAACAGTAATCGTTATGGTACAACACAGGCAGCATGATCCAAGGCACCAAGATCGACTGACTCCCAGGGCGCAGCGATAGGAGGGTCAATGGCGTCCGGAGCGCGGCAACGCATGCCAATAATAAAATAAAGAGCGCAATGGGTGGAGCTCCCGCACTCACGGTGGCTCCCAACATGGGACTATGCCTAACGAGGCATAGCCGACGGTACCCCCGTCCTTGGTGGATCAAACCATACTCTCACGAGTGATTCCCATAACGCCGTCGGCCCGTCGGTAACTACTGTTAAGCTAGAGCCGTACAAGCTACTTGTCCAAGACCAGAGCCATTATAGTTCTAGCGGTGGCGACAGGCTCCTGGGTTGCCGCTTTAAGAACCGGTCCTTAGAGGGAGACACTAGAACAAAGCACATGGCACATGCTCTAGCTCCCTAATCCATATTGCTAAAAAGCAAGTTTTAATATTAAGGTTGAAGTGAACCTTTAATATAAGTTTAGCAGTTAAACAAAGGTGACAGTAGCTGCGCTTAGCAAAGTTCTACCCATATGCAATAAACCCGAGGTAAACAAGGATAGGATAATAAAAAACTAGGTACAACCTTAAGGGATACATCATATTAAACACATGCATGTATGAAATAATGTATTACAAGTGAGTAGGTAGCAAGGATTGTCCGTGCTATAACTTGCCTTCCTCAAAGTGCTGCTGCTGCTGCGAGTCCGGCTCCTGAAGGTCCTCGTACTCAAACTCCAACGGCAACGGCTCACCGACTGGACACGAATCACCACACAAGCATCCATACAAGCCAATACATGCAAACAAGAGTATTCTATTAGAAACAGTACACCAACAGTGAAAACAGTACAAAAACAGGAGCTAGAAATATTCTACGCTTCGCTACGAACACGTGAGCGTAAGAATCACTCTAATCGGAGCTAAAACGAGAAAGTTATGGCATTTCTAAGTCTCAGGGGCTTACTGGCAAGTTTCAGAAACTTCCGGGGGCTTATTTGTGAAAAACCAAGGGCTTAAACGTAATTATATGTAAAACTACGAGGGCTAACGCGTAAAACTCCGAGACAGGACCCTGGGTTTGAATTTTCAAAAGATCAGGGGCTTAAACAAATAAAACGGGACCTATCGGTAATTATTTTTGAACTGGTCTGGACCGCGGGTTGATTGTTAGGAAGTTGAGGGTCTCTTTAGCAAAACAACCAACGTTGACCGGTATTGACCCGGCTCGGACGCGTGGCAGCCGTTGGATCCGATCTGGGCGGCTGAGATTTAAAACGCGAAGGGGTATCCTGGGTTCTAATCTGGGCCGTTGGATCTGATCTGGACGTCCTGGATTTAAAACGCGAAGGGGTATCGGCTGTTCTAATCTGGACGGTCGATCTCGGATCGGACGGCTCACGGCGAGTGGCTCGCCGGGGACGACGACTGCGCGGCGGCGCCGCTCGGCCGGCGACGGGAGTTCGCCAGAGTTAAGGGTTTCTCGCGCTAGGGAGCTCTGTTTTCGACGAGATCTGGTCCTACAGATTCAGGGAGACATGGCGAGTCGACCTAGGGGGTTCTAGTCAAGCGTTGGCCGACGAGGGGGTCGGACGACGGCGCGCGGCGGAGTAGAACTCCGGTGTACCGCGGGGAGTGGGTTTTGGGTGGTTTCGGGGTCGGGTTTTTGGCTCTGGAGCTTCAGGGAAAGGTGGAAAATGCTTCTGTGGGGTTCTAGTTGAGCATAGAGCAGAGGGGAAGGCGGACGACGGTGACCGGCGGACGGTCATCGTCGGCGACCGAGGAGAACCGAGCTACGACGCTGGGATGCGCAAATTGAAAGGTGGGAGAGCATCAGTACCTCGAGGCGAAGCTCCTGGATGTGCTGGATTGAAGCGACGGGGTCCCGACGAGGGTGCTCGTCGGAGTCCGACGCTCGGCGGCGGCACTGCGCGAGGAAGGAGAGGCTGCGGTGCTGGAAAGGCTCGAGCGCTGGTTGGTGAGGCTCAGGGGTGCGGAGGGAGGCTTTTATAGGGGCTCGGAGGGCCTAGGGAACCGAGGTGGGGGTCGCCGTGGATGGAAGGTCCGACGGCGGCGGGGGTCACCTTCCATAACCGAGCGGCGTGGTTACCATACTGGGAGCGAGCGGGAAAGGAAGGGAAAGGGGCGAGGAAACCTCGGAGAAGATTCGTGTGGGCCACGGGATCGCGCGGAGGGAAGGAAATCCCGGCGGGTGCACTGGCTCAATCGGGCATCGAGTTTGGGCTCGCGTTGGGTGCTAGCGAGAGGTAGGGGACGGCTCTGACGAGCGGGCCCCGTGTGTCGGCGACAGCGGGCGGCGGGAGAGCGAAGCGGGCCGGCGCTGAGGTAGTGGGTCGAGCGAGCTGAGGCAGCCCAAGAATGGCGGGAGAAAGATGGCTAGGCCTGCGGAGAGGAGCTGGGCTGGCGCTGGGCGCTTGGGCCGATGGGGAAGCGGGGAGCGCGCGAGCGGGCCGAGGCGTGTCGGCCCATGGGGAGAGGTGAAGCAGACCGAGCTGCGGGAGGCGCGCTGGGCCGACGGGATGGGGTTGGGCTGGGCCGCAAGGGAAGGAGGTGCTGCTGGGCTGGCTTGGGAGAAGAGAAGAGGGAGCAGAGACGGACCAACAGAAAAGTTTAGGGAGCAGAAGTGGACTATGGCCGAAGCAACTTTTCTAGGGCCCCAAACAAAGTGATTCAAAGTCGAATTTAAATAAATTTAAACCCTCGTTTGAACCACAAGCAATACAAAACTCAATGCAGCAGCATGAATGCAACAATTATGTTTCTATACCTTATATTTGATTTTAATTTCTAGAAATTGTTTATTTACCCTATATTAATCATGAACAAGACATTAAATAATCAATTAATTACTAAAAATTTTAAATAAGCTATTTTAGGGTGTTACATTAGTTTGTCAGACTTATACATCATATGAAGATAATGGCAAATGAACCAAATATATAATGCTTCTTGCAGGCCAGGGATGATATATATTAGCGAGACATCGCAATCGTCAATGTTCGGTTCATAATTCTTAGCATTAGCTGGTCTTGTCGTGTCCCTGTCAGATAAGATTTAATACTAATAAAGTATGTGACCTGGTGAAGAGGTAGTGCACCACGAGTTTGCACACACGACGAACTACCGAGACAATCATCCTTCCACACACCGACGAGGCCATCCCACGCAATCACATTATATAGATGCAAAGTCACAAACTGGGTGAACCACATTTCAACATTCTACAACACCATAGGAATCGAAAGAACAAGTCTGTAAACCTCTCAAGACTCACGTTGAAAGAAGAACTCGAGAGTTTATATTTCTGAATTGTCAGCCAAAAGAAAGTTCCCTCATCCTCTATTACATGGATATATATATATATATATAGAACCTATAGTCTATGGTCGGCCATAGAATAACTATTCTATAGCCACTTTGAGTTACTATAATTACTATAGTAATTCATGAGATTTTAGTAACTTCTTACTAAGTAATTTACTATAATATAATGATAAATATCTCCATGTGTGTTATAGTAACCCAATTACCATAAATATGTATTAAAATTATAGTAAATTATTACATAAAACTACAGTAAAAAGATGTGGCTACAGAATAACTATTCTATGGCCGGCCACAGAGTATACCTTCCCTATATATATATATATATATATATATATATATATATATATATAGCACTAGAGGAGTTTTCAGTTTGGATAAAATAAATGAGAACATGCAGTGGAAAGTCGTAGGCCTAATGGAACTCTTTGGATGGTTGCATTCTTCTGCATGCTGCTGGCCGTGTGAATCAACCCCCAGGTTTGATTATCTTGTAAGTGTCATTCATGAAGCAATTATTCTGCATGTTGATAACTGATATGCATGATAGCTGAATTGTTTCTGCCTTTTCCCTTGCACGCCAAAGCATTATATTCCTGCAATTAATAGGTAGAATATGGAACAACAACTCTTAATAGAAAATATTAATTGATATTAAGGGATAGCTTTCACCTTTCACTATTTGTTGATTTGCACTCAAACAGCCAGTTGATCACCGCAACTTTGGAGGGCAAAAACTATCATCGTCCCATGCACGCCATCATTTCTAAAAATATTAAAACAAGAACGTGAAAGCATTGAATGGTCTGAAATATTGTGATAAATTAAAATAAGGTTAGGGTTAACTTCGGAATGAATTTTCTTCTCTAGTTCTTTAGCCCGCTTGCGTGTAATTGGACCAAGAATATTGGTTGCACTTTTATTTGTTATCACATTTGTATCGACACTAGGGATGTCATCATCAGCCCGTACCATGGCGAACCAATGCGCGGGAGAGCCCGTACCTACTGGCGGCGAACCCGACATTCGTGTCGGGGCTGGTGGCGTGGGCAGCGGCGCAGGCCGAATTGGCCCCCGCTCAGCTCCGTCGTGGAGCGCCGCGGGGCCTGCGGATGCTGCCTCGCACACCGCGCTCTGCACCGCGCTCGCCGCCTCCGTCGCGCTGTGCCACGGTGTCAGCAACGCGCTTCCTACGTGGTGCTACTGCGGCGGGCTCCGGTGTGCTGGTTCGCGTTGGCGGAGCTGCAATAACGCAGCCACCGCCGCCGCGCCGTGCACTAGTCCCCCCTGCCGTCGTTCTTGGCCTTGGGCCTCGTCATCGGTGAGGGAATTACGTCGCATCGGGAATTCGCCGGGAGAAATCCTAGCCCGGTCTTGTGCCATGGCCTTGTGCCATGACAATGTCAGTTGCCGTTCCCTCCATGGAGGCGTTGATTCGAGGCATTTCCAGCCACTTGTTGGTGCGACTAAAGTACTATTTGTTTAGGGCAGATCTTAGTCGGGAGAAATCCTTACCCGGCGTTGAGCCGGTGCTGTCGACGGCGACGCCCTCGGGTGTTGCTGCCCTTCTTGGAGGCATTGATGAGTGACTGCTACTCCTTCCGCCTCTCCTCCCCCTATACTCTCTCGTGAGGCGCCGCGCTTACCTCGAGTCTGTGACACCGTTTAATGGAATCTAATGTTTCAGGTGGGCTCCTGCTCCCGTAGGTTCCCTAAAAAAAGCTATCATAAGTTTGCTCATGGGGCAGGCAATTTGTGAACAAGAACATATATTGACCATTTTTCACATATATCATTCAGAATGATAAGGAGGCCAGAAGCCTAAATGCACCTTAACTCAATAAGGAAAGCATTGCCGACTGCAAGCAAAAGAAAATATCAATTTCTCCACTGGACATTAGGTGTGGTTGTTAGCCTGCACTGCAACCGGCCATGCCAGCCATGCAAAATTTGTCTGGGGTTGAAAGCCTATGAGAATCGTCGATAACTGATCCTGGTGATTGCGATATGCAAGTGGCCGAGTTGTGCTTATCCTCCGTTTCTTGACTACTAAAGCCTGCAGGTTACAATATATGTCAGTTACCAGCAGTCAAAGACTCGTTGATAAAGCGACATGTTCAATTGACAGTTAGAACTATCCATCACTACTGCCGTACCGAGTACGTTGCACAAAACCAATACATTGTGATCATCGAAACATTCCGAAATAGACGTCGCTTTTATTTTTCTAGAGACCTTTGAAACAATGCGTGGCGACAGACGAAAATCTTCTGTTTTGTTACCACACGGGAAATAGCGGCACACATGACTGTAGAGTTGCTGCTGCAACACGCAGCATCTCGCTGTCAGATGTCAACGGCAGTCGGAAACAGTAGTGTCGCCTCAAGAACTTTGCATAGGATGCTAGTGCTCGATTCGCTAATCGTGCATGCATGTCAGAGTCGGAGGAAATTGGTCGGGATGCCCGCCCTTTTCCCATCAGCGCAGCTGGCAGGCTTGCATTTTCAATCGTCTGTTTGCGCGGCAAACAAAATCGATCGATCCGTTCAAATGTGACGTCTATTTCGCACCAAACATCATGTGCTCCTAGTAGCATTTCGTTTTCATCAGTCTCCTTTTTCAGCTCAGTGCGACAAGCTGTTCGGCCGGCTCTTGGGATTTTTCCACGTAAGGAGACAAAGCAGCGGTGACGAGTCGGGCCTGCGTGACGCAAAAGGTCAAAAACTGTCAAGGAAACGACGATATATATATCCTGGCATGATCCCCATCCGCTCGGCAGTACAAATTAAGAGTTCTGTTGGGTGCTTGTGATGCTATCACAAACCAATGGATACGTTACTGTTGTGCAAATTGATAGATTAGAGATAGTACATTAATGAACGTCGGAATCTCTAGGTCGTCATTGATCCGGATGTACTGATCGATCTCCGGCCGGCCGGAAGCATCTTGTGAAGTCAGTCTCAACAACCAAGCAAGCAATATGGCAGCTCTTCGGTGGTGCTACTTGCTTGTATTTTAGGTTAGATAGACTACTATATGGATAACGAATCGGTAGGATATATATATAGTGTTGATTTCTATCTCTGGAATTACTCAAGGTCTATATAGTAGGATACCTGCATGCTATATATTATTTCGGCTTCTGAATTCTAAGCTCTGATGAACCTCACAGAATTCGTGTGTACTACTAGCTAGTTGCAACTTTACAGCGCTACTAGTAGATCACAATTGTGGAATGTTAGCTACACCACACGACTCTGAGCACATCGCACTGAAATCCGCATGCAGTCTGTCCTCCGCTCCGATCCGGGCGTGTTTGCAGCCACACTGAATTTTCCATGCGTGCGGTGCGGGAGCTACGGTGACAGGCGGCGGCGTTGTCGGTTGGCGGTGGTTTCAATTCAACGAATTGAAGCCCGGCCGGCGCCAGAGAAGGTACTGTATATTTTGGCTGACTGATGACCCGTCGTGCGCGCGCGTGCACACGTCGGTTTCGATCACCTGGCGGGCTGCCCTTCCTCTAGCGACCCAACGAATGAACAAGCAGCAGCAGCAGCCAATGCAATGGAGGCTTCCTCCACGTACTGTTAGCAAATAAGCCACGCCTTGGACGATGTACATGTGTGTGTGCGCGTGTGCAGGCAAGCTGCGTGTGTCTGTTAGCTTGAACGTGTGTGCGTGCGTGCGTTCAGGTTAGTTTGCCTGTTAGTTGTACGCGTGTGTGCGTGCATGGGTTAGGCTGTGTTAGCATGTGTGAGTCTGTGCGTGATGCCGTGCGCGAGTCTGAGCTCGCGTTGGGGCGCATCGTGCAGGCTGAGATGGATGACGATGGCGCGTGTGCGCACGCGATCGAGTCCAGTGTTCAGGTGAAGACCAGCGCGTCGTGCGGCGCGTGCTGGTAGTGAGTGCAGAGGTGGCCGTAGGAGCTGTTGGCGTCAAGAGCGGAGAGGATCATGATCAGCCGTTGGAGTGGAGGTGACGACCGGTTCATGCGGGAGGAGTCCGTGGCTTCTACGCAGGGAGAGACCGGGTCTGCCGGGATGACTCGTTCGTGCGCGTCAAGCTCAACGTGTTGGATCGTGTGGGCGCTGGGATGCCGTATGGACTATATATGGCCATGTAAACCTTGTGTATGTGTCGAGCCGAGTGAAGCAATGAAACAATAGCCAAGATACAGGCCGTCAGTGCGGCCGCGGCGTTCGTCGCCGAAAATACTTGTGTGTTTCTTGTGTTCTTGTGATCGTCCGTCGATCCTCGGTTCCAACACGTACGTCTCTACTGCCGTGCTGGACATGGCAGCGAGTCATCAATACAGCTGCATCCTCCAGCTCAGTTCGTACGTACTATATAGCTAGCTATCGATCGTCTCGACCACGCACGTACTCTTTGCTTCTGTTTCTTTTTCCACAGCACATACGTAAACAGGTAGACGCACAAATACATGAAAAACTGGGGGCCGAAATGCAAGTTCTTTTTTTTTGTGAATGTCTTTACAGGCTCTGGTAATTGGTATGCAGTCCTATGGGCCCTCTAAAGCAAAATGCCATGAGGCCTTTGTATCCTTCAAGGGTCCAATCAACAAGATGCAGCGGCTCACTAAGTTTCAAACGAGCCCATTGTTTCCAAGAGGCCCAGGTGAGCCTCTTGAAACAAGAAGAGGCCCGGTTAATTATATATATGCTATGCGCTCAAAAAAAAAGTTAATTATATATGCTACGGAGTTGTCTCACACATGCCGCTGCGGAGGCCGCGACGGTCTCGTCTCCTCCGACGCCGTCCATCCAAACGTACGACTGACTGACCGCGGCACATGGATCGAACTGGCTGGCTTTCTTTCGTCGACTCAGATCTTCCCAACACCAACAAGCTGAGACTGATGAGAGAGATCGATCAATAAGCTGTACGTGACTAGTCGCAGAACGAATTCCGTGAATGTACCAGTACGTACCACATTGTCGCTTCACGGGCAACCAACACCTCCATCAACGTACTCCCGCGCTGCCCAAACCTGCAATTCTCGCTCGCTGGACCCTACTACTATACTATACTCAACCAAGAGATCGTCTACTGAATTGAACCAAGAGATCGATGAGGACGACACTGCAATGCTGGGCTCCTCTCCTCCTCCGTTCGTTCAGGTTCAGACACCAGTCTGATGGATCGTATCCCTCTCGTGATCCATATATGCCAAATGACAAACCACGCACACTGCACGCGACTAGTGCTCGTGCCTTGAGATTTCACGCACTACGACATCAAGAGACAGAGGACATGATAGATAGATAGATAGATAGATAGATAGATAGCTACTCCTACCCTGCCCAACAGGCCGGCCGCCCCTCTCATCTATATATCATATCGCCATTGTACGTACGTGTGCGGCTCTCGATCTCATGCAGCCAGCAACACCCAACGGATATGATGAGCTGCGGTGTCCGCGCGCGCCCTGCCGTCTACTCCCTCCCATCCACATGGATATGGATGTTGTGGATGGACGCAGAATATTCTCTGCCTGCACTGCAGCATGGCTTCATGCATGCATTGCTCGAGGCATGGCGGCCATGGATGCTGGCCTGCATCCGCATCCGCAGCCAAGATCGAGATGTCACTGTCTCATTCGCAGGAAACTGGTCACGAGCGCATAGTAGCTATAGAGTTGGTAGGCGAGAGATTTCCAGTGACATATATATATATATATATATATATATATATATATATATATAGTGTGCATGCATATGCTTGCTTCAGAGACAGTGTGTGCGTGTGTGGGCATGTAGCGCAGCGCATCAGGCTTCGTTCGCCCTGGCCTTCTTGTCCCCATGCAAAGATCGAGATGCATGGCTCCAGAGGAACGTGAGTCACCAGTTGTCCCTCCTTCGATCGCTTCCCCTGTCTTCTCATTGGCCGCATTCCATGGATGTTGGAGCTATCCCTTTTGTTTCTTCTTGCGCGCCAACCCAGCACGTATATGTACTGTACCTCATTGGATTCCAGCTAGCCTGCTGCACACCATGCATATATGCCGCGCGCCCGTCCTGCTCGATCTGGCGACTTGCTAATCAGCAGGCAGGGCAGCAGCAGGTTATCTGATGACCTCTACCGTACCGCTCTGCGGTTACTGCTGCAAACCTGGAATAAGTACACCAGATCAACTGTACTCTGTTTCACAGAGCTAGGTCGGTCGGCATGTCTATTGTACGTACGTGTTGTTCATATAGAGTTTGCTGTTGGCCAACAGCATATTAACAGGGGACTGTCAGGAAGAAGTGGTATCGATCTGCTTGGAAATTGCACATATATTTTGTGCCACTTGGCTAGCTAGCTTGCTTCTTGTGAGAGCGAGCGAGGTAAAGCATGCATTATTAGCATGACTGCACAGGGTTTCCATCTGCACTTCCCAGAATTGTCTGTCGTCTTATTAAGTCGAGTAATCGCATTAGCTTTACCATTACTCAGAGGAGAGGGGAAAACACAATCATGTTTAATTAGTCATGATCAACTAACAGAAGGAATTGAAGGAACAGCATACACATATTACACCTTGTTTGCCCCTGGCTACCATACCACGTGCCAACTAACAGCACAAAGGAAACTAGTTCTCTGAATGAAGGCTAGCTTGTTTCTTCTGATAATATCGGATAGAGCGAGCAGAATATCAAGAGAAGAATATGCATGATGGTAAAGGACTAGCTAGTCGCGGGATCGGAGTACTGCAACTCCCGGCCCTTGCGCTACTCCTCTTCTTGCTGGCGACCGCCTTCCGAGCAGTTCGTGATGGCCTGGAGCACGGCTTGTTTCACGGCCTGCTCATCCACATTCTCCACCTGGTTCTGCATCAGATTCCAGCCGAGCGCGTGGATGCAAAGAAACTGAACATGAGCACCGCGCGCCATGGCTAAACTATATATGAAGAAAGGGATATATATATATATATATATATATATATATAATTGCGATCTTATTGTTGTTACCTCTCCCCCAGCAGCCTCAAGGCGGAATGTATCTGCACAAGACGCCGTGGCTTCGAGTACGCTGAGGCCCAGCTCATCAAACGCTTCCAGTATACAAACAAGCAGTCCGGGACAGCTCCTGTCAGAGAACACGTTGACGAGGAACCCGTGCCCTAGGGTTTCCACAGTGACCTGCATTATTGATCGAATTGAAGCTGGATGATGGTAAATGTCAAGTGCCAATAAGAACGAACGACACTTTAATTTGATCGATCAGTCAATATGTACAGAGCATTAGTTCGAAGTGTCGTATTACCGTCGGGGAGGAGTTCTGCTTGAGCGCGTCTGCTTCTTCAAAGGCGATCTCCTGTTTGAGCCTGACGACCTTCTGCTTCAGCTCCTTGATGTACTCCGACGCGTCCAAGATTATGGAAGTATCGTTCAGCTGTGACCAAGGAAACAAACACCATGCATTCAGGTAGGTACGGTGATTTTGCCTAGATCCTGTGTCTGATTGAATATGTATGCAAGTAGTAGTGTAGGTCCAGTTACATCCTGACACCTGTTCTAGCTTAGGCAACCTAGGCCTTGTTTAGTTCCCGAATTTAGGAGCCAAACTTTAGTCTTTTGCGGTACGTGCGTCACTGTAGCATTTTCGTTTGTATATGTAAAAAATTGTCCAAAAATTAATTAATTAGGCTCAAAATGTTCGTCTCGCAGAGTACAACAAAACTGTGTAATTAGTTTTGATTTCATCTACATTTAGTACTCCATGCATGCTATAAAATTTTGATATGATGGGAATCTTCTTTTTGCATAGTGAACTTTGGGGTGAAATTTGTGATCTAAACGGCCCTAAAGATTTGTTTGCAGACTCAGGCGGACACCCAGCAATAATTTTGTGCAACATGCTTCAGGTTACGTGTCGAGCTCTGCTTGCTCTTTCAGTTACTACAGTATATATATATGGTGACTAATCCTGCTTGCTGTACTTCAGCAAACCTTTTGCTTGAGACCAAAATAAGCTTGAAGCTGAGTAGCTGACTGAGACTAGGCCTCAAACATGTATGCTAGGAAAAGAATTTATAGGTAGGCAGATAGCTAGGGGCGTACCTAGCACTGGTTGCAGAATGCTTAAAAGGGATCGGATCGGAGGAGCAAAATTTGCACAAGCAAGCATATATATATATATATATATATATATATATATATATATATAATACTATATCCTACCCTGGGTATAGAATAATAATCAGTACCCGAGCCAGCCACAGCCTGCGGAACCAACTCGCCCCCGCGACCCCGCCCACTCCAGCCCTCCGCGTCTTTTGTAGGTTTTTTTTATTAACCCGTCCACGTTCCGATAAGACTAACGTGGGGTCGCAACGGTTCCTCATTTTGTCTCCCTGCTTCTGCTCGACTGTGGTGGCGAATCCCGCAATCCCCGGCCGGCGCCGCCGCTCCCCTCCAGCTCTCGCGGGCACCGGTGCTCCGACGAGCTCGCCGAAGAAGGCAGTTGTCCACTGCTCCCGTCCCAGCTTCGCCTGCTTTCTCCCCTCCACTCCCGGCCTCCCCTGCGCCATCCTGCTCAGCGAGACGAGGAGGTAGCCCCTACAGCCCTCCTGCTCATCCAGTCGGCAGTGGCGGCGACGGGCTCCGTGACGCCCGGATCTGTTCTTATGCGGCGAGGTGCGGCCACCCCCACCGGTGGCCGCGCACATGCCTCTCTCCCCTCACCGGAGCTCCCCTGCAGCTGGACGCACGGCTTCTTCCCAAGGTGCTGCGGTGGGGAGGCACGTTCTTGCCTCCCTCCCCATGACGAGCAGCAGCAGCTCCACGTCCCTTCCTACGACGAGCGGCGGTGGCCCAGCCTCCTTCCGACGATGAGTGGTGGCTGCCCGCTTCCCTCCCACGACGAGCGGTGGCGGCCCGCCTCCCTCCCTCGTCAAGACCATCGTGGCGTCGTCCGGAGCTTCTTGAGGTAATTTTGAGCAGAAAATTCGATCGTTTCTTTTGGTATTGTGAGATTCGTCCACGAAGCAACATTTCTAATTAATTCACTGTAGTCAAATTTTCAGTTCGTTGTGGCAAATTCATTTACTAGATATTGTAGCTCAGCGAGATCTCCTTGTTTTCTGCTGTTCGACAGACCTCAAAGGCCCAAACTGATTCACCGGCTTGCCTCCTAATACATCCTTTTAGATGAGACCCAGGCGGCTAGGAGGCCGCTGTAGCAGCAGAGACACTCACGATCGATGACTTGGCGGCAGCACAAGGATCGGTCCACCAGCTCGTAATTGGCTGGATCGACAGAAGAATACTCAGTCTGACCATAGGAGCTCTGTCAGCGTCACTTCGGCAGCAAATTTTGTCTGATGCAGAAGCATACATGGTGAAATTCAAGGTATAAAGCTGCTGATTCATCATTAATAGTGAGTTACAACTTCTGATCTACACTGTTTTTGATCATGCCATTATCTTGCTAATTGACATGAACTTATCATGTTAAAACTAGCATATCGAATTTACTGGGACACATACATGTTGAACTTTCAGAGTAGTGACTACCGGATAATAAAAAGTTTATTGCCATCAGTGGCGTGCATGTTGATTTATATTCAGCTCAAGTATAATGTTTACATTACTTTTGTTTCCAATTAACTAATTAATCTTGAGAGATAATATCTTGTATGGGGCTTTGCTGTGACGCACATGCCAATCTATTATTACCTCCGGTCACGACAGCTTGTTGTTGACAAGCTGAGTAAGCTGCAAACAAGTTTCTTAACTTGTCTGAAATGACAAGCTTTCATGACCAGAGTGAGTATTACTTAATTATGATCGGATACTGGTGAAAGATCACAATATGTGTGTGGTAGAGTAGGACCTTAGTATTGCAATATTCAGTCTGTTCTCCTTTATTTTTGTGCTGCTGTCATAGAATTTAATTTCAGATGTGGTATAATGGAATGAAATATGCACCAATTCTATGCGAGTTCTTCCAATCAGCTGCTTTTTTGGTCCCCGGCTTGGTGTCTCTGCAGTGATGATGGGATCTATTCAGCTGTCATGGCTATCCTCGACCGACAAGTTGGAGGTGACGAGCAGGGCACCCTCTGTCTAGGTGCTGAACGCTAGGGCCATCTTCCTGCAAACTTCCCAAGTGCTGAGGTAGATTTCTTACTAGTTTGGTTTGGTTTCCCATTATTGTCAGACTGTACTTCAGCTCCCGTTCAGTTGTTCGGGCTCATGCATGAGATGAATCCTGTAAACTGTTGTCTTGGTATTTCCCTTTTTATTGATTATTAGTTCAAGTTTGCAATAAAGAGTGGATCAAGAAGTGGAATCCATAGTTTGTTTGCTGAGGGATATCTGTTAAGATATAACCCAGAGATTTCTTTGATGGCCGAGGAATACCTGTTCAGATAACTAGATCTTTATTTCCATCTTTTTCTCAAACGAATTAATGACTTTTAACTGTGAAGATCACTAGATGTGGTCTTGTCCAAAATTCAGATATGAAACATGTTTTTGATCAAAGATGTAAGTGTTCAGGCCTGATTGCACGGAGCTTATAAGGTTTCTTTCCTGAGAGACTACTTTTATTCATATTTTTTAAGCATAATGATGCTTATCTTGTTGGAACAATGATGGTGATAATTAGCATAGATGAATTGGTGGAATATGCTTGCATATTAACAATGTTAATTTGGCAGAACTAGGGGATGCTTCTTGTTTGTTTTCCTGCACCTGAACAAATTTTGCTTCTATTTTGTTCTCCTGCTCCTGAACAAATTCTCTGCTTCTTAACATTATCTTGATGTCCCAAAAGAACTACCAGACTACCAGAGCTAGTGCCATCGCTTCTTACACCCAAGAGATAATGATCAGATTTGCCAACCCCAATTTGGTGCTACGTGTAGACCTGGTTTGGTCTGGTTGCCTAATATGAGTTATATTTGGATCAATATACTTTGTTAAACATTCTAGTAGTTTTGAAGCTTTGGACTTGAAAACATTGTGTTTCATAATGCTAATTTGGCCGATCAATATTCCTAGTCGTGTATTCTTTTGCTTCAATTCTTACAAGGACCTGTATGTTGTTCCTTGTTGACTGATATTGGCTATCTTCCAGATGAGAAGGGACTAAGGGAATGAAGACGTGCTTTCATATGCAGGTGTTCCATGGTGATGTTTGATGAAATTCAGTCAGAGGAGATGGGCAGTTGGTTACCAGTGGAGCCTGCTTGTCCGGAACTCATCTTCTCCGGTCTTTGCTTCGTTGATGCTTGCAGATTTTTAATATGAATGTGTGCTTTTGCATTTCCTTAGCTAGGATACTATGATAATGGATAGAGATTGAAGAATTAAGTCGAGAAGCAGGAAAACATGTTGGTCTTTTCAGTCAATTAACACTCCCAGAAGCAAAAGTTCACCTTAAAGTTTTTATGGCTAATAGTAGTTCAGCAACCAGTTAGATTACCACTTCATTACTGTGATGATCTGGAGATGTACAGCATCATGGCAGTGCTAAAGTACCTTTGGCAATTTACACCAACGCTACATAGGTGGTGTCGGGCGTGTCTTCTTCCACTCAAATACCTGTATTTTTTTTGTTCTAATTCCTGGGTGCAGTGATTATGGTATTTTCTAATGAGCAGGATTCTCCTGTATTATATTCCCATATACACTCCTACATAATCGTCATGTATACACAATCCCCTCTCGTATAACTTTATTGTGTCATGATTAAGAAAATACATCTCGTGAAGCATTGGAGCACGAAACATGTGAGGCGTTTGCTAACTAAACTCTTTCACGGATTTGTAATATTTAACTTTGTTTTTTTTCTATTTGCAGTTAAATAAGGGTGAAATTCGCCATGATATCTTTGAAAATAGTTGCTAAGTAAAAACTTATCATATTCTATAGCGTGAAATGTGGAATATTTACGTCGCGACCCGTATATCTTAACAAACATAATCGCAGTAGTATCGAAAAGAGCTAGCTAGCTCAGCCATCATATGTACGTTTGAATAGGAAACAGAGCCTAAATAATCTGGTGACCTTAAATAATGTTGGGCCCACCACACAAATGTTCACGTCTACAGAATGGTTGGGCTTACGGCGGAAAAAAACCGGGGTGAAAACCAGCGCGCCAGCCTCGGATCGGGAGCGAGGCGCTCGTCGGAGAGGCTCGGGTACGGAATAGCTATTCTGTACCCAGGGTACAAATTAGCGGAGTCCTATATATATATATATATATATATATATATATATATATATATATATATATATATATATATATATATATATATATATATATATATAGCAGGGGGGAAAAAAGCGATGAGAAACAACACTGAGTCGAGTAGCTAGTGGAGTACGTACCGCGCGGGAGTGAGTGATGGACCGCAGGATCTGCAGCTTCTCATGCAGACAGGCTGCTTTCCTGCGCTCCCTCGACATCGATCTCCTCTCCTTGACGGCACTCCGATCCTCTCAAAAAAATGCCTTCAGTAGAGAAGGGATCGATCGGTGAGCGAGCGCGGGAGGATGCGACTGCTTCAAAGCAGGATCCACAAGGCTAACATGCCTTTTATAGTGGCACTCGGAGGTCCCCAGTGCTTTGCCACTCACGTGACCTTAATGTTTTCAGGGAAAATGGCACGAAAAAGAAAGGTATATATGATGTCGAGGATGAAGGAACGGAAGATATATATTCTGCTTCATGTTTTTTTGGGTTGCTTGCATTGTCATGACATAGAGAGTGAAACTATCATTTACTATTTACTTTAGTAAGCTACTAGTTTATCAATTTGTGCTCGGTGCTCCTGTACAAAGACTTGTAACCTTTAGGAGACATAAATGTTATATGTTTATAGATAAATTAGGACCCGTAGCTATCCAAAATTTCATAAATTTTCTCCCTCTCATTTGTTCAAGTTATGATACAATGCTCATATAAATACCTTGTAATATTTATGTTTTTATGGTAGAATTAATTTACCAATTACTTGGTACCCTTTCCATCCCAGTCATAGCTTCTCCATTTGCATTGAATCTCCATGTGTGTTTGGCATGTATATATATATATATATATTATATTATATATAAGGATCCAGTAGAATTGAAAACGTTTCTCACCAAAATATTTGCTATACACCCCTCACGGAGGACCCACATGTCGGGTCCAACGGTGGAAACGACGTGGAAAGTTTCTCAAAAACGATGTTTCTAGAGAGTTTTTGCTGTTTTGGATTTACTTTTCTCACCATAAAATTTCTTTACCCACCCCACGTACCCACCAATCAAATCTATCTGTATCTATTCCTAATAATCTTTACCCTAAATATAAAGCAAAGAACTAATCTAAAGTTGTGTTTTTTGCCCTTCAGTTTGGTCCGTCCGTGATTTTTCGTCCGTCAACTTACTTCCGATCCAAATTAGCTTCATTTCTTTCGAGTGTTTCCAAATCAGGTACATACGTTTCTATAATTCCTCTGTCTCCTTTTCCTCTGTCGTGCCTCCTCGATCCGAACTCGTCCATTGGGGGCTAATAAAAAGCCGAACATTAGTAGAGAAAAAAACTAAAAGACCGATCAGAGAAAAAAAAACAAGCAAACGAGGACACCACTCTTCAACAATGAGCAGGCACAAGTCACCGAGGCTGCGTGGAAAAATCCCGGTGGTGAAGGGCGTGAGCACAGTTCTAAACATGCTGGCCTCCGACCGAATCAGGCCAGGAAGCTTGGCTTGCCCTTCTTCGTGGTCGGCAATCGTCGTTGACGGTGGGCAGTGGTGCCAATGCCCGACGCTCGATGTCACGCATGAACAGCATCAGCGAGAGCAAGGCCATGACCGCGATGGCCATTGGAGAGGTCATGCTACTGCGATAGTAAATTAAGGTGCTACTGCGTTACGCCCTGCTCCTTGATGATGCCACGCAGCTCGCGGAAGACTGCTCTCCTCGCCGATAGCTTCACGCTCAAATTCCTCGCGCCCCAAGGACGGTACTACCGGTTCCCCAAATCCTACATCAGAATTCATAACCATCTCCTCCCTGTTTGCGGGTACCTGAACGAGCTCTGCTGCTGCCTGCCTCTTTGCAGGCGCTGCTATTGCTGACGCACATGCCAATGATCGACTACTGCGCACACTCCCAACAGGTCAAGGAATACCTTGAGAAGTCCGGGTGGGCTGGGAAGTCTAGGGCCGGGAACATGGCTATGACGGCCGTCGAGTCGCACGCGATTAGCGCTGGCGACTCTCTCCACGTCATCTACGAACATGGCACGGTGAATTTTAACCCTGCTTCCCCGTTTCGGATTATGAAGCCTTATTAGTGTTCGGTGTGATTGCGGATTTTAGTTCAGTCACCATACACCAACGTATGTATTTGATTTTATTTTTATTTAAATAATTCTAAATTATTCTAGGTATGATCGTATATTTGACTGCAGTAATACTTGCAAGCTGGCAAAAAAATAGCATTCTTCTTTTGATATCAACTAATATAAAAAATATATATGCATTATCTATTTCTTTAAATCTAATGCTACTGATTTTGTATCTTTATAGCATAAAAAGATTATTTTATATTGTAATTTTAATGCAGCCATATAAAGGTAGCACGCACGTGTCGGAGACATCTTATATTCGTGCTTTTGTTATTATTTTTTTCACCGTAAAATTTCTTTATCCACCCCATGTTCCTATGGACCAAATAGTCTAACCCACATAATAAAGGTAACACGCGCGTGTCGCGCGGGCCTATTTGCTAGTATTTAGTTAAAATCTTAACGTACTTGAGCTATATGTGTTTGACATGAAAATTGATATATTCGTCTTTTTTTTACATTCATGTATATGTAAGTGGTCTTGGTGACACACAACGTGCATGTCACACCCGGATTTACACAAAACCCGAATGTGGCCATATATGTGCCTAGGAAGTCCACAGACACATATAGCGAACAAATATGATAAAATCAGAGTACAATGCTTAATTCTCATCATATCGTAGCGTTTACATCAGAGTGCTTCAGAAATAAAATCATGGACAACGGAAGACTAATACATCTCTCTAGCGTAGCCGCAATCCCACAGGGACTCTGACGGGGAGAACGCGAGCTCAGAAGTAAGGCAAGTCCTCTGGAAACTCCACAGCATAATCAGCCCGACTCCAATCTGTTACCCGTCCGGGATTTTGCCCAAAAATAATAATAACAACAAGTGTAAGTAACAGAATTACTTAGCAAGTATAGCACGGGTGATGAGGCAAAAAAGGCTTGACACTGGCTTAACTGCATTAGCACTTTTAGTTGGTTCATTTTAATCATAACTACTGCATTAGATGAATCCCAGTTGTATCCCAAATTAATTAAGATAAGTCAACATTAAGCAGTAATAAATATCATCTTCTAATCATAAAAGGATCCAGGCCGCTCGTGACCCTGAGCCGGGCTATCATGATAGATCGTACACTCTGCAGAGGTTTCGCCCTTTACCCACCAGTCGTGTAAAAGTTCAAAGGAACTTTGCACCCAACCGCGCACATCGACACTTCCGAGGTGTGACTGCATAGGGACGCTACGAGGCTTTCACAAGACACCCTAGCAAGACAGTAGCCGCTGGAGTACTACAAGGTGGTGAGAACCTAGGCACCGAGATTGACTGACCCTCAGGGCGCAACGTGAGGGGGTCAATGGCGTCCACGCGTCGGCAAATCATGCAAACAAGTAAATGGCGCAACGTGCGGAGCTCCCGCACTCACGGGGGCTCCCAACACGGGACAGGGTCTAACGGGACCTAGCCGACGGGAATACCGTCCTCGGTGGAATCCGAAAACACCTCGCGCCTTGCCTCCTACAACGCCGTAGGCCACTCGGTAACCACTGCCAAGCTAGAGACGTACAAGCTACTCAACCAAGACCAGAGCCATTATAGTTCTGGCGGCGGCGACAGGCTCCCAGGTTGCCGCTTTTACGAACCAGTCCTTAGGGAGATACACTGGGGCCAGGCAAAACACACAAGCCCCAGCTCCCTGATCCAAGTTGCTAAAAAGCAAGTTTTAACATTAAGGTTGAAGTGGACCATTAATACAAGTTTAACAGTTAAGTAAAGGTGACAGTAGTTGCGCCTAGCAAAATACTACCCGTATGCAAAAACCCATAGGAATACAAGGACAGGGAAAAAAATGCTAGGTACAACCTTAAAGGCAAACAGTATTAGACACATGCGTATGTAATGAACAGTGTATTAAAAGAGTGAGTAGGTAGCAAGGATTGTCCATGCTATAACTTGCCTTCCTCGGAGTACGGCTGCTGCTGCGAGTCCTGCTCCGGCACGTCCTCAACGTACTCGAAGTCCAAAGCTACGGGCTCGCCGACTGGACACGATCATCACGCAAGCATCCAAAGCAATCATTACATGCAAACAAAATTAATTCTATTAGAACAGTACACCAAATAGTGAAAACAGTACAAAACAGGAGCTAGAAATAATCTACGCTTCGCTACGAACACATGAGCGCGAGAAACACACTAATCGGAGCTAAAACGTGAAAGTTATAGCGTTTCTAAGGTTCAGGGACTTGCTGTCAAGTTTCTGAAACTTCCAGGGGCTCATTTGTGAAAAACCGAGGACCTATACGTAATTTCGTATTAAAACAGGAGGGCTGACGTGCAAAAACGCAAAGGCTGGACCGCGAGTTCAATTTTTCAAAAGCGCAGGGCTAAAACGAATAAAACAAGACCTATTTGTAATTACTTTTGAACTGGGATGGACCGCGGATTGATTTGAGGAAAACAGGGGGACTCTTATGCAAAACGGCTAGAGCTGACCGGTCAGTGCTGGGTTTGACTTGGGGCGAACTGGATCTGCGCCGTTGGATCGGGATCCGATGGCCAAAGGTGAAAGGGGCAGATGGGGGTCGCCGGCGGGGATGGGGATGGCGGCGCCGCCGGCTCCCGCGGCGGAGGATCGCCGGAGCAGGGCCGATCTGGGGCTCGGGTGCGCCATATGGGATGGGGTTTGGTGCTACGGCCTCAGGGGAAGACGGCGAGTCTACTCAGGGGGTCCATGTCGAGGTAGGAGAAGGCCTAGGGGTGCGCGACGATGGCCGGCGGAGGTGGAGCTCCGGTGAGGTCGGAGTAGGTGCTACGGGGCTCGGTTGAAGACGTAGTTTGGTCCTACAGCACCTGGAGAGAATGAGGAGCTCACCAAGAGGGATCGCGACGTCGGCGGGGCAACGGAGGCGGTGGCCGACGAGGCAAAGCGGACCCGGCGGCCTGAGCAGAGAACGACGAGCAATTAGGCTCTACTCAAAGCAGGAATAGGGTGGTGGATGGTTTGGACACGCTCGTTACCTTCTTGCGAGGCACCTGGTCGAGTGCCCGTCGAGCAATCGACGACGGCGGCGGAGATCGATGGCGGCTTGGCTCCGAGGCGGCAAAGGCGGCGGCGCTACGCTTCTACAGAGAGGAGAGGGCGGCGCTAGGGTTGGGGCGATGGGGTGAGGGGAGTGGAGCGGCGGACGGGCCGGGTTAAGAAGGCACGGTGGGGGCGGCCTCGGCGTGCGGGCCCTGCCGCGGTAGGGGCGCTCGGCCGCGCCATTAGCGGCGCCGGTGAAAGGAAAGGGGAGGGAGACGCTGACGCGCGGGGCCGCGCTGGCAAGGAGAGAGAGAGGGAAAGAAAACGGGAGCGGCGAGTTGGGCCGGAAGGAGGAGGTTGGGCCGCGGCTTCTAGGCCGGCTCGGGGAGGAGGGGGAAGAGGGGCTGGGCCGCGGGGTTGTCGGGCCGAACCAGAGAAGAAGAAGAGGGGGAAAAAGTGAACCGGGAGAAAAGTTCAGGGGGCAGAAACGAACTATGGCCTAACAACTTTTCTAGAGCTCCAAACAAAGTGATTCAAATTTGAATTTAAATAAATTTAAATTCTTGTTTGAATCACAAGCAATACAAAAATAAATGCAGCAGCATGAATGCAACAATAAATGTTTCTATCACTTATATTTGATTTTAAATTTTAGAAAATTATTATTTAGTCTATAATAAATAGGAGCAAGCTCTAAATAATTATTTAAATGCCAAAAATTTTAAATTGAGCATTTTTGGGTGTAACAGTGCATCCATCTATAGTTTGGGTTAGTTTTTTCTACATCAACTTTGACATACTAAGCATGTAATTTAGAAGCATATATACAAATACTACTTTGGATTTTTTTTCTATAACGGCAAAGGTAGATGATTTAGAAACAGTTCGAGACAGCTAATTTAGAGTTTTTTTTAATGGTGACAGATGTGGGTAATTTAGATACAAAATGATGGGGGTTAGTTTATTTAGACCATTTTTTATAATAGTATAGATGGGTATTTCAAATGCGGATCCCACAGGCTACTTTAGATTGATTTTTCTATAATTTCATAAGTGAATAATTTAGATGCAAATTTAGTGTTCGATTAATTCAAGTAACTTTTTATAATAATAAAAACTATGGCAATTTAGACAAATATTTATGGGCTAATTTTGGTTTTTTCTTAATATTAGATGTGGGTAATTCTGACACAGATTTAGGAGGTTTTTCCTTGTCTATGTTTCATAGTCGATCTAAGTAACCTTTTAGGAAAACATAATATATAGATTCAATGGCTAATATTTGACCTACACCATCTCCCATGGCTACATTAAACTTTCTTGGATGGTCCATTTACGTGCTGAATTACATGCATGTTTAGGCCACGTCACTTGCTTAGGTGGATCCTTGAAACAACGTGGCACTGTGGCAAGGGGAGACGCCGCCAAAGCCAGCAGAGAGCGGACTTTTTTTATTATTCTTTTGCGAGCGAGGGACAGAGGACAGCTTCTTGGAATATATGCGGTGAGAAATTGTAGGCTTGTGCAGCCATTCTTCATGTCACGCCACATTTGCATATTGCCATGCCAGTATGCATGCCACAGCCCACGGGTTGCTCAGCCGTTTCTATCTTATCTCACCGCACGGCCAGAGGACCGCGTGTCTCAGCTCTTTCTCATTTACAAACACCTCACAGCACTCTGTACACACGTGTACCTGCGTATACAGGAGTTCTTACGTACGTGTAGGGGCATGGACCTAGCTGTACAAACGTATATATGCCGTACGTGTACGCACAAGTTGATCCTATCGATGCATGGCGTGTGTACGTGGATTATTGGATTTATTTACAGATACGTATATACATGCGTGATCGCGAGAGCAACGTGTGGTGGTAGCGACGACGGAAGCTAAGGGAAGAATACATCTGCTCGTGAGAGGAAACGTGCGTGGGATCCATACGGTCGTAGATATGATAGACATGCAGAGAGATGATATCGACGAGATCGCAGGTCACAAGGAGGCCGGATCGATGGAGTCAAAACACCATGGGCCGGGTTGCAATGTACGTTGCCTTGTTGGAATATATATATATTATTATATTATATACCAACACAAAAGACACTACTACAGTACCGTGCACTGGCTCTACATGAATAATGTGTATTTGCGTACACTGCACGAGCATCGTCGATTAGCGCACGTACATATATGCTCGCGGAATTCCATGCGTGTCTCCGGAAAATATTGGCCGGGCTCGGGCTAGTAGTAGTCATCATCATGCATGCGTCGTCGTGCAGGAGTCATTGGTTAATGAATTAACTGATGCATTTCTTTTTGGATTGGGACGTTGATGTATGTACGTACGGAGAATAAGCAAGAGTGATCGATATAGTACGTTCTCAGAGGAAGAAAAAAACACAGGAGATCAGCTAGCATTGTGAAAATGTGAGATTATTATATACAGTTGATTAGTTCCATGGCCATCGATCACAAGTTTACAGTCGTCTTTGATTGTGTGGAGCGATCTCACCATGATGCAGCAAATTACATTACTACCATATGCGTGTTAACTTATTCGTCTCGTAGCTCAAGACAGCAGTACGATTTTGTATTTGATCTGATCAGCGGGGCAGAAACTGCAAACGACGACAGAGAACTGTGGCTACGTTTGCCTGCGTGGAGTTTTGTATCTCGTGACCTCGGACCTTTTCTAAGCTAGCGTGCGCTACATGCCAAGGCCAGCCAGTGCTCCCATTTGGCCCGTACATACGTAAAATCAGACTTATGTTTTGTCCTCTTTTATTTTGCTTGAAATGTTTATATCATCCATCCACTGTATTCATATGCATGGACAATGATATCACTACATTTATTTTTTTTTTTTTGTGGAAAACATGAACAGTCACTATGCCTCCATGATGCATGGCCCGTGAACCTTAAGATCGAATCCTCGCTCCTTTGTGTTGCAAACTAATATAATCGAGATTAGTATGGCTAGCTGCTAGCTCCAACTCGGTATATGTCGATCTGATCTGCATGTGCCGTCGTCCATCTCAATTTATACTAGTTTAATTTGATTCAAAATATCGCATGTACGCGCGCGCTATGTTCCTCTGCATGCATGCTCATATTGTCGCTTATGCACGATCAAGTCATAGGATTCTCGGTTGTTGCTAACCTGGGACGTACTGGCCGGGACACCTACATGACATCCACACAGCTCGTCTCAGCACGGCCTGCTGCAGGTGATTTCGCCTCCTTGTTCTCCGGAACCCTAGTACATACATTCACATGCGTTTGGCGCAATACGGCACACAATCAATCGGCTAAAATACCAAGACGCACGTACGATGACAGCGAGTGATGAAAATATATAGTACACACATCGTCTGCCCTAGCTGCAGCTCCTGCCTGTTTATGTGACTGGATCAGTGGTGCCGCTGACACTACAACTGCAAGGATACGTAATATGTTGTTGTGTAGCTAGCATTGCATGTGTATGCGTGAACGAGCTAAGCTAGGTATACACTAGTGGAAAAATATATCCACATCGGTTAGATAAGTCTCGGCGGCACTAACGCGTAAACCATTGAGTATCGGTCGTTAACCGGCATCGTTCAGTACCGGTCAGTAACACCACACCATTAAGAGGCCCCCACATGTGTAACTTCGCAAGTCACGTGATTTTTTCATGTGTAAATGCGCATGTGCGGCCGCGAGGATTCAAACCTACGACATCCGGCCTCGCGTGTTACTTCCTTATCAATCATCCCACTTATGCATCACATATAGCTGGGTGGAAAAAGCTTTTCTTTTAAAGTAGCCTGTGAAGGTCTATTTAGTATCGGACCAAAACACCGCGTCATTTTAGTACCGGGCCAAAACATCGACCGGTACTTAAATGTGACTTTTAGTGTCGGGTGGTGTTTTAAGCCGGTACTGGCTTAGTCTTTCAAATTTAGTAATAAAAATGACTTTATGCCACCTTTAATACCGGTCTTTACTGTATGGACAAATATCCGTTTTTCTAGTAGTGATAGTTGTATTGTATAGCGACGAGGCATACATTACTGCGCAACCACATTGGAGAGTTGGGCTTGTTTGGGTGGTAGTTGGGCTACGATTCCGGCCCATCACGTGGTATCAAAAGCCGAAATAAAAAAAATGAAAGCACGAGGGTGGGCTGAGCTCCTTCTGTTTTTTTTTTTTACTTTTTGAGTTAGAGATTCAGTATACACCGTCAATTCAGGTTTCATGCTCTGTATGCGCTACAGTTTTAGGAGAATATAAGTCACTAGCAAAAATGCCCGTGCGTTGCAACGGGAAAAAATATTATTACATGCTCATAACCTAATAACCATCATATAAAACTTACATAGGGCTTAATAAAATTAATTATATTAAAATAAAATTAAAAGAACTTAGACGGTACCAGGAGCGTTGCATCAGCTTCGTGGGCATTAAATGGAAGAAGAAAGCTGCTGTGAATGTGAGTTATTCTATTCAAGCAAACTTTGCCTTGTAATGGAACTCCTAATAAACAACACAACTTTTTTTGAATTGCAAACTCTCAGCAATACGTCTATGCATGCATAATGTAAATTTAGCTCAACTTTATTTGAATAAACATTTCAACACCATGCATCCGTATAACATGTGTAGATATACATATATAAAACAAAAACAATAAAATTGGTGGATTCTCGATCTTATTCTCTAGTAAATGAACTTATTCTCTAGAATGCACTTGTCAATCTGAATCTGATGGCTTATACAAAGGGTTTATCATGGCAATGGAATTCTTACCAAGAGTATTGCGTCGCATCATACGACGTTCTTTTTCACAGTCTCTCTTTACTTGTTTTTGCTCACATGTCATGCTAGCATAGAGCGATCTTTGATGATCACATATTGCCTGTCTCTTTTCAGATGTTAGATTTGCATAACGTGCCCGAGCATTTGCACGTCTTGCTTCAATTTGGTCAGGTGTGAATTGTAGTTCTCCGTTTACTTTCTTTTGTTGATGAGCTTCACGACGTTTTTTTAGTAATTCATTCTTCTATTGGTCAGATAATTGTGCATATCGGTCCCTTTCTCGCTGCCTCTTACGTTCCCTTGGATCTACGAGTCGTGGCTGGTCGCCAGATGTCATGGACCCACTGACGTTACTGTCGCCATCTAAAGAAGGATAATATGCAATTAGTTATGTAGTATCGGATTGATTGAACATTTATAGATAATAGTTGATCAATATTACTTGTGTTGGTGGTGCTTAGATATTGCATAGAAATGTAGTCCTCATCAGACTGTTTTGTAGAAGCCATCTGCAAAAAAAAACAGCAAGTGGTTTGTCATTGTGATTAGTAAGAAAATGGCATGTTAAATTGAATATCATAACAATATCATACAGAAACTAAAATAATATATATATATATATATATATATATATTTGTTGAAGCTAGGGTTGTGCGGTTTTAGGCAGGTTTTAGAAGGAAACCTAATTGAACGTGGCAGAGTATGGTTTAAGCAGTTTGCTCCCAGTGGGATTGACGGTTTGAACGTACATGGGCGAGCGTACAAGGTTTATATGGTACAGGGTTTGCAAAACAAGAAAATAATTAAATCGACTCTCTAGTATGTTTCTCAACCAACTTGAGTATGCCGCCGATCCGATCCATGCCTTATGGAAGGTGCTGATCATCCTCGCAATTGCATGAATGCAGCAGGGGCCCGTTTTGGCGAATGCTGGGCACACACACGACTGGCACGGCACGCAGTAGCAGGACCATGCATGATATAGCACACGTATGCTATGTATGCATGAACACGCATGTAGGTATGGAATGACCACGTTTTCGAGTTGGGCAAGCACACACCGGGGCACGAGTTCTCCTGGCACTGGCAGGAACACCTTCATGCATGCAGCTAGGCCATAGCCGTCGGAGAGTTCGCGCGGGGGCTGCCCCGGCCCTCCATCTTCCCGGTCAGCTCCGGCGACGTTTCCCTCCCGGAGCAGCCGCCGCTGGTGGCCACCGTGGAGAAGGCGATGTCAGCATCAGCACTCGAGCTCCAAGACCTCGCCTACCTCGATATCACCGTCCCCTCCACAGCTGCATCAACCGTGTAAAGGTTGGGTTCGCCGGCGAGCCGTGCACCGTCTTCGAGGCGCACAGTCACGGTCGTGCTCTGGCGGTGCCGGACACGCGTGGTCATGTCCGATCCCAAGACCCCAGCTCTGCTCATTTTTGCAATTAGTGTTCGCAAGCAAGCCGGGGTCAAGTATGGGTACTACGGCAACTGCGTCACGGCGGCGGTGGCCGCACCGACGAGCGGAAAGGCGGCGAACAGCGACATCAACGACGTGGTGAAGCTCATCAAACGTGCCAAGCAGGAAATATTATGCCATTTCATGAACTTAACATCGGCGGCAGCGAAGATGAAGGCAGCGTCCGGCTAGGCATACGCGTATCGTCCATGGAAGAACCCGAGCTGCTGCAAGTAGGTGATCTATCCATGGAGGAGCTCGGCGAAGTGTTCCGCTACAACGCTTTTGTTGTTACGAGATCAATCGCGTGCAACACCTCATGTGCCCTTCAACAGTGTCCACCCCACCTGGCCTTTGGCAGCCTGTCCGGACACCAACGCCACTGCTTGGCCCCAATGGCCAACGCCATCTTCTACATGGCACAAACCAGTCCGTGAAGTCATCCGCGTGCCGTTCATGTCGTGGTGATTTCCCCTACAGAAGTCAATGTCCGTATACCCACAAGGACAAGGCCACGAAGAGAGAGACCGAGGAAAAAAAGTGACAACAAGCAGAAAAACAAAGGGAGGGGCGGCAGGCGCACAGGCCGGTGAGAGAGATGGGGGAGAAAGACCTGCACACGTTAGCCCTTGCCGCGAGGAACGCGTGATCTCGCCGGGTTTTGATGCGAGAGATCGATGAAAGATGATGGTGTAGATCCATAACAGCGCGCTGCTACTTCATGTGACCTCTCTGCTACGATACGATTCAAAGATTTAATGATTTTGTGTGGACTCTGTTGTTTTATACATGTAGCTGCGCGGAGTTCCCTCGAACTCGGAGGCGCCACGGCAACGGTTTAATTGAATCCGTCTCGGTTTCGAGTCTAGGTTGGTCCAATTCACATGAACGGACAAACTCATAGACGGAAGTACGAGACGTACGAAGAATACAAACGTACCAAGAGAGGCAGAATACATAAAAATTGTTTACTTGCTTTAGTATTAGGTAAAGATGGACAAATCTAAAACTCACAGCGAATCAAAATGTGAAGAGGTACGTCAGCTTTTTTGACAATCTATGGTAACTTCGTAAATTTAAATTTCAGATTTTAGACTTCGATCTTATTAGTCGCTGCAAAGTTTTTTTTCTCTACATGTTAAGTTGAAACTTTTGACTATAGTTATTGAACCTCTGGCTCAAAAAAATCTCATTTCTTTTTAATTTATTATAGACTATACTCACTTTAGTTGGTTATTTAAATACAAATTAAAGGGATTATTTTATATTTCGTTTTATGGTGAAAGAGGTACGATAGGTAGTTTAGAAACAAATTCGATCAAATGATTACTATTGTCACAAATTATTCGAATTTAGGACTTACCACTTTTTCTTTTTTTAGAATTTTTAGGGTTTTACTGCTTTTTGTAGGGCCATTAATATGAGGTTTTAAAAAGAGTTTATAAATTAGATACTAAAATAAGATGTTTTTAGTATTGGTTTATTACTTTATGTTGGCGATAAAGGAGGTTACCGTGGGTGTGCGGTAAAGGTCTCGTCAAGGCTCCGCAATACCCTATCGTATATCACCCCTACCATACAGACGGTAGTTGTGCTGTGTAGATCTCTCCACTTTTTTTTCTAGACCGAAACGACCCTAAATCATCATATAGTTTATGGAACTTTTACTAGTGAGTAGTGATACAATGGAAGTGAACCCATTTTTAGAGAAGACGCATGCACTCGAAATCTAAAAAGTTTAGCCAAAACAAGGTCTAGTTTGAAAATTATCTGAATTTTTAGGACACAAGAATACATTCCAGAAATTACAAGAAAGTACATAATATTCCTACCAAAGTATGAAGTAATTTATAAAATTATTTATATCTTATACTAAGATCATTTGAAGTTGTTTCAAAATTTCGTGTTTTTGAATTAAGAAATTCAGAAGCTAAACATCGAAGACACCTTTATCTCCGTTCTAGGAGTATTTACATAGTCCAGATGTACGGCAGGTAGCAGATGTGCACTCTCTTCAGCTAGCTGCCCCATGGCGCGCTGCTGCTCCTGCTCGCCTCGTCGTCCTTCCCTTGGTGGCGGCGCGCCAGCATCTCGGCGAGCGCGCGGGAGTGCGGCCATTCTGGGTTCCCCCGCGACGCGGCCTCCCGGAACATGGCCTCGGCGCGCGCCAACGTGTCGTCCACGGTGTCCTCCACCACCGTGGCCGGCACGTCGGCGTAGCGGTCGGCGGCGCCGCCGTCCGTGGCGCGCGTGATGGGCTTCCTGGTGTCGGCGAACTCCACCTCCGCCAGCGGCGACGGCTTGTGCGTCCGGTAGTACTCCCTGTCCTCCTCCCTCACCTTCCGCGCCGCCGACTCCTCGCCGCCGGAGGACGACGACGACGACAGCCGCCGCTTCTGCGTGAACGACGAGGCTCCGGTTGGGTCGGCGAGCTCCTGGGACCCCAGCTTCCCCGAGGGCGCGAACGGCAGGACGCGCTCCTTGTCCTTGCCGCCGGACACGGTCGGTGTCGCCGACGCGTGCTTGCCTGAGGCGCCGTGGCTTGCTCCTCCTTTGGTGGCCTCCTCGGCGCCTGAGAACCTCGGGGGACGGTCGGTGTAGTCGTCACTGGGCGCGTCGCCGGAGTGCACGGCGGCATCACCAGCGCCACCGGCTTCCGTCGAGGCGGAGAGGAGACGGCGGTGCACGGCCAGGAGGCTGCGGTGCGTGATCGACGGCCTCGAGACCACGAGGCGAAGAGCTTGTGCCGTTGCCATCCTATCTTGCTGCTTTGGCTTTTGCTAGACGTCTTTGGTGTTGTGAGCTCCGATCCGATTCTTTGGCGGCGGCGGCGACGGCGCTCGAGCTTATATAAATGGCGGTGTGCAGAGCGCCGAGAGGTGTGCCGGTGTGGCAGGCAGGTGGGAGATTGGTGGACGCGTGGCGGGTTCCGGTGGGTCGAGAAGGATGTGGAAGACACGAGTCGGGTGCGGAGGAAGACGCATCGTCTCTCGCTGGAACCTGCCGGAAGAGCACGAGGCGGTCGGCGGCGGCGGCGAAGAGATTTGGGCCAAGGTGGGCGGCCGCGTTACTAGATTAGGCCTGTAAAGTAATATTGGGCTGGTAACATATGGTTGTACACTTGGGCTGTGTAACAATTTTACTGGGCCTTATTTACTAGGCTTCCATGGGCGGCAAACAGACGAAATCCTCACCACATCCATGTGCCCGTTGGTTGCTTTCGGTGCAGTCGCGTCCTCCGAAACGACACCAACCCACTGTTGGGCCTTGTTTAGTTCTGAAATTGGGAGTTAAATTTAGGTCATTTGGAGTGCGTGCGTTACTGTAGCATTTCGTTTGTATGTGTGAAAAATTGTCTAAAAATTGATTAATTAGGCTCAAAATGTTCGTCTCGTAAAGTACAACAAAACTGTGTAATTAGTTTTTGATTTTATCTACATTTAGTACTCCATGTATGTTATGACATTTTGATGGGATGAAAATCTTTTTTTGCATAGTAAACTTTGGGGGTAGAATTTAGGATCTAAATAAGGGCTTGGATGCTTTTCTTTCCCATCATTCAGACAGTGCCTGTGAGTGAGGAGGGCCTGACCGAGTTGGGTCGGCGCACTGGCCGCCGCCGCCACCACCGCGCCGCGCCGGCGTCGAGAAAAGCTGCAGCAGGCGAGGCGGGTCTCTCAACAAGCAGTATGGACAGCCCAGCTGCAGCTCCGTCTTCTGCTGCACTAGTGCACTGTCTGCATGCAGATATATTTGCATGTGAGTGAGCCCGTTGCTTTGCTGCTTGTGGTGTTGGAGCCAGAGCGACGGCCACTACTCATAATGCACCCACACGACTCTTGCCTTTGTCTCCATGGCACCGTGTCTGCGGTTGCGCAATCTATGGCAAATTGATGACCACATCTTGTCTTGTCTTGGAGGAAATGCAGGCAGGGGTAGGTGATTCCACTCAGCAAAGCGCAAGCTGCATGCATGCCCATAGCATCGCAGACAGTCTGCTGCTCCCCGTGGGCACCGACCGACGACGGTATCATCCGAGTTCTTAGCATCTCCGCGTGGTTTTTGCGATACGACTGGACCAGAGAATCTTGCGCTAGCTACTGTACGCAACACAACATGTTCGCTTCGTTTCTTCTTTCGGCGCGATGCATATGCATATGCCTTGCGCTACGTCCTACTAGTTCCTGTCGTCCTGTACTACTCTACTCCTGTGTGCGCGACCGAGACTCGTGGGAACATTTGTACCCTACGTACTAAAGTCAATCAAAGGACTCGAATACCGAAAGAAATTTCTTTAATTTTGGGCATCTCGGCACAGCACACCTACATACATGCATTGCTCGTCACTCGTGACACACGGGGTGGTCTGCCAACTCGCTCTGTGCTCTGCCGGTGTGGCCTTTGGACTTTGGAAGTTGCAGCTCGCAACCTTGATTGCAATTGTAAGCAATCCATTGTCAGCATCATTCAGCGGAACATATAAACTGATCCAATTGATGCCTTCTCGACTGATAAAGGAAATCGAGTTTCGAGTACCACTAGCTGATCGACTAGCTGCTACTGCTGCTACAAAACAAACGGGAACACGGATCAACACATGTCGGTATCCTTCCAGCTGACAGCTTGGATCAATGTGTCGGAGAACACGAAAATGTAAGAGATTCCCAAAAATCCATTTCCAATCGGACCGGACGTTTCATATGAGCTAGGCAGCACGCAGTCAGTATCTTACTGTTACTAACTAGCAAGGTGACCCGCGTAAATTTACGCGGTAGATAGATTTTACTAATATTTAGATTTTTCTAACTTAAATATAATTTTATTTAAATATCTGTTGTTCTATTATCAATACTGTTTGTCCAAGTGTGCCCAAACTAATGTATTATTTTTTATCATCATGCATGTGGCACATGGTATGAATTAATGATGCAAGCTTATATTTACTAACTGTATTTGATATTGATTCTTTGATCAACTTATATATTTTTTTATTTATTCAATTTAGAATTTAACTATTTATTTACTCTAATCAGCGTACTTTAAGGGTTAATATAAATTGTTAGATCTTATCAAAAACCAACAGTGAGTATTATTTTTATTTCGTTTAATATAGTAATAACATTATGTTATTAAGATTAACTCTATCAATACCTCTCAGACTCTCTAAATACTAAATGGAGTCTACCTCTATTTTTAAGGGCCACAGAAATGCTACAACTCCAGCAATAAACCTCATAAATATAGGGCTTTCTACAGACCCCCGAGAATGGAGGCCTACTGGAGTGTAATTTTTTCTGGACCCTCTAAACTTGCGACAGGGGCTTGTTGGGTTTGCTAGAGTGCAACTTTTTTCTGGACCCTCTAAACTTGAGATAGGGGTTTGTTGGGTTTGCTGGAGTTGCTCTAAGATAATATATTGTGTGACCTAATATTGAGGTAATGATCATGGGTAAGTGAATAAAGTAATTCATATAACTTTACATATATAAAATGCAACTTACTGACATGACATGATATACTCCCTTCCTCACGGACATGAGAACTACCTCTACGAACTTGCAATAGCGTAACACATGACGATTGGATTAAAGTAGAAATCTTCTACAAAACATAATGGTGTTTGGGTCATCTCACTTTACAAATTAGCGGTATGATCGGTAGCCTAACTTGCTACAGAAATCAATGATCAGAATGACATACCATGAAGGAAAGCTTAAGGAGGGAGGAAATCAAATATAGAGGGTAATCAATCACACCAGAAAAATGCTATCCAAAAAAATTTATGAGAAAAATACTACTATTTTGCTAGTTATGCAATGAGAACTTATGCTGCAGTAACCAATGGGTGCCTATCACGGTTATGGATCAATCTTTTACCTTTTTCCTCCTCCGGTAAAAGATGGAGTAATATATAGACATGGTTTATGCCCGATCTAGTGAATGATCGACAGTAGTTTACAGTTGCATGATTATATCGGGCATTAAGAGAAACGTTTCTTTGCCCAGCCTATTGTCACTCAACTTCCATGTCAACACATGTGCACGTCAAGCACGCCTATTATCAAAGTTGTACGACACCTGAGTTTTTTTACTTTGTTTTTCCTAAATCTGCTCCTGCTTCCTGCACTGACTCGTTTACGAAGACCATCAAATAGGATTGAGTGTGGGCAAACCATTTGATGATCTTCCATGAGTGCTGAGCATGACCATGGTGATGATCAATTCCAGCAGCGATTCACTTCCTTCGGATATGGAGAATTTTTCTCTCACGTTGTTCTCACAACCTTGGTGAACGCCCTAAATCTAATCAACTTTCATCAGTTACATGTGCAAATCAACATGATGTCCTTCACTCATGTTGAACGCTGCACCACCTTAGTTTCTCCGCTTTGTTTTTCCTCTCTCTGCTCCTTCTTGCACTAAGTCATTAACGAAGACCATCAAAAGTGTTTGGGCGCGGATAAACCATTTGATGATCTTCCATGAGTGCTGAGTGCGGCCATGGTGCTCAATCCCGCCAGCGATTCGCTCCCTTCGGACAGGGAGAATCGTTATATCCTTCTGTGCTCACGACCTTTTTGAACGCCCTAAATCCGAGCACCTCTCGTTAGGTACACGTGCAAGATCGACATGGTGTCCTCCGCTTGTTGAACGTTGCCTCTTATATAGAGAAATGTGGAAGGGCACATCGGGCTTCAGGCTATCCGCACTCGTCGTACTCTGTTCTTATCCTCTAAAAGGAATATTTGTGCCTAGTCACTGAGATTCTCTCCTCTATATTAATTTATTTTGCATCCGTTATCTTCTATATCTCATATTATATACCAGCTACTAACACGTGAGCCCACCCATCTCTTTTTTCTCCTTTTCTTTCACCGACGCCCCCACTCCCCCCCCCCACTCTATCTCTCTCCCTCTATCTCCCCACCTCTCTCTAGTGGCGGCGGCGGCGAGGGGTGTCGGTCTCCCTAACCGGCAGCCTTCAGCCCCGCTTTCCTCCGGCGGCGCGCGGAGCGGCCGGACCACAAACTCCGAAGGCACGCGGGCAGCTCCCATGGCGGCGACGACGGTGGGCAGCCTCCTGGCAGCGGACGGTCGCGCGACAATGACGAAGAACTCCCGCGGCGGCCACATACAGTCGCGCAGCCGCGGTGGAGGGCTCTCGCGGTGGCCGAGGACGGCCTTGCGGCGACGGCAGTGGACGGCCTCCGGGCGACGACGAAAGACTCCCGCGGCGACGACGAAGGACTCCCGCGGCGGCCACGGACAGTCGTGTGGCGGCGGTGGAGGGCTCCCGCGGTGGTCGGGGACGGCCTTGCGGCGACGGTGGAGGTCTCCTACGACGACCATGGATGGCTACGCGGCGGCGGCGGAGGGGCTCCCGCGGCGACAGCAGAGGGGTGGCGACGCACGGAATAATATAGACCGTTAGATCTTCATCAAATCTGACGACATATATTTTTCTCTTTTTTGGATTAACGGAATAATATAGACCGTTAGATCTTCGTAAATTTCGACGGCATATACTCTTCTCTTTAAACCGTTAGATCTTTATCAAATCCGATGACATATATTTTTCTCTTTTTTAGATTAACGGAATAATAAAGACCGTTAGATCTTCATAAAATCCGACGGTCCATATCCTTCTCTTTTTTAGATTAACGTGGGAATTTCTTGGGCCTCTCGGCGAACGTGGTGGCTCCTTTTAACACTATTGTATTAATATAATAGATTGGAGGCTCCTTTTGGAGGCTCCACGTTAATCCTCACTAGATGCGCTAGAAAAATAGATAAATCATAAAAATTCTCGCAATAATCAGAAACATCCGATAGTCGATTTAGGAGGCATTAACCATGATAGCCACAGGATCTATTCTAATTTATAAAAAATTACCCACGACTGCCACTAAAAATATAAAATAAACCCCTAAAGGTGTAAATTGCCCACCTATACACAAAAATAATACCACTACAATTATTTTTTAAGGAAAAACAACGTAAAAGATATCCTCCCTCCCATCATGACTCCTCGTGTAGCCCTAGCGCCGCCACCGCTGCCCATCACGGTACGGCGGCACCTGATGGTGGTCTGCTCTCGATAGATCTTCTCCTCTGGTTGCATAAAGTCTAGAGACAACGGGATCATTGGTGCCTCCTGCCTAGCTGATTTGATCCTCTGCCACAGCAGCTGCATGGGCAGCGTTGCAGTGGAAACTCGGGAGAAAATTGGTCGCCGCTGCTGCCACTTCATGCGGCGCCCAATCAACTTGCGACGAGCAAAATCAGATTGTGTATGGGTCTGCTTTGATCCCCCTAAGAGAGCAAGGCATCGAGCATACATATCTCATAAGACCATGGACACAACAACGATGAGATTGTAAGATACTACCACGAATAGCAAGGTACGTGAATTTCAGTTCCATTCCGTTGCATGCGTACATGGCTATGGCTACATGCAAATAAAGTAGATATCTGAGGAAAATAGTTGTGTTCAAACAGGTCAACCCCTATGCAACATAGAACTACTAGACTTTTTTTAGTTTTGGGTAGTCAGGAAACAACATTATAATTTTCTGGTGCAAATGAAAATAGAAACATAACTCCAGATAGCATATTTGATAGGATTGCCACGACTGATTTCAGTTAGGACTAATCAAAGACTGAATTCCAAAGCATGTGCATTTGTCTTCATTGGTCCCCTGTTCGCTTGACTTATCAGCAGCCAACCAGTAGTATTTTTCTCTCTGCACAAACCAGCACCAACCAACAGTATTTTTCTCTCAGCACAAACCAGCACCAGCCACCAGCCACCCGCTAGCCGAACAGGGCTACGTGAATGGAGCCCGAATACGACAAACTCAAGGAAGTCTCTATCATCAATAACCATGTAAGCATAGATGAGCTCGAGTACCCTGTTTCCACTGAGCTGCACGCAATCTACTCTCGCTCATATACCCTATTGTGCTCCTGCACCGTCTCTAATCCGGCAGCATAGCATACTGCATTGCAGGAGGAGGTCGTTGAGACAATTATTCAGTATCTGACGGATAACATAGGTTGTCCAACGACAGGCAGCCAGCCGGTGACTCCACGTGAATGTCCTTTTTCAGCGTCAATTAATCTATAGTGATGTGTATGTGCCTATAGTGTCCAATAGATCCTACAACAGAAATCCAAATTCTTCACTGATACTCCTTCCGTCTCACAATACAAGGCGTGCACGCAATTTAAGATTCAAACTTTAAAAGTTTTGACTTATAATTAATCTTTCATAATAAAAACTTTATCTAACAAAAATAATATCATTAGATTTGTATTTAAATATACTTTTATATGACTATAATTTTATTGCTACAATCATTATAGTATTGGAGATATTAGAAGTCAAACGTTAGTATAGGAGACTGTATCAAGTTTGACCGCGCTATTTTAGGACGGAGGGAGTATTTCATAATGCACTACACGAGTGATGATTTATACATTTGCAGAAAGCACATATTAATTACATTATCATTATATTGCTAATTATCATTATATTCATTCCATAAAGTAAAAGGGTATAATGATAATTTATGAAATATATACAATCGTAGTACATTATTTTTTCAAGTGGAGTGGAGTGTTCTGCTAAGTTATTTGTCTGAATTTCTAGAAGCTTTATAAACAATTCGTACAATAAGTTGTCTTAGTCTGTCCATGGCCATACAAGAACATATGGGGGGTAAAATGGCAATAAAATTAAAAAATCTTTAATACGTTTTTTACTATATATAAAGCTTTATACACAATTCTTATTTCCATCAGTGAACAATCAATATCTAAAATATTTTACTCTACACTTTTAATGATCAATAATGTAGAATCCATTAAACATATATACTGATGAAGACCTATTATTTTTATGGAGGAATACAAGCTAATTTTCAAAATCAGTAGTATATAATAATTTCAAATGGCTGATGACTAAATATTACATAAATTGCTAGCCCAATGCTACTGCACGGGTTGATGGACTAGTCTAATATAACGTTGCTATAAAAGCTCGGCTCCTCCAATGGGACGCTCCTCTCCTTCCTCACTGTCCTTGTCACGCCTGCCACTCTCACCGCTGCACACTGCTGATCCCACCACCACCACCACCGTACCGTACCCAAAAAATGCGGCTTCCCCTGACCGCCGCCTTCCTCTCCCTTCTCCTCCTGCCGCTCGGCTTCCTCGCCACCCGCAGGGTATTTATTTCCGGTGGCGTCGCCGTGTCGGCCACGGCCGACGAGCGCCACCACCGCGAGGAACGAGTGCTTCTCGCGGCGGCGGGTGACAAGGACGGCAATAATGCCGCCGCCGCCACGGACGCGGAGCACGCGGCCGCCGTGGACCGGCACTGCGCCGGCACGCTCCACCGCGACGTGTGCGCGTCGACGCTGGCCGCCATCCCGGACCTCGCGCGGAAGCCTGTGCGCGACGTGATCTCCGCGGTGGTGTCGCGCGCGGCGGCGGCGGTGCGCGCGTCCTCCTCCAACTGCTCCTCCTACCTCCGGCGGTCCCTGCGCGTGCGCGACCGCCTGGCGCTGTCCGACTGCCTGGACCTGTTCGGGCGCACGCTGGCGCTGCTGGAGACGGCGGCGGACGAGCTGTCGGCGGGGAACCGCACCGCCGAGGAGTCCGTCGCCGGCGTCCAGACGGTGCTCTCGGCCGCCATGACGAACCAGTACACCTGCCTGGAGGGCTTCGCGGGCCCGTCGGCGTCGGAGGACGGGCGCGTCCGGCCCTACATCCAGGGCCGCATCTACCACGTGGCCCACCTGGTGTCCAACTCCCTCGCCATGCTGCGCCGCCTCCCGCAGCGCCGGCGGCGGGTGCGGGAGGCGCTGGAGGGGTACGGGCGGGTGCGGCGCGGGTTCCCGTCGTGGGTGTCGGCGGGGGACCGGAGGCGGCTGCAGGAGCAGGGCGCGGCGGCGGACCTGGTGGTGGCCAAGGACGGGAGCGGCAACTTCACGACGGTGGGGGAGGCGGTGGCGGCGGCGCCCAACAACAGCGAGGCGCGGTTCGTGATCTACATAAAGGCGGGAGGGTACTTCGAGAACGTGGAGGTCGGGGCGGAGAAGACGAACCTGATGTTCGTCGGCGACGGGATGTGGAAGACGGTGATCAAGGCCAGCCGCAGCGTCGTCGACAACTCCACCACCTTCCGCTCCGCCACGCTAGGTCAGTCTACTTCTACAGTACAGCGCGTGCCGTGCGTACGTCAGCCAACTTCTGTCTTTTTTTTACTCATCACTTGCATTGCATTTGTACGTTCCTCCAATTGACCTGACGACCGACGACGACGCGTGGTCAATTTAGCAATAGAAAAGATGATGCAGTGGCCAGTGAGTGAGTGAAGACGAGCAATGCAGGAGCGCTAGATCATCGTGATCCTTTCTAGTGGACCCCCACATGTACGTAGGAGACAAAGGCACTGCCGCTCCATAGTCTCGTTTTTATTACTGCTTCTGTACAGTTTCTGGCAGCGGTAGTTGAGCGGGATGTCAGTTGATAAAATTTGGAGGCAGTAGCACGAGCAAGCATGGCGACTGGTGAAAGAGTCGCACTTACCACGTCAATCCGACATTATCGTGGCGTCCGATCGGGTAGAAGATCGAAGAGAGTTTTGACGTTGCATGAAGGCATACGGCCGGGTAGCAGCACAGAGTGTATAAATCGATGATTGCGTGCACGCGAGCCAAGCCATTCCCTGTTCTGTTCACCACGAGCAGCTGTCGCCTGCTTGCTTAGCTCTTTGCCAATCGTCAACCTCTCTCACCTCGCGTGGTAAGAAGTGAAGGGGGCGCGCCGACAATATATGCAAACGTGATTCAGCACCGTAAACGGATGAGTACGTACATTTGATTCACGAGTAGTGTCCTAGTACTAGTACCGGGCCTGTCTCTCTCTTGTCCCGGACCTGCTAGGTGGAGTGGAGACGCCTGTCCTCGTTGCTGTGGATGATATCATTTCCCACAGGACAAAAGCCGCTACGTACGTTAATTGCGCGCTTAGTAGTGATGAGTAACCGTGTTATCAATCCAAGTGGGGTAGAGGAGCGCATGATAATTTATGAGGCAGGCGCGCTCCGTTCCACCACCTGATACCTACTCTGCCCGTGTGCTCTGCACTTGCACATTGAAGACTCTGAAGGCACGGGCTCTGGTACAGGAGGACGTACACGCTCCTTGGTGTTTGGCATTTGGAGTTACGCAGCACGGGAATGGTTAGGTGAGGAGCCAGCGCCCATTAAGGCATTAACCCCCCGCGCGCGGGTTTGCCTGCCGGCCATTTTGCCCTGCCCTGCAACCGCAGGTTCAGGCCTTGAGGAGAGCACATCCTAACCGAAACAAATCCTGTGATCTGGAGTGCATTCAGCCACGCTGCTACAGTTACAAGATCGAGAAGGGCAGCCAACCTAACACCGTATATGGATGGGAGTGCCTTTTTTGTGTACGGACGAGTGTCCGTTTGGAGGGTGGTTGACGGCTGATGCTGATTTATTTTAAGAGAAAAATACTACTGATTGATGGCTGACGGCTGATTTGTTCTGAGAAAAAAAATATTGCCCGGCTGATAAGCCAAACCAACAGGAACCGACCGTCTTTTGTGTTGGGCCGGGATCGATGGCGATTGGTGTCCCGTCTGGCCCACCACATTGCATGCATGTAGGCACCGACAGATTCATTAGGCCCAATGCACACTTCAGAAATGCATTCCTGAAAATGGATGCCCCATCTCTTTAATTTCAGTGGCTGAACAATGCAAGATGCCACCGCAGCAAAGGAACAAACGGCAAGCCGACACACATTGCCCGTCTCAGCGGAGCCGCGTACAGTGCAGTGCAGTGCAGTGGGGGTGCCTTGCTTTGTCGCGGCTAGCTGCTGGACGTACACAGCCGCGCATGCGCCTCCTGCGCCATTGCTTCGCCCGCCCGGGATACATCCATCCATGATAAAATGTAGCTTAGGCCGGGACGATGCAATGCAAATATGCAATATGTGTGGTTGGCACGCCACTTTCGCCTTCTGGTACGTGTCGGGTGGAGGTTCTAGTCATCTAGTGCGGCTAGCCTTCCTGTACGTACGTACGTGCAGTGCCGTGCGCCTGCTCGATCACATGCACCCGTCGCATGTAATTAACTTGACACTGATGATTCTATGGCAGCGGTGGTCGGCACGGGCTTCCTGGCGCGCGACCTGACGGTGGAGAACGCGGCGGGGCCGAGCAAGCACCAGGCGGTGGCGCTGCGCGTCAACGCCGACCTCTCCGCCTTCTACCGCTGCAGCTTCGCGGGGTACCAGGACACCCTCTACGCCCACTCCCTCCGCCAGTTCTACCGCGACTGCGACGTCTACGGCACCGTCGACTTCGTCTTCGGCGACGCCGCCGCCGTGCTCCAGGGCTGCAGCCTCTACGCGCGCCGCCCGGCGCCCGGCCAGAAGAACGTCTTCACCGCCCAGGGGAGGGAGGACCCCAACCAGAACACCGGCATCGTCGTGCACGGCGGCAAGGTCGCCGCCGCCGCCGACCTGCTCCCCGTCCTCGCAAACTTCTCCTCCTACCTCGGAAGGCCATGGAAGCTCTACTCCCGGACGGTGTTCATGCAGACCAAGATGGAGGGGCTCATCCACCCGAGAGGCTGGCTCGAGTGGAACGGAACCTTCGCGCTCGACACGCTCTACTACGCCGAGTACATGAACCGTGGGCCCGGCGCCGACACGTCGGCGAGGGTGCCATGGCCGGGGTACCACGTCCTCACCAACGCCACCGACGCCGCCAACTTCACCGTCCTCAACTTCATCCAGGGAGACATCTGGCTCAACTCCACCAACTTCCCCTACACATTGGGATTCACCTAGCTATACGATCGATATACATGGGAATTTCTTTTTATTTGTTCTTTCTCTTCTTTTGGAACAAACAAATAATGGTGGCAGGTTTCCCTAGTTAGTAGTTATCCTGAAAGCTGCCCCTGCTGCTACCAGTACACGCATGTGTCGATCGATCTGCATATGATTCTTGGTTAAAATCTGCAATAGCCGAAGGCTAATAATTGCTTCTGATTTATTTGTCTCTGCTGTACAAAAAAGCATTGCACTGTTACAGGATATCTTCAGATCTACTGCAGCATGCTGGCTGATCACTGTACGACAGCGCAAAGATTGAACAGTCGTATACATTCAGTTCCGTGGACAGATCGATACAATCCCACAAACATGACCAACAGTCGGAGGCACAAGTGTACAGCATACATCGACCAATATAACGCCGTTATTTACTTCATTGTCTATCTACCACTGAATGATGCTGCCGTTCCCTACCCTTGTAAGCAGGTTGCTGCAACTTTACTCCACCCTCATGTTACATTACAACCTTGCTCTTTGCAGCTCCAGCTTCGCAATTGTCCCGAGGTGGACTTCATCGGGGCCGTCTGCAATCCGCAGCGTCCTAGCAGTTGCCCATAGGTGTGATAAGACTGTATCAGATGAGAGACCAGCTGCGCCGTGAACTTGCATTGCCATGTCAAGCACCTTAAGGGCCATATTTGGCGCTGCCACCTGCATGGGTGGGCCAGATTTACTTAAATCTTTTTGCTACGACGGTTGAAAAGAAGGTAGTGGTGGACTTTCTTTTACCTTGGCCATTGCGAGCATACCACGGGCTTTCTTGTTCCCATGTCGGTCAAGTTGATCGGCTGCTTCTAGCACCAAAAGTCTAGCCTGCTCCAGCTCAATCCGACACTGGATTCCCACATCCATGTCAAGGGAATCCAATGAACAAAACACAAGAGGAAAAGAGGCCCTAACATCAGATATCCACATGATGGATATATAATATAATCACTTTACAGCAATGAATGCTCAACTTGGCATTATAGGTTGGCATATTAATACCCAGAGGATCATCCATACCAATATACTAGCTTTTGGAAATGAGGCAATTTTGAAGTAAAACTAATTCATTTATCCAATATTCCATTCCAAGCTTTAGAAACAAACTGTGTAAGCAATCAAAGAGGGCATACCTTTGCAAGATCTGATAGAAAGGAACCCTGCTGTGCAATCCTCTTTCCAAACACAGTCCTACTTAAGGCCCTCTCGACCATCAGATTCATGCCACGTTCTGCTGCCCCAATTAGCCTCATGCAATGATGCAATCTTCCAGGACCAAGCCTTCCCTGCAAAGCACCTTACTGTGAGTATATGGCTTAGAAGGTACATGTTATTAGCGCTAACAGCAATGCACTGCTTACTTGAGCGATCTCAAAACCCCGTCCTTCCCCAAGGAGGATATTTGTAACCGGAACATGCACATTCTCAAAAGTAATCTCTGCGTGTCCATGAGGCGCATCATCAAAACCAAAGACTAATAATGGTCTCTTTATCTGCACCCCGGGAGTGTTGATATCCACTAAAATCATTGACTGTTGCTTATGCTTAGGTGCAGAAAAATCTGTCTTTCCCTGGATGACCATAAACACCTTCAATATTAGAACAGAAATATGCATCACTCACAGCAAACTTTCATCAGTGGATGTCAGGTACCATTAATATCAGGATTTTGCACCTAGGGTCCATGGCCCCACTGGTCCACCATTTCCTTCCATTTATAACATAGAAGTCTCCTTGCCTGTTGAGAAGAAATGAAAAACAAAGAACCCATAAGCATCGCAGTCTCAAACAAAAACGTGATGCTGTATATTTAAACTACCAGAAGAAGACATGCAAATACAAATTTGATATAAATCTTTTAATTTTACTTTCTGGATAAAAGCAGGGAAATAAAAATTTGGTTATGGTAAGATTGTTGTTTTCACTTCTCAACCCTAAAGTAGCACTTAACGAGAAAATAGCTCGTATTGAAGGGGAAAAGGTAAGCAACCACGGGCAATCAAATTATTAGCCAAAAGGAACACCTTTGACATGGCAGTCAACATGTTCCTCCTGTTTCATTACCTGGATATTGAGCACTCTATATTTGTTGCATCTGAAGATGCAACTTGTGGTTCTGTCATTGCAAATCCAGAACGAATTTTCCCTTCCAATAAAGGAAGCTGCTCCTTGGTTCCATACCTCAACAGGACCTATAATGATATACATAACTCCGTACCATAAATTATAAGATAAATTTTTTTTGTCACTCCAACCAGAACATGTGTTTGAAGACCCTTCTACAGATTATTAGCATAATAAAGATAACAAGACTCATTTGGAATGAATAACATAAAAAAGTGCTTTCCACTTTTCATATATACAGCTAAAAACAGTGTAAGATTTAGTTGCAACACTTTCCAAGAGATACGGCAAAAAAAACTGCAGGTCCAAGAGAATATTGCTAGTGTTATGATCTACCGAGGTGGCAAGGATCTAGAATGTTCTGAAATAGCATGAACAGCAGACATTTTCAGAGAAGAATGGTTGCCTCTGAAATTGTAAGGCAACGATAGAAACATGAACTAATGTTCTGTATAAAAGAATGGACATAGTTTTGTCTTACCTCCATGTTACCCGTATCAGGTGCACCACAATTAAATATTTGTGGAGCCCAAACTGAACGTCCCATAATCTCACACAGATATCCATACTCAAGATTTGTGAGGCCCGCACCCAGTAGAAGATCATTTGAACTTCCAGGAGAAATTGAAGAGTGGTCCTCGAATAGTAGCTTTCTAGCTCTAGCTGCACTGTCCAGCTGCAGATTAACTATTTCATTAGCAAAGATGAAGCAATTATGAAATAAATGAAACCCCGCATTCATAATGAAAGAAACATAATGTGCTAAGTATTCTGGATGAAGCGAATACAAAGGGTTTCAAAAATATATATACCGGAATAAACAAATTCCATAGCCCCTCCTTCATTGCCAATGCTTTAAGATTTTCTTCTTCTGGATGGATTGTCCATCTTGAATTTGATTGTGCATGTTTGTACAACTCACCCTCCATTGGGTATATGTGATCTTCGATAAACTTCATTAATTTCTTTTGAAGCTGCATAACCTTTTCACTAGGAACAAATTTGCCTTGATCCTTTGTGGAAGTTGAACCTTCCAGCACTCTGCGAAATTATTGCCATGGAGCTTCTGGGACTTGAAAACCTAATGTTGAAGGCAAAGGATAATTAAAACATAAATAGCCTGTCCACAAACCAGACTCCACTGTACGACAGGAGGTAATTGAGATGAAGTTACTAAACAGAATTACCCCTAGAAGGCTGTTCTTGCAATACATTTTCTCTATTTATGAAGTCCCATGCACAGTCAACCATAGTGTTAGCAATCCTGCCAGCAAATTTAGCACGCTCACCGCCTGAAGCATTACCCTGTGTGCCAATTCAAGTACATGAGAATAGATAAGCAGTCTTGGATTCCAGATTTTAGAGATTAAAGTTGCATACCATAGTCCATCTGTGATATACTCCAGCATAGATAGATGCCCCACGAAACAGAGAAAAAGCAACATAGAACTTCCAATTTGCAGAAGGCCAGGGTCTTGCCTGAGAAAGATTTTCGAATAAGAGAGGGAAAAAAACAGCTAATATAATGTGGCTGATCCATTTAGCTAGTCCAGAATATGGGTATTTGATGCTTACAGAGAAAGAGCAGTATACAGAAAGGTACTCTTCCAGTTGAGGAATTCCATCTGGAATGCCAGTATGTTGGAACCCTCCATAAGAAGTTCTTTCACCGGGTGTTGCATCAATAATATATGGCTGAAAGAGAAAGTTATTATAGTCAACACAAACAAGTAACCTGCCATTATAACAAAATAAAATTAAGGAAAATGCAACGAGAATGATATTTACATAGCGATCAAGACATTTCAGTAATTGGTAGCAAGGTTATGCAGACACAGTGATACTGAACAACCATACGTATAATGAAAAACAGTGAGATTAAGCAGTGCAGTTTAATGAAGTGTGTACTACAATAGCAGAGAGATCAGATCCACTACCACCGTTTATTCGTGCCATAAGGAGGTAAAAACAAACATCTTAACTAATGATTATTTCGGTACCAGTTTAGCAACAGTTTCTATTGATGGTCACCACTATGCAGTAAAAGGGAATATAGGTTACATAGATCATGGGCAACTGCCGCAAAAAATATTTTTAAGATGTAAAGCATACAAAGTTCAACTGTCCTCCAGGTCGATGTGTCATCCCTATCGAGCAAGCCAAATAAAAAACTACATTTTAGGTGGCCCAGTAAGGAATAGGTACTACTCCCACCGTTCCAAATTAAAGTTTTCACTTTAGGTTTGTCCTAATTCAAACTTCTCTAACTTTGACCAAGTTTACAGAAAAAAGCATCAACATCTACAAAATCAAATTAGTTTCACTGGATCCACCATGAAATATGTCTTGATAATGTATTTATTTGGTAATGTAGATGTTATTATATTTTTCTATAAAATTGGGCATAGGAGAAGTTTGATTTAGAACAAAGCTAAAGTTAGCTATAGTTTGAACTGAGGCGATTGTAGATGATATGGATGCTTTGTCAAACATACTGTTAACGCATCCTGTCTCAACTGTAACCAACATGAAGGAATTCGAGAGTCAAATAAAATGTAAATCTAATATATTAGGTCAGTTTAGCTATTAATTTATTCTAGCAAATGCATCTGCTGGTCATTTATTCATACCACAATGGCTGAAGCTAACAAAAAATTAAGATATAGAATGATTTTTGATGATGTTCTATTTTAAACTACCAGCCTTGAGACAAGTGATAGTTAGCAAAATGTCTATTGCTGAGCATCAAACAGCATCACATTCGAAGATACCATTGTAGAAATATAGCACTACGACACATGGTGCAAAAGGAATGTGCTACACTTGTGTTATTATGGATACCTAATAGCATTGAAATAAGAAAGTTCTTCGTACCAAGCAACTATAAGCAACATCACACATCTGATTCCCCAAGGTAGACAGTTCCCAATCAATAACACCAATAACTCGATCCTGTACAGAAACAGATAAAATTATCTTACACAACAAGTCAAATTATATAGCCTAGGCAGATAGATGCAACTTGCAATGCCAAAATGCAAACCTCTGTTGGGTGAAAAACTAGATTATCGGCACGGAAATCACCATGAACAAGACCTGTTCCTGATCCTGCTGAGGAATCTTCTTCTGGTACATGTTCTTTCAACCAACGGGCTAGGTCGAGCATCCTCCGATAACGTGCAGGCTTCCCTTCACCAGTGGATGCAAGATACTGCCTCTCCCATCTTTCTACCTGAAACATGAAACAGACTATCTTGAAATGCAATGGAGTATTACAATTAAACACGATTGATAAAACTAGAAATCTTTTTTTCTTTTAACCTGAGTGATCAAACTCCAAGTTGTCAGGCAGTATCCAGTCACATAGAAAAGAATTGTTGCAAATCAATGCATGTATCTCTTATAGACTATATAAGAACAAACAAATGCGTGCTACTTAAGAGTATGTGCATTTAGATACAAAAGGCGAGAGGGCATATTTTTGGTTTGCGCAATCTTTATTCAATAAAAGTTACTAAACAGCACTTACAGAAAGAGATAGAGAGGGAGGTCAGGATGGAGGGAGAAAGGATGGGGAAGGAAGAGGAGTAAATCAACATGAAAGATATGTGAGTACTTAAAACCTACTTGTCTTTTGCAATAGTTATCCCTTCTCCCATACTTTTGCAATCCAATGGCATTAACATCAACTTTGTGTATAGCAGCCAAAGTTTTGGCAGTAGAAAGCTATATAGTCTGCCTTTTAGATGGAGTTACCCCCTGTAGAAAAGGAACAAAAATCACAAAATTAAAATTGCCACAAATGGGTACGCACATTGCATATAGGCACGGTAGCTACAATAAGCTAAGTAAATAATTGCTTTATCATTTAGATTGCGTGAGATATATATTAAACCGATTGAAGTTCTGGTCAGTAAATAAGTACACAGCTACATGTGACGAACGGAAAAGAAACAAGCAGCGTACCGGCAACGCGTTATCAGGATATATTATTCCTTCCAGATACTCCATTATGTAGAAAGGAGTTCCAATTACACTTGCATCTGTGCAAAGACAATAGACCTTTGGGACAGGAACATCTGTGTAAGTACCCAGAGCTTTGAGAACCTGCTTCCCGATAGAAATGAATCATGGAGTAAGCTCATATGATTATAAGAAGGAAGGCAACTCATCGACTATATTAATGTACACAATAAAGCCAGATTGCTGCAGCTAGGCAATTCAAATGGTTTCCACTAAGCCCAAAAGAATAAACTATCTAGTTAGCTCAAAAGAATAAACCACCTAGTTAGCCCAAAAGGGTAAACTATCTAGTACTAGGTAGGAACCATAAGCTCCCTGCACTTTTTTCCATTAATCAACTGAATGTACAAGGTTCCAGGGGTGGGAGATGGTTCACAGTGGTCACATGTCAATCACATGATTGATCAATAGATAAAAATCTAGAGCAGTGAAATGAAACTAAGAAATGCGATCAAACATCATGTGAAAAAAAAATGACAAAAGTAGAAGCAAAATTAGTACTGAACCTGCACTTCTTCTTCCCGTCACAGAAGCTAAAACCGTCCAGTGTACGGAAAATAGTACGCCCACTATTCCAATCTGACCATTTGACCTACGCCGCTTCTGATTCTAGAAACGCCTATCATATCAGATTGCACACTTTTCGCTGACAAGTCGAACTAAACGGATCGTCCTTTCATGCCATCGGCCATCGCATCGAATCGTCCGACCTGGTACTCGCGCTCGACGGCGTGCGCGGACTGGAGGATGGCCCCGGGCGGCTTCTTCCGGAGGACGTAGCGCCTGGTCCCTCCGCCGGGAGCGGAGGCCTGGATGCAGTAGGTGAGGTTGGACTGGCCGTGGCCGAACTGGGTGAGCGCGAGCGCCGGCGCGGGGCCCGGGAACCCCGGGACGTTGGCGGCGGCGTAGCGCAGCAGCGCGGCCTCGTCCAGCGCGTGCGCCGGGTCCACCGGCCGAAGCAGCTCCGAGGTCAGCTTCGCCATCGCAGCCGGCGGCAGCAGCTAGCTGGACGGGGGTGGAACCGAGGAAGAGAAGGGGAGGAGGCAGCGATGCCGAGCGAGACCACACCAGCAGCAGCAGCGTGGTCTCGATGCTTTCTTTTGGTTTTTTGGGATCGTACGACCAGAACGCGATTCAGGCAGGACGCGATGGAACCGAAACGGCACGTGACGGCGTTGACGCTTTCTCCTCTTCAGTTTCGATCATTGGGCCGAAGGTGTCATGTGAATCGGGGGATTTTGACGAGTTTCCTTGGGCCGTGCAGGACCTACCGACGTGAAAATAACCATGGAAAATCTATACTGTATTTTTCCAATATAGGATATCTTCTCATAAATTATCTCTCAGGATTTGAACTAAAAACACAACTTATAAATGAAGAAACCAAAAAAGGGACAAATATCATTAGGGGGTAGATTCGACTAACTAAAATAGTTTGAGGAGCAGAATTAGCCTAAATTTTGTTGAGCGGGTTAACCGTACGGAGTAGATAGACGAGGATAGTAAAACATACTTTTTTATATTATTAAAACTAAGATTTACGTTGAATCCATAGCGCTTCGCAATGCAGTCCAACTTTGTTTGGCAGAATTTGAGAAGTGACTATATAATGTAGCCACGTAGATTAATTTAGTACCCTAGTTGAACTCATTTGTTGACATCTTAAAATGCGTTAGGTGATCTTCTGTACGTTGATTGCGAATCATTATAGTAAACGACATCCGAGGAAATTGACCAGCTGAAGATGTTCCTTCGTTTGGTAGCTGCATCGTCGTTGCTTCAGTTTACTAAGCCCTAATAATAAGGCTATGAACGACTATGAAGTTGATAGTGCACGTTCGCGTTCGTTGATTGTCAAAGTGTTTTCTCGCTCATCGCGTGCGGCCATGGGTCTAATTTTTCTTCTCTCTCGCTTTGTTCCTTGTCAACACCAGGCTTAATTTTCTTCTCTTAGTTTTTTTTTGAACGATCTCTTAATATTTAATTTGTTCCTCTATTCCCCTTCTGCTAGATCAGCAATTATTGGAACTACTGCACTAGCAATGAAGCTAGCGTGTGTCAAGCACGGGGATGAGCGAATTGTCTCGCGTCACCAAATGTTGACCCCGAAGGATTGATGTAACTCACACGTCGGTGTCTAAGGGCCGATATTTTGCAAACAAAATATATACAGTGCGTGCAAAACCTTGTTTCCTCCTCTGATTTCTGCACTGCCTTTTTGGGCATGTTCTCTGAACCTATTACTACTCTACAATAGCTAATAAAGGCTGAACATGATCGTTTTATCTTTCATAAAGATAAATATAGACCAATTTATACGAACCTTAACATCAGCTGATAGATAGAGGACATAATGTGCACACAAACCTCGTCCGTTCCAAGAAAGGTAGTGCTTTCCCTTTGGGTGAAAATATGTGTACTTTGAAATTGTTTCAAGTATAAACAAAACATTATGATTCGTAAAGCCTATATCGCTGAAAATTATGCGTAGATTGCTTCATGGGTGGAGTTATTGACAAGGTACGTGCGTCTTAACACTCCTTATTACATGGTCAGAATGTCAGACAAAGTCAAGATGACACACGTCTCAGAATTCCAGTTGTGGACCGTGGCAATCTAATATAGTAATAACCACTAAATTAAGTTGTAGTTCTAGTACAGATCATCGAGGTGGGTTACAGTGGTAGTAACATAAGGATGGCATTAATTCACTCGTGTACACAGCTGGATATATATACTCCCTTCCGATCATCAACGACGATACTATTAGTATTAAGCTTTAATTTCGTCAGCGGCATCTAGGTCATGGAATTGTGCTTTGCTTTCACTGAAAGCAACGTCTCTCAACACTAAATTCTGGAAGAAGATGCATGACTTGGACACTTGGTTTGTATATAACTGCGCAACAATATTTGGCTAAGTTATGCAGTGGTACGGTGTGAGACAAAAATTGCAGAGGCCGGAGGAGTCTGGTGGCAAATGAAACGTAGCATATTGCCTTATTACACTAGCTAGTTTTATCCTAAGAATCCAATTATCCAGCAACACCAAGTGTACGTAATGTTTTTTCTATCCCAAAAACTTCAGGTAGTTTTATATTAATCCAGTTACCCAGCAACACCACATGTAAAAATACAGGAGTCGGGTGGCAGATGAAAACGTAGCATTGCCTTGCACTAGCTAGTTTTATATTAATCCAATTAGCCATCAGCAACGTCAGATGAAATCTTTTCCTTTTCCTATCCCAAATTAAACATGAGCTGTGCCAATACTCCTAACAACTTTTAAAGGGCCAATGAACCACCTGACGAGTACCTGAGCAAGTGCATGCACGCTAGCTTGCAAGTTGCATGAAACCGAGGGCCAGGCGGCCTAAGCAGAGACAAAGCCCGATGGGCCAACAGATTTGAAGGCATGGGCATCCGGTGGGCGCGCAATGCATGGGCATGGGCACGAAGCATCTCATCCTTTTCTTCCGTGAGCTGACCGGTTTGGTAATTTGGTTAGGCGGCGGACTCGATCACTCTTGGATTCTTTTTTTCGTTTTTTATCATTTGCCTTCCGTACCTTCTTTTATTCAGTTCGTAACCGGCCCTTTCTTTTTGTTTTACCTTCATTTCCTTTTCCATTTTCGTAGTCTACATCTGCGTGTGTATGTTGTTTGCTCTCGCTGCTGTATACTGCTTACAAATCGAATAATTGTTGTTCCACACACAAAAAGAAAAACTACGATGCATTTTGGTCATTTGCTAATGATCGATATGATTCTTGTCGCGTTAATCCTGGAAAACGGTATCTACACCCGATTTGGAGAGAAAGAAAAGATGAAATAAAATAAATGAAGTGAAATGTCAAGTTCATACTGGACCGGAGACGATATCGACTAGAGAGAGATGGGCTAGCCGGGTAGGAGAACAGCAGCATACAGGACATGGTTTGCTAGCTCCAACATATTATATGCACCAGTTCAACGTAACAATAGGTGACCAGGCTGATATCTGGTTGGTGGTTCTTCGCTCGATCAAGTGCAGCGCGAGAGCTAGTAGTACCGGGCCGTCCTTTCGTCGTTCTTTCAGAGTCTTCCGGCGGCCGACGAAGTCACTCGGAATAAAAAGCAGAAGACGACGACCGTGGCCTTGATCTCTATCGGTTAAGCAAGAGCAAGTGCAGGTCCTTTTCAGGTAAAAATTAAAAGAAACCTAGTACTAGCCGATGAATGGCATCGATCAGTCACGTGCAATGGGTTAGCGATTTGAACACTATCATGATCACGGGCATGCATGGTATTAATTAGCGTAATACTAATGTAATGGCGCGTCATTATCAGCACGTGCTACAGTGCGTGTTAGCATGGCACGAACAAGCGGCAGCACTTTACAGGCGTGTGCGTGGGTGGGTTCGCGAGAAGCAACGCCGTCTAGCTAGCTTATTACAGAGAGAGATAGAGAAACGATCGGAAAACAGAGGCCGCCGGCCGGTCGATCCCAAACCGTGGTCCGCACATCGTCTAGTTCATGTACTATAGCTTCCTTTTAATTATCACGACCCATCTGAAATAAAACAATTTAAAATAGTAGTCGGAGGAGGATCCATCCTTTTACTGCTGCTAGGTGGGGCCTACGCTGGTCGCCCGCCGTTGAAAAATGGAATTCCAGTGGAAATGCACGCTCTCCGCTTGACCTGCTCTGCTGCCCTCTACGTACGTAGTGGTATTTCAGGCCTTCAAATTTGGGACTCCCAATTTGGAATACGGAAATTCATGGGCATTGTAACATTTTGTTTGCATATGTAAAAAATTATCCAAAAATTGATTAATTAGGCCCAAAGTGTTCGTCTCGCAGAGTACAACAAAATTATGTAATTAGTTTTTGATTTCATATACATTTAGTACTCCATACATGGTATGCCATTTTGATGGAATGGAAATCTTCTTTTTGCATAGTGAATTTGGGGTGCAAATTTAGGATCCTCAGTTTTGAAACGGTGTTATGCAAGTACTGTCAAGAAGCACAGAGAGGGAACGAAAGCTAGCTATACTGTGCAAAAGGACGACGGCAGAGTGTGACGGAGCAACGAGTTGACGTGCCAACTGCTGCAAACTTGTTGTACGGCGGCGGTGACGGTGTACGTGAGAGTAACGGTGAGGCCGGCCGGTGAGCATTCGATCAGTAGGATTCAGCTCAGCCATCAGATACACACCACACCACATCAGCCGGTGAGCAAAGCAAGGCAAGAGGAAGGAAAGCCGCGGCGGAGGGGAAGGAAGGACCCACACGGCAGCCGGGGGTGCTAAACCGAAAGCGACGGCTCCGGGTTTAGGAATCCACAGGATTGATTCTCGTCTTCCCTGCCCAGCCCGGCCCGGCCCGTCCGAGGAAGGACATTCCGTGCATCATCCGATCCATCCATTCCACCACGCACGCACCCCGGCCGCTATATAAACTCGGGCGGCGCACGGCTCCGCTCCTCCTCCTCATCAAACCAACGCGCACCAGCCAGCCAGCCAGAGCCAGCTCGCCCCCACCACCGCACCGGCCGTGGCCTTTGCCATATCCACCCACCCACACGACACGCGCTTCTTCCTATCCTACAGTACTGTAGCAAGCACACGCAAATTAAGCTACCTACTTATACTTATTAGCACCGCCGCAGCAGCAAAACTAGCTAGCTAGGAGTAGAGCTAGCGAGGCTCCCAATAGTACGTTAAGATGTGTGGCGGCGCGATCATCTCCGAGTTCATCCCGCAGCGCGTCGGCCGCGGCACCAAGCGGGGCCTCTGCGCCGACGACCTCTGGCCAGAGGAGGCGGCAGCAGCCTGCAGCTTCGACGGCGTCCCAGGTGGCGCCGACTACGAGTTCACCGGCGCCGCCGCCTTCCCGCACGACCACCACGGTAATTAACCCCTTCAATCACTTCTAGTACTAGAACGTGCAACAGCTATATATAGCATATATGCAGCAGTAGTGGAGCTAGCGATCGATCAGAAACTAGTAACTAATACGAGTACTATCTAGTAGCTAATAACACGTGCCACCCGGTATATATGGTTGGTTATTGATCGATATATATGATATGGCCGATGATGCAGCTGAGCCGGCCCGGAAGCGTGAGCGCAAGACCATGTACCGCGGCATCCGGCGGCGTCCGTGGGGCAAGTGGGCGGCGGAGATCCGCGACCCGGCCAAGGGCGCCCGCGTCTGGCTCGGCACCTTCGCCACCGCCGAGGCCGCCGCCAGGGCATACGACCGCGCCGCCCGCCGCATCCGGGGCTCCAAGGCCAAGGTCAACTTCCCCAACGAGGACCCGCCGCCCGACGACGACGACATCATCATGCCGCCGCCGCTCGTCTCCTCCGCCTGCAGGGACTTCATGGCGGACTACGACGCCGCCGCCGTCATGGGCTACTTCCACCAGCAGCAGCCGCAGCCGCAGCCCTACGTGCACGACGCCGTCCCGGTCATGGCCGCGCCGCCGCCGCCGCCGGCCGACGCGTACCACCAGCTGCCGCCGCAGCAGGACGCGGCCGGGATGGAGATGTGGACGTTCGATGGCATCACCACGGCCGTGCCAATGTGATGAACGTGACCACAGCAAGCAAGCAACCAAGATTTATCCATGTCGATGTTAACGTGCTTTGTTTTGTTTGTTATTACCCCTGCGCGCGGTTAGTTATTAGACATGTCGCATTCGCTTGTTTCCCTGTACTTGTTTCCTGCCGTTTCCAGATACTACACCACTAGTAGTATTTATTTCCCTAGGTTTATATTGTACTATCCACTTATATGCTGTATGTAGGAGTAATTTATCTGCCCATGTAATGTAACTCTAGGCTGCTAGGGGTGGAAGTGAAACTCGGATGGCTGACCTTCTTCCCCCTCTAGCTAGCAGAGAGCACCAACTTCTTTGTGTAAAGATGAATTTCTCCACGAATAAACCGATGCACATGCTAAATAGTTTTACACTTGAGCTTAAACCCGTTCGCCCAAAATGGAACATGGAACCTGCAACCTGCTCCTATGTTGGTGCTTGTACTGTGCAACTGTAATGTAGTCTGATATCACAAAATGAACCTGCTACTATGTTGGTGCTTGTACTGTGCAACTATAATGTAGTCTGATATCACAAAATGAAGTGAACTGTCAACATGACAGCTAGATTCATGTCAGCAAACTTCGATATGACCCAAGCTGGATTCATGAGCTAACTTTGAGAAGACTGTCACATAGTTTATCAAACCCGGACTGGTTGCTAGACTGCCACCTAGTTATCACCCACAATTATATATGACAAAGTATATTCATAATTGGCTCACAAACAAATGCAAGTCTCACGGTGCAAAACATAAGAGCAAAATTTCATCCGTCTGCAATCCGGTAATAACACAAGATTCTGACATCTATGACAAGACACTTGCACCAAAACACTGATGTCTAGCTGATAAGAGCAATATGACAAGGATTTGCAAGGCTGCTGCCACCTAGACCTTGAAGCCCCTGCTGTTTCTCCTTCCTCTCGCCTTCTCAAATTTCCTTCCTTTTGAGCGAACATAGGGCTTGGTGTGGCTGTGTGGGACTCCAGGCGCAGGGCCAAAGTGCTTAACAGCCTCCCTAGCATTCTTCGGACCCCTCAGGAGAACCTATTGAGAAGTAATCGGTTATGGGGACAGTTAAATAATATTGAATTTATTATTTATATAAATCAATTTCAGCAGGAGAGAGATTAGCCATAACTCAAAGGTACACAGCTATAGTGTAGAGAACGGGCTTTACCAAAACTTAGAGCAAAATCAAGCACATCTAGACCTCAGAGGATACACGGCCGTCATAACTCATAATCAAACTCTTTCCACGCAGTACTATTTGTTTCGAAGCTATTTGCCTTTAGAAACATATTAAAAGGAGAGACAAACAAATCCTATATATTTCATAACAATATGTCGAGATACAATGACCCTGTCAGTCAATGCCGTATGGAGTCATAGCATCTGTCGACAAGCATCTGAGTTGAATAGGTATGGCATCAGTACACGGCATACTACCATTTCAAAGTGAGAGATATCCAACTTCTAAATTTAAAGGTGGTCTTCAGAAAACATAATGCCTGGTCGCGCATTCACTTTCATAGCACAAATGAAATATGAAGCAAACAGCAACGGTTGAAATAAATTAATATTTCTATTCAACTGCTGCAACAATTTCCAGCCAAAAGAAAACAAATCTTGGTCCAAGCAATGGACACCAGGGCAACCTGGCTCGTACACCAACCATATAAACATATGCACTTAAAGAGCCATCTCATGTGAAAATTTGGGAATCTCTCTTTCGTGAAGAGAAGAATTTTCCTGCAAGTTTCCGTCACAGGTCTAATGTAGTGGGCAGCACTTTGAAAGCAATGGCAAGTGAGGCAGTAACATTTGAATTAGAAATCTCCAAATTAAACAAGCATGTATGTGTTCATATTCAACCACTAGGCTAATTTCATTTTAGTCAACAAACTAATTTTGGTTGGACCATTTGACACCAGAGCAACCATAAGAAAATGCAATGGGCTGGTAAGCCAACCATGTAGTTGTATGCACCTGTTTTATCTCCTTGGCTTGTGGAAACACCCCGAGAAGAGGGTAACGGATGCAATCTCTTATCAATTAGCACAACGACACAATAACTACATGAACTGATGAGTCTTGAATAGAACACGTTCTAATACAAATCCATAGTGCACTACTAGCATGGTTGAAACCCATCGATCAGCTTCAGTATCATTCATCTAGAGGGAGGGCTACCACAGCTACTAGTCTGACTAAACCAAATTGTATTCTGCAATCTAGATCTCAGCCTAATTTATGGAAGAAACGAAATGGAATCTCGAGAATTGACGCTTAAATGAAACTCGTTGCAGAAGATGAAGCATCATCGCTAGCAAGTGAATTGCCAACTTGAAAGCCGTACCGTGTTTTGCCCGAGCGGTGCACGGAGTGCAAGCTGGTCAAAGGTGAGGCACTCGCCACCAGCATTGATGATCCTGGCCCTCGCCGTCTCGGTGAACCTGAGCGCGCATACCTTCATCGCTGGCACCTCGATGATCCTCTTGTCGTCGGTCACAGTGCCAACGATCACAGCGATCTGGTCACCCTACAATCCCACGAGCCACACTCAAATTAAAAGTAAGTGGAAAATCTAAACCTCACACCAAGGGTGCCGACCAAAATGGCACGAAAAAGGTGGATATCTACCTTCCCCTCCATGAAGTTGGCGAGGCGGCGCATCGATAGCGGCGGGCGGTTGGTCTTGCTCATGAACAGACGCTTGAGGATCACCGCGTTGAAGTCGCTCTTAGTCCTACGCACCAGGAAGCGGTAGAGCTGCGTTGAAGGAGCGAATCGCGTCAAATCTGAACCCCCGAGAACTACTAAATGGATAGGGTGTGAGAGCACTGGGTCCGGAGGGTGACAGACCTTGACGAGGAGCTTGAGGTACACATCGTCGGACTTGGGCGCCATGCGCTTTGTCTTCTTGTTGCGGCCGCCGGCGACGAGGTCGATACCCTGCGGGGGACATGAAGAGGCCGTGGTGTCAGTCAGTCTCTGGTTTGTGAAGACAAGGGAGGAGATGAGGAGGAGGTCGAGATTACCATGGTTGCGTGACCGCGGCAGCGGCGGCGGCGGCGGCAGGGACGGCGGTTGGCGGCGGCAGGGACGGCGGTTGGCGGCGGCGGGATGGGCGCTAGGGTTCTAGTGCGGGATGGGAGCGTGGAGCTTAAATACGGGGAGGATGCATGCACGGTGGGCGGGCTGGGCCATTTCTCTTGCGAAGGAGTAGGCCCAATTTCTTATTGCTTGGGCTGGGCCAAAATGAACTTGAAAAATATACATTGTCTTGCATCCAGCCATGGGAGGGTGATTTGGCTTGTAGAGTTGTAGTGCAACGGTAGTACGAACTACCCACCAGATTTCATATCCTAGTGTTCACTTTTTTTTGGATTTTTCTCAGAATTTATCGGCGTTATGCGTTAAGTGGTAAGCGGCGTACCCGTCGACTACGAGGGCCCGTTGGTGACTTCGGAAATCTCTAGACCTCCTTCGCGTACGTGTATTCATAGGGGTGAGTGTGCGTACGTATTGTGAGGGTCTGCGTTGTACTGTTCCTTCCATAATTCTCAGCATACAAGTAACACTAGGGAGTGTAGTACCTTTCCTTTTTCTTCTCTCTTTTTTTGTCACACCTGTAAATATCTGTTGTGTAATCCTATGTTAATAGAAATGGCCCAGTCTAGGCTACATTCGTTCAAAAAAAAATCAGTGTAGACTAGGGACAAAACTGTCTATAAAAACGAGCAGACAATATACTAGTCCTGCATCACGTCGTCTTTGTCCTTGTATGTTGTTTTTCATTATTGAAGCAGATAGGGGTGGACATTCGGGTTACCAGGAAAGTTCGGATCGGATTTTGAAAAGTTCGGGTTCTGAAAATTGAAACCCGAAATTTGTCCGCAAAAATTCGGGTCGGATTTTTCGGGTTTTTGATAAATTTGGATTCAGACCCGGGTAACCCGATTTACCTCATTACAGTAAAGTAAAATAAAAATTTAGTAAGATTTGAGAAACATAACATCGTTTAAGCCTAAAAAATATACAATGATGTATCTATTAACCTAAAAAAAAGATCATACTAAGATAAAACAATAGTGTTTTGACATGAAAGGAAAATAAGTAAAAAGAGAAGACATTGTGTACTAGTGATGGTTGTATGAAAGGAAGTTTTTCAGGTGACTGAGTTTGTAGTGGTGAAGAAAACATACAGGGAGGAAGCCTGGAAGCCATAGCATATACTACTATATGTAAAAGTGAGCCACCATATATATATTTGCACGCTAAAATAAACACAAATAAACTCCGCAAAGGTTGGTATCAAATATTTAGTTGTTTTCGTCGATGAAACCGGTGCTCGTATACTGCTCGATCAAACTAAGCTGCTGGCTAATCATTCGACGGCGGCGCCGCGACGTAGGAGAAGCCCCTTGGGAAGAAGACCATGCTGACTAGGAGCCGGAGGGGTGACTGGAGCACCCCTGTCGCCGGGAGCGTCGCGTTGCAGGAGACCAGCGGCGTGGCCACCACGAGGTCGCAGTGGCTTGCCACGCTCGACGGCGCCACCGTCGTGTTCACCGCCATGCGGAACGTCCCCTTGCCGTCCGCCGTGGCGTTCGCCGCCAGGGCGGCGCCGTCGCCCGTGCACCGCAGCTGCACCACCGCGCCTGCATGCATGATCGAGCACGCCATGGCAATAACACACATGCATGCAGTCACGAGCAGAGATCGAGAGCTTTAGCTAGCCACAATCTAAAAGGCAATTAAGCTCGCGGTAGTAGCAGTAGCAGCTTACCTGCGAACCCTGGAGCAGAGCCAGTTCTCATGGAAGTGCCATTGTTGCAGGGCACGAAGCCCATCACGACGACGTCGGCTTGGATTCGCGGCGGCTGGACAGGCGGCGCGCCAGATGCGAGCACACTAGCTACGGCGATCCCGACCATCACCAGCAGGAGGCCCCTCTTGGACGCCATGGATGGATGATGCTGGAGAACCGGTTGTGATGCCTAGCTGGCGACCTGTTCACAGCACGTATGTAGCTGAGTTCGGTGAACATTGGCTCCAGCTATCTGTGCTTCGATTGAGAGCGTGCATGCGTCGTTTGACTTATCAGCAGCCAGCTAGCAGTGTTTTTCTCTCTGCACAAAATCAGCACCAACCACCTGTCACCAGTCAGCCAGCATTATTTTTTTCTCAGTACAAACTAGTACTAGTCATCAGCCACCCGCCAGCCGAGTAGGATAGCAGGATGAGTAGCTAACCATTGTGACTGAAGACCAATACAAATCGCCCTTGCTTTGGCTTTTGCTTGTTTTATCTTCCCTTTTTTATTTGACAAATTGAGCCTTTTGGCATCATGGTATAACTGAATTCAGAGGTTTTCAGTCAGTCAGCAAAGTGAGGTTAAAAGTGAAATGATGAAAAGCCGTGCTGCAGTTAGGTATGGGCGCATGCCACAATGAACTTTTGAGAGTGCTATTTCTTTCTTCCTATTTTTTTGCCTTTACGTTCTCTTCGGTCTTTACTCTTTAAAAAAGCAAGCAAGAAAGGATCTCTTTGTTTACAGTGCACCTGTCAGGAGCCGTTCAGGAAAAAAAATAGGAAGAAATCCCAGCGTGAGCTAAAAGGCCAACTCACCACATGTTGGTGCTTGAACCACTAGCGATCGGAGTGCCGCTTTACTAAATGCACAAGATTCTCTTCCAAGCAAGCAAGAATCATCATCATACGTCTAACGTGTTTTCCCAACATCAGACGGAACTTCCTTCTTTTGTTACTGTTGTCTGAGCTGAGGAGCTTGAATGTGACACAGGGAACACGATTTAGACAGGTTCGGTCTATCCGGAGGTCCTACGTCCTATGTCGGTGGTGGTCTGTATTGCTGGATCTCGACCAAGCTTCAAGAAGCAAGGGCGAGCGTATGATTACAACGAATGAGGACATCCCTCATAAGGTTACCCTACACTGCCTTATACAGGGTGACGGGCTAGGGTTACAAGTCGATTTAAACATAAACCTATTAGATTACAACAAGGAACCGTATCTGAGTAGGTTTTCACAGATACTCCGAAGTATCCGGGATGCAATCCGTCGCCCATTCGCCAAACTTGTCCATCAAGCGGGGGATTCCTTGTGGGCCGCCTAGGGGTTGGGCCACAACCTTGCCGGTCGTGAGCCCGGGTCGACGGTTATCTCCTCTGACAGTGGGCACAGTAGTATCCATATCCCACAACTGTGTGGTAGATAAGATTCTTAAAATTTAAGAATACATGGGAGGATAGAGAAAAATGGAACATTTAGAACGGCGATATGATATATTAACTCCGTTCTAAATTACAGGTCATTTGACTTTTTTACTATAAATTTGACCGCTCGTCTTATTCAAAAAAATTTATATAAATATAGTCAAATTTAAGTTATTTTTAGGAATGTTTATTAATAAAGTAAGTCATCATAAAAAATATGATAATTTATATAAAATTTTGAATCTGACGAGCGGTTAAACTTGTAGTAAAAATTCAAACGATCTATAATTTGGAGTGGAGGGAGTAGATGTTGGTCTGGGGGCACACAAAAATCTTGAGAAGAGAGAATGTTGGCCAACAGTACGTATTGTCGCAATTATATATTTAGTCTGGTTACTGTTGTTACTTGACGCTACCAATCTTGCATAGCAAAATATATACCTAGAAACATTTGCAGCACCCACAACAACGAACCTTTGACTTACAGAGAACACCCCATATGTAGAGTATTAGAGAGATGGAGACAGAGGAGAGAGATGATCATCGTGCACGCTGATGAGACGATGATACATGTAGGCATGTAGCATAGCGATCGTAGCGGTCGTTAAGCCCGTCGGGCGTGGAACGAGAATCCTGCCGGGAAGAGGTGGAAGATGCCGCCGAGCAGCCTTGTGAGCGGGCCCTGGAGGTAGGAGACGAGTGCCCCGACGTCGGTGAGGTCGGCGTTGCACTTGATGAGCGGCGTGTCCACCACCAGCGTGCACCCGCCGATGAACGCCGCCAGCGCGTTGGTCATGTCCAGCTCCATGGCGAAGGAGCCATTGGTGTTTGTCGTCGCCCCCGCCACCACCTTGCCGGCGCACCGCAGCTCCACGTCCGCGTCTGCCGCAGCAAGCAGAGAAGAAACAACCAATTAACCAGCAAGCTCGCCATGATTAGCCAAAGAACAACTAACAGAGCTCTCAGCTCGAGGCCCGCCGGAGTGAGTGAGTGAGTGAGCAGCAAGCAGCACGTACTCGGGAAGGCGGGGGAGGTGGCGATGTCGATGAGGCTGCCGGTGTTGCAGGGCACGACGCCGGTGATGACGAGCCGGCCCAGCTTGCCGAACCTCGCCTCCGCGGTGCCCAGCACGCACGCCGCGGCGACCAAGAGGAGGACGGTGGCCTTGGATGCCATGTCCATGTGTTGTCGGAATCGGAACGCAACCGGCTGGAAGCTATTGTTGCTCGCCTGCTGGATTCTTGCTAGTTTAAGGAAGGCGCCTCTATTTATAGATATGCTCGGAAAGGTAGTGAAAGGCCGGCGCTTGCTGCTTGTTACCAGTTCTACAACTAATAACTCTCCAAGATTACTGCGGTAGCTGGGCAAATTTGCAATCTTTTCACTCGATCAAGACGGACTATTGCTTTGACCATGATCGGCGGTAGTTGAAGAGGAACAACTACCAGATATAGAGTGTCATCGTCGAAAAGAGCTAGAGTGCAAATGCGGCCGCGATGATTGCTGAACGTGGAACTTTGCTGGGGATAAATTCGTTAAGCTTTTTCTCTGAAGCAGGACCGGATGCTAGCTTTGTGCTTGCCTGTGGTTAGTGGTTGGTACCGCAGCAAAGAGGATGGTGCCCGGCTGGCTCTACTCACGGGCTCAGTGCTCAACTGGTAGCTCGTGGAATTGTAAAAGGAGAGAATTGAAGGTGCCTTGCATGTCGGCACTTGTTTAGTACTCCGGCAAACAGCATCAAGAACAGCACGGCCAGCTGCGCGATCTAGGGATGCTGCTGCTATAACAAAACAGTTAATGGTTGGTATACAGTATATGCTCAGCTCAGACTGGGCTGGAGCTGAAGCTGGCATTTTTGTTGCCACTAGCACTGGCACTAGCACTAGCAGCGCCCGGGTCAAGGCGAGTCAAACCAAGCCGTCACGGATCAGATCACAAACGAGTGCGCCACTGATGAGCTAGGGCTATTGCTTGGGGCTCAGTGTACTCACCACTGGCGCTTTGTGCGCGGCTGCCAACTCGTGACTTGGTTTTCCATTGCAGCTACTGTACTGTATCTGCAGGTGCAGCAGCAGGAACAGGAATGGTTTTTCTGTTGAGTCGTGAGTGCCCATCTAGCATCGTTCCTGTCGGAGCATCGGATTCGTGGACGCCAGCTTTTAATTTTCATTTCAGGCGTGCCCTGCCCCGGGGGAAGGGGCATATCATGATGCCTGCGGAGTGGGGTGCTTTACCGGCACGATCGATCACTCCATTCAGTGGCGTTGGAGTGGCATCCTCGGCTGAATACGGTTTTTTTAGGGAGTGTGCTGAATACGGGCGAGGCGAGTACCTGCAAGTTCATGGGCTTAAAAAACTGAACGCGCGCCCAGCTTACCGTGGGCTATGACAACATTCGACCCAGTAAGTTGGGCCCAAGAGCGAGCAAACGTTCCACCCACACAAAAAGCAGCCCTCTGAGCCGCTGCATTTTCTTTTATTTTATTTTCCGAAAGCAAATGTTCCTTCCACCAACGGAGAAAGCAAATGTTCCACCCACGAATTGCATGATATACAGCAGCGTAGTAGCTCCAACAGAAAATAAAAATAAAATAAAAGGGCCAATTCACAGAAAACGGAGATGTTGTTTGTTCGCTGATTTAACTATGATGTGCCATGATTTTACTTGCAGTCGGTTAGTTTATTTTTTGGTCGCACTTGTGGCGCGGATTATTGCCGCCGAACACGTTAGAACATCTGGTGCTCTAAATTTACGATGATTAAAAAACTGTATAGATTGTATGCAAAGAAAAACAAAATTGTTGAATAGAAATCAACTTCTAACTTGGTGTCGTGTCATCAGGCAGTACCCATCACGCACGCCTATATATGTCAATATAAATTGATTTGATGGCGGTAGGTCACTCGGACCCCTTTGGTGGCGTCAGGTAACAAACAGTCATAAATTTCTTGGATGAGATCAATTCACATCACATCGAATTCGATGGATGGGGATCCGTCCGCACCCAAGCAGGCAGGCAGGCTCCGCTTGCGCTCTAGCTAGGAGAAAACCACCCAGTCACCATCCGCATCCGCTCCTTATTAGATAGCTTGGCTTTGCCTTTGCTGCTGGCCGGGGTTTCCGATGGATCCTCGCTCCGTGCGTCGTCGTCTTCCACTCTCGCTGTCCATCCATCCATTCTCCTGCTGCTGCCGATAGAGAAAGAAAGAAAGAGAGATGGAGAGAGGAGTGCGTGGCGGGATACGCAACCCCATTCAATTTCAACGCTTTGGCTTTGCGTGTGTATCCCGTGAAATCCACCAGGGTTTCAGCGCTCCCCCTCGTGCCCCGATATGATTGATGCTCAGCTCCTACCAATGGAGCCACGCCGTGCCCCAGCAAAAAGTTGAGATCGATCACCGGCCTGCCCTGGTTCTTCCGTCTTCCGTGGCGGCCGATGATATATGGTATGTGCGTGCACTTTGCTTAATTACACGTACACGCGCCTGGATACCGATCGACGCATCATCAACAGACAAACAGGAGTAGCAGCAGTACGTCACGCTACTAGGTCTTTTACGGTGCTCCATACTAGCAGGTGGTAATACGTAGTATAAACTAGATATTAGTAGATGTATCATGGTAACATAGAAAATTTATTTTTTTCCCAGGCCGTCAGACCCTGTGCTGTCATACAAATGAAAATGAGGTAAATTAGGAGAGATAGAAACAATAAAATTAAAAATTAAAGATATGTCATAATTACATATCTGTCATTCCAAAATTAAAGATATGTCAAAATTACATATCTTTCATTCTGTTTTTCTCATAATACCCCTATACTACCTATACTACTGTCGGTGCTGGGATCGGTCGACCAATCCCCAGCACCAAACAGAATGCGCTGTGTCCCGTCCCTTGACGGTTGATGCAAGAGCTAGCACGATGAGACAAGCGTTTATCCTGGTTCCGACCGTGAGGTCGTACGTCCAGCAGGGTGCGCTCGGGGCGCTGTACTATCTTGCACCGGAGTGCTTGCAGAGGGGGGCTACAAGCAAGGCGGGAGAGGAGGAGGAGTCTCCAAGTCCCTGAAAGCGAGTGTGATTGAGGCGAGTGCCAATATCGTGTGTGGCGGTGTGTGTGATCCTCCCCTTTTCTTCTCCTCTTACCTCCTTTTATAGGTCAAGGAGAGAAAGGTGAGGGTAGGGTTTACAAGTACAAGCGTGACGTGCTACAGGGATATGTACCGGAGAGCATGGCGTCGGGCGTGCATCGTCCTTGACCCTGGCGGGGGATTTATGGCGAGCCCCGGCTTCTGCGAGTGTCGTGGCCGTCCCTGTGCTTGTCCTGGAGCGGCTTCGAGGGGTGTCGTTGCCGCAGTCCGCGTCCAGCTGCCCGTTCGCTGGTTGACTTCGAGGGCGGGGCAGGTGAGGAAGGACCGGAGTTGGCGGTACAGGGGTCGGTATGGTGGTTGCCGTCAACCACAGTGCGCGGCCTGCCCGGTTCACCAGGGGATGGTCGAGAGTTGGCGGATTTGACCCGGCGTTCGTCATCACCAGGCCACGCCTGACCGGAGTCTGTACTCGGTTGCTGTTTAGATATTCTTTCGAGGGTTCCCCATGCTCATTCGAGGGGCGTCCCGGGGGGAAAAGACGGTAGCAGGTGGAACAGTGGTGCAGAATGACGCCTGCCAGTCCGCACAGGGTCTTGCGCAGTGCCGCGTGCGTCCGCACAGCGTCAGTGAGGACGCACAGTGACTGGAGCAGGTGGAACAGCGAGCTCTGCGGTGTCAGCGGCGCGACGTGGGGGAAAGATTGCCTTTGGACTTCGGCGCCCGCCTGATGGGGCGGGCATTAAGTGCTGTTGTCGGTTGGGGCGCCGGGGAGCGCCGCGTTATGTAGAGGAGTGGCCTCGAGCGAGGCGGAGTTGGCTCGCCCGTTCGAGGGGGTGCGCGACCCTCGAGCGAGGCGGAGTTTGTGTTGTGCCTGCTCGAAGGGGTGCGCGGCCCTCGAGCGAGGTCGAGACGGGGGTAGCGACTCGGGCCCCCCTGTCAGGCGAGTTCGGACGGCCGTTCTTGGACCGCGACAGGCTGTGACGGGCCGAGCTGCCGACGATTCGGCCTTTCGTGGTATATCGTTCTTTGAGGGTGATGACCCCGATGATTAGGGGACCCCCTGGGTTTGTCCCCGACAGTAGCCCCCGAGTCTCTGCCGGACTAAGGGTCAGTTTGGCAGAGGCTGATGGTTCGTGGGATCGTTCCCGGGCGTTTTGCTAGGATTACTCCTTCTCGATTATGCACGTTCTTCCGTGGGGGCGCGCGAGCGCACCCGCGGGTGTAGCCCCCGAGCCCTTGGAGGAGTGAATTCACTCGTGCAAGGGCTTTGACTTTCGAGGGTTGTGTCAGTCGTTCCCCTTTCGATGTGGTGGGGGTGAGACCGAGTTATACGGAATTCGGGGGGCGGACCCTGCACGACTTTGATGTGTTTCGCGCATAAGAGGAGGAGGACATGCTGCAAGGAGCCCCCGAGCTCCTGGCCCGCGCGGAGGCGATCGGAGGGGCTTCTTGTCTTTGAGTTGCGACCCTCGCCTCCCCTTCGCGGGGGAGAGGGGTGAGGTCATTCGTGCAACCCTCGAATCGGGCAGCGTACACGGATGCCTCGGTGAGCTGTTAGCGGGTAGTTCAAGTGGACGTCCGTGCCCCGTTCGCTGGGGGTCGGCTCGTGGTCCGGAGACACGTCCATGTAGCGCTTGCAAAGGTTTGCTAGGTGGGGCTCGGTCCCTTTCGCAGAGACCGAGGGCGCGAAAGCTCTCCCTCGTTGGGATCCCCCCACTAGCTGCCTTTGTCCGGCCTTGAACACAACAGGGGCGTCCCCAAACTTCGCGTTCGGGGTAAAGTCCGTTGGACACGCCCGAATCGTCCCTGACTCTGTTGATCTGGAGCGCCTGTCGAACCCTTTCGAGGGCCAAGCTTCGTACTCCTGATCAGTAGGGCCTTGCGAAAGGTGCAGGTCACCCTCGAGCAGCGGGCTCGAGGGTTGGTCGAGCGTGACCGGCAGCCTTCATCGCTTAATCTGGGGCGCCCGTCGAACCTTTTCGAGGCCCGGGTTTCGAGTCCCTGATCAGTAGCGCCCTGCGCCTCGAGGCGGAGGGGGGTCGTTGTCTTACCTGGGAAGGAATCCAACAGTTAGGTCATTCGGGCCCGCGCACGACCGCTGGCGGGCGTGGTCGTGGCTGACGTGGCGCGGAGTGGGCGAGATGGACGTAGTGGGCGCGCCTTTTTAGGCGGAGTCGGCGTGCGCCGGGGGGAGGCAAGGCGACGGGCGGTCAGGCGCCGCTGTTGCGTCGTTTCGTTTTGCCGTGCCGCGGTAAATGCCGCCGCCCACGCGTGCCGTTCCGCGGGAAAAAAGGGGAGGGGGGGTCCCCGGTTGTCAGCGACGTGCCATGCGTGGGTTCGGCCTGTTGCCAGTGGGTTGGCGTGTCGCGGCAGGGACGAGCCCGCTCCCTTATAAAAGGAAAGCGGGGGAGGAAGGGGATTTGTTACCTTCGCCATTCCTCGCACCAGCTCTCGCCTCTGCCTTTCGCTTGCTTCCGAGCCCGCTAGTCGCACTCTGTCCGTCCTTCACGCCTTCGTCGCCTTTGCTCCGCGCTCCCTGCTCCGCCGTCCGCCATGGTGATCATCGAAGGCGTCACGGAGTGGACTCCGTCCACCGCTACCGAGCACCTCCTGGAGGGCTTAATGAACGGCGGACAGCTTTCGCCCAGGGGCGATTCGGCGCGGCCGGCGTGGATTGTCCCGGCGCTGGCGGCCAGGGCGCCGAACCCACCGGCGGGGTACGTGGTGAGCTTCATCCGCTTTCACGAGCGGGGCTTCAACGCGCCTGCCAGCCAGTTCATGCGGGGCCTCTGCCACTACTACGGCGTGGAGCTCCACAACTTCTCCCCCAACGCCATCTCGCAGGCGGCGGCCTTCGTCGGCGTTTGCGAGGCTGTGCTGGGGATCGAGGCGCACTGGGACCTGTGGGTCCACCTCTTCCGCGCCGAGCTCAGCACGTCCGGCGCGGAGAGGGGGGTGCGCCGTTCTTCGTGCGCCGGCGGTCTCACGCTCGCGCCGGTCGAGTCCAGGAAGCACTTGTACCCGGCCTGTAGGATGACCACCAACAACAACGGCTGGGCCAAGGGGTGGTTTTACCTGCGCAACGACGGCCTGGGGTTGCCGGAGTACACCGGCAAGGTCTTGACGGAGAAGGCCGACTCCTGGAGCTACGGCGTCTCCGGCGAAGGTCAGCGGAAGAGGCTCCGCCCCGTCATCGACGCCCTTCGTGCCTTGGAGGGGTCGGACCTAACCGTGGCGCACGTGCTCGCGCACTGTCATCGCCGCCGGGTGGTTCCCCTCATGGAGAGGCAGCTCCCTCTGTTCCGGATGACGGAGGGTGCCGACCCGGCGGCACTGGCGGCTTCGCGCATGTTGTCGGAGCCGCTGCTTGAAGAGTACGTCGTTACAAGGGTGCGAACGGCGGTGCATCCCGACACCATGCCGAGCGACCTCCGGTCATTCCGGCTGCGCCCCGACGAGGGCCATGTTTTGTCGGTGAGTCGTCATTCTCCCTCTCTGGGATGTTGGATTGATTAATTTAGAATTCCCTTCCTCAATTCATCGTGATTTCAGGATGTGAACTGCGGCCTCTACCGCTCCCTCGCGCCGACTCCGGAGGTGCGCGCTTCGAACTGCGCTCGCCGTGACCGCGAGAGGGACGCGAAGGAGGCGAAGAGAGCCAGCAGCCGGAGGAGGCAAGCCCGGCGGGACGCGCACCAGGCGGCGCTTCGCCGGTGGAGGAGGGACGGCGGGGCGCAGCCGTCGTCCCCCGAGGACTCCCCGGACCCTCCCAGCGAGGGGGAGGATGAGGAGGAGATCGATGCCGGCGGGGTTCCGCCCACCGGTGAGGAGGAGATGGCCGCGCCGCTGCCCGAGGTGGGCGTGGTGGCCCCGGGCGATGTTGCGCCGGTGGCGGCGCGGACGGTGGTCGCGCCTGCTCGACCCGCGGCGCCGCGGGCGCGAGCAATTTTCTCCTCCGCTGCGGGCGCGCCGCGCCGCAGCGGAGCGAGTGTCGAGGGCTCGAGGGGTTCGCAGCCCACGAGCGATTTGAGGGGGTCCTCGAGTTCGAGGAGGGCTCCCTCAACGGGCGGCTCGAAGCGGAAGCTGCAGGCGCTGCAGGATTGCATCCGGTAAGTTCTGCCTCGAACTTTTTCGTAGCTTTCCATCCTTGTTCGGTTTTTTGTTTCGTTATTTCCGTTCTTTCTTTTTGATTTAGCACGCGGGGTGCCGCCAAGGCCGCCCCTAACCTCGCGCCCAAGAAGGCGTTGAAGGTTGGGGGGTCGGATTCCCCTCACGCCGGAGGATCGCGTTCGTGCGGGACTCCGCGTCCCGCAGTGATGTCCGCAGCGACGCCGGTGGATCCGGCGCCGGGGGTGCGAGACTCCAAGTCGGCGGAGGAGGAGCGGGAGAGGACGCCCCTGGTGGCGGAGCCGAGGCAGGACGCCCCGGTGGTTGAGGTGGAGCCGGGGCACGGCGCCCCGGCGACGGAAGTGGGCGAGCAGGAGGGCCATGCCACTGCCGCGGCCCCTACTGGAAGAAGGCAGGAGGCGGTCGTGCCGGTCGGCGGCACGGTCATCCTGCCGGCTTTGGGTCGCGCACAAGGCGTGGCCCAGGGTGGCGATGGCGGGCGCGTTCCCCCCGCTGGGGTGTCTGCGGCCGAGGTGTCGGCGGCGCGCTTCTTGTCTCAGGGGCCGCCGCAGATGCCCGTGGCCGGGGGAGCGGCCGAGTGGGATGCGGCCGAGGTGGCGCTGCTCCAGGGTCGTCGCGGCCCGAGCGCGTGGCCGGAGGAGCCTGGCGTCTCCGCCCGGGTCTGGCAGAGCATGGCGGAGGAGAACGAGCTGTGGGCTCAGGCCGAACGGGTCGGGACGGACCTGGACCGGGCCATCTCAGCCGCCGCCGATCTCCATTCCAGGCAGGCGCTGGAGCTCTTCGAGGTATCCCCGCGCTCGTCCCAGCACTTCGAGATTGTTTTTAGTCTGTGTCTTATTCCTGATGGCTCTTCGTGCAGCTTCTGCGGCAAGAGGCTGTAGACAAGACCGCGTGCATCGCGGGCTTGTACGCCGACCTTCGCCGGTTCCGCCAGGCGAACGCGGACCTGGGCACGGAAGTGACCCAGCTCACCGTCCGGGTGAGGGAAGCAGAGACGGCCGCCCGCGCACACGAAGAAGCCAAGGCTCGCGCGGAGCGGGAGCGCGACGCTGAGAGAGGCGCGGCGGAGCGGGAGGCCCGAGCCTCGGCCGCAGCGTTGGAGCGGCTCGAGCTTGAGCGCAAGGCGCGCGAGGCCGCGCAGTCCCAGCTCGCGGAGGCGGTGGCCCGGGCAGGGCAAAAGGCCCAGGAGGCTGAGCAGCTCGGCCGCGCGCTTCGAGAGAAGGAGGGTGCGCTGGCGACCGCGGAGGGCCTGCTCCAGCAAGAACGCACAGCGCTTACCGAGGCCAGGGCCTTGGTGGACGGTATGTCCTTACGCTTTCCTGGATTTCTGTGTTGGAGTTCGTCTTGACGTGCTTGAGCTTTGTCAGGGCTGCGGAGGGCCGAGGCGGAGAAGGCGGATGAGGTGATGGCTGTTCAGGCCGCCTACTCCGAGGCCCAGGGGGAGCTCGAGGCGCTGAAGGTCGCCGCCGATGCGGCGTGCCGGGATGTCCAGTGCGTCGACGTGTAGTCGGGGTCGTCGTTGCCCAGCCGCCTGAGGTCTCTGAAGAGCTGCGTGGCGGAGCGCCTCGAGCACGCGCTTCACCTTGGAGTGAAGAAGGCACTCGGCGTGGTGTCGACGCATTACGACATTGACCTCGCGGCGGTGGCACGTGGTTACTTCATCGACGCAGACCTGGACGACGCCGCCGCCCTTGCTGCCCTCGACGAGGCCGATGACGGCGCCGAGGATGCCGCCACGGCACTTGCCGCCAAGTTCGGGCGCGATCTTTTCCCCGAGGAGGATGAAGATGCGCGCCGACATTGGGCCTGAGGCTGCGACAGCCACCGAAGCCGAGGTTGATCCTGAGGCTGACACCGTGGCGTCCCTTGAGGAGGACATCGCCTCGGTGTGCCGCGATGACGATGGTCCTGGGGCGCTTGCATCGGTTCCCTTGACCGTTGCTGCCGAGGCCACCGCGCCCCCGTAGGAAGGTGGAGCCTGAAGGGTTCAGGCTTAGTATCTAGATGTATCTTAGTTTTTAGGAGACTAGCTCTGTAAATAAACTAAGATTGAAAGTCGATTGTGCGTTTCAAACTTGTTCGATTGTTCTATTGTGCTACTCTTGGCTTGGAGAGATTTTAGCCGGGTATTTCGAATCCGCAAGCAATTAAAGCGTGGAGTGGAGAGGGAGATGCCGTATCCCTTCGCGGGCATAGGCGGTCTCACGGCTCAACCAGCTCCAGCTTTAGCTAGCTCGCGCCCCGCATTTTCTCTAAGCGCCTCGAGTTTTAGCACAATTTTCGAAAATTGGGACGATTAGGGGGGGTAAACCCCCCTGCAGCCCCCGAGGGGGGCTTGGCTTTATTTGAAAATAGAACCAAGTCCCCCTTGTTTGTGTTGTTAGCAACAATGTTTTCATGCTTTTCGCAAACTTTTTATTATTGTTAACTAAGAACATGAAGTATTTACAAGAAATACTGAGAGTTTTAAGGATAGAAGCGACGTAGCTGTTGGATGTTCCAGGCGTTGGTGAAGACCTCGCCCTTCTCGTTCGCCAGCTTGTAAGTGCCAGGTTTGAGGACCTTGGCGATGATGAACGGTACTTCCCATGGCGGAGTGAGCTTGTGGCGCTCTCGATTGTCCTGGCGCAGCCTTAGCACCAGGTCCCCTTTGTGGAGGTCTCGACGCCGCACCTTCTGAGCTTGGTATCGCCGGAGCGATTGTTGGTAGCGTGCTGAGTGAAGCAACGCTACATCGCGAGCCTCGTCCACCTGGTCCAGCGAATTCTCGCGGTCCCGCTGGTTTTGGTCTTCCTGGTAGGCCTTGAGCCTCGGAGACCCGTACTCCAAGTCTGTTGGGAGGACGGCTTCGGCGCCATAGACGAGGAAGAACGGGCTGAAGCCTGTGGCCCTGCTTGGGGTTGTCCTGAGACTCCAGATCACCGATGGCAGCTCAGCAACCCACTTCCGGCCAAACTTGTTCAGCTTGTTGAAGATTCTTGGCCTCAGGCCTTGTAGTATCTTGCCGTTGGCACGTTCTACTTGGCCGTTCGTTTGTGGATGTGCCACGGCCGACCAATCAACGTGAATGTGATGGTCATCGCAGAACTCCAAGAACTTCTTGCCGGTGAATTGGGTGCCGTTGTCAGTGATGATCGAGTTGGGTACCCCGAATCGGTGGATGATGTCGGTGAAGAACAACACGGCCTGCTCAGATCTGATGCTGGTGATGGCCCGGACCTCGATCCACTTCGAGAACTTGTCGATGGCTACCAACAAGTGGGTGAATCCCCCGGGCGCTGGGCGGAAGGGCCCCACGAGATCCAACCCCCAGACCGCGAAAGGCCATGTTACAGGGATGGTCTGCAGGGCGTGCGCCGGGAGATGCGTCTTTCGTGCGTAGAATTGGCACCCTTCGCAGGTGCGCACGACCTCGTTCGCGTCGGACACAGCGGTGGGCCAGTAAAAGCCTTGCCGGAATGCGTTACCCACGAGGGTACGCGGCGCTGCGTGGTGTCCGCACGCCCCGGCGTGGATGTCGCGGATCAACTGCCTTCCCTCGGGGATGGGGATGCATCGCAGCAAGATCCCTGAGGCGTTGCGCTTGTACAGCTCGCCGCCGACCGAGACAAAGGTCTTGGCCTCTTTCGAGGGGTCCTCCTCCATGGGCTCGACCCCCGCAGCCCCCGAGGGTGTCCTGAGGGTTCCGGCCCTTCGCTCGAAGTTGACGGAGGGTTGATCGAGGTCGCGGGCGAAGACGTTCGGAGGAACGGTGATTCGCTCTGACGCGATCTTAGCCAGCTGATCCGCTTCCTCGTTGTATTTGCGTACGACGTGGTTCAGCTCGAGGCCATAGAATTTGTCCTCGAGACGACGAACCTCGTTGCAATACGCCTCCATCTTTTCGTCGCGGCAGCTTGCGTTCTTCATCACTTGGTCGATGACCAACTGAGAATCCCCCCGGACGTCGAGACGTTTGATGTCGAGGTCGATGGCGATGCGGAGCCCAGCGAGGAGGGCTTCGTACTCCGCCATGTTGTTCGACGCTGGGAAGTGCAAGCGAACCACGTATCGGATATGTTCTCCGAGGGGTGAGACGAAGAGGAGGCCCGCACCTGCCCCGGTTTTCATTACCGACCCGTCGAAGTACATGGTCCAGCATTCGGCCTGGATCTGCGGCGGCGGAAGTTGGACGTCGGTCCACTCAGCGACGAAATCCGCTAAGGTTTGCGATTTTATCGCCTTACGCGGTGCGTAGGAGAGAGTCTCCCCTACGAGTTCCATAGACCACTTCGCTATTCTACCCGAGACGTCCGGGTTGCGGACTATCTCCCCCAAAGGGAAAGATGAGACCACGGTGACCGGGTGGGCCTCGAAGTAGTGTCGCAGCTTTCGACGCGCGAGCACTACAGCGTAGATTAGCTTCTGGATCTGTGGATACCGCATCTTGGTTTCGGTCAGCACCTCGCTGACATAGTACACCGGCCTCTGGACCGGCAGAGCGTGGCCCTCCTCTATCCTTTCCACAATGATGACGGCGCTGACAACTTGCGTTGTCGCAGCCACATATAGGTAGAGAGGCTCACCGTTCTGCGGCGGCCTGAGGATGGGTGCGCGTGCGAGCGACGCTTTTAGCCCGTCGAGGGCTTTTTGGGCTTCGGGGGTCCATGAAAAGCGTTCGTGCTTTTTTAGGAGCCGGTACAAAGGTAAGCCCTTTTCGCCAAGTCGAGAGATGAAGCGGCTGAGAGCTGCGAGGCAGCCCAGTACTCTTTGCACCCCCTTGAGGTTCCGAATTGGCCCCATTCGTTCCAGGGCCGAGACTTTTTCGGGGTTGGGTTCGATGCCTCGTTGGGAGACGATGAAACCCAATAGCATGCCTCGCGGCACCCCGAATACGCATTTTTTTGGATTCAACTTTACCCCGTTCCCCCGGAGGCAACCGAATGTGATTTGCAAATCGTTGACCAGATCGTTCGCCTTTCTGGTTTTTACAACGATATCGTCAACTTATGCCTCAACGGTCCGCCCGATGTGGCTTCCGAAAACGTGTTGCATACATCGCTGGTATGTAGCTCCAGCGTTTCGGAGGCCGAACGGCATAGTGACGTAGCAAAACATGCCAAACGGGGTGATGAAAGAAGTCGCGAGCTGGTCGGACTCTTTCATCTTGATTTGATGATAACCGGAATAAGCATCAAGAAAGCATAGCAATTCACATCCAGCGGTGGAGTCTATTATCTGATCTATTCTAGGCAGAGGAAATGGAACCTTAGGGCATGCTTTGTTTAAACTGGTATAATCTACGCACATGCGCCATTTTCCGTTTTTCTTCTTAACTAGAACAGGATTAGCAAGCCAGGTCGGGTGAAATACCTCTTTGATGAATCCGGCTTGCAGGAGCTTGTGCACCTCCTCCCCGATGGCGCGGCGCCTTTCCTCGTCGAACCGCCGCAGTCGCTGTACCACCGGCTTGGAGTGAGGCTTGATGTCGAGGCTGTGCTCGGCGACCTTCCTCGGGATCCCCGGCATGTCCGAGGGTCTCCACGCGAAGATGTCGGCGTTGGCGCGGAGAAAGTCGATGAGCACTGCTTCCTATTTGGGGTCGAGGGTGGTGCTGACCCTCAACGCCTTGCCCTCGGGGGCAGTGGGGTCGAGGGGCACCGCTTTGGTGTGTTCAGCAGCCTCGAAGGTGCCCACATGCCTTTTGGTGGAGTCGACGGCCTCGTTCGCCATCTTCTCCAAATCCGCCACCAGGGTTTCGCTGTAGGCGAGCGCTTCCGCGCCCTCGACGCACTCGACGTCGCACGCATAGGCGTGCTCGTACGACGATCCCACGGTGATGACGCCCTTTGGCCCTGGCATCTTCATCTTGAGGTAGGCGTAGTTGGGGACCGCCATGAACTTGGCATAGCACGGTCGCCCGAAAATAGCGTGGTACGCTCCTGGGAATCCCACCACCTCGAAGGTGAGGGTCTCCCTCCGAAAGTTCTCGGGAGTACCGAAGCAAACGGGCAGGTCGATCTGCCCGAGGGGTTGGACCCATTTTCCCGGCGCGATGCCGTGGAACGGCGCCTTGCTTGGCCTCAGCTGGTCCGTGCCGATGCCCATGAGCTCTAAGGTGTGGACGTAGAGGATGTTGAGGCTGCTGCCCCCGTCCATCAGCACCTTGGAGAATCGCGTGTTGCCGATGACGGGGTCGATGACAAGCGGATAGCGCCCCGGATTCGGGACATAGTCCGGATGGTCCTCGCGGCCGAAGGAGATGGTCTCGTCCGACCAGGCGAGGTAAGTTGGCGTCGCGGGGTGAACGGAGAAGACCTCTCGGCGTTCACGTCTCTGCTCCCGGGACGTCGCGTTCACGGTGGGCCCCCCCACGATGAAGAATACATTCTCCACATGGGGGAACTCGTCGTTGCCGCCATCGCCCGTATCCTTCTTCGGGCCATCCTCCTTCGCGGAGGTGCACCTGAAGTAACCCTTGATCATCCCACACTGTTCGAGGGTGTGGGTGACAGGGCCCTTGTGGTACGGGCATGGCTTCTTCAGCATCTCGTCTAACAGGCCTCCCCCCTGAGGGGGGCCTCGAGGGCCTTTGCGGCCTCGCTCGACCACGAGGGCGTCGTCAGAGTCTTCGCCCTGCTGCTGCTGCTGCGCGGCTTGCCGAGGCTTCTTGCCTTTACTGCCCCGTTTCTGCTTTTTTGTCTTGGCCTTGGGTTTGCTGCCCTCCGCGGGCAGCTCCTTCGCGCGCTTCCCCTTGGTCTTGCCGTCGAAGATTGCCCCGACAGCCTCCTCTCCAGAGGCGAAGTTGGTGGCGATGTCGAACAGAGCGTTGACGCTGGTGGGATGGTTTCGTCCCAGCTCGCGCACCAGCTCTCGACAGGTCGTGCCTTCGAGGAAGGCGTGGATGATTTCGGAGTCACCCACGCTCGGGAGCTCGGTGCAGCGCTTGGAGAAACGGCAGATGAAGTCCCTCAGCGGCTCGTCGGCCGCCTGCCGGCACCCGCGCAGGTCCCAGGAGTTTCCGGGGCACACGTATGTGCCCTGAAAGTTACCCACGAACATCTTGACCAGGTCGTCCCAGTCGTGGATTTGGTTCGCGGGTAGGTGTTCGAGCCATGTCCGCGCCGAGTCCGCGAGATGAAGCGGAAGGTTGCGGATGATCATGGCATCGTCGGTGGCCCCGCCCAACTGGCAGGCCAGGCGATAGTCGTTGAGCCACGTCTCGGGTTTCGTCTCACCCGAATACTTGGTGATGGTGGTTGGCTGGCGAAAACGCGGCGGGATGGCGGCCGAACGGATCTTCCGGCTGAACACCGGGGTTCCCGGGGGTTCCGGCGTCGGGCTTCTGTCCTCCTCGCTGTCATAGCGACCTCCCCATCGGGGGTGCCTGCTGCGGGGAGGCGCCGCGTCCTGCCTCTTCTTGTTCAGGACGTTGCGCGCATCACCATCGTCGACGGCGCCCCGCGTGTCCACGAGTCGGTCCTTCGCGGACCTCCTCGTTTCGCGGTCGCCGGTCACGAGCGCCCTTCCGTCGTTCGTTGGACGGTGAGGCGTCCACGCGCCCCTGGGTGGGGTGTGGATGGATTGCTCCTTATCCCACTTGCCGCCTCCGGCTCTCGAACTAACTTGGTGGCGCATGCGGGAGGCGGAACTTTCCGCTAGTTGAACGGCCGCTTCTTCGACAAGGGCCTGCACCTGGCGCCGCATGCTGCGTGCTTCTGGTGTCGATGGTTCGGGCATGGCCCGAATCAGGGTTGCTGCGGCGACGAGCTTCTGGCTTGCTCGTGGCGGCATGGCAGGACCAGCGTCGTCGCCGTCACCCATGATGCGCGCTTGAGCAATACGCCCGGCAGCTCGTGCGCGTTCGCCGCGTTTGGGCTGCCGGGCTTCCAGGGCTGCGCGCAGCTCCTGTACCTATTGGCGCTCCTGTTGGAGCTTGGCTTCCAGCTCTTGCACCTGCGCAAGCTGTGCCTGCGCGAGTGCGGCTTCACTCGCTGGCTCGGCGGGCGCCGGTGGCGGTTCGTCGTGTCCGGCCCCGTCGCGCGTCTCTTCATCATCTCCCACGGACTCTACTTCGCCGTCGAGGACGAAGCATTCCCGCGTGGGGTCGTATTCCCCCTCGCTGGAGTCGTCGGAGTAGGTGAGGCAGAAGTCCGCGACGGCCTGGAAGGAGATAAGGCCTTCGCGGTCGCGCAACCCGGAGTAGTCCAAGTTCGGGTGCTCGTGCACGCGCGCACTCTCTCTGTCGTCCGACTCGGACTGGGGTCCGCCGGGTGAGGAAATGTTGAGGCCGCGGATCGAACCCAGCTGGTGACCCGGCGAATCCTCGTGCGCGTTCGGGTTGGCGCTGATTGCCGCGGAGTAGCTTGCGGCCGCGTTGTTCATCCCGTGGGGGAGCTGCGCCGGCCCGACCACATTTTCCCAGCGCGCTCCCTCCGCGGGAGCCGCCGGCGGGGGTCCGCCCCCCTGTAACGTGGCAGCGGGCTGGAGCAGCAGGTGTGCGTCCCAGTCAGGGAGGACGATGCGCGAAGCAACGTGCCGCTCCGCGCGGATCTGCAGCTCGCGCAGTCTTTGTCGTCTCCTGAGCTGGGCCGGCGTCGGCGGTGTCGGGGTAACGGGCATCATGTTGGGCGGCCTGGAGGCGAGTCGCATGAGGAGGCCCTCACCGGTCGCTTCGAACTCCAGGCTCCCAAACGTGATCCGGTACCCGCGCGGAAGCGGGCCGGGGGACCCCGTGGCGGATCGTGGTGGCATGGTCTTGGCGCGGCCTGCCGTCAAGGGAACTGATCGGGTGTGATTGTCCACAGCGCAGCCCCCTACCTGACGCGCCACTGTCGGTGCTGGGATCGGTCGACCAATCCCCAGCACCAAACAGAATGCGCTGTGTCCCGTCCCTTGACGGTTGATGCAAGAGCTAGCACGATGAGACAAGCGTTTATCCTGGTTCCGACCGTGAGGTCGTACGTCCAGCAGGGTGCGCTGTACTATCTTGCACCGGAGTGCTTGCAGAGGGGGGCTACAAGCAAGGCGGGAGAGGAGGAGGAGTCTCCAAGTCCCTGAAAGCGAGTGTGATTGAGGCGAGTGTCAATATCGTGTGTGGCGGTGTGTGTGATCCTCCCCTTTTCTTCTCCTCTTACCTCCTTTTATAGGTCAAGGAGAGAAAGGTGAGGGTAGGGTTTACAAGTACAAGCGTGACGTGCTACAGGGATATGTACCGGAGAGCATGGCGTCGGGCGTGCATCGTCCTTGACCCTGGCGGGGGATTTATGGCGAGCCCCGGCTTCTGCGAGTGTCGTGGCCGTCCCTGTGCTTGTCCTGGAGCGGCTTCGAGGGGTGTCGTTGCCGCAGTCCGCGTCCAGCTGCCCGTTCGCTGGTTGACTTCGAGGGCGGGGCAGGTGAGGAAGGACCGGAGTTGGCGGTACAGGGGTCGGTATGGTGGTTGCCGTCAACCACAGTGCGCGGCCTGCCCGGTTCACCAGGGGATGGTCGAGAGTTGGCGGATTTGACCCGGCGTTCGTCATCACCAGGCCACGCCTGACCGGAGTCTGTACTCGGTTGCTGTTTAGATATTCTTTCGAGGGTTCCCCATGCTCATTCGAGGGGCGTCCCGGGGGGAAAAGACGGTAGCAGGTGGAACAGTGGTGCAGAATGACGCCTGCCAGTCCGCACAGGGTCTTGCGCAGTGCCGCGTGCGTCCGCACAGCGTCAGTGAGGACACACAGTGACTGGAGCAGGTGGAACAGCGAGCTCTGCGGTGTCAGCGGCGCGGCGTGGGGGAAAGATTGTCTTTGGACTTCGGCGCCCGCCTGATGGGGCGGGCATTAAGTGCTGTTGTCGGTTGGGGCGCCGGGGAGCGCCGCGTTATGTAGAGGAGTGGCCTCGAGCGAGGCGGAGTTGGCTCGCCCGTTCGAGGGGGTGCGCGACCCTCGAGCGAGGCGGAGTTTGTGTTGTGCCTGCTCGAAGGGGTGCGCGGCCCTCGAGCGAGGTCGAGACGGGGGTAGTGACTCGGGCCCCCCTGTCAGGCGAGTTCGGACGGCCGTTCTTGGGCCGCGACAGGCTGTGACGGGCCGAGCTGCCGACGATTCGGCCTTTCGTGGTATATCGTTCTTTGAGGGTGATCACCCCGATGATTAGGGGACCCCCTGGGTTTGTCCCCGACAACTACTTACTTCATACTACCTATACTACTAAATACGGTTATAGTAGTATACAATCAATCTGGTCCGTCCAATCTTTATATACCGGTCCTTTTTAAGGCTAGTATGATGCACCGTAAAAGAGCTCTACGCTGTAGTTAGTTGTCTTACAAGTCGTGATCATCTACAGAGAAGATTAGGAGCATATGTATATTATAGATTTGCGCGCGAAACACTAGTCGTGGTCATGACATGACCGTGTTAGGCTCCGTCCTTTGCATTGCCTGCGTACATACGGTCTCTCATTCGAGAAGGAACGGCATCTTAAAACAAAGCTCCCATTACGTGTGGATTCTCTCTGTCCCTTATCAACTGACAAAATAAGCAGATCGAGCCTGCAACGTAGGAGTAACTGCTGCCTGCCAAATGCTAGTGCATGCGTCGTAGATCTCGCCTGCTGCAACCCGGACGCGGACGGCCGCTGCCGGCCGGCTCGCCTACAGCATCGCCTCCACTCGATTCCGATTCGATCTACGTCTCTGCCTCTTTCAATCTCAGGCCAACCAACCATCGCAGTCAGGATCGTACGCGATGGCGCCATCGTGAACATGAGTCAGACAGAGCTAGAGAGCACAAACTAGCTACTAGCTCTAAAGCTACGTCGACAAGGCAGAAGAAAAAATCAGCGGCAACATAGTAGATTGCAACAACACATTCGTTCAATTCGTTCGCGGATTAATATCGATCGATCGGCAAATAAGCTAGCGTGGTCTCCATGATGACCACTCACTGTCATCGATCGGAGGAGACGTACTGTTGCGCTGCTGTTCCCAAAGGATCCACACATGCATGCATGGCTGGTGATGGATCGAGTTTGTTGGCTTGGCCCATGGAACGAACTGCCGCAACCCTCATCGATCGACCGTGCAACAGCCGCCCACTGCTTCAATTTGTTCGTCACCGCGCGGCGATCACCAACCATGCATCATCTCCGACTCTCCATGCTAGCGCAGAGGCTTGTGTGACACACTGTCCACGTATGCAGCTAGGGGCCTCTCTCTATATATATAGTTACACGAAAAAATTTCAAAATCAATTCTATTTTTAAATATATTTTGATTATATATTTATAATACTATATAAAATAGTATGTCTATATACTCAACGTATGCTTACATACCCAATGTATATATCATGATAGATAGTCTAGTATCATCTAGTAATATAATTTCCGATGGGGACGGACCCCCTCCGCTGGCCTGCAGCTCTATGGATCTCCCCAGAGCAGTGCAGGCTACAGCCCATCCATCTCCCGGCCTCCACCGGCCCCTAGGCTGCAGATTACTGTTTACCATCTCTCTCTCTCTCTCTCCCCTGAGGGTCGGGTGTATAAAAAGGGAGGTCTCCAGTCTCCTCCTCGCCATTCCATGAAGCTCCATCGAGGATGGGTGAGATCGATCGGTGAGAAGGACCGCGCTGGAGAAGCAGGGCACGTGCATGCATACCTTCTCCTCTCTCATCTCCATGGGCCGGAGAAGCTATTGTACGTATTGCACGTGTTCTCCTTCTCCATCAAGGTCTTTCTCGCTTTGCCATGGAATTGTTGCCTGCGAGCATCATATCGATCGGTGAACCCCTCGCCATCCGATCCGCAAGCCAAGGTATGCGATCTTGAGCTCGTACGTGGTCACGTGCACAGCTTGTTTCATGTTCAATTCTTCATGTTCTGTTCAATATAATGAAGACACTACTGCACTGTGCATGCTTCCTGAAATTGTTAATTCTCCTTGAATGTCGTTTGTGTATGCCGGGAAGAATTTGCTGCCATTAATTTGTCTCCGAGCTCGTAGCTTCACCAAGTACCAAACTAAATAAACAATGTTCTTATTAGTAGCAACTAACAAGGCCAAGTTAATTTGGCCCCCACAATGCATAAATTATTGTTTGACAGAACAATGCAGCTTCTTCTCATCCACAGTACAAAATGAGATGTGTCATTTTCCCCCTTTTCCCGTTTCCTTTTGTTTATTGTACGACTACGACGCAGTAGAGTAGTAGCAGAGGTACGGTAGAAAAAAAAAATCCGAAACCCTGCCTGTTGAATTCCTGTCATTGATTATGTCAGCTCAATTTTAACTGTAGTCCAAATGGTGAATGTTGCTTTAACAACTGGAGAAACGAACTTCCCAAAAGTAAATAAAAAAATAAAAAAATCGAGCACGTGACGACGCATCGGACACGAGCGCGTGCGCCGAAAATGAGTACATCATCAGCCAAGTAAAAAAGATGAGGTTGCTGCATTGCTTTGCTTTTACCGTAGTTTATTTCAAGTAGATGATTGTTAACTGTAGGATGGATGGACGCGTCAGTTACAAGCATTCAGTGGCGGTCGTTATCTGGCGGATTGTGGCGCCGCCTAGCGTGATTTAATTTGTTGTGTCATTTACTTTGGATCGCCAATGATCCAGGCTATATTGCGTACCACGCAAATTCGTTGCGAGATATTATCAGCTATGACAATTACATACTTTTTTCAGCACTACATTACATACTTTACATTCATGCAGCACTATCGCATACTTTTTTAACCCACCAAATTCTACCCATCATCCGTCCACTATTTTATTACTCTTTTCTCCTTGTCAAACAATTTTTTTCATCAAGTAGACCAGAGATATGGGTTACAATCAAACTAATATCACGACGGAAATAGCAAAGTTTGAAACACGTCGTCTAAGCCAAACAGCGGTCGACATTTATATTCTAATCAGTAAATTAATTTGTCGTTGATTTATTCCTATTGGGTGTGGAAAGAGAAAGGCTAATAATGGTAGAAGAAACAATACTCATAGTAGTACAGTCGGTGCCTGTTCACAAATAACCTTGAAGAATTGTATAAACTATTTGTGTTAACCTCTAATTTATTACGCTTGTTTCTACTGGTTGTTGATGCCATCATCTGTATGGACTTTTGACATGAGCTAAAGCTATTTGGTCGTTGGAGATCGAGTCAGCAAGTGACACATGTTAATTAACAAACGGCCATCGACGAAACTGTATCACGACAAACCCATGGCCACCACTTCATTCGTTCTACTCAGTTGTATTATTGATTGGCGTGACTTGTTGTCTATGTATGGTGGCGCACCGTGCATTGTCTATGGGCTTTTGGCATGAACCTAGGGACATTGGTAACTAAGTGGTACCATGCATTTTCACAAGTACTCTCTTCGTTTCAAATTTTATGCGTTTTAAATCTATGTCTAAAAAACCAAAAAAATTACAATTTAGAATGGAGAGAGGAATTGAACTTTGAGTATAAAGCAGCATTCACCCACTAATTCATTCCACTAATTTCTACTAGTTGGCGATCAACCATGGGCTTTTGGGACGAGGCAAGGGACGTGATGGAACTCAAGTGATGACATGTTTGCTTCATTCTTCGGTCCACCACCATGTTGGAGGGTCAAGGTGGAGGATGCAACTAAGGATACGTGCCCCGGCAGCCAAAGAGAATGCTTGCACACACGGAAAGATGTAGTCAAGTTAACATTTACTTATTCAATTTGAAACCACTCTAATCTGCCTTTTCAATCTGCAAAGGCAAAAAGGCCGATGCATGATGTAAACAAGTAATCCAATTTATCTTCACATTACAAATGGTACATGTTTTTAGAAAAATTCAAATATGGCTTAGATCTATCTCTACACCCCAGTTTTGTTTATTCATTTGTAGAAAAGCCTAAGAAGTTACACAAGCAAAACTACTGATCTCTCAAGGCAAAATGATAGACATGTACGTCGAGAATGTATATTTGCGCGTGTAAGGATATTCACACTTATTGGAAACGGTTTTCTTAAAAAAATCAATTTGTACAAATATTGCACTCTTTGTCTCTTTATAGCATACACACTTCAAAATTCTATACAAAATTATCTTCTTTGCACATTATTACAAAATTTGAATACCTACTGGTAGTTTTTTTTTCCGTAATTGTGTTACAATCTGTATATTTTGGTGGACATTACTAGACTGTAAATTTGCATTCCTACTGGTAAATTTACTATTAGACTGTAAATTTGCATACCTACTGGTAGTTTTTTCCGTAATTGTGTTACAATCTGTATATTTTGGTGGACATTACTAGACTCTAAATTTGCATTCCTGCTGGTAAATTTACTATTAGACTGTAAATTCGCATAGCTGCTGGTAGATTTTTCCGTAATTGTGTTACAGTCTGTATATTTTGGTGGACATGCATTACTAGATTGTAAATTTGCATCCGCCGACCGCCGGCCTGCTGGTTGTTGAGCAATATATACCTTCCCTTTGATCCTGTTACCATACCTGCTGGTAAATTGATGTACGAAGACGCAACATTAGCCCTAGCAGCGTATCATAGAGAGGATGCAGCACGCAACGTTTTCGCTGTGGCAATGGTGCAAAAGCAGAGAAAGGAACAAACGACGAGTGCACGTACTTGCACGAGCATGGCCATCTTCCTTTCCGCTGTCGGCCAGGTTACAGTCCAATTCAGTTTTTCGGGGTAGCTATCTATCTACTCGTACTCCGTAGGTAAAGATGAAAGGCAGCAATTGCAAAACGCACACGCAAAGGCACGATCGAATCAAAGAGGCCGTCACTCAGGTCATACTGCGTGCACTGATCTCCATGCGTGTCTCCCGGGGGACGACGACGAAGCAGCACGCACTCGCAGCTGCTGGAAGCCTCGCCATGGAAGCCGGGATTCGCGGGCGGCGATCTGACGGCTACAGCTCTACTGCATGCTGCTGCTGCTGCCTTGAGAAATCACAATTCAGAAACGTACCGCTCTCCATTTCGATCCACGCCTTGTTTGTTCACCCTAAATTCCACTATAAAAAAACATTCTCATCATATTAAAATGTTGACATATGCATTAAATTGAGTACTAAATATAGATGAAATCAAAAACTAATTACACGGTTTTATTATATTTTATGAGACGAATATTTTGAGTCTAATTAATCAATGTTTGAACATTTTTTATAAATATAAATAAAATACTACGGCATTTGTTAGGAAGCACAAACTTATCTAATGCCTTGTTGAGATGTTGAATTTGGGAGGTCAGTTTGATGTCACTTCGTAATCATTACGTCACTGTAGCATTTCGTTTATATTTATAAAAAATTATCCAAAAATTGATTAATTAAGCTCAAAATGTTCGTCCCATAGAGCAAAACAAAACTGTGTAATTAGTTTTTGATTTCATCCACATTTAGTACTCCATACATGTTATGACATTTTGATGTGATGAAAAATCTTTCTTTTTATATAGTAAATTTGGAAGTTGTTTTTATGATCTAAACAAAGAGGCCCACATATCAAGCGAACCGTACTGTGCTACCAGTACGCAGGCTGCAGTGAACCGAAGAAAAAGCTGGCCGATGCGACGGTGGTGCGTGGGTGCTGGGCTCTGTCTCTAGATTTGGGTGTTTACTTCCTCTCAACTTTTCAAAACTTTCATGACATCACGTTGAAACATTAAATATAATAAATGAGCATGCATGAAGCTTTAAATATAGATAAATAAAAAACCTAATTGTGTAGTTTTGATGTACACGACGAGACGAATCTTTTAAACCTAGTTAGGTAACGATAGGACAACAATTATCATGAATAAACAAAAAATGCTACAGTCGACCAATATAACTATTTTCACCGCTTTTTATGCATCTAAACACAGTCGAAGTGCGTAGTCAACTCTGATAGGCAGCTCTGCCTGCCAGTGCCAGCTGAGGGCTGAGTCGAGTCTTAATGTAGTATTTGGTTTGTATTTATAAAAAAATATTTAAAATATAATAAAAAGTACTCTGTATGTGCCGATATTTTGATGTAACGAGACTTTTATTTTTATACGGTGGAATTTGAGGGTAAAATTCTGGATCTCACCGCGCGCGTATACGTACCATGTCACCGCGCGCGTCACACAAGACTCCTCTACGGATGAATGACATGTAGCTTGCGGCAATGGCCGCACTGTGTCTGTCACCACCGCTGCTGCTTCCTGTCAGTCTGTCGCTGCGCCTTGCCAGCCTGCTGCGGTCAACCTGGGCCACGCACATCTCTTCTCCCGTGATCTCTTCTCCTACCAGGCTGGGCTCACCCTAATGTCTGTCTTGGGCTGGAAGCCCACCCATTGGCTGGGCTCACCCTAATGTCTGTCTTGGGCTGGAAGCCCACCCATTGTCCAACATGCGCAATCGACCGGGCCGAGAGGGAGGAGGGCCCATCGTTTGGGCCGTGCGCCTCCATTTCCTTCTCTTTTTTTCGTCTGAACTATCGCAAAGTGCTGATCAAACTGCCCGACTTTTTTTTTAACCCTTTTCGCGAAAGAAGTTCACAGATACATTTCTAGGGGAAAGATTTCAAAAAATAGACCCTAAGCTCGGCGCCACGAATCATGACGCCGAGGTACCAACACTAAAAGATGAGGTGGCGTCCACGTGAAACATACCTCGACGCCTCGACGCATTGTCCAAAAATTGATTAATTAGGCTCAAAATGTTCGTCTCACAAAGTACAATAAAATTGTATAATTAGTTTTTAATTTCATCTACATTTAGTACTCCATGCATTTGACGATATTTTGATGTGATGAGAATCTTCTTGTTGCATAGTGAATTTTGGGAATGAAATCTGGGATGTAAACAAGGCCGAAGGCGCCAAAGTCCAAGTGATCTGTCTTTATGACATGATGGCAGGCTAGGCTACTGCTCCTACTGCAAGGGACAACATCTAGCCCTTGTTTAGATGCCAAATTTGGGTGCCAAATTTGACATCTCGATGTGCGTGCGTCACTGTAGCATTTCGTTTATATGTATAAAAAATTGTCATGTAGACGCCACCTCACCTTTTAGTGTTGATACCTTGGCGCCAAGATCTGTGGCGCCGAGGTATCTGCCATGTAGACACCATCTCATCTTTTAGTGTTGGTACCTCGGCGTCATGATTCGTGGCGCTGAGACGTGTTACCTCGGCGCCGTGAACCGTGACGCCGAAACTATGGTTCATTTTTTGAAATCTTTCCACTGGGAGTGTATTTGTGAACTTCTTTCAGGAAAAGGACTAAAGAATAAAAAAGTCGGTCAAACTGCTCGCCGGCGGCTCCTCCTCGTCGGCGGCAAGCCGGCAGCGCAGCGTGCTTACTACGCAACATCATCCACCTTCCTATGGCCTAGGCGGCGGCGCGGTTATGGGCACTGCAAATCCTGCAGGGGTGATGTCCCTCTCCCTGCAATGGCAACACCAGCAGCCGGACCTGCTCCGCCTGGTGGACGCGCTCTGCGCCTCGGGCCGCGCCGCCGAGGCGCACCACCGCGTCTCCCTCGTCCTCCTCCTCCCCGCCGCGTCCCGCATCGACGCGCGCGCCGCCGACGCCCTCCTGCGCCGCCTCCTCCGCGCCGGCGCGCCCCTCCTCACGCTCCGCCTCGTCCAGGCCGCCGCGCTCGTCCCCTCGCTCCCCAACTACAACCGCCTCCTCGCCGCCCTCTGCCGCGCCGACCCGCCGCCGCTCCACGTCCTCCTCGCGCACCGCCTCCTCCTCCGCATGCGCGTGGCTCCCACCGCTGCGTCCTACGCCGCGCTCCTCGACGGCTACGCGCGCGTCCCCGACCCGTGCGCCGCGCGGAAGCTGCTCGACGAAATGCCCGAGCGCGGGCTGGTCCCCAGCTCCCTCGCGCGCTCGTTCCTCGTCAAGGCGTTCCTCCGCGCCCGCGACGTCGACGCGGCAATGAAACTCGTCGACAACAATCTCTGGCCGACCTTGGCGGACGGCCATCGACGTGGTGAGGACCAGGAGGTCACAAACGCCGCGTTCGCCAACCTCGTGCAGTGCCTGTGCACCGAGGGGTTCTTCCACGTCGTCTTCCGGATCGCGGAGGAGATGCCGCAGCGGCAGTGCTGCGTGGCTGATGAGTTCGCCTACGCGCAGATGATTGATTCACTATGCCGATCTGGGCAGCACCATGGCGCGGCCAGGATAGTGTACATCATGAGGAAGAGGGGTCTGTGCCCAAGTGCTGTCTCCTACAACTGCATTGTTCATGGGCTGTGCACCAGCCCAAAGCCTGGGGCATTCCTGAGGGCACACCAGCTTGTGATGGAAGGCGTGCATTTTGGGTATCGCCCGAGGGAGGTGACATATAAGGTGCTCGTGGACCAGCTGTGCCGGGAGAATGAGCTCGCCAAGGCCAAGGATGTCCTGGAGCTGATGCTACAGCCCACCATCCAGTGTGGCCAGGACGAGGGTGGAGATGCTGCTGGTGACGAAACCAGGACAAGGATATACAATGTGTTTCTTGGAGCCCTGCGTGCTGTGGACAACCCAAGTGAGCAACTTGGCGTGCTTGTATCCATGTTGCAGGCTGGATGCAAGCCGGATGTGATCACCATGAACACTGTCATCCATGGCTTCTGCAAGTCTGGAAGGGCCCAGGAGGCGAGGAGGATCCTGGACGACATGCTCAATGGAAAGTTTTGTGCTCCTGATGTTGTCAGCTTCACCACACTCATATCTGGATACCTGGATGCCAGTGATCATGCAGAAGCCCTCAATGTGCTGCACACTTTGATGCCTAGGCGCCGGTGCTCCCCTACTGTTATTACTTACAATTGTGTCCTCAAGGGACTGTTTGGCCTTGAGCAAGTTGATACAGCAATGCAGGTGCTTGAGGAAATGAATGCCAATAACGTTGCAGCTGATTCTGTGACTCATACTGTGGTGATCAAAGGGCTCTGTGATGCGGGGCAGCTTGAGAAGGCAAAGGAATTCTGGGACAATGTCATCTGGCCATCAGGGATACATGATGATTATGTGTACAGTGCAATCTTCAGAGGTCTCTGCAAACAAAGGAAACTGGAACAGGCATGCGATTTCTTGTATGAATTAGTGGATTGTGGGATTGCTCCCAGTGTAGTTTGCTACAACATACTCATAGACGCTGCCTGCAAGCAGAGATTGAAGAAGCTAGCATATCAGTTAGTCAAGGAGATGAAAAGAAATGGCCTAGCACCGGCTGCTGTAACTTGGAGGATTCTTGGTAAATTGCATGACTACGAAGAGGAAGAAGAACAAGAGGGGCACCAGCTTCCAACGGCTGACGTGGGTCGAAGTTCTGCAGATGACAGAGTGGAGCCTCTCGTCTTGACTAAAGAGATGCCTTTGCTGCCACCTTTTTTGTCATCCAGAAATATCTATGAAGTTAATGAGCATAATAGCACTGCTGAGATTAGGCAAGAGGCTGGTTATTTAACAGATATGGCTAGTAATAACAAAGCTGAGTCCGAGGTTCGATACTCGACAAAAATGACTGTGGAGGAACTACCAGATAATACTGATCCAACAAGGGGAACAGCAATTGACACGGGTGATTTAACTTGGGGAGATGGCCTTAAGAAGCCAGAAAATCAACCTATAATAAGAGAACCACTCTCTAGAGCGGCCAAAAAGGTGTTTGGGATACTTTAGAAGCGGTGTTGCTGCTATTCCTCCCTGGAGACTAGTTTGGAGGGCAACAGATCTGCAGACTGAAACTCTTCAGTTAGATTGCGTTGGCAACTTAGGCATACAACTCTTTTTTGTTCACGAAGAATTCATGTCATTGGAAACTAAAATGTCCAGAAACATAGGTACCTATACAGCCCGGTTTGTTCTTTTTAGTCTTTAGATGTAATGTGATATATATCATATTATCATGTATTGATTCAAGGTTTTTGATTATCTAGGTGAGAAAGGCAATAGCTTAGCAATATGAATTGCTGCTCCATGTTATGTATCTCTTTGCTTCAAAGGGGATTGCCAGCTTGTTTTTAACAAGCTGCAGTATGTGAAGCGGGAGTTGAGGTGAGGATTCCCAGTCAATTCAACAAATATGCTCAATTCATTTCATGTTTCCATCGGTTTTCAATTATATTTGTGTTTATAACTTAGCAGTTTTTCAATTTCATAAATACAATTATATGGATCAATCATTGTTCATATTTGTCAATTTGTTTGCAGGGTTGCATAATTTGTACCCACTCTACAGTAATCCTATTTTACTGAATCAATAACTCTGAAACAATAGCTGTTAAGAGCGTGGAGCACAAACGGTTTGGAGTACTAAAAACAGCAGCAGTACTACAAGAAGTATCCACGGGAACTCCAATCAAGAATTCTCTCCACATCGTGTTTTATAGCCTTCCACCTCCAGCGCCTTCCACCTCCAGCTCCTGTTAAACATGAGCCTTCCACCTCCAGCGCCTTCTACCTCCAGCTCCTGTTAAACATGAGCCTAAAATCCTTTTTCTAACTAAAACACATCTGACATTCACATTCAATGTACTGTGGATTGTATAGGTTTGAGCATTTTCTGCCACAGAAATCGAATCTAGGGACAACTCAACCTATTGTCATTTTAGTAAGCCTGGCCTTTTCTCTGATCTATTTTGCAGCTTGGTGTTTCGCTCCTATTTGTTGCACCCTGATAGCTTATTTCCTTCACCTTAGCTGTTTTAGCAAGAAAAAGTTTGCAACAGATGCCACGACCCTGTTACTTTTCTAGATGGTGGCATCAGCCAATCACGTCCAGAAAGCCTACTCCCAATAAATTCAGAGAAGGCAACCAGAATTTCGATAGCGCTGATAATTTACACAACTGTATGACCTTTGGCGAGTAAAAAGGATAAATGGTGGAAATCCTAAACATTACATCCTCCTCCGTTCATGACATAACTCAGAAGTTGAGGCGACCAAATATAAGGATTCTTCAAATTAACCATCCGAAGTTCACCACAGCATAACATGAGAAGATAGATGCAAATGACTACGGGTACAAGTATCAAAATTCAACACTTCAAAACAAAGATATAAGTGGAATGCTCTCTAATCTTCCTCCTCGCCCTCATTCTCGGCAATGTTGAAGTACCGGAGCTCATAGACGCTGCGGTCCTTGTTGGCTGCAATCACACGAAGCCAATCCCGCACGTTGTGCTTCTTCAAGTACTTCTTTGTCAAGTACTTCAGATACCTGATAAAAAACAGAGTTGATTCAATCAGATTAAAAAGAACTAGTTACAATCGTTAACAAATGAATGCTGGATGGTAAAAAACAGCTCTTAACTGAAGACATCAAGTGTGTGTTCAGTTCAGGTAGGTAGAATGTATTCATATATGTCAGTCGAAAGATTGAAACTACACTAATCATAATGTTTCAGGCATCCAAAGTAACAATGGTACAGCGCAATAAGTAAAATGACAACTGCCATGCCTATGCTACAAATTCCCATGACTGACGAAAATTGTAATAATTATGAAAAACACATAAAACACTGCACACAAATGCTAAAATTATCAAAATCACTGGCTTTCCATTTGAAACCACACAGTATTAAAATAGATTACACTATAATGATTGAAAGTATGCTGTCATTGAAGCATCTAAGTTAATGACGAATGTAACTACTACACAACGAAAAAATTGACAACGTACAACAGGCAACAGCTGAGTTGCGAATCAGACAACAGAACTGAAAAATGGACCAATCCAAGATCCTACACAGGAGTTACCTTGCAATATGATGAATAGAGCAGAAACTACACAGATCTACACAAGGATAACGACGACCTGGGGGCGGTAACAGAATGCTAGCAGCGTGAAGCAGGTAGGTGCTGTATACCTCTTGGAGAAGGCCCCGTCGGAGGTGACGGTGACCTTGGTCTTCTCGCGGGAGACGGTGACGGAGTCGCCGAGGTTCCCGGCCTTGCCGCCGGCGACCTTGATGCGCTCCTGCAGGAACTTCTCGAGCGAGGCGATCTCCATGATCTTGTCCTCAACGGGCTTGGTGCAGTCGATCGTGAAGGCGACCGACCCCTTCTTCTTCCCCGCGGCCGCGCCGCCCTTCGCCGCCACCACGCCGCGAGCCATCTCCCCTTCCCTCCGGTGGTGCTCGGGCGGGTCGTGAGGTGTGGCGGCTAGGGTTTTCCGAGACGAGAGAAAGGGCTGATGCGGCTGGTGACATATATATAGGCCACGTGGGCTGCCATTCGAGTGCGGCGAGTTGGCGGGCCGGTTTCGTGGAGCTGAGTGATTTAGTGGTTGGGCTGGACTGTCCAAAAGGACAGGCATATGAGTTCCCTATGGGCCGATGCGTTCAGATGATCCAAGTTGAGCCCAGTAGAATGGAGCACTCATATTTTTGGTTGGGCTTCCTACTTGCGTTCCTTCTTTTAACAGATTGAAACGGCCCACCGGATTAGCATTTCGGTATTCTTTTCCCTTTTGTGTTTTATTATGGAAGTTCTTTCCTATTGAGTGTTTTGGTTCCAGGAAGATTTTTTTTTATGAAACTCAAGGAAGAATTTTTCGAATACGATTTTGGTTTCTGCGAAGATGTTACGGAGCCTAAGTACGTGATGTCCGGCGTTCATTTTTCTCAAAACAAAACTGTTCAATTTTTGGAATTTTTCTCTAATACTGCACTGCTTGCTTCACAAGCTCTATTGCACACAGCTACAAATACAGCTGCTTTGTGTGTGAACCACGAAGCAAATTAGTTAATTTATTGCGCAAAAAGAATGCAGATGAAACCCAAACTGCTTGAGGCACTATTATCATTTCCCTGAATCTGAAACTGTTATCTTCTGAAATTCTCTCCGTTATTGATAAATTGTACATTCTGCGGTGAACAGCAAAGAAAAAGCAGGCGTCGGAATAAATAGAGAGTGACGAATCGGCAGGATAAAAGAGTGGAAAAGTGAATTTTGGCATCCACAGGTGGTGCTATTGCAGAATCGTATCATCGTCATCGTCACAGAACAAGAGCTAAGAAGATCTCAAGATACATTACATCCAAGATAGCACAAAAAGAAAAAAAAACAAGAAAGAATTAACTCGTGGCTACCAGCAAAAGGTACTAAAGAAGAACAAATTAATTGATAACATGAGAAGGGCCTCGATACACCTCCTGCTGTTGGCTATGGCTCATGTCCTTGGTTCTTGCAGCAGCAGCAGCGGAGCCAGGGCCAGGCAGGCACCAGCAGCTATTGTATCTCCAAATCTCTATGATGCTTATGCAGCTTCAGCTAAATTATACCTATCCTAAACACATGTATCGATCCTTGGTTGGTTCAATTCATCAATTCAGGTCATGGATTCCCAGTACCTTGCCGGCCGGCCCTTCAACTGAATCCCTATACGTACGTAGGACTAAAGATTAAAAGCAATTCATGGTGGATTCGATATGATCAGTTGTCGCCGGCGTTGGCGTTGGCGTTGGCGCCCTTGGACTGGTCGCCGAAGATGCGGTTGCGGAAGTCCTGGACCATGAGCGGCAGGCCCTTGGTGAGTGGGATCTTGGGCTCCCAGCCCAGCAGGTCCTTGGCGCGGCTGATGTCGGGCTTGCGCTTGTGCGGGTCGTCGGCGGTGTTGGGCCGGAACTCGATGCGCGCGTTGGGGTCGATGGTGTCCTGCACCACCTTGGCCAGCTCCAGCATGGTGAACTCGCCGGGGTTCCCCAGGTTGAAGGGCCCCACGTGCTCACCCTCCATCAGCTTCATCAGACCCTCAACCTGCATCACACAATATTGCATCGGCAACAATCTGTGTTAGGAGGATGATCGAAAGGACATTGTTCTGGCCCAGACGTTGAATTAAGGGGTCGTTCGAACGAGCAACAGTGCCAGACAGCAACAGTGATGAATCTAGCTAGCTCACAGCTCCAGCTTTGGCGAGGGAGGGAAAGCCATGTTGGTAGCAATGCAAGCAACCACCAACCAGTCTGGAAAGCAAGGTGATGAGGTAGCAGAAGCAGCAGTAGCACCTAACCTGACTAATGCGTGGTCCAAACTGAATCCGATTCTGTGCAACAAGAACTAGCCTGTACCCACTAGACAATACGGAGTACTTGCATAGTCGCATTGCATTGCAAGCACTCCGTACCAAGGCAGTTTCTAGCACAGTAGCACTAGATAGTTGCTTTGCGTTGAAGCAGGCAACAACAGGATGGACCGCTAGTAGGAGTAGGATGGAGTACGGCCTGCCGCGGCATTTAGTGGCAGTGAGGCCCAGCAGCAGGCCCAACTAACCCAGCCGAACGGGTCCGTATCAACAACATGGCGCTTTCGTTTTCTTTCTTTTCCTAGGGTCCCAACGAGCAGCCTAGCTTGCAGTTTACTCACGGTTTGCAACATCAATCCGGTGCCCCAATTCACCACCCCTAGGTTATATTATTAGCTGCATCTCTGGAGACGCGAAAGGCTTTGTTGCTGCTACTGTACGTATCTTGCGGTTGCAGGCTTGCGTGCTGGCTGAGCACGCAGTAAACTGTAAACAACAATGGAAAAAAGCTCTTTGCAGAACTGCATCTTAAGCAACAGCATACGTACTTAGGATGTATATATATGTATGTATGGATCGATGAGTTTGCTTGCGCGCAGGAGGAAAAGACAGAGAGCCTGCAGCCAATTGATTCGCTTGCATTGCTTTTCTTCCGAGTAGCTAGCTAGCTAGCTAATGCGCGTGAGTCTGAACTGAAAGCGAGAGCTTACCAGATCGGAGACGTACTGGAAGCTCCTCGTCTGCTTGCCGTCGCCGTACACTGTCAGGGGCTCCTTCCTCAGCGCCTGCACACACACAAATCAAGTCAGAATCGATCAAAACCAGTGGTTGGCGAGCGGTTAGTGCGCGCATGTCGAGGCAACAGCACAAAATTTTTTGATCGAGCTGGGACAAACAAGTTGTGCCATGCAATATACGTATGTGTGCCTGCTTTACAATTGATCAATATAACAATGCAAAAGGATGGATCACTAGCAGCCTAGCAGGCAGGAGTAGTAGCTTCGATCGTAGGAAAAGATGTATATACCATATATATCATCATCGATGGAGCCATGTGACTTTTGTGCTAATAACAACTACAACCTCTCGTTTCCTATCCCCCTAGCGCGCTGTACTTCTTGCTTTCACGTGTGGATTAGGTGCCGGCATCTGGTTCTGCTGGCGCGTGTGTGTGCAGCAGGTCGCAACTGGACGTGCTGATCCGACCCATCGTTTCTTCGTGTCTCAATCACGATCAGGTCATGTCAAGCTTTGCATCATCAGTGAGTGAGTGGGGTGACTCGTGTCAGGTTTCAAGAGAAAGGAAGTTTGTATGCAGCAGGTTGGTGGCCACGTGATGCGGGACTTTTTTTTTTAGGATTAGTGATGTCAAACCAACGCTTGCTTGCTTGCTTTGTGTCCCCTAGCAAACTTAAACCCCCCACAAAAAACTACAGTACTACTTACAGGTTGTGCTGGACAATTGGGCGATGGTTTTTATCAAACTAACTGTGTACGGGACAAATTGTGTACTGTCCCGCAAAGCATGTATGACAAAATTACCATATATTGTCAGTCGGTTGTACAAGTGAACTGACAATAATATGCTCAAACATTGTTGACTTGTTGTCTAGGGCTACCGGCCAGAGTGCGTGGTGGCTAGATCGAATAACAGGAAATTAAAGGTTTTCTTTTTTCTTTCTACGACTAGGTCATCTATCAGGCGAGCAATGCAAAGCGGTTAGAGAGAGGCAAGGTGCATATATATGCAACGAAACGCGCGCATTTGTTACCTGAGCGACGAAGTTGCTGACAACGCGGCCGTCGTCGATGCACATGCGCGGCCCGTAGGTGTTGAAGATCCGAGCAATCCGAACCTGCATGTGCATGCCGCCAAAAGGTTCATTGGTACCTTGCTCTAATTAGCTTAGTTTAATCCATCCTATCTACGACTTTCATGCATGATGCTGTCTGATTCTCTATCACAAACACCTAGCTAGCTGCTAGACCTCGATCGCCGTCCCAGAGTCTATATTTTGTTTTAATTATGTTTTCTAATCGGCCTTAGTTAGACTCTAGCAGTAGTAATTTTTAACTGAATGAATAGTAAAACTCCGGATGAGGGCCGAATGATTAAAGCGTCCTAGCTGCAGCCCCATCGGCTTGCACGAACCTCGAGGTTGGCGCCGCGGTGGTAGTCCATGGTGAGCGTCTCCGCCGTCCGCTTCCCCTCGTCGTAGCAGCTCCGAACACCTGCTCCGACAGTTATGGATGAATTTGGATTTGAAACGGCAAATAATAGTAATATATGTATAGCAAACAAATTAACAAAAGTACGTACGTATTCCAACTGATCGATCGAAACGGTAAAGGAAATACGTTACCGACCGATTGGGTTGACGTTTCCCCAGTAGGTCTCGACCTGCGGGTGCTGCAGCGGGTCGCCATAGACCTCGCTGGTGCTGGTGAGCAGGAACCTTGCCCCGACGCGCTTGGCGAGCCCGAGCATGTTGAGCGTGCCGACGACGTTGGTCTTGATGGTCTTGACGGGGTTGTGCTTGTAGTGCACGGGCGACGCCGGGCACGCCAGGTGGTAGATCTGGTCCACCTCCAGCAGGATGGGCTCCACCACGTCGTGCCGGATCATCTCGAACCTCGGGTTCCCGGCGTGGTGGAGCACGTTCTCCTTGCGCCCCGTGAACAGGTTGTCCACCACGATCACGCTGTCGCCGCGGGCCAGGAGCCGGTCGACGAGGTGGCTCCCCACGAACCCGGCGCCGCCGGTCACCACCACGCGCAGCCCCTTGCGCTTCAGCCCCAGCGGCACGCGCCCGCCGGCCGCCGGAAACACCGCCGCCGACCTGCTGTATAGCGCGCTGGACGAGCTGCTGTACTGCCGCGCCGCGAGGCCCGCCGCCGCGAGGTGCGCCGCCGATGATGATCCACCGGAGGGCGGCGCGAGGAGGAGGAAGACGAGCGAGGCGAGAGCCATGCCGAGGAGAGCGAACAGCAGGCGCTGCTCGCCCATCACGTACCGCGCCAGCCGCGGCGCCGGCGACCCCCTTCTGTGCGGCGGCGGCGGCTTCGACGCCAGTTCGTCCGCCACCGCCTGCAGCGCGTCGTGGCCGCGGTAGATCAGCTCCGATGAGGAGCCCGCGCCGGCGGCCATGGACGACGACATCATGGCCGCGTGCGGCTCCTCCGGCCTTCTCCGATCCTCTCTGCGCGCAAGGGCGGGCGTGTGGTGGTAGATGGCCGATGATGCGGTGGCGGGCGACCGGGGCGCGCGGCTCGCTTAATTTGCGTGGGATGGGAGGGAGCGAGTCGTCGAGAGGCGAGACTGTATTTGAGGCGGGGAGGGAGATGGGAAGTTAGGTGTGGGCCGACGCGTGGGCCGGGAGAAGCCATCGGGCCGCCCACGTGGACCCGTGATTGGCGGGGAGCCCACGCACGCAGCTCGACCCTCGATGTGGGCGAAATTGCCCAGCCTGCCATCCACCACCATATGCTTCCTTTGACTAGGACGACATTACTCTATGGAGTACCAAAATGCAGTGAGTGATGACCGACTCGTGGGGCCCACCATGGCACTTGCCTCGCTATACGTAGCTCTACTAATTTTAGTGCTTTTCTAGTTAACACTACATAACTTGCTTAGTCTACGGTAGCTTTGGACCTAGGAGTATTTTTTTTCTCTTCTTTTTTCCTTTTTAGGTGCCATTGGCACGTGACTTGTATTAAAATTAAAATTGTTTGTTTTCGAAGCAAAAAGACCGAACGACACCGGATGATCTTCTAGCTTAGTAGCACTCGTTCCGTTCTAAAATGTAGGTCGTTTGACTTTTTTGACTTTAAGTTTGATCACTCTTTTTATTTAAAATTTTATATAAATTATCATATTTTTTGTGGTTGCTTGCTTTATTAATAAAAAATCTTTAAAAATACCTTAAAATTGACTATATTTTTGTAATTTTTTTAAATAAGACGAGCGGTCAAATTTATGGTAAAAAACCAAACGACTTGTATTTTGGAACGGATGTAGTAGTTGCGAGATAATTTACAAGGTGATACGAATTGTGCCAATTGTAAAACTCGGGGTAGGCGCCTTTGTCAAAGCTAGGTAAAGCTTCAGGTTTGTGATGCTCTTACCAGTTCGTATGCTGCCAATATCGACATGATTGCTTTAAGTTGGAATGGTACATAGATATGATCAATGACATGTGTATTGATGGAGATCGATTGGAGGAATCGAGATGAGAGGACCAGATCGTGCCATCGTAACAGGGCACAACCTAAGGAGCAAACAAAATATCTCGTATATATGGGGCGTGTTTGACACGTACGTCTTGAATAGTACGATTTTGTAATTAAAGCTTTGGCAACATTATTCAACTGTCGCGCCCGCACTCGCTCTGCTGGTGGTCCACTGTGGGATTTGTACGCGTACGTACTATGTGTGTATCAGTGATGTATTACTTGTTACAATAAAAATGCTTGCCTTTTGTTTATCGTACAGCAAGTTAGCAAGTGAACAAGGCAGGGGGAGAAAGACATGGCAGGCAGGTCAGGGACGCCAAAAAAAAACAGCGACTTGCAATTAATTGCTTACTCCCCCAAAGAGTCCGAAGCTGCCTGCATGCCGAAATTAAACATAACAAACAGCACCTTTGAGTTTTCATGTGCAGTCGTATGATTCCCCAGATGGATACTTCACACGCATGTTGCTTCTTACGGGTATGTGTATATCATCTATAGCAGTCATGCATACTAGTTTGTTTGTTGGTACTGATACGGTGATAGTTCCCTCTAAATTATAGGTCGTTTTTTATTTTTTTAGATACTAATTTTTATTTTGCATCTAGATATACAACAGCGATGAAGCTAGAAAGTTGAGGCATTGGGAGTCCGTATATACAAATTTTGTTTTACTATGGAGTCTTCCTATATATAGAACAACAGTGATGCAAAAGGTATTTTCCAGTGGTTATCGAGGTCGTTGGACCCTGACGAATAACGTAGCTTCGCAACTGATATACAATATGTTTAAATACATAACAAAACAATATATCTAAAATAGTTAAAATAACAAATAATTTGAAACAAAAGAAGCGGATGGTAATAATTATTTCTGATTTTAAGGCACAATTATAGAAAATCCAAAAGTTAGATGACTCTCATCATTCATAATTCATAATCCATAATCAAGAATCCAGCTGGATTCTAAATTATAGATTATAGAAGTCATCTGTCTTTTATTTTAAATTTTCTATAATCAATCATTTAAAATCAACCATGAGCTGAAACAAGGCCTATACCGACTGGCCGGATTCATTATAGTTTGCAAGCACAAATGACAGGACAGGACAGGCGACACACAGATGTCATCTCGCGCTTAAATGCCGGAGTGGTTCAACGTTTCCCCGGCCTAAGACAGCATGCACACGAATAATCTCTGGTACCGACGCCGATCGCGATCAGTGCTGCGCATGTTAACTCAGTATAAATACTACACTAATGTACGTCAACGAGGCGAGCTCCGATCCTGTACGTGATCCTTTGGCCACGTATAGTACATGGATTGATTCCGACGGTGGATCCCAAAGCGTAGTTACAGTTGCGACCTGCAGCCTGCTGGCCACCTGGGGCTCGATCATCGATCTGGCCAGTGCATATGTGTGTATATATATCATATCATCTGCATACATATATGCAGCTAGCTAGGGAAGGCTCTCCCGGCCTGCTCTCACCCCACATATGATCGATGATGTTGCGTCCGTGTCTCGTGCAGGCCTTTACTGCCTCCCGTCGTCGTCGTTGCTTGCTTGCTTTGCTAGCGTTGGCAAATTAATAAACCGGGAGATAGAATTAAACTTGCTTGCTTTGCTTGCCCAGTGCCCTGTTTGTTTCTTTAACGCTAAACTTTAGCGCCGTCACATTAAATGCAAATATATTAATTAAGAGTATTAAATATAGATTAATTTAAAAATCCATTACATAAACGAGGAGTAATTTACGCGACGAATCTATTAAGTCTAATTACATCATGATTAGACAATATAATGCTACAATAAACATATAGTAGTTATACATTAATTATATCTTAATTAGGCTTGTTAGGTTCGTCTCGTGAAATGGACATGACTTATGTAATTAGTTTTATAATTATTTTATGTTTAATACGTCTAATTATCACTTATTTAAAGTACTAAAACGAGGATCCGATCGATCATCCATCCACCGGCCGGTACGTCGTCGTCGATCATTGCATCCGCCGCCGCCCACCTGTGTTGTCGTTGTACTTGGACGTGGAGTGATATATAGCCTTCTATGAATGACCTTGACGACCGTGCTTCGCGTCGCGTGCTTGCAAGTGCTTGCGAAGCTCGAAAACACGTACATAAAAATGGACAATTTTTCTTAAGACATTCGTTTAAAAAAAACAAAACCCAAAGGCGATCGAGCTGCAAGAAAACGATCGAGCGCCAATTAGAGCAGGTACATTGATGTCGTCTTATAGACGGTTTCATTCATTGACACGTAATCTTGAGACGATTTATTAGACAACTTATACAATGGGTTGTTGTTTTAGTTGTCTCATAGCAATACAAAATCCCTTAATTTATGAAAAAATAAATAAATATTATTGGTTACATGGCAATAAAACTCATACAATGGTGAGGGAGTTGTCTCATAGTACTAAATTTTAGCTCATGAGGCGGTTGTTTCACGAAACAACGACCTCATTCTCTCACCTCGCTCTCTCTCCTCCATGTCAGCAAAAATCCTACGTGTCACTGCATGAGACGACCTATGAGACCGCTAACGCATAGCAATGTACCTGCCCTTGATAATTCGTGGACCCGGACCCAGTGGCGGAGGTAGGTTCAAAATCTACCTATGCCAAAACTACAGTTAAGGCCTTGCTAATTCTGCTTCTCATCTATCATCATCACGTGTCGTGTCTAAGAAGGAATTTACCGGTGGAAGGTACGGCGGCCGTCGGGGCTTGCCAGATTGGTGACTCCGCCACTGCCCGGACCGACGGGACCCTTTCCACGCCGAGGTCAGCTTCTCGTCTACCTTTTGTCACGGCGAATTAGAATTAGGCACCACAAAGAAACCAGCTTGCGACGATGGCGACCCCGTCCTCGATCCACCACACGCCAAATTAAACTTGCAGCAATGGCGATCAGAGCTCGCCGGAAAACTTGCCGGTGGACGAGTCCAGAAGCTATAATCGCCTGAAAACGAGGGCGACAGTGTCGGCACATCAGATCAGCACCACTGAAACCCACACAATGCGTGAGTAGGACGGAATAATTTCCCAGAAATCTGAAGAAACATATATACTACATGTTGCTTCAGCAGGTTAGGCTCGAGCTACCTCAACATGAACATCTAAACTATGACCAACCCCCCGCATTAAAATAGCAAGTGCGATGAGGCTTTCAGAAAGACACGTACGTGTAGAACTGCTCTGGTTGGTGCTTGCACTGTGTACGTGTAGAACTGCTCCACATCTGGAGTCTGGAATGTCCACGTATGCTAAGAGCATCTCCAAGAGACTAACCAAATCGTTTTCTAAAGTTAAATTTACCTATTGTTTAAGAAAAAACGTTTCCAACAGACTGTGTAAACGACTCTTCAAATTTAGTAGCTCTCTATCCCACCTCATTCGATAGCTATTTTTAGCTAGCCTACCTCACTAGCCATCTTTACATAATCTGTTGGATTACCTGTTATTTGTTAGTCAAATCTATTTTAGAGAGTAGCTAAATCAATAAATTTGACTAGTCTTTTTAGCTAATCTCTTGAAGATGCTCTAATAATGTACTAATTCCGTTTTAAACTATAGTTTGTTTGATTTTTTTACCATAAGTTTGACCGCTTGTTTTATTTTAAAAAAATATATAAATATAGTTAAATTTAAGTTATTTTTAAAGACTTTCTATTAATAAAGCAAGCCACCACAAAATGTATGATAATTTGTACAAAATTTTAAATAAGACGAGTGGTCAAACTTAGATTCAAAAAGTCAAACAAACTATAATTTAAAACGGAGGCAGTAATATTTACATTTCTGTCGAGTCAGTTCACGTGTTTTGCTCTTTTTGTGGATCTATGTTTGGCGGTGCAGTTAGGCAGGGATTGCCTGACCGGCATCCTTGTTCTCGTTTGCAGCAAAATGGTTAACCTTCCGGTGATTCCGGCACCGACAGTTCTGTGCAATCAGAATGCTCCGTCCTTTTCAATCTCACCGAAGAAGATGATGTGCCGCGACTCTTGAGACCGGTAAGCACATTGCTTGCCCCTTGTGCTGAGCTCTGCTCCTTCAGTCCTTCTGCTTCATGATTGATGCAGGGTCGAGAAAGGCAAGCTCAGAAAGAGACAAGGGTACGGTGTTAGGCCGTTATGATTTGGTGGAAACAGTGATGGGGATTTGAACTGGGCCACGTCCCTCAATTATTTCCTTCCTCATGCGTCATCAGCTTAGGCTGTTCGCACTGGTGAAGCGGAACTCTACACTTTAAAACAGAATATTCTGTCCTGATCATCGAGATTCTTCACTCTCTATCACTTTCTCCTGCACTCGTTCAAATTCTATCTCCACTCTCTATACCAACTACCGGCTTATGGGGCCCACATTTCAGTTTTTTTATTTTTTTCTCTCCCCTCCCCCTCCCTTATCTCTCCGCGCCACCTGCCCCTCCCATCCCCTCCGCCGCGCCCGCTCGTTTTCCCCCGCCGGCGCCCCGTCCTCTCCCAAGCCACCGCCCCGTCCTCTCCCCCCGCCTCCCACCGCCGCCGCCCCCGCTGCGCATGGGCTCCTCTGCAGCGCCAACGAGCTCGGCTTCAATGCGCCGGCGCGCACTCTGGCGGATGACGAGGCGCAGCCGGGGCAGCTCTACTTCGCGCTCCCCGCGCCCATGCTGCGCCGGCCACTGTCCGGGGAGGACATGGTCGCGCTCGCCGTCAGGGCCGCCACGGCGCTCGCGGCCGGGACGGTGGGAAGACGAGACAAGGCGACGGTGTGCTGGTGCGAGGAGTAGAGAGGCGGGTGGCAGCGGCGCCACGACGCTTGTGCGCTCAGGCGTGTGCAGGCGGGCGACCGTGTGCAGGCGGGCGCGTGCGTGCGTGCTGGCGGGCGGCGGCCGGAGCGCGGGCGGGCGAGCGGCACCGGCGAAGGAGCAGGTGCACTGCCCCAGGAGTACGACCGCGCCGACGTTGTCGTCACCTACGTCATCGCCGCGCTAGAGCTCGTCTCTGCCTGCGTCGTCCTTGGCTCCGGCGCCCTCGAGCGAGCGGCGAGCGAGCGGACGGGAAGCGAGCAACGGTCGGTGGGCCCCGTGCGTTTACCGCCCTGCTTTCTCTCTCTGTGTGAATACCGCGCCGCGGGATGATTTACCGCTTACTGCGGCTTTTTCCGGACGCCGCTGCGGCCGGGAAAGCTGTAAAATCAGCCTATGTGGCTCGGTATCAGACTTGCCGCTTCCTTTTAAAGTCACCGCTGCGGGCAGCCTTAGGCTGTTCGCACTGGTTCTCCAACACTCTACCCTTTAAAAGAGCATATTCTATCCTGTTCATCGAGATTCCCTACTCTATATCACATTCTTCCGCACTCGTTCAAACTCTATCTCACTCTTTATATCAACCACCAGCCGTTGTGGCCCACATTTCAGATTCTTTTTATTTTTTTCTCTCCCTCTCTCTCTTATCTCTCCGGCTCTCCTCTCCCCCGCCGCCCCCTCCCATTCCCCTCCCCCGCCGGTCGCCTTCCACCTCCCCCGCGCCGCATCCCCCTCCCCTCCCCTCGCCTTCGGGCTGTAGCGGCGGCGGGGCGAGGCCACGAGCGACGGCGCGGGTGCGGCCGCCCCCTCCTCCTTCCTCCTTGCTCCCATGGCGTACCTTCTCCTCCCGCCAGCGTGCTGCCGCCGCCCGGCCGCTCGTCGTTGCTCTGCCGGACCGCGGCGCCCCCTCCACCGACGCGCCGCCCCCTCCCCTACAGCCTCACTGTGCCGGCGCCACCCCTCCTCTCCCCTTCTGGGAGGCGCTAGCGGATCTCGTCTGGCCGGCGCGGCGGGTGGATTTCGGCCATGGCGGCGGGTGGGGCTTGGTGGGGCGGCGGGCGGCCAGCTCCGCGGCGGGGCGGGCGGGCGTGGCTTGGCGTGGCGGTGCGGCGGGGCTTGGTGGGGCGGCGGGGCGGGCGGGCGTGGCTTGGTGTGGCAGTGCGGCGGGGCTTGGTGGGGCGGCGGGTTGCCAGCTCCGCGGCGGGGCGGGCGGGCGAGCCGAGCGGCCGAGCGCACGGGCAGGCCGGCGGCGGCGCACGGGCGCGGCGGCGAGGGCGGCCAGCGGCGGGAGCGGTGGGGCGGTTGGCGCGCTGCGCGAGGAAGCCGACGTGGCCGTTTGCCGATTCCTTTTCTCTCTCTCTTTATTTCCCGTATGCGTCGGGCGTATGCAGGGTAGCGTGTCCTTTCCCGTCTGCCGCGGCAGCTCTAAAATCGGTACCCCACACGGCATGCATGCCACCTGGGGCGTACCGTGCGGGGTTACCGTGCCCACTGTGGGCAGCCTTAGGCTATTCGCACCGATAAAACTCTACTCCACCCTCTAAACGAGAATATTCCATCCTAATCATCAAGATTCTCCACTCTCTATCCATTTCTTCCACACTCGTTCACACTCTGTCTCAATCTCTATACCAACCACCACCACGCGAGACCCACCATTAATATTTTTTAACCTTTCCTCTCTCCTCTCCCCCCTCTCTCCTACCCTATCCTCTTCCCCCCTCTCGGTCTCTCCGCGCCGCCCCCTCCCCCGCACCGCGCCTCCTCCCCTCGGCCGCCGCCCCGTCCTCTCCCCCGCGGCCTCCCCTCCTCTCCCGCGCGGCCGCCCCCTTCCCCGCGTGCCCGCCCCCCTTCCCTGGCCGAATCGAGCTCGCGTGCTCGGCGGCGGCCACGGGCTCCAGCGCGGCGAGGAGGCGGAGCTGGCCCTCGACGGCGAACAGGCGCGCGGCGAGGAGGCGGCCCTCCACAGCGGCGACGGTGGACGTCCACGACGGCGGCGTGCGGCCTCGCCCGCCTTCCCCCTCGGTCGTGGTGGGCCGGAGCCGGTGATGCGAGCCGGTCCATGTCCACCGCGGTGTTCTCCCCTTCCACGCGGTCCGGATCGAGCTCGCCCTCCGCCATGGCCGCTCCTCCGCGTCGTCTTGCTCCGCGACGGGGGCGGCAGGGACGTCCTGCTCCGGGCGGCGACTCCGAGCGCGGCAGCGGCGGCAATCGAGCGCGCGCTCGTCGGCGGCCACGGGCTCCAGCGGGCGGCGGCGACGGCCACGGGCGCCGGGCGGCGGCCGCCCCCTCCTCCTCCCTCGTGCTCCCATGGCGGCCGTTGCGTCGGAGGTGGGCCCAAGCCACCGTGGCATTTTACCGCGTCGCTTGCGCTCTCTCTGTATTTCCCGGGCGGCGGCGGAGTTTAGCGCGTAGAGCTTCGCTTCCCGAGCGCCGCTGCAGGGGAGAAAACGGTACTCAAAACTCTATCCCTCCGACGTGGCTTTTGCCGTCTTGCTTTAGCGAGACCAGTGCGAGCAGCCTAACAACGTCCCCGCTCTGTATTTCATATGTTCCCTGTTGACAGATGCTGACAGGCAGCCAGCTCAGCTCAATATATTAAGCTTTTATGAGGTTGTGACACTATATTAAGCTGATTGTGAAACAATGCATTCACTTGCTCCTGAAACTGTTAGCCGATTGCTGAGCTTTTGGCCAGTTTATCTGACATTTTTCTTCTGTTGTAAAATGTCGGCACATATATGGAGTACTAAATATAGATGAAATCAAAAACTAATTGCACAATTTTGTTGTATTCTGCAAGACGAACATTTTGAGCCTAATTAATTTTTGAACAATTTTTCACACATACAAACGAAATGCTACAGTGACGCACGCACCTTAAAACGCCAAAGTTTGACTCACAAATTTGGGAACTAGCCTTGTTTAGATGGAGTAGGGGGTGGGGATTTGGGGGTTTGGGGTCACTTCGTAATCATTGCGCCACTGTAGTATTTCATTTGTATGTGTGAAAAATTATCCAAAAATTGATTAATTAGGCTCAAAATTGTTCGTCTCGCAGAGTACAACAAAACTGTGCAATTAGTTTTTAATTTCATCTACATTTAGTACTCCATGCATGTTATGACATTTTGATGTGACGAGAATCTTCTTTTTGCATAGTGAACTTTGGAGTTGCTTTTTGAAAACTAAACGAGATCTTAGTTCCAGAACGTAGAGTATCTTGCAAGGCTCCTGCTTCATGCAATTCAGCAACAAACCTCGGAACTACCCAGCAGCTTCTGCTGCTATCTTCCAGCACACTGAAGATGTACCACATGAAGACACCAACAGGCTACAGAGTACCGTTCGTGCAGCAAAGCTAGCAAGCAAGCTATCGGTTTGGTCCGATTGGACAACGATAAATAGGTTGCCACAAATCGCCAATAGGAATCTTCCCCTTCCGATCCCTTTTTCCTGCAGGGATGAATGAATGATTACACTTACAACCAGCTGATGAAGCACCACCACCAATGCAAGGAGAGGAGAGCTAGCAGAGGGCTCCATTCACCCGTCAGCACGAAGCAACATTGATCTTTCACCCGTCACCTGCATAGCTTATTAGCATGTGCTTTAGTTGATGCCACCAACGTTCTACCAACTATCACCCCTTGCAGTTTTATATTCCAAACAGAGAAAGGGAGCGAATCTGATCATGTGGAGAGGCGTTTAATCTGATAGGTGCAAGGGGCATCGTCAGTGCGAGATGTTTATTGGATCGAGAAGAAGCTTCTCTGTGCAGTGAAGACCACGGAGGATCAAGGCTTTGCGTTTGAAATTCCTCATTTAACAAAGTTCAGAGTTGGTAATGGCGAGCACTAATACTTGGTCAGTCAGAGCGGTTCGTTGTCATGTGTTTTTTTTTTCGAAAGTGCCAGGTCGTTGTCATGTGTATCAGACGGTTTTTTGACTTTGGGGCCTCTGAAATCTGCCGACCTACCAGGCCCACAAGGGACTGACTGTTCACCATCTAACATGAGACCTGTCAAGCCGGCCTCGCGGGCGACTCGGTGAGCTAGCTTGACGTGGCCAGCTCCAATCCTGAGGATCTGCCATCCGACGCTATTGTTGTTATTCACGAACGTTCCGTCCAGCGCTCTTCTCTCTGGTTTCCGTTTGGCCCCTGCAAAGCACACACGAGTGTCTATTTAAGCATTTGTGACCATCAGCATCTCCAAACACAAGCATCGGCCACCGACCAGCAGAAGGTGCCACTGGTTCCTCCGCGCCTCCATGGCGTCTCGCCGTCTCCTGTGATTTCCTCGACGACGCAGGCCATGCACGCTGTGAGAATCAGGCCCTCGTCACTTAGGCCTTATTTAGATGCCAAATTTGGAGGCCAAATTTGGCGTCTTGATGTGCGTGCGTCACTGTAGCATTTCGTTTGTACGTGTAAAAATTTGTTTAAAAATTGATTAATTAGGCTCAAAATGTTCGTCTCGTAGAGTACAACAAAACTGTGCAATTAGTTTTTGATTTCATCTACATTTAATACTACATGCGTGCTATGACATTTTGATGTGATGGAAATCTCTTTTTGTATAGTGAAATTTGGGGATTGAATTTGGGATTCTAAACAAGGCCTTATATCCTTGATGTCGAGGAGCCATCTGCAATGCATGGCGTAGATACATTGCAGAAGGCCTCCTTCGTGTCGAGCAATGAGGGCCTTGATGTTCACGGCATGCATAGCTTGCGCGGTACAGGAAATCTGACTCAGGATACCACAGTGCACTGTATTGTTTGTTTGTTTGTTATACTGGCCACCACCACCTAGCGGTAAGCAGTAAGCTATCGGACTCGTTTGTTGGAGCAGCTTCTACTGACGAATCTTCTCTCTCTATTTTTTTCCAGCGTGCAATATCAAGGGGAAAAAAGCATATGGAGATCGACGACCATGCCTCGTCGTAGAAACTCACATCACAATTCACAGGTGATGCGTTTCTTGTGCGGTTCAGGCTTCAGGAGCATGCCACAATCTTCTTTATTTCGCTTTTCAGTGTGCAGTGATGTATATCTTCTTCAATTGTGCGTAGCATATTCGAGGCACTGAAGAGAATTGGCCCAAGTTCTGTGTTTGGGTTGAGCCTGTGAAACAAACAATATGCATTTTGGAACGAAAATGAACATGCTACGGTACCACTGTCCACTACTAGCTTTGCATATTGGTCGACGACGACGAGAATGCTAGTTCAGTAGCTTGCACAAAATGTGCAGCCCAGCAGCAGAGGCGAAGTTTTCAGAATTTACAACAGAAAGACACAAGCAAATTATTTGATCGGAAATAACATCCGATCCATCCATGACACTGCTGCTAGTTGCCACGCACACCTAACCCACCCACACTGCCTACTCTTTTTGTGAGCTGCCGTCAGATGATAGGAACTGCTTCGCATATTGGTGAACTTTTGATCCTGACCCTTGCTGATGATCATAGTACTCCACCAGTGCAGACCCAGCCAAGGCAGCCAGTGTCAAAGCCTGAGCATGAAGCCTGCCAAAATTAAAACATTCAAAGAATTAAGATTCAGCTTCAATTGCTTAGTTGTTTTCAATCGCCTAAAAGTTCATATCTTTTTTTATGCATGCAACATGCAACGATTTCAGTGGAATACTGTAGCACAAGGTTTAGAATTCTAGTTTGAGCTTTAGTGTTGCTAGCTTGTACATGTCAGTGTTAGTTCGATTTCTTCCCGTTACGGCCCTTCTCTGCGCCCTAGTAGGGGGCACCCAACCCTAATCATGGTTGGTGGGCCCCCGTCGCACAGTGCTATAAAGAGAGGGTGGGGGCCACGGCGCTTAGTACGAGGTTCACCGAGCCGCCACAACCCCACCTACAAACCCTATCCGACCCGAGGGAGCACTGGAGCGGCGGGAAGCTTCACCTCCACCGCCGTCCTGCTACATCACCCGTCGCCGCTGTCACCGACCCGATCTACGTCGACGAGCTCCGACCGCCCCTGCGACCTTCGCCCTCGACATGGCTGCACCGGCACCGACCGCTCCCACCACTTCCGATGGTCTGCTACCTGGTTACTCTCTCTGTTAGTAGTGCTATAGGTGCTCGTGCTTGTGTTAGTGTTGTTGTTGTAGATCTGTTAGAAGGACACCATGTTTATTGTTCAAGTTCTTGTACCCGAGTTAGATCTATTACTAGAGATTCAAGTTTGTGGTCTAACAGTCAGAATATATTACACACAATTGCGAAAAAAGAGAGAGTGTTATTAGCGCACATAAAGAGTGAAGATTTTATGGTTCTCTTTCTGTTCTCAAATATATGAGATTTGGGACAAACAAGTTTCTTCATTTTTTAACTAAATAGATTGTCCAAGAATGGAGGGAGTAAATGTTAGTTTATTTAAGGAGGAAACAGAGATAGACAATGATCCGAACAGTAAACAAATAGAAACGACCACTGCCGACAGGGATATATAATTGAACGATAGAACAGAACGCAACAAAACATATTGACTTATTGATGCACAGGACATGAGTTGATTACACTAAAATGGCAAGATGGTATAAACATAATCTACCCAAAAGACTCTAAATTAGCAGCCAGTACATTCGAACTCCGAAAACTGTAACATGAAAGAAACTAAGGCAGCACAGACCCTCCAAACATTAAATCGAATAGAACGAACTGCAGTGGCTGCTAATAAAACTATAACTAACAGGAAATTGTTTTATAGGCAAGAGATAGTGGATGAAAAAAATATCCAAAAAGGATCATAATCAAAATTCACCATCGCAGAATCTCTTATAAATAGTTAAGGATTTGTCGTGTTGTGAATTTGTAACGCTACATATCCATGGCATTATGCATAAAACTTCCTAAAATAGCCAGTGGGAAAAGGTTATCAGCGAATATGTGTATAAAAACCAATTCATTTTACAACCAGCCTTCTTCTATATGCTGCATGGCTGTCCGATATCCATTGAATACAAAATCAATTACAAACCATGATGATGATGCCAGTTAATCCTCTTTGATGGATTGGCGGAAAAGAGTAAAGCTTTCTGTGCAACTGAATTTGCTATCATTAAATGCTGATCTCTTGGAACTTATCATTTCCAGATGCTCAGGCTGACTCCACTAAGTTTATTTTAACAGGCGTTCTAACTGATCTATTCAGCACCTAGGAAGGCTATTAGTTTTTGTAATAAGTGGTCTGATCCCTTTTTCTGTAAAAGGGTAAAGCCGGAACTGGTTTTCCTTTGTCTAAAAAAAGGAAGGCTCTTTGTTTTGAAAGATTCCATTGGCTCTATACTCTAAAGTAATAAAGGATAATTTGTACATATGCAGCAACACAACCAGGAAAGTTAATTTGGCCCTCTGAACTAGCTCCTTTGCCTATGCCCTCAAAGAAGTGAGAGTTTCTACCCCTTTACTAGATTCCAATCTGACACCATTGTTCCGGAAGTAACAACAAGAGTTGCTCCGATCAACCTTGAACGGTGCCCCCCCTGAAGCTATCTCCATCTGGCCACAACCTAACAATAACCAGCCTTGTTTGTGAGTCTGTGACCCAGAGACAGGCTCGAGTATATTCGGCGCGCTTCATGTAAAAAAAATGCAGAACGAATCGAAGCTGCTACGTCGACAAGCATTGGTGTTGCAACCATTGCCAATTTATTTGTTTTTTCCTTAGCAGACGAAACGAATGAAGGCAGTAAGCAGTGTAGGTTGTGAAAACAAGGGACCTGGCATGGATGATCTTGACGCTGGTCTTCATTCCCGGCCTGGACCAGTTGTAGGCGATGGAGCCCACGACCCCGCTGAGCCACAGCGTCCCTGCATCAAGCACGCACAAGCAAGCCAAGGAATTAAACAAAGCGATTCATCTAACAGGTGCGCAGAAGAGAGGGAAGGGGAACAGAACAACAGATGCGATGATGAGCAGATAAATCCTCGGCCCAGACGGACGACGAATCGAAGCCCGCAGGAGGAAGAGGAGGAGGGGGCATCAGGATTTGGGAGGAGGCGTACCGACGGCCCGGAGCTTGTGGTCGACGACCCACTCCCTCGCCGACTGCAGTGCGCTCTTCTCCTCCGCCATGCCGCCGGAAAGCTTCCTCCCGAACCGAGCCGAGCTCCAACCGCGATTCCCTTCCCGTGTGCGCTTGTGTAGGTAGGTTGTGTGTGCCTGGCTCTTCTGCGAGACTGCGGCGGTGGAAGCAGAGGGGAAAGCGGGCTGGGATCTTAAGCTAGCGCGGTGGCGCCGGGAATCGGAAGAGCCGTACAGAGCTTGCCCACGCGAGGCTGGCTTGCTGTCCCGGTAGGCAGCACGAGCCGGGCCCACACACAGTACGGCACAAAACGGCCGGTGCGATCTGGGAGTGACGGTCACGATGCCGCGTCGGAGATCGCCGCCGGCATGGGTCTCGCCGCTTTGGCATCGGCGTGGCGGAACCTGGAAGTGGGGAACGGTGGGTGGTGTACGCACCGGGGATTAAACAATGGGACGGGCTGGAAGGGGGGAGGCAAATGCAAATCCGTGGCCAGAACAAAACTGCGGCGGCGAAGCAGTGAACCAGTCCGGCGGTTTTGCGGCGGATGTCGTGTCGCGTCGCGACAAATGTCGTGTCGGTGCGCATTTGCTTTTGCTTACATCACCCCCCACGTCCACGTGCGTCCGTCGGATTTGTACAAGCGAAGCGACAGAGAAACCATCATGTCCGGCGAGAAAACGTAACTTGCCTCTTTACGCCAACACAACAACAGCCTATGGTTACCTGAAGGAAGGAAAGAAAATCGCAAGTTGAAGGGTTGGGTGAGAAACTTCGTCCGCTGTCGATTTGACAGTCCAGCCAACTCTCACATCGATCCGAATCCGATCGGTTGAAAGAAAACCAGGTGGATCAAATCGCACGGCGAGGCGAGGCGAGCAGCGCGCTCACGAGAGTCTCGCCGCGCGATTGCTTCGCCAACGAGAACCCCCCGATCGATGCCACCGAACACGGCCGGCAACCGCGGCTGGATCGATCGAGTCCGGCGGCAAACAGGCCATGCGTCTGCCTGCAGGTGCCCGGAACAGCCACGCCGCGGTGACGGCAGCGAGCACGAGACCGCACCCCCACCCTACCCGATCTGGTCAAGCCAAGCAGCCTCATGGATGGCGTCCGCGTCCCCACCACGCAGCCGGCCGAGCGCCCGCGCAGCCCTCGCTCGTGTGACTGAGCGTGACCCGCCCACCCCCTCATGCCTTCTCCTCCTCCGATCGACCGACTCGCTCGTCCTCGACACACTCATTCCAACTCCCACCCCACGCTCCACTCCACCCGCCGCCCCCCAAACATCTCCGCTCCTCCTCTCGACTCCAACCGACCGACGATGATGAGGGGCGGCGGCGGCGGCGCCGAGGATTACTACGGCCCGCGGGGGGCGCCGCACGGGCTGCTCATGGCGGTGGTGCTGGGGCTGGTGGTGGCGGGGCCGCTCTTCATGGGCGACGGCGGGGAGGCGATCACGGGCGCCGTGGCGGACCTCCTCGGCCCCACGGGGCTCCTCCTGCTCCCCGTCACCCTCATCCGCGTCCTCTCGTCCAACCGCGGCGCCGCCGTGCTCGCCTTCGGCGGCTCGCCCGACTCCGTCCACCGCGTCGGGGGATCGCCCGTCGGGGTCGCGCTCGCGCTCCTCCTCATCGTCGTCCTGCTCTACTACCGCACCTCGCTCTTCGGCGGCGACGACGAGTAGAGTAGCGGTCACCGATCGCGCCGCCGCCTGTGATGCGACTCACTATGAGATAGAGGATATCATCATGTCATAAATTCTGTAAAGTGCTGCTTCGTTGCGATCTGTATGTAATCATGATGGATGGATCGGCCCTTGTTGTGATTTGGAAATCGCGAAGCTTCTGCTCTGTCTGTACAACTTCAGACTAGTTAGTTGGCCGTGTCTTTTTTTTAAAAAAAAAAATTTGCTACGCAGGGCACAGCACATGTGAGCGAGCGATTGTGCCTGCGAAGCTGCTCTGTCTGTGCTTCGGAGATCGGAGCACAGAGCACAGCATGGGTTTAGCTTAGAAATTGGCACTAGCGGCCCATCATGTTCACGTGCCAGGGAACCAAGTTCCCCTGCGGCATGCATTACAGTCCCAACGAAGAGGGACAAGAATAACAGCCCCATGCGCCACGGTGAACTGAGTAGCCATGTATAACTCCCTGGACCAAAATTCATATCAGGCAAATGCGCGCTTTATTTTTATTCATCTGAAGTTACAATTTCCACATTGACAAGATTGAAGCAAAACAGTGAACCATTAGAGAGCCATAGTGCAATAGCTCGCTGGTTCATAGTGGATAATGGTGACAGGTGTGGCGAGCCATTTGCTTTGTGATCTTCAGTTATTCTTCAGCAAAACAAGTAACCACTGGAGGGTGATGTGCATTAGCTTCGCAGGCACAGTGTATAATGGGCAGCAGAAGTGCCCAAGCATTTTCTTTGTATGGGATTCAGCTAGTCCCATCATCATTGAACTTGGAAAACCTGAGATGACTCCCAGCGCATGCAACCCCCTTGTAAAGGTTCCAGTTGTATCTTGAGCGGCTGCCATCATGGCACCCAGCAAGGTTCAGCACTTCAGCATTGTCTGCTCCCCTGCAAGCGAAGATTTGGTTCAGAGGATCATATTTCAACTACTTGTTCCTACACATTTCATCTCCCTTCAGAATGATCAGGACTTAAGATTAGTCTGAAATCATGCAGAGAATATGGTTTCTGTCCTTTGTGGTATTTAAAATTCCATCATCTGGTGCACAAGGATGAATCATCTGAGGAGATTAATTTGACATAGCTAGTACTGAAATGTGATCCGTGGCATGACATATTGGATTATTGGTGCACAACAAATAGGCGGTATAATCTAATAAGACCCCAGACAGCATTCCACCTCTACCTGTGCCAGAACTCAATAGGTGTGACCAGTAAATAAGTAAATGAGTTTAACTGGGAATAAGATTCATACCAATAGAGTAGTTGCTACACAACTGTTGAATTAGCTGACAAGCAGACTTGACTTTGACTTTCTATGAGAAATGATATATGATCAAATACAACAAAACCATTCATGTGCCAGCATAACCAGCACATAGGGTTAAATGATATATCGGTGAAATATAACAAAGCCATGCATGTTGTAATTGCTCTCAAAGTAACGCTACCCAGCAAGATTATGTACCAAACAGCCTGAATCACTGGTAGAATCTAATGCAGTAACATCGATTCAGGCCTTCAGGGTCGAGCACTACTTTCCCTGATGCCGGGGATGGAGTCCTGGGGGTTGGTCAAGACACTAAAGGCAACTTTTTGGAGAACAGTGAGCAGGGAACTAGCTAACTTCTAGCATGCAGGCTGCAGTGCAGCTGACTGAAGAAATTAGAACTTTAAAGCACTGGTCTATGCGAAGTTTGCAGGAGACTCTGCAAATTTAGAGCAAGGGAAGACAAATAGGTTCTTCTATGTTTCTTTGATCCAGACATCCAAGAAATCCAATAGAAATATAGTGTGTGTCTTTCTTGCTCAAGGATACTGAATAAACGCTACCAGTATAGTTGCAATTGCAAACATAAACATCAATAGTCCAATACATCAATTCAATACAGCAACCTATCCATTAGCAATCTAATGAACTCTAATCAGATCCTTGAAAACTGTAAAGAAGGAACAATCCATAACATGCCAGTAGTACAAACTTTATTCACAGGTGACACCACCTAAGATGATGCAAATTAGTGAACAATTGCCAGTTACATAATTTGTTGAATCAAGCAAGCATAAAACTCAATCAAAGGAGCTTACGACAAGATGAAAAACCATGTTAAACTTCTCAAAGCATGCATATTACCAGCTTTACATCTGCAGCTACCATATCACAACTCCAACGCAATGCAATGCGTGATCGTTGACCCTCTTGGCACATCCGGGAATAGAACAGTGTCCCTAGAGAGCACCTTTCCTCTTAGCTGTCCCTCTTCTGCCCTTGTGACCTCAATGCCAGCCCATTCAATCACCACCATGCTCCTCACTTCCCCCTTACATTTTCCTTTCCCTTTCCACTTACCTTCCCACACCAAGTACAGCAATCCTCCAACATTGGTAAGCGTGGCACCGCACAAGAACCTCGGCAGCTCCCTCTCCAATCCCTCCACTGTGCTCCACGAATCAGTGTCCGGATCATAGCCCTTGACCTGTCCCAAGTAATCGTAGGAGTACAGGATTCCACCAACCACTGCAGCTCGACCCTTCCATCCCATGTCAAGCACCGGCGAGACCGGCGCCCACGCCTCCGCAGGTGGCGCCGCAGGATCGTAGGCCAAGCCACCACGGTCCGCCACCGCAAGGACCTTCCCGGCGAGCGACGCGCAGCCGTGCATCCACTTCTCACGGAGATGGACGGGACTGGCTACAGTTTTCCACTTCGCATTCGAGGCGGAGAGATCGAGAGCCTCGGCCCAGAAAGGGGACGAGGGAACGCACCCACCGGCGACGAACAGTACTCCGGAGTGCGCAACGGCCGCGGCGAACTCCCGCGTAGAGGACAGGCGCGGGCCGATGGACCAGGATCTGGCCCGGGGGTCCAATATTTGCACCGATGCGGCGGGGACCCCGGCGACGGATCCGCCGACTATGAAGAGCCGGCTCCCGTCGGTGGCGACCGACGAGGAGGACGAGACGGGGACGGGAGGGGAGGGAAGGGGAAGAGGGGGCCACCCGGGATGCGGGAGCAGGAGGAAGAATAGGAGGGACGCGGAGGATGGCGGCCGGAGGGAGAGGAGGATGTGGGAGTCGGAGAGGCGGAGGGCGCGGCGCGCGGCGAGGAGGGGCTCCGGGTGGCGGCACAGGAGGGCGTGGAACGCGCGGGAGACGAGGGCGAGGGATGGGTGAGCGGCGCGCGGCAGCAGCGCTATGCAGTGGACGGCCAAGTCGTCGGGGAGCGCAGGGATGAGGCTGCCGCGGATCAGTTCCGGCGGTTGAGGTGGGGAGGTGGGCTCGGTGGACATGGCTCGCCGTCGGCGGCGAATCGGCGGTGGAGGAGGAAGGCGTTTCTGTTTTTGCTCCGCTCTGCCGGGTGGGAACGTCGCGTAGAGGACGGAGCACTGACTAGACGACATGGGCTATTCTTTTGGCCCAGTATGGAAAGTGGGCCTAATGTAATGTAGCCCTGTAAGCCCATGTTTCTTAAGTCTACCGAATTCTCACCCACAAGAGAAGCAGCAGAACTTGCTAAAAAAAAGGCAGCAGTAGCAATGTAATGTTTTTACTTTGTTTTTTAGAACTTGGCTGGGCATGTTTTTTATGATGAGGAAACCAGAGCCCGGCGACAAGGATCCTACAAACAACTAGCGAGCTTTGCTTTGACCAATACTTCTTTTTGCAGTAAATAGACTAGGAAAACATTTTCTTAAGAATTTTCTTAAGAATATGGAACATTGATACTTGGTACGGATTTTTTTCAGCCAAAAAAATTACTTATATTACAGCTATAGCAAGAGGTATGCACTCACATAGAAAGAGCATGGTGGTATTGGCTTCCAGCCTTCCAGTAAGATGTTTTTTTTCCGAACTGACAGCAAGAGATTTGCTGTGAAATTTTATTAGAGCAAGACAAAAAAGAAAAAAGAACAACAACTTTTGTGACCGTGAAGGCCACCAACTACAACATGAAAAAGACTAACTCAACCAAAAAACGACTACTGAAAAAAGAAAAGAACACTCAAGATAAAGACAATGCTAGCTTAAACTGCCTTATGTCCCCGATGATCAAATGGGCGACCTCTGTTCTTATTTTTTTTCTCTTGTTGGAAAATCCTCTGGTTGCGCTCTTTCCATATTTGCCACCAGAAATAGATTATCAAGCCATCAAACTCTTGGCGACAAGGTGTGTCGATCATCCTTCTTCGTTTCTTCCATCAACTATAAATCGAGCCTCCTATTGTCAGATTTCTTAAAATACTGAGGTTGAGCCAATTCAAAAGTATCTCCCACACACCCTTATGTGAAGTTGCATTCTTTGCACATGAGGTTGGATTCTTAGGCTCCTGGTTGCACAACTTGCAGGTGGGCTCGTTTGGCCATCCTTGTTTTTGAAGATGGTTGGCTGTCAAGATATTCTTATGTAATAAAGTTCATGCAAAGAATTTGCATTTTGATTTAACTCTAGCTTTTTAGATTGGCGAAAAGTTGATTTTTTTAAAAGCTGCCTTCCAGTACGATGAAACCATCAAAACACATCTTCTCTGCGTCTTTCCCTTCACATTTTCACAGAAACTACCTGATCTAAATTGACTGAAGGACCAGAGCTGAGCTGAGCTGAGACCCCAGCCATGCATGAAAATCAGAGACGAAATCTAAACCTCACACACCAGCACACCACAGCCACGGAGCCTCCTCTGAAGATAAGCCTTATCCTGCAATGGCGCGACCACAGCATCCCACGTCGGACTCCAGTGCTGACCTGGCACGTCGCACCGGCTCCTCCCTGTCCACCCAAGCTACTTTAACCATCTCCTGGCCATCCATGTCCATCCCCACACACGACGCCTTTCCGCGCCAACTTGTACGTTCGTGACGCCGCCGTCGATCCCCGCCGCCATGGCCACCGCGTCGTCTCTGTCCGCCGTCGCGGCGCCGCTGTCCGTCGCCGGGCTCAGGAAGCCGCTCGGCGCCGCGACGTCGTTCCAGCCCCTGCCGCCGAGGGCGAGGCCGGCCGCCAGGATGGCCGTGCGGGCGTCGGCGTCCATGAAGGAGAAGGCGGCGGCCGGGCTGACCGCGGCGGCCTTGGCGACGGCGGTGGTGCTGCCGGACGTCGCGGAGGCCGCGCAGTCCCTGACGCCGTCGCTCAAGAACTTCCTGCTCAGCATCGTGTCCGGCGGGGTCGTGCTCGTGGCCATCGTCGGCGCCGTCGTCGCCGTCTCCAACTTCGACCCCGTCAAGCGGGCCTGAATGCCTGATCGGCCATTCGTTCGTTAGGAGGCACATCTCCCCCTGTATCATGTATCAGTGGTATAATCTTACTGTTTTTTTCTGGAGAATGTTCAGACATATTTATGATACGGAATTCGAGTTAATCATCGTTGGTTTTTTATATATGTGATTTGATGCTTTGATGCGTATATGTTTGTACTGATGTTTTACTTTTGAAGTTGTTATTACTGAATAATTAAAGTTATAGGAACTAAGAATAGGACAGAAGTATCTCTTATGGAGACCTCAATTACATGTTTGTTTTTAGAGGCAATTTCTACATGTGTTAGGCCACAACCACATCGGTTATCTATACATGTATTTAAAGTTCAAATTAGTTCATTTTTACAAACTATGCTACTCCATCAGAAAACACCATGATAGCTTAGATACGACAGCTGACTTGCAATCTGGGCACACTAGATATCATGAGTTGGGTTTTTTTTTTATGATGGAAGCATACGCGAACTGACCAATCTGGTGAACCCGTTGATTTATTTTAACTCCTTGAAACATCGATTGGGATTTTAATGTTAACGAACGACACCACAACTGATAAGCATGGAAACAAATTCATAAGGCAAACATTGTTTCACTTGCATCAAAACTGTCACTAGACGTCTAGACAAACATGATCTGTTGACAGAAGCACAACTGAAGAGGCTGTTGCAAGTACATGCTCAGCATCTGGACCTAGGGTGCTTCACTGTCATGAGGGGGCAGAGGCAGAGCACTAGACACCACATGATAACGGGCACATCATAGGACATGCTCATCACTTGGATTTGGACTCGGGTTTCTTCACGATCATCACGGAGCAATGCGTGTGGTGCGCGCAGTAGTCGCTCACGCTCCCCAGAAAAGCCCTGCACGCAACAACCAATGTTCAGTTTCAGATCGAACAGCAAGAACAATGCAGATGACCTGCACATAACTGAAACCAGCAGGGACGCGGCCATTGCAATAAGATAAGAACCTCTTGATGGCGCCGTAGCCATGGCTGCCGACGACGAGCAGGTCCGCGTCGTGCTTCTCGGCCGCGATGCAGAGCACGTACCTGGGCTCCCCTTGAATCACCTCGATCAGAGCATGCACCTGCAGCGCAATTTGGGTAATTATTAAGAAAGCTGCTCGATCACCAATAATCATCACGCAAATCCGTGGTCCGTTGCTGCATACAATCTGAATTTTTTGGGTCGAGTTACTGTAGTGTTTACCGAATTGGCGATGCAGAGGCGTCGCGCCCTCTCGACGACGGCGTCTGCCTCCTTGCGCAGGCTGTCCTCCACGCACCTCGCGGCCTCGCCGGCTCCTGAAACAGCAGCAATGATCGGATCCCTAGTCAGAGCTCCGGCCAGCCATGGCAATTCTGATAGGCGAAATCAGGAAGAGGGAGTGATGCATACCGGGTCCGCTGAAGCCGATGACCACGGAGGACGGCGACGGCTTGGCGTGTACGATGACGAGCTCGGCGGCGGCGCCCGCCATGCCGGTGGCCACGTGCCGCACCGTCCACTCCAGCGCGTAGTAGCTGTGGGCGCTGTCGTCCACCCCGACCACCACCACCATCTTCTTCTTCCTCTGCTCCACTGAAGGGGCCGAAGCCCCCTCCGCCGACGCAGGAGCAGGCTTGGTCTTGGGCTCCGCCATGATGAGGAGCAGGCACGAAAGAACAACTGAACAGGGGTATCGATCGATGGATCGAGACGGGATTCGGCTGCACTGGACGCTTGTGAGCAAGGGTCGGTCTATGATGAGCAGAGCAGAGCAGAGCTGCGCCAGCAATTTATCGGAGGGAGGGATGAGGGAGAGGTGAGGATGAGGGCGTGGGCGTGGAGCAGAGCACGACAAGGGAGGGAGAGGGAGGCGCGGGCGAAACCGGAGGCGGAGGTGGTTTTGCACGGGTCGCTCGCTTCTGTGCAGTGGGCCCGCCGGATAAGGAACATGATGACAAGCAAACATCCATCTCATCATCTCCGCAAACAAAGCGGCTGGATTTGGCATGGACTTTAATGGTGCTGTCAGTCACAAGGGAAGGAAGAAGGCCCATGGGTTTTCTGTTTTCACCCACGGGCCACCACCACTCAAATTCTTACATTTTTCATGGCATCTTTTCTTAGTTGGCCGTTGTTGGGCTGGACGGTACGTGGGCCAGGTTTTTCTAACGCACGGTCCATCTCCCCGAGTTCTTCGGCCCGTTTTTTGCATGCTAAACCTCTTCTGCCTGCGTCAAAGTCGTGGATAATATGCATGTCTACTCTACTCCTACCTGTTTTGTTAGTGCGGTGGATATGCATCATCTGTGTCTCAGGGAGGATAATAAAAGGAGAGGTAGATTCCAGATTTAGCACCGAAACAAACTGCAGAACGCTAGTCGGATTCTCTATGTTGTTTGTTTTCCCATCAATAGATGAAGATGATGATGCTAGCTCCATTCCGTCGTCGACGACGACACAAACTGTAAAAGCCTGCAGGAACTTGACGACCGTCGTCATCACGAGACGAATCGGCGGCACTCCATCAGCAGCTGCCATACCATGCCGGTCCTGCTGAATAATTCTTCTTCTTCTTCTTCTTCTTCTTCTTCTTCTTCTTCTTCTTCTTCTTCTTCTTCTTCTTCTTCTTCTTCTTCTTCTTCTTCTTCTTCTTCTTCTTCTTCTTCTTCTTCTTCTTTCAGCGAAACACAAGCTGCGGCAGCGGTATCCAGCATGTGGCCGCTAACGAGATTATGTCGCGGCAAGCAGGAGATTAGAGATGTAGCCACTTGCGTTTGCCGACCCATCAAAGTCAATGCCTAAATTAAAACCAAACTGCAGAAGCACACAGCATATATGCACGACGCCTAGCTCAATTTGATTCTTTTCTCCAGGGTTAATTCGACTGATTTGACCAAAAGGATGTCAATCAGGAAAAGCTCATGCCTAATCTATTATATTAATACAATAGTGTTAAAAGGAGCCACCAAGTTCGCCGAGAGGGTCAAGAAATTCCCACGTTAATCTTAAAAAAAAGAAGGATATGGACCGTCAGATTTTATGAAGATCTGAGGTCTATATTATTCCGTTAATCTAAAAAAGAGAAAAATATATGTCGTCGGATTTTATGAAGATCTAACGGTTTAGAGAGAAGAGTATATGCCGTCGGATTTTATGAAGATCTAACGGTCTATATTATTCCATTAATCTAAAAAAGAGAAAAATATATGTCGTCAGATTTGATGAAGATCCAACGGTCTATATTATTTCGTCCGCCGCCACCCCACTGCGGTCACCGCGGGAGCCCCTTCGCCGCCGCCGCCACCGCGTAGCCGTCCATGGTCGTCGTAGGAGGCCTCCATCGTCGCCGCAACGCCGTCCCCAGCCACCGCGGGAGCTCTCCACCGCGCGCCACACGACCGTCCGTGGCCGCCGCGGGAGTCCTTCGTCGTCGCCGCGCGACCGTCCACCGCCGAGAGGCGGTCCACCGCCGTCGCCGCAAGGCCGTTCCCGGCCACCGCAGGAGCCCTCCACCGCGGCTGTGCGGCTGTCTGTGGCCGCCGTGGGAGTCCTTCGTCATTGTCGCGCGACCGTCTGCCGCCAGGAGGCCGTCCACCGTCGTCGCCGCCGTGGGAGCCGCCCGCGTGCCTTCGGAGTTTGGGGTCCGGCCGCTCCGCGCGCCGCCGGAGGACAGCAGGGCTGAAGGCTGCCAGTTAGGGAGACCGACACCCCTCGCCGTCGCCGCCACTAGAGAGAGGTGGGGAGATACAGGGAGAGAGATATAGTGGGGGGGAGTGGGACGTCAGTGAAAGAAAAGGAGAAAAAAGAGATGGGTGGGCTCACGTGTTAGTAGTTGGTATATAATATGAGATATAGAAGATAACGGACGCAGAAGAAATTAATATAGAGGAGAAAATCTCAGTGACTAGGCGCAAATATTCCTTTTAGAGGATAAGAACAGAGTACGACGAGTGCGGATAGCCTGAAGCCCCATGTGCCCTTCCACGTTTCTCTATATAAGAGGCAACGTTCAACAATGAGCGGAGGACACCATGTCGATCTTGCACGTGTACCTAATGAGAGGTGCTCGGATTTAGGGCGTTCAAAAAGGTTGTGAGCACAACAGGATATAACGATTCTTCCTGTCCGAAGGGAGTTAATCGCTGCCGGGATTGAGCACTATGGCCGCACTCAGCACTCATGGAAGATCATTAAATGGTTTATCCGCGCTCAAACCCTTTTGATGGTCTTTGTTAATGACTTAGTGCAAGAAGGAGTAGAGAGAGGAAAAACAAAGCGGAGAAACTAAGGTGGTGCAGCGTTCAACATGAGTGAAGGACACCATGTTGATTTGCACATGTAACTGATGAAAGTTGCTTAGATTTAGGGCGTTCACCAAGGTTTTGAGAACAACATGAGAGAAAAATTCTCCATATCCGAAGGAAGTGAATCGCTGCTGGAACTAATCATCACCATGGTCATGCACAACACTCATAGAAGATCATCAAATGGTTTGCCCACACTCAATCCTGTTTGATGGTCTTTGTAAACGAGTCAGTGCAAGAAGCAGGTGCAGATTTAGGAAAAACAAAGCAAAGAAACTCAGGTGTCGTACAACTTTGATGATAGGCGTGCTTGACATGCACATGTGTTGACATGGAAGTTGAGTGACAACAGGCTGGGCAAAGAAAATGCTTATCTTAATGCCCGATATAATCATGTAACTGTAAACTATTATCGATCATTCACTAGACTGGGCATCAACCATGTCTACATATTACTCCATCTTTTACCGGAGGAGGAAAAAGGAAAAAGATTGATCCATAACCGTGATAGGCACCCATTGGTTATTGCAGCATAAGTTCTCATTGCATAACTAGCAAAATAGTAGTATTTTTCTCATAAATTTTTTTGGATAGCATTTTCCTGGTGTGATTGATTACCCTCTATATTTGATTTCCTCCCTCCTTAAGCTTTCCTTCATGGTATATCATTCTGATCATTGATTTTTGTAGCAAGCTAGGCTACCGATCATACCGCTAATTTGTAAAGTGAGACGACCCAAACACCATTATGTTTTGTAGAAGATTTCTACTTTAATCCAATCGTCATGTGTTACGCTATTGCAAGTTCGTAGAGGTAGTTCTCATGTCCGTGAGGAATGGAGTATCTTATGTCATGTCAGTAAGTTGCATTTTATATATGTAAAGTTATATGAATTACTTTATTCACTTACCCATGATCACTAACTCAATATTAGGTCACACAATATATTATCTTAGAGCAACTCCAACAGACCCAACAAATCCTTATCTCAAGTTTAGAGGGTCCAGAAAAAAGTTGCACTCCAGCAAACCCAACAAGCCACTGTCGCAAGTTTAGAGGGTCCATAAAAAAATTACACTCCAGTAGGCCTCCATTCTCGGGGGTCTATAGAAAGCCCTATATTTATGAGGGTTATTGCTAGAGTTGTAGCATTTCTGTGGCCATTAAAAATAGAGGTAGACTCCATTTAGTATTTGGAGAGTCTGAGATGTATTGATAGAGTTAATCTTAATAACATAATGTTATTACCATATTAAATGAAATAAAAATAATACACATTGTTGGTTTTTCCTTAAAGTACATTGATTAGAGTAAATAAATAGTTAAATTCTAAATTGAATAAATAAGGAAAATATAAGTTGATCAAAGAATCAATATCAAATACAATTAGTAAATATAAGCTTGCATCATTAATTCATACCATGTGCCACATGCATGATGATAAAAAATAATACATTAGTTTGGGCACACTTGGACAAACAGTATTGATAATAGAACAACGGATATTTAAATAAAATTATATTTAAGTTAAAAAATCTAAATATTAGTAAAAAACTAGCTACCGCGTAAATTTGTGCGGGTCACCTCTTGCTAGTATAATGGTATGCGCATGATGCATCTGCACGAGTTCCATGATGAAATGTATCAGTGATTATCTGTAAGTCCTAAACAAACTAATTGATCCGTTCGGGGACAAAAGGAAAAGAAAAACAAAGAAATAACAAGTCCTAAACAAACTAACAGAAGATTGCATAATAAAATATTGCTGGTCGGCAAAGCCTGATGATTGACAGCCAGCATCTCTGCGCTGTCAGTCTGCCACAGTATAATGCAAACAGGGATACACCATAGGAATTTCAGGTTTTGATCCAACTACTAGTTGGCATGGAAATTGCTTGTCGGTCTTCGTCCTTCATGTCTGGCCTGATTGGAGAGTGAAAAGGCGTCACTCAACTTTATTTACCTTTTGGCCTGTATGTATGTCTTCCAGTAAAGGGAATTGAAGATCGACCAGACGGGATTCGGGAAGACATTTGAAACCACTGCTTTTGGTGCTTGCTTTCCTAATTTCTCCCGAGTAGGAAGTCGTCATTGCAAATTAATTAACAAGATGATGCATACCGTACCGTTGCATATATCTACAAACTGTGTGGACATGATAAAGATGATCGAGGTTAACTTTCAGTACTACTACATCCATTGCCAGGAAATTTCTTGGGGTTATCTTTGTTGTGTCCTTGTAAAACATTCTTCCATATGATATCAGAATTATTAAAGGTAGCGGTCGGTGGGCATATGCATATGCTGCTAGTCCTAGTTACATCAGAGCATCTGGTTCTGATCTCTTACTTTCCGAACTGCTCATGTAGCATCATTATTGCGTCTTCATCATCATTACTTACAGAGTTACGGTGCAGCACTCTATGCCCTTCCAAAAAAACCCCAAAGTTCACTATATAAAAAGAAGATTCCCATCACATCAGAATATCGGCACATACATGTAGTACTAAATGTAGATGAAACCAAAAACTAACTGCACAATTTTATTGTACTCTGCAAGACGAACATTTTAAGCCTAATTAATCAATTTTTGGACAATTTTTCACACATACAAACGAAATACTACAATGACGCAATGATTACGAAGTGTCCCCAAACCCCCAATTCCCCACCCCCTAGTTTGCATCTATTTTGCATCTAATCAAGGCCTATGGAGCGGGAGCTCATGGGCCAGTAGTCGTCATAAGCAGCAAAGTAAATAAAAATAAAAAATAAAAAAAACCCTCTGTGTATGCTGCAACAACTTTGTGCAAGCACATGCTCATCAATTCCGTGGCGGCTTCCTCTCGCGAGAACGACAACATTGGAATTCAATAGAGACCGTACGTATATATAAACTCAAATTTGAACAAATTAGACGTACACATGAGCGTTGAGTTGAAAAAGGGCTCGACATGCTTGTTAGGCTCTAGCTAGCTGCCCGTTGATCGAGTTCGTTCAACATCGATCTTGAAACATGCGTTCTCGTGTACGTATACCTTTAATTACCATCACGTACATATATGCACGTTTGTGAAGGATCGATGGAACAGCTAGCTTGACCATGTGTGGCTGCTGATATCGATCTTTGGTATGTTACGAATCGCGCCACGGCACGTAAGCACCGTGTGTTCCGAGCGCGCGTCTGAATGCCGGCCGGAATAGACGAATTAAGAGTCTCAGGGACTTAATTTCTATTTTAAAACGGAGGGCCTCCCAAACAAACCAGCACGTTGTGATTGTGAAAAAAAGGCGTTGCCTTGCACGCACGGCAGCGGCACCCTCGTCGACACACGTACGATTCACCACTTGAGCTTACCACCTCAGCCACGAAAAATAGCTGGGCTAAGAGATACATGCATCATAGCATGCATCGATAATGGCGCACACACGCTCCGATCCATCGTCGACACGTAGCCGGTGGCTGCTGCGGATTTGTGCTGACAGAAAAATACTATTTACTGATGACAGGTGACTGGTGCTGATTTGTTGTGAGAGAAAAATATTACTGACTCGTGTTGATAAGCCAGACGAACAAGTTGCATGAGGGTGATGTCCTACCTATCTACTCCACTGATGTACGTGCACGCTCGTACGTCTCGTAGTCGGCGTCTGTACGTATTAGCACTGATCTGATCAGATCAGATCAATATCTGGTCTGATGGAACAGGGATCCGGTGAACACACACAACGTAATGGTACCTGATCAACAAGTAACCAAACACAACACAATGCTCTCCAGCATGGACACATCCCGTTCCGCGTCGCCACCTTAGGGTCTGTTTGGTAGAACTCCATCTGATCCTAATTCTCTATGGAAGCTGATTCTCTGAGAGAAGTGATTTTGTGGCTGAAAGTGATTCTCATTGATTCTCTAGCATAAATTGTCAAAATCAGGATAGAGAATCACTTCACATGACCAGGAGAAGCTACTTTTTTCAGCTCCCAGCCTCTTAGTTCATTTCAGAGAATCACTTCACAGAATTAGCAGAGAATCACTTCTCTCTGAAAAACTGTTTGGCAGAGCTCCTCCTGGATTCACCCGAGAATCGGCTCTGGGAGAAAAAAAAGTCTCAAAGATAAGAGTACGTTATATACAAGCTAAGCAGCAGTATTGGATCGATCAGTTCCGTGGCGGCTCCACTACGTCTCTCGCTCTTTGCCAGCAGAACTAAACACGCTGCGGAATTCGGGATTCATGCATAGCTCTGTAGCTAGCGCTGACAGAGACCGTGCTGGAATTCGAATTAATTAGACCTACGACCGTTGTGTTGAAATTGAAACAACGGCCCGCGAGGACATTTTGCTTGGCTAGCGTTTATCGAATTGTACACGTACTGGTAGAAGATGATCTCTATATATACGACCCAGAATATATATATATATATATATATATATATATATATATATGCGTCAGCAGTCCATAGATTATATTGACCGCATGCAGCAGGCTGCGACTACACACCGTGCCGCCTGTATATATATATTTTCACAGAACAACGGCGACGAGCTTCATGCAAGATGGTCATCAGTTTTGACGACATGCACTCGCCGGTACTTAAAACGGTGAGTGTACGCGTATATAATTAGTATATAAACATCAGTGTTGGTACTTTATTTAGAAAAAAAAGAAGAAATGCCGTAAATCCTGAAAATGCACGGATATATCCATATAAAATACTACATCCGTTCTCAAATATACATGATTTAGAACGAGCTATTTAATTTAAAAATAAATTAATTTGTTTGTCCTGATCGTCGTACGGAGGGAGGATACGATCAAGCGTTACGTTTATATCGAGAAGCAGACGTGCGGATTCCGTTTGGGCAAAGCTGCCCGCGCACGCATCATGAAAACCGCGGAAAGAAGTAAGAAATGGGCGTGCCACCAACAAAGGAGCTAGCGGTGCATGCGACCTCGCGAGTCATTTCAAATCCCACTACTACTAGTAGTAGAAGAACAAATGGAAGACGGGCCCACGTGGCAGCCGCTCCCCCGGCGCATCTGCCATCTGGCTCTTCCTTTCCCTTCATCTCCTCCTCCTCCTCCCTATAAAGCACCCCGTCGGCTACTCGGCCAGCTCTTGCAAAGAAAAGCTAGCCCCCTTGCTTGGTTTCCTTTTCATGAGCCCGTGACCTCCCCTGCTCTTGGTATCCATTCTCCTCTGGCTCGAGCTCAATCCAACGCACGCAGCAATCCCGGCCATCTCCGTCCGAATCCGCGTCTGGCCCTCAATCTGCAGCCCAAATTCGCAGGCTTTCCATTGGCTCCCCGCCATTGATCCATCCCATCAGGGCATCAGATTCGATTGCCTCCTTGCTACAAGCTCAGCCGGCCGGGGCCATGAAGTTTGCCAAGAAGTACGCGTCGTACATGAGGGAGATGGAGGCGGAGCTCCCGGGCGTGGGGCTCAAGCGCCTCAAGAAGATGCTCAAGAAATGCCGCTCCCCCGACCACCACCACCACGACGCTGCTGGTGCTGGCTCCCCCGCCGCCGCCGCCGCTGATGCCGCCGACCGCTGCCCCGGACATTGCTCTGGTACATACAGTATAAATAACGACAACTATTTTGGCCTTTTCTTATTTGCTATACTGCGTACAAGTCTTTGATGTCATTTCCTTGAAGCCAATTTCGATCGTTAAGCAAAGAGATTAAAGAAAAAAAGCCTTCCTTCGCTTCAGCAAAAGGACAAACAACCCTTGAGCAGAGCGAGGATTAGAAGTGGTCCTTTGTCAGGTGGCAATATTTTTGCATTCTAGCTGCATCATGCTTGCAGGTTCGATGCGCTCGACAAATTTTGCACGTAACATGTACCCTGTCCTGTTGGCACCTGTCCGGGCGTTTTCTACTTCCACAAGTTTATTGTTTCCGGTTCTACAAGTTGTCCATCCTGACAAAGTCCACCTCCGTTTCACCTCTCGTTGCCGTTCCTTCTATTATACAATCTTTTTTCCATGGATGTGGATTCGTGCTTTGATTATCACATAATCTTGAATACAAAAATTTGCTTTCTCCATTGAAAACGACCATTGGAGCATAAGCCCGCAGAATTTCATTAAGCCTTTCACCCAATATGCATACCCCTGTCAGGGCATAGATATTTTACATATCAAGGAATCAAAGGTCATCGATCAACTGGCTGTTGACAAAGCTGTATAACCTAAATTGTGGGTGGGAGATTTAATTTTTAGTTTTCTACCACCATTGCAAATTTCTAGACCTGGATTGATATAGCTTAATCGACTAAAGTATATCTTGGTAAACGATGCCAGTGGTGCAACCATTGGCCATTCGCCGCCTTAGGTCGTAACTGTTAAATATATTGCAAGCGCTTACACTCTTCTAGTGCAGAGGTGTGCTCAAGATGATGACATCTATAAACAAAGGGTCACTTGCCAATCCACCATGTTGACTTTAGCTTTAGCGAAGAGCTTATTCATATTTCTTTAGAGTTGAATGACGAATTCTTTTAATTAAGACTGATTTTGGGATGACTTTGATATGACTCCAATGCCCCCCAAAAGATAAAATTACTCATCAGAGTGTCATAAGGTTAGATTTTGTGTATATTGCCTGTCATGTTTGCTTCACTAACCAATTTCTGACAAATGTGCAGTGTGTGATGGGAGCTTCTTTCCATCTCTTCTGAATGAGATGTCAGCTGTTGTCGGTTGCTTCAATGAAAAAGCCAAGAAGCTGCTGGAATTGCACCTGGCTTCAGGCCTCAAGAAATACACCATGTGGTTCACCAACAAGGGTGACAAGAGCCATGGGAAATTGATACAGCAAGGCAAAGACTTGGTTACATATGCTATTATAAATGCCGTGGCCATGAGGAAGATTTTAAAGAAGTATGACAAGGCATGACCTTCAACTCAAGCATCTTGCCATTTCTTAATACCCGAGAAAACAACAGATATCTGATCCTTAATGCAATACTTGAAAAAAAAACTATAAGTGTCTTGCAAGTTTGCATACATTTACCAAGACCTTATTGCGAGTGCTTAGGAGCTATAGGGTGCGATATTAGGGTACATAAATGTATGTTTGAGATGCATTACAGATTATGTGACTGAAAAGGAGCTAAATCCATCAAATATAAATCCATTTATGCATTTCAGATTATACTAACTAGGAATAAGTAATTAATTAAAGCAACTCCTATGCAGATACATTACTCAAAGCAAGGGCAGGAATTCAAAGCTCAAGCTCAGAGTTTGCACATTGAGATACTTCAATCCCCATGGCTATGTGAGCTGATGGCATTCTACATGAACATGAGAAGGAGCAAGAAGAATAAGGCTGCAATGGAGCTCTTTGGTGACTGTTCCCTCATATTCGACGATGACAGACCAACGCTTTCATGCAACCTCTTTGACTCTATGCGTGTCGACATTAGCTTGACATGTTCCATTTGCTTGGTGAGCTAACCTCTGACAACATAGTGCAATTTTGCTCTATGAACTTCCAGTACGATAGATATATGTTGGTTACATTTTCAAAGTTGCGTAGGAAAGAAATATTCATTTTGTAAGTTGTTGTTCCTTGTGATATTTAAGTCCAATTCTCTCTTTTTTGTTCTTGCTTTTGCAGGACACAGTGTTTGACCCAGTCTCTCTTTCCTGTGGTCACATATTTTGCTACCTGTGCTGCTGTTCTGCTGCATCTGTGACAATTGTTGATGGGCTGAAGTCGGCAGATCACAAATCAAAGTGTCCCCTATGCCGACAGGTAAGTAAAAATTTATCACTTAATTTCAATGAGAAGATACTTGGACATTGCCCAGCAACCATTCTATTTTCATTTCAGCAAGGGGTCTTTCCTGATGCTGTCCACCTGGATGAACTCAACATGCTACTGAGCCATAGGTAAATGCACCAATACGACTAACCAGGGTTAAAGAGTGATAAAAAAAACTGCTCCCTGTTTTCTATCTCACGATTATGTATCACTAATACTTTCAATTGTTGATATCCCTACAGTTATCCAGAGTACTGGGAGAAAAGAATGCAATCAGAGCGAGTTGAGCGTGTTCGCCTGGCTAAGGAGCATTGGGAGTCACAGTGCAGAGCATTCTTGGGTATCTAGATAGTGAGCTTCTACCAGTGGGAACTTCATTCGATTTGTTAAGATTTTTTTTGGTAGATTCTGCTTTGTCATAATTGTTTTTGTAATAAAGTTGGATCTACCCTCTGTTGATAGAATTTACCCGTAAGAGGTTCACTTTTGTGTTCCTAGCTTAGCTGCAGAAAGAGAGCAACTGTAGTGGCTGTTCAAGTGTAAGTGCATATGTGTTTATAAGTAAATAACCCTATTGACCCACCTTTGTGGTTCTATCCTAAATTCTGAAGTAGTTCCATATTTTTTTCTGGACTATGGTTTGAGTCCATAATCATCGAGTGTTTATATAGGACACACGATCACAGGACTCCTGCATCTATGCATAGCCAAAATCTTTCCAAATGCATAAAGCTAAAGAATATTCACTCTGGAGTCATGCAATCTCTAGCTCTAGTTTCCAACAGCATATGCTATGTTCATGTCAAAGAGAAGGGAACAAAACCACTATGTGTGATTTACATGCACTACCTCAGTTACAAGGGTGAGAGCACTGAGTCGATGTACTAGTGAACTTTCTCTAACCAAGCATTATCATCTTACCCGACTTCTCGCTTACCCTTCTCCCTACTCTAGCAAAAAATCAGGTCCTAGATAATATGTACCTGCAAAATGGGGTATCATGGACATGATTTGACATCAACAGCTTATAATAACACCTGTAGTGTTTGACAGGAAACATATTTATTTTGTATCTTTGATGGCAAAATGCAAGAAGAATACCTGGCCTGATAGAATGTCAAAGAATGTTAGCCATACAATGGCCATTCTTCAGTCAGCTCTTAATCTCAAGATCTCTTTTGCTGTTCGTTTCCTAAAATACATCATGTGTTCCTGCAAACGAAGCAATAGCTGATTTAGACAAATCCAATATACATGAACACAAGGTAAATGCATAAAGATAGTTCCTTGTACGTGTAACAATATACTTAACCAATCAACTTACCTGACTGAAAGATGGTTTGAGACCTCTGCTATGGAAATCGATGTACTTAAGCATAAACATACCGCAATCCCACCTGTAACAAGGAGAATGTTAGTGTCAAACATATCCAGACTGCTGGTTTCTATGTACAGCATATAAATTTATAATAGAACACTCAGATGTTGAAAATGCAGTAGACTGAACACTGGAATATAACACTTTATATGATTTCCTTTCTGGAACCAAAGAAATAAGCGGTCACACACTGAATTTATGCAGTGACCAAAACTACAAGGAAGAAGTACCCGTTATGCTGCAACAGAAGACAATCTGATTCTTCTACCACCCAAGAACTAGTGTCTATATCTATTTTACTCTTGTCCTTCAGTTCGTCCATGATATATCTAACCTGGTATAAACAGAAAACATTAGACCTCCAACTTCACATAGCGTGATAATCACAAAGACGGAATTGTTTGCAACCCCATGCATTCTAGGCATTGTACTCTAGTAGTAATGTAACATTCTGTTTGGTGGGTAAGCTTACCAGTACTCTCAGTACATCATGGCCCAAACCTCCAAGAGAATCAAGATATTGGAGAGTTTTATCCTTCATGTTTATAACTGCCAGGCACCAATGTATATCTCTATGTACTGGAATAAAGATCTGTATGATAAATTCTCACAATAAGTTCAATCTGGGGAGTAAGCATATAAAAAGGGAAAACAGTACAAAATGATTAAGGGAAAAAACAGCAACTTTACTTTCTCACACTCAATAAGTCCATAACCCAACTTTTTGAAGGTTGTCCATCTTCTAACAGACTGGTAGTCATAACCAGATAATCCGCAAGTAAGCTGGCAATAATTACAAAGTTATGAGATCTGCTAGACACTAGCCAAATGCCAAAACAAATGAGAAGAATGAACTTGTAATTTCAAGGAAGAATTAAACTCTAACCAGATATGAATGTTTTCTAATTAAACTGAGATGGATGCTAAGACAACAAAAGGTGATCTTTTATAGATTTCTAATTCTTGCTTGGAGATGAGGCAATAAAAATAGTAAGGAGTTCTAGCAGAAGCTAATTTGTCGATGTCATTTTCTGAACTCCAGGAGAACAGGAAAAAATGTCCAATTTAGCATAACAAGACCAGACACATGTATTGTGAGAGATTGAAAGTGAGCATCCAGAATCAAATGGAGTAATCACTATGTGGATCAGTTAACTTGTCAAAGAGGCTATCTACTATGGCGTAGATGCTTGTTCATAAATTACTATAGGATCTCATGTTCTTGAAAGAAAATTTTCAATAGCAAACTTGCTGTTGCTGGTTTAACTTAACATCCATCTTGGAAAGACAAAAAACATTGATTAGTCAATAATTAAATCCCAGATTGGTTATGCTTTCGCTGACGTGCGGTATAAGACTATAAGTTCCAAATAGGATTTAGATATACGCAAACCAAATGTTTTAAAAGACATTTTATATGTGCAGTACAGGAAGAAAAAAATGCAATCAACAAACCTTCTTGTAAAAGAATGTATTGAAGAAGTGGCATTTCAAAAACCGTTTGGGTTCCCTTTCTGCCCTCTCCTTCAACAATTCAACATACAAATTGATGACCTGCAAGGAGCGAAAAAAAATATAACACCAAAGGTAGCAATGTGAACCTAGCATCACATAGATATGTTGAAGCATCATTTAGCATCTCCTTCAAAATGTTTAGAAAGTATATTCAGTATAAGTGTTCACCTCATCATTTAACCAACCACGAGGTCTTAAGCACTCAAGCTTTTCTTTAGTAATCTCAATGTTAGAAGGCCCATGCATCACTACGATTTCTTCACTGCAAAAATTAAGACGAGAAATCAGAATGACACTTGATTCTGCCAACATTATCTAGAAAAAGTTGCATACAAAATGAAGCATTGAATGCAAATAATACCTATGACCACTACCATACAGAAGAGTGTTAACTTCCTTTTCATCATTGTCAGTTAGAGGTGTAAATAGTTCAGACAGATCCTGCAATAAACAAGTACAAAATTTATTATGTGTCAATGATTTTATTGAATACAAAAAATTATTAAAAGGAGTCACAAAAAAATGAAGGATAATTGGCCAATATGCTAACTTATAGGTTTAGCAGATTAGAAACTACCAAAGCAAAGCCAGTCCCATTGGGGGAACATTATTCTTAATACTCCTGATCAGGTTGTATTCACCCTAGCTAATAAATGCACAATAGTTAATTAGATGAGCTTCTACAGGAATATTTCACAGAGCACAGTTCGTAAAACCTCAGGTGCCCTAGCCAATTTACTACTCATATGAACAAGCCATGTATTTGTTCTCAATATACTCCATGGATCAATAATGGGTACCTCCTTGGAACCACGGGGCAGAACGCTGGGGAGCTCGGCATGCTTGAGCTCCTGGAGCCTCACCTCGAATTCTGACTCCTGCAATCTTCCATCGCACCTCTTGTGGAACGGAGCCCTCTTCTCCGGCGGCGTTATGCTCCATTCGCCAATTTTCCTCGTCACGCCATCGACCTTCTCCGGTTCAAGGTCTGGCTCCAACGTGAGATCCACTACTTCCGGCGAACCCTCGAGCCGCTCCCTGTTCACCTCCAAGCCACCGTCGCTGGTGGTCTTCCCGATTAGCTGTGAGATGAGGTTGCCCATGTTTACTGCAGCGGGATTCCGGCGACAACGAGGAGCTGATGCGCCGGTCGCGAGGAGTAAGCGGAGGGCGGATGGGCGAAGGCCAGGGAAGTGCTTAACTCTGTAAAAAAGGCTGCGGCGGCGACGGGGAGTGGAGGCGGGGTGCCGGGCGTCGTCGACACGGGACTTGCGGCGGCAGCGGCGCGGGGAGGTGGCTAGTGCGACACGGAGGCTGAAAGATCGGACGGCGGAGAACGGGCAGGGGCTGAGGAGGCGGCTGCTGCGGCCACGGCAGATGCGGGCCGAAGAGGTGCTCTCGTCTCCACGACGCTTGCGGGGGCGCTGTGGGGCGCCGGCGAGCGCGATGCGGAGGCCGAAGGACCGGACGGCGGGGAACGCGTAAGGAGCGAGGAGGCAGCGGCGGCGGTGAGTCGGGGAGGCGCCCCCGTGAGCATCGTCGCGGCGGCGCTTGCGGCAGTTGCGGGCTGCACCGCTGCTCATGATGCGGAGGGGCAGCGCATGGGATGGCGGCGTGTGCGCGGTAGCTGGGAAGGGTTGCCGTGGCGGCGGCCGTGAGGAGGAAGAGGAGGGAACTGGGAAGGGATGCGGGCGGCGGGCGCCGGAGTTTGGATTTGAAATCGGGGACAGCAGATCGGCGGCATCACCTAGCCGCCGGTAATTTCGCGTCTAATTCCAATCACTATTCAAAGTCTACACGGGTTAAGTATATATATAAAAAAACTCTGCACGGGTTATTATTGAAACGGTTTCAAATATCTTAGAGTATTTAACATTTGATTTTATAGTTCAGGTGTCAATGATACGATTCGCAATCTCTTGAACTCGTAAATACTAGAAAAAAATTAACAGGGACGACCAAATCTGAACAGAGTAGACAGTTGGCAAGATGCGAACGACGGACGCCGAAGTTTGGTTGAGGAATGGCACTGAAACGAGATATAGTCGTCTCTTTTTTGGAACGAGATAATCCCGCCTAGTGTTTGGTTGGAGGGATATGATAGCACTCGTTCATTGTTTGGTGGTCGGAGAGACGAGAGATAGATGTGATATATATCATTTGCATTCTGTTAGTCGTTAGCCTACGTATCACCCACATAGAGTGAATAGATAGATAGTGAAGGTGGTGTCAATTATAAGTCACGTAACCATGGAATAGAAAGATCAAGTTTAAATGGTAATACTATAACTCACAATAGAGTCAAAAAGTTGAAGTTCGGTTATAAGGACATATGACACGATATTAATCTTTCAATTTTTCTATCACAAAAAAATACTTTGGGGTCGATATAAATATTGATCCATCGTACTTAACCTATGTTAGAAAAACTTAACCTATGTGAGAAATAAGATAGTAAAAAAAATATAAATGGCTCTTTTCAATTTTACAATTGATTATCTCATTCTAAATCTTGTTGTGCTATTTTATTATTAGAAGTTATGAAAGTTCTCTTCTATAAAGTAATAAAGATGGTCTCTTCAAAACTATATAGACCTCCATTTCATAGAGTAGTGAGGATAGGCACTTCAAACTATAGAGACTTGTGTTAGCAGATAACTTATTACAGATGTATACAAACCATAATTCATAAAAAGAGGATATGCTTTAAATTAAATCTCTAATGTTTATCCATATATGAAAATCAAGATGAGCTTTGATCCTAATTTTTGAAGTAAGATTAGAACAAGCGTCATCCATGCTTGTTCCGGCAACTTAAGATGTCTATTTTGACGGATAGGAGGAGGAAATAAAGCTTCTCGGTCTATCTACCATACTTCACAGTTTTTTTTCTTCCTTACTCAAGTAACCGTGATAAACTCGTCAACATTACGTTTTGTACTACACGGCTCTTCGACGATGCCTGGCAATATGGTCCTTATCTCCTTATTTGTGCCTGAGAGAACATATAGGGCTGGTTTAGATCCCAAATTCCATCCCAAAAGTTTACTATGCAAAAAGAAGATTCCAATCACATCAAAATATCGACACATGCATGGATTACTAAATGTAGATGAAATCAAAAACTAATTACACAGTTTTGTTGTACTCTGCGAGACGAACATTTTGAGCCTAATTAATCAATTTTTGGACAATTTTTCACGCATACAAACGAAATGCTACAGTGGTGCACGTAACCCAAAAGACTAAAGTTTGGCTCCCAAATTTGGGAACTAAACAAGGCCATAGTAGGCTATCGTCTTTGCAGTTCTTTTTATGGAGATGAACAATTCGACTTTTGGGAAAAAACAAGTCATGTTGATGGTTTAAAATATTGAATTTTGTCGTAGACGACTATTGGTTTTATGGTTAGAGGTTCATGAATTGACATTGGTAAAATTATAATGAAACAGAGCATAAATCGAGTGACTTCCCAATTCTAATAATAAAAAGAAGACGTAGCTCGAGCCAAGAGTAGTTTGGATGTAAGGGAATGAATTATTCAGATAGGTCTAGTTTATAGCTATAAATCCCCTGTATTTTCGAAGGTTTCACACAATAATAAAAATGTGAGGTTTATTAGTTGATTAAGAGCATCTTCAAGAGATAAGCTAAAAAGACTAGTCAAATTTATTGATTTAGCTATTCTCAAAAATAGATTTGACTAGTAATTCAACAGATTATGTAAAGATGGCTAGCGATGTAGGCTAGCTAAAAATAGCCTATCGAATGAAGTGAGATGGAGAGCCACTGAATTTACAGAGTCTGTTGGAAACATTTTTTCTCTAATAGTAACTAAATTTAACTTTAGAAAACGATTTAGCTGGTCTCTTAAAGATCCTCTTAATTGTTCTGTTGTATACATAACACGTAGAGCATGACTTACCAAATTTCAATTACAAACCAGTAGATTTCTTAGGCTACGTTTGGATCCACGGACTAAATTTTAGTCCATCGAATAAGTGACAATTAGTAGCATTAAACATAAACTAATTATAAAACTAATTACATGTCATATCTACTCCCTCCGTCCCGTAAAGAATGCAATCCTCGTTTTTTGAGAAGTCAAACCATTTCAAGTTTGACTGAATTTATATAAAAAGTTATTAACATTTATGATACAAAATAAGTATCATTAGATTAATCACAGATTATATTTTCATACTAAATCGATTTGAAGACATAAATATTAGTACTATTTTGTATAAACTTGGTCAAAGTTGAAATGGTTTGAAAGTGATGATTGCATTCTTTACGGGACGGAGGGAGTACTCCGCAAGACGAACCTAACAAGCCTACTTAACCTATAATTAGTACATAATTATTAAATTATTACTGTAGCATTATATTGTCTAATTATAGACTAATTAGGCTTAAAAGATTTGTATCGTAAATTATTTCTTGTTTACGTAATGCATTCGGTAATTAATCAGACTCAAACTTTCCGAAAACCAAACACCCCGACTTCGCGCAAGTGGCAATCTAGAAAGCGCTTCTACCGTAATCTGCAGGCAAAACCTCCAAACAAACGCGGCCAGGCCCGATTGAGCATCGTCAACCGTCCCGGCCCGGCACCACCCGCCCCCCGCCTGCTCCCACGTGCCGTCCCGTCCCGTACGTCCGTGTGGTCATCGACCCGACCCCTCTCCCTCCTCCGCTCCGCTCCCACCCTTTCCGCGCACTCCTCGTCGCCTTCTCCCCCTCCCCCCACCCACCGCCCCCGCCGCTCCAGGCCCCGAAATGTCGGACGAAGGCGGCGCCGGCGAGCCGCTCAGCGACCGCCAGAAGCGGGAGATCGCCGTGTGGTTCCTCTCCAACGCCCCCGCCGGCGAGATCCACTACGTCGCCAAAGGCAACCCCGCCTCCCCTCCCTCTCTCTTCCTTCTGATCCTACGCGCGTAATCCTGCTCGGTATATTTGACTCTGCTCGAATGCGTGGCTGCCGTGGCTCCGCAGATGTGCGCGCTCTGCTGGGGGAAGACGCGGTGTACGAGGCCGCCGCCGCGGAGGCCTTCCCGGAGTACAACAAGGCCCACCTCGTGTCCCTCGAGCTCCCCGACCGCAGCGGTGACGTGAGCATCTCTCGTCTGATTTCCCTTTGCTCATTTTCGCCTTGGCGTATCGTGTTCTTATTATTATTATACGTGCGGCGGTTATGAATTTGGAAACGGAAGACTATATTTGCGATAGCATCGCCATCTGTAAATCGGCAATTATTAAGGCGCAGGAATCCTGCCTTTGCATCAATCATTGCTAAATTACTCCAGACTATGTTTCTAGATTCAGAGGCTCAGAGCACTTGTGAACTGCATAGTTGTTGTTTATGAGAACATGGGAACATTTTGGTAGATCCCTCTTTGATAACACGATGACAGGGGCATTTCGTGTTGAAATGGTCACTTTCTAGTGAAAATTTTTGGTATAATGCCTTGAGCATGCTTGACAGTGAAACTGGTTTCAATTGCATGCCATATGTTTGCAGATAATCATCACAACTTATGGGGAGCTTGACAAGAACAATTATCTGGACCCCAGGACTGCTCAGGTTGCTACTGTGGATCATATCAAACAGGTAACGTTGCACAACACACACCGTGTTTCTAAAAAGATATATTATGCCAACTGTGCAGCTGTAGAAAACATAGTGTTAAGCAGTGAACAATCTAATCATCTTAGAGAATGGTCTACCAAGCAGCTTCATGTTTGCCATAAGTATCTCCAGCACCTTGAACTTGATAATATGAATATTCTGATACATTTGATAAATGGAACATTGTGTCTGAAATATTACATTTGACATATCTCGTGAAGAATATGTCACCACAATGTAATATGGCCCACATGAATTAGCAGCAGACATGGGTTGTATGTTTGAGAATCTGATTGCTCAGTTTCTTCTGTACTAGTTTATAAAGTTGTAGAGTAGATTTGGGTGCTGATACTAGAATTACCACGTGTTCTTATTTTCATAGGCTGCAATCAAGTAACTGTTCAAATTTCAACAATACATACTCAGTGCGAGGAAGTTTTTCTTCCCCCAATTTATCTCAAAACCCTACACACTGTGTGTCTGTTGGCAGTGTTAGGCTTCAGTTGCTAATCACATGCTTTTGTCAGAGCCAAGGATGCAAGTGGGTACCCAATGGTGTTTCTTCGGTCGCTAATTAATTACAGTGGCAATGGCATTCTAGATCATTTCTCCCCCTAAATTAATTACGTGCAATGCCATTCTAGTTCAATTTATCAAGTTTTTGGGTTGACACCATGAACCAAAATGATTGGGACTTGTATCCTTACTCAGAGGTATTTGGAGCAAGGATAGTGTTAAGCATGTGTAACGGCAGACCTGCAGGATACAAGTTATTTGACACCAAAATAGATTAAGGTGTTTGGTGAAGTTTTTTTTTTCTTTGGAAGTATACGGATGTGGGGCTCTTTCTAGTTTTGCTGATTTTATTTGGTCACTCAAACATAAATCTTCATTGAATTAATTCATAATGCTTTATCTTTTCATGATAAAAGACTTGTACAAAATTGAGGCCTGCTGCAGATGAGGAGCTGCCATCAGCTTACATTGAAGAGTTTAGGTAGACTAGCTTCATTCCTTTTATTTATTCTCAGTTTCCATATTATATCACAACTCAACATACATCGCCTAATCTTATGCATTACTTCAGGAGTGCTTTAGATGTTGAGTTGTCAAAGTATGTTGCTGAAGCTTATCCCAAAGGGGTCTGTGCTATTTATTGTACAAGTGGAAAGGATATAGAAGGACCGGGAGCAGATTTCGGTTTCGCAGTGGTTATTTCTGCTGCTAAGCGTAGCCCACAGAACTTTTGGTATTGCCTGACTCATGTCTTCTGTTTTTTCCTTGTTTTGTTCTGCATTATAGTGAGACCTGAAATTTATCTGGACCCTTTTTAGCCTTTAAGTAGATTAACCGATTCCATGTTTCCAGATTCTCTATAGTTTTAGATCTTTGTCCAGGAAAGTTCCTTAAACTTCAGTTTTCTATTAGTAATATATCCTTGCATTCCTTCGGGAACTTATTTTTCCATTCAGTATGCAACTTTTGGTCATTAGATTTTTCATGGTTGAAGTTTCATCCCTCTGAACTAGTTATTTTGTTTAGTGAGTAACTGGGTATATCTGCCTTCATCGAATGGTTTTTCATGGATGATGCTAGTTTGGTCATTAGATTCTCTATAGCTTAATGCCTGCGTGTTCCTTCTATTTCTCTGTTTGAAGAATTGCTTCACATAATCTCGCTAGAACTGTGTTAATCATGCTCCTTATAGATTTGCTCTTTTAATCGTTTAGCCTCTGATGAAGGCCAACTGAATATTTTGTCATCCAGCAATGGCAGCTGGCGTTCAATTTGGACTATGGATTTCAATTATGTTTTGCAATTTGTTGACATTAAAGGAAAGATACAGGTTGGCCTTTTTACGTAACTGAAGCTAAGAGCTCTAATTTGTGTTAGTATAATAGAAGTTAATATCTTCTGTGTAAATATCACTTGCATATACAACCAGGTAGATGCTCACTATTTTGAAGAGGGAAATGTCCAGCTGGATACTAACGTCGACCGCAAGGACTCCACCATAATGCAGGTTAGTTAATGCATTAATTTTGTGCCCTGAATATTATTGATGGCATCCTTTCTTCTGATTGATTCATTCTACATGGTATATATTCCATGTAGGTGTTTGTTAGAACTTAATCTATATTCTGTAGGCCTCCCTTCAATATGATTTAAATGTAACCTGGTTCTCTCTTCTTCCTTTTAAAAAGGAATAAAGAATGAACTGAACTTAAAACCATGCCTCTGACGTTATATTCTCATGTTCTATGTTTCAGTCACCTGACGATTGTGCGGTTTCAATAACTAACATCGTTCGACATCATGAGTCTGAGTATTTGTCATCTCTTGAGGTCTGAATCTGTCTGATGTTTATTCAACCAATCATCCCCTGATGTGAACTCTGAATAAATTTTCTTTATGTGCAGGAATCATACATGAATTTGTCTGATGCAACGTTCAAGGTAGGCAGAAATGGACTGTTTGAAATGATAGTTACTAGTTACAGTGCTATATCGTCATTGCTATATGCCCTTTGACCTTTGTTTCACATGTGACGAAACTGTTATTAAATTTGGCGCAGGATCTTCGGAGGAAACTTCCAGTTACCCGGACCCTTTTCCCATGGCATAACACATTAGCCTTCAGCCTCACGAGAGACCTCGCCAAAGAACTAGCGCTTGGAAAATGAAGCCTGCATGCTATGTCATTGGATGGATAGCTTCGAGAGGAATTTTTGTCTACATGTCGTGTGCTGTTTCTGTAGATTGTACTATTCGTATGATGTAACCAGAAATCTTCATATTTTGATCTGTTAGAGCTTTTCACCGTCCCAGTGTAAATCAAGAACACAATTTGAATCACCCCATTTCCTGGAAATACACATCCATTCACATATCCACCTGTGTCAACTGTCAATCAAAAGTAAAACCTTGCCCTATACAAGGCTTTTACAGACGTGTCTTTCGTTTAATCACCATTGCGATGAATTACTACAGGTGTCATGTCTAATTGTCATTGATTTGGAAATCTGTATTAGGTAATTGATCTCCGATCTCGACCAAAGAAAGAAAGAATGGTCAGATATTGATACGTACTGCGGTTATGAAATTCTTATATGGGCCACATCATACAAACCCAAATTAGGGCCGGCCCATACTAGGCGCGCAGCCCAAAGAAATCTATAACCTCGACTCGGCTCTTCTTCGTTCTTCCCTTTCCTTTCCTCCCCGAACCCAAAACCCGAGCTTAGGGTTCCGCCGCCATGGTAAGTCCCCTCCCTTTCTCACCTCTCCTCGTCTCAGCTCCTGCTTAGATCTTTCTCTGATCAACCTCGAGCTCCCGACTCTTCCGTTTCCTCATCGATTTAGGGTTTTTTTTTTTGAAATCTTGTGCTGATTTTTTCCGTGCACGAGTTGGCTGCAGCCGCAGGGAGACCACATAGAGCTGCACCAGAAGCGCCATGGCAAGCGCCTGGACTACGAGGTGCGCAAGCGCAAACGCGAGGCGCGCGAGGTGCACAGGCGCTCGAAGGATGCCCGGAAGGTGCTGTCTGATCTGATAATTCACCAACGTTTTGGGTTGTTGTTTATGTGTTCCTGTTGCTGATGATTGCGTGCATTGTGCTGTGGCAGTTGCTTGGTGCTAAGGGCAAGAGATTTGCCAAGAAACGGTATGCTGAGAAGGCGCAGCTGAAGAAGACGTAAGTGCTTGTTTGCTATGAGCCACTTGAATTTGATGTGATGATACTTAGAGTAGATGTGAACTAATGGATTTACTAATTCAGCTGATGGATAATACCCTGAGTCCTGCCTAGGGAGTGTCAGCAACTGAGCATAAAAAAATGTTGACATCACAATGTCGAATATGCCTTTCGGACTGCAATTGTATTTATGCAAGCTTTACTTTGCAGCCTGAAAATGCACGATGAATCAACTTCACGGCAGAAGGCTGATGACGATGTCCAAGAGGGTGCTCTTCCTCCGTATCTGCTGGATCGTGATCAGACACAACGTGCCAAGGTAAATGACGGTTCTTGGCTTCTCGTCAACTAACTGTAATACAGTAACATGTTATGGCATTGATCACTGATCTTTGATTAAATGTAGGTTCTTAGCAACACGATCAAGCAAAAGAGGAAGGAAAAGGCTGGCAAATGGGATGTTCCCCTGCCAAAGGTGATTCTCAGCTTAAAAAAGCCCATTCCTGGTTGCTTCAGTAAGTTGTTTTGTACATTGATTAAATACTGTCACAATTTTGATCCTTTCAGGTCAGACCTGTAGCTGAAGAAGAGATGTTTAAGGTTCTGCGAACAGGCAAGCGAAAAAGTAAGTAATGATGTGATTTTTTACTGACATGGAATTTGGTTGGCATTCATTTTTTTGTTGTTGTAAATGCTATTATGGTTTGAGGAAGTGATATGCTACAGGCCTGAATGGCAACTTATCCGTGTAACTAATGTGTTCCATCTATTAAAGATTTTATAAACGCTTCATAAGATAGCAGACAGTGCATTTCTTTTCCTTTGATCTGAATATTGTAGCTGATCTTATTTTCCTTATGCAGCCAAGCAGTGGAAGAGAATGGTTACTAAGGCCACCTTTGTTGGACCTGGATTTACAAGAAAGCCACCAAAGTATGAACGGTTCATTCGGCCAACTGGTCTGCGTTTCACCAAAGCTCATGTGACTCACCCAGAACTGAAATGTACTTTCAACCTGGACATAATTTCTGTCAAGAAAAATCCAAATGGTCCGATGTACACTTCTCTTGGTGTTATGACAAGGGGAACAATCATTGAGGTATGTCAAGAATTTTTTTTACCAATTGTTGCATAATTTTCTCGGTCAATACTCTTGGTTATCTAGTTGACTGTATTAAATGCTTGTTAAGTCACTGAGGTAACATAATTATGTACTGCCCTCCCTTTCCAATATTGTTGCTTACGTGTCTTAATTTCAGGTGAATGTTAGTGAACTTGGTCTGGTAACTCCTGCTGGAAAAGTCGTTTGGGGTAAGAGATATGTTGGCCTTTGTGCATTTTCCCGACCTTCCCTTCCATGAGTCCTGTTTCATAAACCAAATTTCTCGTTGCAGGTAAATATGCTCAGGTTACAAACAACCCAGAGAATGATGGGTGTATCAACGCTGTCTTGCTAGTGTAGAGCCACATTAAATTATGTTACGGTGGTTTCTCTTCCCATTTGTAGCTCCTCTGATGAAGATGCATTTTTGACTGATGCTGTGGCAAATTTCAGTAGCCTGTTGTGTACCATGGGCCTAAAATGTAAAACATTCCATTAGCCTTTTTATGCACGATGGGCCCTACATGATTCTGTATCGTTGCTTCACAACATGTCTATATTTAGCCTGCTGTAAATTTTGAGGAATACAGATTACCCACGTTTTCTGTCGCTTGGTTCTCGTTGCCACCCCTCTAGTTATGGTACATTACGCCTTTTGATTTACTGTCCTTGTATGCATTGTTACCAAGCTTCATGTAGTGTAGCATGATGATCATCAAAGTTTTAATCATCTATCTGTGGCGTTGGGAACTGGGATGTTTAAATCAAACATGCTTTTTTGGAAGGATTTAATCAAATATAAATGCATGATACATGTATAGCAGAAGATAAATCATGCGAGCAAACGCTGCTTTCTTGAGTATATATGTAGTCAAATCAAATTGTTACATTGACGTCCGCTTGCCATATTTCAAATTCACACCATAGGAAGGTGAACAAAATGGAAGATAGTCAGCAGATGAAAATTCTATCTGCAGGAGCTGCATTGGCCATATTTAGATAATTGACATCAACTGCATTCTCGCCGAAATCTTCTGCAGAAGTGTCAAAAGATCAGCTGGGTATCTATCATTAAACTAATAGACTATAGGATGTGCCAGAACCTAACCTTCGTATACAGTTCTTACAATTTGAACATAGTCACGAATCATCTCTTGGTAGATAATTCCATCTGGATGTGCATCCAAAACGACCAGGGCTCCTGTGGTATATTGCAAACGAAAAGCATAAAAATGCCATCAACAAATTATACACAAGGCGTACTGGAAACAACTATCATCAGGAAAGATCACAAACTCACAGTAGAACGCATGACAAAATTGAGTACTCAATACCTGGTGCTAACCAAGCTTTCGTCTCCTTTGATGGCAACGGTGCTAACCAAAGGATATTGCGCAAGTTCATAGAATCATCATATGGTACCTTTGATCCTGTAAATCAAAAAAGGGAAAAGAGTTCACAAAATAATGGTAGAATATAAACAGACGGGAAGGATATGTATCCAACGATAAAATGTCTAAAATCATACCTGCTTGGCAATATCCCAAACTATAAGGAAACAATTCCTTGTCAAATGCTGGATATTCTTTAGCATGGAACCTGCATCGAGAGAGAACCATCATGAGGTTATGACTAAACTGAACAATTAATAACATTATAATCTTTTTACACTTTGACGCAGTTTTGCTCTACGTGTATTGAATATATCTAGGGGGTATCTTAAAAGATGATACAATGACAAGACTGTTACGGCATACTGAGATAAAGTCTGATTTAATCCAGCTCTGGTTTATTAGAATACTGTAAGAACTTAGAAGATCCAGTTTCTATGTATTTTCTTTTCCAAACGAAATTCCATCTTCCGGACTCACTCCGCAGATAATACATCTGTAGGTTTTGGGTGCTTAGGTCTAGATTGGCATATGGAAGTTGACATATTTTGACACTAACAGACATATCTAAATCAGATAGCCATTCTCCAATTATTAATGAATCGAGATCTAAGCAATGAACACTAGAATGTTTTGGGACCAAAGGTTATGCAAAAATTCAAGGCACCTACAGAATTCCAAGCCGTCCTGTCTCAGATGCAAGGAAAAGATGCCCATGGAACAAATCATATCGACTCAGTGATACATTTAGTCCAACCGAAGGTCCCCGTGCCACAATCAAATCAAACAAGAACGCAAAATATGAATTGAGCTCCTGTTAATAACACAAAACATGTGATGATGTGAATAAACTGCCCAGCATATGAGTATGACGAAATTCAAGCGCTAGTTGAGCTAATATGGACCTTATTGGCAAAGCGCCTCCCATATGGTGTTCTTGTGAGCTGGCATTTGTTCTTCTTCGACCCCTCAACATCCGGCACCTATTGCAATGACTGATTTTGTTAGGCAGTAAAAAAAGAAAATCATATTTCAGTCTTGGCTACTGATAATCCTAATGCAAGATCTCAAAACTACGGCCATGGAATCAGATCATTGTGTACACCAAGAAGCCACTTGCAAAGTTCATAAATATAACTAAGGAAAAAGCAAAGCCAATGCCTAATGGTAATTCCTGTTCCAAGTAAAATACAGCAAACTTAGAAAACAACAATGGCCCATCCCACAAAATTCAAAGTGAATTATAGCTTGCAGCAACGCATCATCGCGTGTATCAATCTAAACTAGTTGTTGCTACCCTCAGGATACCAAATTGCATCTTCCTCCAAATTATTCTTTACCTTAGCGGTGCAAAATTCCCCATTAGTGCAGAAGATAAGAAAATGGGAGAGCTCAACACTCACTGGTAGCATTGTCGGGTCGAGGGCGCGGTGGATGGCTCCGGGATCGCCTCCGGAGTCGACGGCCAGCCGCGCCAGCTCCATGACCGGCGCCGGCGGCCACATCACCATCTCGTCCGCCTCCGCCGCGCCCGCATCGCGGGCTTCCAAAAGAGACTTCCGGGAGCCTCCGTCGCTGCCGCTCCAAGGCGAGACCTTTGAGGCAATTGGGTTGAGCGGGGAGAGAAACCGGAGGCAGGCGCGAAGCCGCGAGGCCTCCGCGGGCGGCACCCGCGCCGCGGCGTCCGGGCCGGCGAGGACGGACAGGAGGTCCGCCGCGACGGCCTGCGGGGACCGGGACCTGGCGGATGTGTGGGACGAGGACGACGGTGAGGAAGGGGCGGCGCAGCAGGAGACGGAGAAGGATATGGCGAAGGAGATGGTGAAGGCCAGCTTCAGCGAGAGGGGAGGAGGCCGGAACAAGTATAGCATCTTCTCTGCTACTCTGCTCTCTTCCCTCCTCCAATTCCTAGTATGATGGAAGTTACCAAGCAAGAAGATGTTAGAACAGTGCTTGCTGGTACAGAGTGCAGTGTCACTTCTACAAGTGCGATTTCGAAGCAGAATTGCGGTGGAGATTTGCGAGCTCAAGTCTATATGCTGTTCCGCATTGGATGACAGGGCCTCGCGGCTTGCGTTTGGTGGATGATTCTTTACGAAGATGACATAGGTTGTGCTGGTGATAAATTAGTTCTTATTTCCCGTCAATCCGTGATCGATCGCATATAATTTAGCCTATAGTTAGATTTTCTTGGAGAATACGTGACGGGATTAGATATCCTATATATTATGTTGTCCGTAAATTGAACCGAACAACACGTGTCTGTCCCAATGTCTGATCCAAACTGCTTGTTCTGATATCTCCAGCGACCCGGCGAGTGCAAATCAATCCTCTCTCTGTTCCCAAAGAAACAATTTGCAATTATGAGTATGAACATTTTTTTTAAGTAAGAAGGGTTTCCCCTACTGATTATAATATATTAAATAAAAGAAAGACTTAGAAGTTTATGTACAAGCAAACACGTTTAGGGGGAGGGATTACAGTACAACTTCAAGCCATTGTTCTATTCCTTTTGCTCGATGCAACGTCAGAGAAAAACTCTTCGTCTAGATTAATATTCGTCTAGATTAATATTAGAATTGCGTTCACGTAGAGCCGCACCAAAAGGCTAAAGCGGCATGAGCGAAGTACAAGAACTTGCTGTCTGGTCCGACTATGTACTTTCAACATCTGAAACAATTTCTGCGAAGACCCAAATGGCCCCATGTACACTAGTCTTGAGGGGAACATTCTTGTGCTCATTTTGCCCAACCTTTCCTGAATCATGCTCCACAAATCCATGTTGCTTACAGATAATACGCTCAGATTACAAACAAGTGAGATTCTGTTATGGTGGTGAATCTTCTCATTGCTATCCACTCTGATGAAGATGCCTCTTTTGGCCCATCTCATGGCAAATCCTAATGGAATGCTTCAGTCAAATATTCTTTTTTTATGAAAAGGCTTTAATTGGAACATAATAAACACATGGAATACACACGATCCATTCATTTATCTTTAATCAGATAAACATAAAAAATATGCAAAAGAGAATGCAATATACATGAGAACAAAAGCATCGACTTCTGCTTCTGCTTCCCCAAGAAATGGAACAGTCAATCATGTGGAGGGACGTCAGCAAATGAAAATTCTATCTGCAGGTGTTGCATTGGCGACATTCAGACAATTTACATCAACAGCTACCTCTCCAAAATCATCTGCCAAAGTGTTAAAAAGGTGAAAAGAAAACAGAATTCTGTATCAGTTCACTAGAAACCTATGTCATTTCATTAACAACAGCGACAAAGTAGACTGCCAGAGCCAAACCTTCATATACTGTTCTTACGACTTGAACGTAATCAGGAATCATGTCTTGATAGATAATTCCACCTGGATGTGCATCCAAAACAGCTAACACTCCTGTAGCATTATACAAATATTAACCATGACCTTAAGATGTCAGTTCCTGTACAGAAATCAGTATTCGAAAGAGATTAAACATATAAACGCCAGGCCCAATGCAAACAACACTATTATCAGGAAACAAGATCAAGGCAGTCATCGGTTGCATACATGAACAAAGGTTAGTAGCCAGTATATCACCATACCTGGTGCTAACCAAGCTTTTGTTTCTTTTGATGGCAGCGGTGCTAACCAAAGGACATTGCGCAAATTAATAGAATCGTCATATGCAACATTAGATCCTGTAAAGTAAAAGAACAGGGGGGATGTACAGTGCTTGAGTATGACACTGACAGAAAGGAAACTAAATTATGTGTCTACACTAAAAATCCAAAGCCATACCTGCTTGGCAATATCCCAAACTACTAGGAAACAGTTCCTTATCAAATGCTGGATATTCTTTAGCATGGAACCTGAATGGAGAGAGAACTATCATGAGGTTATGACTAAACCTAACAACTAAAACATCAGCATTTTTTCATTTGATACAAGTTTGCAATTGCAATGAATATTTATTTCCACAGGTGCATATTAAAGATGATATATTAGGAGTCTTATGGTAACACTGAGATCCATGCTTTCTCCTAAGGAATTCCGTCCTCCAGCCTCAGTTTGATGATGATATATCTATAGATTATAGGTCTAGATTGGCGTATGAAAACTGACAGATCGTGACAGCAACACACATCTAAATTAGATACTACATATCCTGCAACAATTACTGAAAAGAGGCCTGAGAACTGAACACTATGAAGTCTTGAGAGCAAAGCTTATGCAGTGATTCGAGTGACTTACAGAATTCCAAGTCGTCCTGATTTAGATGCAAGGAAAAGATGCCCATGGAACAGATCCCACCGACTCAGGGATACATTTAGTCCAACAGAAGGTCCCCGTTCCACAATCAATTCAAACAAAAATGCAAAATACGAATTGATATCCTGTTAATGACACAAACGAGGTAAAACATGTGAACAAATTGCCCAAACAACAAGGAAATTGAAGCACTGCTTTCAGCTAAATCTGGACCTCATTGGCAAAGCGCCTCCCGTAAGTTGTTCTTGTGAGCTCGCATTTATTCTCCTGTGACGCCTCAACATCTGGCACCTAAAAAGGAATTCAATGCTTGATTGTGTTAGGGGGAAACCTGCATATTTCAGTCTTGGCAACGGAATAATCCCAATGCATGAGCTTGAAACTACTAGTATGTTCAAGGACTTGGACCAACATGTATATAGCCAAAATAAGCCACTTCCAAAGTTCACGGAATCGTATTCAAAGCTTTGATAATTCGTGATCACAAGACTAATGCATAAGCAAAGCAATGCGCAAATGGCCAATGGAAGCGTCTGTTCGAAGCAAATGCACAGCATAACTTGATTCGGAACAATGCACCTTCCTAGCTTTGACCATCTAAACCAAGCTGAAACTGAATTAACGTTTGCAGGTGCACAGTTTGCTCTATATCGATTACATTAGTTGTTGCTCTCCTCAAGATTTAAAATTGCGTCCACCACCACCACTCTGAAGGAATATCTGAGGAATGGAGTAAGCTGAACACTCACCGGCAGCATGGTTGGGTCAAGCGCGCGCTGGATGGCCCCGGAATCGACGGCGAGCCGCGCGAGGTCCATGACCGGCGCCGGCGGCCACATGACCAACTCATCCGCCTCCGCGAGACCTGCACGGCGGCCTCCCAGACCCAGAAGAACCTTCCGGGAGGGGGAGCCCCCACGGCGCCAAGAGGACGACTTTGAGGTGACGGGAGAGACGAAGCGGAGGCAGGAGCGGAGCCGCGCGGGCCACCGTCATAACCAGTCTACTCCCACCGTTAAAAAAAGAAAAAAAAACATTCGAAATTTTAAGGCAAAAGAGTAAATGACCTTGATTGTCCCTAATTATTAGCCATATTTAACATTAATTGGTTGTTGCATGTACACGTACTTACTAAATATAGTAGAATGACTTGTTTTTTGGGATAAATTTTAAATTCTAGAGTGTCTTTTTTTATAGAGGGAGTATGTTTTTTTAGAAACAGTTGGACACGTTGTTTGATTCGGAGCCGCCGGGCTTGCTGCCTTCGTTCACCTGGCCGGCCCACCGTCATGTCGCTTTCTTGTTGGCCCGACGAGCCAAGCGGCCGGCCCGGAGCCTCCTCTGCCTCTACTACAGCTGGGCTTGCGGAGAGGCAAGGCAACGACAACAGGAGCGGAGCCAGGAAGCCCAACAGGCCCCTTTGATCTGATATATTGACTCGAGAAACCTACGTCGCTTCCGAAAGTCACCGGAACCACTTGGCTTTCGGTGTTTGAGATTCGTGCGGCCACTATCGGCCGCACAATCTCCTTCTTCCACCTCCGACAGGCGGCGCGTGCCGGCGAGAAGGCGAGGGCGGTAGTGCAAGAGAGGAGAAGAACCGTGTCATTACTATGTGAGATGAGGCGGCGCGGGAGCGCCGACGGCCGAGCGGGAATCGGCAGTGCAAGAGAGGAGAAGAACCGGATTAGGAAGGGTGGGGCGCGTGGCGGGGGTGGGTGGGCGGCGCGGCTGGCGGAAGGGGGCGGCGGGCAGGTGGTCGTGCGGCGTGAAGGAAGAAGGAGCTGTCGGGCGGAGAAAGAATGAGACGTCGGATAGAGAAAGATGGATCGCTCCTGGGTCTAAGCCGGCTGTCTTATTTGGCTCATGGAAGCCACATAGGAGCCCCATACTAACCCGCTTTGGAAAGGTCGCGTGATGAACAATAGATGGAATCGTTTTTTCAGGTGAAGGTAAACTGGCCGGGATCATGTGTTGAGGTGTGGAAAAAATTACCCAACGCACAACATCTGACTCTGAACTCAGAAGCAAACCATATCATGCGCCATCTGCACCACATAGGCCCGCGTCTCTCCAAGATAACCGAAGGGTAAGTCATTTGGGTGTGGAAAAATCTCCCAACGCAGAAAAGTTGAACATCAACATCTGAAAATTGTGAATCATGCAGCCATCTGTCGTGGCAATGCAAGAGAAAAGAGACAGAACGTACGACCTGGCGGCGCGCCTCTGGAAGATAACCCAACAGTACGGCACGCGCGTCCCCTACGTGTCCACTCATCCGACACGTCGCGGCGCTGCATGCCGCCGGGCGCTTGCCTCCGCCGCCGCCTCGTCGCCCAGACCTCATCAACTCGTGCTGCTCCGCTCCATTCTTATACATCCACCACCCCGCATGCCGCGGACGAAATTGTTTGAATTCGCCATGGCGCAGCAGGCCGAGCGCGAGCAGCTCCGCGTGGTCATGTTCCCGTGGCTCGCGCACGGCCACATCAACCCCTACCTCGAGCTCGCCAGCCGCCTCACCTCCGCCGACCACGGCGACTTCACCATCATGGTCTACCTCGTCTCCACGCCCGTCAACCTCGCGGCCATCGCGCACCGCCAGACCGACCGGATCCGGCTCGTGGAGCTCCACCTGCCGGCCCTCCCTGGCCTTCCCCCGGCGCTGCACACCACCAAGCACCTCCCGCCCCGCCTCATGCCGGCGCTCAAGCGCGCCTGCGACCTCGCGGCGCCGCGGTTCGGCGCGCTCCTCGGCGACCTCCGCCCGGACGTCCTCCTCTACGACTTCCTCCAGCCATGGGCGCCGCTCGAGGCCGCTGCGCGCGGCGTGCCCGCGGCGCACCTCAGCACCTGCAGCGCCGCCGCCACCGCCTTCTTCTTCCACTGCCTCAGCGCCGACCGTGCGCCGCGCGCGTTCCCGTTCGAGGCCGTCGGCCTCGGCACCGCCGAAGAGGAGGCCAGGTACACCGAGCTCTTCGCCATACGCGAGGACCCCTCCGCCATCGTCTCCGAGCGCGACCGCCTCCTGCTCAGCCTGGCGCGCTCGTCGGGGTTCGTCGCCGTCAAGACGTGCGCCGACATCGAGCGCACCTACATGGACTACCTGTCCGAGCTCCTCGGAGGCAAGGAGATCATCCCCTGCGGGCCGCTGCTCGTGGACTCCGGCGGCGGCGATCCGCGGGAGAGCGCGGCGGCGGAGTCCGACCGCATCATGCGGTGGCTGGATGACCAAGAGCTGGGCTCCGTGGTGCTCGCGTCCTTCGGCAGCGAGTACTTCATGTCGGAGCACCAGATCGCGGAGATGGCGCGCGGCCTGGAGCTCAGCGGCGAGCGCTTCGTGTGGGTGGTGCGGTTCCCCAAGAGCCCCGACGAGGACAGCGGCGCGGCGCGCGCGCTGCCCCGCGGGTTCGCGCCGGCGCCGGCGAGGGGGATGGTGGTGGAGGGGTGGGCGCCGCAGCGGCGGATCCTGTCGCACGGCGCCTGCGGCGCGTTCCTGACGCACTGCGGGTGGAGCTCGGTGATGGAGGCGCTGGCGGCGGGGGTGCCCATGGTGGCGCTGCCGCTGCACATCGACCAGCCGCTCGGCGCCAACCTCGCCGCGGAGCTCGGCGCCGCCGCGCGCGTGCGGCAGGAGCGGTTCGGGGAGTTCAGGGCGGAGGACGTGGCGCGCGCGGTGCGAGTGGTGGTGCGCGGCGAGGAAGGGCGCGCTCTGAGGCGCCGCGCCGGGGAGCTGCGGGAGGTGGTGGCGCGGAACGACGCCGACGATGGCGCGCAGGTGGGCGCGCTGGTGCGGCGCATGGCGAGGCTGTGCGGCAAGGGGCAGAGGGTGGCCGTGCCCAACTGAATCGCCACGGCCTTCGATGTGATTCGAAGTTTGGAAACACGATTTGAATTTGTGGGGATCTGAAAGGATTTGACTATGTCCTTGTTTTTGTTTTGTTTAGTTCTAAGGTTTGGACACCCAGACTTTGTTATAAATGCGGCATAACATTTCATTCATTTCATAAATGCGGTAACATTTCATTTGTATTTGTGAATAATTATCTAAATATTGATTAATTATGCTCAAAATATTCGTCGTATAATAAAACTGTGTAATTAGTTGTTGATATATTTAGTATTGCATACACGTCGTCGTGATTGAGTGAAATTTGGGAGGGGACTATTTGAATTTTGCTCGGCATCGTCGTTATTGGGTTTGAGCTGGTGGGCCGCATGTGACCGCTCTTTGAAGCCCAGTTAGGCACTTTCTGAACTTGTGGTGGGCTGTTTCAATGCGTTGCAAATGGACCATGCATGAACCCTGTTCTTCTGTTTTTGGGTTTCTCATAATTAGACTTCCAGGTTTTGTCGGATGATGTGGCGGGATGATCTGAAACCAAAGCGTTTCGATATCCATCATCAAGTTTAATAAAGACTGCATAATCCTACCTGTTCATCTCGTAAGCAATGTGATGGATATACTTTGCTCAAGATTAGCTGAAGCTGCCTTGCGACCTGCACCTGAGAGAAATGTCCCATGCATGGATGGGCTCAACAATCACCGGGGTTTCGACTAGGCATACGATACCAGGTACCCCGTCAATCTTTATCCACCGATAAACAATGTGCCGAGCTGCTCGTTACCAGGTCTAACTGCTGTTTATGCAGGCGATTGCCGTCTCAAAATTGACCCCGACCACGAAGAGTTCATGCCTGGGCATGCATCCATGTCTCGTTCCATATATACGACTTCGAAACATCCAAACGTGGCCATGTGCTAATAAGTAAGTACTATGAGACACGAGTACTATTTAATATCCTCCTCTGAAACTTCGGAGAAAAGCTGACATTCAGTGACGGACTTCTACCGAACTTTTTTTTTACTATATATACCCACCAAAAATACACTAATAATGCATGCATCTGCTGGACAGCTCGAGGAAAAACAACTCAGTTCCTATTTGGAAGCTTGTGTGCACTTTTGCATGCGTGATGACGTGAAAACGCCCTTAATCCCGCCTGCTAATACTGACTATTAGATGTTTGGCAGGAAACACTTTGGCATTATTTTTTGCTTATACTGTCATCATCATCTGCTGTCATGTGCCAAGTTGAACGGCTCTATGCGCTTTTCTTACTTTTTTTTTAGTATGAGCTTTATCTGAAGGGTCAGTTAAGAGTGCACGTCATGTTTGGCTACGAGACTTGGCCTCTCGGTTTCAGCGCTCTGCTGCATCCATTGGACAGAATGAACTTCAGGCATTATATTCACCGAACTCTATGGGGGTATGTTAGTGCAGAACAGAAACTTCGAAATATCAAAGTCGCTGGTGCAGTGAGTCGATCGAGAAGGGCATCATATTAGGGACAAGAGTGCAGGGAGGAACGATACAGTTGCCCCTAGAGCGAGAGAAAGCTGAGAATTACTGACCAGCTGAAGCAAGGGGATAATTAACTATCGATACATGGGTTGATTATGCTATCTGATCGATAAGTTCGGCTCCACAGACATGACATCAATGTGTATAGTTGCGTAATGTCAATTACTAGCTGCTGATCACTGCCCAAAAGAGTACTATTGCGATTTGCCCTCCATTCGTATATATAGCGCGCTTTAGGTTAAACTTAGCTATACCGAACCGCGTCACTCTCTACTATCGACTTGTATACTCGATCTGTCCTCTTCGTCCTTGCAAAGATTAGCACGTATATATAGGCGGTATAATCTCTTTAAATTCGGTGCATCAGGCAATCAGACACAGCGTGCAACAATGGCGCCGCGGGTGCACTCGTCTCCTGCATCGACATCGCCGCCGCCACCACCGCCGGCGGCGAGCACGGCCGAGCAGAGGAAGGTGTTCACCGTGTGGATGAAGTCGCTGGTGCTCCACGGCCACGGATGCACCGTGTACGACTCCGGCGGCGGCATCGTCTACCGCGTCGACAACTACGGCTCCAGGTGCGGCGGCGGCGTCTGCCTCATGGACGTCGACGGCGCCGTCGTCCTAAACGTTGTCAAAAAGGTAGGCCGGCCGTCACTGACATATAATAAGTAGCCAATAATCCATGTAATAATTTCGCATTGACGCTGATCATGTTCTTGACTACCTCCGACGATCCTGTCCATGGCGCGCGGCACTCGATCGCGTGCAGCAGAAGCTCGCGTTTGGCAGATGGGATGGCTACAAATGGCGGCGCGGGCAGAAGCAGGAGCCGACGCCATGGTTCACGGTGACACGGCCGCCGTGCAGGCCGTTCCAGTACTGGAGCCACGGCCGCCGCCCGGCGTCGTCGTCGTCGTGCGAGTTCCGGTGCGACACCACCGACGGCGTCGTGCGGTACGCGATCGCCGGCGAGCGCCGCGCCGGTAGCGGGAAGCAAGGGTGCAGGATCGTCGACGAGGCCACCGGAGGCGTCGTCGCGGAGGTGAAGAGGAAGGTGACGGCGAGCGGGGTGGCGCTTGGGGAAGATGTGCTCTCGCTGGTGGTGGAGCACGGTACTGACCTCTCGCTCGTCGTGGGGATAGTGCTCGTGTACGGGCTCATGAATCGCAGCATGTAGAAGCGAAGCTACCAGGCTCTGTTCGTGCTAACACATAATCTCAGCTATACAAAGCCACGTGGTTCGTGGCAACAACCTCCGAGCGTTTGAGCTTGCAAGTTTTTAAGACAAGAGAAATGATGTAGCGCGTCTTTGGAGAACAGGGGAAGTGAAACGAGCCTAGGAGCACAAGTCCACGGCCAAGCAGCAATGACAACCAACGTGATGAAACGAGTCGCATTTACCATCAAAATAAGTTAAAACATAATCTCAGGTGCATGCAGACATCCGCTGTCGTCCTAACTTAGAACCGACCCCAAGATGAATAAAGGTTTCCAGCAAATTATCTGGAAACCACATATACAAAAAGGCTATTTGTTGCCTCTATCTTCACGGCCGCTTTAAACGCTAACGCTTCTGCTCTATGTACAAATCATCTTCAGCGTTCAGCTACATGAAGTAGCTAAGCGATGTCTTCTGCCTCGAGCCGCCTTCTCCATAGAGGTCGTTCCATTGCACGAGCTCGTTCATATTATTCGAATCCGATGATATACTTGCACAAACCTAAACAGGTGGCAAGCCATGTAAGCAACACATTCTAATTTTTTAGCAGCAACAACAAATATTCTATGACAATAAATGGAATGAAAGTAGCCATAACATTTACCTGCTCATGTGCATGTTTGAAATCACTAAACTTTAGGGAACGAACATCACTGCTAGAACACTGAGGCGGCGCTGGCCTATTTTCTGCTACTGCTAAGGTTCTCTCCTGCATTGCACAAAATAAATCAGTCAAAAGTTAGTGTAAGTTTCACCGTGGCAGTAACAGCCAAATGGGCAGCAGATCAAACTGAAGATCCATACAATAACATATAGCATGTGAATGCTCTTCACATACAAAACTTCAGCATTATAAACATTCATTATAGCTAGATTAGTATATTATTAAGCACAACTATCAGAAACAATTATGCTGTATACAGTAAAAAAACAAACAAATAAGTGTTGCAAGAATACAAATAAACTGACCTTCTTCTCTCTTTCAAGAATTTCCCTTATGGGACAATGTGCAGCAGTAATACACAGGTTCTGCAAAAAAGTCGTTGCCCTCAACACAAAGAAAATGAAATTCAAAAGAACAAAATAAAACAAGAAATAAATAATCTGAATAGAATACCTTCAGATCACTGCCTGAATATCCATCGGTCAGATTAGCGAGGGCGTCCAGATCTACATCAGCTGACAAATCTTCTTTGGCTAGTATTACACCGAGAATCTTTTTTCTGTTGGGCGCATCTGGCAAGTTCACCATCAACCTAAGGAAAACTTCCACTAGTTATTTACTTGCATGGCACCATTAGCATCAACGTATTAGACCATAAACATGCAATGCAATTACCTCCTGGGGAGCCTCCTGACCACGGCCTCGTCAAGATCAAATGGCCTATTAGTAGCAGCAAGTACTAAAACACGTTCTTTGGCTTTTGTTCTCAGACCATCCCAGTTCACCATGAACTCATTTTTCATCTTTCGCATAGCTTCATGTTCCCCTGGATTCTCACGTCTTCCCAGCAAACCATCAACCTATAATATACAACAGCGATATAGCAGGGAAATAAGTCATCAAGGTGCCAAAACAGTTCTTAGTCAAATGCATCATCACTGCCAATTAAGAAAAATGGCTACTGACCTCATCCACAAAAATAACACTAGGAGAAATTTTGCTTGCAAGTGAAAACACAGCTTTTACATATTTTTCTCCCTCTCCAAACCACTGTTACAATTGAAGGGTTAATCAAGCAAAATTATGGGAACAAACTCAATGATATGATAGCGCACAAGTACCTTTGAAGCAATGCTTGACATTGATATATTGATAAAATTAGCACCAGCCTCTGTTGCAACAGCTTTAGCAAGCATAGTCTTTCCGGTGCCGGGTGGGCCAAAAAGCAATATCCCTTTACATGGCTGGTGCATATAGATAGTCAGAACTATGACTGCACATAGAGTAAGTGGGAAAAATAAAACACTATGTGAAATCTAACAAAAAAAAATAACGAAGCCTCTACAATACCCTAAAATAATCCCAACATGATTTCAATGACAAACCCAACTGAAAAACAACGCACTCTATGAAACAGAAAAAAATGGAGTTAATGGATATAAGTTAGCAAAAAAATCCAATCTCGACAAATAAGCCTAAAGACATGCTGGGACTCCAGAATGGTATGTACCTTCATAAGTTGTCCTTTAGAGAACAACTCAGGTCTTTGCAAAGGAAGCATTACTAATTCCTTCAAAGTTTCCTTGACATTTTCTAGTGCTCCGATGTCCTCAAAGGTAACGCCAATCTCATCTGGAGGGATCACATCAGTAAGAAGCCGTTTTTCGAAGTCGTTCTCCGTGACGACATCCTAACAAGACAGAGTGAATGTAAGAAAAAGGCACCAATATAACTATTTTAGTCACGGTAATACGCAGATCATAACAAATCTTCTTTGTTGCCCACTTAGTGACGCAATATATATTGTATATAAATAAGCAAACTATAATAGCGTGCAGTCATAGATGAGACGATCTCAATTCAATAAAAAAGGTCACCTTGAGTGATTTCTTTGTGCTCTTCTTCTTGGGGTCAGTTTGGATACTCTCCAACAAATCAACTCCATGCTTAAGGCTGCAGTTTAGCAAGGATCAGCAAAGCAGTCACCAAATTGAACTAGGAAACAAGCTTTCAGGTAACAAGTCAACAATTCAAACGACCAAGCTTAGATACAATACCTTTCACCAGAAACAACAACTCTCACATCCTTTCCAGGTGTTTGAATAGTGTGATCCTTGAGTTGATGACTCAATGCATAACCAACTATTTTATCAACACCTGAAAACATAAATGGTAGGTTAGTGATGCTACAAAGACCAAACTATACCAAATCAGCGCGGAAAAGACTTCTACAGTTCTACTCACATTCAGTTGTAAGAACGCGATCTTTCACACAAACCACTGATTCCACATCAGTACATTCCATAGCATGTCGGGTTAGGAACTGCATCCAGTAGCAGAAATATATCAGCCAAATCTCAAGATATATAACTCAGGAACAGAAAAGGCAGCAGGGTGAAGTAAAAAGACCATGGGTAGTATGCTAAAAAAACATGGGTAGTCATTATCCCATGATGTGGCATAACATATATAAACAATTACAAATAAAATAATAAAAATCAGAAAAGGTAATGAATAGTTCTCGGAGCTCTGCAATAAGCCCATACAGAAATCACAATTGATACAGTTAATAGAATGTTTTTATATTGTCCCAACCCAAGAGGCTCAGGAAGTTTGTCTGACAATAAATCTGTCATATACCCAGATGTGCAACCAAACAATTACTTGACTCCTAAATGATGGTTTATCGAGAAAAACAATAAACACACTAGCACTAGTGAGGTTCTTTTTGAAGCCAAACAGGCCAAAGAAAAAGAAACAATTAGGCATCACAGTGCTACGCCAATTACTAAATCAGAAAGATAACAGAGTCAGGTAAGCAGACACAAATATGTGTATAAAAATACACAGATATCTTCACAACAGATACTTACAGACTGGATTTTCAAAACATTAGCCTTTGTCTTCAGAATTTCAACGTCACGATCCAATTGCTGTTTCCATCGGGGGAGTTCTGATTCATCCTGTAGCATATTTTCAGAGTTAAAACTTGCAGAAGAAAAATCCTTGTCACATGCATCTCATGAATTAACATAAATGACAGACCTGTGGTGCTTCTATTGTCACTTTATTTGGGAAAAGTTTAGTTAAATGCTTTGACATCTTCAGTGCTTCTTTGTTTTTGTCACTCACCCGACCAAAGCTATCCTGCACCAGATTGTAAAACACGACAATATACAAGTGTAAGGGTACAGTGCAAAACCTGTAATTTAGTAACCTATTCAATCAAACAATGGAAGAAGGCAACAAGTAAACAGAAAAAAAAGAACTTGAAGATATAGCACCCATTTCATCACACTGGGTTGGTGATGTTCTACAACACTGGTGATTTGTACAGTAAATTGCAATAAGTACAAACATTAACCCTCTATCCCACAACATTCTATCTTAAGTAGAATAACTTGCAGCACATAGGAACCAGGATGATGTGCGGATATAGTCCACAAGCTAGCAGAGAGCCAGCTCAGAAATGTCTTAATTATTCGAATACAGAGGCATCATGGAAGCCGAAGAACATGATATGACTTAATGTAAGCTAACTTCAATTTGCAAAGTAAGTAAAATCAACTATCCACCGCACCTGGAATGCAAGGTCAAGTATTGCTGCTTGGCTGTAAGGAAACTTGAGCCAAGAAGACCCACTGCTTGACTGCAGATAATACAATTAAACATTAGCTATATACGAGACGGGGCAAATAAATAGAACAGAAAGAGTAACATTCTCTTCAGAAGCAGTACCTTATCTTTTCGAGCATCTGTCTGAGTCTGGGATCCAATAATAAAAACTCCAGCTGAGAAACTTTCAAGCTTATTCTTTAGACCATGGTAGGTATAATTATTTCCACACATTTTCTCAACATCCTTAAGAAATAGGATTAGAGGCTCATGTTGACTTTCTTCAGAGGCAAACTGTCAGGAGAAAGCAGTGAGTAATAAAAAAATAACAAGATATACTGACACAATAAAAGGCAGAAAGATTTTCACCTCAAACACAACATCAAATGGATGTTTGGCTCTATCTTCCCATCCTGGACCATCGAGGCATAGAGAATCAACTGGCACATAAAAATGAATATACAAAGTGAGTTACAAATTTACAAGATAGATATAAATGACAAAATTCAGCATCAGTTTGAAGAAATAGGAAAACAAGAGAGACACACCTGAACAGAATAAACCATGATCAAGCTCACAGTTGCCACCAAGATCAATGCCCCCGGGGATCTGTTTATCAAATCTAACTCCAACTTTTGATGATCCATTTTCCTCGAAAGGAAGCCTCACTTCACCCTGTGAACCATAATCTGGGGCTCTGCAGAAGGATAAACATATCAGCCTAGGTGTCGTTAAATGAGAGAAATGGCAAAAGGAGATTATCCAAAAACAAAGGGTGGTGATAAATTATTAATTGGACACATAATTGAGTAACAACCATGAACTCAAACTACACGAGCACAGGGTCTTTCTTCAATCAGGAATACAACCAGAGATAAAGTAGAAAATTCAATCCAGCGTCATACCGTGCATATCAATTGCAGGATATGTTGAAGACAATTACAGTGAAAATTTATATGTTTTATACTGTATGTATGGTTCAACCTACTTGACCTTGAATCCTATATATTAATCCCTTCAGACACAATAATTAAAAAAATTGTCAAGGTCAGGTCAAACTGGTGAAACTTTGACCACCAATACCTTTCAAGATATTTAGATTTGTCTCATGAAACTATCCTATAAATATATTCCAGTAGAAATTCGTGGGAAAAGGACTCATTAAGAACCACGCTATGTCCAAACCATCAATTATTTTTTAACCAGAGGGACTGTAATGTATTGATCACAAAAAGAAAGAAAAGGTATATCTCATCTCAATAGATATGGTAGCTTTCTACTCCTTCCGAATTATAGGCCGTTTTGGCTTTTTCTAGATACATAGTTTTTACTACATATCCAGACATGGCGTAGGTGCATAGCAAAAGCTATGTATCTATAAAATCCAAAACGACTTATAACTTGGGAGGAGGGAGTAGAAAACAGATGCCCTTAATGCGACACAGAAAGCAAATAAGTGTTTTAAACAATTTCTTGGAGCGATGCAAGCAAAGCAGGAGAGCTTCAAGCGAAGAGAACCAACCATAATAATTGAAATTACAATTACAAACAATCAAACATACCTCTGTCCCTCAAGTATCCCTGATGATAGAGGGCCAATGTATCTCACCCTATCACCTGAAACAAACCATGAGAAGTATTACTACAGCCTGAAATGAATAACAATCTATATCAGATCATAGGAGGTTTTATTATTGCAAAACAACATTGTGGGAGACACTGCAATTTCCTGTCAATTTTCTACAATGTATATGAAGGCTAGCATACTCAGTTTGACAGTTTACCACTGCAATACAAAACAGTGCCAAAAATCAACCAAGATTTTAATGAGGCAAGGATGATCTTACCTTTTTTGTATGACTCATCCTTCGATTTTGGAGGCTGCCCCTAAAACAAAGATATAATCAAGCATGTAATTATTTAAACTGAAGTGATACCAAATAAAAAGATACAAGACTGATTAATTTCCTTTTCCGTTACTGAGTAGTTTTCCAGCTCATTCTTTCTTGATCAACAATTTTATTACATTTTGTTAAGGTAATTTCTAGGTTATTGGAATTCGTCAGCAGTACACAATGTTCCTTCTTCCAAGCTTTTTGCATAAATTTGCACTAGATACAACAAATTCCAATTACATCGCAACATACATTAGGAAGGCATCAATTGTCAAAGCTAATGCTACAGAATTTTAATGGGCTTGTAAATAGAACAAACACCGCAGAACTTTACTGCAATTTCATGATACAGATTGTTTAAAATGACAAGCTTCTAAGGGGAGCAAAATGTATAGTGATCTTAAAGGCAACAGTATAAAGAGAACTTGGAGCATGTCTGGTTCTTCTGTGTCACCTTGTACAGTAAGGTTAATGGGTAAGAAATGCAACAAAGCAAAGAGGTTTCATGCATTTGTTGAGAGCAAAATGGCTCTTCTGGGCTAGCAGGGATTTCCTTGGCCACTACCACGACTCTGGTAGGCAAAGAAAACACCAATCATGCCCTCAGCTGTGACGTAATATGTGTCTGTTGAAAAATAGTATTGGTAGTATGCAAAGTATAGTATGGTAAAGAGGCTTACACCAGACAGTAATGAATAATCTATAATGAGCATCTTAGCATCAAAGGATTTGGTGAGCGCCTTCACCAATAATTCTTGGTAGATCTCAGACCCTATAAGCAGGCAAGTTATTTTTTATACAAATTAGCAACAATTGCTAGCATAAAAGGTTGGTCATCATATAGAGCAAGAGTGATACCTGCTGGACCAGATAATAATACCCTTTTACAAAGAGAAGATATATTCTTTGTAAACTTGGCGGATTCCTTACAACATAGATTTACATATGCTGATGACATCAGAATATTTTTGGTATTCTCACTGCAAGGATAAGGAACTATTAAAGATACTTCATATCTACAAGAGACTAATCAATCAACAGGTCTATTAACTTATTGATCAGCCCTATTCAGAGGAGATAAGAATTACAGTGGCACTCATATGGAGGAATAAAAATACAAAGAATCAAACATAATAATGAAGAAATTAGGGACATAACATCACTTCAAACAGTTTCAGTACTTTTTACTTATTGGCAACGTGAAAATACATAATGTTCTGAAAATGTGAGTATATACCTAAGATAATATGGAAAATTATCAAATGACTCCGATATATCACTTGCACTTATAGTCGCCTTCTTTAGATCATCCTTCAAAAGTTGATGTCGACCAAATGGCACGTTCTCTTCAGAAGTGCAGTAGCTCTGTTCCTCCATAGTCTTACATAAACTGCTGACTATCTCCTTATCTGTTCAAGAACAAACTCACCTTAAAATAAATTATAATTCTCTTTTCAGTGAGGTGCATCCTTGCAAAATAAGCAAGGGTAAGGCGGCCCAGAAATTCCCTTCCCAGTACCCCCACCTTGCATGGGAGCTTTCAAAACTGGGTACACTATTTTTCAAGTACAGTGCAATTGAAAAACATCATAAATTTTAGCTGCAGACTATCCTTATCAAACAAGACCAGACTAACTTTACCTTAAAGCTATCACTCTTTTCAATTAAATACCAAAAATTTTGAGAAGCGTGACTAGGGAAACAATTAAATTATCTTGAATGGCAAATGCTAGCTCCACATCAAAAGTTAGCAGGGCGGCATGGAAAATAGAACTGCTACAATTTAGGCTCACCATGCGGAACCAATGGAGGTCGGCCATTTCCAAGGCTAAATCGTGTTGATATTTTGGCTCCTTTAGACGACAGATGATCCAGTGGACCTTTCACAACTTGATATTGATCTTGTTGAGTGGCAAATGGTGAACACAAAGATGATGTGCTCGACTTTTCCTCTGGAAGTTGCTGAAATATCTGCCAGCACATTAAGGAATTTCATATCCAAAGGACCAGAATAGCGGCAAGCTTCCAAAAAGAGCGGCACGGCATAGAGAGGCACTACAAAAAGTAGTTGGTGGTAGGAAAGGATACATAAGCATGCCTCCCAAGGGAACTAAAAACGACTTCATCACCACCAGTTAAGGTGACCTTAGCAGTCTTGTCCAAGGCCTTCCCGTTGACGTGAACAACTTTAGATACGTAGATCTCAAGGGCAGCACCCCTCTGGTACAAGAGGTCAGCATCGAGATGCTAATCTCAGAATACAGGCAAGAAAAGTGAAGGACGTGCAAAGCAACAAAAACAACAGTACCTTAACATGCTTCAGTTTGCAAACTGGTGACCCCGGAGATGACTCGGTGAGCTTAAGGTCATTCTTCCCGCCATGGCCAATAGTGAAATGGGTAGGATAAATGGGAATCGAGGGATACTGGAGAACAAATGGCAGAGGATTAACACAAAAGCATTACGACTCCACTACACAAACTAATACAGTAGAGTAAATGGAACTGTCTGTTAAGAGGCAAGGTTGGATGGCGGCCAGCGCCCACCATCGACAACCACTAGACATTTGTAAGGTGAACATGCACCATCTAGCCCTGAGGGCTAGGCATCTTTTCTCCCACTGAGCCACTTGACAACTTTTGTCTATCAACTCCAATAAGGGAATATGAGTAAACAAAGGACTACGGCATTAAAAATGAAGGTGCATTCTTTAGACCTTTTATAAATTGCGAGGTGAAGCCAGCATAAACGGAGCCTAGCAGTGTAAATTGGCAATGCAGGCAACAAGGAGCTTCTGATAGCTAAAGTTGATTATAGACCACACAACCAAAATGAGAATGATGAATTACCGGCCTATTACACAAATATAGGACGCATATGCCAGGTTCTTAATAGAGATATATTAAAAGACGTGATACATGTCGGCAGCATAACACCAGGAGATAGATAATGCACACTTGAAAAGAGCATAACAGCATTACCTCATTGAGAAAAACTACACCATGTTCTCAAGTTTGAAAATATGCAATAATAATGCAGCAGATAATGATCTTATGTTGCAAGCAAACTCTAATAATTTTGGTCATTCATTCAAAGAGATGAAGTGGCAAGGCAATTAAAAAGATACAAAATTTGTTTGCGATTCATCAAATGATTTGGCTAAACAGTTCAGTTCACCACCTAATAAAGTGGAGTGGACATTCAGGACTGATTGTTAAACAAAATTGTATCATCTGCATTGCCTATTAGTACAATCCTTTTACTCAATTCATTGAAGTCAGCTGGGCATATCATTTGTATGGGTTCATTAGTTGAATAACCAACCTCCGAAGATTGGGAGATCAATCTCCCCCACGCCTCACCCCGTCCACTCGCCGCCGAAATGGGCCGCATCTTCCAGAGTGCGGCTTCATCCGTTGGAAAAGACCTTATTGGCCTATTCTTCTTCCTCCTCCCTGAAATATGAGGAGCCAAGCGGATCAAAAAAAAAAATCTGCGACCAACTAAACCCAAACCTAGGTCCAATATGCGGACCACAGCCCAACGACGCAACCGGTCAGCCAAATATCAGACCTGCGGAATTGGACATGGCGGAGGACGACGCCATGTCAACGGTTGACCTCGCCACGCCCTGCAGGTTATCCAAGGAGCTGTCCAGCACGTCGACCGCCGCCGGCTCCACCGCCTTGACGCCCGCCGTTCCCGGCTCCTCCGCCCTCGCAACCTGAGCACCAGCAACACCACGCAAGGCAGCCACGGTGTCAGATCAATCCGCGAAGAATCCGCACCGCACGCATGCAGCGTCGTACCGCGACTTTGGCGCGCTTCCCCGATCGGCTCCTCGGCGTCGGCGTCGGCGGCGACGAAGCGGGCTCATCGGGCGGCGCACTCGCTGCCCCCGTCGGGGACGGCGGCGAGGCCTCCTCGGACGGGGCCCGCCGCTTCGCCGCTGAGCTCCGCCTGGTGTCGACCATCCCGCCGCGGGGAAGGGGACGGGGCTCCCCTGCTCCGGCTCCGGATCAGCGGCGGCCGCGCCGCAACAGCTACCGCCGCCGCGGGGATGGGGCTGGAACGTAATTTCGCGACGGCGGGCGGGGAGCGCGAGCGAGATGCCGGGTTGGGATGGATGATGGATGGGTTCCCCTTCCCTGCTTTCCTTTCCTTCCTCTTCCGTTTACGGAACGCTCGCCGCTTATATATATACATGGGCTGTCGGCCCGGTCGGTTCCTCTCGGAATCAATCAATCGGTGGCGGTTCGATTCACGGCAAGGGGAACCGGGACGAGTACGCACGCGATCCCTTGCGGGCCCGTCTTGTTTGCTTGTTTACAGGAAGCGGCGCAGCCTTACTTCTCGGTCGGCGTTGACACGTCGGCCACCGGCTCGGCGGGGCGGAGCGGCGCTGGTGCGCGGTGTAGAAAGGGAGGCGCGGGGAGCGACGGGGTTCGGTGCCGCGGCGGCGTGTCGACCTCGGTGGTTTCCACGGATAGGGATTTGATTACCTCTGTCTTATTAGGCGAACAATTATATATCTCCATGGAGCACTAACTACGTGGCGCCAATATATGCTTTTATCGCGAACTCTACAAGTACGATTGCTTGTTTCGAAATCCAAGTACGTGATTCCCAGTACGTACAACTTGTTATTTTCCAGCAATGCAATAGTTTGCCCACGTCTCGAGCCACTGCATTGCAAACCGTCTCCTTTTTTACTTTGTGAACTGACCCTTTGCGTATGTAGATCAACTTGGTTTACAAACACACTATGTTACTTTCGTGCATAAAAGTAATCTTTTCCGCTAGATGGGGTTACACTTATTGGTGTAGATTTGATAGCTTGTTCCTTTAGATCTGAGCCCCCTGCACACACTATGTTATATGGAAGTATAGTGTATGCACTTTCTTACTATGGTTATTGGTATCCGGTGGACAAGGAAAGGCATCAACAGATACATTGAATATGGACGCCTTGTGTCATCACGTTCCGCTCCGCCCTGTTTGTTTGGCTGGTGACTGATGGCGGGTGCTGATTTGTTCTGAGAGAAAAGTACTGCTAGCTGGTAGCTGGTGACTGATTTATTCTGAGAGAAAAAGTACTGGTGGCTAGTGACTGATTTATTTTGAAAGAAAAGTACTGCTGGCTGGTGGCTGATTTATTCTTGCATTTTAAAGTATATATATTTGTTACTCTCAAATTGTAAAGTATTTTTGATTTTTCTGGATACATAGTTTTTCTACCTATTTAGTTATATACTAGATACATAGTAAAGTATATGTATCTAGAAATACTAAAATAACTTATAATTTGAAACGAAAGTAGTAATATCCGGCGATGAGATTCGTTTCAGCCGGAGGAAGTGCACTAGCGTTTCTTTAGAACAGAAAAAAAAATCATGGACGAGAGAATACAACCGTGGACGCTTTTGTTATTACCATAGGAAAATCGTGCGTGTAATCATGAAGGTGTTTCTCTGGCGACCGAGTACGTGGCCGACTCAATGGGCCGGAGCAAGGCGAGCGGCACGTGTTAGTCGTGCTCGTTGGACCTCTACTCTACGGCCGGTGTAGCCCGTTGACGCAGGGCACATCTCAGTCAGCTCGATCAGCTGGACGCCGGCACACTCACTGATGCCAAAAAAAAGTTACCCCCGGGCCCCGGCCATACACCGAGACGGTAGCCGCTTTTTATCCCGTTTGGGGAATCACTGCACGCATCGAGCGATGCCGACTCCTCCAGGCCGGGGCGTATCACTTTGCTTGGTGCTGCCGTTCACTCACACACCTGGATTCTGAATTTCTGATCTGGGCGTCTGGCCGCCGCTGCATGCCACATGAAGGCAACGTCCAAGAAAGGATTCTTTTGGCAGGGTGTTGCCCACTCCTCTTGTTTGTCACGCCGCTTCAGCACCGCATCAGAGAGACTTCGGTATTTGCTGCCGAAAATTCACCTCGTAGATATGTCTCCAGGTGACATGTTAGCATTGACGAATGCCGGTGCAGCTGTTCTGAGGAACAACAAGAGCGCAGAGCAGTGCCGGTAGATATGTCTACAGTATTTGGCAAGTGGCAGCGGGCCGACCAGATCGCCGCTGTCTTTTCAGCGTTGAAATTTACATGCGGAGAATGGGCCTCGGGGCAGTAGTCCATCGCTGAGGAGGGCAGCTGTGGGCCGATGCACATGCATGCACTCAGCGGACCAGATTGGGCCGTGGAAGTTGGGTCGTGGGCTACCAATGCCGCTTAGCACACGGACCGTATCAATAACGGGCCTAGATCCGTTCGAGCAAGAACGTGTAGGGCCGAGTTACGGGGTCGTGTGTGGTCGGCCCATCCCTTGGACCGATGAGATCTCTTGCTCAAAAAAAAAAAAAGTCTCTTGGATCGATCTGCATGATACGCTCATCAGTCAGAATTCCTAGGCAGACCCAACAACTGGTCTACAGACTTTTTCCGTTCGGGACGAACGAAACTGGTTGCGGGGGCGTCATTTCATTGTTGCCGACGCCGTTTTTTTCCTGTGTGCTAGAGTAGCTTTCACATCACCAACGGGCAACGCCAACTAGAAGAGTTCTTTCACGTCGGCAACGGGCATGGAGTACCAATACATCAGAACGGCAGCGGACTTTATCGATGCTTCTGAATACCGACCCGTTGATTTTGACGTGCGCGCAAAAACGCCATGGCGGTATGGCACCGAGAACTTTACACGATAGTACACGCTACCAGATCGAGATGGGCAGATACAACAGGCTGAGCAAACAGATTCCCACCAAAACCAAACCAGCCTATCAACAAGCTACACACAGGGATTCTAAAGGCAGCCAATGGCACAGCTTACCGGCCTCGCCCGTAACCTGGCCACAAAACAAATAACCTAATCGCACCGGATTAGCCAGAGATTGCGACATGGAACCGACTTTTCTTTTTACAAAAAACATGCAGCAGAGCACCACGGAAAGCAGAGCTAGTGGACTACTGGAGCACAGCATCATCATTCATGGTCCGTGACAGCGTCCCATCACTACATCTAGTACAACATTACCACCACATCCATAAGCCCCCGGATTCTCACTTTCTTATTCTAGTTCAGTTCGAGGGCAATTCATAGTTTTACCCATTCATCAGGGAAGTTCAGCTCGAGGGCAATTCATAGTTTTTTACCCATTCATCAGGGGGTAAAGCAGCGCTACTAGTGGGTCTCGGCGGCCTCCCGCGACGAGGACGCGAACACCTTGGCGATGCGCTCGGTGGGGACGGCGGGGAGGTACTTGGCTCCGGTGTAGCCCTGCTCGGCGGCGGAGGCGATCACCTTGTTGTACTTGTCGGCCCAGTACGCGGCGGTGGGCACGACGATCTGCGCGACGTGCGGGAAGACCGGCAGGCCGTTGAGGGAGCGCCAGGTGGAGACGGCGAGGTGCTCCGCCGCCGGCTCGTAGCGCACGTACAGGTCCCTGGCCACCGGCTCCACGCGCCCGTACACGTCCTTGGCCACGGGCTCCACCTTGGCGAGCGCCGCGCGGGCCGCGCCCTTCACGCCCGACTGCTGGGCCTCGGCGGCAAGCTCGCGCGCCACCTCGGGGACGCCGCGGGCCACCGCGTAGGCCTGCGCCGACGCGGCCTTCAGCGCACCGGGGAGGTGCTTGTCCAGCTCGTGCACCGTGTCGTCCACCTGCCATTGTTGTTCGCGCACCAATGGTCAGCAACAAGCACAAGCCCAACTCCATATGATTGAAATCTACTGCTAACTACTTGAAAACAACGATTAATTGCTACTAAAGAAGATCAATCGTTATTTAACCCGTTGCTAATTTCTCTGTCGACAGCAGCATCGTAGTCTCCGCCCGGTGCCACTTGAGACTTGCGCCGGAATCAAGGGGATCTGGCACACTTGAGACATGGGCGGATTCCCCGCACCACCGCACAAAGGACAGAGTCATCACCCCACACCCACCCGAGCGTTGGGGCCGCAGCTCAGCCGAACCGCACACACCGCTCGGTCGCGTGGGGGCCATAGCCCATAGCAATCATGCACCGCAAAGAGGAAAGGGAAATATCTCGACGGCGGCACAGAACCATCCAAACTACGCTACCGTGCACCGCACGCCCCGGACGGACTCGTTTCGTCCGCCGGTGTGAAAGCGCCCCAGATGAGCGCGGGCGCGCAGGCCGTGGAGATGAGATGACGCTACCGTGCTTGTGCTTCCCGGCGAGAGCCGTGGCCGGACGAACAACCGCACTACTGTAGTAAGTAAGTAGCAGCATGGGGTTTTGTGAGTGGGCGGGCGGGTTAATTTTACCTTGCGGTCGACGAAGGCGAGGACGTCGAGGGGCACGCCGTGGAAGCGGTCGTAGACGGGGCCGACGACGCCCTTGACGGCGGACTCGACGGCGTCGACGCAGGGGCGGAGCGGGCCGGCGTGATCCTTGGCGAGGCCGTAGAGCCCCGCGAGGCACACCGCGGCCTGCGCCGCCGTCACATGGACGAAATCCAGGTACCTCAGCTTGGGGGCCCTCTTCGCCTCCTGCTGCTGCTCCACCACCACCTCCCTCTCCTCCTGCGCACGATCGAAAGAGATCAGACCAAAACCCCCCAAATCCCAGACCAAATCAGCGCCAATTGGTCCGATTCAGGGCCGAAATGGAAAGGGAGAAGAAGCGGAGGGGTCACGCTCGCTTACCACTTGCGGCTGGGGGTTGGGCTGCTCCGCCATCTCGCGAATCCGACGGGGGTTTCTCTGGAACCTGGTCGTGAACCCGGACTGCGTGAAGAAGAGACGAGACGATTTTTCTCTCCTGCTTCGGTGGGAAGAAGGAAACGGAAGGACCGGGAGTGGCGGCTATATAGGAGGCGAGCGGTGCCCTCCGTCCGTCCGATGCGGGGCGCGGTTGATCAGGGCCGTCCGGACGGCGCGAGAACACTCTGGAGCGGGGACGCCACGTTGGGGCTCGCGTGAGAGGCACGTCGCTGGGGTCTCAGGGTCCCACACCGGCCGGTATCTTTTACTCGCGCGGGGATGATCCGTGTGCGCGCAGACTAGTGGTTGAAGATGAACGGCTGAGGGTGACTGGGTGAGGACGGCTGCGGTGGGGGCATGGCAGTGTTGGCTGGGGTGATGTGAGCAGATGATGTCGACACCAAGTTCTAGAAGTCTCCGTTTGGATCCTAGAAGTCTCCGTTTGGATCTTTGGGATGCATAATTATTGTATTGTACTATGTATGTATTATGATGTTTTAATTATTATTTTTTGGGCAACGTTGCTTTTGTTTGCTCAGTTTTGTTTTTTGGCTGTCATGTTTTGCTTGGAGATAAACTCTGGCGCGCTTCCCCGATTAACGACGCTGTTTCTACACGTCATAGATGAACAGATTAGTATGACCACCGACAGATTACCAGATGATGCATTGCATAATTCCACGTTCAGGGATCGCAGCTAGTATCGTCCGGCTGCTGCTGGTTTACGCTGAGAGAAAAATACTGCTGGCTGGTGCTGATCTATGTAGAGAGAAAAATATTGTTGACTAACTAATGATAAGTCAACCAAACAGACGATAATACATAGGATGCGTCCCTTTATTTTATTGCACGACCTGAATAACTGGTGGCAACGACGACATGCTCAATTGCTCATGCGGCGCTAGAATGAAACGACAGACTCACGCGCCACGGGCGAATAATACACGAGCAATTCACCCAAAGTTGGTGGAAGCAAGGCCGGCCGGCGTAGGGATATACCATCGCCGGCACCTTTCATGCACTCCGTGATCGATCAAACCAGCATGGACTCACGTGTGTCGGATTCCAGCTGCTTCTCAAGTCTCAACCTTTTGGGCCTCTTTTTAGCACTCCGGAGGATTCAGATCTGATCTAGGCTTCAGCATCTTTGGTTCTTTCCCATATCGCTGCAGTCGCTGCAGATCCAGAGCTCAAAACAACAGCACAGGAACTGTAGAATTAGATCCACCATCAAAAATATCTTCATCACAACCCCCACTCGATCCCAATCTATGGCCACAAACTATGGAGCATGGACCCAACCATGATGGCTTCACATGGCTGGCATTTCAAACGTACGATGACACAGTAGGGACCAAAGCAAACTGCTGCGTGCTGCAGGCTATGCCGGGCAGATTTGTGCATCCGGATACGCAACGACAAAAACTCCACGAGGTATGCAGCCAACCGAATCAAGAATACGTATTTAAGAGATCAAACAAATTAATTTTCTAACAAGAATATATGGAAAACAACATACAACTGTCCTAGTTAGATGCCTCCGCTGTTTAGCTTCACCTGAAACCAAATACACTTTATAATTGCTTTTTTTGACTCCACGGCGTGTAACGGTGCAGTCACAAGCTCAATTAGCTGCGGCTGCACAACTCATGAATGACCTCGTACACCTCAACGTGTTTTTTAGCCTTTGCTAGCTAACGCCTAGCAACATAGGATAAGGGGCACACTGAAACTGTTGTACAGACCTGAGCTCGTTGCTGGAAGCAAAGCATGCAACTCAGGTTTCCGCGCTATCTAGTGACGCCTGGGCTAAGCCCTTCCTGCATTTGCTGCTCAGAACCCTGTTTGTGGTACAAAAGTTACAATGGCATATATGAATGCAGCAAAAATTGTAATGAAATGCTGATTGAAAGCTGAAATAACAATTAAAACACCCAATGTAACAAACTCAGGCAAAATAGGACGTGGAACCCAATCATGATTCTTTTTTATAAAAAATAGGACCTAATCATGATCTCATGGCAATGGCTAACGGCCAGACTAACTAATTTTGTCCATTGTGATGATCCTGGGCTGGACATGAGTCATGCCGCATTACTTCCGCGCTGCAGCATGTTCACTATGGCACACAAATATCACAGTACTCACCTCACCAGCATTCTTGTAAGAATTTTGTTCAAGTGACTTGTAGTAATAAGAACAGTAGAATACCACTACGATTAGCAAGCCTTGAGAAAACAGTATTAGCGTTATGACCATGCATATGGATTGGATAGATGCACAGGAAGCCAACAGATGAATTAACTATCATGCTTCAGAGTTAAGAGTACAGGATGATTAACCATGACTAGGAAGGTCAGAAGAGCAGAGTTAAGAAACAGTTGTAGATACAAAACAAAGGTACATCTTACCTGTGGCTGCAAAGATGGTAATTGCTGCTGCTGCTGTTGATCTTGTGGCAACATGTAGGATTGTGGCTGAGACAACCTGTAGTATGGCTCCTTGAGTTCAAGTTTTCCTGTAGATGTCTGTAGAATACCACCTTGGTCCGCACCCGCACCCCACATTTTAGCTTCAGTAAGAATCAAAAGAGCATAAGAGAACTATAGCTTCAAGTATAGAAGGCTGAAGAGAAAGGAAATAATGGGAGAGGTGCCCAACCTGACATTGTCAAGTATATTGTGTAGCTTTGAGAACTGTGGGCTACCAGATGAAGGCGCCCAGTTATTTCTTGGCCAGCCATGACATACAATGGTTGTGAAAGCACACATCGCAGTTGGTACCAGTGAGTGGTAGGGGAGCCTGGACCAGTGGTAAGCCACCTTTGCACAGTGCTGCAATATAGCATAGCATGTTTGAAAAATGAAACAAAAAATAAATCAACAGCTACATATCAGAAATACCGCTGCAGTTTACAGATTATTCATATATAGATTGAGATATACTTACCTCCCATTGAACAGTACATCAAACCAACAAGCTAACCCATGTACTCTGGTGCCAACAGATGCTACAAAACTCAGAGGAATATCAATCTCATAAAGCTCCTCTTCCTGGAAAAGAAGGATAAGCATGTCATATTTTGCAACGGAACTAACAAAACTTTGATCTCACTCACTGGAGTACATTTTTACCTTCATGCTAGTAAAATCGAGTGTATGGTATGTTGATGGAGAAATCAATAATCTTGGGTCAAATGCATCCACAACAGGCTGCATGACAATAAAATAAACATTTAGATTCATCAAACAAAGAGAAACAAACACTCAGATCAACAAGAGCCTCCCTAGCACAGAACCAGGCATATGAATAGGAGAAAACTCAGAAGAATTGTTCACTACAACCATCAGACTTCCGGTATAGGTTACGTGTGTCAGAAATTGAACACAACGAATTTCCGTGATTCAGAGTCGATAGCATAACCCCAATCTATGCCCATTGTTCCAAATTACAAGCACACATAAAGGCAGCAGAGATTAGACCCTATTTGGATGCAAAGTATTTTTGGGGTATTGGAAAAATACTATGGTTTTGTAAAATATTTTGGTTTCAGAAAACTACTGGTGTTTGGATGTAGCAAACCTTCTAGTACTAAAACAAGGGTATTGCGAAAACTGCAATCTTTTTGGAGTTTTAAAAACTCCACTTGGGGCCTCTTTTTTGTAAACAACAGTGTTGCGCACCAGTTTTATAATACCATAGTACTTTAAACTACAACATCCAAACAAGTCCATAGTACTCATCACAAAACAAGCTAGATAGGGTGTAAATATATCTCTTAAAAAATTGTAGAGTGGACCATGAGGTTTAACCTGTGAGAAATATCCCTGGAATGCTGAACTATGTAAAGGTGTAAGATCAACACCAAAAAAGTTGTGTTGCTGCCAAAAGAGAGCCTACAAGACAGGCAGCAAGAAATAATTACTTCAAAAGGAGCATGTGTGATCAATTAAGACATCAAAATTCAAGGCGAATATAATGTTGTACTAGGAAAGTAAACAAGTGGTAAAATGCATAACAAAATCATGGTTGATAAGCAAAAGTGCTGTCTAAGTGATGCAACCACATTAATTAAAGTATAAATAACCCAGCAAATGTAGCAACAATAGCAGTTGGTATCTTCCTATCCCACTTTAATACCTAGGGAGGTTTTGTTTATAAGCATCTTTTAATATTAGATAGATACTTACTATTAATCAAGACATGGTTTCAGCATTTAATTATCAAAACCAGGGATGAATAAAAATATTACGACGGTTTGACAAGTTCAGAACCCTTGTGATTAGGCTGGTTAGCCTACTAACCCACAGATCCACCTTAGTATTTGCATTAGATATGTTAAGAATGTCCAGTGATTCAGCAATGGACTTCCAAGACGCAGTCAAGGCAATACTGCTTCTTGAATGCCCATTAAGCTGAGCCTTCAGCCCCTTACAGTTCCCATGGATCAGAAAGATTGAGCATGCAACATCAAGAATGGGCGCTATTCCCATATTTAGCATCAACAAAAATTGACAAGTACTTCAGACAGCAAAAGCAAACTCCTTGATTGCATTGCATATGAATGTTTACAACAATATTAATAAAGCATCACAAAAGGCATTAGACAAAAATATATAAGAAAAACCTAGCGATGATTTTAGTACCTTGTTAGCCATTTCAACATAAAGATATTCATCGGAGAATGGAGCCATGTGAATCCTAGAAATATTCAAGACATGAAGTAGAAATGAGTAACTTTTGAAACAACAAAGGATGAACAAAAGAGCCGATGAACTGTGCATGACTGAGTTCTATTTTAATAGGCTATTGGACTGCTAGTAAGAGCATTCAACACCTTCGTTGAAAAAGAAAAGAGTTTCAGCCTTCTAAAAGAGCCCTATATGATCTCCTAATTATATACCAGTGCCACCCGAATTTTCAAATGGCATCTTTTCAAGGTGCGGTTCTATTGGTCTATGATGACTTCAACTCCACAAGTCTATGCTATCAAATAGAACTGACTATACTTGACTTTCTAAATAGCAAGGAAAAACATGGCCAAACCATGGGCTGACTCGGTCCAAACTCCAGACAACACCTCAAGCCTTAGGAAGCAACGCACCAGGAAGTGCGCTATAGGGCATACATGTAACTGAACCAGAGAAATGCAGAGGCAATCCCAAATATAAGATCGTAAGAAAGGTACTTTGTCGACTCAATAACATTTATTTGCCATATGACACATTGATGATTTGTACTTTATACATGTTTTAAAATTCAGGATCCATAATTAATAGATCCACCTAAGCCATATGGTCTGAAATTGCCCAGGGGTACTGGGATAGAAAAAACTGAACCCCATGTAACGATAAAAATCATGAAAACAGGAAAGACAGGCATGATGCCAACTGAATGAAAACAGACAGGATATGTATGATGAGATGGATAGAATGACTAATTATGCACACAAAAAGTTGGGATCCATAGTCTTTTGCTTTACCAAACAAATTAGTATATAACTCTTGATTGCAAACATACCTTCCTGTTGTCGGAAACATTTTACCATCTGGAGCAAGGAATCTGTCTCTAGCTATAACATAGGACTCCAGCATTCTCTCATTAACCAACAGGGTTCCTGAAAGCATGGAATGCAAATCAATCATGAACGAACAATACAAGGGAAAAAACAAATCATGGTATATTATTATTACTCCTAAACAAATTGAGTTGTCAAAGTTGACTTCAAACAAACTCTTCTTTTGTCAAAAACAACAGCTAGACTAAAACCAGATACTTGATTCATCCAAAATATTGAACCTTTATAAGCATGTCTGTGCCTGACCATGTTCAACAGAACAGAGGCCATTTTTGTACACATACAGTAGCGCCTAATTCTTTTACACAGAACTCTCTTTTTCCCAATTCATTTTTAGTTTGACAACATTTTAACTGTTGTGGACGCTTGGCCGGCTCTATTAAAGGAGCATGCCAGGTTTTTTTCCCCCTTAGATCTTAAGCAGAAGAAAACCTGAAAGCTCAGAGCCTCAAAGGAGGGCGAGTTGATTATTATCTTCCTGCTCATCATGATAATGTTCAATAAAGTAGCCACATAAAACGTACTAGTTTGGTTAAAAAGTGGCATACAATAGCTTGTAAGTGTTTGGTGTTATGAGCATTTGCCAGTTGTCACAATTTTAGTACCAATTAACCAAAGTAAACTGAAATTTTATATATGTTTAAAGGAGCAAACGTGAAGTATACTAAAATTGTTTAGGAAGGTATATTAATATGAAAGCAAAATCTAGATCATATTTCCAATATTATTTGGTGTGGCTCAGGCATGCAACTCTCCAATAAGACTCAATGAATGGTTTATAACACAAGTGATGTCATTGTCACATATTATTAAATCCAAGTTTTACCAACTGTCCATTGCTAATACAAATGGCATATAAAATGAGTAGCAGTTCTAACAAAAAAAAAAGGTTTTCAACTTGTTATTTGTAACAGGTTAAACATATAATAGCAACCTAACACTATTTTTTCTTTACCTAGCTGCAAAAACTGTGAATACAGTGGTACATAACAAGTAATCAATATACTGCAGACGAAATATGATTGCACAATGTGGACATGGAGACAAAGAAAAACGATTAGGACATTGTACAAAATAAATTGAGTATTCTGAACCATACCCATGGGTTCAGAAATCAGTATGTCAGCCTTCTCTGGAAGTTCTACTTCCTCAACCTTGCCCTTGATGACCTACTTAGGAGGGGGTAAAGTATCAGTTGAGGGTCAAAGGTAACCCAAAAAAGGTACAGATACAAGGGATACAAAACAAACCGTGATCCGTTGACCAAGAGACGGGTTGCCAGAGATTAGTCGTTGAGCATGTTCAGCCATTTCTGATGCCTCAACTGCGTAAACATGTCTGGCGCCAGCCTAACATTAACAAACCAAACACAATCTGTCATATAATATCACTATACCTAGCACAGAAGTAGGACAGGAAATTGAAGTTTAAAGTGCACCTGGGCAGCAAATAACGAAAGAATACCACTACCAGCTCCAACATCGACCACAACTCGGCCCTCAAAGTCGGATCGGTTTTCCATTACAGCAGCATAGTATGTTCCTGAAGGGAAAGAATGTGCACGACCTTATCAGTAATTATTCAGAAAGTATGACCTCATGTGGATTGAGGAATAGAACGAACTGAGCTTCAGTGAAAAGATTACCTGTCCTTACAAAATCTTGTAACATATTTTGCTGATGTAATAGCTGGCCGTAGTAGTGGAAATACATCTTTGCTGATGATGCCTCAATTTTTGTATCAAATTTGCTTTTTGAAGCAATTATTGATCCATTCTCCAATGGCTCACCTATCATATAAGCACAAGTAAGGATTTATGTTCATTAAAAAGGAAAAGAAAATTTGTTAATTTTGCCATGTGTTGTGTTGGCATAAGTTATGCAATCAGCATATCTTTTGTGTGTTTATCCTTTGTATTAATACTCCGCAGGTGCAGAGTGTTCATGCAAATTATCCAAAACAAATATGTTACACCATGCACAGGTTAATCTGATTGATAGAATGACTTTTACTCTCTGGAAAACCTTGCGGTGCAGATATAAAGCAAAAGTACATACGTTCTGGAAAATGACCAAGAACATAAGTTTCCATCATGAAGGTAGAATTAAGAGTACGTATAATTTTTTTCTGATATCTCCTCGGAATGCAGGGTTAGATGAGCGTGCAAATCATAGTAGGTCAGTATGTGCTTTGAAATTCACTCGTGCTCTAGGCAATTGTTTAACACTTATATGCTGCAGACATGGGGAGATACAATCAGTGTTATGTATGTGGGTATAAAAACTAATATTAAGGTAATGACTCATAAACAGTGCAACAAAACATAGTGCTGAAATTTATCTGAAACAGGTCATGAAAGGACAAACCAGCTTTTCCACTAATAACTTGGTGTTTCCATCGTTGAAAAGCTAAAGAGAAGGCTTTGCTCTCAGCTTCTGTCCTAAGAACAACCTTAATTGCTCTTGAAAATGACTTCTGCCTCAAAGAATTGAGAGTTAACATGAAGCCATTTAATATGTACTACAAGAAAGTTTTAATGTACAAGGACAAAGAACAATCTCCAAATTCACATATTAACTTTACACATCTAGTTACGGTAAGGAATTTATGCACGGAGTTGTAAATGTCAGCAAATATGGCAACAGCGTGTTAAACACATGCACCTTTATTTTCATGTCAGCATATAGTAACCACCTATCATAGTGCTATATTCAGGAAAGGTAGCGTACAATCAGCTACTTGATGCTTCATTTGTCAAAACTCAAAAGCATAGGTCAAATCCTGTGCAAGTGGATAAAAATAGTGCATGTTTGACATTCAAATCTGAAGGTACAATCAATTCAACTACATTCAGAAACATGTCATTTTACATTAAGAAATGGGGGTTGCCAGCTGTGCTGATTTGTCTACAATAAATTAAGTCGTGATTAGAAGAAGATAGTCCCAGAAAAATGATGTGCTCCGGAAATCAAATGCAATGCAATGCAACCTGCTATTCCTGCCACGCAACACAAGTGGTTATTCCACAAAGTCAGCACGGGCAATTCGACCAAACAAATGCACAAAAAAAAGCATGAAAACCGCCGAAGCAACAGAATATTACCTCCTCGACACCAGCCTTAGCCTCTGACTCGCCGCACACGCACAGCCACTCCTTCGGCCCCAGCTTAAATACCTGCAAAACCCAAAGGTCTTACGCCCCAGACGTATGAAAGCAGCGCGCACCTCCCCAAAACCACACCCAGTGGAACGAAATCACACCCAGAGGGCCAGAGGCAGCAAGGACGCTACGCCACCACCCTCCCGGGTTCCCCCAAATCACATTCACTGAGATCACCGGCGGCTACCTGCGCATCGAAGAGGTCGATCTCGACCGTGAGCTCCACCTCAGGCTTCCCGGCCTTCACGAGGCTGAGGCGCGGGCCTCCGGTGGCCGCGCCGATGCCGAACGCGGCCGTGGCCCCCTCGGCCGCCGGCGGCGCGGCGGCGGAGACGTCGGAGAAGGCGACGTTCGGGAACAAGTCCGGCGACGCCATTGGGCCGGGGACCCCGGGATCGGAGATGCCGCCTAGGGTTTGGAGCAGCGGAGTGGAGCGGGGGGGCTAGGGTTTTGGGGGGTGGAGGCGGGAGGGAGGGGCGTGGAGGGCGAGCGAGCAGCTGTTTGTACGCGTGGGTGGACTGGACTGCACACAGTGGCGAGGCCCGTACAAGTACAGCTCTTTTTTTTGCGGGAGACGACGCGGACACGCCGCCGGAAGTAAAGAATTTGCGGGCGTATGGGCCCACGAGTCAGTGGGAGGTTTCTCGTGCGCGCTTGTCGCTTTTGCAACCGTGCACCAGGAAGTTTGTTAATCCCCCCCCCCCCAAATCGGGTAAAATTGTAGATAGATTGGGCTCTCGGGACATTCTGGTAGTTAGTATTTGGGTTTGTTTGAGTAAAAAGCCCAAAGCACTAGTGGGCCATGGTCCACTTATGGTATCTTGTTTGGGTATTTCCCATTTCGGCCGTAGCAAGCATGAACTTGGAGGCAATTCCGTGGATTTGACCATTTGACTGACAGCCTCCAAATGGTAAGCTGGCCACGCGCCAGCTGCGACTGGGGATGTACTGCTAGCTCACTGGCTGTTGGGTTGTGCTACAGTAATCAATCGTCAAATTATTTGTGTCAGAACGGGTGTTGCAAATATCCCATCACGATCAAATAATCGTCCATCTAAAGGAGTCAAGCAGTTTTTTTTTCTGTCACGCACCGGAAGCTTGCTTGCAACGCAAACGGGAATGGAAAAATGAGAATGAAAAAGCACAAGAAAACTGAAAACAAAAAACAAGAGGGAAGATTGATCTTTCTTCCGTTGGCTAATGACCTCGTGAGCTTACGTTAATCCAAACAGAGAATTTGCCGGATGAATACAAAACCTCGAAAACTCACACAAAAGACCGCCTTTTAGTATCTAACATGGCATTTCGGGTAGCAGCTCTACCACCACATCACTCTGTTCTACACGTATTCGGAGGCAGACTAATATAGTTTAGGAAAAAAAAGTACTCCTAACTGAAGATCCCCGTGCATAACGTACTTGTCGCCATGATTGGGTCAATAATCATTTCTCTCGCCAGCATCTACAACTGCCGTGCGTTTTGCTATAAAGATAACGAAAATTATGTACGTGTAGCTTTCATTCCATCCTTTTTTTTTGCGATGGGAGTTTAGTGGCCCCCATGTCCTCCATCTCAGCCGGGCAAACCGCAAATCATCCAAGTGGTGGAACAGCAGTCCTTGCACAGCTGTAGCCTGTATCGCTGATTGCAGCTCGGAATAGCAGCGAGCGTTGATATCGGGTAGTATGCTGCAAATCGTCAAGAAAGGCTGCAGCAAGTTCACAACTGAATCTTCTTCGCATACGCACTGGAATCAAGCAGGACACGGTGCACGGACGTGCAAACAATGCCAGCACCGTTTGGTTTCAGTCGATTCGTCGTCGTCTCTCCCCATCTCTCTTCCTTGGGCGTCACTGCCATCTCGAGAAGGGAGCAAGCCGTCAATAGCACAGCTATTTCTAATAATGGGGTAAAATCCGTAAACGAAAGGAGGAGCTGTGTTCGTTAGTTCATTAAACAGTAACGCGCAGAGATCACCAGATCCATCATCATCCATGGCCAGCAGAATACAATTTTTTTCTTTTTTGTTCTTTTTTGCCGAAAGAAAAGCAGAGCACAGCTTGAACATACTACAAAGAGTTACTGAATAATTGGGCTGGGGCACAACGGGAATGAGCTGCCGAGGGAGGAGCGTGCCCTCTCAAAGTTCAGATTACTTTTTAGGATCTTCAGTTCTTTGTATGGATTGCTGAATGCCTGAATGGGAAAAAAAATAGATGTAGTAGCTTCAAGGATCTTGCAACGCAAAAGAAGTTTTTTTCAGGGCAAATGCAACGCAAAAGAACTGGGAATTTCCAATTGCACGAACCAGCCTCAACACGTACACATGTGAATGCTGTAAGAATCAATCGACCCCTTACATATATATATATGGCCATACTCCACACAAAATACAGAGTCATTTCGTAGGACAAGAATAGCAACAATTTATACATACATACAGAAATAAAACTGGCAAAACAGCAAATTCGTTTTCAGTTTCATCCGATCCCAAGAGATCGAAGCAGCAACGAATAGAGCGGAAACAGCAAGTCCTGCAGCCAGCAGGCCCGGGCGCGCCGCCTAGGTTTTAGCCGCGGCACTGCGTGATGGTGGAGCAGCCGCGGGTGTAGGGGTTGGCCTCCGCGCCGGGTTGGCAGTTGTAGTAGGACGCGCCGCGCTCCGAGCACGGGGCGCTGCCCCTCAACAGCGCCAGGTAGCTGATGTACCCCGTCGTCGTCGTCGTCGTGGCGTTGGACGCGTCGGTGGAGTTGCCGCCGTCGGGGCTCGTGCCGTTGACGTCGTCCAGCCGCCGCCGGCCGATCAGCCCGAGCACGTCGTCGTCGTCGTCGCCGCCGCCGACGATGCCCGCGGCGCCGCCGATAATCATCTCGTTGTCGTTGTCGACGGCGGCGCGCACGTAGGCCGAGGCCGACGCTGCGGCGACGGCGAGCACGGCCACGACGGTGAAGAGCAGCGGAGCGTGCCGTGCTGCCATGGCTGTGGACGACGTGTCGGGTTGGGGGGGGGGGGGGGGTGTCTCTTGCTTGGAGTCGTGAGACTTGTGATATGGCCGGCGAGGGCGCGCACAGGTCAGAGATTTTAAACTGGGGACGGCGAATCATTTGGACAGCGCGGGCCTCCAGCTACCATTTGACTTTGAGCTCGCTAGCTAGGACTGGGCTTCCACTAACAGGATATATGTTCTCCTCAATAAAAAAAAAAGAAACTCTAAACTGTCGAGCTAACATGATCATTTTTTTACAACTCGCTAACAGCAGCATCATGAATATGATTGTCAGTATATCCTTGACTTCCCTTGTCTAAACACCTAATAACGTGGAGTGTGTGTAAACATAAACATTTGGCCTAAACATTGAGCACCAGATCGTCTATACCTTATTTGTGGCTATATATAATTTCCAAAAAATGCCACCTTGAACATTGAAGCGTCATACAAAGGGAAGTAAATCTGAAAGGGAAAAAACATATTGCCTAAAATTTAAAAAGAGAAGAAATAGCAAAAGCTCAATATCCTATAACCTAACAGGCCGCAGTTCAGGCTAGAAACAAGAAGCCTAACAGGCCGGGCCCCGGAATCGGCCCGTTTAACACGCCGACCCGTTAAGGGCCCGCACCCCCTCCCCATCGCACGCCTTCGTCCCCCACCAACCCTAGCCGTCATCTCTGCTTCTTCCCCTGTTCCCTTTTGTCTCTCTCCTTTCGCCGGCGACGAGCAACCAGGTACCTCTTCCCCTCCTGCTGTGCGAAACGGAGCACCCCGTTAAGCTGTTTGTATTCGGATCTGACCCACTTACGAGACAGTAGCTTCGATTTTGTTTGCACGTCCTTAGCTGGGTTAGTGCTAGTTCCAATTGGGTGTAGGTGACTCAGCAAAATTGTGCAGTTGAATTTTGGTTGTGAATTGTGCTGAATTTTCATAGATATTTGTGATGCGCTGATGGTTTGGTTAGTTTTGGTGTTAACTGTTCACTCACACGTGATAGCTTGCTTATCGTGCTGATTGTTTGCCTGAGGTGCTTTTTCTGTAAAAGACTTTGGTGGTTGGTATTGAGATATTGGGAATAGAGCATATGAATTCGTAGTTAAACATAAAAAGTTCTCTTGTCAGAGAAGCATCCAGTGTAATTAGTTTTGTTTCTAATTGGTTGCATCCTTCTGTGATATCAGTAGTGTTGCCGTATCCACCCAATCGCCATCATGCAGAACGAGGAGGGTAAGATGGTGGATCTCTACGTCCCCAGGAAGTGGTATGTGCAGTCGTCTTCTTTGCATAACAGCTTTGTGAAATAGAATGTGGTGACAACCCCACTCATTCTTGGTTGTGCTGGTTTTCGCAGCTCTGCCACGAACAGGATCATCACTGCCAAGGACCATGCCTCAGTCCAGATCAATATTGGGCATTTGGATGAGAATGGATTGTATGATGGCCGCTTCACAACATTTGCTCTCTCTGGATTCGTCCGTGCTCAGGTGATGTACTGCTGCTATCCTGATAGTGGCTGTATGCTTTTATTTTCTAGATTTGGTATTAGATTGCTAACTTGCTGTTTGTTCTGAGTTGTCTATCATGAAATGCGTGACCTTTTCTGGACTGGATACTAGTGTGATAATTGAGACTATGATCTTGGGCCCAGTGGTACTGAACTTGTGTAGTGCTTCTAAGGTCTTGGTATGAATTCATCGTTAATACACCAATGCTTGTGTTTATCCTGTGACGAGTTTTATTTGTGGGGTTCTGAAAGGTTGTTACTAACAGTTCCTTCTTGCCAAGGCGAATATTTGTGGGCTAGTTGCAAGGTTAGATACAGGTTTAGCATTAGCACTCTTGCAGTTTGTAGCGGTGATTTGAAATTTGTGATGAGAAACAGAGATGATTGATCACTGATCTTGTTTGATTGTGAATGCTTCTGCAACCTTTTCTGAGGTTCCTCTACTGTTTGGTTTTGCAGGGTGATGCTGACGGTTCTTTGGACAGGCTGTGGCAGAAGAAAAGGGCTGAGATCAAGCAGTAGACGAATTAACATAGAAGGTTTTGCTAGATTGAATCATGATGAAGCCCTCAAGTATTAGTAACGCATGGCTGCTTATGTCCTATTACCTACATTAAACGGTCAATGTTGGCCCCAGTTGTGAAATTGTAGGCCTATGTTGTATTCCTGGAGAATAACCTTGTTGAATTCCAAATTGTCTACCACTCCAAGAGCCCAAATCTGTTCTTGAGCTGCAATTTTGCTCCTCCGTATCCGTGTGTTAAGTTTTTTTTTCCTGGCTGGAATTCACTTGGGATGTATACTTTGGGGAGTCATCACTGGCACAGATCCCGAGTCATTGCATGGTAAAAGATATGGCGGTTCAGCTTAGTCATTGTAAAGCAAAGGAGGCTTTTGCGGTTCAGGTTAAGCCACGAGGTGGTAACTTAGTTTGATTTTCAATGTGATGCGATGCCATTGCACCAATTCAATCACGTTGCATGGTCGGATTGAAGCTAGCTAGCTCTTGCTCAACACAAGACTACGAGAGAGCGAGATACCACTAACCTAGCCTAGTACTGAAGAAAGTAGGTTTCTCGGTAAAGCCCTTGCGGCCATATGCCTATGTAGTTGACTGCACTACGCTTGGCTATCTCAATGTGGTCGCCGCGGCGCCTGAGCTCCAGTAGCAAGAAGGAGTTGAAGTTGTGGACATCGCCGATCTTGACGGGCCTGTAGACGCAGAACTTGCCGTGGCCCAGGTACGCAAGGCTGGCCACGTCCCTGATGGGTACGTAGCCTCTTTCGCAGCACTCCGACGGGAGCGGGACCGACTCGCTCCACGTGTGCTGCCACGTCAGCGGCACCCCGTCGCCGCCGCCGTTGAGCCTGTACGAGCACAGCAACTTGTCGTGGCCGCCGGTGAGGCCGACGACGGAGCCGAGCTCCGGCGCGTAGAAGGCGCGGCCCTCCAGCCGCCGCAGCTCCTCGGGGAACTCCATCCGCCACGTGCCCATCCATGTGTCCATCGAGAAGGTGCCCTCGCCGGCCACGGAGATCCACACGCGCGTGCCCATGGCGAAGTAGGCCGTGATGGACGCGCACGCGCCGCTCTGGAACGGGAGCCGGAGGGGCGGCGCCGCGATGGGGATGGTGCACCAGCAGCCGCTGCCGCCGGCGAGGGGGGGCCGGAGCATCTCGAAGCGGGAGGAGTGGTCGCCGTATATGACCGTGTCCATCCTGACGACCGTAATGTCGCCGTCGTCTCCCACGGGGAGCATGATGGGCGGCGGGCCGATGGGGCGGATGCCGACGGCGGCGGCGATGGCAGCGGGTGGCGGGGGTGAAGCCCAGGATGTCAGCTGCGGCGCCGGGGGAGGAGACGGCGAGGGGGCGGTAGGGGAGCGGGTCAACGACGGGGCTTGACATGGGGAAGACCTTGTTGTCATCCTCGATGGCGACGTCGTGGACGAGGTAGCCTTCAGAACAATGGTGCCTCACCAGGAGCAGGCGGTGGGCGGCCATGCCAAAGAGTTGCAATGTACGTGCTGCACTAGCTAGGTGTCGTACGCCGTCGTCGAACCGAAGCTGCATATACTATCTATATATATATGCAGGCCGGGCCGGGGACTAGCTATCTAGACGATCATCGGCATCCGAATCGGACACCCTACCGTACGTCGGAATCGTCTCGGATATCGGGATATGCTATGTATGGAAGGCTTGTTGCGATTGTAGTCCGACGCCGACACGCCGCCATGTTCCGATCCAATCCTCGCACTCCAAGATATGATGCTTTATTTTTTTTTAACTTGAAATTACACGCGGTGTATGTGTGTGTCATCGGCATCAGCCCCCGATCAGATACACAAAGTGATTTGAACGCGAATGAGTTATACGCGACGTAGTGTTATTCCATTTTTTATTGCAAAATTATTTTTCCACGCAGGATTTTAATATGGACCCACCCCAAAATTATTTTTCCACGCAGGATTTTAATATGGACCCACCCAAGTAATTTCGATAACGCAGGAACTATGTGATGTTCCACTAACGAGATACTTCAATTTTTGCCCTTGTGTGTGTGGTCGGCAGCAGCCCCAGATACAAAGTCGGCAAACAGGACATAATGGAATCGGGTGCTTGCCCTTCCTTTTTCCATATAGAAGATTTTTTTTTGAAACGAGCCAATCTCTATCTTTACCTATAATACTAAAGCAAAGGATTGATTCTGCGGTACATCATAATTTTATAAATAAACCCTTGTATTAGTACTTTCTGCATATTTTGGTTTCTTTTTCTCTTCGTGTACGAGTCCTGCTCAGCCTCGCACCGTCGCGTATGCATATTTTGGTTTCCTTTTCTGTTCGTTTACGAGTCCTGCTCAACCTTGCACCGTCGCGTGGCTAAGTCCCTGCCTTCATAACGCGACCAACATGTGGCCCTGGAATTACCGCAGGAAGCAGCATGAGGCACAGCGGCGGAAGATTATTTGTGACGGGATGCTTGTTGCCGAGTTAGCAGATCGAAGCGATCCACGAGCGGTTCGCCGTGAGGACCCACCGCCGCTACCAGGATTAGCAAGATTGCGGCGTCGTTGTGTCGGTGTTGTCATTGGCCCCGCCCTCAGAGTCCACGTCCACGTCTCGATGCAGCTGGCTTCTACGGCGGCCTAGGGTCCATGGAGTTTGTTGCTCGGCGGCCGCAGATCAAGGATGAAGCACGCTACTCTCGGACAAAATAGTCGCTGTTGGTCCAGCGGATTCGAACCATCACAGAGGAAGATGAGTCGTAGGCCCGTAGCTGCTTAAGGAGGCAACTTGGTGTTGAGGACTGGTTCCCAGGCCGGGGGCGGGATCTTGAGCGGCGTCGACGCTGGTGGTTGCCCAGCCACAACAGACAGAGAACGCTGTCCGGTCCGTGTCCTGCGTGGACGGTGCAAGGCAAAGGCCTTCGGAGGCCTATGCAGCAAGCCAGCCACATGGGGTTCCTATGGGCGATGGTCCTATAGTCCTATGGCCATGTTGATGGAGGAGCACGTACTGGAGCAGCAATAGCATGATTGGCAATGAGGGAGAAAGGAAGAGGATTGAAACGGTTGCCTGCTTGCTTGATTGCTCGATCGTGGATGAAGAAGCTAGGGAGAAGGGGGAGGAAAATGAGTCGTTGGTTAATTTGCTAGCAGTGAGATGGAGAGGTACTATTCATTTAGAGGCAGCGGTGGTCTTTTGGCTTTGTCTGCATCTTTGATTTTGGAGAGAAAAGCAAGGAGGCCGGATACATTGAAGAGCTTGCTTGTGGAGAAGGATAGTGAAGGAGCCGTGTGACTGTTGCGCATGGAAGAACAGGAATGTGGTGCCGTACTACCGTGGATGTGGTGTCTGGCCACACGAGTAAGGGATTGATGCATGAAAGAGATGAGGCCGTGTGGGAGAAAAGCAAGCAGCTTGGCTGCTGGTGGACGACTTACTGGGAGAGAAGAAGAGATTTGTGAGACGGTAGTTCATAGTACATTAGTACTCCGTAGGTGGTTAGGATTAGTTCTATATGAAGATGGGTTACGTTATAGCTAACGGGCTAGACAGATATAACCTATGAAATTTTAGAATTTGTGGTACAATTAGATTGAATATTTTCTCGAAATAGATAGTGATAAAATTAATCCACAAAGCCATCAAATAATACCATTAAATATGCAAGGGTTTTGGTTCCAATATAATATTATAAAGGATTAGAAATTAGAAAAAATTTGCAAAGCACTTTGAATTGACCTAGGGTTTGCAAGCTTGAGCTTGGATTTGGGATTTTTTTTCATATGTTAAGAATATAGAGGATAACATAATGATTGCATTTTTTAGTTTAATTCATATCAGGGAAAGGTTGTGAGATGAACCAAGATAGAAAATAATGATTATGTTATTGATGGTATTCAGTAGAGGAGATGAGCCGGCAAAATTCTTTTGTCTAATGGCGACGCCGTTAATTGTCCAAGAGTACAAAATAAGAAAGAAGTTGGAAGAAGATGTAGAATGTTAAGTTTAATTGACTGGAAAAAGGAAAATTAGAAGAAAAAGAAATAAAATAGGTGAGGAAGAAAATAAGTAGAGAAACACGACAAACGAGTTTAACCATAGCATAGGCTCATAGCAATACACAAATAACCTCTACGGCTTTATCCGTGGCAACGCACGGGCATTTTTGCTAGTCTAATACTAAAGCAAGGATTGATTCTGCGGTACGACATAATTTTATAAAAGTCCCCCTAATTTATTCCCTAATTCTAAAGCAAGGAAGCAATCCTTTTTTCCATAAGCTGCGATCGAGCTACACACGATCCCTACACAGCGATCGAATCACATACGACAACGACAAACCGTATCTGTCGAGGACTCCGGCCGCTTTTCTGAGGGAGCCGTGATGTCGCATATATAAATCTGTGCAGCGGTCTAGCACGAGAACCCTTGAAGCCCAGCAGCGGCCGTGTCGCCGTCTTCGTCTTCGTCGTCGAAGTTAGTTGGTTCGGACCCCTCACGCTGCTCCCATCTCGATATCAAGTTTGTAAATTCGTTCTCTGGTTGATCTGATCGATTCTGAGCCAGAAGAAGATGCGGGTTGATGGCCAGCCGTAGCCAGGTTACATCAATCTTCGACTCTTTGCAAGCGCGACACATCTGAGCACCTCGAGACGATGTGGGGTGTGGCTGCGTGGCTAGCTGGCTCCCGCTGCTGGCCGCTGCCTGGCTGAGCTGCAGTTCATTCGGAGTCTGGGTCTCTCGGCATGTGTGGCTTCACCACCCTTCTGCCTGCTGCGGGCGCTGAACACCGGTCTCCATCGATGCTTGAAGCTACCAGTGCAGTGGTGTTGCCTTGATTGCTCGCTGCCACTTTGAGGCACCGGGAAAATAGATGATCAAGAACATAAGATAAAGACTATTGTCCTACTGGTTTGGTGATTGCTAGATTAATTTGCATGCAGTGTGACTTTTGATTTTAGGAGTGAAATATATATATGGCCGAGCAAATTATAATCGATCAGAGGGTTGATCATTTATTTTATCCTTGCAGTTTATTTTCTATCTATATGCTGGAAGCTAAAACTGGAGTTGCATGCATACTAGGTACCAGGAGACAGCCTCAAGGTCCGCTCTACAATGCACGGGCTGAACCAACTTAATTTAATAATTGGAATTGCTAATTTTTAACTTAATTAGAATCGCTAATTTGAATTTTAAATTAGTGACTATACAGCCGGGGACAAAGAGCTGACAGCTGAGGCTCTGCATAGGGCCAATGCAAAGACAAAAGATCAGGGAGCCTGGATGATATATAGATCAAATCAACATAGTTTGTGATAATAAATTGACTGTATGCTGCAAATGTTTTAGGGAGACAAGGTAAAAAACTTAGGAATTATAAAGGGAGGGATCATCACTGGCTCGCAGCATTCATTACATCCAAGGCTTCCATATTCTTGCGATAATATTTTGGAAGTACCTGTTATGAAATTCATGAGCCTTTTTTCCCTTGTGACCTTTATATCCACTAATTCACTCCTTCCTTTATTTTTTTTGAAATTGTGATAAAACCCATAGCAACATATGGGATTTTATGCTAGATTTACATAATATTACACCTCTACTTCTCTACGTCTTTACCTATATATCTTTATCTAATTATAAAGCAAGTATTGATTCAGCGGCATAATATAATTTTACGTTTCATCTAATCAACCTATAACCTATGGCGCCTCATCTCCTTCCATAGTACCGTACCGCCACACGCACACCTTCATTTTCTCACGATGTCCCCTTCACCCGTAGCATCGCACAGGCACATTTGCTAGTTATATTAAAAAGAAGATGAAGTCCAGACTGGACAATACAACCAAAGAAAAACAAAACACAACAAAACCGATAGGTTGGGATGCGACCTCAACCCCCGCCGGCACCAACTCAACTCAGGTCGATCGAATTGGGACATCGACTCGAGCCGCACAGAGCCTCCCCACAAGGCGCCTATCTCCGGTCGGATTGGAACATCGACACGAAACAACAAACAACTCTCCCGGTTAGACGCGGCACCCACCGACATACCCAAATAGTCGTCGAGAACTTGCAACGTGGCCCTGAGTCGATAGGAAACCGACAGAAGCAGACTACACCGCACCGAGGAAGCCACCGCCATGCGGAACCCTCCGCCGTAGTGCCGCTGCAACACCACACTCCACCTGATGGGGTGAAACCACCGAATCAGGACCTCTCGTTGGCTGCCTCGCAGTCGCCATGACGAAAATACAACTCGTGGGGGCCTCGCTGCATCCGCCGTTGGTCTCCACCTCTTAGAAGAATGAATGGCGAGAGGATAATACAAGCACGCCCGCAGAGAAGTTTGATGTCATATGTGTCGTATATGTTTGACATATTCATGGAAGGGAGTTTTACAACAACCTGCAGCACCTCAGCAAGTATTGCACTAAGCCCCTCTTTAGTTCCCAAATTCTACCCCAAATTTCACTATGCAAAAAGAAGATTCCAATCACATCAAAATATCGGCACATACATGGAGTACTAAATGTAGGAAATTAAAAAGTAATTGCACAGTTTTGTTGTACTTTGCGAGAGGAACATTTTGAGCCTAATTAATCAATGTTTGGATAATTATTCATAAATACAAACGAAATGATGCAGTGCAGTATTTATGACAAAAATGCAAAGTTTGGCACCTAAACTTTGCATCTAAACAAGGCATCTTTTGGACTGTGACTGCAGGTAGCGGCAGATAGACATGGCAGTCTCAGGAGGAAAGAAAAGGCATTCTTTTTAGTTTCGGTAATTCGGTGTAAACCTAAATAAAATTTTTAAACTAAACCTAAATAAATTTGTGCATTCAAAATGAAGTCTAATTAGATATATTCTAACCAAAAGAATTTTTAACTCTAATATAATATGCTTGTATGTTGTAACTACACCTAGCAGTACACATTAGCTATTTAATTTTCACCCATAATTTGAGAATTGTGTATAAAGAGAAACGAACAGCATGCATTCTGGTAAATTTTCAAACTGAAAATTAGCAATCTTACTATTACTAATTGGAGGCTCCTTTTAAGGCCACCACGTTAATTCTCACGAGACGCGCTAGGAAAAAAGATAAATCCTAGAAATTCTCACAAAAATCAGAAACATCCCTCCATTAATTTGGTAGACTCTAATCGTTATTGATAATAATAGCCATTGGATCTATTATTTTAAAAAATTACCCACATTTGCCATTATAAAAAATACCTAAAATAACCCCCTGAACTTGCATTAAATTATCCACATCTGCCATTAGCAAAAATAATCTAAAACAATTATAGTATAACCCATTCAAGCAGTCACAATTTACACGTATCCCATAACATACACGCTTTTTCACGATGGTATATCCTATCTCACGGGAAAAAAACCTAGATGTGATTCTACGATCCGGAGGGTCGAGCAATGCAGTAGCCATAACGTAACTCCTAGCTGTCGGCGGCATGATGCGAAAGCAAGATGATCAGGTGCAGGATCAGATTGGAGGTGATCAGTCCAGAAGATAGAGGCGGCGACAGAGTGGGCGAGTAGCTCTGCAAGCCAGACGTGCACCCTTGGCGTTTGATCCATGCCCTGTGGTGTGGTTGTTCGTCTGCAAGGTGAATCAATCTATAGCCTCACTGCCCTCACAATTCCATCACTTGCATGGCGCACCCTTCAACAAACAGATTCAGCTTGGGACGGTCCTCTGTACAGTTTGCAGCCGGCCAGCCGCAGGAAACAACTAGGCAGATCGATGTGTGCAACTGTGCATACATATGTGTGTACATGGGGTTCGAGGGTTAACAAGATGGTGCATATGCAGCTGTGTTCATTTAAAAAGAGGCAAGTTTATTAGAGCCAACAATATTTATTTCAAATTATTTTTTTCATTAGCTTTGGGAGGTATTTAGGGTGCCGTCACTGCTAAACTATCATTCTTAATATAAATTAGTGTCCTTGGCTAATATAAAAAACTAATACCCATTTTTATCATTCTTAATATATGACATAACTAACTTACAGTATACACATATGATATGTGTCACTATGCAAATGATACTAGATATACATGCATGCAAGGAGCTCATTGATCTCCACAGTTAAGTAATTGTTAGTAATATGTTTCCACATAATTTACATACCAGTGACAATAATAATCCATGCTAAATGCTATTAATATTAAGTGCCAAGAATTATGTCTAAATTAGTAAGTTTGTTATATATCGAGTAAAGAACTACAACATATATCATGTTAATTGTCTAAGGTACAGACTCGAGATTTTTAAAAATATATCACTACACTCATAGATCTTTGATAGCGTTAGTTTGACATCTTGCGAACTGATATGTATGCTGAAACGTCTGCTTATGCCATTGTAGTAATTAATAGTGCATTCAAGGACTTAGATTATATATTACTAATATAATCCAAAGGGATTTAGACTAATCCAAAGAGATTTAGATTATATATTATTAATAGAATCCAAAGAGATGATCTCGAATAGAAGGTACAATAGGCATAAGGCTTTTAGCTTCACACATGCAGAGGAGAAAACTTTTCTTACAAACTGCAGGAAGGAAGATCAAAATTGTAAAGCTAAATCCTTGATTAGTGAAGTAATGGCATGTGGGCTACAACAAGAGCTGACATAGATCAAGATCCGTGATCAAAATTTGAAATCTAAGTCCTAGATTAATTCATGAAGTGTTTTATATCTAAAAAAATATATTGTTGATGCTCTTTAAAAAATCCATCTCCTAAAACTGCTAGCCCGTGCGGGCAGCATGGGTTGATGGACTAGTTCTTACCTAATAGTAATGCTTCCTCCAATTCGCAATGTTTAAATTTTATCAAACCCGTGCCTACTAGTAGGAAAGAATAAAAGAATGATCCAGTGTCATAAAAAGGACAATCCCTTTACTTTATCCGTACTAGTAAGTATGCAAAGTGGATAACAATTAGCAAAGGAGGCAGAATTTCTCTAGATATTGTTCCTGTTCCTCCTGATAGAGTATCGACACCAAAGCAAGGTGCTGACGCGGGACTGTTGGTGGCGAGGCTGGTCCTGTGCTCCACTACCTCTCCCCACCTTCTTCCTCCTCCAAAGTGAAGCTACTAATCTAGGTCATGGAGGGGCACGCGCACACACAGCAAGCATAAGAGAATACCAGAGCTGGATAGGTCATAGCCCCCTACTCTTGATGTGAGGCAACAGGCAAGCATTCCCCAGAAGCACTATACCAATGTGGCAGTGTCCGGCGTATGGTGCCGCTTCCTCCAAGCATTCTCACGCTGCGCTCCCATCATGAAAGTGCTCTCCTACTCTACTCCCTTTCACCTCGTACGTCTTTTGTCCTTTCATCTCCTTTTGGTTGTTGAAACTTGAAAGAAACCGGCTGTTTGGTGCTCGGTCTGATCTCCAAAATTACCGCATCTTACCGACATTTTTACTACAGATTGGAGAAATTCTTGGTTTTCTTATGTACCAAGGCTTTCAGTTTTGGGATTGGCTCCTTTTTAGTAAGTTGGGTTGGCTGTGATATGCTTCTACATAGCAGAGGATAGGAATCCCAGCTTACGTTGGAATTGCGATGTGTTAGATATTTTGCAGACAGCCTTTTGGGCGAGAGTGACTTGAGTGAAGTACAGAAGAGAACAAATATACGTAGAGATTTGTTCGAGTTACCTTTTAAGCAGCAGATCGCTCTCGATGATTTATGCCGTGCCCAGTGCCCACCACCTGTTTGGCAAAATGGCTCAACTCTGCAATCATATATGATACGGAGTATGTGTCATACACTTGATGGATTTTGCATTTCTCGCACATGGCCTTATTGCTGATCATGGTGGACGCAGGTTGGCTTCTTCAAAGAGGACACTGACACTCCCTTCTGCCATCCAGTAACAAGGCGTGGAGATCTTACAATGCATATGTGGAGGATGCATGCTATCTATGTTGAAGAGGACATTCACTCTAGTTTCTGCTGCTCGAGTAAGAAGGTGAGGAGATCTTGCAAGGACGAGAGACATGAAAGTAGAGGAGATATGATAGGAACAAAGCTACAAAGGATCGAATAAGTTGTCTTGTTGATGAAACACTGCAACTTTAGCAAAGAATTTGTGCACTGTTTTCCTTTTCTGTAGGTAGTTGATGGATGCGGAGCAGGGGGCACGCACGCCAGCATTCTATGTTGCACCACCACTGGGAGGCCACCATATGCGGCGAGCAGCCGCAAACTGTGAATCCACACCCTTTATCCTGAATTGACTGGACAATATCACAAAGAAGAGTACATCGGCTGCAATTATCACGAACACGCTTGCTCCATCAACATCTCCTTCTGAAATATTGTGCCATTCTGCCATTTCTACTGGGAGAATGTGTCCTCCAATCTCTAGGCATTAAGCATTTCTTCAATTCAATTGCAGCCACCACCTCTCTAATGGCATTTAGTTAAATATGGAGATTACTAATTGAGCAAACATCCTTACTTTATAAGCATCCTGCCCATGTTTATTGTCGAGGTTAATCCTTGGATGCTTGAAGTAGGCATTTGGAGTTTATTATGGTTATATGTTTTATCGGTTCAGTGGAGCTGAGGCCCAGCTATGGAATCTAAGGCATGTCCTCTTTTGACCCTGCTGAAGCACTTTTTTTTAGATAATGGAAACAAAGTTCCAGCCTCTACACCTTGGAGGGTGTACCACATAATGTACGGAACACAATTTGCATAATTGTGTTTAGGTTATGGGGTAGCTCTTCATTGTTTTCATAGTGTCTTATAAAGCCTTCAGGTGCTGATACAACATCTCAAGAATAACTTTTGAAGTGGAAAAAATGCGTTCTTATCTTTTGGTGCGGCCCACTTTTTTGTTTGTGTCTGCCTTCTGTGCCCTGGCAGATGGCGTCCATTCCTTAGGTGTATTATTGGTAGCTTTAGCGTGGTTAGACAATTATCATAGTCTCTCCATCTGCACCTTTTGTCTCACTTACTTAGTTTCCTGTGAGATGATGTTGCCTGTATGTTCTGATTGGATGTTTAGCTTCCTGCCCGTTGAAATAAAAAGTAGTCTTCAGATATTTTGTGGTAATGATAAGAACAAAATGTCCATTGCCGTAGCTTCATATTTTGATCTCTTGTTGTCACTAGCAGTGTTCTAAGGTTAAGGTCCATGGTATTGTCTGACAAAGAAAGCATCAGGGTTGTTTTAGGTGTTCTCCAAATCTGGAGAATGTGGTCAGTACTAGTCACTAGAATCACTACAAATATGAAAGTTACTGTAAGGAAAAGAAAATAAGAATCTCCAAATTTGATGCATTGTTTTTTACCTACCTTTTTAGTTGTTGCCGTACCAGTTTATCCTATCCCTAACTATTTTTAGCCATGCCCTTCAGAATTAGAGGTTTTGGCACAGTAATAAATTAAGGTAGCGGTTACAGTAGAGTCAAGAGAGACAATTTAAAGGTGGCATTGAATTCACTACACTTTTCAGTAGAATAGTAACAGTGAGTTCCAGAAATACTGAAACATATTGCTGTGTCTAGAAAGATTGTACGTGGATCATCTTACATGGGGTGTTCTGTCAATTGGTCGAGAATCTCTCTGATAAAGTAGAAATATTAAGATATGCATCGGAGATCATGCACTGTCACATTATAAAAGGGGTGCACTAGCTCCAGAAACCGTTACTCTGAGCCATTGTCTTCCTCTTCAAAGTAAGGTCCATCTCTATTTCTTCTTTTGCTTCCAATATGGATGAGCATAAGTTAGGCTACAAGGGAAATGATGTTCTGCAAGAGCTTGAAATACTGACTATGAATGCCAAAGCAGCCCAAGAGCTTATATTGAGAAAAATCCTTGAGAAGAATCATGGTACTGAATACTTGAACAAATTCATGAATGGGTCCACAGACATTTCTGCCTTCAAGAACCAGGTTCCAGTAGTGACATATGATGTGGTCAAACCCTACATTGCAAGGATTGCAGCTGGTGAACACTCTTCAATTTTATGTGGAGACCAAATTGTAGAGCTGCTCCGAAGGTGTGCCTCTCTTCACGATTCTCTCAGTAGTCAATGTTTTTTCATCTGTATAGTAGAGCTATAAGAATCATTGTACATTTATCGGCAGACCCTTTGTACCGACAAAGCTGGGTTTATCGTGTAATGCAACTAATAGAAGGAAAAACAAGCATTGATGCTAGACTGTTGATTATTCAAATGCATGTAGAGTAAAATCCGACACTAAGTAATGTTTTCAGATAATAGAATGTAAATTCTGTTCTGTCGGTAAACTGGAAAATGTCATGTCCTGCTTTTCCACTTCTGCTTACAAATTCTTTCAATCCCAAGAGGTTCATGGTAGTGTTCTTCTTAGTATTTGACAATATAATAACTATTCAATTAGTTCTAAGTAATTGATAACCAGCCCTTCAATTATCTGAAGAAATATCTATCTGTGCTTACTTTTCCAAGTTATTCTGGCCCCCCAGGATCTTCTGATCATGTTATGTCTTCCCTTACGTGTTTGCATCTATGGCAGCACCCAGTTGCTACTATGTGTTGAACAGCTTAGTTGGACTTTCTCCATAGTAACATGTGAAAAGTCAATTAACCTATGCGGAAGCATTAACTGGTTTATATTATGCTAATCTGGTGAAAATGGTTTTTCCTCTATTTACTTCTGGTGACTATCTTTTGATGGTAGCTCTCAGGGACTCCTTTGCTATAAGTCTTCTCTAAATTGAGGTAGATTAGTCCATTTAGCGCTCTCTGAACTTCCATGGTAGGTTGAATGCCTATGTTCCCTACTATGTTCTCCGCCAACAATTATCTGTCGCTTTGGTGAACCACGCATCATATAGAGTTACAAATCGTCTCTCTTTGTCCCCATAAGAAAAATGGAAGTTCAGTAGAACATTAAAGTTGTAAATGTGCAGAAGAAGGCCTATCACTCTTTTCTGTCTTGAAAGAACTGATTGATGTAAGTGCTAGGTTTTACTGTTTTAAAGATCTGTGATTGATATTAACCAAAATTATCAATTTATAGCTCTGGAACTTCTCGGGGTGAGCCAAGATTGATGCCATCCATATCAGAGGATCTTTATCGTCGAACGTACCTGTATAGTCTCATCATGCCTATCATGAACAAGTAAGTTTTGTTTTTTTAATTCATTATCACTCATTATGGCACTTGCAAAGTCAAATAAAAGGAGATAGATCAGGGTTCATCTGTACTCTAAATCTCATATTGTTTGATCACCTCATTGCTGTATCGAAAGGAGCTAGCTGAAGTCATGATGGCATTTATCTAAAGTTTATTCTTGTGCTTGCTATTTAAGAGTTAAATGACAAATGATCCTTACCTCTCTTTATTTATAGAAGCTATATCAATATTTTCTGTGAAGTGCTCAATGGATAGCCAGAAAAAGGCAATTCGCCATTTTTTGTGTCACCTGACCAATGACATTATTTTTTTTCTATTTTATGTTACTTACATAAGCTGGGTCCAGTTCCAGTACACAAGTTGAACTAGTCCCTTCAACTTATTAGTTAAAAAGTTTTAGAATAAATTGAAACATTAGATTTCTGCTTTAGAAGTGAAAGGTGATACAAAACCATTACTTAACCTATGCAATTAGCTGGTTAATTGGTAAACATCTCAAAAGGTATTTTGCTTTAGCATTATATTGATACCTGAATTTGGATTGAACTGCTTGCATTCCTGTGTGATATATATTTATCTTATAGTTTTGCTCTTACGTGGATTGGACATAATTAAATAAAGCTCTTACAGAGTGCCTTACCAGTACATTCCATAGGTTTCACAGTTTGCAGATAGAATTTACCATGGTGGTAACAACTGTTGTCTTAGTGAAATCTGCAGGTATATACGGGGCCTTGGTGAGGGGAAGGCCATGTATCTTCTCTTTGTGAAAGCTGAAACATTGACAAACGCAGGCATTCCAGTCCGATCAGTCCTCACTAGCTATTATAAGAGCCCTCACTTTTTGCACCGCAAACACGACCAGTACAACAAGTATACTGGTCCTGATGAGATCATTCTTTGCCATGACAGCAAGCAAAGCATGTACTGCCAGCTACTTTGTGGCCTGGTAGAGCGCCAGCATGTTCTTCGTCTTGGAGCAGTTTTTGCTTCCGCATTCCTTCGATCTATCAGCTTTCTTGAGCAACATTGGTGTGACCTAGTTAATGACATCCGAATCGGTCAGCTCAGTTCCAGCATCACCAATTCCATGTGCCGGTTGGCCATGGAGAGTTTCCTTGCACTGCCCAACTCTGAGCTAGCTGATGAAATTGAGGCGATATGCAGCTCTGGGTCATGGAAGGGAATTCTTGGCAGGCTCTGGCCAAATGTTAAGTACATTGAAGCTGTCCTTACGGGCACGATGGCACAATATATCCCCATGCTCGAATTCTACAGTGACAGTAGGATTCCCTTGGTCTGCACCATGTATGCTTCCTCAGAAACCTACTTTGGTGTCAATCTGAAGCCACTGTGCAGCCCAAAAGATGTGTCTTACACCATCCTTCCAAACATGGCCTACTTTGAGTTCATACCATTGGAGGATGGCCTCAAGTTAACAGAGGATGATGAGGTGGTGGAGAATGACAAGCTTGTCAGCCTGGTGGATGTCAAGGTTGGATGCTACTATGAGCTTGTTGTCACCACATTTTCCGGTAAGAAACCTCTTGCAAGTATCTTGGTAGCTCAATTGTGGGCTACACACTTAGTTAACTGAAAACAATAATTCTGCTCACTGAAACAGTGATCATCAGCATTGCATGTAATCTGCTAGTGGATTTTGTTTAGCAAAAATGGAATACTTGCTGCGTGCTTTTTTTGAAGAGTAAAACACATACATATATCCAAAATTCTGAATTTCAGTTTTTGCTCAGGTCTTTACAGGTACAGGGTTGGTGATGTACTTCAGGTTGCAGGCTTCTACAACCGTGCACCACAGTTCAAATTCATCTGCCGGAGAAATGTTATCCTCAGCGTTGATTCAGACAAGACCAACGAGGAGGACCTTCACAATAGCGTAGTCCGTGCCAAGAAAATTCTGGAGAATCGAAACTACCTCCTCTTGGAGTACACTAGCTGCACCGACACCTTCAGTGTCCCAGGCCACTATGTGTTGTTCTGGGAGATCAAATCCACCTACGAAAGCGCAACTCCATGCGCACCTCTCGAAACACAGCTCCTTGAGAGATGCTGCATCGCTGTTGAGGAGTCACTTGACTATGTGTACAGGCGCTGCCGAACTCATGACAGGTCAGTCGGGCCGCTGGAGATAAGGCTGGTTGAAGCTGGCGCCTTTGATGCTCTGATGGATCTGCTGGTCAATCAAGGCAGCTCCATTAACCAGTACAAAACTCCAAGATGCATCGAGTCTGGTCCTGCGCTGAAGCTACTCAATTCCAGGGTCACTGCTTCCTTCTTTAGTTCCCGGGATCCTGAATGGACTGTGTAAGCTTTCTGGTTCAGCGATATAGTGTTCTTCCGGGGTTGGTTCACCAAACTGTGTTCACAGTATGCTGAAAGGAGGAGCATCTCGAACCTTTTCACTTTGTGTGGGTTCCTTGTCTAGAAGCTCCTCTGTTAAGCTTAAATAATCTGAAATGCTTGAACTGAGTTTATTGCATGCACTTCATCTTGTTTGCTTTGGTATGTGGGTGATGTAATAGTCTTGCATTCATATAATGTTGTTCTCTGTATCATTTGGTATTAAAGTAGCACGGAGCTGATTCATGACATGGTCATTCTGAGTCATGGCGTGCAGAAGCTGCACTACATCATGTGGCATTATCCATAGAGCAATAATGATTGTGGACATTGACATACTACTATTAGCATGTAACTTATTTGAGATCTGCTACACCAGAGAAAATCCTTATCTGAAAGATGCTGAAACAGAATAATGTGAAGAAAAAGTTCCCTTTCTGTGGTTATTTGGCACCAACTGTGGACATCTTTAATTATATGTTTCTGCAGATTAACAGCTACTAGTCTCTGCTGTTTCAACTCTGAACATACAGGTAGTCTGAAACCTGAAGGGGTCGTGGCTGGCCTCGCCCGCGCAGAACGCCGGAGCAATCGCTGGCCTTTCGCGCGGGTCGACGGGCCCACTCCTGCGTCGCGTTGGTTTTCATGGCCATGGGCTATATTGGGCCTAAAGACAGCTCAGGTACAAACAGTTTCGTCAGCAAGCATCGTGCCTTGAACATTTTCGTCCTTTGTGATGAACAGCGTTTCCGCTGTTGCACAAACCAGAAGGCAAGGAGCGATTGGCTCGTAGTCTGACGGTATTACGATTCAGTGTACCCTGACCACCAAGGTTCAAATCCTGTTGCTCGCAAGCGACATTTTTGTCGACAACGAGACGTCAATGATGACTTCGGAAATCTTCAGATCTGCCGGGTGCTCAATTCTTCGAAGGTGGGTAGGGGAGCGTCTGCATTGTACTGTGTAATTTAAAAAAAATAGAAGTCAAGGAGCTAAGCGTGAAAAAAAGTTCATACGGAAGCTTCTTAGACGACGGCAAGCTTCTTTTCTCCCTCTAGCCCTACATATGCTGTACAGCACTTGCACAGCTTTTGTTGTGTGTTTCATGATATGAAGATGAAGCCGCATCACATAACATAACGGAGGCCATGCCGGCTTTCCGAAAGCAACAAGAGTTTTCTTTCAACCATCGTAATCATGGCTAGTCACGCTAGCTTAGTGCTTGCTTCCGAGCTAAGGACTCGATCGATGAGTACACAGCCAAAGTTTGGACTTTGGAGGGGCACACGCAGCACTCGTACGTACGTGTCTGCACTCTGAATGGACCCAACAAGATCTCCTTTTCAGATGGACCTGTGCCTGTGCGCGTGCTTTCTCGTCCGCTCACTGGTGTGCTAAAAAGCTACTACTCCAATTGCAAGCCATCCATCGATCGAGCACACAGCCAGCCTACACGTACAGCTCCATGTCAGACTTTTGCCATCTTTTCCTCACCAGCGCCAGTGTGAGTGAGTAGAGCCTGGCGCTAGCCCGGCCTTCTCGAATTTCTTTTCTTTTCTAGCTGCTACTGGCTTGGCCTCGAGCTTAGAGCTAGCTCTGAGCTCGGATCTTTCAGGACGTACGTACGGTACAAAGAGATACGGTGCCGGACTGCCCCTTGTACGTACGGAGTACTACTTGATCGCCACCTCTCCTCAGGTGAAAATATAGCAAGAAAAACATTGTATATGCGCATGTACGATACGTACTACTCCTGCACACTGTATTTAATCCCGGTCGACACATTTTACAGGCTAGGGAATGAATAGCACGTTGGCTAATGCCTGCACTCTAGAGGTCACCACTACGATGAATTGAAAACGCAGATCTCCGGTGATTCCGTCGTACTGATGATCCACGGCGCGCGGGGCTAATAATAATTAAGCAAAACAAGCTTTCAGAGTTGGGCAAAAGGAGGCTTATGCAAGTCGGTTAGTCAAACCATGGTGATGGCTAATAAGTGTCGGGATGGGTATCTTTGTGGTGCACCTGCAACCTGAAACCTGCGTATGCAGATCGACACATGCGTGCGGCATGCATGAGAGGTGAGATGATTTCAGAGAGTAGAGTGATTTCCTTTCAGATATTAGGGGACTCGGGAATCTAGCTAGGTATTACGGAACGAACCAAGCAGGACAAGCAACAATGGGCGAAACGGCGATACCTGACCGATCTTTTCTCGCCACTTTGAAGTAAGGCGATCCCAAATTTGGGAGGCAAATTTAGAAGTATAGTGTCACTTCTTAATCATTACATCGCTGTAGCATTTCGTTTGTATGTATAAAAAATTATCCAAAGATTGATTAATTAGGCTCAAAATGTTCATGTCTTAGAGTACAATAAAATTGTGCAATTAATTTTTAATTTCATCTACATTTAGTACTTCATGCGTGTTATGACATTTGAATTGGACCGGAGCGGATCTCGCCACCAAAGATGGGCATTGGTGAATGAATGAATCCCCCACACCTGCCTGTCAGCTCATTTTACACATCACATCAATGAATGCTTAGCGGGTGTACTGGGAGGAGGAGGAGGAGGAGTTAGTTGCAAAATGGCAAGAGGGCGCGCGGCAGCCATGAATGCCCGGGCTGGGCTGGCTGGTCTGCTCTCTGGCATTGACATTGGAGGCAGAGAGGGCCATGAACCCACCTGACCTCTGCCAGGTTTGTCCCTCGCGCTCCAGTCGATGCCATGCCGGCCGCCGCGCAGTAATCACTCGTCTGAGCCAGACGGGACGGCCTTGATCACGAGCTAGCCTTCAGATTAGAGATCCTCGTTCATTCATTCACAGCCCTGGGCTCGCGCGGTGGATCCATGGATCATCATCATCATCATCTCATCTGATCTGGCGATGCATTCATACATTTGCTGCTGTTGCGCCAGCGCAAAAGACCATGCGCTAGAGAACAAGCGGAGGAGCCATCTTTCTAATCTAGAGCTCATGCATTCCCTGAGCTCTCATTAGTCCACGTTAGTAAAAAATCATATCCTTTGGATGAAAAATGAACGGTAAGAAATAAATGTTAGCAAAATCCAATGTTAGATGATTTTCAAATCTCAGGTATTCTCCAGATTCATCTATGCTGGGATCGCAGCCGCACAAACAACTCCTCTCGATGCTCTTCCCCGTCCCGGTAGCGTTCCCAAAGAGGAAACCACCTCGTCACTCGACTCACCAAGCACGCACGGCCATCCAGGCACACATGTCGGCAGCCTCCTATGTGAGAGGTCTGGCCCTTCACCGACCAGCTCGCTGTCTACCCATATGCTGCCACGATGGTGAACCAGGCCACCATGATATGTCATACCGGGGTGTTCACGTAAACCCGAATGTTGCAATATGTGTCCAGAAATGCAACAAAACACATATAGCTTATAAATATGGAAAATCAGAGTACATATGTACATTAGAGTTTACCTAAATAAAGCACAGCGGAAATCTATGTATTAACTATCTCGACAGGTAGAACCTCAAGTCCACAGGGACACCGACTGGTTGACCACATCTCAGAAGTACGGAAGATCTTCAGAAAACTCAGTAGCTATCTCAACCACTAATCCATCTGTTATCCATCCAGGATTTTGTTGAATAATGGCAAGTGTAAGTAAAACATTTACTTAGCAAGTATAACACGGTGTATGAAGGCTTAAAAAAGGCTTGACAGGCTCAACTGCATTAGCGCTTTTAGTTGATTCATTTTAGCATTATAACCAAGTTACTACAAGTGAATGAAGTCCCAGTTGCAACCCAATTAATAAAGTATGAGTGACATTAAGCACAAAGGAACATCATATTCTAATCATAAAGGATCCAGGCCGCTCGTGACCCTGACCAAGGCTATCATGATAGATTGTACACTCTGCAGAGGTGTCGGTGCCGGGATCGGTCGGTTAATCCCCGGCGTCTAAACAGAATGCGCTGTGTCCCGTCCCTTGACGGTTGATGCAAGAGCTAGCACGAAGAGGCGAGGATTTATCCTGGTTCCGACCGTGAGGTCGTACGTCCAGCAGGGTGCGCTCGGGCGCTGTACTATCTTGCACCGGAGTGCTTGCAGAGGGGGAGGGCTACAAGCAAGGCGGGAGAGGAGGTGGATTCTCCAAGTCCCTGAGGATGAGTCTGAATATCGCGTGAAGCGGTGTGTGTGATTGCGTTTCGGGTTGTTCGCCCCCTCCTCCCTCGCCCCCTGCAGGTCGGTCCCTTCCTCCTTTTATAGACCAAGGAGAGAAAGGGGGGAAGTTTACAAGTACGAGTGGGATGTGCGCTACAGGGACATGTACTGGGGAGCATGGCGCCGGGCGTGCCATCGTCCTTGACCCTGGAGGGGGATTTATGGCGAACCCCGTCTCCCGGGGGTGTCGTGGCCGTCCCTGTGCTTGTCCTGGAGTGTCTCCGAGGGGCGGCGCTGCCGTAGCCCGCGTCTAGCTGCCCGCTCGCTGGTTGACTTCGAGGGCGGGGCAGGTGAGGAAGGACCGGAGTTGGCGGCACAGGGGTCGGTATGGTGGCTGCCGTCAACCACAGTGCGCGGCGTGTTCGGTTCACCAGGGGATGGTCGAGAGTTGGCGGATTTGACCCGGCGTTCGTCATCACCAGGCCACGCTTGACCGGAGTCTGTACTCGGTCGTCGCCCAGATATTTGTTCGAGAGCCCTCCATACCCATTCGAGGGCTCCCCACCGGGGGGAAGGACGGGAGTGGGTATAACAGTGGCTTGGAATGACGCCTGCCAGTCAGCACAGGACCTCGCACAGTCCCGCGTGCGCCCGCACAGCGCCGGTGAGGACGCACAGTGACTGGAGCAGATGGAACAGTGAGCTCTGCGGTGTCAGTGGCGCGGCATGGGGAAAGATCGCCTTTTGACTTTGGCGCCCGCCTGACGGGGCGGGCATTAAATGCCGTTGTCGGGCAGGGAGCCGGAGTGCGCCGCGTTAAGTAGAGAGTTGGCCTCGAGCGAGGCGGAGTCGACTCGCCCGCTCGAGGGAGCGCGCAACCCTCGAGCGAGGCGGGTTTTGCGTCGCGCCTGCTCGAGGGTGCGCGGCCCTCGAGCGAGGCGGAGACGGGGGGTAGCGACGTTGGCCCTCCCGACAGATGAGCTCGGACGACCGTTCTTGGGCCGCGATAGGTTGTGACGGGCCGAGCTGCCTGGCCGGGCCTTCCGGGCTATTGGTGATTCGGCCTTTCGCGGCATATTGTTTTTTGAGGGTGATTACCCCGATGATTAGGGGACCCCCTGGGTTTGTCCCCGACAGTAGCCCCCGAGCCTTTGCCGGACTAAGGATTAGTCGGGCAGAGGCTGATGGTTCGCGGGATCGTTCTCGGGCATTCTGCGGGGATTACCCCTTCTCGGTTATGTACGTTCTTCCGTGGGGGCGCGCGAGCGCACCCGCGGGTGTAGCCCCCGAGCCCTTGGAGGAGTGAGTTCACTCGTGCAAGGGCTTTGACTTTCGAGGGTTGAGTCAGTCGCTCCTCTTTCGATGCGACAGGGGTGAGACCGAGTTATATGGAACTCGGGGGGCGGACCCTGCACGGCTTTGATGTTTTTCGCGCATAAGAGGAGGAGGAGATGCTGCAAGGAGCCCCCGAGCTCCTGGCCCACGCGGAGGCGATCGGAGGGGCTTCTTGTCTTTGAGTTGCGACCCTCGCTTCCCCTTCGCGGGGGAGAGGGGTGAGGTCATCCGTGCAACCCTCGAGTCGGGCAGCGTACACGGAGGCCTCGGTGAGCTGTTAGCGGGTAGTTCAAGTGGACGTCCGTGCCCCGTTCGCTAGGGGTCGGCTCGTGGTCCGGAGACACGTCCATGTAGCGCTTGCAAAGGTTTGCTAGGTGGGGCTCGGTCCCTTTCGTAGGGACCGAGGGCGCGAAAGCTCTCCCTCGTTGGGATCCCCCCGACTAGCTGCCTTTGTCTGGCCTTGAACACGACAGGAGCGTCCCCAAACTTCGCGTTCGGGGTAAAGTCCGTTCGACACGCCCGAATCGTCCCTGACTCTGTTGATCTGGAGCGCCTGTCGAACCCTTTCGAGGGCCAGGCTTCGTACTCCTGATCAGTAGGGCCTTGCGTAAGATGCAGGTTGCCCCCGAGCTCCTGGCCCGTGTGGAGGCGATCGGAGGGGCTCCCCGTCTTTGATTTTCGACCCTCGCTACCCCTTTCGCGGGGGAGAGGGGTGAGGTCATCCGTGCAACCCTCGAATCGGGCAACGTACGCGGATACCTCGGTGAGCTGTTAGCGGGTAGTTCAAGTGGACGTCCGTGCCCCGTTCGCTAGGGGTCGGCTCGTGGTCCAGAGACACGTCCATGTAGCGCTTGCAAAGGTTTGCTAGGTGGGGCTCGGTCCCTTTCATAGGGACCGAGGGCGCGAAAGCTCTCCCTCGTTGGGATCCCCCCGACTAGCTGCCTTTGTCTGGCCTTGAACACGACAGGAGCGTCCCCAAACTTCGCGTTCGGGGTAAAGTCCGTTCGACACGCCCGAATCGTCCCTGACTCTGTCGATCTGGAGCGCCTGTCGAACCCTTTCGAGGGCCAGGCTTCGTACTCCTGATCAGTAGGGCCTTGCGTAAGACGCAGGTTGTCCCCGAGCGGCGGGCTCGAGGCTTGGCCGAGCGCGATTGGCGGCCTTCGCATTATTCGGTCCGGGGCACCCTTTGAACCTTTTCGAGGTTCGGGCTTCGAGTCCCCGATTAGTCGCGTCCGTGCCTAGGGAAGGAGGAGCGCTGCAGCTTTACCTGGGGGGAACCCAATGGTTGGGTCGTCTCGGCTCCGCGGGCCCGCGCACAACCGCTGGCGGGCGTGGGCGGGGCTGACGCGTCGCGGAGTGGGCGAAATGGGCGTAGTGGGCGCGCCTTTTTAGGCGGCGTTGGCGTGTGCCAGGGGGAGGCGAGGTAACGGGTAGTTAATGCATCGCAGGCGCGCCGTTTCCGCTTACCGTGCCGTAATAAATGCCGCCGCCCACGCGCGCCGGTTATTTGGCGATCCTCGTCGTGCGCCTGGCCCGGGTGTCAGTGACTCCACATGCCGCCGCGCTTAGCGCGCGGGCTCGGTGGCGGCACGCGCGTGCTGGCGTGGCGGGGCCGCACTTCGCGTGCATTCTTCGGACCGAGCGGTCGGGCCGCTGTTTGATGGCGTGGTCGAACGGGCGCGTCTTTTGTGACGAGGCGTTATGTAGGGCAGGATCTGAGGCGACGTGACGGTTCGGACGTCTGTCGTGTCGTCCCACTTCGTGGCCCACCGGATAAACGTGGTTTCCCGCCCCGGGATGGTTTTCCATACGGGCGGGCCCAATTATCAGTGGCTTGAACTGGCTTCCCTTCTTAGGTGCCTGTGGGCGACTATCTTTGACCCGGTCCGCTCGCTTGGTCCGCGGCTGATTCGCTCGTGGTTCGCTGGGCGTGAGAACCGTACCGCGGGCAGGCCGAGTCAAGGAGGCGGTCAAGGTTGCTCACGTGATACGGCTGGTAGCTCGCATCCGCACGCGAATCTTCCGATCACCCACCCACGGGAGTAACAGTCGCGACCCCGGGGCGCCTATAAAGGCAGTCGTCCAGGCGGGGAGAGAGGATCATCACCGGGTTCTTGTGTAGCTCGTCGGGTATGCAGAGTTACAAACTTCATCCGCCCGATGGGCTTCAAAGTGGGAGTAGGGTGGTCCGGGGTTTCGTTCCCGGCGCGCGCCATTGATGCCAGAAGAAAGTCGACGAGGGGAGGTGGGCATGCTGCGGGAAAGGAGCAGGGCGTCGCACTCCTCATCAGGGAGGCGGTGACCTTGCCGGTGGCGAGGCGCATCAAGGACATTGCGGCGGTCGCTTCGTTCGCTAGGAAACTAGCAGAAGGCGTTCGCCGGTCGTCGTCCTTGCGAGGGCGCTCATCGACGGCAGGGCGCGAAGACATGCCCTGTCCGGCGGTCAAGTGGTCCAGCGTCCTTCGTCCCGCAGCCGCCCGTCCACCGGGTTCTTCGGTTAGCTGGCGCGCCACTGTCGGTGCCAGAAGAAAATCGACGAGAAAGTTGTGGAGACTGGTTCTCGTGATAGTGTGCTGGCCGGCTAGCTGAAGTAGTACGAGAGCCCCGTTGGGGTGGCTCCGGTCTTTGTATCTTTAAAACGGCCTATGGCCGAGTGTAATTTTTCATCGTGATCTCGCCATTCACGGCGTGTAAGGAATGAATCCTGTTTGTGCCTAACCTTTTTATGGGTTTGCACGATCTTGTATTTGCGTTGAGAGTTTTCGTGCGGAAATGTGCCTTTTCTCATGATTTAGGAACGACCTTTGCCAAGGAGTTCGTTTTCGTGAGTGACTTTGAGCGTTGAGCGACGGGGGGGATGCTGTGGCCTTTCGAGGGCGTAAGCAGTCCCACGACCCTACCAACCGTCCTCTGTAGTAACTCACGCCTTGCTTTTAGTCTTCCTCGATCTTTGAGGGGAAAGGACTGACAACGCTTTCTGGGTTTCGACCGAGGGAAAAATCGGACCCTTCTCGCGATCTCTGGGATGCCGAGTCCGTCTCCGCGAGTTCCTGCAATGATTCCGGGAGTTTGGTCCCGTATTTTTGCGATTAGCAGCGTGACAAATAAGGGCGTTCGGATTTAGTTAGGGTTTTGCAACCGAGGTTTCGTTTGTTTGGCGTGCCGCGCCTTCCTCTTAACTCGAGATCGGTCTCGGCAGGGGAACACCAGTAACTTTGGCGTCGAGTGGCGAGGGGGATGCCGTAGCCTTCGGGGGCGTGGGCGGTCCCACGACTCTGCCGACTCTTAGCCGCGGTAGACTCGTGCCTTGCTTTCACCTTTCTGGATTTAAGGAGGAAAAGCTTGGCGGCCTGGTTAATCGTTCTATTGTGCTACTCTTAGCTCTTCGAAAGATTGTGGCCGGGTATTTCGAATCCGCAAGTAATTAAGGCATGGAGTGGAGAGGGAGATGCCGTATCCCTTCGAGGGCGTAGGCGGTCTCACGGCTCAGCCGGCTCTAGCTTTAGTTAGCTTGCGTCCCGCATCTTTCTAGGCGCCTCGAGTTTTAGCACAACTTTCGAAAAAACCGGGACGATTAGGGGGGTTAACCCCCCTGCAGCCCCCGAGGGGGGGCTTGGCTTTATTAAAAATAAAACCGAGTCCCCCTTGTTTGTGTTGTTAGCAACAATGTTTTCATGTTTTTCGCAAACTCTTTATTATTGTTAACTAAGAACACGAAGTATTTACAAGAAATACTGAGAGTTTTAAGGATAGAAGCGACGTAGCTGTTGGATGTTCCAGGCGTTGGTGAAGACCTCGCCCTTCTCGTTCGCCAGCTTGTAAGTGCCGGGTTTGAGGACCTTGGCGATGATGAACGGTCCTTCCCATGGCGGAGTGAGCTTGTGGCGCTCTCGGCTGTCCTCGCGTAGTCTTAGAACCAGGTCCCCTTCGTGGAGGTCCCGACGCCGTACCTTCTGAGCTTGGTATCGCCGAAGCGATTGTTGGTAGCGTGCTGAGTGAAGCAACGCTACGTCGCGAGCCTCGTCCACCTGGTCCAGCGAGTTCTCGTGGTCCCGCTGGTTTTGGTCTTCCTGGTAGGCCTTAAGCCTCGGAGACCCGTACTCCAAGTCTGTTGGGAGGACGGCTTCGGCGCCGTAGACAAGGAAGAACGGGCTGAAGCCTGTGGCCCTGCTTGGGGTTGTCCTGAGACTCCAGATCACTGACGGCAGCTCAGCAACCCATTTCCGGCCAAACTTGTTCAGCTTGTTGAAGATCCTTGGCTTCAGGCCTTATAGTATCATGTCGTTGGCACGTTCTACTTGGTCGTTCGTTCGTGGATGTGCCACGGCCGACCAATCAACGCGAATGTGATGGTCGTCGCAGAACTCCAAGAACTTCTTGCTGGTGAATTGGGTGCCGTTGTCAGTGATGATCGAGTTGGGTACCCCGAATCGGTGGATGATGTCGGTGAAGAACATTACGGCCTGCTCAGATCTGATGCTGGTGATGGCCCGGACCTCGATCCACTTCGAGAACTTGTCGATGGCTACCAACAAGTGGGTGAAGCCCCCGGGCGCTGGGCGGATGAAGCGTCCCCTCGAAAGAGAGAACTTAATGTGATACAAATACCAGTCCCAGGATGCTGGTTTACATTGTTACAACAGATAGTTCAGAACAAAGACAACATTACGGAAGACGGTGGCATTGCAGGGCCACGACAAACAGAACTAACACTAAGCTCCAGATAAAGAGGTTGATAACATAGAGGTCTTCATCAGAGTGGCAACGCATGCGGCTTCCAGCGGGTGACCCTAACACACAGGCAGAGGTTGGGTGCAGAACGAACCCCACTAGACGAGATCCTCAGGCACAAAGTCCTGGTCTGCCTCTGCAACAGGTTAAGCAAGGGTGAGTACATGCGTACTCAGCAAGCGCAACCACAACCACGGAGGGATATAGCAGAAGTATGCAAGTATTGTATCAAGGAGGGCTCATGGTTCATTTAGCAGCAAAGCAAATTTTATTACACATGCAAGGGGTTGGTTTTCGCAATGGGTTTTCACAAATGTTTCTTTTAAAAGGAACAGTAAATGTAACACTTTTCTTTGTACAAGATTTTGTTGCTACCAGATTTCCCATCTGTCGTAGCCCAAGTCAAAACATTTCTCAGCTTACTCAAATGCCAACATTTTCCTTACACCAAAACAGGGGACTAGTGAAGTGACCAAGCCGTAACTCGCCCAATACCGTGGACACGGCTATCCGGATAGGTTTTAACTCTGCAGAGGTGTACACAACCACAAGTAGGCTACCACAACAAGAACACCTTAGTGCCAGTGCAGCTCCTATCAAAGCCATTACCCACCATAGCTAAACTGACAAGTTACCACAGACGCAACCAGGGGTTAGCAACCTACCAACGAGGTTCCAACCAGGGGCATACCTCACATAGACCGTATCCCCGGCTCCATGGCCCTCTGTTGCTCACCAGCACACCACATAACCAGCAGCTCAACTAGTGGGATTTATGCTAGGCCGTTGCCACATACAACGGTCGAGTGGTGGTACAGAAAAATGGGTTAGGCTAGATGACACATCAACATCATCCCAAAACTTGTGATAGGATAGACAACTCCCACCATGCTCAACCACAGAGGTTAGAGCTCACCTCGGCATTTCACACAAGAACTACCGTCTGTCTCATCCCACACGGGGTACTCATTTTATTTACACAAATCAGCTCTTTTATTTTAAAGCACGCACACGGTTGCTTTTGTAAATACCCAAATATTTGTTATGGGGGGGTAAAATGGTAAAAAGTTCCTAAGCATTTCTAGCAGTGACTCATATTCAAATAGACATTGCCATATTTAAATATTAATCTAGGTTGTCAAGGAAACAGTCATAGCAATCAAGGAATGGCTATCCAACCGGGTTTAGCAGTAAAATCATGCAAGTTTTATAAAACAGGCCATGGGTTGTGTTTATAAAAGTTGGGACAACAATATGCATCAAAGGGTGGGATTGCACTTGCCGTTCTCCCAACCCTCGGGGGATTCCTGCCCGGGGTCTTGGTCTCCAAACTCCTGCTCGTAGACTTGCTCCTCCTCGGGTCCTTCCTCGTTTACAGCGGAGTCTACGGCACACACAAACAAACACCCAATAAATAAAAGAAAAAGCTTTTATTGAGCTCCAGAAGAAAGAACGGAGAATGAGAGCGAAAGATAATGACATGATTATTTTTGAGTGTGAACTGGTTGGATTTGGCAAGAGTATGTTGGTGAATATTGTGGTGGAGTTTGGGGTCAAACAGGATTAATTTGGCGCATGAAATGACGAGTTTAGTGGGGTTTAGGGGCTGTTTAAAAAGAAAAGGACCTTTCTGTAAATAGGGAAAAGCTCAGGGGCTTCTGGCGAAATAAACAGAGAGAGGGGTAATAGTGTTGTATGGACTGCGGGTTAATTTGTTTAAAGTCCAGGGGGTCATGTGTAAACGTGCAAGAGAGAGGGGCTCCTGTTTAAGTGGACGGCGGGTTGAATAGGACAAACATCAGGGGGTTACGGGCAAAACTGCCCTTTCTTCCTCGCGACACAGTGCAGGGGGGGAGCGGCGGCGGCGGTACTGACCGGCCGGATTGCCGGCGATTGGGGCGGCGGCGGCGGACGGGATCAGGGGGGAAAGAGAGAGGGGGCCACGGCAAGTTCACTGGTGGCCTTACCTCGGGCGGAGGTGAAGTGAGGCGGCCGGTCCACGTGAGCGGCGGCGGCAGCGGCAATGGCGAGTGCGGCGGCGGTGCTACGGTGGCGGAGAGGTCCAAATGGAGGGTGGGTGAGCTGGTGGTGAGGGGGAGGGTGCTCAGGGTCCCTTTTATAGGCGCGGAGGAGTGGTGAGAGAGTGGGCCGACGAGAGGGGGCTCGGCGGCGGTGGTGGTGGCCGGCGGGCGGGATTAAAGGCGGTCCGCGGGTTGGTGGTACGGCGGCGCTGTTCTTGTCGCGTGCGTGCGTCGCGTCGCGGCGTGCGAGCCCGAGCAGATGGGGCCGTGGCGAGGACGGGCGGTGGCGTGTCCTGCGCGGAGCTCGGCGTGTCGACGAGCGGCGGGTGGTCGGCACGGCAATGGCGCCCGGTCGTGGCAGAGCAGCGGTGGGCGGCACGACAGCAGTGGTGGCGGGGTGCGGAGCGGAGCAGAGTGCGCGCGACCGAGCCGCCCGGTGGCGTGCGGGTGGAGCTGAGGCGGCAGCGGGAAGGTCGGCGGCGAGCCAAGCAGAGGAGCGGTGGGGCCGGCGTGGTGACGGACACGGCGACGACGCCGTGGTTGAGGGTGGCCGCGGTGGGAGACGGCACGGCAGCGTGTCGGCGAGCAGGAGGGTGGGGCGCGGAGGAGGGGTGGCACGGCGCCGGCCGGTGGCAGAGCGGCAGCGCCGGCGGTGTCGGCCAGAGGAAGCAGGGGAGGGGAAACAGGAAAAGGAGGAAAAGGGGAAAAAGGAAAGAGAGAGAAAAGAAGAAAGAGAAAAAGAAAAAGAGAGAGAGAGGAAAAGGGGAGGGGACGGTGGAATTCGCGGCGGGTGGTCGACGACGGTCGGCCAAGGATGGGTGGCCCGGCGGTCGACCCGAGAGCGGGCGACGCGGGATGGGACGGAAAGGAGGCGGTGACAAAGAGGCGAACAGGAAAAAAAAAGGGCGGTGATAACAAGGCGGGAAGATTGGCGGGAACGGGAGCTCGGCGGAAAAAGTTTTGAAACAACTTTTACCGGGTGTGTTAATTAGGTGATTTTCCGGAGATCAAAACGCGGGCGTTACAGCGGAAGGGCCCCACGAGATCCAACCCCCAGACCGCGAAAGGCCATGTTACAGGGATGGTCTGCAGGGCGTGCGCCGGGAGATGCGTCTTTCGTGCGTAGAACTGGCACCCTTCGCAGGTGCGCACGACCTCGTTTGCGTCGGACACGGCGGTGGGCCAGTAAAAGCCTTGCCGGAATGCGTTACCCACGAGGGTACGCGGCGCTGCGTGGTGTCCGCACGCCCCGGCGTGGATGTCGCGGATCAACTGCCTTCCCTCGGGGATGGGGATGCATCGCTGCAAGATCCCTGAGGCACTGCGCTTGTACAGCTCGCCGCCGACCGAGACGAAGGCCTTGGCCCTTCTGGCGATGCGGCGCCCCTCAGTTCGGTCCGAGGGCAGTTCTCCACGATCGATCCATGCGAGGTATGGATCACGCCAGTCTTGTGGTCGTGTGTCTGCGTCGATTTCCATGGTCTCGGCCAAAGAGATTTCGGCGTCGAGGGCTTCGAGCCCCTCTTTCGAGGGGTCCTCCTCCATGGGCTCGACTCCCGCAGCCCCCGAGGGTTTCCTGTGGGCTCCGGCCTTTGATTCGAAGCTGACAGAGGGGCGGTCGAGGTCGCGGGCGAAGACGTTCGGAGGAACGGTGATTCGCTCTGACGCGATCTTGGCCAGCTGATCCGCTTCCTCGTTGTATTTGCGCACGATATGGTTCAACTCGAGACCACAGAATCTGTCCTCGAGACGACGAACCTCGTTGCAATACGCCTCCATCTTTTCGTCGCGGCAGCTTGCGTTCTTCATCACTTGGTCGATGACCAACTGAGAATCTCCCCGGACGTCGAGGCGTTTGACGCCGAGGTCGATGGCGATGCGGAGCCCAGCGAGGAGGGCTTCGTACTCCGCCATGTTGTTCGACGCTGGGAAGTGCAAGCGGACCACGTACCGGATATGTTCTCCGAGGGGTGAGACGAAGAGGAGGCCCGCGCCTGCCCCGGTTTTCATCACCGACCCGTCGAAGTACATGGTCTAGCATTCGGCCTGGATCTGCGGCGGCGGAAGTTGGACGTCGGTCCACTCAGCGACGAAATCCGCTAAGGTTTGCGATTTTATCGCCTTTCGCGGTGCGTAGGAGAGAGTTTCTCGTACGAGTTCCATAGACCATTTCGCTATTCTACCCGAGACGTCCGGGTTGCGGACTATCTCCCCCAAAGGGAAAGATGAGACCACGGTGACCGGGTGGGCCTCGAAGTAGTGTCGCAGCTTTCGACGCGCGAGCACTACGGCATAGATTAGCTTCTAGATCTGTGGATACCGCATCTTGGTTTCGGTCAGCACCTCGCTGACGTAGTACACCGGCCTCTGGACCGGCAGAGCGCGGCCCTCCTCTAGCCTTTCCACAATGATGACGGCGCTGACAACTTGCGTTGTCGCAGCCACATATAGGTAGAGAGGCTCACCGCTCCGCGGCAGCGTGAGGATGGGTGCGCGTGTGAGCGATGCTTTTAGCCCGTCGAGGGCTTTTTGGGCTTCGGGGGTCCATGAAAAGCGTTCGTGCTTTTTTAGGAGCCGGTACAAAGGTAAGCCCTTTTCACCAAGTCGAGAGATGAAGCGGCTAAGCGCTGCAAGGCAGCCCAGTACTCTTTGCACCCCCTTGAGGTCCCGAATTGGCCCCATTCGTTCCAGGGCCGAGACTTTTTCGGGGTTGGGTTCGATGCCTCGCTGGGAGACGATGAAACCCAATAACATGCCTCGCGGCACCCCGAATACGCATTTTTCCGGATTCAACTTTACCCCGTTCGCCCGGAGGCAACCGAACGTGATTTGCAAATCGTTGACCAGATCGTTCGCCTCTCTGGTTTTCACAACGATATCGTCGACATATGCCTCAACGGTCCGCCCGATGTGGCTTCCGAAAATGTGTTGCATACATCGCTGGTATGTAGCTCCAGCGTTTCGGAGGCCAAACGGCATAGTGACGTAGCAAAACATGCCAAACGGGGTGATGAAAGAAGTCGCGAGCTGGTCGGACTCTTTCATCTTGATTTGATGATAACCGGAATAAGCATCAAGAAAGCATAGCAATTCGCACCCAGCGGTGGAGTCTACTATTTGATCTATTCTAGGCAGAGGAAATGGAACCTTAGGGCATGCTTTATTTAAACCGGTATAGTCTACGCACATGCGCCATTTTCCATTTTTCTTTTTAACTAGAACAGGATTAGCAAGCCAGGTTGGGTGAAATACCTCTTTGATGAACCCAGCTTGCAGGAGCTTTTGCACCTCCTCCCCGATGGCGCGGCGCTTTTCCTCGTCGAACCGCCGCAGTCGCTGTACCACCGGCTTGGAGTGTGGCTTGATGTCGAGGCTGTGCTCGGCGACCTCCCTCGGGATCCCCGGCATGTCCGAGGGTCTCCACGCGAAGATGTCGGCGTTGGCGCGGAGAAAGTCGACGAGCACTGCTTCCTATTTGGGGTCGAGGGTAGTGCTGACCCTCAACGCCTTGCCCTCGGGGGCAGCGGGGTCGAGGGGCACCGCTTTGATGTGCTCCGCAGCCTCGAAGGTGCCTGTGTGCCTCTTGGTGGAGTCGACGGCCTCGTTCGCCATCTTCTCCAAATCCGCTATCAGGGTCTCACTGTAGGCGAGCGCTTCCGCGCCCTCGACGCACTCGACGTCGCACGTATAGGCGTGCTCGTACGACGATCCCACGGTGATGACGCCCTTTGGCCCTGGCATCTTCATCTTGAGGTAGACGTAGTTAGGGACCGCCATGAACTTGGCATAGCACGGTCGCCCGAGAATAGCGTGGTACGCTCCCGGGAATCCCACCACCTCGAAGGTGAGAGTCTCCCTCCGGAAGTTCTTGGGAGTACCGAAGCAAACGGGCAGGTCGATCTGCCCGAGGGGTTGGACCCGTTTTCCCGGCGCGATGCCGTGGAACGGCGCCTTGCTTGGCCTCAGCTGGTCCGTGCCAATGCCCATGAGCCCTAGGGTGTGGACGTAGAGGATGTTGAGGCTGCTGCCTCCGTCCATCAGCACCTTGGAGAATTGCGTGTTGCCGATGACGGGGTCGACGACAAGCGGATAGCGCCCTGGATTCGGGACATAGTCCGGATGGTCCTCGCGGCCGAAAGAGATGGTCTCTTCCAACCAGGCGAGGTAGGCTGGCGTTGCGGGGTGAACGGAGAAGACCTCTCGACGTTCACGCTTCTGTTCCCGGGGCGTTGCGTTCGCCGCGGGCCCCCCTATGATGAAGAATACGTTCTCCACATGAGGGAACTCGTCGTTGCCGCCATCGCCTGTATCCTTCTTCGGGCCATCCTCCTTCGCGGAGGTGCGCCTGAAGTAGCCCTTGATCATCCCACACTGTTCGAGGGTGTGGGTGACAGGGCCCTTGTGGTACGGGCATGGCTTCTTCAGCATCTCGTCGAACAGGCCTCCCCCCTGAGGGGGGCCCCGAGGGCCTTTGCGGCCCCGCTCGACCACGAGGGCGTCGTCAGAGTCCTCGCCCTGCCGCTGCTGCTGCGCGGCCTGCCGAGGCCCCTTGCCTTTACCGCCCCGTCTCTGCTTTTTGGTCCTGGCCTTGGGTTTGCTGCCCTCCGCGGGCAGCTCCTCCGCGCGCTTTCCCTTGGTCTTGCCGTCGAAGATCGCCCCGACAGCCTCCTCCCAGAGGCAAAGTTGGTGGCGATGTCGAACAAAGCGTTGACACTGGTGGGATGGTTTCGCCCCAGCTCGCGCACCAGCTCTCGACAGGTCGTCCCTTCGAGGAAGGCATGGATGATTTCGGAGTCACCCACGCTCGGGAGCTCGGTGCAGCGCTTGGAGAAACGGCGGATGAAGTCCCTCAGCGGCTCGCCGGCCGCCTGCCGGCACCCGCGCAGGTCCCATGAGTTTCTAGGGCGCACGTATGTGCGCCGCGTCCTGCCTCTTCCTGTTCAGGACGTTGCGCGCGTCGCCATCGTCGACGGCGCCCCGCGTGTCCACAAGTCGGTCCTTCGCGGACCTCCTTGTTTCGCCATCGCCGGCGACGAGCGCCCTTCCGTCGTTCGTTGGACGGTGAGGCGTCCACGCACCCCTGGGCGGGGTGTGGACGGATTGCTCCTTATCCCACTTGCCGCCTCCAGCTCTTGAACTGTTTTGGTGGCGCATGCGGGAGGCGGAACTCTCCGCTTGTTGCACGGCCGCTTCTTCGACAAGGGCCTGCACCTGGCGCCGCATGCTGCGCGCTTCCGGTGTCGATGGTTCGGGCATGGCCCGAATCAAGGTTGCTGCGGCGACGAGTTTCTGGCTTGCTCGTGGCGGCATGGCAGGACCGGCGTCGTCGCCGTCGCCCATGACGCGCGCTTGAGCAATACGCCCGGCAGCTCGCGCGCATTCGCCGCGTTTGGGCTGCTGGGCTTCCAGAGCTGCGCGCAGCTCCTGTACCTGCTGGCGCTCCTGTTGGAGCTTGGATTCCAGCTCTTGCACCTGCGCAAGCTGTGCCTGCGCGAGTGCGGCATCGCTCGCTGGCTCGGCGGGCGCCGGTGGTGGTTCGGCGTGTCCGGCCTCGTCGCACGTCTCTTCGTCCTCTCCCACGGACTCTACTTCTCCGTCGAGGACGAAGCATTCCCGCGAGGGGTCGTATTCCCCGTCGCTGGAGTCGTCGGAGCAGGTGAGGCAGAAGTCCGCGACGGCCTGGAAGGCGATGAGGTTTTCGTGGTTGCGCAACTCGGTGTAATCCAGGTTCGGGTGTTCCTGGCCGCGCACATCTTCTTCGTCCTCTGACTCGGAGAAGAGCCCGCCGGGCGAAGAAGTGCCGAGGTCGCGGATTGGGGCCTGCCGATGTCTTGGCGAGTCTCCACGCGCGCCCAGGATGGTGCTGATCGCCGTGGAGTGGCTTGCGGCCGCGTTGCTCATCCCGAACGGGAGGCGTGCTAGCCTGGCCACATTTTTCCGGTGCGTTCCCTCCGCGGGAACTGCTGGTGGGAGTCCGCCCCCCTGCAATGTGGCCGCGGGCTGAAGCAGCAAGTGGGCGTCCCAATCGGGGAGGACGACGCGCGGAGCGACGCGCTGCTCCGTTTTAATCCGAAGCTCGCGAAGTCTCCGCCGTCGCCTGAGCTGGGCTGGCGTCGGCGATGTCGGGGTGTCAGGCGTCACGCTTGGTGACCTGGAGGCGAGCCGCATGAGGAGGCCCTCACCGGTCGCTTCGAACTCCAGGCTCCCAAACGCGATCCGGTATCCGCGCGGAAGCGGACCGGGGGACCTCGTGGCGGATCGAGGTGACATGGTCTCGTCGCGACCTGCTGTCAAGGGAACTGATCGGGCGAGGTTGATCACAGCGCAGCCCCCTACCTGGCGCGCCACTGTCGGTGCCGGGATCGGTCGGTTAATCCCCGGCGCCTAAACAGAATGCGCTGTGTCCCGTCCCTTGACGGTTGATGCAAGAGCTAGCACGAAGAGGCGAGGATTTATCCTGGTTCCGACCGTGAGGTCGTACGTCCAGCAGGGTGCGCTCGGGGCGCTGTACTATCTTGCACCGGAGTGCTTGCAGAGGGGGAGGGCTACAAGCAAGGCGGGAGAGGAGGTGGATTCTCCAAGTCCCTGAGGATGAGTCTAAATATCGCGTGAAGCGGTGTGTGTGATTGCGTTTCGGGTTGTTCGCCCCCTCCTCCCTCGCCCCCCTGCAGGTCGGTCCCTTCCTCCTTTTATAGACCAAGGAGAGAAAGGGGGGGAGTTTACAAGTACGAGTGGGATGTGCGCTACAGGGACATGTACTGGGGAGCATGGCGCCGGGCGTGCCATCGTCCTTGACCCTGGAGGGGGATTTATGGCGAACCCCGTCTCCCGGGGGTGTCGTGGCCGTCCCTGTGCTTGTCCTGGAGTGTCTCCGAGGGGCGGCGCTGCCGTAGCCCGCGTCTAGCTGCCCGCTCGCTGGTTGACTTCGAGGGCGGGGCAGGTGAGGAAGGACCGGAGTTGGCGGCACAGGGGTCGGTATGGTGGCTGCCGTCAACCACAGTGCGCGGCGTGGTCGGTTCACCAGGGGATGGTCGAGAGTTGGCGGATTTGACCCGGCGTTCGTCATCACCAGGCCACGCTTGACCGGAGTCTGTACTCGGTCGTCGCCCAGATATTTGTTCGAGAGCCCTCCATACCCATTCGAGGGCTCCCCACCGGGGGGAAGGACGGGAGTGGGTATAACAGTGGCTTGGAATGACGCCTGCCAGTCAGCACAGGACCTCGCACAGTCCCGCGTGCGCCCGCACAGCGCCGGTGAGGACGCACAGTGACTGGAGCAGGTGGAACAGTGAGCTCTGCGGTGTCAGTGGCGCGGCATGGGGAAAGATCGCCTTTTGACTTTGGCGCCCGCCTGACGGGGCGGGCATTAAATGCCGTTGTCGGGCAGGGAGCCGGAGTGCGCCGCGTTAAGTAGAGAGTTGGCCTCGAGCGAGGCGGAGTCGACTCGCCCGCTCGAGGGAGCGCGCAACCCTCGAGCGAGGCGGGTTTTGCGTCGCGCCTGCTCGAGGGTGCGCGGCCCTCGAGCGAGGCGGAGACGGGGGGTAGCGACGTTGGCCCTCCCGACAGATGAGCTCGGACGACCGTTCTTGGGCCGCGATAGGTTGTGACGGGCCGAGCTGCCTGGCCGGGCCTTCCGGGCTATTGGTGATTCGGCCTTTCGCGGCATATCGTTTTTTGAGGGTGATTACCCCGATGATTAGGGGACCCCCTGGGTTTGTCCCCGACAAGAGGTTTCGCCCTTTACCCACCAGTCGCGTAAAAGTTTAAAGGAACTCTACACCCAACCACGCACATCAACACTTTCGATGTGACGGTATAGAAACGCTACAAGGTTTTTCACAGAACACACGGTAGCCTCTGGTTCCCATCGATGGTTCCCCTGCTGCCTGCTGCTGCTGCAAGAGGATGACGAGCCGCGTACGGCCGCCTTTCGTTGAAAATATTTGTTAAGGAGAGTTTCGTAAAGAATATCAAATGAAGTTTATTTATAAATTTTTGTTAGGATGCGCGATGAATCTAATGAGACTAATTAGTCCATAATTTACTATAGCAATGCTATAATAACCATCATCTAATCCTCCCGAAGAAACGGTCTAAATTGTTTTTTCCCGCTAGCTGGTTTTACTGGATCTCTTGTTTTCTTTCGTTTTTCTATTAAGTAATTTATATCTTTTCAGTTTTTATGGTGTGAATTTTCTCTTTTCTTCTCAATAAAATGGTTGCTTAGGCGAGTTAGCCCCGCACCCGTGGCCCGGCCCGTTCCATTCCAGGCGGGCTCGGCGCTCGCGGCCTCGTCGGCCGGCGGAGTCAGCAGCAAGCGCGGTGGCCTCCGACGCCATGGCTGCGGTCAAAGCGGCGACCCATGCATGGCTGGAGATGGGAGATGCCCGGCACAAGAGGAGGAGATGGCGTCAACCCAACCCAAACCACCGAGCCGTCAAATTAGTAGATTAAATTAATCTCCGCCGCTGCGCTGCGCTGCGCTGCTCGCTACGCCTACGCTGCTGCCTGCTGCGCGGCGCCTAGCTAGCTAGGAGCCTAGGCTAGATTCCGTTTAGGCGGCTACGGCTACCAGCTACCTCGAGGTGAGGTCGAGGCTGCCCTGCGTCCGGCCTCTCGAGCTCTCCTCGTGCGCCCCCAGCCTCTTTCGCCATCTTCGCTAGCCTCTTTCACCGTCTTCGCTTGACTGACGGTATTTTTCTTTCAACAGAAATTAATTTTAATTATTCATCATCAATGAGCCAACAATATATTTCTCTTAACACGTGCTATCAGTAACAGCCCCAGCAACTGCAGCAGCGTCAGTGTTCACCGGCTGTGCCAACCAACCACAGCCAGGACGTCTTGTCTTACGTAAACAAAAGGAACGGGACGATGGCTCTTTAGTTTCAAAAATCAACTCCCAAATTTACTATGAAAAATTTTTTTCATCACATCAAAATATCATAACATGTATGGAGTACTAAATGTAGATGAAATCAAAAACTAATTGCATAGTTTTCTTGTACTCTGCGAGACGAACATTTTGAGCTTAATTAATCAATGTTTAGATAATTTTTCGCACATACAACCAAAATGCTACAGTGCGCAATGATTACGAAGAGACCCAAACTCTCAAATTTGGTGACAAGGGCGAAACGGGGGAGACAGGAAATCTAACCACGAACACCAAACACTTATTATTACTACTACTACCTCCTGCACGGCACGTACCGACCAAATTCATCGCAATGCAAAAAAAAAAGCTATCTGTAGTGTAGTACTCCGTACTGGTAAAGAAAGACGTTTAGAACAGCGACACAGTCTTCAAAACATAACTTTGACTTCTTATTTCTATAAAAATATTTGTCAAAAAGTGATACATGTATACTTTTCTGAAAGTATTTTTCAAAATAAATCTATTCATATAACTTTTACAATTTCAAACTCAATAACTAAAAAGTTATTCATAATTTATATTTTCAAAGTTTGACTCAAACTTTATCCTAAACGTCTTTCTTTACCGATACGTAGGGAGCACCCGGCCACGGCCAGCACAGTAGTACTTCATCGGACTGTCGAGCCCTCCGTCACTGCGTGTGCCCGTTCGCTAGCTTTCTCATTGCTCCGCCAAGGAGTATGCCTTGTTTAATTAATTTGTCCAACGTTTCAATCATGCAACTGTTTTCCTGTACCCCCTTGCTCAAGAAACGCAGCTGCTGCTGTTGCTGTTGGTACAGCAACTGGACACACGACTTTCATTTCATTTCATTTGATTCCAAATTGATATTTGAACTTCCTTTAGCAAATGGCAAGGGACAAAATACCTTTTTGTAGCCTTGCCCCCTGCTGCATTGGAGTACATTATTATTCTCCATTCTCTATTGTGCAACAAAGAGCCTCCAACCATAATACAGTGCTAAAAACCGGGAGCGTACCAACCAATCATCGAGAATGCAGTGCAATGCAATGTTTTTGTTCTTCAAAAAAGGGGGGGAAAGAACGGGAGCGTACCAATCAATCATCGAGAATGCAATGCAATGCTATTTTTCATTTTTTTGAAATATGAATGCTATTTTTCTTCAGAAAAAAAGAATCAAGGAGTATGCAACGCAGGGAATCATTGCGTTACATGTGACAAACTGTGACACATTCCCTGCAGACCAGCAATCATCATAGAAAAGGCCTGTCAACCAACAGGCCACCTTCATTAGCCTCTGCCCAGGGCCCCCCTGCCCTGCCTCAAAAGTGCCCCCACCAACCAATTACATTACGTTACATTTAAAACCCCGCATCACTGTCCTACCATCATCTCCACACCTCTTTAAAAACCCACTCACGTACCCAGTTATGTATGCAGATGGGTCCTCTTTTCTACGGTATTGGGTTGGAGAAGCTTCGTGTTTATTTTAATTTAATTATGTTGATCAATGAACGGAGAATATGGAGTTCATAACAGAAAGTACAAGAAAAATGACACATTGCAAGTAGCAGTACTAGAATATTATCGTCTGATTACATGGTGCAACCAAGAGCAATTTATAAGGTGAGGAAAAAAAATCTGGTCCAAGAGGAGCTTTGACCACCTAATTAACAGTACACCAGTAGTCTACCACCTAGTAACCACGACAAGAAAGACCTTCTCTATTACGAAAGCCTCTCTGTAACTACAACTCGACGCCGGCCAGCGTTCCGGCGAGGCGGCGGCGGGATGGAAGTGGTGGATCACATGACGATGCACGAGTTGGCGTTCTCCTCGTCGAACATGTTGTTGTATGACTCCTGCGGCGGGGACGACCGCATTCCCGGCGGGCCGTACATGAACTCCGGCATCGGCGCCGGCATCATGGCGGGGTACGGCATGTACCCGTACGGCGCCATATGCGGCGGCGGCGGCGCCGGCATTGGCTGCTGCATGGGCACCACCGGCGTGGGCGCGTAGTACGACACGCTGGAGCTCGGGTGCGCCACGTTGTAGCTCATCACCGGCTGCGCCGCCGCGTAGTACGGGAACCCGCCGAGCGGGCGCTCCGGGCCCGGCGCCGGCTCGGGCGCCGCGACCGTTGATGCTGGCACCGACGCCGGCTGCGGCGTCGTCTTCTCCGCCGCCGCGGCCTCGGACTCCCCGCCGCCGCCGTCCTTCTGCTTGTTCTTGTTCTTCTTCTTTCCCTTCTTGCCGCTACTAGGCTCCTCCTCTCCGGCCTCCTCTCCGGCGGCGGGTTCCTTCGCCGGCTCAGGGGACCCCTTCCCCTTCCCCTTCTCCTTCTCCTTGGGTGCAGTCACCTTCACCTCGGCGTCCTTCTTGGCCTCGTCCTTGGGTTTCGAGTCCCCGGATTTCTCGGCCTTCTTCTCCTTCGCCGGCTTCTTCTCCTTGGCCTCGGCGTCAAGCTTCTGCTTGTCCGAGCCCTTGTCCTTGGCCGCGTCCTTCGGCTTCGCTTCCGCCTTGTCAGCAACCTCCTTGACCTTGTCGCTCCCCCCGGCCGGCGCCGGCGCCGGGGCGACCTTCTCAGCCTTCTTGGCCGGCGGCTCGACGGCCGCGGCAGGGGCCGGCGCCGGCGCCGGCACGGGCCACAGCGCGGCCTGCTTGCCGGCCTTGTGCAGCCGCCTGATGAGCGCGTCGGCGGCCACGCTGCCGGTGACGATCGCCTTGTGCTGCGCCGCGTCCACCGTCACCTTGTACACTCCTGCTCGTGCATTCGTTCGTTCACCGTTCGATCAGTCGCCAGAACGAACAAGAGCGAAACGAGGAGAGTGAGATTTATTATATATCGAGCAAGACGACGAACCTTCGATGTTGTGGAGCACCTTCTTGACCTTCTTCTTGCAGCCCTCGCAGTGGATGGAGACCCGCAGCACGGTGGTCTGCAAACACAGAACAAGAGGACATCGTCAGGGGATGATAACGCCATTCCTTCTCCCAATGCACAACACCCTATCTCCAATGGCTCTCGTGTTTGTTCGCTCACCGTGTACTGGAGCGGCTCTGCTTCCCCTGACGCCATGGCGAGCTAGCTAGATAGAGGCAGGTCGAGGTCGAGTAGCTTGTTGAGCTGAGGTCGTCGCGTGGGGGAGAGCACTGGAGCTGGAGCTGGAGCTGAACACTCTGGGTGGAGCTCTGGCGAGGTGAGGGTGAAGGGAAGGTGGTGGCAAGCCGCAAGGGGGAGTGGCAGCTTAAGGTAGCTAACCTTTATATAAATGGTCCGGCGGTCAGGCCATCACCCCAGCCAAGTATAGCCATAGCTAGTAGCTGATAGCTGCCATGTAGTATTGTAGTAGGAGCATGCAGAGACCGACAGGTGGGCCCGGGACGTGGCGTCGACCAGGGCCAGCCGGCTCCGGGCACGGATCTCGTTCGGCAGGGGATGGTGACATCAGACCCACGTTTCATCACATCATTGGAGGAGCCTGATGCGCACCAGGCGTGTTTAGTTCCTCTGAATTTCAAACAAAAAAGTCGGTCACATTAAAATATTAAATATAGCAAATAACGTATGTAAAACACTAAACATGAGTAAATAAAAAAACTAATTGTATAGTTTTGATGTACACAATGAGATGAATCTTTTGAGCCTAGTTAGATCATGGCAGGACAATGTTTACCATAAACAAACGAAAAATACTACAGTATTCTACAATATTCAATATTTTTTCTATTAACTTTTTGCGGGAACTAAACGTACCCATGGATCGTGGATGGCACAGCTCGGAGTGCTCCCTGATTAGCAGACGTTGCCGTGCCTGCTGATGGCTCTGTGATACATAACACTCCGTTTCTTTTACAAGGAGATCATGCGTGCAATCCTGATAATGTGATGAGGCCCTTTATTTGTTGCTGCCTTTTTATTTTTCCTCTCTGCCCAATCTGCAGTCTGGAGCAGTGTCAACGTGTCGCCGATCAGGGGCGTGATCGATCGGCCGATCGATCCGTTCCGGGGGCTCTGCAGGCCGGCCCTTACAGGTGCAGCATTCAAACGGCACCCCTTTCTTTTCCTCCTATATCTCCCGGGAGTAGTAAGTAGTAACTGGCGGCGTTTTTCACTTCACTTACCTGTGGTTGTTGCTTGCGCAGGAGACGTGGCCCGACGATGATGCGGCATTTTTCATATTCTCCTAACAATACCTATCAGTCAACAGTATTTTTTTCTCAGAACAAATTAGTCATCAACTATCAGCTAGCATTACTTTTTTTTCAAAACAAATCAGCACCGGACACGAGTCAAATGGCAGACGCCTGGGGCCGTAGAATCCACACACAGGTACGTACGAGTACGATACGATACGATCAGCCAATTGGCAGCAGCAGGCAGGCATGTCTCGTCTTGAATAAATAAAAGCGACACGATCGAGAGCATATATTTATCGCCGGATCGGGTAGCATCCGACCGTCCGTAGCATTGTTCGTGCCAGGAACGCTTGGCGATGCTTATTGCTCTTGTGCAGCACGTACCGGACGATCGATCGATGATGGGTAAGTAAATATATGGTAGAATTTGTGTCGCGGGCACGGAGAAATAATAATGTACAGCGCTCATTCACCCTACCTACTACTTTACGCGGTGCACGCAAATGCCGCTAGATAAAGCACCGGGTCCGGATGGCTTCACAGGCAACTTCTATCGCACTTGCTGGTCCATAATCAAAGGCGACATAATGCAGGCCATAAATTCCGTCTTTAACCTCCGGTGCCTAAACTTCGACTTGCTCAACACGGCAAACGTAGTTCTCATTCCAAAGAAAGATGGAGCGGAAAAGATTTCGGATTTTAGGCCAATTAGCCTGATTCACAGTTTTGCGAAACTCCTGTCCAAACTCCTCGCGTTGCGATTAGCTCCGACAATGAAGAACATCATTTCGGCAAGTCAAAGCGCCTTCATCCGAGACCGTAGCATTCACGACAACTTCATGTATGTAAGAGGAATGGCTAGGCGCTTCCATCAATCCTGAACACCGATGCTGCTCGTTAAGCTAGATATCTCCAAGGTATTCGACTCTGTCCGCTGGGACTATCTCCTCGCACTACTGACTCAACTGGGCTTCCCTACCAGATGGCGGGATTGGCTTGCAGCTATGTTCTCCTCCTCCACGTCGCAAGTGCTACTAAACGGCATACCTGGCCTGCCTATTCCGCATGGCCGAAGACTTAGGCAGGGAGATCCGCTATCGCCGCTTCTATTTATCCTAGCCATCGACCCGCTGCAGCGCCTACTACACCTGTCCACAGAGGCGGGCATCCTTAGCAAGATTGGCCGCACAAGAGAAAGATTGCGAGTCTCTCTTTATGCCGATGATGCAGTCATCTTCCTGAGACCGGACAAAACGGAAGTACAGGCGTTCACGAGACTATTAACGCTTTTTGGTGAAGTCACGAGTTTGGTCACCAATCTGCAGAAATCTTCGGTCATCCCCATCAGATGTAGCAATATGGACCTGGAAGACATCCTTTGCGCCTTCCCGGCACAAAGAGCACGCTTCCCAATCAAATACCTCGGCCTACCGCTCTCGGTGACTAGGCTTAAGAAGGTGGATTTTCAGCCTTTGGTCGACAAGGCGCTCAACAACATGTCTAAGTGGAAGGGGAAAAACCTCTCCCAGGCAGGAAGGCTCGTTCTGGCAAAATCTGTGCTAAGCTCGCAACCAGTCTACCTCCTGACGGCCATTCGAGCTCCAGCTGAAATTCTAGAGGCAACCGATAAAGTCAGAAAACGTTTTTTCTGGGCAGTGCAAGAGAACCTCACTGGAGGTAAGTGCAAGGTGAATTGGCCCACGGTTGGGCGCCCCACGGAATTGGGCGGGGTTGGGCTGCTGAACATGACGTCCTTCGCCAGGGCCCTCCGCTTACGGTGGCTATGGCAAGAGTGGAGCGACCCGGGCAAGCCGTGGGTTGGCCTCGGAAATCCTTGTAATGAAGCGGATAAACTCCTCTTTGCCGCCACGACCACGATCGTCGTCGGAAATGGCAACAAAGCGTCCTTCTGGAACATGGCCTGGGCAAGCGGTCGACGACTCAGAGACATTGCCCCGCTGCTATACGCGGCCTCGTGCAAAAAGGCTCGCTCGGTTTCCGATGCCTTAGTAAATAATCAATGGATTTGAGATTTGCGTCGTCGCAATGTCCTCACCGTGCAGCACCTGCAGCAATTTGTCGAAGTATGGACACTCGCCCGGATGGTACAGCTTAGCGACAGAGATGACACCTGCAAATGGAAGCTCAACGCCTCTGGGACCTACTCGGCTGCCTCAGCCTACCGCGCCCAATTCGTTGGACATACACAGTCCCACTTCTGGCCAATCCTCTGGAGGTCTTGGGCACCCCTCAAATGCAAAATCTTTGCATGGTTGATCACCCGCAACAGAGTATGGACATCTGACCGACTCGCGGTTAGGGGCTGGCCGAGAAGCGATTACTGCCCCCTGTGTCGAAGAGAGCAAGAAACGGCGCTACATCTATTAGTCAACTGTCGCTTCTCAAGGAGGGTCTGGGCCCTTGTTGCTGACTGGTTGGCTTTAGAGCAACTGCACCCCTCCAGATGGCCAGCTGTCGCCTCTGTGGTCAACTGGTGGGAGACTCTCGCCACGCTTGACGGAACTCAAAAAAGGCCACACGGTCCATTTTGCTGCTTGTAAGCTGGGAAATTTGGAAAGAAAGAAATATGCGTATCTTCCAACACAAAGAGATGTCGGCGTCGTGCTTCTTCCAAAAAATAAAGGAGGAGGCTATGACTTGGTGTATAGCGGGGGCGAAGGCCCTTAATAACGTCATTTATCCTCTCTAGTCGTGCCTTTAGCTTTTCGTTTGTTGTTTTTGTTTGTTGCCCCGCTGAGGGCCGCTGTAAAGTTCTTTTATATTAATAGAACGGCCCAACCTGGATCTTGTTCGTTCAAAAAAAAAGAGAAAAAATATATATATATATATATTACTCGACCGGACCGTCGGTCGCGATCGGCCGGCACACTCGACTGGTCTCGGCATGCACACACACATGCACTTCTTGATGTGTTTACAGTACTAAAACAGTGGTTTTCACTAGCACCGGCACACTTTTGGTGCTTACAGTACTAAAACAGTCATCTTCGTTCACTGGTTTGTCTCGCGCACAGTAGCAAAAACACACACACACAGACACGAAAATGCATGCATTGTTGTCGACGACTATTGAACATTTGAGGCATCGGAGTGATGACGAGCTACTTGAACGACTACATACTGTACCGGCCATCGTGCAAATATGGTGGATGGGGAGAACTAGATCTTGTTTTGGTTGGTGTGTCACATTATTGAGACTCCAGAGTTTTTACCAAGTTTCAGTAATTGTAATAACTATGCCAGTGTAGTTCTTCTTTCTTTTTTTTTCGATAAAAAAAACTTTTCCCTTGGCAATTGTAACTATAAGATGGTGCACCAGCCAGTTCGATGGTGTCGGTGTGAAGGAGGGGGGTTGTGTGTAGGATCGTTTAGGTCCCAAATTTCACTGTAAAAAAATATTCTCCTCGCATCAAAATTCCACTGTACGAGTACGATCGTGTGTACAATCATCAATTATTGTCCATTATCAAACATCTCTTGTGGCTCACTCGCTCCAGTGTCCGGAGGGTAATTATTCCTTGTCCAAAGGCAAAAGCTGCGAGGCTTGTCCTCTTCCGATCCCGTTCCGGCTCCGGTTCGTCCCCAGCTTTTATTACCTCTGCCGGCCCGGCTCGCCGGCGGCGGGCTCCACGCATGGTGGGTACCGCCACGTGAGCCCCCCGGCCGCCTCGAACCGCGCAGCGATCTGCCCCGGCCGGCCGGTTTACTGCGGAATTTACTACTGCCACTGCAGCCCTTTTCTTTTACAGCCCGGTACTATGTTTTTCTTTTTATTTTCTGTTCTTTGGGACCTGCAGCTAGCAGATGTCGAGCAGCTCGAGGTACGGCCGTCGCCGGCTGGCACATGGCTCACAGTTTATTCGGTCCATGTCCATCCACATCCACGTCCACCGTGTTTATTGGTTCTCGGAGTTGCAATCGCAACTCTGTCCTGTTGGACTGACGGACTATTAGTTGACTGCTGATAATCCAAACAAACGTATATCTATCTCACCGTCGCATTGTCACACGCAACTTGTGTCGCTGCTCCTAGTTGCAGCAATGCTGGAGTCCACCCTCCACATTCCTGCGTCTGCTCATTCCAGTAGTGCCAGCAGTATTCCGTACTACCAGTAGATCCCAGTTTCAAAATTCAACCAGTCCTACGCCTAACCTTTCTAGCAATGTCGCCTTAAGTACTGCACTGATGAGTGATGACTTGTCCGCCCGCCTGCTAGTAGGATATGGATGTAGTAGCTTTCACAACAGATCGATGATTCCTCTCCTCGTGGTCATCTCAGATTTGTAGCTCGGAGTGCGCATACGCATATGCGCGCATTGCATTGATCGCATATGCTGATTGGCTGAGCTGAGGTCCAGGAGGAGAACGCTCGTTGGATGCCTGGATTGATGACCGGGATGGGAGAGGCTTTTTTGTGCGTACAGTACATGAAAAGCCGAGCGGGCCTCTGGCTGCTGTCTGTCTGTCTCGCTCTAGCCAATTGAATTCCCCCGGGAAAAAGGCTGCACTCCCGAATTTATTATGTAAAAAGAAGATTTTTCATAGTATCAAAATGTCATAACATGCATGTAGTACTAAATGTAGATGAAATCAAAAACTAATTACACAGTTTTGTTGTGCTCTGTGAGACGAACATTTTGAACCTAATTAATCAATTTTTAGATACTTTTTCACAAATACAAATAAAATGCTACAGTGACGCAATGATTACAAAGTGACATCGAACTCGACCTCCCAAATTCAACGTCTAAACAAGACCCAAATCGTGGTTGTACGTATGGACGGGGCACGAACGCGAGCCGGCGACGCACGTGTACGTACCTGCACGTCACGTACTGTGCATGCGCACCGACGCGACGAATGCCCCGCAGCGCAGCCGGTGGTCGCCGTACCACTACCACCGGCCGGACGGAAGCGACGCCATAGGCCACCCTCGCGTCACATCGTGCCCCTCTCTCTCTCCATCAGCGCTGCTTGCCTGCTTCCTTCCATGCCGATGCCGTTGGAATTTCTCGTCTCCACGTGTGCTGCTCGTGAATCAACGGCGATCTGATCAAACAGTGGAGCCCACTGGAAAGCTCAGCCCATCAAAGCTTGCATTACATGGGCCCAGCCCACATAACCAATAGGCAGAGCCCATCAAGAGCCAGACCACCAAAGCGCGCGCGGAAAACGTAAACCACAAATCCGCCTCTCCACCCACACGGCACTCCGCTCCCGCTCCCGCCCCCGGCCGGGCGCCGACGCGATGGCGGCCTCCACCTCCTCCGCGGCGCCGCCGCTCGCCGCCTTCGCGTCCCTCCTCGCCGCGCGCCGCTTCGCCAGCGCCAAGTCCATTCTCTCCTCCCTGCTCACGCCGCGCCTGCTCGAGGTCCCGTTCCCCGACCTCGCCGCCGCCTCCCTCCCGCGCGCCGCGCCGCCCCACGCCGTGGCGGCCTTCCACGACATGCTCTTCCGCGCCTACGCCGACGCGGGCGCCGCAGACCGCGCGGCCGAGGCGCTAGAACTCACCGTCTCCCGCCTCGGCAGCCTCGATCCTCGCTCGCTCACCTCCTCCCTCCTCTCCCTCCGCCGCGCCGGGCAGCTCGCCGCCGCCGCCGACCTCCTTAGGCGGGCGCTCACCTCTTGTCCGGACTCGGTTTCGCCTCTCTCCGCGTCCGTGGTCGTCGACGGCTTCTGCAAGTCCGGCCGCATCGCCGACGCTCGACACCTGCTCGACGAAATGCCTCGCCACGGCGTCAAGCCCAATGCGCTGTGCTACAACTCACTGCTTGACAGTTACAAACGCCAAAAGGATAACGACCGGGTCCTGGAGGTGATCAAGATCATGGAAAATGAAGGGGTTGAGGCGACAGTTGGGACATATACAATCCTGGTGGATGGTTTCTCGGCAGCCAGGGATATTGACAGGGTCGAAGCTGTGATTGATGAGGTGAAGAGAAATAATGTCGCGGGGGATGTGTACTTCTACACAGCGGTCATCAGCGCATACTGTCGTACAGGGAATGTGCGGAGGGCCTCCGAGGTATTTGATGAATGTGTTGGCAATGGTATTGAGCCAAACGAGCGCACATATGGTGTATTGATTGATGGGTTCTGCAAGATTGGGCAGATGGAGGCTGCAGAGATGTTGCTGGCGGATATGCAAGGGCGAGGTGTTGGGCATAATCAAATTATTTTCAATACGATGATCCATGGTTACTGTCGTAAAGGGATGGTGGACAGTGCTCTCAAAATAAAGGAAGCCATGGAGAAAACGGGCATCAAACTGGACATCTACACATACAACACACTAGCCTGTGGTCTTTGCAGGGTGAACAGAATGGATGATGCCAAGACTCTGTTGCATATCATGATCGAGAAGGGTGTGGCGCCAAACTATGTCAGCTACACTACGTTGATCAGCATACATTGCAAGGAAGGTGACATGGTGGAGGCTAGAAGGCTGTTCCGAGAAATGGCAGGGAAAGGGGCAATGCCCAGTGTTGTGACCTACAACGTTATGATGGATGGGTACATCAAGAAGGGGAGCATCCGTGAGGCTGAGAGGTTCAGAAAGGAGATGGAGAAGAAAGGGCTTGTTCCTGATGTATATACTTATGCATCCCTAGTTCATGGTCACTGTGTCAATGGGAAGGTGGACGTGGCGCTGAAGCTGTTTGAAGAGATGAAGCAGAGGGGAACAAAATCTAACGTCGTGGCATACACAGCTCTGGTATCAGGTCTGGCAAAGGAAGGGAGATCAGAGGAGGCATTCCAGTTGTACGATGATATGTTGAAAGCTGGATTGACTCCAGATGAGTCCCTATATTCTGCTCTTGTAGGAAGCCTTCACACAGATAAAAGAAAAGATAGTTTACCACCAAGAAAGTAAGGTTTCTTAGGCATTACCGTTTTCAAGGGAAGTTGATGTAAGTTGCCCTGAAGCAACTGAAGAGGTCGACAAATCATATTGTTGCATTTATCTCAGACGGCGTAAGTTGGTCTCTCAGCCAGCTGCTGATGGAAGCAGCAAAATGGCAGAATTGCTTACATGTTCTGCAATGTTACATGTCCATTCTCCAGATTCCAGATCCTCACTGGGTAACAAATTTTTCTTTAATTTTCAAGCAAACGTTGTAGAAACCGGATGTTGTTGTGCAGAGTTCACTTCAAAATCGAAGTCTGTAATATTAGACAAGGAATTGTTACAAAACAAGCAATTCTTGTACATGTAATGGATCACTTGACAAGACAGGTCCGAAACGTTGCGCTTCAATTTGCTGGTACTGATATAGAGATATTTGTACTTGGAAATTTGCTGGTATGGATTAAAAAATAATTTGAATACTCCATGTGATTTAGTGTATTTGCCAGTTTTTTTCCCTTTTTGATCCGTCAAAAGGAGCTGAAGATCCAGTGGCACAAGCTTTACTTCTGAAAGGGTGCCAATTCACCCCTGCGTCGCTGTTTATTCTTCCATACTAGCATCAGTATCAACCTTGAGTACTTGGTCTTGGGTCTGCAGGGCTTGTTTTGTGTCGTCATTGCCCTACAAAACGAGCAAATCATTGCAGTTTCTTGTGCAACAGCATGACTCCATAGAGCCTTACCACATAGGTTTTTGGCATTCCAAACTAACCGTCTCTGAAGTTGTGATTTGTGCAGGTAGATTGCCCTTCTCTTCCTGGATTGCAGACCTAATCTCCTTCATTTCCTAGAAGCAAAACAAGAATATGGTGGGATGCTCCTGGACACCTAACTAAAAGGATGGGCAGTCAACGGAAATAAGGCACACCGATTTCAGCTGCTCCACTTCAGAGTCAAATCCCTTCTTCAGACCTTGGAGTTCCTGTATGTAAAGTTGTAAACACAACTGTCAGCGGCTCCACTGAACAGTTAATGATGCAGCACTCACAATGGCACACGCCTATGGTCTGTGGACTATGGAATTTACAGCCAAGGGAGAAAGCACAGAACATGACTCACATTCTGGCATGTCTTGACCTGTGTCTCTACATTGGAGCGCCAGTTCTGCACCTCCTGAAACAGAGGTCAGCCCATTGCATTTCATCAGCATCAGATAATCAGACCAGCGACTTTCTGGAACTCTAAAAAAACCAGCAAATTTCTAAATCCCATTTTTTCAACACTGTTCATCTTGACTACTGGTTAATCCCGTGAGCGCTAATCTGCATTTCGTCAGACAATGCATGCATACCTGTTTCAGCTTCTGGATCTTCTCCAGCAACTCCGCCTGCGACGAGGTCAGCTCCTGCAACACAAAGCTCACGAGAATCAACCAACTGACCCAGAATTCCACTGCTGAGAAGAATCCCCTGCACCCTCTAGATCACCTTGACGCGCCCGTCCAGCTGCTCGAACCCCGACAGTCTCTGCAGATCACGGACCAGAACGCGAAACGCACAACATGAACACAAGCCGAAAATTTGGGCAGAATTCCGAATTCTTGATTCGATCACCGAGGCAACGATCGACCACGCCTACCGGATGACGAGGCGCCGCGGCGGAGGTCGCCGGAGGAGGAAGAGACGGTGGCGGCGGAGCAATCGTCTCGCCGGCCATCGGCGGAGGGCTCGATTCTTGATTGGCGGAGCGGAGTCTGATTTGGGCCCCACCCCACCAGTGGATCGACTGGCTTCCGACCTGGAGCGAGGCTATAGTATTTGTCTCAAATGGAAGCAAGGCTGTCGGGTTGGTAGGTTGGTCAGGTTGCTCCTTGTTTTCTTCCTCGCCTGCAGAGATCAAGATCAAGGTGTCGTCAGTGTCCGCCTTCAATGGCGCGTTGCCTTTACGTGACGATCGCCTTTTGGCACGGCTACCTGCCTAGCCTACCTGTCTCCGATAAGTACATGTCGATGATATGAGCCACCGCTAGGAATTCAATTCAATTGTATGATGATGTTCACGCTCCGTTCACGTGGAATTTTCAAGGGAAATGCCCGATTTCACGTGTGACAGTGAAGCTCCAGGCCTCTAGCACAGGGACGAAGAACACCCGGCCAATCTGATTGTCTTCTGAATATCGATGTCGCGGGTGGCTGGCATTGATTACAGTGAAGTTCCAGATTACACGTAGGATTTGCGTCCAGCTTGAGTAGACGAGAATTCGTATACGTGCCATTTAATGTTTTCTGTTGGTTCCATCTAGTGCGTACTATGGTCTCTACAATCCCTGCCTGAATTTTGGACAGTAGAATCTCTACAATCTACCCCCTTTTCCTCCTCCTCTAGGTCTCTGGCCATGAGCCCATGACTGTTCATCATTAACCACCTGAGCCGGTCGTGCTCCTATATATCAGCTCTTCATCCCATCTACCAATTATCTGCATCAGTTTTTTTTAAAGACTAGTACAGACACCTTCTAAGATTAGACCGACATTTCGACAAATATCGGAATTCATGAAGCTATTCATGACACACGTCTCGCTATCGATGGGCACGTCACCTGCCACCGAAAGAATAATTTCGGTTAAATCATAAAATATATTCAGAAAAATACAACACCCTAAACCGGACGACTCACTGTGGACATGCATGTTGCCTACCACTAGAAGAATAATTCTGATTAAATTATAAAATAAATCTAGAAAAATACGACATCAGTGTTGGGTTGATATCCCGGTTAAATCATAAAATATAACCCTCGTTGTCGGGGGCACGTTGCCTACCACCAAAAAAATAATCCCGATTAAATTATAAAATAAATGTAGAAAAATACGACATCAGTGGTGGGATGATGACTCAAATCTAAGCGAGCAGGTTTCACCAAATAAGCGTTACCAACTGACTATGATCAATTCGCATCTACACCGGTACTAGATGAGCATTAATCCTTCCTTTAAAGCCCACAATTCCCAATTCTCAATCCTAACTTCCAGCACCCTAACTTTCCTTTTAAACTGTCGGAGAGGCTTTAACTCGCCGGAAATGGAAGAGACATATACGTCAATCTCGCAGGAGTTGGAAAACAAAGGTAAATAAAGATTTAAATGAGTGAAAAATTCGGGCATGGGTTGTTCAAACCAACATCCGGGTATCATATAGCAAATCAGCTTTTATCTTAGGAAAAGGATGCCTGGTCAATACGACGTGCATACACGTCTCACTGACAAATGCGTGCTGAATTATTGGTCGTTTCCTGATGGAATTGTTTCCCTGTCCATCATCCGAATATTCTGCCTAGGCTTGTAGCCTTTCTCTCTCTCTAGGCTAATATAGATCCAGGAGCTGGCTTGACGCAAACTATTAGTAGCACACAACAGCGATAGATAGCCAACGGACAGAACGGGGGGGAAAAAAAATCCTTTTTTCAGGAATCTTAGGATGACAAATAATGTTGAGGCCAGAGAAGATCAGGATTGGATTCAGAAAATAGTTAACAGCTAAAGCCCGGTCAACAAAAACCCTCAGCAATAATCTAGTAGAAATCAAAGAAGCGGGGTCAACAAAGGCGGTCGTAGATCACATCAAACTTGAAACACTGTTACGAGCAGGCACGCAAATGCCATAGCTATCTGACAGTTGTACCGCGTCAAGTTGGCAGGCCCACGGCTTTGTTCATGTTCAGGAACTTGATACAACTTGCTCCGACGCTTTCGGTGTGTCTGTCGTGTGTGCTTGCTCATGGAAGTATTCCTAATTTGAAGTTTGATACTTCATCATTTCATTAATATAGTTTGACATCCCAAGGGCAATATACATGGCATCAGTACGTTGTCTACGTATTAGCTCTCACTCTTAATTTGCACGTGCAACCCTAGCTAATTTAAGCCAAGCCAAAATAAAGCACCATTTACACACACCAAGCTCACGTACGGCACACACATATATGACATATTTTTGGTACACAATACAAGTCCCAGCATCTCAAGATAGAGAGCACATATATATATGCACCATATAATATAATAGCAAGATCGAAGAGCTAGAGCAGGTAGCTGGATCATGCATCCTATGCGTCGACGACCTTGAAGTGGTCGCGGTTCTTGACGACGACGTCGTACATGTGGGTGGAGCGGAGGCTTGCGAAGTCGCGGGGGATGGTGATGAGGTCGGCGCCGCCGTCGCGCTTGTGGAGCTGCACGATGCTTCGGTTCTCGTAGTAGCGCTCCCAACCCAGCGTCCCCAGCCGCCGCTCCAGCGCCTCCACCGACCTCACCACCTCGTTCGTCGGCACGTACACCAGCGCCTTCCGGCTCGCCGCCGCCGGCTGCTCGAGCTGCATCACGCCGTTCCGGAACACCCACACGCCGGCGCCCGAACCCGACATCTATCTATATATCTGCTGCGCTGCTTATTTGCTATGCTGTACTCTTGTTTGCTGCTTCTCCTCCGATATATCCTCCCTGTGTGACTGTGCGTATATATAGATAGATTCCAGCCAGGGGCCCGAAGATCGATTCATGCCAGTATGCCATATTGGCTTGCCGACGACGTCGCTGTACCGATAGATTCTTCTGCAACTTTCCTCCAAAGAAAAGATGATTCTTCTGCACCATCATCATCCATGGTGCAAGTGCCTCGATCGATTCTCATACAGTTGCTGTGTGAGATTGAAAAGCTTCGTTCCTTGTTCGGATGACATACGTTGTTCGGCTTCCAGAAGAGATGAGCACGGCATGGCATCTCCAACAGTCTGCCGACGGATCGGTATGCTTAATCCAATTGCCATCATGCTAAAAGATTGCAGATGATTACTGTATTCTTAGTGATATATGTTTCAATAGGACAAGTCGATCGAGTCGATTGGAACAGTTACGTTCTGAATTTAACATGCATTTTGGGTTATACTGACGATAAATTTAACAGTTTTTTTTTCCGAAAAGAATAACCCGATCCGATATGCTTTATCTATATATGTTGCATGACATCCATCTGACAGCAACATTTTGCTGGGCAAATCTTTTCTGAAAACTGCTGCCGGGCAAATCTTCAAGCTCCAATTGTTACTTTCATTGCAATTCGAACTAAAAAGAACGACATCCAAGTTGACTCTTAGCCTCTTGCTATTTACACAAATATGTTTTCAATTTGATGGTATTCTGGGTTATTGACGATAAGTCTACATATATTTTTTTAAAAAGAAAAGGGAATGTTTATCAATGTTGCACCTATCTGACAGCAACATGTGTTGTACAAAGAGATTCGCAGATAGTATTCTTTTCATTGCGTAACTCGACACCTCTTTTCAGGCATCAGAATTTTTGAGGGATGGAAAAGTTACAGACATTTTCTAGTGAGATAGCAACGCCTATTAGAATTGTGTGCCGGACCTTTTTTTTACGCCTCTCGTCTGGGCAGGGCTGTAGCATATATTCATATTACGTACACACACACACACACCAAATAAAAGCCCTGCGCATGCACACCTCTCTCCCTACTAGGTCTGATTTTCCTGGCGGGAAAAGCTTTTGTCGGCAATTCATTGTCACTCATAGAAAATGGGCCAATCATCATACTAATAAAACACCGTCGCTCATTAATTAGGACCAGAAAACAGTGTACCGAGTTTTTCCCCTCTCTGTCACCCAGTGAAAACTATCAGAAATTGTTTTAAATCTCATAGTGGGAGGACTAGTTAGCTGGAGCAGTCATGTTAATAAGTTACGGACTCGATCTGAGACGGGAAGGTTCCACAATGAGAAGGTTAAACAAACAACTGAACCTAGAACGCACAAAGCCAAACAATAAAAAAGAGTTTAGGTTTGTCACACAAAAATGAAACCAATAGTTTTTCACTAAAAACCTTCTTAGGATATATTTAAAAAAAAACTTCTTAGGATTACATCTTCAACCTGCTCTACTAATATATAAGAAACATTTAAAGACCGTGCCAATGTGAACATGATACAAGACGATAAGCAAAGAATACGAGGGAGCATCTGGAAAGGCCGGCCAGACAGACTTTTGATGTCAATCAGGTGTCAACACAATGCATGCATCTTGTAATCACTGGGGATATAGGTACGGTACCACGCATATCATATTGCGAGAAAAGCAGGCAGCATCCGCCGGCCGGGGCGTCGCTGTTGCGGCAAATAATGGCGGACGCTGCCGCCGGTTTTGGAGACGGAATTTGCAGCGCCCAATGCCGAGAGGGGACAGGGGGCCGGAAGGTCGCCGTCGCACGAGGCCGTCACATGGAGCCCGTCGCCCGTCGCCGTCGCGTGGGGGCGCATCGCCGGCGGCGCCTTCACGTGGACACACGTCCCCACTCGATCGGCTCCGCCGCCAAGCGGATGGTCGCCGGGTTTCCGCTTCGGGTGTGGCTGGCGGCAGCGGTGGCTGACGGCTGATGTGGGCGTGCACGAGACGCATGGCACGACGGACGTCTCCAGTGTCAGCGTCGGCTCGAGCTTTTTGCCGGTGTCCACTTGGCTGGCAAATGGCGAGGACAGGGTGCTCGGCGATACGATTGGATTGCATGTACGATGCCGGCCCCGATCAATGACGCCATCATGCTTCAGAGCCTGATTGATCGCCAGATTTCACGACAGAGAAGCTCTCAGTAACGGTAACAAGAGAGGTTAATAACGTAAACGAAACAAACACGGCGCATCTGGTGTAGTGGTATCATAGTACCCTCCCACGGTACTGACCGGGGTTCGATTCCCCGGATGCGCAGTTTTGCTTTTTGATTTTTCAAAGAACCCAAACAGGGTGCGCATATCTTTTTTTTGTTTTGTTTTTTTTTTGTTCCTTCAATAAAGATCCAAAACAACCGATGCAATCTTGTTCTCCTGAGCCGATGTTACCCTGCGCAAACAACTGATCTCGTTCAGATCAGTTTGACCCGTGTTTCTTCGTGGTCGAAATTTTTTCGACCCCGTTTCACCAATAATTAAGGGTATTAAATAAAATCAGTTTACAAAACTAGACAAATCTAATGAGGTCTCTAACCGCACGATCAGAGGATGGTTACTGTAGCATTGCTGTAGCAAATCATGGACTAATTAGGCTCATTAGATTCGTCGCGTAAAGTTACACTCATCCCTAAAAAGATTTTGCAAATAGACTTCATTTAAATATTCCTGCATGTAAGATTCCATTTGAAAAAAAATTCCCAGGTAGTAAATAAACACCGCCATACGCACGCCAGATTGTGGGATGCGGATGCCCAATGTCTGGCCGACGGCTAACGACCTGAGTGAGAATCTAGCTTCATGTTCACATAGCAGCGCCAGCGCATTCAGTAGTTCAACTGGGGATCCATGGCCTAGCTTAAATTCAAATTCATGCAAAGTTCAGCTTAATAATAATTATAACGTGTTCTTACTTTCGAATACCCTTTTTGAACGACAAAAAACACCGAATCACTCAATCACTTGCTCAAAGTGTTTTCGAATTTTAGACGGCCCAGAAAAATGATCCGCGGTGTAACTGGACAACCCAGCCAATTGATCTATACATCCAGTACAAGGACCATACAGTAGATCATTTATCATCTAATCTACGTGAGAAACTCCATTAGCATACTGACAGGTTACAGGTGACGAGATTTAGAGCCCCAGGATCGCTTGAGAACAAGACTAGCAGAAATAAGAAACATGGTAGACCCACCTCTTCTAAGGGAATCACTCCTAGCTCCTCCTAGATTCACTGGAGAATCAGCTCTAGGAGAGCTGCCAAACAGGGCCTAATATTGGTTTCCACTCTTCATTGCACCATGTAAAAACTGCTCGCTCCAGGAGCATTGTAGAACTGATTGCAGATCACAACAAGTGCAAAAGATTCATCTTTCTGAACCACAAGCCATGGCACACTTGCAAGCAGGGTGGAAATGGAAAATCAGAATCATATATCTCAAACCATACATCTACAAGCGCCATATTCAGGAATATGAGAAAAATACACCTATCTAGTACATTGAGATATTATATGGTAGTATTATAAACAGACTGTAACAGAATACAGTAGCTTACTGCTTAATCCACTGGGCCATTACACTGCACTGCTGGGGATATTTAGGGGGCACATTTGCTAGTATGGCTGTAAAGCAGATTTCCATGGCAGATAGTAGATAACAGCCCACTTACTAACTATTAATCTATTGTACCACCTCAGCTTAACAAATCAGTGATGGCATGCTAAGGTGATAATCAAGGAACTAATGCCGAGAAGAAGCATAAACTTGCAACCCGGCATCCTAGGCCAGAACCTCACCCACCTGACTGGCATCCCTTTGTGGCTGGCAGGAAGCCAGGAACAGCAAAGCTCTCATCTAGCCATGCAAACTGATGGGTTCAAGTCAATCAAACAAAATGAGGATGGACTTAGCTTGAAAGGGTTGGAGATTCAATCCCCTTCGAACAAAATAACATATCAATCAAAGACTGTGATGACAAAGTCTCGCCAACTTTAAGTATGTCGAAACATAAACTCGTGAACATGTTTTGTACAGGATGGAACCAAAGACGTGTTTTACAGTGAGAAGGCAAATCAACATGCCACGACAACAAGAATACACATAAGGATGGTCATTTATCAAGATTGCCAGATTAAAGATTGGATGGTCATTGTAAATGATGTGACTGCATAAAACCAACTTATGCAACTTAATTTGAAGTTATCTTCACATGTATATATACAGATAAAGTACCCAGCAGGGCTCCATGTCAAGAATTAATTTGCTTGATAATTTTAGTGCAATTTAGGATTTAATCTGATCCGTATTTGAAGTGAATCACTCCATCGAAAACCATTCACTACATTGGTATTCATTTGTATGAAGCCTTGAGCAGCAAAGTAGGTGGTATGTCAAATTTCTTCACTTTATGCACAGCTTACTGTGAAATGCAGCAACCATAGAGTTAAGACAGAACCTATTTACAAGTACTTTGGTTGATCAAGTAATTGAGCAAGTAATCCGATCCAAATACTTCATTGGACTTACTCAGAACATATATTAGCACTGACAAAGATTTAATTCGGCAACAGCAATCATGACATCTCACAACCAATTAAACTTTCAGTACATAGATATATATATGCCTGAAGCCCTAAAAACAACAGTACGCCATAATCTTCCAAAATTCACTCATGAATTGATCTACTTAGCCAAATGGCGAACAATCAACCCAATCCTCCGCCCCTCACCTCACATGAGATCCTCCTCCTTGCGGAGGTACTCCCCGGCGTCCGCCTGGTGCAGCACGACCACGGCGTTAGTGTCCGCCTTCTTGCAGTCCTGCGCCGACCTCGCCGCGATGCCGAAGCCGAGGGGCACGTCGGCCATGGACATGACGACCACCCCATCCCCCGCCTTGGTGTTCTCGGTGATGCGCGCGAGGGAGGACTTGGGCACGGAGTTGCCGAAGAGGAAGTTACGCTCGGTGTCGGGCTTGATCCAGACGCGGCGCCGCGCGTGGGCCGCGAGGAGGTCGAGCGCGTGGACGGTGATGTGGAACGAGCCGTGGTGGGTGAACTTGCCGATGGGCGTGCCCACGCCGGCGAGGCGCGGGCGCGCGACGGCGGTGGCGCGGCGGACGAGCGCCTCGGAGGCGTAGTAGACGCGGTTCCGGTGGAGGCGGAGGCAGTAGCGGCCGGGCTCCGGGTCGGGGCCCTCGACGGCGGGCCGCTCCAGGAGGTGCTTCAGGTTGGGCCCCGTGAATTTGAACAGCTTCTCGAACACTTGCGTGGTCTCTTTTTCGTCGAGAGGCCTCATGGCGCGGCGGCAAGGGCGGAGCTCGAGGGATGGAGGTCGGCGGCGGCGGCGGCGGCGGTGGGAGACGGATTGACGTAGGGTTTGGTTTGGGTGGAAGGCTCTTGATTTTATTTGGACGAACGCATCTTTGACCGTTGGATCAGGCGAATCCAACAGTTGGTGGCTTCCCTGGCCGATTTGCTAAGAAGGGCCAACCACCAGATGGAGGATATCCAGTGGATTGTCTCTGAATATAACGTCCTCGGTCCCAAATTTTAATTTGTTTCAGCTTTTTTATATACATAGATTTTTCTATAACACAGCCAAAACAATAATAATTTACGAGGGGGAAGTAACATCGAAAGCCAATTTTACTCTACAAGGGAGAACAAGAAAACAAAGAGAAAATAACTAACTCCTCTCATGTTACCTTTCTGATTGTTTCATAGATTTTTAAAAGGACATTGAGTATAGTTTAAAGTCATTTCGGTTTGGACATGAGGATATGCGAGAATTTTTCAACAGATAGATAAAGGACCAAAATCACCGTATTACATGCAAATGATTCTTAACATAATATTTATTTCCATGAGCATCCTCTTTTGCATTCTTTCCATCATCATCTAATTCATGATTCGATTGCCTTAAATTATATTTTGTTAACTCCCTCTGTCTCTAAATATAAGTCGTTTTCGCTTCCCGAGAAACATCTTTGACCGAATATATAAAAATATATATTAATATTTATGGTACATAATAAATATCATTAGATAGATATTTGAATCTAGTTTTTTAATAAATGTATTTGGAGATTAGAATGTTGTACGTATTTTCTACGTATCGAAGCAAAGTCGTGGCACAAAAACCAACGGCGACAGTTATTTAGGGACCGAGGGAGTAAATGACATAGATTTTGAACAATAGCAATTTAATGTTTATAGTTGATGACGAGAAAAAAATACAGAGAAGGTATTCTAGCGATAAATTCCATTATAATTAGAAGAACCTATAGGATTAATAACATCCTTCAAAAATTGTAATGGCATATCCTCATCGGATATTCATAAAGTTCTTGTACTCCAATTGTTTCATATCACCCCCATTCACCGGGTCGAACTCGCAGCGGTAGAAGCTGCAAGATCAGAAAGGTTAGACATTACCACATTTTACCACCAACATGTCAATTTTAAAATCACTCTTATTGTTTTGACTCACCTTCCATCAACGCCAATGATGAGTATGGTATTCGGCTCATGGCTGAACGCTATCAAATACTTCTTATCTTCAGGCAAGCGAAACTTTGCTAGCGAGTAATCTTGCTTAAAATATCCCGGCACAAATCCTAAAGAAGATGTAAAGTTTCAGGAGAATTAATATCGACACTTTTTGACATATAAAAATGCACACAAACAATCAGTATTAAGGAAAAATATAGATGGGCAAGTTTTCATGAATTGAAGTTACACTATGTTTCAGAAATCAATGGGTTGGCCAAAGAAATTACCGCTTAAGAAAGACCAATATGAGCCTTGTTTAACATCTTGGTTTGCATTTGCTTCATGGCCTGCATGTAGAGCATGGGTGTCCTTGAATACCGAGGCGGATACATCCACATTAACGCCGAAGACATGTATGGTCCCTTTGTCACTAGAGACTGCAAGCCACTTGGAATCAGGAGAGAACGCCATGCTATAAATGTCTGCTCTATCAGCACCTCTTCTCAACTGCAGCAACATAAACAACATGTTTGATAAGATTAACTAGATGCAACAACATAAACAATTCATTCAGTGCAAATCTACTGTATCAGCCAGTCGATAAATTCATTGAGATTTTAAGAATATAATCAGAAGCAAAATTACTACTTATAGCTAGCTTTGTTATTATTTAGAACACGTGTATTGTATATATATATATACAGGGGCGGAGCCATCAGGCCCCCTACCCCCATGGAGTCCGTGGAGCCCCCTACCATTGCTAGCCATAGATGAAGGGAGGAGGAAGAAAAGGAGGAAGGCCCCCTACCCCCATGGAGTCCGTGGAGCCCCCTACCATTGCTAGCCATAGATGAAGGGAGGAGGAAGAAAAGGAGGAAGGAAGGAGAAGAAAAAGAGGAAATGAGGAAGAAGAGGAAATCAGCCCTCTCCCTTGGCTGGCCGCGGGCAGGCGAGCATGAACGCCTCGCGGCCGCCGTGTGGCTGCGCCAGCGCGCACACTCCCAGCGGGTTCGGGCCCGTGACCACCTCCATCGTCCTCGTCACGCCACTGCGACATCTCGTGGAGCGTGACCTTGTCGTCGCCGGCGACGAGGACGTGGGTGCCCACATGGCGGCCGCCGCAGCCGCCGTAAGATGGGTTCATGTCGTCCTCGTGCATCATGTGTTGTGAAGCTCGCTCCAGTATAACCTTATATATTTCCATTAGCAGCTAGCGCTACAAGGACTTTGCTAATAAACTAGAAGACGATCGATTTCACCTCTCGAAGCAAGGTGCCGCAGGCCGCGCGGAAGACGCGCACAATGGTGCCCTTGACGCTGGCCGTGGCCACAAGCCGGCCGTCCCAGGACATGGCCATGCACTCAAGCCGTGATGAATGGGCAGTGAAGGATAATGCCGCGGATTCGGCCGCCCTCCGCTCCACGCGCGCCTCGCCGTCCTCTGCGCCGGGGAACGCGAACGCCAACGGCGCGTCGCGCGACACGGCACAGATGGGTTTGCCGCCACGCGTTGTTTCCACCCGATGGAGCACGCCGCCGCCGCCGCCGTACACGTCCACGCGCCCATCGTGGACGAGCACAGCCTTGTCGCCGTGGATGTGCACCGCCCGCACCTCGGCGTCGGCGTCGGCCTTGATCTCCATCACCAGCTCGTCGTAGCGCCAGTGGTAGTTGATGTAGCCTGGCCTCCAGCGCCTGACGACGAACGTGGCCTTGGAGCTAGTAGGGCCCTCGGCGGCGGTGCGCGTCACGACGGCGCAGGTGGAGGACTTCTCGTCGAGCATGTTCCCCGCGGCGGCGACGATGGCTGCGCTAGCATCCTGATAAAGGCCGCGCAGCTTGAAGGTTTTGCAGCAAATCCACTGGACGACGCTAGAGTCAGCCGCTACGATACATGGCGCGTCTTGGCAAAAGGTGAGGTAGACAAGAGGCGACGACAACGCCGGCGTCGGCCTGACTCTGGGTGAGGAGGTTCCCATGGCGAACCTTTAGGCTTTGCTCGATGGGAGAAGATTTAACGGCGGGGGTAAAGATACGGAGGCCGGCCGTGTTGTGTAAAGCGGTTAAGATATTTTACAAGCAAGTAAACGGCAGGCGAGTAATAGATAGATAAATAAAAAAACACCGTAGGATGGAGAGAGAAAATCCCAAACAATAAAATAAAACAGACATTCGAAGAATACGTACCTCCTGGACCTTCTTCCCGTCGTTGGTTCTGAAGATACGAATCACGGTGCCTTTGGTGCCTGCGGTGGCGAGCAGCTTGCCGTCATGAGACAGGGCGACACCACTACCAGAAAAATTCACATCCGCACTCCTCATAGGACTCGGCACTTTTTAGACCCGGTGCTAATAGTGTATCAGCACCGGGTTGAATAGCTAGGAGCAGGGCCACGCGCATATGCGGTACGGGGGAGCTCATTAGCACCGGATCGTAGCAAAACCCGGTGCTAAAGATCTCCCATTAGCACCGGGTGCAGCCACCATCCGATGCTAAATTATTCAACCTTATTTAGCACCGGTTGAAACCTACAACCGGTGCTAAATAAGCAGTAAGCAGTCCGGCCACCGACAGTCCCTCTCTTTTTCTATCTCTTCTTCTCTTCAATCTTATCTTCTCGCTTCTCCAATCTTATCTTCTCTCCTCCTCTTCTCACCTCATTCCTTCTCTGGATTTCCAGGTGAGCGGACGGACGGGCGCTGGCCGGCAGCGGCGCACGTGGGCGAGGCGCTGGCCAGTGGTGCGCGGGCGCTGGCCGGCGGCGGCGCACACGGGCCAGGGCGCTGGCTCGGTCGGCGCAGGCGCGTGCTGCAGGCGACTGGGCGCAGGCTCGGGCGGCGCGGCAGGCGAGCGCGCGAGCGCTGGCTCGGGCGGCGCTGCAGGCCAGCGCGCGAGCGGGTGCTGGCCAAACGAGCAGGCACCTGCAGGCAAGGCGAGCAGGAAAAACTGAAGGCGAGCTGATTTCGTTTACGAAGGCGAGCTGAGTTCGTTTGATTTCCTTTTCATCGTTTTTTCCTGGCCAAACGAAATCATTTCCTTTCCTTCGTTTTTTCCTGGCCAAATGAGATCAAGGTCATTATGTAATAGGTTCCGGTCTCGATTGGTAAATAATTGTCTGCTGCTAGTAGCCAAGCCGTGGATGTTGGATCTGTAATTGAACATATTTCATGGTTTTTGTTACTGCCGTTGGATGTTGGATGTGTGATGTAAACTGAGATATTTCAACTTTTTATCTATTTCTTTCTCCTCTTATTTATCTCCTCATCTTCTTTCTTTCTCTCTGTTCTTCTCTTTCTGTTCTTGAAGAACAAGAACACTTCAAGAACAAAGAGCAAGGACGGAGGGGAGGGATGGATGGGGAGTATTTAATTTTTTTTACGCGTTCAGGGCCTTTAGCACCGGTTTTTCAACCCGGTGCTAAAGGGCTACCTCTTTAGCCTCGGATATTTAGCATCGGTTGGAATATCCGGTGCTAAAGGACTTTCCCAACCGGTGCAAATATCGGGTATTTTGGTGCAAATACCGGTGCAAATGATGCTCGAGCTGTGCGCGGGCACGTCGACACCGCCACCGCTGCCTCGCCGGACCTGCACCTCTCCCTTGGCCGGCCGCGGGCAGGCGAGCACGACCGCCTCGCGGCCGCCCGCTGGCTGCGCCAGCGCGCACACCCCCAGCGGGTTCGGGCCCGTGTCCACTTCCATCGTCCTCTTCACGCCGCTCCGCGACATCTCGTGGAGCGCGACCTTGTCGTCGCCGGCGACGAGGACGTGGGTGCCCACATGGCGGACGGCACGTACGGCGCCGCCGCCGCCGCAAGATGGGTTCATATCGTCCTCGCGCATCATGTGCTGGTGAAGCTCGCTCCAGTATCTGATCTTGTAACCTTGGCCGGCAGATGAGCTGTCGTCGTCGTGGTCGAGTGCGGCGAAGAACTCCCGGAACACGACGGCCACGAGCTGGCCGGAGAGGACGACATCGGCGGAGATCACCTCGCGGGCGGAGCCGGAGCCATCCGGGGAGGGGAAGTCCTTGCTGAACACGTGCTTGAACGGGCTGCAGGAGAAGACGTGGGCGCCGGAGGACGTGACCGCGACGAAGTGGGTGGTCTTGCTGTTGAACGCGGTGCGTAGGAGTGAATCGGCAGCCGAAGAAGACGCCATTGCCATCGTCATCAATCGTGCAGGTATCCCCGATTGATACATCGGGCGAGGCATGTATTAGGGCCTGTTTGGTTCCAGGGACTAAAACCAAAACGGACTAAAATTAGTCCCAAAACGGACTAAAGATCCAAACTATAGGGACTAAAATGCCTCAAAGGGACTAAAACTCTCTAGCTCCACAAGAGGAGCTTATATGGACTAAAATCCCCACTTTCCACTGGATGCCCTCCCCCCCCCCCCCGACTCTATCCTCTCGTCTCCACCGACCCGATTCCCCTCGCGCTCCTCTCCTCGCCGCCCTTCCCCCTGCGCCGCCGCCGACATCACGAACCCGCGGAAGCTCCCGAACGGCCACAGCCCGCCGCCGTGGCTTAAGTCGCCGCTGCCCCTGGGACTGCACCCGGGGGACCCGCTCCGCCCGAACGGCTGCGCCGCCGTCAGGTCGATGGCGAACCGCCCGCCCTTGGACGCGGGGAGGCCGGACTCCGCCACGCAGACGCCCACGCCGGAGTTGGTGTGGTCCGGGACCAGCTCGAACCGGTACCCCAGCGAGTCGCCGCCGGCGCCCGCGCCGCCGCGCTCGCGCCAGCACTCGAGGCGGCCCCACGGCGTCCAGGTGCCGTCGACGGGGCGGAGGATGAGCCAGCCGCCGGGGTTGGAGCAGCTCACGCGGTCGGTGCCAGGGGAGGCGGCGAAGGCGCCCGTGCAGGAGGCCGGGCCCTCCTCGGCGGAGGGCAGCAGCGGGGCCGTGGTCGTCTGGTAGGGGAGCTTGTTGAGGCGGATCCGGCAGTAGCATGGCGCGGTGGTCGGGTGCACCCCGGCGCCGGAGCTGGAGGTCGACCCGCCGCCGCTGCGGGGGGACGGCGCCGGCATCTTCAGCGCCAGGTTGCCGACCAGCACCCGCACGAACGGGCACGGGTCCATCGGCCGGCCGGACAGGGTGCTTCTCCTCCTCCTCCTTCGGATTGATTGACGCAATGTGATGGCGGGAGGGGTAGTAATCAGTGGTAAAATAGTCTTTGCGCAAGCCATTAAAGTCATTTTAGTCTCTTTTAGTTCAGAGATCCAAACAGCAATTTTAATTCCTTAGGGACTAAATTTAGTCCCTTAGTTTTAGTCCCTAGGAACCGGCCCTTAGAGTAGCATGGATACTTGTGCCGTGGAAAGAACGAAGTCGACAAGAACTCGTGGTCCTCCGCGGGTCGGACTCGTATCCACTTTGTCACCTAAAGTTTGAATTCCTTGCTGCGGGTGGCATGGCTGCAGGAACAGCATCGGCGCCGGCGAACCTCCCAGGCACGCCGACCTCGCCCTCAACCGCCTCACCGGCGGCGTGTGGCAGGAGTTCAACAGCGTGCATGAGAGGGCACCACGCCTATAGCGGTAATCATGGCGAGGAGACGCCGTGAAGCAGTCGCACGCCCCGGCGATGATCAGCGAGGGCAATAAGCTGGTTTTCCAGGGCAAGAAGCTTGGGAGAGCAAGCACGCGCCGCAAGTGTACCAGCGAGGAACGCTACTCAGGTCAAATGGGAGAAGCCATGGAGTTCTGGATCGGATGGCACGCCGATCCCGCGTATCGTCGGATTCGCCGATGGGGTCGATCTAATCTTCATCGCCACATATGATGGCCTCTTCACCTCGCAGCGCAACTCGCTGGAAATCAATCCACCCTCTATTCAATGATCAGGCCGGATTCAGAAAATCTTGTCAAATGTAACCAATTTTGCAAGTGTGATTTCCCTGTTGTCAAAAAAATGCTACACATGGTTCAGTTGCTGACTGATTTATGAAGCAGCACCTTACCACATCAATGGAACTGGGGAAAAAAATACTGGAATCTATAATGCTTCTATTTTAGTAAAATGGTTGCGTGTACTGAAGAAACTGTTTCAGTAAAATGGTTGCGCGTGTACTGAAGAAACTGAATATAAGGTACTGATTGACAGACAACATTGCCGATCATATATTTTTTTTAGCATGGAGAATAGTGTGTGCTTGGAACTATTGTTGCTTTATAATTGAGGTAGACTTGGCTTCAGAAAACTGAAAAAATGCAAAAAAAAAAACAAAAAAAACTGGTGTTCCGGACTGCCAATACAACTTGAGAAGTTGGTTCTAGACATGTACTGACACTAGTAGTTTCATCCTGGTGGTGCATTTGAATATATCTGACAACGTTAAAAATCTGAATTCTTAGTTTGGCATAAATTCTGATGGTCTCCCTTTGACAGTGCTAGAGATAACTGAAGATTGCAGGCTCTGACAGGTAGAGATCAATATTTGAGACAGTTTGTATGCCACAATTCATGGGCTATTAACATATGTTTTACAGGTTACTGTGTTTACCAATTCAGAGAATAATGGAAGCGCTATCAGCAAAAGTCAAATAAAGTGCTACAAATCACTACATGTCCGTGTCAAAAACTGCATCCAAACAATGCCAGTAAAGAAGTCCATCTGAGGGGGAACCTGGAATGCGACAAGGATTAGTGAAATCATGCTAAATCGAGATTGCAAAGTAAACAGCAATCACGAGACAATTTGTGGTTTTGTTGTTTTTCATGCACAGTTAACTGCAATGTGCAATTGACATTTAATTCCTCTTGCTTAACCGACGAAACTGAAGACTCCCTGCTTCTGACGAAACTGAAGTTTACAAGCAAGGCCGCCGGCTTCCTGACCCCAGTGCCCACCAGGCCACCAGGTATGTATACTGGATTTTATTGGAAATTTTGAATTTTAACATGTTATTATGGTTGGTGTACTTTTTTAAACTCGACCACTATGAGCTTGCTTACTGGTAATTTTGGAAAGTACGTCTCAATAGTCAAATCTCACATTTGTGAACAATATCCATTTGTGTGCTAATTTAACGGATGGTTACGGTTACTGTACAAATTTGTTTGAACTTAATGAGATTTCTAGCCCCTGAGTTTTTCTGGTATTGAGATTCAAGTATCCTTGGCACCTACGAGGTGAGCTTAGTTCAGATGGTAAGGCTTTTTGTGGTAAGTTTATAGAACGTATGTACTCGATCCATGTCGTCCCGGCCGTATTGAACCAGGACGTACATCGATCGACTTCCTTTGCATTGGTACGAGTATATAACAACTATGTATACGTACGGCTGTTATTAACTTGCTGGAATAATTATAGAGAACATGACCTACTATATACATACAAGCATATATACATGCTGCTAATACAAACGTGAACACAAGTTTACTACAGTACGATCGAGTACGGGATAGATACAGCAGCATGTGCACACTACTAGCCTTGTTTCGATCATCAAATGAATTACACCATTGTCCCGTTCGGTTCAACTTTGTCGTGAACGTGAGAATTATTCTTGTACTTGTACACGGTCGCTCCGCCGTCGGCCATCCCGGCGCGGTACCCGTAGCTGTAAGCCGCCGCCGCCTCAGACATCATGTCGCCCGCCAGGATCCCGCTGATGGCGCCGCCCACCAGCCCGGCGCCCAGCCCCACCCCGAAGTCCATCTTGCCGCTGCCGCTGCCGTTCCCATTCGCCGCCGGCGGCGGCGGCAGGGCTGCCAGCTGTGGATAGGCAGCAGCAGCCGAGTTGTACGACGTGTCCACCGCCCTCGCAGACGACGGCGGAGGTGGATGCGCGGCCACGGCGGCGGCAGCTTGCGGCGGCGGCAGGGACAGCGGTGCCGGGGCCGGCATGTAGTAGGCAGCATAAGGCGGGGCGTAGAACGACGACCTCGCCACCGGGAACCCGACGAAGGCGGCGGCGGCCGTCTCGTCGGCGGCTCTCGCCGCCTGCGGCGCGACGACGGGGCCCAGGCGGTAGGACAGGTTGAGCGTCCCGCGCGGCTCGCAGCGGTGCACCTTGCGGACCTGGTACGACGCGACCTGCGGCGGCCGGGGGCCAAGGTCGGACGACGGCGCGCCACCGCCGCCGGTGGCGAGGATGTCGGCGAGGGGCACGATGACCTCGCCGACGTCGCGGTCGCCCAGGGCGCGCTCGGTGCGGAGGAGCACGTGGAGGCAGCCGGTGGCTGTCGCGGCGGAGGGCGGGACGTTGAACCGGAACGAGGTGTTCCAGCAGGGGTGGCGCCCGCCGTAGGGGTCCGGCTGCGTGCACTGCCGCGTCAGAGGGTCGCCGGAGATGGTCACCACGGCGTACACCTCCATGCGCGAGATCAGGTTCACCCTCTTGAGGTCCTTGGCCGACAGGAGGGTCACCTCCAGCGTCCTGTACGCCATGGTTTGGTTACCTAGCTCTCTTTTTGAGCAAGGAAGAATGGCTGCGCTGTGCTTTAACTGTGGAGATGATGGTGGGTGGCTTCGAGCTGTTTATATATTGGTGGATTGGGGCCCGCCATTAGTCACGGTAAAATCCCAACAACTTTGCTCCCTCTGTCCCGCAAAATACAATGCTCGTTTTTCAAGGAGTCAAAAAATTTCAACTTTAACTAAATTTATACAAAATAATACTGACATTTATATCTTTAAATAAATTTAGTATAAAAATATAATTCATGATTAATCTAATAATACTTATTTTATATCATAAATGTTAGCAGCTTTTTGTATACATTCAATCTTGAACTTGTTTAACTCCTCGTAACGCGAGAATTGTATTCTTTTTGGGACAGATGGAGTAAAAACTTGCATGTTTAGGAGGAGGAATGCATGGATATTTCCCTGGTTTGTTTTTTTTTCACGCGACAATTGAATTCCTTTCAGTTTAAAATTTAAACAAGTCCTTGGTACAGGTACTTTTCAAATTTTCTACTTTTGAAACGGATTTTTTTTTCTGAATTCGTTAACCCAACGCTATAGCTATAAATCACCAGCCACCAAAGAAGCTACACAGGCCGGTGGTATTGAGTCATGCCATAACATGTAGCGCCCAATTGCCACTGTATACTGAGGATCAGATGGCACCCATTTCTTTTTCTTTTCTTTTTGACAAACAACAAGCACAAGGCAGTGTCAGTTTAGGATCGCACCCAATTTCAGGTTTAGGTAGAAAGGTCTCAACACTCAACAGTTCAAACCTCAGGATTGATCCAAGCCATCCAATGGAAAATAGACAGATGCTCGCAAACATATATATACTACCAATCATATTCATATCAGCCCCTGATTGGGAAATACCCTGCAGCTCGATATTTATCTAGGTTTGGCTGGCACAACAATAGGTTATGGGTGGCATCTGATGCTCAACACCTTCAAGGATCAATGCTCCTGGGGAATGCAATCATAGTCGCCCAAAGCTTTGCTCTATTCTATAGGGTGATCATGCGGTTCAGCTTGATCAGCACACGAGCCCATATCTTTGTCTGGCGAACTTCACCCCCTTTCTCTATGGTTTATTCGCCTTTCCTTGTTGATGAAAGATGCGGGTTCTGGATGTGTGTACCATTTTATTCAAGCTGCTCTGCTTGAGCACCTTTGAATGTGGCATTGAAAGTGGCCAGTGCAAAGACTCAAAAGTGGTCTCTCTATTTATTGAGATCTTTTGAAGTTTTGGGTAACAAATGACTCTTGGGGTTGCTCGGGTGCAAGTTGGTATCAAGATCCTTCAATTTATAATCTGACTTTGGTATGTTAGGTTTGGCTGAGCCTGGCCCTGTAACTTTTCACATTTTACTATCGTACATCTAAAGGACTGAAAAATACTGGCAGTCCACACATGAATCGATTGGCTTAGTGCGCATGGTTCTACAAGAATTATATGTCAAAAGGTAGCATGCGAAGTATTTCAGTCGTGGTTAATGGATTGGGATATGATAGAACCTCTCCTCGAGTGATATGATTGGGATGAATCAACAATTAACCGAAGGCATTGATTCTTCCATTTCTATGTTCATACCATGTTGGATCATCATCTGGAGCTAGAACTGTTGATGTGGTGGACCAGTCTACGTTTCAACTTTCTATTGATCTATCAATAAATATTATATGTTCCTAGAGAGTAAACCATCAGGCAACGAAATACAGTATCATCAGCAATTAGCTGTGAGGAGTTGTATGAGACAATTACGAAGCTTCTAGTAAAAGATTGTGCTAGCTCTCTCCCACACGGTTTATTATTTTCCCAAGCTAAAACAAACTTTCACACACTTTCCAGCTAATTGGAATAGAATGTGCAATTGGGACCTGTCGATGAAGAAAAAGACCTAAATAAGAAATGGACGAAGCTATACTCAAAATCTTGTTGCCAGTGTATGATGTGATTTTTCTTAGTCGATAATTTAGGTATACTGAGCACCAATACAGAATAATGATAATCTCACTTGTGAAAGCAGGTAAAGAAAAATGCCATGCAAGGATTGAAACAGAGGGACAGAGTATCCTAGGAATTGATGGATGCACTGCATTTCCCTTTTTAAATTTATTCACTGCATGATGTCACCCAGTGCAATAATGCTCTCTTGAACAGGATGGATGCATCGGCATGCAAGATATCATAAATGTCTAATATTCTTTTTCATGCATGATGGTGTGAAGGGTGTCTGATTAATGTACAGCCTTCTAATTTGGACCAACCAAAATAACCGATGCAGGTCCTTATTACTTTTTTTCTGTACTAATGAGAGGATTTCCAGTCCTTTTGCTTTGGGTGCACCAAAACAGCAGTTATAGCAAACAAAACAACTTATAACCCCAATTAAAAAATACAGCTCTAGCTCTGAAGAAAAATACAGTGGTCCAGTTGATGCTTTAATACAGGTTTATCTTCAGATGCCAGAAAAAATTGCCCAAGTCAAGCATCATACAGTTCTTTGGAGCATGGCCTCAACTCTACCGCAACCATCATCCACATCGGGGCCACTCCAGTATCCAGAAATAACAATAAGCGCACCTGGGACCGAATCCATGCAATGCGACATGGTTAGATTACTCTGAGTAGTGGAGACATCTGCAGGTCTGCTCACCGCAGCAACTTCTGCAGATGAACCTGAACTTGAGCAGCCAACAAGTCTCCTTGGCCTGTGTGACTTGGCAGCTGCAAACACAAGTTCATTTTAAGAGATGAAGGATGTGAGCTCGAAGGTTGAATTAGAACAACCCTGACATTGATAGTTCTGTAAAATTGTTATGACTGAAGAATAAAGTGGCTTACCACTCAAAGTTAGCTTCCGGCGTAATTGATTAATGCAACAGACTCGGTTTAGTTGCACCTGTGAACGCAAGACTATCAGAAAGAAGTTGAGAAGTCAGACATAGGGAAGAACAGCACTGCAGCAGCTTTTGAATCAGCAACATGATTTACTGTTCTATTACAGCCTTTACAGGAGATGCTGATAAGGTGCGCTACATGCGCCATATGCAGAACAGTACAGGGAGCACAGAAACCAAAAGAATTGTGCGGAACTAGGACATGATTTAGCATTCTAGCTGCAATTTGCATATAGGGACATACAAACTAGTCAGGTGTCCCAATTTCTGAAGTCCCAACCAATCGATCATACAATGTCAGCAATACTCAAGACGGAAAATGTTTTGTGGCATCAATCATCCTTTTTAGAAGATGGGAATCAATGGATTGACTCCAACATCCAACAAAATAAAAAATTTAGTTATGTACTTGCAGTAACGGAATGTCCTGAAGCACACAGATTACAGCCAAATCATTTGAGGCCCAGCTAGCCAGGAACCGAGGCCTAAACTTTCAGAAGTTTAACAAGTCAATCGCGCAGTTTAATCCCGCAGACCACGCCATCCATCCATTTAAATTGAAGAACCCAATCAAAATCGCACCAAGCTGTTATCCTTATCCATTGCCACCCACAACCTGTCCGGCGAATTGCCTATCCCACGAAACAGTTAAGAAGTGTAGCAGGTCTAGCAGTTAGTACCTTGTTGGGCAAGCTCCGACGATGAGCTGGGAGGAAATGGAGGCGCGGCCGCAAGGCGGCGGCGGCGGCCCCTGCAGTCTGCAGCAGCAGCAGCCCACTCGCCATGGACGGAGAGGCCGCGGAGAGATTTGTGGGAGAGCGGCAGCCGGGAGCGGGAGGAGGATGCAGGCAGCCCGTGGATGGGGAATTATTAGAGGGCTCGGCTCCGTGCCGTTTGGGGGTGTCCAGCCAGCGATTGGGCGACTCGTCTCTAGATGCCCCTGCGGCGGCTGCCTTGCCCCGCCTCGCGCGCGACGCCCAAATCACACGCGCTCTCCACCGCGGCCGCCCACCACCCGTTCGCTGAAACTCCCCGCCGGCCAGCCGCCATCGCCACGCCTCTCGCCGCCCTCCGCGCCCGCCTCCTGGACGGCCTCCCCGTCTCCCCCACCGCGTTCTCCGCGGCCGTCGCGCGCTCCGACCCGGGCGCCCTGCCCGCGCTCCACGGCCTCGCGGTCGCCTCGGGCCTCCACGCCTTCGCGGCCGTCACCAACTCCCTCGCCGCGCGCTACGCCAAGGCGGGCTCCTTCCCCGCCGCCGTCAGCGTGTTCGCCACCGCGTGGGCTCGGGATGCCAGCTCCTACAACACCATCCTCTCCGCGATCCCCGACCCCGAGGAGGCGCTCGCGTTCGCCGCGCGGGTGCTCCGCTCCGGGGACGTGCGGCCCGACGCCGTCACGTTCACCGTCGCGCTCTCGCTCGCCGCCGGACGGGCGGAGCCCGGGTTCGTGCGGCAGCTGCACGCGCTGGCGTCGCGCGCCGGGCAGACCGCCGACGTGTTCGTCTGCAATGCGCTTGTCACGGCGTACTCCCGGGGTGGGTCGCTCGACGCGGCACGGAAGGTGTTCGACGAGATGCCGGCGCGGGACCTCGTCTCCTGGAACGCGATGGTCTGCGGACTCGCGCAAGACGGCGACTGCCCGGCCGAGGTGATCCGGGTATTCCTTCGGATGCTCAAGGACGGCAGCGCGCGGCCTGATCGGATATCAGTCTGCAGCGTCATCCCAGCGTGCGGCGGCGAGGGGAAGCTTGAGCTTGGCCGGCAAATCCACGGGTTTGCGGTGAAGCTGGGCGTCGAGGGGCACGTCTCCATCGGCAATGTGCTCGTCGCGATGTACTACAAGTGCGGAACTCCCGGTTGCGCCAGGAAGCTCTTCAAGGTCATGGACGAGCGTGACGTTATCTCATGGACCACGATGATCTCCATGGACGGAGAAGACACCATCACGCTGTTCAACGGCATGAGGCGCGACGGCGTGGCACCGAACGAGGTCACATTCGTGTCGTTGCTGTCGGCACTGCCGGGAGACTGCCCGGCGAGGGAAGGGCAGATGATCCACGCGATGTGCCTCAAGACCGGCGCGTCTGATAAGGCGGCAGCGGCAAACAGCCTCATCACCATGTACGCCAAGCTGCGGCGCATGGATGATGCGAGGATAGTCTTCAGACTGATGCCTCACCCGGAGATCATCGCTTGGAACGCTCTGATCTCTGGCTACGCCCAGAACGACAAGTGTCAGGACGCTCTTGAGGTCTTCTCGACAATGGTGAAGAGCATGAAGCCCACCGAGACCACGTTCGCGAGCGTCCTCAGCGCGGTGACCTCTGTCGAGACGGTGTCCATGGCTTACGGCCAGATGTACCACTGCCAGACGACGAAGCTGGGGCTCGGTGCCAGCGAGTACGTCTCCGGAGCTCTCATCGACTTGTACGCCAAGCGAGGCAGCTTGGAGGAGTCCTGGAAGGCGTTCGGCGAGACCGTCCACCGGAGCCTCATCGCCTGGACGGCGATCATCTCGGCGAACTCGAAGCACGGCGACTACGACGCCGTCATCAGCCTCTTCAACGACATGGTTCGCTCTGGCATCGCTCCGGACGGGGTGGTCCTGCTCTCCGTCCTCACCGCCTGCCGGTACAGCGGGTTCGTCAGCTTGGGACGGGACATCTTCGACTCCATGGCCGCCAAGCACGGCGCGGAGCTGTGGCCGGAGCACTACGCGTGCGTCGTGGACATGCTAGGCCGGGCGGGGAGGCTGGAGGAAGCCGAGGAGCTCATGCTGGGGATGCCGTCGGGGCCTAGCGTCTCGGCGCTGCAGAGCCTGCTGGGCGCCTGCAGGATCCACGGCAACACGGACGTCGGCGAGAGGGTCGCCGGCGTGCTGACGGAGACGGAGCCCGCGGAGTCCGGCGCGTACGTGCTGCTGTCCAACATGTACGCCGAGAAGGGAGACTGGGGCGCCGTGGCGAGGGTGCGGCGGCAGATGCGGGAGGGGGGCGTGAAGAAAGAGGTCGGGTTCAGCTGGGTGGACGCCGGCGGCGTGGGCGAGTCGCTGCACCTGCACAAGTTCTCGTCGGACGACACGACGCACCCGCGGACGGAGGAGATATACAGAGTGGCCGAGGGGCTAGGCTGGGAGATGAAAATCTTGAAGAACTGTTCACAATGGAATGTCTTTGTTTGATGTCTGAATCGATTAGTTGAGCTGCTCGGAATCCTCCTGTTTCAGGAGACGACGAAGAAATATATGGATTATTTTATCGATTGATGAGGCAATGTTCAGAAAATCCACTATACATGCCATTGCAAAGCGGACTAATCACATGCAAATAAGACCCAGTACGTATCACTACTGGATAGGGTACAAGAGTGAAAACTCAGTTCGAATTTTGCAGCAGAATGATGTCCTAGGCTCGATTAGCATCCGCAGGAGCAACATGAGGGGTCACAGTGTGAAAATTCAGCGAGCAAGCATCACTTTACTCAATGAACTGAAACTAAGTTACGCTACAAAGTTGTACAGAACAAGGAGCTTATCTTGCATTCTGCGACAAGTTCTCAGTACTAGACACTATCTATCTGAAACAACTAAATGTGACAAAATTTGAAGAGTAGTAGTGAATTACCAAAAGCCTGGCAGAATCAAAGGCGTCATACATGCACCAGCGCGTTGTAACAATTGTTTCCACCTCTAGTGTATGTATATATACATGTACATGTGCTGGTGACAGTCGTGGTATTGATGATCATGAAAAAAAGGTTAGCCTATTGTACATTAGAACCATTTGTACAACATCCATACAAGGCCGATGGTCCAAGTAATTCCTTATTTGAAACCTGAAAAGGGAAAAAAATCACTGCATCAGTACAAGTTTCCTCTCTCTCCACCCTTGCTCCAAAAAAAAACACTGACCAATACCGGACCTTTATTCAGTTACTTTTTAAAAAAAAACTTTCGAAAGCTAACAACTGCAACATGAACTCATATGGTGCACGTAGTAATATTAAACACACTACTCTTTAACATCATAACTTCTACAGTCCAAAACAGACGTCTGTTTAAAATTCGTGCAGGTACAAAAATAAAGCTGTTAGTAACAGTTTACCCTGAGCAAGTCATACGAGCTCTAGTACTCGCGAACTGAAACAATCTCTGCAAAATGGCATAGAGTTTGGGCATGAGAGATGCTAGCTTAATATGGTTTGATGCCCATGGGACCAAAATATTTCCATGTGAGCAAATTCAGGAAGTTTCAGCTTAAATGGACATAAGAGTACACAACAATACAAGGAAAAGTTACAGGTACTTAAAACTAAGGTGTAGACTTGAGAGAAGATCCTGACAATTTATGAAACATAATCAAGAATGAAGTTAATAGTGTCATAAATAAAAAGTAAAAACAAGATATCAAGTGAAATTTATTAATACCAATTTCAAGCAAGCAATACAGAATGGAGAAACATGGCATTGTTGAATTATGGTTTCATTTACAGGAAACAGGTATCAAATGATTTAATTCAAGGTCGCACAAGACCCTATAAGTCAATATATGATAGCGACTTAGTAGTATCAGCAAATGCTCTTACTGGTCATTTTATTTTTTGCATTATAACAGAAGATCCATCAGTGTTCTTTTGACAACTACTTTGAGGAACAAGCAAACATAGATATGTACAATCCAATTAACAAACACAATATTAATAAAGGTACCTTCATGAACACTTTATCCACAAGACATGACATCATGGCAAGGGTGAAAAGAAAAAACTGCTAGCCGTTTTGTTGGTTAGCACAATTAGTTGGCTTTCCTGTCCTCTCCCTGCACAAGAATAAAGATAAGCAACATCAATGAGCAGCACTTTAAAAAAGGCACTAAACTTCATTTTATCCTACTGAGAATTACCATCAAAATTGTCAAGTGGCATCACATCATCTTGTACCGCTCCAGGAGGACTATGATACTGGCTCTTCAGCCACAAGCCAGCCTTGATGGAGAACCACATAATTTACATCATGTAAGAGAACACTCCAGAGAGAGCCGCTTTCCATAACAATGTATAGTAGCTTATCAACTGCAGGCAGTCAAGAGATTCCTTCTACCTCCAAACTATTACAAGCTTTGAGCAGTGCAAAGCTCGTCTTCAGTTGTTTCTCTCACTAAAACCAGATCATCCAAGTGGATGTGCAACTATGTATACTAATTGGGTGCCATCAAAATAATAAAGGAAGAAGAATTCAAAGACCAGTTTCTGTACAAATTGACCAGCGTGCGCAAATGAGAAGACCTATGCTTTTTGCACTGTTGAACTACTATTCAGTTTCATGCCACCTCATCAAGGACAACTTAGAAATTGGATTGCACATCCAACAAGGACTGTTCAACTGATGGCATCTTCTCAGATTCTGAACATGTCAGCAGCTGATAGACTCCATTGAAATCCGCACAAGCCTTAGCAGATCATTCACACTGCGGAAGTTGAAATCCAGAACTGTTCTTACTGAAGAAAGACCATCTGTTCCATTTTCATGATTGCCGGCAGCAGAAGCAATTGCTAGTTGTGACTTCCGAGTTGCCTCAAAGGCACTATTGACATCATTCGTCTACGAAAACAAAGCAAAATTAGAACCCATATAAAATTGATGGATCTTAATGATTGAAAGTGGAGTACATTAATGTATGAAGTGTTAGTCTGAGTCCTAGGATATACTATTTCTATGCCTAACCTTCTTATTTGATTTGAGCAATGGTATGAATTGATCCATTCCCATATCATTCCCACACACTAGCACTCTCCGAGACAAAATGGAATCGGATATTCCACTAGCAGCAGAAACAGTTGCTCAAGACTGCCAAAATCTATCTGATTTCCAAATTTATTAACTTCTGGCGAGCTTGTAGGTTGCCATGATAGAATGCATAACATTCTAGGAAATTTGCTTCACAACCCAACTTCACCATCCTAACAATCACAAGGTCCACAACTGCCAGGACGACTTTCATGCTCCAACAGATAATGTCATGCAAATAATCACCACTAAATCTAACCAATGCTTGTACTTCCTGGCACCTCGCAGACACCTCACAGCACTGAAGATACATCTGCAGAGTGGTAGCGCAAGGCTGAAGCCATGGTGCACACAGCAAGCCAAAATGGCTTCAACTCCCTAGTAATCCTGGGTGCCATGGCTGATTTCGAAGCAAAGGTGTAAAGAAATAGATTGGGGGGCAATTGGCCACACCTCAATGGGAGGGGGGCGCCTTCTGTTATATAGGGCCGGCTGGCCTTGCTGTACAAGGCAGGGATAATTCCCTTGATTTACATCTGCTATCTATAGTAACTAATCTCTGATTTACATCTGCTATCTATAGTAACTAATCCCTGATTTACATCAGCTATCTATAGCAGCTAGGATATCCACAGATGGCATATTCTATGGCCTAACACCCGCCCGCAGTCGCTGCGGGAGGCTCCCGGACGCAGAGGCTGGATCGAAATTCTCGAAAGAGTGCTGCCGGAAGCCCTTTAGTCATGATGTCGGCGAACTGGTGAGAGGAGGGCACATGGAGAACTCGAATCTCACCAAGGGCCACCTTTTGGCGGACGAAGTGAATGTCGATCTCGATGTGCTTCGTTCGCTTGTGGTGGACGGGGTTGGCCGTCATGTAGACGGCGCTGACATTGTCGCAGAAGACAATGGTGGCGGAGGGCAGCTGGATGTGGAGTTCCTGGAGTAACTGTCGAAGCCAGCAGCACTCAGCCACAACGTGAGCCACAGCCCGATACTCTGCCTCGGCGCTGGAGCGGGACACCGTGGTCTGGCGCTTGGAGGACCAGGAAACCAGAGTGTCGCCGAGATAGACGCAGAAGCCGGAGGTGGATCGTCGAGAGTCTGGGCAGCCGGCCCAGTCAGCGTCAGAGTAGGCAGTCAGTTTGTCGATAGACCCGGTGCCAATGTGAAGACCCGAGGAGAGAGTCCCCTGGACGAAGCGGAGGATGCGCTTGATGTACTCAGATACTGGAGAGCTCCTGCCAAGCTCCTGTACTCAGATGCGTCCTTCTTTGACAGTAGATCCCCGTCGGTCGCGGATAGCTTGGCGTGAGTGTCAAAGGGTGTCGATGTCGGATGACACTCAACCATGCCCGCGCGCTGAAGAAGCTCGACGGCGTACTGTTGCTGGGAGAGGAAGAGACCATCTGAGGAACGTGTGACAGCAATGCCGAGGAAGTGGTGAAGAGCGCCAAGATCCGTCATGGCGAACTCAGAGCTCAGCCGAGTCATGATGCGTTGCAGGAGGGCCGAGGACGAGGCGGTGAGAATGATGTCGTCGACGTACAGCAGGAGGTAGGCGAGACTCGTCCCCTCTCGTAAAATGAAAAGGGACGTGTCGAAGGTGGAGGCGACGAAGCCGAGCTTCCGGACGAAGGTGGCGAAGCGCTGGTACCATGCCCGCGGAGCCTGCTTCAGTCCATACAAGGACTTCTGCAGACGGCAGACATGATCTGGGACGCCAGGGTCGATGAATCCTGGCGGCTGCTGGCAGTAGACGGTCTCCTCGAGGTGGCCGTGAAGAAAGGTGTTCTTCACGTCCAGCTGGTGAATGGGCCAGGCGCGGGACGTGGCGATGCTGAGTACAGACCGAATGGTGTCCGGTTTGACAACCGGACTGAAGGTCTCGTCGTAGTCGACGCCCTCGCGCTGGGAGAAGCCGCGGACAACCCAGCGAGCCTTGTGGCGGGCGAGGGACCCATCGGCATGAAACTTGTGCCGGAAGATCCACTTCCCCGTCACGACGCTTGCTCCAGGGGGCCGCGGAACAAGCTGCCAGGTGTTGTTGTCGACGAGGGCCTGGTACTCATCCATCATCGCGGCACGCCAGTTGGCGTTGGCCAGCGCACTGCGGTAGTTCGTCGGAACCGGCGACGGTGAGGATGACGTCGTGGCCGCCAGACCTTTATAGCTGACGCGAGGAATGGCACCCGTCATGGTGCGAGTGGCGCGTGGCGGTGGCGGCGGTGGCGGTGATGGAACGGGAGATGCCGCCAATGCCGGTGTGGGTGCCGTAGGTGGCGTCGGGGCGGCGGGAGCCACAGGGGCTGCTGGGGCAGCTGCCGGCTCGAACGTAGACACCGGACAGGAGCGGCGGACGTAGACGTGTGGGTAGGGAACCACGCTGGGTCCAGGTGGGGGCACGGGACCACGCCCACCCGGTGTCGAAGAAGGCGATCCGTGTGAGGTTGCAGCATCTGAGGGCGGCTGCTCAGCGACCACGGGCGTCGAGGATGGAATCCCACTTGCAACAACAGTAGGACAAGGCACCGAAACCATATCGTCGTCGAGGAGGAAGTCTAAGGAAGCGGAGGAGGGTGAGGCAGCTGAGGTGGCTGCAAAGGGAAAGGAGGTCTCGTCGAAAGTAACATGGCGAGAGATGATGATGCGACGGGTCGATAGGTCAAGGCAGCGGTAACCTTTGTGCGAGGGGGGGTATCCTAGGAAGACGCATGCCGTGGAGCGAGGGGCGAGCTTATGTTTGGAGGTTGCTTGCATGTTGGGGTAACAGAGGCACCCAAAAACACACAGATGGCTATAGGTTGGCTGCTGGTTATGCAGACGAGTGTAGGGAATTTCATGCTGAATGGAGGATGGGCGCCTATTATGGAGGTAGCAGGCTGTCATGAGCCCCTCGGCCCAATATGTGGGCGGCAGGGAGGCATGGAGGAGCATGGTACGAATGGAATTGTTGAGTGTGCAGATGATGCGTTCAGCTTTGCCATTTTGGGGTGATGTGTAGGGGCAGGAGAGGCGAAGGTGAGTACCTATAGCAGCGAGGAATTTGATGGTGGCGGTGTTGACGAATTCAGTGCCGTTATCAGCCTGAAAACATTTGACGGGGAGGCTGAATTGTGTTTTGGCAAAGGCAGCAAGCTCAACTAAGTGTTGGTGGACATCAGATTTTTTTCGGAGCGGAAAACCCAACAGTAGTGAGTGAAATCATCCAAACAAACCAAGTAATATGAAAAACCAGACAGACTATTGATGGGGGAAGTCCATACATCACAGTGAACAAGTTCAAAAGGTGCATGAGTGATGGAATGCAAAGAACTGAAGGGTAGACGCGTATGCTTGCCTATCTGACATGAGTGACATAGGGAGTGGTCTACTTTATGACAGGAAACAGCATGAAGTTTGTTAAGACGCTCTAACGTGGCGGGGCCTGGATGACCGAGACGTTGATGCCACAGAGTCGACGAAGCAGCCAGGAGAGCATGAGGCGGAGCGCCAGGTGTGAAGGTAGGCATGGTGTATAGGTCCCCGTCGCAGTTACAGCGGAGAATCACGCGTCCCGTCCTGAGATCCTTAACAGAAAAACCATGGGCGTCAAATTCAAAAGAACAACTATTGTCGCGAGTGAATTGGCGAACGGATAACAGGTTGCGGACTATGGATGGAGCGACCAGAATATTATTAAGAGCGAAATTTGTTGTAGGTGTGGGAAGGATGGAATGACCTCTAGACGTAACAGGAATACTAGTGCCATTACCTACTGTTATTGAGGAGATGGAGGGGGGAAGGCGTTGGGTAAGCATACCATCCGAGGACGTCATGTGCGTAGAGGCGCCGGAGTCAACTACCCAAGGCGAGTTGCCCTGCAGTTGCATGTGCTGCAGGGCAGCGATGAGGCCGGCTGCATCCCAGGTGTTGGTGGAGGTGGTGGAGCCGCTGGAGGACGCCTGGAGTGGAGCGAAGGTGGTGTGGGCCTGCGGGGAAGGCCCGAGGATGCCCTGGTTGCGCCCAGCCGGGGCACGGGGACCTCCAGGGGCGCCAGAACCTCCCTGGCGGCGCTGTCCAGGAGGGGTGACGCGCTCTCCAGGGGCCACACGTTCGCCGGTCCAGGGATTGAAGCCCCAGGGAACGCGTTTGTTGGTGCTGGGGCTGCTGGGCGCCCTTTTTGGTGTTAGGGCGCCGGCCACCCTGCTGCTGCTGCCGGAAACCGGCATTAGAGGAGGCAGCAGCCAGGAGGGCGGTGGCAGCACGCGTCTTTTCGTCGTTTTGCAGCCGCAGCTCCTTGAGGAGGAGCTGATGGCGTGCGGTGGCGAGGGTGAGGGGCTCCTGTCCGGCGATGTTGTCGGCGACGCCGGAGTAGACCTCGTTGAGTCCGCGCAGGAGGTTGAGGACGAGGTTGGGCTCAGATACGGGCTGCCCGACGTCGCGCAGTTCGTCGGCCTTCTCCTTCATGCGAACGCAGTAGGCGTCGATGGACAGGTCCCCCTGAGTCATCGAGTGAAACTCGTGATTCAGGAAGATGGCGCGAGGAGCCTTGTTGGCCTGGAACACCCCGCCGATGGCCGTCCAAAGAGCGCTCGCCGTCTGCGTGTTGTCGGTCATGGCAAGGTTGAGGACGGCGTCGGAGACGGTGCTGTACATCCAGCCGCGGACGCAGAAGTCCGCCTGTGTCCAGACCTCGTCGGTGGGACGCGAGGTGGAGGCGGTGGCGAGATGATGCAGCAGCCCGAACTTCCCGCACATGGCCTGGAACGCCGTTGACCACTTGGTGAAGTTGGAAGGCTTCAACTCGAGGGTCATGGGGACGTGGAGTTTGATGTTGATGGTGGCGAAGGGGGCAAATCACGGGGGCAGATGCGGTCCCAAGAGCGCCGCTAGTGGCAGAGAGGAGGGCCGATTCGGTTCCCATGGGGAGGGAAGGAAGAAGGGGCGCTGGAGGAGAGGATGGCGAGATCAGATTGGGATCGGGACCCGGACGTCTGATACCATGTAAAGAATTAGATTGGGGGGCAATTGGCCACACCTCAATGGGAGGGGGCGCCTTCTGTTATATAGGGCCGGCTGGCCTTGCTGTACAAGGCAGGGATAATTCCCTTGATTTACATCTGCTATCTATAGTAACTAATCCCTGATTTACATCTGCTATCTATAGTAACTAATCCCTGATTTACATCAGCTATCGATAGCAGCTAGGATATCCACAGATGACATATTCTATGGCCTAACAAAAGGAAACTGTGTAGTTAACAGAGGAAGGCCATTGACTCAACGCCTGCTCTAAGTTGCTGAGGAAATGCACTTGTGGAGCTGGGAAGGATCAAAGGATCTGGTGGCTTAGCAGCTAGTAGGGTTTAGTATAGAACCTCTTGGAAGTTCTAAGTTATGTAACAGGCACGAATGTACCACTAAAAAACAATTGAACCTACGTAACCTATACCTATTTCTTCTACTTAATGCAGTGATACGGTTCTCCTATATCTCCTATGTTGTCGTTGTTGTTGTTGTAAGGTTCTCCTATATGTTCAAGGAAAAAAAATATCTCCTGGCAGACAGAGAGAACAACAAAGCTTCAAGGCCATTTTTTACTTCAAGTATTAACTTCGGTTAGCTATAAAACTGCATAGGATATTACTGATTGACGTAATTCCAGCCAAAAATCCAAAATAACATAATGTTCATGCATGCAAGAAAATGGGTTGATGATTCAGTCCATTCAATCAATATGGTAGTAACATGCAGCACTAAATTTAGGGCCACAGTAGTCCAACAGCACTGAGCACTATCCTATCGATTCTTGGACCTTTGAGAAGACATAGAACACAAAATATAAGAATAGCTGACTAGGCATACCATACTAACAAAACTTTTTATCTTTCCTCGCAAAAAAAAGACAAAAAAACAGAACATATCTTATTGCATAGTGTAGAGGTTACAAACTAACAATGTAAACTAAAGCATGTTGTAAGTGAGAACATTGTTTGGACTGCACATCAGGAGATTGAAGAACTTACATAAGCTAGTAACCGAATCAAGTGTGGTTGATTACGAGCGGCCAGCAACAAATGATTCCCAGCAACTTGTGGTGAATTAGCATCCTTGCTTGAAGAGCCCTTCGATAATCCATTATTTAAATTATCAATGTCTGAGGCCGAAGACGATGGTGATTCACCTACAAAAGTTATGATCAAAAGTAAGCTAAAAGAAAGTGAGAAAAGAATATCCAAACAATGTCCACCAGAAAAAAGAAACAGATTGGGGATAACAATGAAATGACAGCGCTAGTAGAGATGCAGTTATATGGAACATCAGCAATGTGTTTCATCCGACATGACATATGAGTAGAAAACACCACGAAGTTTAGCTCTGTTAGTCACTTCATCTAAAACAAGAGACTTCACCGATTTCGAACAGAATTGTCATCATTGTAGCTGAATAACTACATGGTGCTAGGACTTATAAAAAATCATACAGAACAAAATAGCCAGAAACATGATCAAATTCTAATAACAATACAGATTTTCGAAATTCTAAGTTTTCAAGATGTCATGCCAACTTAGACAATGCGGATAAGAAGCACCTTAAAAAAGATCAAATTGTAGAAAGATCTGGTCCCTGCATAGCCACAGCAATTGTATCCACGATTCCATCATTATGTATGGCTTAGAATTAAGCATGATTTCAACCGCGCTTAATACCATCATCTAAGTTTATAAAGAACATTTAAAGTATTGGAAAGCATACAATGGAGCATAAGTAAAATTCCTCATCTAGACACTTGCCTGGTGCAGTCTGTACAACTGCCTGTAACACTTGTCTATCCTTGCTAGCAGTTGGGTATTTGTAGTATGCAGCCTTCAGATAAGCAACTTCAACACACTTGTACGCTAAAGCAGCAGCAGCCATCTTCTTGCATTTTTCATATGCATGGCCAACAAAGCTGGAAAATCAAATTGACACTTCATGTTGCAACCAAATTTGAGCAAGATTGAACAAAACCTAAAGCATAGATTATAATTTGATAAAAATATCAAGTAAACTTTTTGGGGCAAGCAATGATGATTGCAGCAATTTGGCCTAGGTCCAACTGAACAACATTTGGCACCAAGGCATCATTTTAGGCATCTACATGTGACTACCATGCAAACTAGACAGTGAATATTGTCGAGCTAATCAACTTTACTTTGAAATTTGAGTATGTTTGGTTAATCAAGTGGACAGTACTACCCATACAAGTCAGGCTATGCAGCAAAAGCATTTCAAGGTCCAACAATCCAATTTACAGCCAGTTTATTCACAATGCAACCTGGTTGGGGTCAAGCGGTGTACTTGCAAGGAAAATGCAAACATAGTCCAGAATGGGGCTACAGATCAAAAGGTCAAATTAGGAGGCGCACCATGAGTCACATAAACATGTGATCAACAAGTCGTGCCGCTAATTGCTAAACAAGCATGTACATGTTCATGAGGTGACAAGGAAACTATTTGTTCTAATCTAATGATCCTGCTTCCTTTCTTTCATGGAAATGAAATTGCCTGGTACAAGGAACAATATATTGTATATACTGGTGTAGCTTACTCGCAAAGTTTTGCAGTGTCTGAATACATGCTCTGGGCTGCATCGCTTTGTTTCGAACCATCAAAAGTAGGAGGTTCCAAAAGTGACGCAACATGCAAAAATTTTAAGGCAGCCTCAAAGTAGAGTCGTGTGCTTTCAAGCTCCTTTCCTTCTTCCTGCAGAGAAAATTGGTGAGAACCCTACAAGATAAAAGCTAGCATACTAGTGGACTCATCATACAGGTATCATATCACATCGTAAGAGCAAAATTAAAGAGAACAACCTTCAAACGATTAGCCTTGTGCTTTAAATCTCGAGCTTCTTTGAGAGCATATGCAGTTGAGGTATTATCCTTCCTAGCTGGACTAGAAGTATGAGCAGGACTAGGAATTGCGTGTTTTGCAGTACCATGTCGCCCTCCATTTTCAGCATTGTACTGTCTTATCTGTGGAGTCAATTTTGACCCATTAGGTTTTAACGGGGTGGAGTGGGAATCCAATTTGCTTTCTTTCGGAGGTGAGCCGACCATCTGGGGTTTAGGCTTCTGCAAATCTTGCTTGTTGCTCTTGAGATATGATTTCTCTTTTCCTGATGGCAAACTTGGCAGAGGATTTCCATCTGGTGCGCAATTAATTGATCCATTTCTATCTTGAAGTGAATTTGCGCTTTTCTTATTTTCATGCATACTCGAATCACCTTTAGTATCCAACACTGATGTCTTTGGGTCAAGAGCATGCTTTCCTGGTTGCATTGGAGAACCATCTGTATGATAATTATTTCTGTCACCAGAATGTAAATGGTTAGAACCTCTAGGTATATGGGAGCCCTTAACATTGGAATCCTTTCTCCCAGATTCATGCTGCAGATCATCATTCAAACCCCTTTCAAAATGAATGCCATCAGAGGCATAACCTTGTGTTAACTGAAAATGTCCGTTATCTTTATCAGATTTTCTTCGGGAAGAACCAACCAAAACAGGTTCATTCGCCCGTTGATCATTGCCTGCTACACCAACTTCGATGTTTAGCTGCTTTACCATGCTCGGCATGGTGCTTGAGTTAGCATTAAGAGATCCATCTTTACCTGAAATTCGGCTATGAGAGACCTTATCAATGTTAGAGTTTCTCTGTGGTGATGAAGAAATAGACTCAATTGGCGAAGTCTTTGTAGCTTGAGTGTTATGCTTCTTTTTTTGTGAACCTGAAGCCTTTGAAGAACTTGAAGTAACAGCTGCAGTCTGAACATAGGCCACATCACTAGGAGCAGGTTCACCCAAGTCCAAGGCCTGATCATAAAGGTTATTTTCTTGTTCAGGTGGACCTCTTTTACCACTAAAGAGTGTATTGTCCTCAACTAACTCACTGTTCATATGCCCCCCATCATAAGACAAAATCTGATCAGCATGTTGATTTTTTCCTGGTTTGTGGTCTGGCGTAGAAAACAGTTCTTCAGACTTCAATGACTTTGACTTTGCTTCCTTGTTCTGATCCTTATAGGCTTCCTTGATAGCAGAGCTGTGGTTCGCTGTAGCTCCTTTGCTCACATGAACTACTGAATGGTACTGACTCTCCTCCCATTCCTTCACTATCCTCTTCTTACTAGACAAATCTGATCTCTGTACATCTGACTGGTGAAAATATTCCTTGTTCTCGTCTTCAGGAACAACTACATCCTCTTGTCTAGCTTTCTTGGAATTTTCCAAACGATTATGCCGTGAAACATTTTTTTGCTTTGATGAAGAAACATCACTCCTTTCACCTGAACCCTTTGAGGTTGCTGTCTTCACAAGCAAAGCCTTGGCCTCATCAGGAACATCTCCACTACCTAAATCGCATCCAGGGTTCCTATCTCTGTCAAAGTTATGACGCTCTTCTTTCCTAATTTTCTTAGAAGCTTTGTATTCATCATGGTTCATGTCTCTCTTGCTTTTCACTTTTGAATGTTTCTTAGATCTTTCAACAAGTTCTCCTACATTCGATCAAGAAATATGTCAGCAAAGAAGCATAGATACAACACATATGAAAAGAGGCAAGAATATTATAACAGGTAAAACTGAAATAACAAGGAAGAAAGAGGATAGAACCTCCATCAGAATAGCTACTCCGGTGCTTGCTCTTGGACCTTTTCTTTTCAATACTTGGGTCAACCAATTTGCTTACAGAATCTCTCTCAATCGGATACTGGCTACCATCAGCATAACTTTTACTTTTAATAGGAGCATGTTGGCTGCTCATTGGATGACCTAAAGCCTGTGTTTGGTGAGAACCCTCAGCCACAAAATTTCCATCACTCAGAGCACTTTTCCTTTTCCTACTCTGCTCAACATGTCCATTTATGTTGGAGGTAATGTTGGAAGTGCTGGGTGTTAGTCCTGCTGAAGCAACATGAGGATGACCGACTGAAGGGATACCATTTGCAGGGGCTGGAATGACATACAGTGCATTAAGAGCATTCGTGGTCTCTTCTTCACTGATCTCACACCTATTCATCCCAGGCCTGTAAAAGTTACAGATAATAGAATTTCAGCAAGGAATCATCAGTTTTCATTAAGCCAAACATAGAGAAATATTTTGTTCCTCTTAATCACAACTCAGATAAAATTCCAAGGTACCGCGGATACTAACACAAGCTACAATATAAAATTAAGCTAAGTCTACTGCCAAGAAGGTATTACGTATGATATATGCCCCACCCCTTCAATATAAAATGAATAGCTCTTTGAGTTTCCCAATTATCTACCAAGGCCTTTGATAAAAATAATTATAAAAAAGACCTGTAGTGGTTTAAACACATCAAACCAACCAACCTCAGACAGATAGAGTGGGCACTGGCTACATGCTATCTAGTTTATTGATACACTTGTTAAGACAAAGAAAACAAGGAACAGGACAGTGAAACAAGCACAAAAAGAAGTATAAGCAGAAAACGTTAAAAAATATAGAATATTCATGATATATGAAAGTATGAATGGACTTAAACTTACAGCCACTGTAGCATGCTACATTTCCACTTCTTAGGAAGAGTTGAAGGATTCATTTCATATGGCAGGAGACGCCACTTCTGGCATATGTCACAGCACACCCAATGTTCCTCTATTACAACTGGGGCTGGAAGAGGAGCTGAATTTGTAGTTGATACAGTGGCGGGTGGAGGTATATGCATCTTCTGCTCCTCAGAAGCTGTGTGTCTGTCATGCTTTATGCTAGAGGAAATCTCCCTCCTCGAGGTACCAATCATATCAGAGTCCCTCTCGCTGTCATTTTTCCAAGATTTTTCCTCCGGTCGGGGATCTCCAAAGCCACTCTCGTTCTCCAACGTATCATGTTCCTTGCCTGCATAAGATCCTTCAGGTAAGTTGTCCCTGACATCTCTATGTGATTTTGCTTTTGGTTTCTTTCCAGTATTGCTAGATTTGGATTGCATGTCATTTTTCTTCTCCTTAACTGCAGCAGAAGAATGAATGTACTTCTCATCCTCCAGGAAATCAGAAGATGTCGAAGTGTTGGTCTTTTGTTCTCTCTGCAGTTTTTTGACTTCATTCTTGGAGTTATTTTCCCCATTTGTGTCATAAGGTGAAGTTTCTTTACCAGGAAGTTTTCCCATGCTCCGGGAAACAGCAGGAGTTCTTTCATTTGTAACATTGCTGCCTTCAAAGTTAGAGGCATTAAATTTACACTCAGGTTTTATTTTCTTTTCTTGCTTTCTATCTAATATTAGGCTTTTATCACTAGTTGTATTCCTCTCTTCTAAAGAGATCTCTCCCTTATCTGTCTTGGGTTTTAGTTCCCCCTTAGCTGCTGAAAAGTCCATTTCTGAACTGCCAAAACTACTGTTCTCTAAGCATTCTGTCGCCTCTGCTTTGACAGGTTCTGCTTTGGTTGTAATGGAGTCACTCTTGATAGCCCGTTCTTTCAATCGAGCATCTTTATTTCTGCCCAAGTTGTTTTCTGTTAGCTCCTCTTCAAGTCGATTCTCACCTTTTGCCTCCATAGCTCTGGGATCAGACAGTAATGCTATGTTGAGAGCTTCAGATACGATCTTCTGACCAGCAATTGTTTCTATATCAATCTCCTTTTTCATAACTGCACTAATATCATTTCTGCTCTTTGAATTCTTTGCATCTATCAGTTTCTTTTTCTTACCATCAGATTTCACTTTTTTAGTCACATGGCCTTCATATGTTTCTTGTACATTTTCTATGTCCACATTTGATTCCCACTTCTTTGAGGAAGCCACAACCTTTTTTGTCAATTGCAAAATATTGGCTGGCAGAGGGGATAGCAGGAAGCCTCCAGGAACCGAAAAGCATGTCATGATCTGTTCGATCATATAGTGAAATGAAACTTGTCACCAACTCCTTGAACTATGGATAATGGAATAGAAGTACAGAGAGCTTGTGCAGTACCATAGTTTACCTGAAGAATGGTTCGTGGAGATTCAAGTGGCACATTGTTAACTTCAGGGGAGAGGCTCCCACAGTCATCAGGGCTATCCTCAATGGATGAAGGTGAAGAAATATCAAGGCCCAGACCACTGTAAATAGCCGCATTATTTCTTGCCAAAACATTGTCAGAACCAACTTTTATTCGGACTTTAAATCTATTTTGGTCACTAGATTTAGATGGTCCATATGAATCGTGGGAGCCGGAAGGCCCGGAACTCCTTTCAGCCTTTGTGACTGGACGTATTTCCTTTTTGCTTGAATCACCAGAAAAGGGCACCACAGAACCATTATTTTGGGGGATAGATGGTACTGCCACAGCCGGAGGGTTTTGAGGCATGCCCTACATTATAAATCATTGCATCATCAATGCCAAACGAGTGCATGTTCAGGATAACACTGTTCTACAACAGTAGATGATCACAGCCAAAACTAACTTAGGCACCTCAAAAGACTGGTGAAAGGGAGATTTTGAGGTAACATTTGCTGCCTTGGGTGGACTTCTAGTTTGAGGAAGAGGAGAGCGCTGGTACGTAGGTAAAAATGAACCATATCCACCAAATTTCGACCCTGTCAAAGATTAGAGCTCTGCTTAATGTTTATCTAGAATGAACCCAACAAGCTGATGCAGAAACTGTTAAATCTCCTCACCTAGATTCTCTGCAGATACGCCTCCTTCAAAGTCCTTCTGAAAATGGCCAAGTACATCTTGAAGTTTTTCATCCTGAAACAAATGCAAACCATGACTAGAATTACAAGTGGACTGCCATTACCAAAATTTGGTCAAAGATACCTTTCATGTATTTTGTTTACCTCACCCTTTCTTATGGAAAAACATGTTTTTTTATTTACAGCATAGTGTTAAAAGTTTGCAGTTTTCCTATACATGGTTAAAGGTTTGGAGCTACGGTGTATGAACATGTGAACATGAAGAAGACATGACTTGAGCCCAAAACAAGTACAGATTTCAGTAACACATGGGGAAACTGAATACTGAAAGGCGTTATGGGATCCAGCGATACTAAAAAGGACACTTAAGGAAGCAGACAATCCCACAGTCAAGACTTGTTGCACGACCTTGGCCTTGTAGTTGAAGGCAGGAGAAACGCAAAATGGAAGGTGAGATGAGACTGATCCCCACCCTACAACACAGCGCTTGCAAAATTCGTTTTTTTTCCCAAAATGAAAAGGGCTATGTGTAATCAATCTCACAGAGAGACCAGCGAAATCACTAGTGATACCTAACAGGCACCGTAATAAACCAAGACAAAAGTTTGTCTTTCCATTTCCATTAAAGCCAGCATCGTCAAAGTACTTACTTGGCTAATTTAGCATCTAAAGCATCAACCAAGCAACAAGCTGAGCAGAACCTTAAGGTGCCCAGCAATGCAATTGTTTGCTTCTCCAGTAGTGTCCCATCCGCCAAAGCGAGAAAATTTCAAGCTAAGCAATGGCTTCCCCATGCTAATCGGACCGATACCTTGTGTCATCGCCACCCATCTACCACCAGGTACCAGTAGCAAAGCACCATAATAGCTGCGCCGAAGCAGCAAGGCGCTGCCGCAAAGGCAGGAGCGACTCACAATGTAAGAGAGCGCGACGTCGGGGTCGACGAAGGCGGTGTCTTCGCCGCAGGCCTCCCCCTCCTCGAGCTCGGCGTCGTCGTCCATGCCGCCCCGGAGCTGCGTTACGCCGCTGCGGCCGGGCGCATCCTCCTGCCGCCTCCTGACGGACAGCATCCACCCCGGGCCGCCGGGCCCACCTCGCGTCACCTACTCCCGGCGCCGAGGCGAGCTGCGGGGGAAGGAAGGAAGGAGGAGGCGCGAGTAGGAGCTCGAATCCGAGCCCCCGAGCTCCCCGATCGGCGGGATCTCTCCCCGGGCGGCGCCCGGATCGGCGAATCGGAGGCCTCCGGATTGGGGATCGCGAGATTCGGACGGCTGCCTGCCTCGCTCGCTCGATCCCTTGCCTTGCCCTCTCTCCTCTGTCCTTCCCCCCTTGGCTGCTGCCTCGGCGTCTCGAGGTTTCGTCGCACGCGAGAATTTTTTTAATTGGTTTTTACTTGAGCAGGCCAGGCCAACCTTTTTGCGGCTGCCTCCCTCCCCTGCCCTTGCCTTGCCGTCCCTCTGCCCCCCTCTTGCTTGCGTTTGCCTCCCCTGCCGTTTGGTAGACCTGTCCTTCCTTGGGTTGTGGGGAGGGTGGTGGTGATGCTGGACGTGGACTGGGTGGGGGGAGACAGCCGCCGGTGGCCACCCTCCCTTCCTTCCTTCCTTGTTCACCCGCTCGCCCCGACGCTTTTCCCCCTTTCCCCGCGGCTTTCCGCGAATGTTCCTTGCTTGCGGCCTTTCTCGATCTCTGTTTTGAGAAAGCGTTTACAGCTTCATCTCGCATTCTTGGGCAATTTGGCATCGATTCCGGACAGGTGACACTGAATTTACGAGAACATCACGCTAGATACCCCTTGCTATGATAATAATAGTATGATCTGATAAGGTAAGTCCGCTGGTCTGGTTATCTCCTCCTCTCTTCCGCTCCTTTTGGGATGACTGATGAGTCAACGTCAGGGTGTTTGCACTGATCCGTTTGGTGGATGTTTGACGGTTGCAAGCTCTCTTTCGTAGCATAGGTGTTTTTGGCGTTTCCCTTCTCGGTGATCACGACTACACAAACACACAACCCATTTATATATATTTATAGTATGTGCTGCTAACCACAATTTTGGTTGCCCCTAACCATGACGATTCATGCACAAAACAGTACAAGGAGTACAGCTGTAGCAATATCACACTAGTAATTCATATGCGCTGCGCGTCGCATATACCTTCAATTTGGACCGTATCTAAATCCCAGCAACATCAACATCCGTTCCAGTGCTATAAATTGACTAATAATCTTTACAAACTTCAAAACGCTCTCAACTTGTCAGGCCAAGGACCGAAAGATCGATCACCCATAAGTTGCCCGTGTTCCGGACATGCATGCTTTTTCCCGATCCGGCGGCCGGCCTCATGTGATCCTTGCCTGATAAAACTAGGACAAAGTGTAGCATCAATCCACGTCGCAGCAGCGTGCCACGATTCATTTCTGGACGGCCGGACCCTTTGCCCTTTGGGTTGGCGAATTGTTGGTTGTCGCTGTCACAGAGTTTGCCCTCTCAGTTGTTGTTTACATCCACAAATCGTCTTCCAATCAGAGTGATGGCCGCTGCCGCTAGCTTGGGTGGATAAACATTGCGATTGCAAGCTAGCAGCTTTTGCACGTGTGCCATCATTTCGTCCGGATCAGATCTTGGCCCGGCCTTATTTTCATTCCAGTCAATCATTGGGACAATTCCATCCGTGCGTGTGTGTGTGGTAAGCTGCCAAAGGTGTAAATGAAATTCCTTTCGAATTTAATTAGTACTTGCTACTATTTCAGTCTGATGAACTGATGAAGAGCACGCAGGCAAACTCTTGCGTGTCAAGCTTGTCTGGATGTTTTGGTCAATGAATAATACTGCTAAAAAACACACGGCGTTAAATAAACACGTATGGGTGGTGAACCATGGATAGACATATGTGTGTGTGTGTGTGTTTACAAGTTCACTTGATCGAATACTTTTTTTTTGATAAAGTAGGTTGAGCGTAGACGTCCCGTGTCCAATATAACATTGAATGTCATTCGTAGCTTGGAGGAGGTGGATCAGCTGATCAGCCGTCCAAATAAAATTCAGAAAAGACGTGGATATATACACAGAGTTCAATCAATCAATGGGCGATATGCATCGTCGTCGGGAATGGAAATATGGGGCTGCTGCCTAGGCCAGGGCCAGGCAACGTCGTCTCCATCCTTACCTGTACCTACCCACCCCACGTACGTCATGCATGGAGATAAAGCTCTGACCACGCCATGACACGAGTTGTGTACGTCTGGGCCTGGTTTAGTTCCGGTGTCTAAACTTTGAATTTTTGGTAATGTGGCGACACCGTAGCATTTCGTTTGTATTTATGAATAATTGTTCAAACATTGATTGATTAAGCTCAAAATATTTGTATCATAAAGTGCAACAAAACTGTGTAATTAGTTTTTGATTTCGTCTACATTTAGTACTCTATACATGTGCCGATATTTTGATGCAATGAAAAAAAATTTATAGTGAAATTTGGGGGTAAAATTTAAACGAGCAAGCATGTGATCAGAGTGCCGATTATTTCAGCCAGATCGCCCACGTCGCACGTACTGGATCTCCGTCGATCACACACGAGCCTGACTGCTGGTAGACTAGTAGCGGAACCACGATATATATTATTAGTGCGTGGTAGGGCAGCCTGCTATCAGTCACTGATCGAATTGGATCTTGGGACCACCCTAAATTAAGAACACGGTAGGATCGACGAGGCCCGCAGGATTCCTCCTCTCTTGCAGCGCGCAGAGAGGTTTCGTTTTCTTCCAGAATTCCTCAATTTCGGTGGTGGTCTTTATTATTTTAGATAGAAAGCATTATTTCCTCTTTTGTTGAAGAGTGAGGGCTGGCCGGGGGAAGCTAAAGCCAAAAAGCTTGTGATTCATTCCAGTTTATATGATTGTCTTGCCTTTGTCACTGTATATAACAGTACAGCTTAGGAGGTGTTTGGTTCCCTCCGACTAAAGTTTAGTCCCGTCACATCGAACGAAAGGATGTTAATTAGAAATATTAAATATAGATTAATTAAAAACTTATTACATAAACGAGGGCTAATCTATGATACAGATCTAATAAATTTAATTACAATATAATGTTACAGTAAGCACATGATAATTATATAGTAATTATAGGTTAATTAGACTTATTAGATTTATCTCGTTAAGTAGCAATGACTTATATAATTATTTTTATAATTAATTTATGTCTAATATTTTTAATTATTAAATATCTCTTAGACCACGGAGCTGGTCATCACAAATTAGAACCATACTTGAGTGGCTCCTGGTATATATATTTACATTACGGATAACGGGGTACAAGAGTAACTGAGCCAACAGATCGAGCACAAGGGTAGAATAGAACGATCGAACGAACGGTCAAAGGCAAGTCAAGTTGATCCTTGGAATTGGAAAGGAATCAATCCCTACGCGTCGTCGTCAGTGAGCAAGTGCGCGGTGGCAAAGGCCCAAGTCCCCCGGCCTGGGCCAGACAGGCCAAGTGCATGAATGGCCGCGGCCGAAAGCCTACTAGACCACCGCCGTACAATACGCCGTCGGTCGTGTCGTGTCCTCGACCTCGACCCCAACCAAACAAGAGCCAGCCACAAACACGTGCGCGCATCCTTCGGTGACCAGCCAGAGCCCGGTAGGGATTCCTACGGAAAAATTTTAGAGGTCCAGTCCGAACGGGGTTTCGTAACCAACTTCACGACACTAAATATACTGACGTGGAACAAAAGAGAAAAATAAGAGTTTTATGACTTCTGATCTAGATAACCGTATAGCGAAACTGTACACTAACATGCATGACGGCGCGCCAGCCGGCGACGGCGGAGTTCACGCGGCGCGACCCGAGAAAAAAGAAGACAGTGTCGGTGGACCGCTCTTAGGCCTAAACCACGTCTTTTATGACCTGATAGGAGCCCCAAGCCAGAGCCAGCTACCTACTCCCATCGCTTGCTCAACATCTGTGACCTGCTTGCAGATCAATTACTAGCTGGCCAGCCACGGCAGCCGCAAGTTGAGCGCACGTCTTCTCTTATTTCCTCGCTAGTTCTCTCCGAGCCATTATTCATAGCTCCAGGTTAATGCATGCTCACTCGTCGCCATTGAGAAAGAAACCGCGATCCAAGTTGACGCCGCCGGTCGTTATATTGTCCTAATATATGTTATTTTGAACGATCGCGTTTAATTTCACTGTACCGTACGTTCGATCCACCGGGCCCTGAGATTTATTTTTGGCTCCATGCATGAGTCCTTTTTTTCTTTTTCTTTAGGGTTTACAATACTAATCTAATTAGTGTGTCACAGGTCAGGTTACGTCCTCGATCCATTATGCGATTACAATTAAATGCCGGTGCTGAACGCGGCTGAACCTGGTTAAGCTATATGCATTGAGTCTTGTTGACTCGTTGTGCAGCTGCCATTATTCTGTATCTGCGATCAGTTGAGGCCATGCGAGTGAGGTCAGGTGATCGTTCAGTTGGACCGGAAAGAAAAAAAAATGGTTCCATGAATTCGCGCGCGCTCTAGTTCTAGATGGTGTTTAATTTAATTTCGGACTTGCGCTAACAGCAGAGTACTTCACAAGTAAGCAAAATGAAGCCATAGTGGTTTTATCCAGAAATATGACTATAATTTCGTAACCAAAGAGGTTGCGTTGACGTAAAATCCGCACCTCACACCAAGCACACAGCAAGCCGAATTAGCTGGCTTCACACGTGACCCGGGCTTTTGAATCCGGAAGCGTGCCAGTCAATTTTCCTGAAAACTGACAAAGGGAGAAAATATGTTTAGATAACACCTGGAACGAACTGGGCAATACCAGTCAGTTCCATATATACGAAGAAGTTATCTGTCGGCGTTTAAAGCGTCATTCGGCAATCGGCAAGGCGCGCAGGAAGCATACTGCCGAATGCGTGACGTAAGCATGACGAAAGATCGGCCTTTGACTGAATGAACATTATAACACGTATTCATGACCGATTAACGAAGAGCATAACATGATAGATAAATAAAAGGACGAAAACATGACCATAATTTCATAATAAACAAGAATGCATAGATCAAAAGCACTAGTCTACCGCATGTCTAGGTACTTTCCAACCCGTCGGGCATGAAACAAAACAAGTTAATCCACCGCATGATACGACTTGCTCGGGATCACGCCACCAACCAAGAAAAGGGCAATCCACCGCATGATACACCCTAAACGTAGAAGGCTAAAAGCATTCTTTATTTAAAACAAAACCGTGAGCACGTTTCGCTCGTGGTGATACTGCCGAATACAGCTATATAGCCGAATCGGGTTCCATGAAGAAGGAACACGCCTCGCTGATGATGATAGATCTATCAGATCGAATCGAATTCTAGTCCACCGGATGACTAGCTCTAAGACGACCCAAAAACCTGCATCCACCGCATGATACCCGGTTCTGTCAAGATCTACACAAGACCAACGAGCATGAACCCGCAACACGTAGCAATCTAAATTGACTTCGAATTCGGCTATGGAAACGCATTGCGTTATGAGCTGGAAACCGAATCTAATCAACCTAGACTGGGCAAAAGAGTGTTGTAATGAATTAAATATAAAGGTAAAAATTCAGGACAACACACGATAACTTAATGAATCTATCAGATCTTGCCAAAATCTAATAGAGCCGATAACTTGTTCCAAGCTAAAACTTAGCCCACCGCATGGCTCATGCTCTAACAATGGAACCTTCCTGAACCAGAGCCTAAATCCACCGCATGATACTAGGCATGGTACAGGGTTGCCGGTACTTACGGAGGTCGACGGATCGATGGCTCCTCTCGAAGAACTCGACGACTCGACTAAGGGACTCGAAGTTGGCACGGGGCCGGTTTGTTGTATGATTGATTGAACGATGCCTTTTACAATGACCATGGGTTTATATTTATACCCTGGTTTCAACACGACTCCTAATCGATTACGATTACATTTATTTATTTTCCTAAAAAGATAAACGTCGGTGCACCGTATCCGTCTTGCATTCCAAGTTAAACCGCCCTTTTCCTTATGCTTGATCCACGTCATCACGCGTTCCCGAATGCCTCCCGCGGAACAGTTCTCTTGCCGAATGACGATGCGTTCCCGACCGCAGAACGTCCTTACCGAATGACGATGCGTTCCCGACCGCAGAACGTCCTTGCCGAATGCTCTTGGGAAAAAACTCCTTTGCCGAATGATACTTTTTTCAACGAATCTGGCCCACATGTCAGCCTCTTCCTGGTGCCAATTTTTGGTGTCAACACATGCCCCTTCAATTTCGGGATAAAAGATGCTTTTTATCTCGGAATTGACCAGGAATCCCCAACATCTCCAGGCTGAATCTGCTTTGATATCCGTTTTCCGCTTCCAAATCCTCAGAGTGCGTCTCCAAACTCAAAACCCTAGTTCGTCGAATCTCTCAAACTCCAATCTTCAAATGGCGAACCAGGATCAAATTCTTCAAGTAAGTTTTGTTTCCCTCAATCACATTCGGCATTACTCTTTTCGAGCTGCATTTTGAATCTCCGATTTGCTCTTCCTCTGCCCTTGATAGGCTCTGGCCACCGAAATCTTGACCCCCACTGAAGAACAATCCGCATCTTTCTTCCTCGGCCCCTCAGGGAACCCAGATCCCTCCGAAATTATTGCGGCCGAGTCTCAGAGGATTCCTTTCAAAACTTCTCTGATGAGACCTCACAAATGGCAAGATGCATTCAAGAACTGGCCTCTGCCCCCAGTCGCTGGCTGGAGAAACTGGTATAAAAGGATTCTTGAAGATAAAAGTCCTCAGACACAGAATTGGGACAGTCTTCGTATTTCTCACTGCTTGGAGCTATCTCTAGCCGAAACACCTAAGAATGAAAATCTCCTGATTGCAGCTTGTCACTTCTGGTCCAATGGCATAAATGCTTTTCTCTTAGGTCACGGACCAATGACTCCAACTCTGGCCGATGTCTACATGATAACCGGCCTGAACATCACAGGGATTACACACCCATACAGGTACAAAGGTTCTTCCAAACAGACAGGGGTGAAGACTGGAGTCGGCTATAAGAGATACATCCAGACTTACATGCATGATGGTCCTCTGACTGATGTTGAATACAGAGCCTTTCTGAATATGTGGCTGTGCAGATTTGTTTTCTGTGGTAAAGCCAATGAGCCAACCCTGAATCACATAGTAATGGCCGAAGACCTGGCTGCAGGCACACTTATCCCCCTCGGGAAATATCTCCTGGGAAGTGTCTATCACATGCTCCATCAGACCATTTATCAGATGCACACCAACAAGAAAATTTCCTGCGTTAATGGTCCCTGGTGGTTCGTCCAGATGTGGCTGCAATTGTACATGCACCAAATTGTCTCCATTGACCTCAACAGCCGACATTTCCCCTCGGTCAATTACCAGGAAGCAGAAGCCCAGAGCACCAAAGGCTGTCAAACCTATGGGGAAGCAGCCTCCACTATTGCTATCAACAAGAGCATTGGAGAACTGTTTGAACTTTTCTTCAAAGGCTTTGCCAATCCCCTCTGGTTCCCATACATGGACAATGACAATCTCACTTTCCCTTGTGAATTCAACTTCGAGACTGGATGCATAGATGCAGAGTCCACAGCAATTTTTAACACTTTCATTCGGCCTTGCATCTTACCAACCGAATTTTGCGGAGGAAGGCTGGTTCAAAGTTCATATGAATATTATCAGCCGAACATAGTTGCCAGGCAATTAGGGTGTGGCCAAGTGCCCCCAAGATTATTTCTCCATGAATTCCTCAAGCCGAGGCAGATCATCAAAGACTCTACAGAAACAAGAAGGGTCTTTGATTACAAGTGCTGTGCAGCCATCTATCAACTCGATCCCTTTGTGCCAACAGTACTCACTCATCCTTCCTTCACCCTCTGGTGGCAAGAATTCCATGATCATATCTTCAATACACCAGTTCACCCTCTTTGCCTTGAGTTAATGCCTGGTTATCAGCCGAATTCAGAGGTAAACATGCTTACAATCCATCTGTTTTTCCAATAACATCCTCTTTCATCGACTTTTGATTCTGTTATCCTGCAGGACACAGTCCCTGCCCCTCTGGCTAGAGCAATTGTATATAACATCACTGGCCCAATATCTATTCTGGGGCATCTATCTCCTTCTTTGGCCCAAATAATGTCCAGGCCTGCCAGTCTGGATCCAACTCTTGCTGCACCACCTTCTACCAAGAGAAAGATTTCTTCTCTAACTGCCCCTTCAGCTATAAAGAAGAAAAGAACAAGCAGCAAAAGAATTGCACAGGTCAAATTTCTCCTTCCTCGAGTAAAAATGCTAATTTCATTCTGCTCATTTCTGTTCCTTTATGATTTCAGGCCAAATCACAGCAATTGGCCATTAGCACAGAACCTGCCGATGCCTCAGTGATTAGTAAAATTTCTCACCATCTTGTTCTTTAAATTTTTTTTTTCATCGGCACTAACTTTCTTTCAGTCACAGAGCAAGCTTCAATGGATCCAATTTCGGAGAGCTCCTCTTTTCATCAAGAACCAGCTTCAGCTCTACCTGATGTATTTCAGCCAGAAGCCTCATCTCCACCAAAGAACCTTCCAAGCTCTCCTCAGCATGACATACAAGAATCTTTGCCTGAGCTTGAGCTGCCCTCTCTCTCCATCCAAGAGGTCAGGAATGAGGTAGAGATGATTACCCAGTTCTCCCAGCTTTTATCCAATAAATCATCATTAATTCGGCAACAATTCTTTTCCAGGATGAAACAACTTCATCACCCAGCTACTCATTTGCTTTGGACGATCTTGTTGCCGAACAAGGAGAAGAAACTTCCTCTGGTCAAGCCTTATCAGAGGAGAACCAAGCAAAACTGAAGGAAATCCTCTCCTTTCTGCATAAGGACATTCGAGATCAAGTCAACAATGCTGATCTCTTAAGAGACTTGCTTGAATCATTTGATCAAGATCTTCCTGCCGATATCAAGATTTCTTTAGATCCAGTTTCTAGATTGGACGATCATTTTATTGCAGTGAAGCAAGCTCTGAAGAATCAATCTGCTCAACCAGCCTTGGAGCGAAGAAGAACATTGGCCAAGCAATCTGTAAAAGATTTGCACTCTAGAACTCAGAGCAATAAGGAACTGTTAGCTGGCCTACAGGCTGCACTTAAATCAAAAGAGACCAGAAAAGCCGAATTAGAGGCTGAATTGAAAAATTTATCGGCTGAAATTGAAGCTGATAAAAAGAAGATAGCCGAAATTCCTGGTCTGACAGAAAAGTTGCGCAAGGAGGCTTCAGCAGCTCTGAATGAAGAGAAACAACTCAAAGCCAAACTTTCTGCCCCGGCCAAAACTCAAGAAACTGACAAGCAACTATTAGAGAATATCAGCAGCATGATCTTGAATGCCAAAAATGTAATTTCAAAGTACTTGGGTGTGTAAATTGTGTCAAATAGTTGATAGCCGAATGTTTTATCAATCCTGCAATCTTGCCATTTCCTAACTCTGTTTTTCCCCATTGTGGATAATTCATTCGGCAAAGCTGGCTATAACAGTGTCATACCCGAAAACACGACATAGCCGAATCTCATTCAGTCAAAACCGAATACGACTCGGCAAGAATCCCAAACGACGTGGAAACCGATCGGTTGGAAAATCCTTTCTACCTCCCGAGCTTTTTGGGATGTGCACCACAATCCTCGGCCACGATCTCTTCGTTAGTTCCATAAATAAGAACCTCGAGCGCTCCTAATCTTCCACCAAATCTTTCAACTCGAGCTCTCTGCTATCCTGAGTCTCTTCTTCTTCCGGCACAGTAACCTCCAAGAAACCACGATGTCCAACAACAGAAGACGCCCAGCCGTCGACGAAGCCGAAGGGAGCCGCGCCGGCGCTCGTCGGAGGTGATGACATGTCTACCTCTCCTTATCCTTTCCTCCAGATTCTGCCTTATTCTCAACTTCCTTTGTATTTTCAGGCTCATCCAATGGAACCCCGCCACTACCTTGACTGCGGCTCCGGCTGCAGCGGATGATTCTTCAGAATCATCTAGCCGATCCCCAAGGCCTAACTGGGATCTGCCCTATTCGGATAGCGACGCTCGCCGATTCAAACAGGAACGTGATGACACTCGGCGTGAGCTGGAGGTCATCTCCAAACAAGCCGGGATCGCAGATCTGGAGTGGCAACACCAGCGCAAGCAGCTGCTCGAGACCATCGACGGTAATTCCTGCGGTTTGCTTTAACTTCAATCTGATTTTGGACTAAACCGCCATCGCTTCGTAATTTTATAGATCGCGACGCTGAACTCGATCGGCTGAAGACGTTGGTCGAGTCTCTGGCAAACAAGGTGAATGCTCCTGGGGACACGCCAGAAGCTCGCCTCGGCGCAGTAGCAAGCCGCATCGATGAGGTGGCCTCACACGGCATCCGTCTGGGGACCGCCGCAGGCCTAGCCGCCATGTCGACGCGCACTGGCGCTGACTACTCCAGGCTACCGCCCGGCTTCGCCAACGGCAATCCGGAGGAGATCGATGACATTGAGGCCTCCATAGATCGCCTTGATGCTCATGGCGCCGCCATTGCCGATTCCATTCATCCCCAGTCTGTTCTGAACAGGTTGTTTCATTAGTTTGTACTAGGGATTATGGAACTTCGGCAATAAAACTTATCTTTTTTGATCTTCATGTGATGACTCTGTCAAACTCATCTTTTGTAATATATCTGTACTAAGGGCAATATACTCTGATATTGGCCATTTCTTCTTCTGTCAATATTTTTTGTTCTGAAGGCGGCTCCTTCCCGAATACCGGCTGTTTCAGTTATCCTGACATTAAATATTTCAATCAGCGATCAATCTCAATACTAGGATAATATTTCTTCAAGTATCTCCCATTGATAGCAGCAGTAAACTCCTCTCCTAGTAAAGTTTTCAGGATATATGCATTTCCAGGCACACATCTGGCCACTCTGAAAGGACCTTCCCAGTTTGGAGACCACTTGCCGAATGCACTGTATTTAGTCCCAATCGGCAATATTGCTTTCCAAACCAAATCTCCTTCTGCAAATTGCTTGACTTTCACCTTCTTGTTGTAATATTTAGCAACTCGCATTTTATTTTTCTCAACATTCTCCAAGGCCCTGAGACGAATCAAATGCAAATCTTCTAATTCGTCCATCATTAAATCATTATAATCTTTAGAACTTAAATCCTTTTGCAACTTTATTCTCCTCGAATCTGACTGCATCTCCCATGGCAAGATAGCATGATGTCCATATACCAATTCATAAGGAGACGTCTGTGTAGCCCCATGTGGAGCCATTCGGTAAGCCCATAAAGCCTCATTGAGTACCGAATGCCACTTTCTCGGCTTCTGATCAATCTTTTTCTGTATAATTCTAATCATAATCTTGTTAGAAGCCTCTGCTTGACCATTAGCTTGGGCATAATAAGGAGAAGAATTCAACAATTTGATGCCCATACTCTCAGCAAAACTTCTGAACTCTGAAGATGTAAACTGAGTTCCTTGATCTGTGGTGATTGTTTGAGGAATTCCAAATCTGTAAATGATATGTTCTTTAACAAACTCAACCATATTCTCCGATGTCACATTCTTTAATGGAATCGCCTCAACCCACTTAGTAAAATAATCGGTTGCTAAAAGCACAAACTTATGCCCCTTGCTAGATGGAGGATTTATTTGGCCAATCAAATCTATTCCCCATCCTCTGAATGGCCATGGCTTGATAATAGGATTCAGGACTGATGCTGGAACTCTTTGAATGTTTCCAAACTTCTGACAATCTTGACACCCTTTGTAATATTCAAAGCAGTCTTCTAATATTGTGGGCCAATAGTACCCTGTTCTCCTAATAACCCATTTCATTCGGTAAGCCGATTGATGTGCTCCACACAGCCCATCATGCACTTCACTTATCAGCCCTTTTGCTTCTTCTTGATTTAAGCAATGTAACAGCACTCCATCCAAGGATTTATAATATAAATTATCATCAAGAAGAACAAACTTTAAAGCTTTATACCTGAGCTTTCTAGAAACCTTTCGGGATGGATTCTCCAGATAATCAACAATTTCTTTTCTCCAATCATCTTCTGCTAGATTACTCCCGAAAGCATATACATCATTAGCAAAAACTTCTTGAAGCTCTCTATAACCCGAAGCACTTTGAGCTAATCTGTTCGCTTCTTCATTGTCTCTCCTAGGAATATGCCGCAGAATTACTGACTGAAACTCCTTTAAGATTCACTTGCATTCTTCATAGTAATTCCTTAAGACATCGTTTCTGCACTCATATTTGCCATTCAGTTGCCTTATGATTAATTCCGAATCTCCAAAGATTTCAACTGCAATGGCCTTTGCTTCTCTCAAGTATTGAAGTCCTCTGAGCAATGCTTCATATTCGGCTTGATTATTAGTGACAGTAGGTTGAATAGGAATAGCAAATTCAAATACCTCTCCTTTTGGCGAAATTAACAAAATACCTACTCCACCACCTTTGTCACATGAAGATCCATCGAAGAATAATACCCAAGGAGTAATTTCAAGCAGATTAGTCGATGAATCGCGATGCTCAGTAATGAAGTCAGCAATAACCTGTCCTTTAACAGCTTTTGCCGATTCAAACTTTAATTCAAACTCAGACAAGGCTAAAATCCATTTGCCAATCCTTCCGTTCAAAATTGGCATAGACAACATGTGCTTTATCACATCAAATTTTGAATACACAATGCATTCGGCATGTAGCAAGTAGTGCCGAAACTTTGTACAGGAGTAGTAAACACATAAACAAAGCTTCTCGGTAGCCGAATACCTTGTTTCGGGATCAAGCAATTTTCGGCTAAGGTATGCAACCACCCTTTCCTTTCCCTCAAATTCTTGTATGAGGGCCGATCCAATAGTTTGGGTATCGGCCGCCACGTACAACTTAAAAGGCTTGTTCAACTGTGGAGGTACCAATACTGGTGGTTCTTTCATGTATTCCTTGATTTCATCAAAAGCCTTTTGTTGTTCGTCACCCCATACAAATTTCTGATCCTTCTTGGCTTTTAGCAGTGAAGAGAAAGGCAACACCTTTTGCGATAAATTTGATATGAATCTTCTCACGAAATTAATCTTACCAAGCAATGACTGTAATTCCTTAAGATTAGTTGGAGGACCAACTTCATCAATGGTTTTCATACTTTTCTTGCCAACTCCTATTCCTCCTTTATGCACCAAAAATCCCAGAAACTCTCCTGCCGAAACTCCAAAAGCACATTTATTCGGGTTCATCTTGAGCCCATGTTTCCTAGTGCATTCTAGAGTTTTCCTTATGTCGGCCAAATGTGCTTCATGATCCAACGACTTAATCACAATATCGTCAATATATATTTCCACAATCTTGCCGATCAACTCATGAAAAATATAATTCATGGCTCTTTGATAAGTCGCACCAGCATTCTTCAAACCAAATGTCATGACAACCCATTCAAACAACCCTATATGTCCTGGACATCTGAAAGCTGTCTTCGCTATATCTTCCAATGCCATAAAAATTTGATTGTACCCTGCATTACCATCCATGAAACTAATCACTTTATAACCAGCAGCAGCATCAACCAACGAGTCAGCAATAGGCATTGGATATCCATCCATGGGTGTAGCTCTGTTCAGATCTCTAAAGTCTATGCAAACTCTCATCTTCCCATTTTTCTTGTACACATGAACAATATTAGAGATCCATTCTGCATATCTGCATGGCCGAATAAAATTTGCTGCTATTAATCTTTCCACTTCCTTCTTTACATCGGCCAACACTTCATCTTTGTAGATTTTCCGGGGTGGTTGCTTGTAAGGTTTATAACCAGGCTTGATCGGCAACCGATGCTCAACAATGGAACGATCTAAACCAGGCATCTCTGAATAATCCCAAGCAAAGCAATATTTGTATTCTTTTAACAACTCAATCAACTTTTCTCTGAAAACCGAATCCAAGCTAGCACTGATGAATATCGGCCTTGGTTTGTCACCATCTCCAATGTCTACTTCTTCTAATTTGTCAGCCGATATAAATCCATGTCCTAGCTTCCCGTCAGTCCCATCGATTGGGTTATCCATTAAAAATTACTAAAAGAGCCGACTGCTTCGATCGGCTGTTGATCACCGCTGACTGGCTCAACAGGACCTTCTCCCCAGTCCTTGCCTGAGAAACAATCTATGCCTTGATATTCCCAGAAGGCTGGTTCCACATTAGCCACACTAATTGAATCATCTGCTGGGACAATTTCCACTTCATCATCTATCCACTGAATAAGCTGCTGATGCATAGTAGATGGAATACAGCAATTCGCATGGATCCAATCCCTTCCAAGTAGCAAGCTGTATGCCCCTTTGCCTTCAATAACAAAGAAGGTTGTAAGCAGAATCTTAGATCCAATCATCAGGTCTACATGTACACATCCTTTGGTGTCCGAAGGATTTCCAGCAAAATCATTCAAAACTATGTTTGTTGGCGTTAAATCTCCAGGGCTCATGCCAAGTTTCCTGAATGTGTTGTATGGCATCACATTAACAGCAGCTCCACCATCAACAAACATCTTCGTTAGCGGCTTTCCATTGACATATCCTCTTAAGTACAGTGGCTTCATATGCCGATTCTGGACTGACTTCTCGAAAATAGCTTGCTTATTCAATACCAATTGTGCCATTAACCCACATCGCTCGGCTTCATCTACTTCTGACAATATCTCTTCCTGTACAATTTGATTAGCTGGAGCCATGAATTCATTCGGCAAGAAACATATCATGCATGTAGGAGCCGAATGACCCGATTCGTCGGGTTTGTCTTTTGGACGCCATATCGATCTCAACCTGGTTCCCGCTCGCTTCAACTCTTGATTCCTCAGGCGCTGAACTCTTCTTTTCTGGCTCCTTCTTAAACCAGGTGGACACCATTGTCCTTCTTGCCAGACATACTCACGATCCTCTTCTTCAGCATGCCTCTTCCTTAGCTGATCATCGTTCTCATATATTTTAAAACGCCGATCATCACTAGAATGTATCCTTCCAATTCTTTCATGAACGGGTCGGCGACTGGCACCATTTTGCCTATATTCAATAAATCCATTATTGCATTCAGGACAATTATTCCACGTAGGCAGCTTTAAACCTTCGTTCCAGTAGTGCCTGAAGAAGGCACAATCCTAATGTGCACGTTCTTATCTTCGGAAATATTCCTCTTGTTCTTCCTTATACCTTTCTTCTTCGCACTTCCTCTTATCCTCCTCATACTCACGTCTCTGATAGCATTCTTTTTCTCGTTGACGCTGCCATTTATTGAGGAGAATGCGCGATGTGATTCTGGTTTTAGAAGGCCTCCCAATTTCAAATCGACTATCCGGGAAGTGAGGCTTTTCCTGCCGAATCTGCTCGATCGTGACTTGCCGATTAGGATCGACTGAGCCGTTCTGTTTTGCTTCTTTCGACGTCAGGACTCTCATCTTCCCCTTTTCTCCAGATTCGGCAATATTCATCATATTGATTGAGAACCCGATCATGTTCTGAGGAAACGGGTTATTGTCCAGCTTCATCTTATTGTCGAATTTCAGGTGCCCTTCTTGGATAGCTCTCTGAATCCTCATTCTAAAAACCCTGCATTCATTTATGGAATGAGAATTTCTATCATGGAATCCACAGTACCTTTTATCTTTCACTCCATCAGGCCGAAGCATAGAATGCCCTTCTGGTAACTTGATCCGGCCTTCTTTTACAAGATAGTCAAACAATTTATCTGCCTTAGTTACATCAAAATCATAGGTACCCTTATTCTGTTTAATCCATCTCTGATTCACCATTACTGGTTCTTTACTCCACACTATCTCTGCTGCAGCTATCTCCTCACTATCTTCATACTCATCTTCTTGATCTGCCCTTTCGAGGAATTGGTTATAGATATCAGCTACATCGTTGTTTTTAGCAAATCTGGCATCCTTCTTGAAACCATATGCCTGGTTACTCATTAAGGCCAATCTGTGCGACAACTGGCCCAGATCATCAAATTCTATCCCGAATAGCTTTTCCCGAATGGCAGGCAGCATGCCAGCTACAGCCATACCAGCTAACTGGTCGTCAGGTATGTTCAGAGAAAAGCACATACTCTTTGTCTCCCTAAATCTCCTGAGGAACTCCGTAGGTGTCTCATTATTCCTCTGCCTCAAGCTGGTCAAATCAACCAACTTTTTCTCGGTACTGCCAATGTAGTAATGAGCATGGAATTTCTGCTCCAAGTCTTTCCAAGTACAAATCGATTGAGCAGGCAAAGAAGCAAACCATGTAAAAGCTGGACCCGTTAGTGACAACGGAAAGTATCTGACTCTGAAAGCCTCATCTGCCGAAGCTTCTCCAAGCTGCATCAGATATCGAGCTATATGTTCCACAGTACTAGTATCATCTTGTCCTGAGAACTTAGTAAACTCTGTAGGCACCTTAACTCTATTCGGCAACGATACCCTTTGGTACCATTCTGGAAAAGGAGACGAGTACATATACCCCTGATTTTTAGGCTTCAGACCGAATTGATTTTGCAATACATCGGTCATCTTTTGCACCATGAGGTCAATATTGGCATCTTGATTCCCTGGTCTTCCAGCAGGCATCCCTGCAGTACCAACATACCCGGGATTCGGGAAAGCGTCGATAGCATTGTAATCCATGAACTCTGAGTATCCGTTTCCGTACATATTTCTTTGCAGTCTGTTGTTCAGAGGGGATATCTTGTAAGCAGAGGCAGGTGGATTTCCCGTGGTGCCGAATGCCACATCACCATATGTACGAGGTTTCGGCAATGCTTGCTGAAGCTCTTGCTGAATCGGCTGTCCATTCGTGTCTTTGGTTCCAGAAATTTCAGTTTCTTCAATACCTTTACCATGACGTTTTGGGACCGATTGTTGAATATTGAAATATGTTGGTCCACCAAGTTGTCCGTGCGCTTGTTCAAAAGGTTTATCCACGTGTTGGCCAAAGATGTTGACCAATATGAGCCGAAAACTGTTCAGGAATGCAGCATTATGATTGGTCATTGTTTCTCCTAAAGCTTTGTACAACAAGCTAGAGAACTTTTCCTTTTCTTCTTCTTCAGTAAGATCAGATTGTCCAGGCAGAAGAACTCTTGGCAGATCTGACTTGAGAAACGGTGCACCACTCCTGTTCTTAGCAAAAGACAGCAAGCATTTCTTGATGAACTGATCTGCAGCAGTCTTCACCATTTGTTGATGTTCATCAGACAATTCTTCAAAAGTGACATCCAGAATGTCTTTTACTTCAGGCATCTTCGAAGCTTGTGTCCCACCGAGCGTGCCAAAAAGTGTGTTGACGTAAAATCCGCACCTCACACCAAGCACACAGCAAGCCGAATTAGCTGGCTTCACACGTGACCCGGGCTTTTGAATCCGGAAGCGTGCCAGTCAATTTTCCTGAAAACTGACAAAGGGAGAAAATATGTTTAGATAACACCTGGAACGAACTGGGCAATACCAGTCAGTTCCATATATACGAAGAAGTTATCTGTCGGCGTTTAAAGCGTCATTCGGCAATCGGCAAGGCGCGCAGGAAGCATACTGCCGAATGCGTGACGTAAGCATGACGAAAGATCGGCCTTTGACTGAATGAACATTATAACACGTATTCATGACCGATTAACGAAGAGCATAACATGATAGATAAATAAAAGGACGAAAACATGACCATAATTTCATAATAAACAAGAATGCATAGATCAAAAGCACTAGTCTACCGCATGTCTAGGTACTTTCCAACCCGTCGGGCATGAAACAAAACAAGTTAATCCACCGCATGATACGACTTGCTCGGGATCACGCCACCAACCAAGAAAAGGGCAATCCACCGCATGATACACCCTAAACGTAGAAGGCTAAAAGCATTCTTTATTTAAAACAAAACCGTGAGCACGTTTCGCTCGTGGTGATACTGCCGAATACAGCTATATAGCCGAATCGGGTTCCATGAAGAAGGAACACGCCTCGCTGATGATGATAGATCTATCAGATCGAATCGAATTCTAGTCCACCGGATGACTAGCTCTAAGACGACCCAAAAACCTGCATCCACCGCATGATACCCGGTTCTGTCAAGATCTACACAAGACCAACGAGCATGAACCCGCAACACGTAGCAATCTAAATTGACTTCGAATTCGGCTATGGAAACGCATTGCGTTATGAGCTGGAAACCGAATCTAATCAACCTAGACTGGGCAAAAGAGTGTTGTAATGAATTAAACATAAAGGTAAAAATTCAGGACAACACACGATAACTTAATGAATCTATCAGATCTTGCCAAAATCTAATAGAGCCGATAACTTGTTCCAAGCTAAAACTTAGCCCACCGCATGGCTCATGCTCTAACAATGGAACCTTCCTGAACCAGAGCCTAAATCCACCGCATGATACTAGGCATGGTACAGGGTTGCCGGTACTTACGGAGGTCGACGGATCGATGGCTCCTCTCGAAGAACTCGACGACTCGACTAAGGGACTCGAAGTTGGCACGGGGCCGGTTTGTTGTATGATTGATTGAACGATGCCTTTTACAATGACCATGGGTTTATATTTATACCCTGGTTTCGACACGACTCCTAATCGATTACGATTACATTTATTTATTTTCCTAAAAAGATAAACGTCGGTGCACCGTATCCGTCTTGCATTCCAAGTTAAACCGCCCTTTTCCTTATGCTTGATCCACGTCATCACGCGTTCCCGAATGCCTCCCGCGGAACAGTTCTCTTGCCGAATGACGATGCGTTCCCGACCGCAGAACGTCCTTACCGAATGACGATGCGTTCCCGACCGCAGAACGTCCTTGCCGAATGCTCTTGGGAAAAAACTCCTTTGCCGAATGATACTTTTTTCAACGAATCTGGCCCACATGTCAGCCTCTTCCTGGTGCCAATTTTTGGTGTCAACAGGTTGTAACAAATGAACCAAACACGTGGTGACTAGTCACGAGTCTCGAGGGTGAAGCGTCCCCTCGAAAGAGAGAACTTAATGTGATACAAATACCAGTCCCAGGATGCTGGTTCACATTATTACAACAGATAGTTCAGTACAACAACAACACTACGGGAGATGGTGGCATTGCAGGGCCACGACAAACAGAACTAACGCTAAGCTCCAGATAAAAAGGTTGATAACATACAGGTCTTCATCAGAGTGGCAACGCATGCGGCTTCCAGCGGGTGGCCCTAACTCACAGGCAAAGGTTGGGTGCAGAACGAACCCCACTAGACGATATCCTCAGGCACAAAGTCCGGGTCTGCCTCTGCAACAGATTAAGCAAGGATGAGTACATACGTACTCAGCAAGCGCAACCACAACCACGGAGGGGTAACACAGAAATATGCAAGTATTGTAACAAGGGAGGCTCATGGTTCATTTAGCAGCAAAGCAATTTTATAACACGTGCAAGGGGTTGGTTTTCGCAATGGGTTTTCATAACTGTGACTTTTTAAGGGAACAGTAAATGTAAATGCTTTATCGTACAAGATTCCATTGCTACCAGATTTCCCATCTGTCGTAGCTCAAGTCAAAACATTTCTCAGCTCAATCAAACACCAACACTTTCTTACACCAAAACAGGGGACTAGTGAAGTGACCAAGCCGTAACTCGCCCAATACCGTGGACACGGCTATCCGGATAGGTTCTAACTCTGCAGAGGTGTACACAACCACAAGTAGGCTACCACAACAAGAACACCTTAGTGCCAGTGCAGCTCCTATCAAAGCCATTACCCACCATAGCCAAACTGACAAGTTACCACAGACGCGACCAGGGGTTAGCAACCTACCAACGAGGTTCTAACCAGGGGCATACCTCACATAGACCGTATCCCCGGCTCCATGGCCCTCTGTTGCTCACCAGCACACCACATAACCCGTAGCTCAACTAGTGGGATTTATGCTAGGCCGTTGCCACATACAACGGTCGAGTGGTGGTACAGGAAAAATGGGTTAGGCTAGATGACACATCAACATCATCCCAAAACTTGTGATAGGATAGACAACTCCCACCATGCTCAACCACACGGGTTCGAGCTCACCTCGGTATTTCACGCGGAAATACCGTCTGTCTCATCCCACACGGGTACTCATCTTATTTACACAAATCATCTCTTTTATTTTAAAGCACGCACACGGTTGCTTTTGTAAACATCAAGTGGTTGTAATGGAGAGTATAACAGTAAAACATTCCTAAGCATTTCTAGCAGTGACTAACATTTAAACAGAGCATTGTCATATTCAAACATTAATCTAGGTTGTCAAGGAATTAGTCATAGTAATCAAGGGGTGGCTATCCAACCGGGTTTAGCAGAGAAATTATGCAAGTTTTATAAATCAGGCCGTGGGTTGTGTTTATAAAAACTGGGACAAAAGTATGCATCAAAGGGTGGGATTGCACTTGCCGTTCTCCCAACCCTCGGGGGATTCCTGCCCGGGGTCTTGGTCTCCAAGCTCCGGCTCGTAGCACTGCTCCTCTTCGAGTCCTTCCTCGTTCACAGCGGAGTCTACGACACACACAAACAAACACCCAATAAATAAAAGAAAAAGTTTTATTGAGCTCAGAAGGAAAGAACGGAAAACGAGAGTGAATGATGATGACATGATTATTTTTGAGCATGGACTGGTTGGATTTGGCGAAAATATATTGGTGAGTATTGTGGTGGAGTTTGGGGTCAAACGGGATTAATTTGGCACATGAAATGACGAGTTTAGTGGGGTTTAGGGGCTGTTTATAAAGAATAAGGACTTTTCTGTAATTATGGGAAAACTCAGGGGCCTCTGGCGAAATAAACAGAGAGAGGGGGAATAGTGCTGGTGGACTGCGGGTTGATTTAGTGAAAGTCCAGGGGGTTTTGTGTAAAGCGCCAAAGAGAGAGAGCGGTTCTGTTCATTGGACCGCGGGTTAGATTAGGCAGAACCCCAGGGGGTTATTCATAAAAACGACCACCTCCCTCGTTTAACAGAGAGGGGAGGGAACAGGGGAGGAGTCCGGCGGCCGGCGGCGGCGCGATTCCGGCGACTGGGGCGGCGGCGGTGGACGGGAGCAGAGGGAAAAGAGAGTGTGTGCCAAGGCGAGTTCACCCATGGTCCTACCTCAGGCGGAGGTGGCCGGTGTAGGGCTGTCCGCGGAAGCTCGAGGGCGGCGGCGGCAATGGCTGTGGGCGGCGGCGCTGCGGTGGTGGAGGGGGCGATTCCAGTGGCTCATGAGCTGGTGTGGGTGGAGAAGAGGCTCGGTGGCCCTTTTATAGGAGCGGAGGGGGGCTAGAGTGGCGGGTCGACGAGAGGGTGGAGAGGAGGTGCTTGGCGGCGGCGATGGGGCCGGTGGTTCGAATTGAAGACGGTCGGCGGGTTGGCGGTACGAGCGGCCCTGTGGTGGTGCTGTGCCTGTCGTGGCGTGGCGTGCGTTCGCGTGGTTGCGGCCTCGTCGGGCGGTGTGGTGACGGGGTCGCGGCGAGGACGGTGGCGTGGTCGGCGCGTATGGTGGTCGGCTGTCGCGGTGATGGTGTTCGTGGGGCCGGTGTGGCGACAGCAGCGCTGAGCGGTGTGGTGGTGGCGGGTATGGTGGTGGCGTGTGAGCAGCACGGCTGCGGCAGCGCGGCGGTGGGCGGCACGACAGCAGCGGCGGTGGGTCGGGGAGCTCGGGTGAGCCGTGGGGCGGCGCGCAGCAGAGCCGGGGCGGCACGGTAATGGTGGCGTGGCTAGGTGAGCGTGGGCGGGGCCCTTGTCGCGGTGGCGGGTGGCGCGGCGAGGTCGGCCCGGGAGCTCGTGCGCGGTGGGCACGGGCGGCGTGCGGCAGAGCAGAGCGGCCGCGGCGGTAGAGCGAGGGCGACACGGCAGAGGTGGCGTGCCGGTGATGCAGGCGGTCGGGAACCGGTGGTGATGGTGGTAGTGCAGCAGCGGGGACGGCGACGACGAGCTCGGGTTGGGTGACGAGCAGAGCAGCAGTGGGGACGGCGTCGGGGAGGAGGAGCAGAGGAAACAGAGGAAGAGGAGGGAAAAGGGAAAAGGAGGAAAAGGGGAAAAAGAAAAGAGAGAGAAAAGAAGAAAGAGAAAAAGAGAAAGAGAGAGAGAGAGGGAAAAGGGGAGAGAGGCGGCGGGATTCGCGGCGGCGAGGACAGGCGCTGACGGTGGTCGGTCAGAGACGGTCGGCCCGGCGGCCGACCCGAGAGCGGCGACGCGGGATGGGATGGAAAAGATGGCAGTGATCGAGATGCGGACAGGAAAAAGAGAGGGGAGGGGAAACAAGGCGAACGGGGTTGGCGGGAGCGGGAGCTCGGGCGGTAAAACATTTTGAAAGATTTTTCATCGGGTGGATTATTAGGTGATTTTCCCAGAGTTAAAAACGCGGGCGTTACAAACCTACCCCACTTAAAGGAATCTCGTCCTCGAGATTCGGCTGACTCCTAAACAGGTGGGGAAACTCTTTCTTCAGGGCATCTTCCCTTTCCCACGTAGCTTCCTTCACACTGTGTCTGCTCCACTGCACTCTGCATATCCGTACTTCGGAGTTTCTGGTCCTCTTGGTGACGGTGTCCAAAATTTTGACCGGTATCTCCTGATATCGCAGATCTGTCTGTAGGTCGATCTCTTCCTCCGGTATGTGTTCTTCTTCGGGTACTCTCAGACATCTTCTCAACTGGGATACATGGAATACCGGGTGTATATCTGACATTGGTTCGGGTAACTCCAATCGGTAGGCCACCTTCCCAACTTTCTTCTGCACCGGGTATGGTCCGATGTACCGAGGGGCTAACTTTCCATGGACTTGGAATCTACGAGTTCCCCGGATGGGTGAAACTTTGAGATAAACAAAATCTCCTGGATTGAATTCCAGTTCTCGCCTCTTCTTGTCTGCGTAGCTTTTCTGTCTGGACTGAGCTGCTCTCAATTTCTCCCTAATTTCGGCTACCTTCTCTTCGGCTTCTTTTATGAGCGCGGGTCCCACTAGTGTACGCTCTCCTACTTCTGACCACATCAGCGGAGTTCTGCATTTTCTCCCGTAGAGGGCTTCAAACGGGGACATACCCAAACTTGCCTGGTAACCATTGTTGTAAGAGAACTCTGCATAAGGTAAGCTCTGTTCCCAATCTTTACCATAGGTAAGGACACATGCTCTCAGCATATCCTCCATGATCTGATTTACTCTTTCTGTTTGGCCATCGGTCTGGGGGTGATACGCGGAGCTAAAGTCCAACTTGGTGCCCATAGCTTTATGCAAACTTTTCCAAAATCTCGAGGTGAACTGGGTCCCTCGGTCTGAAACAATTCTACTGGGCACTCCATGCAACTTCACTATGTTCTCCACATAAAGCTTGGCTAGTTTCTCTCCACCATAATTGGTCCGTACAGGTAAAAAGTGAGCGACTTTAGTGAGTCGGTCCACTATTACCCATATAGAATCGTGTCCCTTCAGTGTTCTGGGTAAACCGACCACAAAATCCATTCCAATCTCATCACATTTCCACACGGGAATAGGCAGGGGTTGCAATAATCCTGCCGGCTTCTGGTGTTCTGCTTTAATCCTTTGGCAGGTATCACACTAAGCGACAAACTGGGCTATGTCAGCTTTCATTCCTTTCCACCAATAGTTCTGCTTTAAATCCAAATACATTTTGGTGGATCCCGGGTGAATGGAATATGGCGAGTTGTGAGCCTCGTCCATGATTATCTGTCTAAAGTCTCCTTCCTTAGGCACACAAATCCTATCTTTATACCACAGCGTTCCTTTGTTGTCGACCCTAAAGTCTGGTGCCTTATTTTCTCCGGTATGCTTGCAGATTTGCACTAAATCCTTGTCTATTCCTTGGGCTTGTCTGATCTGATCTTCCAGAGTGGACTGGATTGTCAGTTGATGGTTATTATTCTGGGGGACAATGTGCACATTTAATCGTGCCATTTCTTCTTGCAGGTGGGCATTCCTGGGTCTGTAAGATTTTCGGCTTAGGGCATCTGCCACTACATTGGCCTTGCCAGGGTGGTAATGAATTTCCACATTATAATCCTTAACCAATTCTAACCATCTTCTTTGTCTGAGGTTCAGATCTGGTTGGGTGAAAATATACTTTAAACTCTTGTGATCCGTGTATACTTCACACTTGTTCCCAATTAGGTAGTGTCTCCAGATCTTGAGTGCGTGCACTACGGCTGCAAATTCCAAATCATGCGTTGGGTAATTCTGCTCATGAGGTCTAAGCTGTCGGGAGGCATAAGCCACAACCTTCCCATCTTGCATAAGAACACACCCTAATCCTTGGCGGGACGCGTCACAGTAAACGACGAAATCCCTGTGAATATCTGGTAGGGTTAAAACTGGGGCAGCGGTCAGCTTTTCCTTCAGCTCTTGGAAACTCTTTTCGCACGACTCAGTCCAATTAAATTTCTTCTCTTTCTTGAGTAACTCTGTCATGGGTTTAGCTATCTTAGAAAATCCCTCAATAAACCTCCGGTAATACCCAGCTAAACCGAGAAAACTTCTGATTTCGCCCACATTGGTTGGTTGTTGCCAATTTGAGACTGCCTCCACCTTCTCAGGGTCTACTGCTACTCCTTCTGCGGTCAAAATGTGACCAAGGAAAGCTACTTTTTCCAGCCAAAACTCACACTTGCTGAATTTGGCATAGAGCTGGTGTGCTCTCAATTTTTCCAATACTACCCGCAAGTGATGTTCATGCTCTTCGGCACTCTTGGAGTAGATGAGTATGTCGTCAATGAAGACTACGACAAACTTGTCTAACTCATCCATAAATACTTTGTTCATAAGGTTCATGAAGTAGGCCGGTGCATTGGTGAGTCCAAATGGCATCACTGTGAACTCATACTGCCCATATCGGGTGACAAATGCGGTCTTTGAGGTGTCACTCCCCTTAATTTTCAGTTGGTGATACCCGGTCCTTAAGTCAATCTTGGAAAAGTACTTGGCTCCTTTCAGCTGATCAAAGAGATCATCAATTCTGGGGAGCGGGTATTTGTTTTTGATAGTGACATCATTTAGTGCACGATAGTCGATGCACAACCTCATGCTCCCATCTTTCTTCCTCACAAAGAGCACTGGGGCTCCCCAAGGGGACGTACTGGGCCTGATAAATCCCATCTGTTGCAATTCTTCCAGTTGTTTCTTTAACTCTGCTAACTCTGAGGCTGCCATCCTATAGGGTCTCTTGGCTATAGGAGAGGTTCCAGGGACAAGTTCAATAGCAAACTCTATGTCCCTGTCTGGTGGCATACCAGGTAATACTTCAGGGAAAACATCAGGGTATTCTCTGATTACCGGGACTTCTTCTATGGTTTTTGTTTCCATACTAAAGATCATAGGATCTGGTCCACTTCCTTTGGTGTGACAGGCTACTTGTATTCCATCTGGGTTGGTTAGGTGCACTACCTTGTCAGCACAACCTATGAGACCATTGTGTTTGCCTAACCAATCCATTCCAAGGATCACATCTATTCCTTTGGATTCTAGTACCACTAGATCTGCTAGAAATTCTACCCCACTTAAAAGAATCCGTACCCGCGAACAACCTAATTGGCACTTAATATCACCTCCAGGTGTTCGGGTTAGTAGGGGTGTCTTTAGTAATACTGTGGGTATTTTGTGCTTTTCCACAAAACTTGATGATATAAAAGAATGTGATGCCCCAAAATCAAATAATATTGTTGCCAAAGCTGAACTGACTAGGTACTCACCGAGTACTACTCCTTGTGCTCCTTGAGCTTCCTGCGCGTCGATGTGGTTGACGCGGGCTCGTCCATACGACTGCTGGGTGTTGTTGTTGTTGCTGCCGGTGTTGGTGCTGCGGACGGGTACACGGTTGGCTCCAGACACTGGTGGCTTGGGTCCATTCACCGAGTTGGAGTAGACTGATATTGCAGGCTTGCTCCTAGGATACGGGCAATCGGCGATGTAGTGCCCGGTCTCACGGCAGTTGAAGCAGGCTCTCGCATTGCTGTTGCTGGCTGTGGCCTGACTGACTTTGCTCTGCGGTGGCTTCGAGGTGGTCTGGCTCTTGAACTGGTTATTGGGAGCCTGGGAGCTTGTGGCCTGGAACTGGGTCCTATACTGCACTGGAGCCTGGGGTCTAGGTGCAGCATAACCGGAGCTCCTGGGTTTCTGCGAGCGGTCCATCTGACGGTTCTTGCTTTCCAAGAACTTGCGCTTGTTCTCTTGCCTTGCCTCCATTCTGGCCCTTTCTGTGACAATGGCTTTGTTCATCAGTGTATTGAAGTCGGGGAAACTGTGGGTGATTATCAGGGCTCGAAGATCCGGGTGCAACCCTCGGATGAACGCGTCCTGTCTCTTGGCATCTGTCTTCACTTCATCGGGTGCATAGCGGGCCAGCTCAGTGAACTCGTGGGTGTATTCTTCCACGGTCTTGTTCCCTTGCTTCAGTGCACGGAACTCATCCGCCTTGCGCCTCATGGTGGCGTCGGGGATGTGGTAGCGTCGGAACTCTTCTTCAAATTCCTTCCAGGTGATCGCAGACTCGTTCGGGGAAGCTGCACAGTAAGCATCCCACCAAGCTGAAGCAGTTCCAGTGAGCTGGTGGGTGGTCAGGAGAACTTTGTCACGGTCTCCACATCCAAATGGTTCCAGTTTTCTCTTGATAGTTCTCAGCCAGTCATCTGCCTCCAAGGGTTTGCTGGACCCTCCAAAGGTGGGTGGCATGGTTCTCAGAAAGTTGGTCAACTTATCACCCGCATTGGGTCTACGGGCTGTCTCCTGACGGCGGCTGGCATTCCACACATTCTGCATGAACAGGGTGTGGTGGTACAAGGCTTGTGCCAAGTTGAAATCTGGTGGGAGTGGGGGCATAACAAAAGATCCCTCATTCTGACTTCCGGGATGGCCTGCTTCTGGCCCGCCTCTTACAGGCGCTTGTCCTTCAGGCTGGTTCTCTCCCATAGGATCCTGCTGATCCACTTCTTGGTTCTCAGGATTCTCTCTCCTTCCTTTTGGTTGCTCTCCTCCAGCGGGAGGGGCGCGTCTCTGAGAGGCGCTAGCACGAGTGTTCACCATCTGCAGGATGAGCCAGGCCTTCGTAAGATTGAGTTAAGATGATGTTTAAGTTAATTAGTTCGTATTTTCAAAAGACAGGACAACACACAAGCTAACACACAAACACACAAGGTTCCATTCCAACAGCTGGGGGCTACAACACTTGGGGGGGGGTACAACAAGGCGCACACTTCAGGGCGGGTACAGGACAAGGTAGGGAAACTACCGCTAGGGATACAAGAGTTCTCCGGACCAGGCTGGCTTCATTCCTATTTGAGTGTTTGACTCTGGGCCTACTCGCGGGGCGAGCTTTCCTCTGGTGGTGCAAGCCGAGCCTGCTCAGCCTTGGTCAAGGTCCCATTCTCCCGAGGCGGCTCAGACGGTCCATCTTCAGTGGGTGGTGGTCCTGCGGGGATCCCTGGCAGTATGGGATGGTTCCCCACAATCTCACCCCATGCCATGACAGGTGTTCCAAGTAGGACATGGGGTTCTCCAATTGCCGGGACAGGCGTTCCACTCCGGGTCCAGTCCTGTATACGCAGGTCCCGAGCCTGTCTGAGGCTTTCTTGGGCGACTGCCTCATTGCTGATGGCAGCAGCGGCTCTTGCTTCAGCTTGGGCCACCTGGACTTGGTGCATGCGGACCGAGAATTCTGCTTGTTCAGCCCGGGCGGTCTGTTCCCTCAGGAGTTCAGCTTGCTCGTCAAAGAGTTGGTCCAAGGAATTGAGGTAGGTGACCACTTGGTACAAAAGGGGTTCCTCTTGACGGCGCTGTTCCAAGTTCCTTATGCGGGCTCGCCAGACTACACTTCTGACGACCGGCGGGAAGTACCTCATTGGAGTGGGGACCAGGTGCCTTTCAAAGATTCCACACATGAAGCGGAGGGCTTTCCTGAGAGCCAAGGGGTAGGTGTCCTGGTGTCTGAATCCTGTGGCGGTCGTACGCCATGCTTCGACGGGGTGGAGGTCACTCTTGGCGACAACAATGACCACTCTGCAGCGTTGGGTCCCATGGTGCTCATACTCCCTGCTGTAGTACCTCGGGCGTTCGGGCACACCGAGGCGTTCCAGCGCGGGGATCAACAGGCTAGCGAAGCCCGGTGTGACTGGGCAAACTCCCTGGGTCCATCCTTGTTCCGCCATCTGAAATCAGGGGAAAACAAAAACTGAACAGGTGCAGGATAAAAGATGACCTTTATTGCACAACAAGGTGGGTACAAAGATCATGGATACATCGATGCTAAGCTGGTAGTGCTACTGGGTACAACAGACTCTACTCTAGGAGGGGCTAGACTAAGTGCTAATCTACTCTAGACCGACTCGGCGCTTCTTCAGGGGGAGCTGATACTCGGGCACTTCTTCCTCGGTCTGAGTGCCTGCGTCCACATGGGTCATTTCTGGTTCATCTTCCAACAATCCTCTTTCTCTCCTGTACGCTTCCAGGTTATCCAAATACTCATAGTAGGCCTGGCATCTAGCCTGGTGAGTGGCTAGGGAGCTGACAGCCTGTGTGGCCGTTGCTTTCTGAACCTCCAGTTCTTCCTTCGTTTCTCTTAGCTCTCTTTTTACCTCTTCCAGCTCCTTCTCTGCCTTCTCGGCTCTGCGGATCTGGTGCCTCAGCTGTCCCGATGTCTCTCGGTACAGCCTGTCCAAGCCAGTGAGGTAAATGGACAAGTGGGACACAGTGTCCTCCATATCTTCATCTCTTCCAAGGTTCCTCATCTGGGCAATCCATTCGCGTCCTCCACTTTCCAGGGGTGGGGCAAATCCTAGTGCTGTTCCCACGAGGTACTGCCTGTAGAGCTCGCGGAGGCACATCAAGGCTCTTCTTGCGGCTTTGCGGTAGGCATTAGGACGGTCGTAGCCGGTGGCGTGAACAAACCAAGGTGCTACTTCCTTGTACAGCGAGCTTCTCCCCACAAAGATGAACATCCGGCACCGACGGGTACCATTGGTGGTGCACTCCCGGTAAAAGTACTCGGGGATCTCTGTAACTCCAACGTGCTCCAGGCTGAGTAGCAGCAACTTGGGGAGGCCAGGTTCTGCGGGGCAGACTCCTTCGCCCCAACCCTCGTCAGCCGACTGGGCCATCTGGAACAAGTCAAAAAGCCGTCGGTGAGTACTTGTGTGGGGAAAGGATTAGGCAAGAACAAACTGGTGAGAGAAGACTGGGTAGGGTCAAGATCCTAGGGGTACGTCCTACGGCCAACCTATCGGCTCTGATACCACCTGAAGCGTCCCCTCGAAAGAGAGAACTTAATGTGATACAAATACCAGTCCCAGGATGCTGGTTCACATTATTACAACAGATAGTTCAGTACAACAACAACACTACGGGAGACGGTGGCATTGCAGGGCCACGACAAACAGAACTAACGCTAAGCTCCAGATAAAAAGGTTGATAACATAGAGGTCTTCATCAGAGTGGCAACGCATGCGGCTTCCAGCGGGTGGCCCTAACTCACAGGCAAAGGTTGGGTGCAGAACGAACCCCACTAGACGATATCCTCAGGCACAAAGTCCGGGTCTGCCTCTGCAACAGATTAAGCAAGGATGAGTACATACGTACTCAGCAAGAGCAACCACAACCACGGAGGGGTAACACAGAAATATGCAAGTATTGTAACAAGGGAGGCTCATGGTTCATTTAGCAGCAAAGCAATTTTATAACACGTGCAAGGGGTTGGTTTTCGCAATGGGTTTTCATAACTGTGACTTTTTAAGGGAACAGTAAATGTAAATGATTTATCGTACAAGATTCCATTGCTACCAGATTTTCCATCTGTCGTAGCTCAAGTCAAAACATTTCTCAGCTCAATCAAACACCAACACTTTCTTACACCAAAACAGGGGACTAGTGAAGTGACCAAGCCGTAACTCGCCCAATACCGTGGACACGGCTATCCGGATAGGTTCTAACTCTGCAGAGGTGTACACAACCACAAGTAGGCTACCACAACAAGAACACCTTAGTGCCAGTGCAGCTCCTATCAAAGCCATTACCCACCATAGCCAAACTGACAAGTTACCACAGACGCGACCAGGGGTTAGCAACCTACCAACGAGGTTCTAACCAGGGGCATACCTCACATAGACCGTATCCCCGGCTCCATGGCCCTCTGTTGCTCACCAGCACACCACATAACCCGTAGCTCAACTAGTGGGATTTATGCTAGGCCGTTGCCACATACAACGGTCGAGTGGTGGTACAGGAAAAATGGGTTAGGCTAGATGACACATCAACATCATCCCAAAACTTGTGATAGGATAGACAACTCCCACCATGCTCAACCACACGGGTTCGAGCTCACCTCGGTATTTCACGCGGAAATACCGTCTGTCTCATCCCACACGGGTACTCATCTTATTTACACAAATCATCTCTTTTATTTTAAAGCACGCACACGGTTGCTTTTGTAAACATCAAGTGGTTGTAATGGAGAGTATAACAGTAAAACATTCCTAAGCATTTCTAGCAGTGACTAACATTTAAACAGAGCATTGTCATATTCAAACATTAATCTAGGTTGTCAAGGAATTAGTCATAGTAATCAAGGGGTGGCTATCCAACCGGGTTTAGCAGAGAAATTATGCAAGTTTTATAAATCAGGCCGTGGGTTGTGTTTATAAAAACTGGGACAAAAGTATGCATCAAAGGGTGGGATTGCACTTGCCGTTCTCCCAACCCTCGGGGGATTCCTGCCCGGGGTCTTGGTCTCCAAGCTCCGGCTCGTAGCACTGCTCCTCTTCGAGTCCTTCCTCGTTCACAGCGGAGTCTACGACACACACAAACAAACACCCAATAAATAAAAGAAAAAGTTTTATTGAGCTCAGAAGGAAAGAACGGAAAACGAGAGTGAATGATGATGACATGATTATTTTTGAGCATGGACTGGTTGGATTTGGCGAAAATATATTGGTGAGTATTGTGGTGGAGTTTGGGGTCAAACGGGATTAATTTGGCACATGAAATGACGAGTTTAGTGGGGTTTAGGGGCTGTTTATAAAGAATAAGGACTTTTCTGTAATTATGGGAAAACTCAGGGGCCTCTGGCGAAATAAACAGAGAGAGGGGGAATAGTGCTGGTGGACTGCGGGTTGATTTAGTGAAAGTCCAGGGGGTTTTGTGTAAAGCGCCAAAGAGAGAGAGCGGTTCTGTTCATTGGACCGCGGGTTAGATTAGGCAGAACCCCAGGGGGTTATTCATAAAAACGACCACCTCCCTCGTTTAACAGAGAGGGGAGGGAACAGGGGAGGAGTCCGGCGGCCGGCGGCGGCGCGATTCCGGCGACTGGGGCGGCGGCGGTGGACGGGAGCAGAGGGAAAAGAGAGCGTGTGCCAAGGCGAGTTCACCCATGGTCCTACCTCAGGCGGAGGTGGCCGGTGTAGGGCTGTCCGCGGAAGCTCGAGGGCGGCGGCGGCAATGGCTGTGGGCGGCGGCGCTGCGGTGGTGGAGGGGGCGATTCCAGTGGCTCATGAGCTGGTGTGGGTGGAGAAGAGGCTCGGTGGCCCTTTTATAGGAGCGGAGGGGGGCTAGAGTGGCGGGTCGACGAGAGGGTGGAGAGGAGGTGCTTGGCGGCGGCGATGGGGCCGGTGGTTCGAATTGAAGACGGTCGGCGGGTTGGCGGTACGAGCGGCCCTGTGGTGGTGCTGTGCCTGTCGTGGCGTGGCGTGCGTTCGCGTGGTTGCGGCCTCGTCGGGCGGTGTGGTGACGGGGTCGCGGTGAGGACGGTGGCGTGGTCGGCGCGTATGGTGGTCGGCTGTCGCGGTGATGGTGTTCGTGGGGCCGGTGTGGCGACAGCAGCGCTGAGCGGTGTGGTGGTGGCGGGTATGGTGGTGGCGTGTGAGCAGCACGGCTGCGGCAGCGCGGCGGTGGGCGGCACGGCAGCAGCGGCGGTGGGTCGGGGAGCTCGGGTGAGCCGTGGGGCGGCGCGCAGCAGAGCCGGGGCGGCACGGTAATGGTGGCGTGGCTAGGTGAGCGTGGGCGGGGCCCTTGTCGCGGTGGCGGGTGGCGCGGCGAGGTCGGCCCGGGAGCTCGTGCGCGGTGGGCACGGGCGGCGTGCGGCAGAGCAGAGCGGCCGCGGCGGTAGAGCGAGGGCGACACGGCAGAGGTGGCGTGCCGGTGATGCAGGCGGTCGGGAACCGGTGGTGATGGTGGTAGTGCAGCAGCGGGGACGGCGACGACGAGCTCGGGTTGGGTGACGAGCAGAGCAGCAGTGGGGACGGCGTCGGGGAGGAGGAGCAGAGGAAACAGAGGAAGAGGAGGGAAAAGGGAAAAGGAGGAAAAGGGGAAAAAGAAAAGAGAGAGAAAAGAAGAAAGAGAAAAAGAGAAAGAGAGAGAGAGGGAAAAGGGGAGAGAGGCGGCGGGATTCGCGGCGGCGAGGACAGGCGCTGACGGTGGTCGGTCAGAGACGGTCGGCCCGGCGGCCGACCCGAGAGCGGCGACGCGGGATGGGATGGAAAAGATGGCAGTGATCGAGATGCGGATAGGAAAAAGAGAGGGGAGGGGAAACAAGGCGAACGGGGTTGGCGGGAGCGGGAGCTCGGGCGGTAAAACATTTTGAAAGATTTTTCATCGGGTGGATTATTAGGTGATTTTCCCAGAGTTAAAAACGCGGGCGTTACAGAGGGCCATATCGTACTACGGACTAACTTCATTATGTCACTGATGGCGGCATTTGAGTCGGTACGACAATATAGTAGTAAATTATGCTGGATAGAATTCATAACTATTCAAGTTGTTTAGCACATAAATGGACCCAAATAATGTCCATTCTTTATAATAACATCGACTTCATTCACGTAAGATCAAATGAACATAAACATTGGTTTATCACCACATGGGCTCACTTTCGTTGAAACTCTAAGAAAAAAAGTAGGTTATCCGAGAATCACTGGAAGCTATGCTTTTGGTGCACACGATATTATAGATTTATTCACGACACATACTACATCCATTTCAGATTATTATTCGTTGTTGATTTTTTTATAATATTTGACCATTCAATTTATTCAAAAAATCATGAAGTATTATTTATTTTATCTGTGACTTACTCTAAGGTACTTTAAACATGACTTATTTTTTATTTATATGGACTAGTTTTTGGATAAGATAAATAGTCAAAAGTTACAAGAAAATGTTAGCAATGGATAGTACTTTTGAATGGAATTAATATCTCATAGCTATTTATTGATCTTTTTAGTAGCCTCTAGCAAGAGAGATTCTTAAGCATGTACTATGAGTAGATTTGTTTAGAATGATTCATAGTGGCGAATATAACCTCACCCAAGACTATAAGCTGCTCAAACACATTTTCCTTTTATCTTGCCAAGGTTTTCTAACCATACACCATATTTTTCACATTAACTAAAAAAGCACCGTAGATAATATTTATAGTTGAGAAGAACAATATTGAGAATGCCAAGGTATTTTATTCTCCTTTTTCTATATTTCCATCACCAGTGGCCGAGAGTCAAGACACATTTTTGATCCCTGAAAAGAAATAGCCGTGCAGCCGTGCTCCATGTCCTATTATAGGCGCCACAGAATCCTCTGCACCTTCCCGTGCCACACGAGATGAGATGGACGGCGCTCGTTGTCAAAATCCGCCGTGATGGCAGCGCGGGCCCCATCTCCCGGGTCACGACTAGGCAGTGGCCTTTCTGCCAGCCGGTCACGACCGCCCTTGCTCCACTGACAGACGGGGCCCACGGATCCCGCGGGGGGCTCGGGGCCCATGCCCGCCGCCGCGACCGGCCGCCCCGCACGCTGTTCTTACGCGTCCGCTAGACGGCGACGTGCGCATCAAGCTCTTCAGCCCCCCCGCACCTCTCTTCTTCCCTACGGCTTCGCCTATAAAAATTAGAGAGGCGAGGGGAAGCTTCTCTCCTCCGCCTCATCCCGCCGTCGTTTCCTCCAGTCCTTCTCTTCCTGCTCGAGGGGCCCATGGGCGTAGCGCCACCGGTGGGTTTCGTCTTAGCCCTCGCTTTTTCCCGCTTCAGCTTCTGCTGCCGCTGCTCCGTCTAGCTCCCTACGCGCTCGCTTCCAGTGGGCGGGAGGGGAGCCCAATGGACGAGGAGATCGGCGCCGCCGCGCGGCAGGTAACCCCCGGGCCCTCTGCTCTCAACTCGTTTGGGGACGTTGCTCGGATTTCGTTCGATTTTGGTCTTCGCGCGATACAGGGCTCTAGAGTTTGCCGCGGGCGCGTTCTGATTTTGCTCGATTTCGATAGACTGTGAATGGACCTGAAATAGCCTTTGATTCCGCGATATGCAGAGGTGTTTTTGCGGTAGGAATTTTGCAGACGAGTGCGTGATGTGGCGTAACTCGTGAGTGTCAGTTCCTTTGGATCGCTGCTTGGTCAAGTTGCTCTATAGATAGTCTTCTACTAGATGACCGACTGGGTTCACCCGTATCATGTGATTGAATCGGGTCAACGTTTGGCTGGAGCTCGCCTGCTCGATGCTACTTGCTCACGGTGAACAACTGACCTGACGCTGCCCAACTAATATTCATCACCGTTTTACAGCGTTGACGCGTCTTAATCGTTCTTAAATTGACACTACACCTTTTTTATTTGGACATTTTTAAATAGAATTTCCTAGAACAAACGTTACTTTCAGTTAGATTAAGCAATTGTCTATCACCGGCACCGCAATACATCAGCGGTTTCTGCTGGTGCCACTGGATTTTTTCTTTTTGATACTTGCTGCCACTGGATTGGGGCTGCTTACTGACCATTAAGGCATTAACACTCCCTGCTACTTGCTACTCACAACTTGCAGGCTTACGGTTGTTGTTTTGCAGGCTCAGTGGAAAAGTTACTGCAAAACTCTCTCCCTACTAGCGTTCCAGAGCTTTGGTGTGGTGTATGGAGACTTGAGTACATCGCCTTTGTACGTCTACAGAAACTCATTGTCTGGGAGACTGAATGATTACCTTGACGAGACAACCATCTTTGGGCTGTTTTCTCTGATATTCTGGACCTTTACACTTGTTCCATTGGTGAAGTACGTCGTAATTGTATTGAGTGCGGATGATAATGGGGAGGGTAAGCAACTTGATTACAATGTACTGTGTTATTGATGCCTTTTGGAACTGTCAAATTGTCTCACTGCTTTTCTGATTGAAATGCATATGCTGAATTTCAAGCTAGTTTTGCTCATTGTACAGAAAGTGCTGGCTTATCTTAGGACATGCAAAACTTCTGTTAGCTTATGCCGTTATAAGGAATACAGAAAAGAGCAAGTTGCATAGGAAGAATGTTGGCTCAGCCGTCTACATGTTGATTTTTTTTTTGTTTTCGAAAAGGCTGTGTAGCCGTGCTTTGTTTAGCTAAGCAGTACGTTTGTTTCTTGTACGCATGTTACTGACTAAAATTAATGTGATGTACAATGTACAGGTGGAGCATTTGCTTTGTACTCACTTCTTTGCAGGCATGCAAAATTCAGTCTGCTGCCAAACCAGCAAGCAGCAGATGAAGAGCTGTCAACATATTATCAGCCAGGCACTGATCGCACTGCGGTGTCCTCTCCATTAAAAAGGTTTCTAGAGAAGCACAGGAAGCTGCGGACATGTTTACTTCTTTTTGTTCTGTTTGGTGCATGCATGGTGATAGGTGATGGTGTCCTTACACCAACTATATCTGGTATGCATTTCATGTTCTAGTTTATTCGCTATGTTTTTTTTACTTTTCTCCTGTGACATCTAATGTTGTGCCAAATGCAGTTTTGTCAGCCATCTCTGGATTACAAGATCCTGCCACAACTGGATTATCAAACGGTATGCGTTGGTTATATTCTTGTCTATTGCCTGTGGTTTTGTGAGAAACTCGTTGTAGTAAAGTAATTTATTCTAACCATGAGATTGTCTTGAGAAGGTGTTCCATTTAACCATGCTTATAGAGCACCTGGCACTGGCAGTTGGCTGAAGTTATGTAGGTTAGTTTGGAGTTCAACATGAACTGTTTTTTCTTAATTTGTCTCCCAGGTTTTGGGTAATGAGCTGAGGGGCTGCTCTCCATCTGTATTTTGATAGCCTCGTAGTTCACAATATGGATCTAAACTGCTTTAACTTGTCGAATCGATATTACTTTCTTTGTTGTATAATACGCTGGCAAATACTCCATTTTGATGTTGAAATATCTAGTTCTAGTATAAATTTTCAAACATTCTTGAATGGTAAACAATCTGTCATATATGAATTGTGAACATCTGACATGAAACCAATCTCAGTAAATTATAATTCAACTGTAAAACAGCTGAAGGGCTTTTAAAGATACTCGAAATATGAATTCTTAAATTCCATTACATATTTCAGAAATTTGTAAAGTACGTTTAGGACAAGTACGTTTACTGTTGAATGATGCTGGCCGTGGCCGGGAGCTCCCTCCATCTGTATTTTGATAGCCTCGTAGTTCACAATATGGATCTAAACTGCTTTAACTTGTCGAATCGATATTACTTTCTTTGTTGTATAATACGCTGGCAAATACTCCATTTTGATGTTGAAATATCTAGTTCTAGTATAAATTTTCAAACATTCTTGAATGGTAAACAATCTGTCATATATGAATTGTGAACATCTGACATGAAACCAATCTCAGTAAATTATAATTCAACTGTAAAACAGCTGAAGGGCTTTTAAAGATACTCGAAATATGAATTCTTAAATTCCAAATCAATTTTATCTGACATGAAGTATAATTCACGTGCTTATCTGGCACGTGTTCGAGAAAATTGGTAAATAGGAACTGGAACACAGAAATCTGGAAAACTGGAACACCTATCTGATCTTTTTAAACTTTTTGGAGCTTGGGTTTGATATGGTAAGATCTTGAGGACAACCAAATCAATTTGAACCTATACATCTCTAAAATTGCACTGTGTGCTATTCATATTTCAACCTGACGGGGAATGTTTCATTAAAAAAACCTGACGGGGAATGAGTGTGACTTGGCTTGACAGTTGACACATATTGATATATCTTTTGTATCAGTGCTTATACACTTGTATGGCAGAGAACCACATAAATACAGAAATGTTAATTTGTGGTGCAGGTGTTTTGTGCATTAACAATACTTATTATAAACTAGATGCAGCGCTTTTCTCTTTTTTGTTGAGCTAGATAGATCCAGTGCTTTTCTTTCTTGATGAAGGCATTACCATCCTGACTGACTTGCTGGCACACAGGATGGATCATATTCATTACATGCGTTGGGCTTGTTGGTCTCTTTGCTCTGCAGCACCGAGGTACTCATAGGGTGGCATTCATGTTTGCTCCGATCGTTGTGCTCTGGCTCCTGGTCATTGGTATCATTGGTCTATACAACATCATCCACTGGAATCCTAGAATATTTGTCGCTCTTTCTCCACACTACATTGTAAAGTTTTTTAAGAAAACAGGAAAAGATGGTTGGATGTCTCTAGGGGGAGTACTTCTTGCCATCACAGGTGAATTCAAGTGGACCTGCTATCAATCTGAAACCTCTGTCTTGTTTTTAGAATAAATAGTTGCCTCACAAATTTGTATCACATACGCAGGTACGGAAGCTATGTTTGCTGATCTTGGCCACTTCACTGCTGCATCTATCAGGGTATGAAGAATGGCTTATATATGTTTGTCGAAACTCAAAAAGGATCTTATGTATAATTCAGCTCTTTTTCCTGCTTGCAGCTGGCTTTCGTTGGTGTCATATATCCCTGTCTTGTGCTCCAATACATGGGGCAGGCTGCTTTTCTCTCTAAAAACATGTCAGCTGTATACAACAGTTTTTATCTTTCCATTCCAAGTAAGCTTCAGAACACTAAACATCTTTGTGACCTATTGGTTTACATATTTCTGAAAGGATAGTGTTGAATCATATCACATCATGCTTGCAGATCCTTTGTTTTGGCCTGTGTTCGTCATAGCAACTCTTGCTGCAATTGTGGGCAGCCAAGCTATTATATCTGCAACCTTTTCAATTGTCAAGCAATGCCTTGCTTTGGGATGCTTTCCAAGAGTGAAGGTCGTGCATACGTCAAGATGGATCCATGGCCAGATCTACATACCTGAGATAAATTGGATTCTGATGGTCCTCTGTTTGGCTGTGGCCCTTGGTTTCCGTGACATAACAGTGATCGGAAATGCTTATGGTAAGTTTGACCACTTCAGTTTTGCAGAAACTGGCGACATCCTATAAAACACATGCCTTTTTATTTTGGAGCCATATGTCACTTACATTTACAGATTCAAGCACGTGCATACTCTTCATTTCATTCAGAACCTTCAATTTTTAAGCATTCTCAAGTTTGCGGTCCATGGCACACCCTCTAATATTGAACACTGATTACTATCAAATACATTTGATGTCATCAATTTTTGCTGAACAACCCAAAGGTTAAAGACGTGCAATATATCTCACATATGACCTCTTGTGTTGGCAAATTATGAACACCAATCGCTAATTTCGATTCCATTTTTTAAACCTAAGTTGTTAATTTTGTTGGATATTTTGTAAGTTTTGGAGGTGGATAGTCAGTTCGTTCTAGCATCTATGCTTATTTTGATGCACGTGACGATATTATCTGCCTTCATAATGTTCATGAGCGAACTTCTAAGACTGGATCAATCATCACTAACTGTTGCACCCTTCCTCTATATGATGACAGGTCTCGCATGCATCACCGTGATGTTTATCACCACCTGTCTCATGTCATTGGTCATCATCTTCGTGTGGCATAAGAACCTCCTGATGTCCCTTGCATTCCTCGTATTCTTCGGGTCACTTGAAGCCGCCTACCTGTCCTCAGCAGTGATGAAGGTTCCCCAGGGAGGCTGGGCTCCCATCGCGCTGGCGTTCGTGTTCATGTCCATCATGTACGTGTGGCACTACGGCACCCGGCGCAAGTACATGTTCGACCTCCAGAACAAGGTGTCGATGAAATGGATCCTGAACCTGGGCCCGAGCCTTGGGATCATGCGCGTGCCCGGGATCGGCCTCATCTACACGGAGCTGGTGACGGGCGTCCCGTCCATCTTCTCCCACTTCGTCACCAACCTGCCGGCGTTCCACCAGGTGCTGGTGTTCGTGTGCGTCAAGTCCGTGCCGGTGCCGTACGTGCCCGCCGACGAGCGCTACCTGATCGGGCGGATCGGCCCCAGGGAGTACCGCATGTACCGGTGCATCGTCAGGTACGGGTACAAGGACGTGCAGAAGGAGGACGAAAACTTCGAGAACCACTTGGTGATGAGCATCGCCAGGTTCGTCCAGATGGAGGCCGAGGAGTCGGCCTCGTCGGGGAGCTACGAGTCCTCGACGGAGGGGAGGATGGCGGTGGTGCACACCACCGACACGACGGGCACCGGGCTGGTGGTGAGGGACGACGGCGACGCAGCCGCCGCCGGCACGTCGACGACCCACCAGCTGCAGCTGACCCGGAGCAGCAGGTCGGAGACGCTCCGGAGCCTGCAGTCCATGTACGAGCAGGAGTCCGTTGGTAGCAGCATCAGCCGGCGGCGGAGGGTGCGGTTCCAGATCGACGAGGAGGCCGAGCGGATCGACCCGCAGGTGAGGGACGAGCTGTCCGACCTCCTCGACGCCAAGGACGCCGGCGTGGCCTACATCATCGGCCACTCGTACGTCAAGGCCAGGAAGAACTCCAACTTCCTCAAGACGTTCGCCATCAACTACGCCTACTCGTTCCTCCGCAAGAACTGCAGGGGCCCGTCGGTGACGCTGCACATCCCCCACATCAGCCTCATCGAGGTCGGCATGATCTACTACGTGTAGGTGCATGCAGTAGCGCCCTGAAGAAAACGTACAGCTGCGCATTTTGTCACGCATGGCTGTTTTGAACATATCAGTACGTGTAGTTTTGTCTGTTCTGTTCGTGTACGTATATGTGTAGTTTCACCGAGGCGAGAGAGCCAGCATTTAAAGCCGAATCGGCCGGTCGCCACCGTTTGGATTCTGCAGCTTCGATGATGTTGTAAATAGACCGTGTTTCATCACGGAAATATGAAGCATTATTAGCTTGGCTACAGATCTGAGCGCTATTCTTGCACATGTGTTCTGTGTGTGTATATCGAAAGCTGTCACGAGAATTTGACGCTCATTTCGATGGTGGTACCAATATGAGATTCCGATCAGATCACGTGTGCTCCGCCAAATCCGGTTGGCAATTAGCTCAAAGAGAAACAATGTCAAATAAACAAAGATCATTTGATAGCTCATGTCGATATCTCGTGATACCACTCTGTTCGTCTAGCTGGTGGCTGATGCTGAGTTGTTCTGAGAGAAAAATACTACTGACTGATGGCTGATTTGTTCTGAGAAAAAATACTGTCTGATGGCTGATAAGCCAAACGAACAGACCTTGCCTTCGTCTAAAATAATTTAAAAGTTTACATCAGGAAAACGGGATAACAGAGAGGCACAGCTACTTTTCAGGAAAAAAAAACGGTTGTAGCCAAATTGTTGCGAGCAACCAGTGTCATGGGCTCACATGTAGCCAAATTCTTTCGGGCTCGAGGCCCTCGGTCCGGCCCGGCTGCACACCTGGTGCAACCAGACCAGATCTCAGGAGCCCAACGAACCCGAACCGGTCGCTGCGCTTCCTTCTTCCTCCAGTCCTCGTGCCTGCAGCTTACCATCCCGTGCGGCGGCGACATGGCGGCGGCCGGCGACTTGTCCGATGAGGAGAAGCGGGCGATGCGGGGCAGCAAGTTCGCGCCGCTTCCGCCTCCTCCTTCCACGTCCCGTCCCCTGCCTAGGTATCGCGTCGCCCCCTTCCCTGCTACCTGCGTCCAGATCCACAGGAGAGCCCCCATTCGAGCGTATCGTGCCGTTGCCCTTGCGGTGGCAACTAGATTTAGCTTCATGTTGTTGTGAACTGTAGGTTCAGATTAAGGTTTCGCCAATTGCAGTTTAGCTGCTTGGTAAGGTCAGATGGAAACTGCGTGCAGTTGAAGTGAAACTGCGCGTTTAAAATACTTCGTCTGATTTTGTACTCATTGTTTGGAGAAGAGTTGTAATTTTCTGTGTGATATGTGATTTAATTTTACTTTTAGTAATTAAGCCCCTTTTGTTCATGATACGGATAGGTGCCTATGCCTTGCTTGGTACTTGAATATGACCAGAGAATGCCTTATGTATCTCAGAATTCGCATACACATCACTGTGCTGTCATCAATTGCCCTGTATGAATATAGGTGTAATTGCTTGAGCATGTACTGCATGAAAAATAAAGTGGAGCTGAAACTGCAGATCTTATAGCGTCAATATAAGTTTAATTACTTTAACAATATTTCTCTCTGGAAATCATAGGTACTTGAATATGACCAGAGAATGCCTTATGTATCTCAGAAAGTCAGAATTCACATCATTTGTGATGCCATCAATTGCCCTGTATGAATCTAGGTGTAACTGCTTTTCGAACTGCTTTTCGAGTACCTAGGCTTTCTACCATCTGTGCTTCCTTCTGTCAGTGCAACGCTAGTTTACATATATACACCAAATAACAAAAAAGAAAGAGCAAGTTGATGCCTGAGTGTGTACTGCATGAAAAATAAAGTGGACCTGCAACCACAGCTGATCTTACAGTGGCAATATAATTTAATTACTTTACCAATATTTCTCAGTGAAAATCATAGGATCTTTCCTGAGTATGTCTCTTTTGGTAACTGCATAACTTTATGATGTATTGATTTATCGAATAGGATGGCCCATCCTGGAGGACCACTGACCACAAACAAGGCTGCTGCTTTAGCGAAATTCCTTGAGAGAAAACTTCAGCAACCTGATGGCTTAGACTCCCTGAACCCTGACCTTGTAAAATTGGCTGTGAAAAATGCAAAGGAAACCATTAAAGCTAGCAAGGGTATGCTTCTCTTCCAATTCCTCTCTATGTACTCAGGAAAATATGCATAACATGAATTATCTGTTTATGGGGTATACGATGTAATGATATTATGTATCATGTGGCTCTTGTTGGTATGACATAGGGCTTTGAAATAAATTTTATCTTACAGTTACATACTTTCATCATCCATTTTTCAGTTTCTTGCATGCTTTGCAAGTGTTTGTTCATACTGATTGTTCAATCCTTTTGCTTACAGTTACATACTTACATCGTCCATTTTTCAGTTTCTTACATGCTTTGCAAGTGTTTTTTCATACTGATTGTTCAATCCTCTTGCTGTGATACAATACAATGAATCATTGGCCCATGTGGAAAAAACTCAGATGGTTTGTGTGAGACTCCATAACAATGTATGCCAGAAACAGTATAGAAAACATTCAGACTTGACACTAGATTGATTTTGCCCCTTACCTATCAATCTGCGGCTGACATTTTGCTTAATGTCGACTTGGCTTCGAAGAAAATATTTTTGTGGCAAATCTCCTTCACTGTTTTTTCGTTCATGATGATTGCCAAGTTACTTCTCATATACCTGTGAAGTAGCAAAGTTGACCTACATCCCCTTGGAATCATATTGGGCTTACATTTTAACAACTTTGTATTGCTGATGCAGGTGAGGCTTCAACTTCGGGAAGAGTAGTACGGCATGTATCATCATTTGAGGATGGCTCTGAGGTATCTTTGTTGATTATAGCTTTATTATATGAGTCCCTTAATTTGATTCAGCACTTAACTTCTAAAGTAACAGGATTCTGAAGATGAAGCAGAGGTGAAGGGGATCAAAAGAAAAAGGAAAAACAAGGTCTATCTTCTCAATATTTCACTTAAATGTCCATTGGATTTTATCTGGGACATATCCAGTTGTTTTATGTGTGCAAGGTTCATTGAGTGCTATATGACATAGTCATTTGTATGTTTCATTTTTCAGAAGGTTAAAGCTCATCAAGATGACGAACAACAGAGCAAGAAAAAGAAGAAAAAGAAAAATAAAAAGAAAAAGGGCAAAGGTTTACAGTATAGATTCTTTTCCCCTTATCCTTTCACGCAAAAGAAACTGATGGGCAGATAATGCAATGAACTGAAACCGAGCCACTATGCCATTGCTAGACCTACATGTAAATCATATGGGTTCGAGGTACCGTCAGAGTGTCACCATGCGAACCTTCTGAAGATAGATGGTCCATAGTCCTCTTTGGCACCACCCTCGCTAGAGAGGTCAGATGTGGGCAGGTCGGCCAGGGTTCAAACTCCGGTCTCCATGGCTTCCAGTTGAAGCTGGGGAATATCTCTAGGCTGTAGCCCCCTGTTCCCTTAATAGTGTTCTCATGCTCCAGATTAGATCACTGGATATTGCTATATATGAAATAGTTTAATATCTGCCCATTCATCTTTAGCAGATGCCACCTAAATAGAATATTTCTGTTAGTTCATGCTATTTTATTTCTTTATATCGAACGCACCACAATATTACTGCGGATACTCGTCTGCACACTACACTTATGAATGTTTTCCTAATTGAATGCAGGTTGCTGATGATTGCATGCCCAAGAAAGCGTAAAGAAGGAATTTTGAAATCACTATGATTCTTTAACTCGACCTGTATTAGCCTATTAGGAAGCTACAAGCAGGCAAGACCTTGATCATCAAAGAAAGGGGGAAAAGGCAATCATCCCTCTCATTTTTCTCTGCCATTCAAATTTTTTGCTTTCATCTGGACCATTGTAAACGTACCCTGCGTGTCATATGAGCACTGCTGCAAAGGTCAGCTTAGCAACGATCCTTGTATCTGTATGCAAGAGGGTACAGTGATATACACAAACACTTCACATGAGAATTCCCAGGTCGTACAATTGAATGTAGCAGTATTTGTTAGCAATTGTCATCTGACCGAGAATGTTGTGCTATATATAGTGCAAGCTTTTCCTCTGTGATATGCAGCTGAGCTCTGGGTGTCAAAAGGAAGTGCACGTGTGTCTTTTTACTGCATATATTCTACCAGTCACATGAATGGCAAAACCTGTCTGCCCCCTTTCCCCTCAGCTGCAGAATTGAATTCCTTGCTGCTCGATGTGTCTTTTCCTTGGATTATGATAGAGAGATCCAGTGGCTGGCCCGATGAACCTGTCAAAGTGTCAAGCTCAGCTCAGCCCAGGCCAAGCCTATTGTTTCCCGAGGAGTCAACATGTCTTAACGACGACAGCAGCCATGCCCCTCGTGTAGCCTGCGCTACACTACACTCACTACTAGTGTACAGTTAAAGCAAGCTACGTAGAGGATCTCTTCTCCCTCGTTTTGGTTTGCGACTGTCCGTACAGTACACCCCCAAACCAAAATGGTCGCAAAACTTGCATGCTTATTGTACAGTACGGATTAACGAGACCTCCCGCAGCAGAGCATTTGCTGGGTCACCAAATTTGTTGGTACGTTTCCTGCTGCCTGTCATGGCCGTGCAAAAGGGCACTCCAAAGCAAACCAAACACGGTCCTTTGTTACCATTTCGGGAGGGAGTGAGTCGACCGGGGAGCGGCCTGACACGTCTCCGGCCGGCGGATTCTATCGCTCAGCTCATCATCGTGTACGTGCTGCTGCGTGAACAGTGCCATCAACTTGGCGTTGCCCATCCTTCACACGACACCTGGTCTGCCAGGGCCGAGGGGAAAAGTCTCGGTGCTTTTTACCGGAGCCAGTACTATGCTGTCACGCTCGTCTCATGAGTGAACAATCACCTCACTGTCTCTCGTTGGTCATAGCTCGTGGCATTCCCCCACATCCACGTACAGTAGCATGCTTGATCGCTACTGATCAGCACTGTAACGTATACTCAACTGGTGGTCAGGAAAGATTTATTTATTTCTTGGTTTGGAAGAATTATTTATCTGTATATATATATATATATATATATATTGTAACAAAAACAACGGGGCCAATAATATATACGTACAGTTCCCCGTAAATTAATGCATGGAGAAACATTTGGCGTTCCAAACAAAGGACAGCAAAACAAAACAACAAAGGTTGAAAGAGATGTGCCGGCCGGGCAGTGAGGACAGCAACAAATTAACTAGTAAAGTGGCCGCGCCGGCGCCGATCGGCTGGCCACGGCAACATGGCGAGCGAGCGCGGCCGGGCACGTCTGGGAGCGGCGCTGCTGCCGCCCTCGAGATCGACGTCTTCTCGTACCCGCCGCGCCGTCTCGCCTCGGTCTCAGCTCGTAACCAACCTTATCCCTCTCGCACGCGTGCGCGCCGTATGGCTGGCGAAAGACGGGCGCAGGGCCGTGCGGGCAGGCGCAATGCGGCGGCGACACGTTGCCCCCCCCAGGCCTCTGCCACTCGCACGACCCTAGCTACTGTTCCCCGGCCTCTCTACTCAGCTCTATCTATATCCATTTCTTCTTCTTCTTCTTAATATATATATATATATATACTAATAAACTACACGACCCTAGCGGTTGCATTGGTTCATCATGTCGACTGGGCGGTATACCGTATACGCATGCACCGGCCGGCCCGTCCATTCCTTCTTCTTCTACCTAAGATGCAGTCATGCGGCTACGGCGACGAGTAGTCGACCCTTGCCTGCTTGTGCCTGCAGCCTGCAGCTGCCTTGCTGCAGGGAGTGGTTGGTTGGTTGGTAGCTTTGTTGTATTGGTTGTATGCATTGCATCGCATCATTATCTTCTCAAGGAGAGAGGAATACCGTACCGGTGACTCTTCTAGAGAGAGAGACTCATCATCATCATCATCATCACAGAGAGAGAGAGAGTCTCCATTTTTTTTCTCTCTCCCAGCGCGTGCACAAGTGGCCTGAGCTGAAACGATGCATTCATCATCCTGTGGACGGAGGAGAGGAGGCAGTGTAAATCAATGGAGTGAAGTAGCGTAGTGGACTGTACAAGCCAGCAGCACATCGACAGGCTACCGCCTCTGTATAGAGTAGTCATCCCTCATCAGGAGCTCAGCTCGGCTCCCCCTTTTTGCAAGGGTCTGTGCTCTCGTACTTGTCAGTTTTTGCTCCAACATGCATGTGCCCTGACAGCTTCCTCTGATCAGCCTTTGAATCTTCCATATACTACTAGTACTTCTACTGACAGTGATCATCTGCAGCTACCAATCCCCAGAAACACACTGGGATCGGTCCAGTAAATTAGATAATTAACAGTGTCATCAGGCCGGCATGCAGTAACTATATCTGTACGTGTCCACGCATGTGTCAATGATTGCTCAGTCAAATATACGCGTGGCATCGGGGATCAGGCAGCCTAACATATGCTTCATAGGAACTTGGAGAAAGAAAATGCTGCTGCTGCTTCATCACCTCGGTGCCAACTAATCATCTCTGTGTAATTGCATTGCGTGTAGTTGTCTGCTGCTGCTGATGATGCGCTAAGGACATACATTACTTATGCATGACACGAGTGCGTGCTACTGCACTGCACTGTCCTCTCTTCGGTACTTGTTCGCTTTGCTTTGATTAATCGCCACGAACAGCAGCACTACAAGAGCGCTTTGACCAATACAAGAACCTTGTCTAGTTTCCGGGCTTGGGGTTTGAACTCCACTCTCGCTGCTTGTCTCATTGATCTCTTCCGTGATGGGGTACTGTCGTTTTGAGCTATATGAAGTCAACCGTTCCAATTTTTTACTACAACCACTTCTTATATTTTGAAGTTTATTAGATGTATTTATTTCAAAAAAGTTTAGATTTATTGAAAAATGATTTTGAGTAAATTTGTATCAAAAAGCATCTTCATAACCCTATATTTTTGCTATGTTTTATAAACATATCACAATAGTAATTATGCTCTGAGGGCCGCATCGATGTCCATAGCAAGCATTTTTTTCAAAGAAAAAACTGGAGTGATTATTAGTAGTCAGCTTGCACTCCCAGTTATTAGCATGCACTAACGAAAAAGATTAGCAACTAATGATGCAGTGCTGAGTATGAATGAAACATAAGGGGAAAACATTTGATAAAACAATTGTATAAAACTTAGTTCCAGAAAGCAACGAAGATCCTATAAATTAAAACGGGGGTTCAAATTTGAAATGATTAAAGCAAGTCCGGATCGGAGCTTGTTTATTTTCTGACAGCACTTTTCACAATCAAACTCTGCCTCTCTCTCCTCTCTTGCTTTATTCAAACCACAAGTTGGTGAGACAAATGTGCATGCCCCAAGTGGTCTTTTTCTACCTTTTCTCAAATTTGTTTAGTGAGCTTGTCTTGCAGTACTTCTAGCTACAGAGCCCCACTCCTCTTTCCCCAACACTTGTTCCTTCTATAAAAGAGGTCTAAACCCTAAAGTCAAAGTAGTGCAAAGGCCACCCACAAAACCCGGTGAAATGGACAACAACATGTGTCTTGTGTGCTGTGCTCCTTCCATCATAATTAGTACTACTTCTGGTCTCTCTGCAAATTAACAAACTTAATCACATTTATAAATTCTGATAGTACATCTTGTCATAACGTTATCTAAATAGAAAAAAGGATCTTGTCCTGGACATTATGTGGAACCTCCTTGTCCTTAGATTGTGCATGCCCCAACTGCCTTTTTCTCCCCTCTTCAGTTGAAGACCACCTTCTCCTCACACCTTTTCAGATGTCTAGCTAGGGCTTGACCTGGCCCCATGTTGCATTTCGCAAGCAAACATATATGTGCCAAATTCACACGAGAGGGCGGGGGTAGGGGAAGTCAGCGAAGGTCACCAGATAAGATCCTGCACTCGATCTATACATCCTCTTGTCTAGTTGTGTTTGTAGAAGCTATGGCCTTAGATGCAAGAATTGCTCCAAATGCAGCTCCTCATAAGAATCCAAATTTTCCATTGTTTTCATGAGGAAGGGAAGTCAAGGCTTTGTACACTCCAAGAAAAACCTTTACAAGATGCTTCAAACTATGAAGATTAACGCGTCTTTCGTTCTCACCGTTTAACTAAGCGACCACGTGTAATATTTACAAACTAGTAGGTTGTTTCAACGGCAACAAGGAATCAAGCTTCTAGAAGTGGATTGATCATGTCATTTCTTTGCGAGTTAGAAGAAAAACACTAATTCACATCTATTTACGTATGCTTATTAATAACCAACACTATTGCGTAATAACAAAAAATAATAATTAAACCGCATATATTTTGGTTTGAAAAGTCATCTCGTCATACAATGTAAGATATTGAAGTTTAATTACCCGAGGAAAAATTAGGTGGGTAAAAAGGTGGTATCCACTAGCTAATTCGTGTACACGTTCTCTTCTTTTGCATGAATCACCTCACATGCCACACACTTAACAGTCGGTCGATTGACGTCGCTCTGCATTGGATGCATTGCCTTGACGTCCCTGTCCGGTTTGGCTTTTTGACCCCAAAAAGCCAGCTATTAGGCTCTTAAGAATGGCTCTAGAGAGACATGAAAGGGATAGTTCTCTTGTTTCCCGTTTAAATATCACTCTTTTCGATAATTCCATTTGTTCGCATTTGAACCCCGCACCGGCACGCACATGCGCACTAATCTATCGCGATGTCCATTGTGAATAGATTATGCAAAGAGTGAGAGATCAATGCGACTGGGAGAGGGATTATGCAATGATCGTTGTCCATGGATTATTTGTCTGGCTCATGCGAGGGGAAAAGCAAGCTTCAACCAGGAAAAGGAGTCAAAGAGGGGAGACCCACTGGACCCTCACCTCATGTGAGAGTCACTCAAGGCTGTACGCATAGAACCAAAGGAAAAACGTCAAAATATTAGCAGGAATTCTATGGCATAAGAAAGAGTGCCTGCTGCCTTCTGCACATTGAACAATGTTGTTTCTATCTAACCACTCCATTTGAAAGTTTAGTTTCTTACACGCAAGGAGCTGAGGAGGCAACATTTTTTTTTTGTCAATAGTTTTCATGTGTTGCGCAAGCAAGCACATGCACACAGGAAAGCAAAGGCTCCATATGGTCTCCAAAAAGCACATTATATTGTTGTGTAGCATTTTGACATGTATCATAATAGCTATCGTGGTAGTATCTTGGAGTGTAGATCACAATGTTTAAAAGGATCGATGCTTGACTACTAGGTACGTATGCTGTGTTGTTTGTTGCCTCCTTTTTTCTCATCAGTGGCAGGCATCTTTTCATAATCTTATTAGTTTGCGACACTCGGTACTCAGCACACAGAATCATCACTACGTGCAAGGCAATATGATGTCTTACTTGTGTAGGACCCAAATTAAAGAGTTAACGTATCTATATCTTGTTTTTCTGTTTTCTTTTTTGGGCGGCCTCTTAGTCACTCCTATAGTTACAACATTTGAAGCATTCCATGTCTAGGATGACACTGGCACTAAGCTAACTTGCAAGCGTGAAGCATTTAGCATTAACTTTTCATAAATGAAGTGTATGGAACTGAGGAGATGAGAGAACATTCCAGGTAGCCATTCTTTTCAGTAACAACACACATTAATTTGCCACAACTAACATTCCTTCCACTGGTCCTAAGGTTAGGGGCACACAAATCCAAACACAACACTTGGAGAGAAGAGAGCAGAGATGCATACAAACCAAGCCTCAGTCCTTGTTGCTCTTCTCCCTCCTGGAGTTAAATTAAACAAGTGCAAGAGGGCAGGGCCGCGCATGCATGTCACCCCTGCCATCTCATCTCATCCACAGTGCCTGCCCTCTTCTTCTTCTCTCCAAGCTCCATTTAAATAGCACCCCCCTCCCTCCCTCCCTTGTGACCACTACTACACTACACAAAAACCTCAACCACCAAGCAGTCAAGCAGGCTGCTAGCAGAGGTAGCTCACAGCCACTACATACAGCAGAAGCTAAAGCCTAGGTCCTCATCAGCCACTCACTCATCGTGCCATGAACTCTCGAGGCAGTGGCAGCGGCAGCGGCAGCAACCAGACGACCCTCATGTCCTTCTCCGAGCAGCCGAAGCCGGCGGCGTCGGGCCAGCCGCAGCCGTCCCCGCCGTCGTCTCCGAGCGAGCGTCCGCCGTCGGGCCGCGGCCGCCGGCGCGCGCAGGAGCCCGGCCGGTTCCTGGGCGTGCGCCGCCGGCCGTGGGGCCGGTACGCGGCGGAGATACGCGACCCGACGACCAAGGAGCGGCATTGGCTGGGCACGTTCGACACCGCCCAGGAGGCGGCGCTGGCGTACGACCGCGCCGCCCTGTCCATGAAGGGCGCGCAGGCGCGCACCAACTTCGTGTACACGCACGCCGCCGCGTACAACTACCCGCCGTTCCTGGCGCCGTTCCACGCGCCGGCGCCGTCGTACGCGCACGCTCACGCGCCGTCGTCCATGCAGTACGGCGGCGGCGGCGTGGGTGCGCCGCATCACATTGGCTCGTACCACCACCACCACTACCAGGGTTCGTCGGCGGGCGGCGGCGGCGCGTCGTCCTCGTCGGGGGAGCGGTCGGTGCCGGCGGCCGTGGATCGAGCCGACGGGACGCTGCTCATGGACCGCAGCGGCGGGCACGACTTCCTGTTCGCGAGCGCCGACGACAACTCCGGGTACCTGAGCAGCGTGGTGCCGGAGAGCTGCCTCCGGCCGCGGAGCAGCGCGGCGGCGGTGGAGGACCTCCGGCGCTACTCGGACGCGGACGCGTACGGGATGGGGATGGGGCTCCGGGAGGACGTGGACGACCTGGCGCAGATGGTGGCCGGGTTCTGGGGCGGCGCCGGCGACTCGGAGCTCTGCGGGTACCCGTCTGCCGGCGGCGGCGACATGGTGGCGTCGTCGCAGGGATCGGACGGCTACTCGCCCTTCAGCTTCCTCTCCCACTGATCGATCGATGACGTACCCAATGCAACGCGCGCGCATGCATTGCTCAATTAATTAGTTTGCTTATGGTGATGATCGATCTTGATTAGTTGCCTGTTTCTTTCGAGCTGAGAGAGAGAGAGAGCTCGATCATATCAGTGGGTGGGTGAGTGAGTCAGTAGTATAGTGTTAGCATTTAGCAGCAGTAGTAGAGCAAGACGACGACGATCTAGTGGCTTGGCCGGCGCCCTAGCTTGTCGTCCATGTACTTTTAGGCTCTTTTGTCTTCTGGTACTACTAGTACGTACGTACTGAGTTTCATCATCATCTTCCATGCATGGATGGTTAATTACTCCAGTAACTAATTTCTAGCTTCACGATCGCGTTTGAAAGTTGAGCTTGATCATCGGATCCGATCCGATCCGATCCGATCCAGGTAGCATTTGGTTGTTTGTGCTTCATTGGAAATCATTTGGGAATTAAGTATGTACTCCCTCCGTCCCACAATATAAGCATTCGTTGACTTTTTCTGTTCACGTTTGACTGTTCGTCTTATTCAAAAAATTATGAAAATATTATTTATTTTGTTATGATATGTTTTATCATCGTATATATTTTAAATATATCATAATTGTTTTTATATTTTTATAAATTTTTTGAATAAGACGAACGGTCAAACGTGATGCGCGGAAATCGAAAAATGGTTATATCGTGGGACGGAGGGAGTAGCCGGAGATCAGACCAGTAGAGATCGAGGACGCGTGTCTGACGAGTGACCTGCAGGATGCCAGGGGAAGGCGCAACAGCTGGGTTCAGAAATGGCAAGTACCAAAAAGTTGGGACGACATGAATTGAAACGAAAGCCTCTGGACAAGTGTCAAGCGAGCAACATCCCTCTGTTTGTTCAGGGTACTTGGTACGTCAGGGTCAGATCATCACTCCCAAATCCTCAAGCATGTACTACTGTTTAGCATGCCTCACTGCTGTGGCTAGTATTTGCAACATCCCTCTGTTTAACGCAACGGAATGGATCTTTTTTTAAAGGCTATATAAGCCGGCATTCGGTCGCTTTTCTAGTAGTTTCTTGGCCCGTCCTTTCAATAGTGGTTCCCCGGGGCCAGGCAGAGTGTGCTCCGTTGTTGTTTGTGCTTGTCGTTTTTCTTTTTTTTCATCTACAAAAATTACGACAAAAATTAATTTTCAAAAAAAAAAGAATGGGCTCGGCCCATTGTCATTGCTGCTCGTGGGTTCGTGTCAATACAATCACCCCAGCCCGATGTCGTCACTGCTCCACGGACTCATTCATCGTCATCAGAAGACGAAGCAATAATTAGGGCATGCCCTTGCTCGCCGTCGACGACGGTGAGGCCGCTGGGCACGTTGGGTCAGCAGCGTGCACGCTGGTTGCCGCGCCTACTAAAGCTAAAGCTGCGGCGAACCGGCGGCGAGACGGACACCTTGCTTGGCCCTCGGTTCCTGCCTCTACCTCTGCCTGCCCGGGCGGCGCGCAATCGCAACGTCCAGCCGCATGTCGAGCCTAATCACTTTGTCGAGGAGAGGAAGCACATCTGGACACACTACCTTAAAATCCAGTACAGCACTTTTCGCGACGGTGTCCTGGTACGTACGTGCTGCTCATATTATGTACGGGATGCTGCTAGCTCTTTCGTTCGGATCCAAAATTATACTTATATCACAAATATTGGCTTTGTTTTCAGATCAAAATTCATTCTCTGGTTTTGACTAAGTTTGTGGAAAAGGATATCAATCGAATTAGTTAATCTACTATAAAATATATTATTTATTTGATATTGTTGTTGTTAATACAGTTTTCAATAAATTTGGTCAAGATTAAGAAAATTTGACTTCGGATAAAACAGCTATAATTTGGGAACTAAGGGAGAAATACTACTCCCTCTGTTCTAGAATATAGCTACATTTAGCTTTTTATAAAGTTAAGCTTTTTAAACTATAACTAATAATATATATATAAATAAATTATTTTAAAATGAAAAGAGTACATCTTATAATAGTTTGGTTTCACAATAAATCTACTAATATATTTTTATGTTATTAAGTTTTTATGAATATTTTGCTATTTATAGTTAAAATTAAAATTGTTTGACTTTAAAAAAGTCTAAATATTGCTATATTTTGGGAGTACTAATAAATAGTTTATTTGCATATATTTTCTTTGTAGTATATTGTGTTTTTGAAAGGAAGGGAATATCACCTAATAAGTGCCCAAGCAAACTAAAAAGTGTGCATATGTTCCTTTTTGAGTTAATTTGGAACCAAGGGAATATATAGTACCTAAGAGTACAACCAAACTAACATGTGTGCATATTTTTTTTTCTTGTATTATTTTGTAGTACTACACCAATTCTAGGCCTTGTTCGGGTACACAGAGTACACATTATATTTTAAAAACAATAGTATCGCTACAAAGTGCCCCTTTCTTTTCATATAAATTATGGTTTTTGGAAGCTAGTAAGGACTAGATAGAACGATGCCCTAATCTTTTCGTGCACTTGCTTGGCAGTACTGCGACGCCGCAGATATGTCGGCTCAAGTATGTGCATCAGCGTTGAGAGCTCTCGTCATGGCTTCCAAAGTCGTGGTAAGTTTAGCAACTGCAAGATCACGACATATATAGTACATTTTCTTCCAGATGAAAATTTCTCTGGTGTGTGATATATACTTTTCAGGACAGTGCTAGCCTGACTTCATGTGCACCTAGTGAGATATCCAAGGACACGATCCTTGTAACACTTAGGACATACGTGGATGTGTTCGTCCGCATCGCAGACGACTCTTACAACAAAACACTTATGAAGAAGACCGTGGTGTCATTTCTCGATGCGCTCAGAGGGTTGGTTTGCATACGCCACATCTTGCTCGAAGGCGCTCTTGAAGGTCTCAGCCACACGCACCCAACGGAAAGCTTGTCAGAGTATGCCTTCAACTGCGACGTGAAGACCATGCACAGGGAGTTCAATTGCCAGATAAGTGGCCTTGAATATGGCATTCGGAACACTCCAACCATGAAAGCAGCATGCAAGGTGTGTGCGTACGCGCACGTGCATGTGCAACTCGTATATATATATATGGAAAATCCATTCTACACGTGCGTGTATTTACTCCTGCCTCTAACCTAGTCTACTCGCGTACAATAGACCATAGACCGCTCATTATCGGGTATCAAAGCAGGTGATCCGATAGCGGTGCACATCTGCCCACGCGTATATATCTGGCACCTCCCAAATTTCCCGTCCTCAATCGTGAACCTCTTCCGTCGATAGGACACTAGCAGGCGGCGGCGGCGGCGCCATATGTGCAACTATTTTCCAAAGCCAACAGAGGTATGGGGTTGATCTGTAATTCTATAAATCTTGGGAATTGATTGTTTTCTACTCACCGATGTTAAATATCGCTGCAGATTGAGATCCACAGGACGACATGGAACGGCAGTGAATCAGGGGCCGCCTGCTCTGCGTTCTGTTTTTGCCCTGAACAAGCACGCATTGCAGCATGCGCGTTACCGATCGGATAGGTTTAAACCCCGCCGTGATTTATGAGGTGTGAGTCTCCAACAGCGGCATGATGAGCAATGGCGGCTGGAACTCCATGGTAGTTTTCAGACGAGAGGATTACTTGATACATTTCTCAGATGAGAGTATTGCTTGATAACAGGATCATCTCCCTTGAATGCCATGCGTGGCTTGAGTAAATGATGAGTTGATCTATATTTTTGCTGGTCCTTTTGAATCGATCTCACGTTAATTTTTTCTTGCAGCGGGCATGCATGGGCCTGGATATTCTAATCTGTTCATGCAAATCACCATCGCGCAGGGGCGTAATAACCAGGCAGCCGGTGGTTTGGATGAGTGGAGAGAATGTATAGCTTGGATGCAAATCACCACCCTTCCAGTTTTAATCAATTTTGTTTATCCCTAACCCGGCCGTAATCTCCTTGCTGCATGCAGAATGCAAATCGGGAGTACGTTTTAGTTCCCATCGATTTTGCTGCAGCGGCGGAGCTGTATTTATAGTGTATTCCTTACCCATTATTTGTATATTTGTGTATCTATGCATACTCATATGGTATGCATGTGCTTATGCTCCAAATATATTAGTGTATGCATGTACTCATACTCCTATAAATGTGTATGTATTCATACTCCTATACATGGAGACGTGTATATGCTCGTACTTCATCGAGGCATGTATGTATGCATACTCTACAAAAAGATGTAGATCACGTGCACTGATACTTCTCCAGTATACATATTTTCATCTAGGCATGTTCGTATCGATACTATCTCTGAAAGATGTATGCATTGATACTCCTGATATGCACAAACTCCTTTATCAAAAAGTATATATGTATGCGTGCATACTACAATAATATGCATATTAGCACAAAGTCAGGAAATACCTTCTTCGCATTTTTCACTAAGATATATGGAGATCGCATCAGAGACAAAAAGCATCTGGCTAGTTCTCATCAACTCACCCACAGGTCGTGCGTGCATACTTCGAATTGCCGTGGTTTTGTACACGTAAGACAAATATAAGACTTATTTTATACATGTGCACATACTATCGGACTGGCAGCATACTAATACATACTCCATCCTACGTGCATCTGTTGTTCTTATCTTTTCTTCAAACGGTACGGTGGCCGTACGTATGTCTCGCAAATCTAGGAGCGAGACTCGGCATTCCAAACCAGCCATGCACATGCGCCGCAACTGTAGCGATTACCAGTACCGTAACTTCGTTAGCGGGTTTGACATATGGTGCCCGGAAAGCTGACGAGCCCGCATGCATACGTAGGAGTAGCTACGCGGAGGTGTAGAATATATATATATATATATATATATATATATATATATATATATATATGTGTGTGTGTGTGTGTGTGTGTTTCAAAGATATTTCAATTCCATATATATACCTTTTTAGCTATGCTGTGCTTGATTTTGCAGGTGGTGTTGCCGACCATGCTTAATGGTGTGGAAATTACGGAATCCATCATGGGGTTGATGGTGGCTCGACGACAAAGAGCACTAGAGAAGGCGAGCAAAGTGGCCTCATAGATTTTGACATCACTATATCTGTTAATTAAATTTTTCCGCCCTAACATTTGTTACCACTTATTGAATTGAAAACCTGCGTACGTACAGCCCATATTTCTCTTTACATTGTTTGTAATTATTATATTTTACTATATTTTAGTTATGTTCGCCTATATGGGACATTTAATTAGATCGACTTTTGCCCCCAAAAAAGAGCCACAAATAATTTGAGTATGCTATTTATATATGTCTGTAAAACATATAGCCAAAGTCGAATGGATATTGCCCTAAAACACATTATCGGTATTGGTTGTTGTTCCTACTTATCTTTCACCCAAATTACATATTTTTTTAAATATAAGATGAATATAGTCAAATATAATAACAAAAAGTTACTATCTTATAGTAATTTGGAAGGAACGCACGGCCCCCGGACAGAAGTCGAATGGATGCCACTTGTCCTCTGCCGATGCATATACAGCGCGACCGGATCAGATGATGGCCCAAAGAGCTGGATCAACGATCGAGAGAGCTCGCGCACTGGGCCAGGACAGGACCTGATGACGGGCCCGGGCAGCGATGTCAGGTCGATCTGTTGGGCCGATCGAGGAGAACAGATCTGTGGGCCGCCGTCATGCCACGCACGATCTGTGGCGGCCTGAGGCCGACCTCGATCAACTGCCTGGCGGCCGGAATCAGATCGGACCTGAACGCGACGGTGACGTACCGTGAGGTGGTCTCTGTGACTAATCGCGGCGCCGTGTACACCATCATGAGTTGGATCATGACACGACACAGCTCTATGACTATCTTATTACAGACCGGATCGGAGTACGCTAGCGATCGTTCGCAAACGGCCGGGAGGGCCAGGATGGACAGACATATCACACGACATGATCCAATCATCCATAGAACCATCAAAGGGCCGCTAGCTACTCCAGTAGTAGATAGCTAGCCTCAGCTCGGGGGAAGACAAGAGATGACGCCTCGCTCTGCCGCGCGCTGTCCGGTCGGCCGGCCGGCGAGGAGACGGTGCCAAAATGCATAGGCCGGCTATGCATTGCTTGTCCTAGCTTGCGCGTGTGACCGGCAACGAACCACTCCGTGCGCCTAGCCCACCACCATGCCGTCGACCTCGGCTGTCACGCAAAAAGGCCAGGCTTACTACTGTTGGTGATCGGTGCTTTAATTGGGCGGAGAATCTCTGCAGCGCAGCCGCAGGGACACAAAAAAACACCACAAGTTCAGCTCCTGCATCCTGTCCTCCGCCGGCAAAAAACTAGTGTACGTCGTTGGGCTCCTTGTAATGCGTCGCCGAGTCGCCCGGCGCCACCATCGAAGCTCCCCGTGGCCGGCCTCCGTGGCGCCGCCCACCAGCCCCTCCCCGCTGGCTAGCGAGAAGGCGGTGAGGCGACGACCGCGAGAGCGAGAGAGGAGGCGCCGGCGACTCGGCGAGGCAGCAACGGCGACGAGGTGACGACCGCCAGAGAGTGAGAGAGAGGAGGCGCCAGCCTGCGCGCTGCCGACCGCGCTCCTGCCGGCTTGCGCGCTGCCGCCGGCCTACGCGTCGTCGCCCGCGATCCCGCCGGCTTGCGCGTCGCGGCTTCTATACCAAATTCTACCCCCAAACTTCGCTATGCAACAAAAAATTCCCATCACATCAAAATATCATAGCATGTATGGAGTACTAAATGTAGATAAAATCAAAAACTAATTGAATAATTTTATTGTACTCTACGAGATGAACATTTTGAGCCTAATTAATCAATTTTTCACATGTACAAACGAAATGCTACAGTAGCGCACGCACTCCAAAAGACCCAAATTTGGCTCCCAATTCCGGGAACTAAACAAGGCCTAACTATGCCCGCAGCTGAAGGTCCTTACCTATGTAGCTCTTACGTAGATCCCAAATTTCACACCCAAAGTTCATTATGCAAAAAGAAGATTCACATCACATCAAAATATCGACACATGCAGGGAGTACTAAATATAGATGAAATCAAAAACTAATTGCACAGTTTTGTTGTAATATACGAGACAAACATTTTGAGCCTAATTAATCAATTTTTGGATAATTTTTCACACATACAAACAATTTGGTTCCAAATTTCTTTCCCATGAGAAATATATTTTCAAAGAGAATCTTGCATGCATGAAGTATTAAATGAAGTCTATTGGTAAAACCTTTTTAGGGACGGGTGTAACTTTACGCGACGAATCTAATGAGCCTAATTAGTCCATGATTTACTACGGTAATGCTACAATAACTATCCTCCAATCGTACGGTCAAAGACCTCATTAGATTAGTCTCGTGAATTAATCCGGGTTGTGAAGATAATTTTGTAAACTGACTTTATTTAATACTCCCTCCAGTACTGTATTAGAAGTCGTTTTGGACATGGTTTAAGTCAAACATTGGGAATATAAATCATGAATAATATTTAAGTCGTTGAATTTGGAAATATGAAAATCATATAAATAGATTGGTCTTGAAAATTACTTTCATAAAAATATACATATATAACTTTTTAAGAAATATTTTTATAGAAGAGTGAAGTCAAAGTTGTGCTTTGTTGAACGTGTCGCTGTCCTAAACGACTTTTAATAGAAGGGAGTAGGTTCCAAAGAAACACGGCCGTACCGAGAGTCTCGATCTACTATACGCCGGCAACTGATTGGGCTATGAACTGCCATAGATTGTCTGATCGACTAGCCGATTGATCATTGTCTAGTCTCATGATCGTTTACGGCTAGGATCATTGTCTGCTGGGCCGAGACACTGACACTGAGAGACGAAAGCTAGGGGAGCAAATGGGATTAGAGAACCCAGTAGTCCTAGCCGTAAACGATGGATGCCAGGTGCTGTGCGACTCGATCCGTGCAGTCTACCGGCGCTGGCATGTCTCATCTTGCGCGCAGCCCAACACAGGGACGGAGCGGCGGCCTCCTCTCCGCCTAGGCCCTATTATTAGCACCCGCCACATCCGTTAATTAGGCTGGCCTGCCGGCCCGGGCCTTTTCGATCTCTAAAACCGGCAACGGAGAAATTAAGCTCACCGATCGGACCCCAGTCCGGCCTTGAACCCTGTAATTCCTAACTTCGAACCCTAAATCTCGTCAGAGATCGATCTCGCGAGATGGAGGAGGTGGTACGACGTCCAAACGAGGCAGGAGCCGTGGATTAGGGTTTAGGGACTCGGTGAGACTTTTCCTTGGTCAAAGATCACGGACGACCCGAACGTACGCATCATCACACCATGGCGTGCCCATGCATATATGTGGTCCTTTTTCTCCGGGGCATGCAGCGCAAGGCCAACGGTTTCACCATTTCGGCAAGCTAGCTAGCCCTGGCTAGCAACATTGTATATTCATGAGCGCATGCAGCTGTGCCTGCTATGTGACCAGCCAGCAGGGGACGGCCGGCCTGCACGTGATCACACCTCCGGCGGTGAGCGGGCCTTATACCAAAAGCAACTCCCAAATTTACTATGCAAAAAGAAATTGAGAGATTTTCTGGTTTTGACGGGTTTTTTCTCTCGGAATTTTGAGGTCGGCGCGAATTAGGAAACAATCGACGAAATTGAGGGGCAGAAGCAATACTACCAGCTTTAGAATTAGAAATAGAATAGATTAGGTAAATTTTTTTAAAAAAATACAACACAAAGGATGGTGGGTTGATTTCTATAAATATTAGGGGGGGTTTTGTAAAATTATGACGTACCGCGGAAGCAATCCTTGCTTTATAATTAGGTATTATATAATTAGGTAGAGATAGAGATAGAGATAGAGAGGTAGAGAGGTAGAGATAAACAGCGGCCGGCCGGGGTCGTTCTCCTAGCTAGGGTATATATATATACCCTAGCTAGGTGAACGTCGTCTTCCTCCGTCGATGTCGATGATGCGCTGCCACGTCTCGCCATCGCCGCCACTTTCTACTACGACTACTGGTATTAGCACGATGTTGCCGGCGGCGGGTCGGCGTGCGCACGCCAAGCAGAGCTGCCGCGGCTGAGACTACGGCCGGGACCGGGAGAGGGAGAGATGGCCGCCGTACGTCCAAGACTCGCGGTCTGTGCGCACAACCGACACTGCCATGATATCTGGCCGCCGATCGATCCGCCCCATAATTTCTTTGAGGAGATGGATCATATTTTTTCGCAGTGGAAGAAGATGTACAGCAATCGAGAAGAGGGCTTGCTGGTAAGCGCTGCTTCTGTTCTGCCTCGAAATCCATATATACATGTTTATTAAAAACGCATCGATTCTCCAATTAATTGTAAGGCTTTGCGAGTTAGCAGCAGATTAGGGATCTTATATTTTATAATTGTTATAGTCAACTATATGTAACAAGTTGTTTCTTTAATTTGTTGTGTCTAATTAATCTCGTATAGAATTTTTTAGAATAATAGTTTTACATGTAGTATTCACTCGTTCCACTTGCTTCGTTTTGTAATAATATCACTAATATTTATATAAACTCTTGCAAACAATCTATATAATGATACATAGCAAGTTGTACATGTCATAGTCCCCTTTTTACATTTTTTTAATCCATGGCCGCATGCCTAAAAATATTAACCAAGATTGTAATTAATAAATATGATATATATATATATATATATAGGAAAAATACATTCTACACGCGTGTGTAGCTACGCCCACATGTGTGTCTCATGATACATGATGAATTTGATCCGACCAAGAGTATGTACATGTAGTATGTGATGATACTAGACTATCTGTGATGATATATACGTTGGGTATATAAGCATATATTGAGTATATGGACATACTATTTTATATAGTATTATAAAGATATAATCAAAATATATTTAAAAATAGGGTTGATTTTGAATTTTTTTTATGTAACTCGCTTTGAAGTATCTTATAATTAGTATATGAACATAGTAAAAATGATAAACTAGTATGCGAACATACGTACAATGATATACTGATGATGGGTGTAGCTACACGTATGTGTAGATAAAACTCATCATATATATATATATATACGGGTGGGAGTATGTGCACATACTGTCATGCATGATTCATCTACTGATCTACAGAACAGTATTTTGTTCATCTAATAGCCAGACAACTACTGATATTAATTAGGGTATGTCCACATGCATACCCTTAATTAAGCAGTATGTAAGCATACTTTAATTTTCTATAAGGCCATTCTCAGTGGAAGTTTCATGGACACGATTACCTAAAGTGACACGTCATCTACACATGTTTAAAACTATGATAAAACGCCCATCTCTCAATGCATAGTTTCATCTATTGTTGTTTCCTAGGTTACACGCATGACACAGACTGTCTAGGTAACTGTGTATACAGGGTTTCATCTCTATGAAACTCATTTCACCTCTCTCTTCATTAATGCACTGCCACATCATCAAAAATACCTACGTGACACTGTATTTATTGCTCATGAAACCTCCACTGATACTGGCCTAAACGAGTATGTATGCATACTGAAAGATAATAGTAATTGTGCTCGATGATCTCCGCGCGTGAAGGTTGATGATCTTGGCAGCGGCCTGCATGAGGGGAAGGCGCACATGAACTTGGATCTTGCATGAGGAGGTCCTGGAGTTCTCCTGGAAGAGCTGACACCTGACATCCGCGCGTTGGCCGTGAGACGGTCACGACACCAGCTTGTGGCCGTTGATCCTGGAGGCGTCAGCGACGGCTCATTAACGTCGGGTGCATGGTATGGATGATGGTCCCGGCCCGGCAGCGCGGCGGCGGCGGCGGCGGCGGCATCTCACGCGACGAAGACCAAGGCGACCAAGACGCAACAGGATTCATCCCCGGGTGCACACGCGCATGGACGACGGTCCCAACGACGGCGGCGACGGCTCTCTCATCCTCGCGTGCACGACGTGGATGACGACGGTCCTGGCAAACTCACGCGACGAATGGATTTACATCTATGGGGCGTGGGCACCGGACATGATATTATTAATTTAAAAAGAATGGGATGAGGAGGATCACGCGAAAATAGGATCGTCGGTGCCAACTCCTAACGGGTCTGCATGCATCGCACCCGATAGGCACCGGGCTCACGGTTCAGCTTGAGGTCGAATAGAGGAGTAACTACACGCGCGTGTAAAAATAGATTTTTCCTATATATATATATCATTTATTAATTACAAGTGAGGCATGTAGCTACACCCGGGAGGCATGCCATCGGCTGTCAGGGAGCCGTCATCAGCGGTAAGTTTCTCTTCTAGTTTTTTTGTTGTTCCTCCGCTTTAGTAATTCACTTTGTAAACCTATCAATTTGTGATGATGATATTTTTCATGTTGACAATCTGTTCTAATGCTGGCCGTTGGTAGATAGTATTTTGGACAGGGTTAACTGTAGTCTTTTCTGGCTAACTATAGTCTTTTGTGGTCTAATTGTACAGGCTGAAATGGCCTAGAATGATACATTTCAATGGTAGCACTTTTGCACCAGATGACAATTTCAGTGTTCTAATTTATGTATTGGTGTTGTTCTGTCAGTGGGCAAACTTTGTTTTTAAATTGTTAGCATGCTAATCACTGTGGTTCTACCATATCCAAGTGATTTGAGTAATGTTAGTTGTGTTTAGCCAGGCTGGAAATTTACTGGTCCTTTTTTGGTCTCACTGCCAGAAAGATGCGTGCTATAGCTTCGTTTGCTGGGGTAATACAAGTCATATAGCTTCCTTTGCTGGAGAAAGTCTGCAGCCGTCAGATTTGGAATACAGGGTGGGAGATTCAGCTAAAGTTGCAACATGACTTTACGAAGTAACGTTACTCAATCCTGGTCCGCCGGCTCGATGGAATGTGATGTGACCTGCAGCAACATATTTCTTCGTCATCTTCGACGATTCTTAAAGTCTATTTCGTCCCTAGATTTTTCTCGGCGTACGTATACATCACGGGAAAGCTTTTTTTTTCAATACAATGATACAACTTTCATTTCTCAACAAGTATTGCATATATATATATATATATATATATATATATATATATATATATTATCTATCTACTCTTCCTTCTAGAAAACCACGATGGAACTTCCGTGCCAATCCTAACTCTTTCTTTCGCATTTGTTCAAACCATCGGATTAGGATCCCTGGAGGCTGGAGCGCGCGTCCAGTCATCTCGAGGCACTACAATGGGGTACTACTGCCTGAAGCATTTCTCCTCCTCTTGTCACCAATCCTGCTGATTGCGTGCCAACTGCATCACGATCTGCACGGCAATCTCTAGCATCATCCTGGAACATCAAACAAGAGTAAAATGAGGCAATTTAAACCTTGACAGCTAAAGCACGAATGGGCAATAGAGTATAAAAAATTCAGAACTTCAGTAAGACCGCAGTCACGCTTTTACTCAGATTTACCTCTACAGCTAAGAAGAAGCTGAATAACTCTTGCTCTAGCCAAACTCAGGCCACCGGACAGCGTCATCTTTTGTGTTCATCGTCTTTGATGGACGGTTACTTTTAGGTTCATCGTTCCAAACCATTTCCATCTGCAGGGAACGTAATTTTTTTTATTAAAGCTGATAGCTCAGTTGCATTGCATGCCCATCTGTGTGTGACGACATGGGATGCCCCTAGGCTGGTTCTTTTGAGTCCAATAAACGACCATGTCTGATTAGCGCAAACATACCTCGCCAACTATCACAGTGTCTCCCTCTTTGACTCCACTTTTGATAAGAGTTCTGTTGACACCACATGCCTCTAGGGCATGCTGAAATCTTTTCAGTGAATCTGCGTATCTGCATCAGGAGAATATTTTAGAGTTGAGAAAAAAAAATGTAGCGGCATTGGCAACGAGCTCTGAGAAATAAACTACTTACTGCCAGTTGGTCATCTGAACAAAACGCTCAATTCCACCTCCAACAACAGTCCATGTACTTGTACCCTTATCATGAAATATCTCAAACTCATTCATGGGAGCACGTCTTTCCTTTTTTATTGCATCAGACACATGGTTCAGATTTTCTGGCCCACTCCATTCTGCAACAAGATAGTATCAAGATAAATAGCCCAAGAAGAAATGAGGTGCTGTATAGAAAGTACCTTCAGGTTTCAGTAATTGGTATTGGTAACTACAACTCAATTAAATTGAGAGGATAAAGTAGTCACCTTCAGTTTCCTTTATCCTTTGCTTCTCTTTCTGCAGAAGCTTGTAAGCAGCATGAATAACATCCTGTGTGCCTTGCCTGTTTATTGAACTAATGCAAAAAGGTTCGATGCCTTGAGCCTCTAGCTTTTCCTTAAATGTATCCCATCTTTCAGATGCCTCGGGAAGGTCCATCTTATTGTACACTACCACATAGGGTTTGTCAACCAAAGATGGACTAAATAACTCTAGTTCCAAGCGAACTGCCTCAAATTCATATTCTGGTTGTTGCGCAGAACCATCAACAACATGGACCTAAGCATCCAACAAGTGATAAAACATTGTCAGCACATTCATGCATAGATACTCCCTCCGTTTCAAATTATAGTTCAACAATGCATAGATACTCATTCATGCTATGTATCTAGACACTAGTGCATATCTAGGCCGTAGCCAAAGCTATGTGTATAGAAAAGCCAAAGCTTTGTATAATATCATGACTTAGAAAATAATAATAAAATCGTTATGTCAACATGACTTTGATATAGATATCAAGATGAAAGTAAAGGAAGGGAAAAGGAACATACCAAGACCGAACATCTCTCACTATGTCTTAGGAACTCATAACCCAAACCATATCCACGATGAGCGCCTTCCAGAAGACCAGGAAGGTCTGCCACAACCATTGTAGCATCAAAATCTAATGAGACTACTCCAAGATTTGGTAGTAATGTCGTGAAAGGATAATTGGCTATAGTTGGCTTGGCAGCACTAATAACACTCAGGAGAGTGCTCTTCCCAGCATTTGGAGCACCTACAATTCCCACATCTGCAACCAACTTTAGCTCCAAATCTAGCCACCTGCCAACCACCAGTGATCCCAAAAACGGATTTAATGTTTAGAGAAACAGAGCTGGATTAGATGAATGCATCCAATAATAATCAAGAATGAGAACCAGATATTATGATAAAAAGAAACTAGGGTACGTGGAAAACCAGATATTACAGACTAAGAATAATGATGATGTCATGATTCAGCTTGGCATCATGACTGCAGGTCAATTATTTGTGGACAAATGTTATAGTCATCGAAGTAGGACACTGCAATTACATCCAATTCTTTATGCGGAGGTTTATGCCAATTGAAAGATTTATAAAACCTCATGACTGTCAGTCGGAAATTTGTAAGTATAATGCAAGTACACAATTCTATGGCACCAAAGCGAGCTTCATTACAATAAAGAGAGCTGGGAAAAACCATATATTTAGTAATGTCAGACTAAACAAATTAGGCACAAATATAAGTTGCACATTAACTCTGACTAATCACTGCGGTTTTAGATAGTATTTATCTTATGATGTCCAGAAGCTAGAAGCTGGGTGCCTGGGTCATTTGCTCACTATTAGTTTTAGCAGAGGGTATGCAAATAAAACTACAGACAGTATTCCTCCAAGCCTATCTGGTGATCATCATCTATGGCCTGATGAGTGATGAACATCGACAGTTGAAGGGCAAATAGCTAGTCTATTTCTATGCTCTGTACAAAGAACAGAACTGGCACATGTAAGAACCATAAAAGACCATTTTTCACGGTAGTGAGAACTTACATTTCTGGGCCCTTCTCCCCCTTCTCTGCGATCCTGGGGACCTTGTTTGTGCCGGACTTGAACGCCGCATTGCCGCGGCCGCCGCGCCCACCAGGAAGCAGCAGCGCGCGCTGCCCAGGCTTCATCAGCTCGAGCAGCTCCACGCCGCCGTCCGACGACCGCACCACGGTCCCCGGCGGCACCTTGACCACGACGTCCTCGCCCTTGGCCCCGGCCTGCTGCTGGCCCATGCCGTGCGCGCCGCGGCCGGCGCGGAAGTGCACGGACTTGCGGAACGGCAGCAGCGAGTTCATCTCCCCGTCCACCTGCACGTACACGTCGCCGCCGCGGCCGCCGTCGCCGCCCGAGGGGCCCCCGTACGGCACGTACTTCTCGCGCCGGAACGCCACCACGCCGTTGCCGCCGTCCCCGGCCTTGGCGAATATCTTGGCCGTGTCGAAGCATCGCATCACGGCGGGAACGCCCTTCCCCTTCGCCTCCCCGTCCCCTTCCTCCGCCTCCTCCTCGTCGTAGCCGTCGTTCTCAAAGGCCTCCTCGTCCTCCTCATCGTCGTCGTCGTAGTCTGGGTGGAACACTACAACCTCATCATCTTCGCCGTCTTCTTCCTCGTCGTCGTACTCTAGCTCCCCGAGCTCCGTGCGTGGAGTGACACCAGCTTTGATCGGGAAAATGTCGAACTCCTCGTCGTCGCTGTCGACGCCGTAGTCCGGGTCGAACACCACGACGTCGTCGTCGTCGTCGAGCACCTCCGGCACAAGAGCCCGAGAATTCCTGCCCCTTTTGACCTCGAAAACGTCCCGGCTGCTGACAACGACCTCCTCCTCTTCTTCTTCGCCGCCGTCGTCAAGGTGTTCGACCATTTGCCGCGAGAACCCGCGGCCTCCCGTACCCTCCCTCCTGACGGCCGCGCGCGCCTCGAACTGGCCAATGGTGAGCTCCACGCCGTCCGGTGACTCCCGCAGAGGAATCCGCGAGACCGAGGTGGCCCCCAACCCCACCTCGTACTCCTCGTCATCGTCCAACCGCTGGACACTACCCCCGCGCGTGGGAGCGGGCGGCGGCAGCATCACCGGGTTGGCCGGGGCAGTGGGGAACCGGTCGAGCGTGACCTCGGCGGACTCCGGCGCGTCGCGGAGCGGGAGCCTGGTGAACGTCGTCGCCGCGACGCCGCCGCCGCTGATGGAGGCGGAAGATGAAGGAGGGCGAGGCGGGGGCGAGGACTTGAGCGGCCTGGCGGCGCTCCGCTTGCCCCGCGTGCTCTTGCCGTTCCGTCGGGCCTCCGCGGAGAAGAGGCGGAACGGGAACGCCGCGGCGGCGGCGACGGGCGGCGCCATGCCTGAGCTCAAGAGTTGGCAGCCCAGTTTTGGTGGAGTGGGAGAGCGGATAAGGCGGCGGGAGCTGCGTCTGCGTGCGTGCCATCTGGACCGTTGGTTGGTATCCAAATTTGTTTGACGGTTGACTTGGGTAAAGAAGAGAAACTGTGACCATTTGTCAATTGTCATCTGAGAGAAACTGCAAAAAAAAATGTCTGACCATTTTTTGCATCTGATCTAATCGATGGCTTTGTTGAGATGAATAAAATGAGAGGTAGAAAAGGGAGGCAAAATAGGCATTTTAGTTTCTTAACTTTACTCTAAAGGTCAAATCCGTTTCTCAACTTTTAGATTAGGGCCTTGTTTAGATGTCGAAATTGGGTGGTCGAATTTGGAAGTTTGATGTCACTTCGTAATCATTGCGTCACTGTAGCATTTCGTTTGTATTTGTGAAAAATTGTCCAAAAATTAATTAATTAAGCTCAACATATTCGTCTCACAGAGCACAACAAAACTGTGTAATTAGTTTTTGATTTCATCTATATTTAGTACTCTATGCATATTATGACATTTTAATGTGACGGAGAATCTTCTTTTTGCATAGTAAATTTGGGAGTTCCTTTTGGGATCTAAACAAGGCCCAGCTAATTTCGTCCCTCAACAATTTTTTTGGTCAAAGTCGTCCCATGACGTAAGATTGATGGGAAAAGTCCCTTTTACCCTTGTTTCCTTCTCAATTTTTACCGGCGCTGACATTGAGCATCATTGCGGTACGGTGAGGGAACATGCGTGCTCAAGTGGTAGTCCGCATACCACCGACGTGCTAGCTGCAAGCCCCACATCAAAACATGTTTATTAGTTGCTTGTGCGTTGCTTGCAGATTATCTACTTCACGTGATATCGTGTGTCCAATTTTTCACGTCGTTTGCCAAGGACACTTGTCATACTCATGGCAGGTGTCAACTGTCAAGGTCCTCATATATCCTTGCGACTCTCGACGAGGGCCTAGAGTTGGGCTTTTATCCAATTAGGCAACAGTCGCATGTAAAATAAGGGACCGGAGATAGGTGCATGCTTATGCTTATGCTTTTTATTTGTAAATTGCTTTCAAGGAGAAGGGAAAGGCGAAATGACAAAACAATGAGAGGAAGAAGAAGTAAAGGTAAAAATGACTTTTCATGTTAGTTTCGTGTCAGTATAGAGCGCCATAGTAGTACAAGGACGAATACGACCAAGAATAAAAGTTGAGGCACTACATTCTCCTACCAAAATTGAGGGATCAGAATGACTATTTTGTTATTTTTTGTTTCAGTCCTGTCACGACCCAATCCAATCGCTCGCATCTCAAGGATTAGGTATAGATCTGTACCTGTCTATTCGTCGGCGCACGCATCACTGAATGATTCCACGAGATGCCCGGCTCGTCCCCCGTTTCTTGGCGGCACGAAACATCTCAGCTCCACTCGCGTCTCACCGTGCCGTGTCCATCCTAAACGCAATGGTTGTATGGATAAGATAAAACCTTTTAAAAAAACTGGATAAGATAAACCTTGATCGCAAGTGAGATCGGCAAAACAAGGCACACGAGCCTACTCGCTGCTTCCCGTACCTAATGGCCGAATTCCAAGCTGTTTTTTGTTTCTTTCTCAACCTCATTTCCGAAGGAGATCTCAAGCGGAAAAAACATCGTCGAACCGAAACTGCCGCAGCAGCAAAACGCGGCAGAAACTTAGCATGAGGTTGGCACTGGGTTTCGAAAGTCAAGTCGTGCTAGGAATCGGATACTCTCTTCCAAAAAAACCGACGTTTAGAATAAGGTTTGGATCAAACATTAAAAATATAAATCATCAATAATTGAGTTTATAAATGCAAAAACTATATGAATAGATTTGTCTTAAAAATATTTTTATAAATATATATATATATATCACTCTTTGATAAATATTTTTATAATAATAAAAAGTTAAAGTTGGGTTTTGGACACCGCGTGCAATGTGCTGCCACTTCACCGATCATCGGAGGCCAAAACTAGCACTCGGGTTTATTCGGAAATAGCTGCCATCATCGTAAATACATCCTTGGTCTTTTATATTCACAAGGCCACTCCCCTTCCGTCCACCGCAACCGCGCCAGCCCTCTTCTTCCTCACTCGTCGGCGGCCTCCTCATCGTCCTTATCCCCACCGAGACTGGACTGGAGTGGAGTGGGGATCCATCCGGTTTGGACTGCCTCCTTCTACTCACCGGTAAGGAATCCCGCCTTCCTCTGCTTGGATCAGCTCTTCGTCTCCATCTATTAGGCTCTAGTTTGGCGCGTGATGCTGCACCGGTAGCAGATTACTTTCAATTCATCCTGGGGTTCGCTCAACCCAATCATCATGCGTCTCAAGTTTTCTAAATCCCGTGTAAAGATGCGTCTTTGATTCTTAAGAGTCTGAAATTTAGAGCCAACAGAGTATCCACTCACTCTTGTGCGCCTTGGATTTGTCTGCTGTCTTACTAATCCATGGTTAATTGTGCTTTCCAGCGGGCTTTCCTGACCGAAGCCCGGCATGAAGGGCTCAAAGCTTTTACTGCTGTTACTGCTGGCGTCATCCTCGTGCCTATCTGCTGTGGTAAGTTTCTGCTGACTTCTTACTAGCTGTTTCTCATAACCAAGATCATTATATTCATGGACAATGTGGTTCTGATTTTTGGTTCTGTCCTTTTGATTTCAGATCGCTGCGCAGCAAACTTGCCCTGCTGACATTGATAGCAAATGTGATGGTGGCGCTTCAGATGATTGGGAGGGGGAGTTCTTCCCTGGCATCCCAAAAATCAAGTATGAGGTCAGACCATGAAGATTCAGACTGTGATGCTAACGAATTGTTGTGAATTAAACCATTGTTCCTGAACAATTATTGTTTGTCCTGCAGGGTCCAACAAGCAAGAACCATCTTGCTTATAAGTGGTATAATGCAGAGGAAGTGATTCTCGGCAAGAAGATGAAGGTATGATATGTGAACTCCATCTTTTGGCTATATCCATTTTCCGTATGTCCCCTATAGACTGCAAAGTCAACTTTTACGCTGTAGAAGAAGTGTAGATTAATTCAACTTATACAGTGATTTTCCTGCAACTAGGATTGGATGCGGTTCAGTGTTGCCTTCTGGCACACATTCCGTGGTACTGGTGGTGATCCTTTTGGTGCCCCTACAAAGGCTTGGCCTTGGGAGGATGGCACAAATTCACTGGCCATGGCTAAGAGAAGAAGTATGATCTCACCTAACTGTGTTTGGTTCCAGTCTTCCAGGTTATGTTTCAATTCATTTGTTGGAACTAACATCTGTTTGAACTGATTCGCAGTGAGAGCTCACTTCGAATTCATGGAGAAGCTTGGAGTTGACAAATGGTGCTTCCATGATAGAGATATTGCCCCGGATGGCAAAACTCTCCAAGTATGACCTATTGCCCTTCGGTTGTTGCAACTTTTAACCTATGAAATCGATAATTGAAGTAGTCTGGTAGAGCTATCCTCGAAATTTTTAAGATGTGACCTTATGGTTGGTTTGGTAGTTGTGTCTGTCAGTTGTTTTTCATAGTGGAGTTACCTAGGAACTGTTAAGGGTATTTTTGTCGCATTATCATGGAATGCTATCGATTCTCTTATGCTCTCCCTAGCTAAAAGGATTCATTTTGATCATCTATTTCATTAACACCCAACCAACTAGGTATAGCAAGAGCTCCGATTCATTTACACTTGGAACAGAACATAATAATTGAACCAATAAAGAATATTCTGGTGTTACCATGTTAGGCACTTATTAAGATGAACTATTGTAGCAGTTGTTGACTTTGGTTTACTAATGGAATTTCTGTGGGGGGTGGGTGTAACATGACTATCAGAATATTCCTGAGACTGTTATTTCACATTGCAGGAAACAAATGCCAACTTGGATGAGATAGTTGAACTGGCAAAGCAGCTCCAGGTTAGTGTAACCTTAAACTGCCAGCTGTACAAAAGTGTTTTGCATATCCCTTTTTGCTCAATTTTCATCTTAACTACATTTAGGGAGAGACCAATATCAGGCCATTATGGGGAACAGCACAGCTCTTTATGCATCCGCGTTACATGCATGGAGCTGCTACTAGGTTGGTATCTTGGGTTCTTGGTTTCTTTGTGTTAGACAAAGTTATGGACTCAGAATATGATTTGAGATTAAGAGAACTCTTCAATAATGTTACAGTCCAGAGGTTAAAGTATATGCTTATGCAGCTGCACAAGTTAAAAAAGCTTTGGAAGTGAGTTATCTCTGACCATCAATATTGATCTTCCTTTATTTAGGCCAATTCTTGATTGACCTTTTCTCCTTACAGGTCACTCACTACCTAGGTGGTGAAAACTATGTGTTTTGGGGTGGAAGAGAGGGTTACCAAACTCTTCTGAATACTGACATGAAGAGAGAACTTGACCATCTGGTATGAGTGGGACCTATTTTGCTGATTCTTTTATGTTTCTGCTTTACTTGTGGCACAAATTATTTTCTCATATGCTGATTTTTTTTCCAGGCTAGCTTTCTTCAAGCTGCCGTTGATCACAAGAAGAAGATTGGATTTAAGGGTAATTCAGCCCCATTGCTTTCTGATTTACTTCTGGCAATTTCCCTTGACATTGTACATCTTTTTCACCATGACAATTTGGTGATAGAACTGGGGCTTTGTTATTTCAGGAACATTGTTGATAGAGCCTAAACCACAGGAACCAACAAAACACCAGTAAGCTTGTTACTTAGAGGATTAGCAAAATACCTGCAGGACTCAGAAGCACTTATCCTTGTTTTCCTCTGTCAGGTATGACTGGGATGTTGCAACTGCATTCGCTTTTCTACAGAAGTATGGTCTTACAGGTATTATCCAGCTGTATACAAGTATCTGTTGGTTGGCAATTCATTAGCATCACAACCAAATCTTCAATACATTGACACCAACTCTCATCAAATGAATCATGTGCGAATTTAACTGTCTATTCTGAAAGTTATCTGAAAACATCCATGCTACTCTATCATATGATGACTCAGGAGAATTCAAGATTAATGTCGAGTGCAACCATGCTACTCTATCTGGACATAGGTAAAAAAAAAATTGGCTTGCATAGCTTCAATCGTATAATAGCTTAAAGTGGTATTATCATAAGTGCATTTTAAACTTGCAGCTGCCATCATGAACTGGAGACTGCGCGGATTAATGGGCTACTTGGAAATATCGATGCAAACACTGGTGATCCACAAGTTGGTATGTTTCACTGTTATCTGTAACTATGTTGTTTGATTGACAAGTATCTGCCCCGATATTCTTCTTTGTGTTACACTGGGAGCTTGCGAGCATATATTTTTTAGAAAGAAAAGAAAAGAAAAATCGAGGCATACATAGTAACTTTACCTTTTTCTTATGGACAGGTTGGGACACAGATCAGTTCATGACAGACATTGCAGAGGCTACTTTGGTTATGTCAAGTGTGGTTAAGAATGTGAGTGGCATGAATTTGCTCTCATTTTTACTCAGATAAGAAGTTGCCTGTCGACTACCTGTTATGATTTCCTATTTTTTGTATTCATGGAAATGCAGTAATTTTAAAGTCACTCATAAGTTTGCTGCATCTTGGTTTGTCAACAGGGTGGACTTGCACCTGGTGGATTCAACTTTGATGCCAAATTGTTAGTGCACATTGCATTGATTTTTGTCCTTTAAACTGTTCTCTAATTCAGGTGAAATTAATTCTCTCTTTTATGATGACAGGCGGAGGGAAAGTACTGACGTTGAGGACATGTTTATTGCTCATATCTCAGGAATGGACACCCTGGCTCGAGGCCTCCGCAATGTCGCCAAGCTGACCGAGGTAACTGAAAACGTTATGATCTGCTACAATTTCTGTATGCAGGTTTCTGAGTTTAAAAGGAATTGCTTTTGTGATGTTAGGATGGTTCCTTGGATGAGCTTGTCCGCAAGCGCTACCAGAGCTTTGACAGTGAGATTGGTGCTTTGATCGAGGTGTGACACTTTACATAGTAACTTTACTCTAGAAGGGTTGGATTGAAACTGAATTTTGTAACTTTTGTTTATGGCTTGAAACAGGCCGGGAAAGGAGACTTTGAGACACTAGAAAAGAAGGTTCTGGCGTGGGGTGAACCGACTGTTCCATCCGGCAAACAGGTAATGGAACGACAGTCCAGGCGTCCTCTCCACATCGTAGAGTGGTTGTAACAATATAAATGGCCTCACACTGATGGTTGCTAACTGTATAATCTTGCGCTTTCCTGATGCAGGAGCTGGCCGAGATGCTATTCCAGTCTGCTCTGTAGATGGCGCCATGTCCATAACTCCAGGAATAAGCACAAGAGCGCCGTCCCTGCCACGGGTCACAAGTTCTGGTTCCATGCCGTGAACTCTGTACAATAGAGGGTGGACCTGAGGAATAATTAGTTGTAACTTGTCAGGACCACCAGGATTAAGTTACGGTGTTTATCCTCATTTGAAACGGAATCAAACTGAATTTAGCTACTAATACATCCTGCATCACATCGTTGATATGATGGTTGTGATAGCCTGATATGCAGTCGAGCAGTCGTTGATGATGTTTTATAGTGTGGTTACGATGCTTCTATTCAGTAGTACAGCAGAAAACTGCTGCGCTGAGGCCCTTGTTCTTTAGCTCTTGACATCTGGTGAAAAGAACCAAACAGACTGAATCAGCAGATCAGGAACCTTTTGTTCTTGCTACGAAGAGGCTGTCCCAGTGATTAGCTGAAGGTGTGCGCAGCATCCATGCCTCGACTAACACGTCACTGGGGACTGGGGTGCCCTGCTCGCCTGATCTGTTCCCGGTCCGATTGTAGCCAGGAGCATCAACACACTGAACCCACAGCAGGTCAGCAGCAAACTATTTGGTACATCTCCCTTCAAATGGGTCGCATTCATTACAATGTTACATATACATTGTATCTATTTCCTAAATTACATGCTCTACAATGTTATACAGCAACAACAATGGCAACTATAGTATACACACGTGTGATGTACAAGATACAGATTTCACAATTTGCAGGGTATGAACAAAGACGCATCCGTGAAAAAGTTCTGTTCAAAAAAGTTCAGCGCAGCAGATAGGATAATACCCAGCTTCTCCTGCCGATTCTGAGACAACTCTCAACTCCCTCTGAATCTTTCTCCGTTCATAGAAGACTGGGCATGCAAGGGAAATACACTTGACCCCACTCTCAACAATCCAGTCTGCGCCGCCACAGTGACCACATACCTGGACAAAGTTCGAAGCTTCACTGTCAGCTCGTCTTATACAATCCAAGTCAAGACTTTCTGTGTTTATGCACGAAAAAGAGGGAATACAGGTTTTCAGATATTTCACATTAGTTCTTGTCACACAAAACTGTTAGGAATCGACTAAGAGACTAGTATAGTTTTCATAACTGAATGTAAATGCTATTGAAACAATGCCATCCAATGAAGTAACTTAGCATGTAAATTCAGTTCCACCTCAAGATTCGCTAGTTTTTGTATGAGTGGAGTGAACCTGTAATGTGAGGGTAAAACTACACCAATATACTATTTGACACAATAACCAGACAACACGAACTTACTGCAGCAAGGTGTTGGATTTCTCGCTCCAATTTTGAAGTTCTGCCAGCAACCACCGTGGCAACAACTGCTTCATTTTTCAAGCAATTGTTGCAGAAGGTCTCTGATCCTTGAATTAGATCACCACAAATTGAACAGTGACTTGACATGTAGTATGTATCTATCCTGCCTCCTTTGCTGGAGGCTTTATTACTCAATCCTAACCAGATGAAGCTGCTATCACAGGAAAATAAACCATGACCAGAAGCAGACTGGCGTTTTGCGACAGTTGGTCGTATGGGGCGAGGCATCTCATTAAACCACTTATTCAGGTCGGCACCAAGGAGTCCAAAAACACGTTGTAGTGCGGGGATGATCTGCTTGGTTATGTAATATAGTTCATTTAACCTATAAGGAGAACCAATTTCTAGCAGACCATAAGGATCAATAACCATGTCGACAAGACGAGCCCCTGGTTCCCCATGGACTACAACATATGGCACTCTCTCTGCATACCGGGGTTCTGCCCTTGGATCAGACAACATAGCTTTTGTTGCAACAATTGCTGCAGGTGGTAGAGTGGAAGCCCTTGCGCTGTAAGTACCTAAACGGACCTCCTTCGCAAAAATGAAGTCTTGAATAGAAACTTTCCCTGCTAATATGCGTGTCCATTGACGCTCCAAATATGACCTGACCTGGAATGGTAGAAGACCATCTAGTTATGCTCTTGACAAAAACAATAACAAAAATAAGGATAATGGTCGTTACAAAGGGGTGATTAAGTAACTGTGGCAAGAAGGAAAATAATCCTTACTTTGGTTAAGTCCTGTTCTTCAAACATTATCCTGATAGACCGTTCCAAAATCTTTGCAACTGCTGGGCATGTATCTCTCCGAACTGTTTCTATCCCTTTGGCGTCAAAGATTGGTTCATTCTGTTCAGGACTCTCGTAGCTATATCCAACATATCTCTTCTTTGTAAGAAGAAAGCATGGCTGATACACTTTCTCGAACTTCAATGTGACTGGATCAGGATTTATTGCAGTTATTGATGAGGCTATCTCCTTTCCAATTCTGAATGCTTCTTCCCTAGAGCGCCCTTTTAGGAGAACAAACATACTACAACAGAAATGGTTGTATAAGCATAGTATGACTACATTTTTATTTTAAAGAGAAAACATGAAACGCAGTAATATACCTGTCAGTGTCACCATACACAACCCTAGCTTTCCACAAAGGATGCTGGTTGACAAATGATATTGCTGTTTCAAGTGTTCTACGACCACATTGGACAATGCTGTCTGCGAGCTCTGCACAAGGCATCCGACCGCTGAATCCAGCGGCCGTGTAGCCATATGTTACATTAGCTATCAGCTTCAGAGCAAGCTGCCGTGCATTGAATATCTGAAAACAAGTTAATTATTTATGATGTATCCACCAATTGGTAAGAACAACCCTTTCTCTGAAAACAAAGATGGCAAAAGGGAAAGCAACATGAGGACTGCCTAAGCACAGCACATACGAAACGACTTTTGTATCATGCTACAGTCACAATATCAGTAAGAGATTTAGGCATTTCACATGATGTTTTAAATATGGTTTACAAGAAGTGAATACCCTGTGCAGAACTTGCTGCGATGGACCCAACTTTTTCATTGCTTGTTTCACCATAATCCTTGTTGACAATATCTCCTCTAGAAGGCGAGGAAGCACGCCTTTTCTTATCTGCAGGATACCATTGAGATTGTTCTGGAAAAGTCAGTACTTGCTAAGGAAACATAATGTGCAGTAATATAGTGAATGTGCTAGGAATCACTAAACATGTAATTGAAGGCAAAATTTTCAAGGATACAGACAGTAATTCATCTGGATGGTAGCAAAGGACAATCACACTGGTTGATCTACCAACCATGAGGTAGTCAGGTAAAATGTATTATAGGAACATCTATGGAGGGTTTCAGATTTGCCATTACCAATATGAAGAACATCAGATATTGCTAAGAAATTAAGAACTTCACCTCAGGTTGCACATACAGGACCCCATTTGGAGTAAGAAGCAGCTGATTTTTCAGATCTACAAGTGTACGTGGATCCGCTGAATATGAGCTGACACCAAGTACATTTGACTTTGATGGGAAAACTTTACCCAAGCATGTGGAATAACATAGGTTATATGCTATTATCATGGAAGGATAGAGGGACTGAAAATCCAATACAACAACTGGATCAGGGTAGAAGGCTGATTCTGGTTCCATTACAAGCGGCAAGCACTCCATGGCTGGCTGAGAAGCAACCTGCCAGGTAGCACTGAAGAACATCAAGATACTGGCAGTACTGGAAAATAACAGTATAGCAGAAAAACATATATTCAACGTTCATATGAGGTTCTGGATGGCCAGCCTGTAGTTCTAAAGAAGTCCATGAGCCCATTTCTAGCTATTTACCAAATGCCACATCTCAGTATCCCTACCAACAAAATGGCATCCTTGGCAGAAAGAATTCATGCAATGTAAGCACATCAGTAGATTTCAAAATGAACAAGGTATGTCGTCCCAACATTGGAGGCTCAGAATTGGGTAATAAGCAACCGTTGTGAGCAACTATAGTAAGTTAAAGCAAAAATTGAGAATCTAAAATTGTTAGGTGGCAAAAAGAATTGCACCTGTTGATTTCCAGGCGAAATTGCAAGGTAGTTTTGTGTATGAGCCAATCTCAGGAGCATAGATTCAACACGATACTGAGAACCCCGAGAAAGAACAGAAAAGAAGTCAATACCAAATACACGAGCAAGTTCTGATGTTCGATTAACCTGCATGCCAGGTCAGCTAACATTAGGAGATGATCGTAGAAGATGAGCTATCAGAAAAAAGTGTGGCTTGTTCAGGATATGCCAATGGAACCAAGTAGTTGAAAGAAAAGGTAGTAAAATCAAAAGGACAAGTTGCATAACTGATAAAATATCTGAACTGAAGAAACAAGGGAGGACTGAAATAACCGGAGTTGACAATATAATAGCAAGAATACCATGGAGGAAATTCAACTTACCAGGTCCAGTTGATTCATTATTTCAAGGTTGATTCTAGCTCTATTGCTAACATATTCTATGGATCGGTGTCTTCCTCGTCCAGGACCTGTTGCGAACCATCGATTCAATATCCTGATTGGTATCAGTGGAATCTTTCGTCTCAGTACTTCATCAGCTACAGCTTCAAGGGAGTAATTATTAAGCTTAACTTCCGCACGCATGAGACGCCATAAATTTAGCACAATTCTTCCCCCAACATGTATACCACTAGCATGAGTATGACTCCAGTCGTTCTCACTGACATCATCAATAACATCATCAGCAGAAGATGCTTCAGCAAGCACCTGACTAGAGTCATCAACTGGAAGCTTAGGTGGATGATTCAGTTCATGCGGTGGTGTTCTTGAAATTCTTTTCAGCAAGCCAATACCCAGATAAGCAGCTCTTTCAGCAAGAAATCCTAAAGATCCTAATTGAATCTCCCATCCGACTAGGATATCTGGATCAATTGAACAGACTGCACTGATAAGATTGTTCAAAAGGTCCCTCTCTTCAGGGAAGACATCCACATTACAGGCAGTAATACCATCCAGATTTCTGCATATACAATAAAGAAGTTTGAGACACTTGACAAGCAAATATCACAAGCTAACACAAGGAAGCACCCACTGTGTCTAATGAATCAATCAAGACTACAATAGATCAATTAGCAACTTAGCTATAGAAGGTAACATATTTTCGTGAAATGTGGCATCAGTTGCCATTCTCACCATCCTAATCAGTTGATGTGTCATTGATCTCACTTGTGTATGATTCAAAGGGAGCCAGTCGTTTGGCAGGGTTGACTACTAACTGCCATTAACTGCCTGGAACCCTCCAGCAACTGGCTCCTAGACAGTCTGGAGGGGTTTTTTTTTGGACAAAAAAAGGCTTAAAAAAGGTTTTTGTGTTATGGTAGATCTAGGGATAGCCCGAAGAACCTGTTCGTCGCCCTCCCTCTGGAGGCTCTGACTACTTTTAGGGTTCTTCTTGCTTGCCTTGATTCATACAACTCCTCTCATTATATAAAGAGGTTGACTTGACCCGTAACACTAGACTCCCGATCCGGTACTATTATCCGCGCTAAGGACGATGCTACAGTACCCGCGCTACAGTACCCGCGCTACAGTACTCGCGGGTACTGTTCATGGGCTGGGCCCTAGGCCTCCAGCCAGCCCACTGGCCATAACACTTCACCACCCCTCGAAGACAGCTCGTCCTCGAGCTGGGATAAAGTGCAGAACAGCAGACACCTAACTCAGTGCAAACGTAACTTAAAACACGACTCTGAAATAAGTCTTTTACATCTCGGCAATATTTCTTTATTTATAACTAAAAATAAATTTTGACCATATCCACCATCAAGGGATGCAGGAGGACCCTAGCCTAAAGCTCGAAGAGATAAAATTTCCTCCGGTCCTTGGGCTCGAAAGAACTGCTCACATCGATTAAACTGAAGGTCTCTGTAGCTTCGCATGATGACAGTAGATGCTGGTTTGGCCAACTCGATCTTCCAAGACGCTGGTGCCGTATAGGCTACACCTGGCGGCGATGAGAAGAGGGAGTTGATCTTGACGAAGGCGCCGGCCGCCGGCGGCGACAGGGAGAAGCTGGGCCCCCGGATCTGGAGGTTCATGACGATGGCCAGCAGGAAGCAGGGCAGCTCGAAGAGGAGGGGGTCGCCGTTCCCGCAGCCGACGTCGAAGATGAGCTCGGCCGGCTTGCGCTCCGCGGCGGCGTGGAGGAGCGAGGAGACCTGCGCGGTGGAGATCCCACCGTCGTACCTCTTGGCCCGGATGCGGATCTCGATCCGGGTGAGCTCGGGGCGGGTCATCTTCCCCAGCAGACCGAGGAGCGGAATGGGGAGGGCGCTGATGCGGTCTTCCTCACCGCCGTCGTGCTCGCACTCCGATTCCGATCCGCGGCCGCGATGCGCATCTTGCAGCAGCGAGCGCGAAGCGAGGTCGCTGCCCGACGGCAGCTGCTTCGCCATGGGTGCTGCAAACGGAGGTGGTGCTGTTGCCGCGGCCGAAGCAGGTGATGACCCGGCTGGAGGTGCGGTGACAGCTGGTGGAGCTGTTGCAGGGACCGGCGGCGCTAGCCACGCTGACCAGTCCACCGCGCCGATCTACTTCTGCAGCTGCTGTAGCAAGACACGGACCTCACGGCATAGATCTATAGCTTCCGTGATGGCTGCCATAGAACAAAATCAATCTAATCTGATGAGAGGGAAAAATGATGGGAGAGGTCACAGGATCTATGGCTTTGATACCAACTGTTATGGTAGATCTAGGGATAGCCCGAAGAACCTGTTCGTCGCCCTCCCTCTGGAGGCTCTGACTACTTTTAGGGTTTTTCTTGCTTGCCTTGATTCATACAACTCCTCTCATTATATAGAGAGGTTGACTTGACCTGTAACACTAGACTCCCAATCCGGTTATCCGCGCTAAGGACGATGCTACAGTACCCGCGCTACAGTACTCGCGGGTACTGTTCACGGGCTGGGCCCTAGGCCTCCAGCCGGCCCACTGGCCATAACATTTTGATACAACGGTGATAACTGATATCTTAAGTTCAGAAAACAATTGCTGTGATTGAAGATAGTAGGTGTTGGTGAGAGAAACTTTGAAGTCTTTGTGGATTTGTATAAAATCTAGAAGAGATTAGTGTGATGATCCCAAAATGAACAGATGTTAAATATCAAAAAGCTTCAGACCTCCTCAAACGTGATTTGTCACTGTTATCACGTATAAACACATGAACTTCAACTGTATTGTCAGCATCATCCTCGATGGCCAAAGATACAGCATTGATGGCATCAAACCGTGGATCAGGACGCAGGTCTCCTCTGCTTTCTGTTAAGACCTGTTTAGCAGTGAAAGGAAGCTGGTATCAAGAGGTATATTCTACTTTTCCTGGTATCCCAAGCATTTAAAAGACTTCTGTTTTACGATTTGTCCATTATTGATTAGCAAGTCAAACTTTTTCATGACTGAAAAGAACGAGAATTCTTAATGGCTGGTCTGAAAACTATAAATTATCCCACTGCATTCATGGATGAATGAACAAAAAAGAAGTATATTTATTGGGAACAAAGAGAAAAGAATGAAGTAGGACCTCCATGCTAAGTATAGTCAGTTGTTGTCCACCACCGATACAAGCAGAGTCACGAAATCCAATTTGACTGAGAGGTGTGAGCTTATCCTTCTCATTTCCAGCTGATATCTGGGAAAAGTCATGCCACTCATCCAAATGTATACTTCCTTTGTTAGATATTGCTGATTCCATCACATCTCTATCCACAGCAACTTTCGTTGCAGAATTCTCAGAAGTAGGTCTGGTAGGAGAATTTAGCAATAAAGTAGAACTGTGTGCCTCTTCCTCATCAGCTGGGACTCCCTCATTATAGTTGGGGTAACCTGAACACAGAAAATTTAATTTGTACAAGAAACTTCTTGTAACACAGTATGAAAACTAAAATGTGCAGAAAATCTCTAATACCAGAGGAAATAATGGAACAAGATTGTTGGGTTAGCCACTGGCCCACAGTGACTGCAGATGGTGGCGAAAGTGCATGTGTCAGCAAATATAGGGCTGATCCATCATTTTGGAAATGAGTTGGGACACCCAAGGCACCACCTGCAAACTCACTGCTTTCCATATGTCGAAACAATTCATTCTGCTTATTCTCCTCTATATTCTGATTGAAAAATGGAAGGAGATCAGCTAATCCCAATTTGGCTGCTGAAAAAGAAAGCAGAAGAAAATGTATATAAATTTATGGACAAAAAAAGGTGTGCCTCATACATTATAGTATTGTTTCCCCTGCAAGGAAACGGGAAACAATGAAGATGCTGTGTAATGATACCATAGGCACTAAAGACACAATTATTTTCGCAATTTATGGGTAAGAATAAGAGCACTTGAGATCTAACATAACAAGTTCTATAATCCGTGTGACTCCCTCTGTCTGAAAATATTATTTCGTTCATCAATAAAAGGCTTATTACTCTGGTGCAAAATACATGTGTTGCTTCATATATTTATACTCCTACTAACTACTTTGCTTTAAACTCTTCATGCTTGCATGCATGATTAAATAGTCTTTGTAGATAATGATGATGATGAGGGGCAGTGCACTCATCTTTAAAAAATCTTGGTCTATGTGCAAGGCAAAATATGCCTTGTAATTTTAAACGAAGGGAATATCATTCATAAAATAAATTATATCCATTGTGACGACATAAAGATTTGTTGGGGTACTTACATTCAAGTCGCGCACAGGCTGAAGGACTCTCCAAACCAGAACATACGTGATTCTTCAATGGAGGCTTCTGAGCAAATGTCATCCGTAAACATTCATCACCAGGATAGGCCATTTCTGAGTTTGGAATATCACTTGTGAAGTCATGAAATTCCAGTCCCCCAGAATTCACAGTTTCATTCTCTTTATCCATGGTGCATGTTGCAACCCCAGAACTGCCGAACTCCAACTGCTCACGACGAAAAGATCTCCTCCTTCTCATTAAGTCCCTCACAGAATGAGGGACTGAATCATCTACGTCTACAAAACTAGAAGATTCCCTGTCAGCATTGCCTGTGGTCTCATGATAGTTCTTATCAGCTGTACTCTTGTTAGATGCACGTAAATCCTTCTGTAAGGGCATAGAACTGCATGAATCATCAGCACTTTGATGTGTGCTCTTTTTTCTGGAAAGAGGCAAAGAACCCCAGAGATGTTCAGTTCCTGCACGCTTACTGGCTGATTTTGAAGAATTCTTAGTAGATGTGTAACTAGGTGATCCTACTGTTTTCTTAGTGATCTTGCTCCTATCATATTCTTGGGAGACCATTGGGTTCTCATCAGATGACCCATCAACCTGAGGAATAGTGTTGCCCAGCGAAGCAGTCGAATTAGGCCTTACAGAATCAAGGTAAGATGTATGAGCGTTTGGTTCTTCTTCTGCACTGACAGGATCAACTGAATCAAGAATATCCTGGCACTCCTGCTGAGAAGCACTATCAAAATCCAGGTGAGCAGACTCTAAAGCAACTTCAATGGACTTCTTGGCAAACAAAGGGCTGAGGATGACTTCATTAACTAATTCATCGTCAGTTATTGGTTCCTCTGCAGCTTGTGTGGAGGCCAGCCAGCTTAAAAGTCCAAGGGCTTCAGAATCCACATGCTACAAAAGAACAATTCCAAGGAGACAAGAAGTTCACTTAACAAATAACAAAAGCAAATGTAGAAAAAAAAAGAAAGATACACATGATTCCATAAACTGAAAATTTCAGGCAAACTAAAAGACCAGTATCGGGGATGACCATCAACTGCTGTATCATGTAACATCCAAACTTCTTTTTCTTTTGAGTTTCCAAGCTAGTTTTCTATTTCTCCTGCCTTCTTCTGGGGGCTGCGCAGACCAGGAGCAACAAGAACCAGGCACAGTGACCAAAAGTTACTCTTCAACTTATAAATATTTTACTACGTGTCCTTCATAGTTTTGTTTGGTTCAGCCCTGTATACAATTTGATTTGCTTTTCTTACAATACAGACCTACTCAATAACTGCCTGTTCTTTGAAGTAAACCATGACAATGTAACTAAGATCTGAGGTGTGAGCACTACCTTTTCACCTTCATCAGATAACTGAGACAGTGTTCTTTGGGGTACAGATGAGGACACAAGATATTCACTGTTTGTCTCAGGAGATATAGTCTGCGCATTTTGTTTTAATGACCCTGAGGAAATACTTGCAGTTGATTTGTCATTTTGCATACCAGCAGAATTATTGACATCAATGTTACCACAGTAGCCGTCCTGTGAGAATGTAACAGTCTCAATAATATCAGTCAATGATTTGAAGCATCTTTCTAGCCTTTCAGACTCTTCTATGGTAGAAACTTTATGATGTGGCTCTTCTTGTGAAAATAACATAGAAAGGGCACTCTCATACTTGACACCATGAAGAAAATCTTTAAGAACTTCTTTCCGTAAAGGTCTACTCAAATCAGCATCTTTTGTTTCCTCCAACAGTCTGAAGCGTTCAAGTTCCTGAAGAGAATAACATAGAGAATTAGTTTTATTAATATTTTGTAGCACATGTGCAAACAACGCAGAAAACGCACCTCCCAAATTGCTACGAGTGACTGAACCATTTTCATATCTTCTGTTGCTTGAGAAAGAGAAGTGTATATTTTATACTTCTCATTTAGGATACCTGAAGGTGAACTGAAATGTATAAGGCAGGTTAAGGATATACCAAACGATAGTGCTAGAATGGGGTAGCCAGACCTTCTACTCTTGAATCAGCTTCAAGCATTGAAGAACTGTGTCGACTAGCCAAGCTCGAATTGGTTCCTTCCGAGCAATGGGAAGCGGCTGAACTGCCCAGTATTGAAGAATATGACACCGTTGAAGATATCCAAACTGTTGGCCTTTTTATTTCCGAATTATTTGATTGTGCCTATTATTATTGTTCCAGAACATAAATAAAGATTTTAGTACAAACAAAGAATAAAGTTTGAACTAAAGATAAAATATAAAATGGATGTTCAAATGAAAAACATTAGATGTCGACATGGACAAATATATAGAACTTGTTTGAGCTCTAATACAGTAAAACAATCCACCTTCCTGTGACGAGATGACTTAGGATGAAAATCATCTGGCAATGGAGGACGAAATTTGAAGTCTTTGACATGTATATGTCCCATTCCATACAAGTTATAGTCAACCTAAAACATAAATTCAAGAGAAATAACCATCAAATAAATAAACGTGTAGCATCTAGTCAGACACAGAGGTCATGCAGATTGTATACTTTTAAAAGATAGGTAAAATGATAATATTGTTTTGCAGTCCAAAAAATCCATAAAAATATAAAACAAGAAAGCATTGTGCTTACCAAAAAGTGAAGAAGATATGGAATGTGAGATTCATAAGGCTGAAATGCTCTATTAAAAACAGCACCACTCTGAAATCAAATAGCTACAAATCAGTCCTCGAAAGAGTATTTCAAAACTTTCCATAATAAGATTTTTTCCCATGGTAGGGCACAGAAAAAAGCTAGCGTGTTAAACTAACAATTACCCAATGATTTTGAACAGGAGGAAATATTTCCATCCATGACAGCATACACTTTGGAAGCCAATTGCTCAAGTAATGCCTAACTTTTGTGACACCAATTAAATTAAAAGGTACTTATGGTTATAATTTTACATCACAGCAATGAAATATAGATAGAGTAATTGTTGGCCAGCTTGTCCTAATGAAACAAAGCACACTTTGTAAAGAAACAAAGGGAGTATGAACTTGTTGGAGAACAAAATTGATGGCTTCACGCCATGAAAGGTCAAACAAATTCATGGGTTCACACCAGTAAAGGGATAGGCACAAAATAAGGGCATGCCTTCAGGTGAAATACCATTAACATGAAATTGTTCACTGCAAAGATACAAGTTTCACTAATCACTACTGCCATATAAATGTGCAAATGGCATAACTGGTAACTCCTAGTGCATAGCTAATGGGAAAAGATCCAATGAACAGGAAAGAACAATAATATGTAAAAGTTGTTCACACATGTCTCTTTCGGTAAATACTAAGTAGTAAAACCAAGTACTTTCTACAAAAAGAAGGAAAATGAAACACAAATCCATTCACTTTTGACTTATTTAGCTTTCCAGAAATAAATGAGTTTTCCAACATTATACAACTTACCAATAGAAGGTTTGCAGCTCGAGAAACCTCATGAGGATAATATCTAGGGACAAAATCAAGGAAGTCAATTGCACAACTAAGTTTTATAATCAAAACATCATGCTATAAGGATGCAGCCGCACATCCCAAAATCACATCAGCAATGGAAGATTTATATGACACCATTTTGTTTCGAATAAGCAAGGCACCAGAGCTGGACCAGATGACCAAAGCACTAACTCTAATTCTGTTGTTTCAACAGTCAATAGGTTTGGTAGAAACAGTGGGACAAACTATTCAAAATTCCAACTCCCCTTGACACTGAATAGAAAAAGGTATGACAAGTGATGTTGACTAGTATACACATTTGTAGAAGCAATGTTGGATTTTATGAAAATGGGTGAACTGTGGATACAGATAGATCTTCATAAAAAGCTCCTCAGACGCATGGTAACCATACAATTTTTTTGCTCTAACAAGGCTACATCCATGCACATGCTTCCGTTTTGATGGACCACGAATCTGCAAGAAAATGATGATACACACAAACAGAGAAAGTGCACAATATATAAAACAAGTGGACTCTAGAATACCTGCAAAGCTTTCTCAAGGTCACTCAAGAGACCAGTTATATGTGAATTACCTAGAGAACAGATGAAAATGATGTATTAATTTGACGGTCAAGTGCATTCCTTGACACCACAAGCAGCAGTTACCATTAAAAACATTAAAAAGCAGTGATCTCCAATCTGTACCAGGGAGCATCTGTAAGAATCTAAAAATCACCTTTGTCTAGATTATAGAGCAGCTCCTCTGGACAAGGTACATACAAATATGGCAGGACCTAAACACCAAAGAGAGAGTAGATATTTACAAATAGTTGAAACAATCAGAGACTGATGAAGTAGGGTAAAGTAAAACCATAGGGAAAATGTAGAATGGAGTATACTTTACACATTTAGATATTCCAAATACATGAGGTGTGAACAAGATAAGCAGACACAAATCATTGTCTGTATGTATACAGTCAAGAAAATCTCATTGCAAAGAAAAGTAGAAACATACAACAGTCATCAGATGTAACGAAACTATAGCATGGACATGAACTTGGAACAATAAAACTGAAGCTATTCCTGAATTTCAGCCCAGGTCATTCAGTGAAAATATTTACCAAAGGGCAGCTGGAAATCTTAAGCTTAACTAGTGTCTCAGAGCAAAGTATTTCAGAGATGTTCATTTGCGCTACTATTTCAAGGCAGAGGCAGCACTAGCTTAATAAACAAAGTTCACCTATAAGAAGCAGGCAGGCCAACTCTAAACATAATAATATACAGAAATACCACTGAAGTGCAACAGGTACACGCGAGTATACAGTTAGTACAAAGAATGAACAGACCACCCAATCCCAATCAACAAAAGGAATAACCTCGAACTACCGATGAAGCCAAGCAACAGCGTCCCACACAGTCCACTTTGGTGCGCTGCACAGAGCAAGTTCCCTCCAAATTTTGAAATTCAAATCCAAACAGGAAAATCTCGTGTCCGAGCTGTGCTACGTACTCCCTACGATGCCTGACGAGCACCGAAAAAGGCTCTGAACAGAGAAGAAAAAATGCAGAGACAGACAGCCGTTGGCAGAGAATCCGGCTGGTACGCACCCGGTGGATGTGGAGGCAAGTCTTCTGCCCCGCGGGGGTGGAGCCGTAGATCCTGATCACCGGCACCTCCTCCACCTCGTCACCTGCGTTCCGCGCGCGCAACAAGTTCACTTTCAGCGGGAGATAGGTTGCCGACGTGGGGGGAAGGAGGAGGAGGAAGAGGACGAGGGCAAGGGGGGAGCAAACCGTGGAATGGGCTGCGGGAGAAGTCGAAGCCGGGGAGGGGCGGCGCCATGTAGTAGTCGATGGAGACGATGCGGACGCTGAGGACCGGGGTGGGGGTCCCCGGAGTCGAGGGCTCCGGCGACTGCGACATGGTCGCCGGCGCGGAAAACGGCCGGGGGGCGTGCTGGTGGTGGTGGGGTGGGGGCTCAAGCGGTGTGGGCTGGTTAGTGGGCTGTGGCTCCTTCCAGCGCACGCTACTCGTTGAGACTACCAGAAGAAGACTGGGTCGCCGCCGGGCCCGCGAGAGTTTCCCTGTGTGAGCCGGTGGGCTCAGGCTGCTACTATTTTAGCCCACATTTCTCAGGTTTGTGAAAAATGAAAAAAAAATGTAATTCGCCTTGGAGCATCTCCGAAAAAATAGCTAAAATACTATTTAAATTTACTTATTTAGCTACTCTCAAAAATAGATTTAACTAACCAATAACAGAGTAATCCAACAGATTCTGTAAAGATGGCCAGTGAGGTAGGCTAGCTAAAAATAGCTAGCGAATGAGTGAGGTAGGCTAGCTAAAAATAGCTAGCGAATGATGTGGGATGGAGAGCCATTAAATTTAGCGTCACGTTCGTTTGGCTTATCACCGGACACCATGTTCGTTTGACTTATTAGCCGCCAGTCAGCAGGAGTATATACCATATAAAAAGCATAAAAATAATTCTTGAGGAACCAAAGTCTATAGTAGTATAATATGTTGCGAAAATCTACATATGATTGTACTTATACTAGTCTTGAAAGCGTGTTGGCACTACCACGAACAAGTTCTATAATCCTCCCCCTTTTGTTACAACTCGCAAAGCATGATAATGCAACAGGTATTTCACCTTCAACTTCACCCCCAAAGATAAACGTTGCTGGACGGGTGTAAGTCTGCACATGGCGAGAGGCTGAAGGAACATGGTTGTTCCCTAGCTAGCAAAAATATCCAGGTTTGGGCTTTACTATTTGTCTCACTCAAATGTGAGCATGCGTGAATGGACATGTTAGAAATCTAGGCATCATTCGGTATATTTTAATTTCAGAAATTAGCAACAAATTCACGACAGCAGTGAGTGATCCAGTGGTAATATAACATGTGCCAGTGTTCAAGTTAATTCTCCTAAATAACATGAACAACATGAGAAACCGAAACAAGAATAAAAGGAAGTTCAGGATGTACCCAGAGGCGGGGCCGGTACCGGAGGCACCGGATGCGCCGTCACCAGCTGGAGAAATAGTGTTAACCATCCTCGACTGGCCTTGCTCGAAGTAGTCGATCTAATTCGGTGCAGTGACGAGTTGATGCAGTGGAGTCCCTCGAACGGTCACCGGGACGTAGTCGTTCACGTGAGGAAGACGGCCACCAGGAAGTAGTCGTTCGGGTTGAGGAAGACGGCCACCAGGAAGTAGTCGTTCACAGCAGCGAGCAGGCGCGTACTCGTACGCTCCCCAAAAACCTTATTGCCCGCCTATCCCGAGCAGGATCACTAGGCAGGGAGGTTCGGAAGCAACTGCTCACGCAAGCAGTGTGCGCGCAAGGCTTGCGTTGGGTATGCAAGAGAGCAGCAAAAACAGGGAGAAGAGAGAGGTCTCCTGAAAGGAGTAACAGAGAGTGAGAGCTTGTGTGTTCTGGCTATGGGAGGGAGCCCCTCTTATATAGAAGACCAGAGGAGGAGGGGGAATGAACCTGGACACTCCATGAGGCAGTAATGGCCATAATGACGTCAGTTATTGGTCAGCCCAATAATGACATTAAACGTCATCAGTTACTCTCAGCCATCAAATCGGCAGTTACTGGTAACGTTTAAAACTCAATCAATGTCATTTGTGGCAAAAGGTTCATCACACAGCACACGCATAGCGGCTCGGCTCGGCTCGGCCACGGCCACGGCCCGGCTCGGCCCGGCGAGCGAGCGCGCGCGTGTGGCACGCCCATCTCCTTTTACCAACTTCACAAATGGTCCACAGTTGGTCCACTATTTAAGTTGGTTAGGGTTCCCGTTGACTCTCCATCCGGGATTTAATTCCCTAGCATTTATTAGTGGACCTTTAATTCTTTGATTAATTGAGACTTAAATGGGCCAAGGCCCGATTAATCTAACAATCCCCACCAAGAATTTCAAGGTACACAAAAAAATACTCTCGACTCAACTGTTGTTTTGATATACTGGCCTCATGGCGGTGAATGTTAAGTTGAACATCCACCTGGGGCAAGAGCTACACTCGTTCACAACTGACCAATGGACTATGCCTTGAATTGACAGTTTTGTGCAAACAAGCTTGACTAGAGCCCCTTTGCCACTACTAGGCTGCTATAAGCATCCCCTCGGGTTGGAGCGTATAAGTCATACTCCGTGCCTTTCATGGGTATCTAGAGATCAACCTATCTCATAGATTGTGACTAGCAATCGAACCCATATAGGTGCAATCCTTTGAGACGTTCTGTAGGTCAACATCTTTGCCCTCATTGAGCCACTCGGATCACATTAAGGTTTTCACTAACCTGCCATACAGACTTAGAAGAGAAATGCACCTCCATTGGAATGAGCACTTTTCAAAGGTTCTCTTCTCTCAGTTAAACAGTAGCTTGTTTCACCATCCTAATTCACGGGATCTCCGATCACATAGGACAGGTTACCACTACTGAGTAACACACATGGGTCTCAAGCCCAATTCCCTGGATGCATTGTCTATCACGTTACGTGAAAGACCCTTTGTGAATTGATCTGTCAGGTTCTTAGCCGTTTGGATGTAGTCCAAGGCTATCACTCCGGAGTTTCTCATTTTCCTGACAGATTTCAGCTGCCTCTTTACATGCCTAGAGGACTTCATGTTATCCGTTGAACTGTTCACCTTGACAATCACAGTTTGATTATCACAGTTTATGAGGATAGTCAGTATCGGTTTCTCAACTACCGGTAAATCCATAAGGAGATCACGAAGTCATTCGGCCTCAACAGTGGCGGTGTCCAATGCAGTGAGTTCTGCCTCCATAGTTGACCTCGTTAAGATGGTCTGCTTGCAAGACTTCCAGGAGACAGCGCCACCTCCAAGTGTGAAAACATATCCACTTGTGGCTTTAATCTCATCTGCATCGGATATCCAGTTTGAATCACTGTAACCCTCCAGTACTCTAGGGTACCCGGTATAGTGAATTTCATAGTCCACAGTACCTTTCAGAAAGCGCATTACCCGTTCAAGAGCTTCCCAATGAGCATCTCCCGGATTTGACACAAACCGGCTCAGTTTGCTCACAACGAACGAGATATCGGGTCTAGTAGCGCTGGCTAGGTACATCAGTGAACCAATGATCTGGGAGTATCTCAGCTGATCTCTCATTATTCTTTTGTTCTTCTGTAATATTTTACTAGCATCATAAGGTGTTGGAGCTGGCTTGCAGTCATTATATCCGAAACGACTCAAGACCTTCTCCACATAGTGGGATTGCGTGAGAACAACCCCACCATCACCTTCTCTCACTAGCTTAATATTTAGGATCACATCAGCCTCTCCCAAATCTTTCATTTCAAAACTCTGAGACAAAAACTCTTTGACTTCCTTAATCACATTAAGGCTTGTCCCAAATATCAGTATGTCATCTACATACAGACATAAGATCACTCCTTCGCCCCCACCATAGCGATAGTACACACACTTGTCGGCTTCGTTCACAACAAAGCCAATTGACGTTAAAGTTCTGTCGAACTTCTCATGTCACTACTTAGGAGCTTGCTTAAGGCCATACAAAGACTTTATCAACTTACACACCATTCCTTCTTGAGCTTCCACTACAAAACCTTCTGGCTGATCCATGTAGATCTCTTCGTCCAACTCTCCATTTAGGAAAGTTGTCTTAACGTCCATCTGATGAATGAGAAGACCATGGGAAGCTGCCAGAGAGAGCAGTACTCGAATGGTGGTCAATCGGGCAACCGGCGAGTAAGTGTCAAAGAAGCCCTCTCCTTCTTTCTGAGTATATCCCTTAACCGCTAGCCTTGCCTTGTACTTTTCAACAGTACCATCAGGCCTAAGCTTTTTCTTGAACACCCGCTTGCATCCTACAGGTTTGCACCCATACGGACGTTCCACGACTTCCCAAGTACCATTAGACATAATAGAGTCCATCTCACTCCGAACTGCTTCCTTCCAATAGTCAACGTCTGGAGAGGAATATGCCTCTTTAATGGTTCTAGGGGTGTCATCCACGAGGTACACAATGAAATCATTACCAAAGGACTTTACAGTCCTCTGTCTCTTGCTCCTTCTGATAGCTTCACTGTCATCCTTCTCAGGATTTTCCACATGTGTGTGTTCATTGTGTTCTATCGAAACAGCAGGTTCTCTAGGTTCCTTATTAATAGACAGTTCATGACTAGACGTGCTAGCTTCCTCTTTCATAGGAAAAATGTCCTCAAAGAATGTAGCGTCTCCGGACTCCATAATTGTACCAACATGCATGTCAGGTACTCCAGATTTTACTATTAAAAATCTATAACCTACACTGTGGAAAGCATAACCAAGAAAGACATAATCAACAGTCTGAGGTCCCAATTTACGTTTCTTGGTTATGGGCACATTCACTTTGGCCAAACATCCTCGAGTCCGTAAGTATGAAAGGGTTAGCTTTTTCTTTTCCCATTCCTCGAATGGTGTTATCTCTTTGTTCTTCGTAGGAACATGATTCAGGACATGACATGCAGTCAATATAGCCTCACCCCACCATTCCTTGGAAAGTCCCGCTGTATCCAACATGGCATTAACCAAGTCAGTCAGAATGCGGTTCTTTCTTTCGGCTACCCCATTTGACTGAGGTGAGTAGGGAGGTGTCCTCTTATAAATTATTCCATGTTCCTCACAAAACGCTGTGAATACATTAGAAAAATACACTCCACCGCGATCAGACCTAACTCTTTTGATCTTTCTCTCAAGTTGATTTTCTACCTCAGCTTTATAGATTTTAAAATACTGTAACGCTTCATCTTTAGACTTCAACAAATAAATGTAGCAAAATCTAGTAGAATCATCTATTAAAGTCATGAAGTGCTTTTTACCACCTTTTGTCAACACACCATTCATCTCGCACAGATCGGAATGAATTAAGTCTAGAGGTGCCAAGTTCCTCGCCTCAGCCGCGAAATGAGGCTTGCGAGGTTGTTTTGATTCAACACACACATGACACTTAGAATTTTTGACTAAGGTGAATTTTGGAATTAAGCTCAGGTTTGCAAGACGCATCATACAACAAAAATTAACATGACAGAGTCGCGAATGCCAAACATTAGATTCAGTATTAACGTTTGCAGCATGATTCACAACTTTATTACAATTGTCTGACAAACAAAAGCGGAACAAGCCTCCGCTATCATAACCTTTTCCAATAAAACTTCCAAATTTAGAGATTACACATTTATTGGATTCAAAGACTAATTTAAAGCCGTCTCTACACAGAAGAGACCCGCTGACTAAGTTCTTTTTGATGGTGGGGACATGCTGCACGTTCTTCAGTCGAACGTTCTTTCCCGAAGTAAGCTTCAGATCGACCGAACCAGCACCAAGAACACGCGCATGTGATCCGTTCCCCATCAACACGGAGGAAGACCCGCCTGCCTGGTAAGAAGCAAACAAGAAAATGTCAGCACAAACATGAATATTAGCACCAGTGTCAATCCACCAATCGGGTGAATGACATACTGAAAGAACTGTAGGTAAAAGATTACCGTACCCCGACGTTCCACTAGTCTCACTAACAACCATGTTGGCACTGCCACCATTGCCGCCATTGTTCTTGTCCTTGCGGTGCGGGCACTTTGCAGCAAAGTGGTCCGGGCTACCACAACAATAACAATGCCCCGTCGGCGGTTTCTTCTTCTTCTTGAACTGAGCCGTCTGATTAGTCTTTGTCTGGTTCTGTTGCGGCTTGTTCTTCTTTTTGTTGGATGCATTGAAGTTCTTCTTTTGCACCAAGTTGGCACTAGAAGATCCAGCAATCCCTTTACCACGTTGGTCTTTTGCCCTCGCATTCTCTTCCACATCAAGAGTGCCAATGAGATCAACAATAGTAAACTCTTGTCTCTTGTGTTTTAGAGAGGTCACAAAATCCTTCCAAGAAGGTGGCAACTTGGAGATAATACCTCCAGCCACAAACTTGTCAGGCAACCGACATGGAGCATCCTTGCTATAGTTCTCAAGATCTCTAGCCAACGCCTGGATCTCATGGGCCTGCTCTAGCACAGGACGGTCTTCAACCATCTTGTAGTCAAAGAGCTGTTCCATGACATACAGCTCGCCACCAGCATCAGAGACCCCAAACTTAGCCTCAAGCGCATCCCATACATCTTTGACACTCGGCAGCAAGAGGTACGTGTCCACAAGGCTTTCAGCGAGAACACTCATGATGGCACCTCTAAACAGGTTATCGGCCACCACGAAAGCCCGCTCCTCCTCTGGAGTGAACTGTTCGGGCTTCCCCTGTATGACATGCATGATGTTCATTGCCGTCAACCACAGCGTGACCCTCTCGCGCCAACGTTTGTAATTAGACCCATCGAAAACATTTGGTTTGATTGATGCGGCAAAACCAGCTACCGAAAGCCTATTATTAACATAAGGTTTTTGGATTGTTAGAAATCTAGGCATCATTCGGTATATTTTAATTTCAGAAATTAGCAACAAATTCACGACAGCAGTGAGTGATCCAGTGGTAATATAACATGTGCCAGTGTTCAAATTAATTCTCCTAAATAACATGAACAACATGAGAAACCGAAACAAGAACAAAGGGAAGTTCAGGATGTACCCAGAGGCGGGGCCGGTACCGGAGGCACCGGATGCGCCGTCACCAGCTGGAGAAATAGTGTTAACCATCCTCGACTGGCCTTGCTCGAAGTAGTCGATCTAATTCGGTGCAGTGACGAGTTGATGCAGTGGAGTCCCTCGAACGGTCACCGGGACGTAGTCGTTCACGTGAGGAAGACGGCCACCAGGAAGTAGTCGTTCGGGTTGAGGAAGACGGCCACCAGGAAGTAGTCGTTCACAGCAGCGAGCAGGCGCGTACTCGTACGCTCCCCAAAAACCTTATTGCCCGCCTATCCCGAGCAGGATCACTAGGCAGGGAGGTTCGGAGGCAACTGCTCACGCAAGCAGTGTGCGCGCAAGGCTTGCGTTGGGAATGCAAGAGAGCAGCAAAAACTGGGAGAAGAGAGAGGTCTCCTGAAAGGAGTACCAGAGAGGGAGAGCTTGTGTGTTCTGGCTGAAAGGAGTACCAGAGAGGGAGAGCTTGTGTGTTCTGGCTGAAAGGAGTACCAGAGAGGGAGAGCTTGTGTGTTCTGGCTATGGGAGGGAGCCCCTCTTATATAGTTATTGGTCAGCCCAATAATGCCATTAAACAGGCACGGGCACGGGCACGGGCACGGGCACGGCGAGGCGAGGTGAGCGAGCGCGCGTGTGTCACGTCCATCTCCTTTTACCAACTTTACAAGTGGTCCACAGTTGGTCCACTATTTAAGTTGGTTAGGGTTCCCGTTGACTCTCTATCCGGGATTTAATTTCCTAGCATTTATTAGTGTACCTTTAATTTTTTGATTAATTGAGACTTAAATGGGCAAATGACCAATTAATCTAACTGGACCTACTGTATGTAGCTAAATTATGCATCCAACAATAGTATAATAAATTTTTGACCACTAGTAGAGTGATACGCGTTTCTTCTGGAACCATCTACAGACATGTATACAAGTGTGTACAAGTACACCGGCCAGGAAGAAGAATAATAATAATTCGATTCGATCGAAGGCTTCCTGGAGCCATAACGAAGGAGTAATTGCGAAAACCACACAAAATATAACAATGATGGCGTCGTGATTAGCAGGTCAGCTGATCGTGCGGGCCCTGTGAAGATCCTGGGAGGCAGCCAACACTACTACACAGGTGGCCACCTGCTCTAGCTGCTAGTCAAACGGAACGGAACGGACGCCACGGCTAGCTAGCCTAGCTGGTCATGTCACGTCCCGAAAGCGACCTCGAACCTCTTCTCCATCATCAGATGCGTGCTCACATTATATTATAGTACCGCATAATCTAGCCAGCTAATACAGTACAGGGTACAGACTAAGGGGTCTTAACACGAGCACAAATAAATTGAATAAGGGCCACTTGTGTATTTGATCATAAGTAGTGTATACTTGTATATATAATAAAGCTTTCTACCAAACCTAATCAAACAGGCCATATACGTACAAATATATATGAACAGGTTAGTTTGACCTTTTGCATGTGTCCTAAAATCATACACCCTATCATGGTTAATAAAGGAAAAAAAGCGGCATCGACATTTCTGTCCTGCGCCAACTGAAAACCAACTTCGAGCATATTCCTGTCCATGTAACCCTCTTACTTTTGATATAGTAGGTTGCTGGCGTCTCTGATTAATACGAGTTGCATTTTGTATAAAAGGAAAAAAGACCGGGAACAATTCAGAGTCCTAAAGCAAACCATTAAGCCAAATACTGGGAACAATTATCTTCTGATTGCAATCCGAAATGCAGAATTTCCTTTTTTTTTCCCGTGAATCAGTGCATTGAATCTCAGTTTCTGTTAGAAAAAAAAAGATGTCTTTGTTGCATCTCCTTTGATTGACAACACAACCACCTCAACTCAACTGTGGGTACACACCACGAACCGAATTCCTGCCCAAAAGAACATTTCAATTTCAACCACACTATAAAACGCCCAAATTTGCCTGCCAGCCAATAGCTTGGACCTTCGCTACCTTCCCAAGTCGCGCTTTTGTTTATTATTACGCCTCTCCAGTCTCGACTTCCCCTCCCCTTCTCTCTTCCTCCCTCCCTCTCCGGCTGCCGGAAATCTCCTCAAATTCAGGTGCTTTTATCCCGGCTGATCAGCAGGCGAGGGGAGAGGACGAATCTTGTGCTGAATTTCTTGGAGGATCGGCTGGCATTTGCAAGATATTGGTCAGGAACGGGGACATGAGCTGCTTGCCGTGCTCCGGTTCGTCGGGGAAGGAGGCCAAGAGCTTGGAGGCGCTCTCGCCGTCGCCCCGGCCTGCGGCGAAGTCGGCACCAGGTAAAACCCGGCTCCCAAGCTGTGCGCTTGTCCGATTTGGTGAAAACTACAAAATAAATAAATAAATAAATAAATAATCGTCTTTCTTGAACCCGCTTCTTTCTTTGTTCTATCGGGTACAGATGTCTGCTACTTGCATCGATTGATCCATCCATTGCTCTAGGCGTGCGTTGGTGTATGATAAAGGCTGAATTTTGTTGTGGGGAATAAGGGCTGGAATTTTAGTCTTTTGTCTGCAGAACAGCTGTAGTTGCTTACTAACACGCAACTGTAGCTGTTGATTAAATGAAGTAAACATGGAATTAAATGTCTAGTAATAGTTGCTTCTCGTGGTTTGATTTATGATCTTAGCAGTGTGGGTCACTGCATTAGTTTTGATTCCTTATGGATAGATTTTGCTGGCAGACAGATGTGTTGGGTTAACTGTTCGCTCTAAGCAATTCGTTAGTGAAGGGGACACAAGACTACTCCTTGGTGTAAAACTGTATTTGACTTTTCAGTTTTCACTAGAGCTGGAGTGGAAGGGAAGAAATTTTCCGAGGTGAAGTATGGGGGGGGGGGGGGGGGGGTGGGGAGGAATCTGAGGTGAAGCATGCAATTATAATAATTTCTTTAACAGATTTTGCAACCAACCAAACGGTTGTTTCGTGTGTTCTATAACCATGTTGTCTGACTGGTTCCTACTTGCGTCAATTTACTTGCTTTGAGTTGCTTGAAGTATGGTTCACTCTTTGTGTGGTGGTTGGAGGGAAGGGTGAGTTTGGCACACGTATAGCTGTGTAGTTCTTAGTTGCTGAACCTGCAAGTTTGATCCTTGATTTGAAGGCAAGCTATTGTTCATTTGTTTTTTCTCTGGCTGCTGCATTTTTTTGTATCCATCCGCAGACAGAGACTTCTTTTATCAGTAAATAACCATTAATAAAACTGATGGGCAGGTTATTTAATGACAAGAGAATACTTAGTGGTCCACTTGGGTTAAGTTTTTCTCAGTTGCGTTGAAATGCAGAAGTAATGAAAGTACTAGTCAAATTCCTCTGAAGTGATTATATTGTTCGATTCCTTTTTTTAAAAGCTATTCGATTCCTTTTTATTATAAATGTACATTAGGAGTTCATTTTATAAATGAAGGCATAAGACAACAAAGCTAGTTAGGATACTTAAGAAATGTTAGGAATGTTAATACCATGCTAAATCTGTGGGTGCAACAATGAAGTACCATGCCTTCTCCACCAACTTAACTATTCAGAGTGTTAATAACATGCTGAATGTGTGGGTGCAGCACTGAGTCACAAAAAGAGATTGAGTGTTCCAATAGGTATAGAGATCTCTTAAGTGGCATCCTGATCCATATCTTTATCCGTGGTTTCTGTATGTCCAAGCTGTATGATTTATCTGTATTGAAGAAAGCGAGGATTTATATGCTAACTTTTATCTTTTTGATGGATCAGTTCGATCAAATTCACGTTCTTCAGGCTCTAGGAAGGAAACTTCTGTACCTGTTCGCAGAGGAGGAAACACTGCACATGGCCCGGCACAGATTTTCACTTTCCGGGAGTTGGCTATTGCTACTAAGAATTTCAGGAAAGATTGTCTCTTGGGAGAAGGTGGCTTTGGTCGTGTGTATAAAGGACGCATGGAAAATGGACAGGTTTGCTAATGTTTGCTAATTGCGTTCTAGTTTTTGTACCCTGTTAACTCTGGATTAAAGTCTCATTATGAAGAACAGGGAGAAGTTCCCTGATCATTCTAATTGGTTCAGTAGCTGACACCATGTCATCTAGCAGGTCATTGCTGTGAAGCAACTTGATAGAAACGGTTTTCAAGGAAATCGTGAATTTCTCGTGGAGGTTCTCATGCTAAGTCTCTTGCACCATCCTAATCTGGTCAGATTAATTGGCTATTGCGCAGATGGTGACCAGCGCCTTCTAGTTTATGAATATATGTTGTTGGGATCACTAGAAAATCATCTGTATGGTAAGCATTGCACTATATTATGGCAGTTATTAAATAAACACTGAGTTGACGATTTCCGTAGGGGGTCGGGGGTCTGAAATTACTATACGTTCATTAAACCTTTTCGAATTGATTTCTAACCTTCTATATTCTAACGTGAAAAATCCCTATTGTCCACCATCAATGTTTTCTTTTTACTGCAGACACAATCCATAGCAATTTCTAGATATTGTCATCCATATGTCTTCTTTTCCATAACTCATTACATTACTTTCTTGGTAGATTGTTCACCAAGCAAGGAGCCTCTTGACTGGAATACAAGGATGAAAATTGCTGCCGGTGCAGCAAAGGGTCTGGAGTATCTTCATGATAAGGCAAATCCACCAGTCATATACAGAGATTTCAAATCATCAAACATTCTTCTGGGTGAAGACTACTACCCTAAGCTGTCTGATTTTGGGCTTGCAAAACTTGGACCAGTTGGTGACAAAACTCATGTATCAACACGAGTTATGGGAACATATGGATATTGTGCTCCTGAATATGCCATGACAGGACAGTTGACAGTAAAATCTGACGTTTACAGCTTTGGTGTTGTGTTCCTTGAACTTATCACCGGTCGCAAAGCAATTGATCACACCCAGCCTTCAGGAGAGCAAAATCTTGTTGCATGGGTAGGTTCAACTGCACCAAGTTATTCCATTCATTTGGTTGAGGGAGGTTAATGTCCTGTTATTTCTTTGTATGTGCTAACTGCCAAGTGTTTGATCTTCATTGAATTTACAGGCACGTCCGCTTTTCAGAGACCGAAGGAAGTTTTGCCAACTTGCTGATCCATTGCTGCAAGGCCGCTATCCCAAAAGGGGTTTGTACCAAGCTTTAGCTGTTGCAGCTATGTGTTTGCAAGAGCAAGCAGCATCTCGGCCTCTAATAGGAGATGTTGTCACTGCACTATCTTATCTAGCTTCGCACCCTTATGATCCAAATGCACCTTCTACAAAGGATTCTAGGACTTGCCCATCTACCCCAAGGGCAAAAACACACCGACGAACAACCAGTGTACCTGATGCTCAACATGCAGCTGAGTCACTTATGTTGAACTTCCCAGACTTGAGGAAGGACACTATCAGAGGAGGGGAATTTGAGCAGGATCATACTGAAGGTTCTGGCAGCAGCAGTAGCTCTGGAAGGAATGATGGCTTGGATGTTCCACAACTTCTGGCCGTTCCTAACGGCAAAGGTTACAGTGAAGCTGATAGCATTCAGAAGTCCACTGTTTGATGCCCGTGAGAAATAGAACGCAGAGCCAGGCAAATTCTGCAGGCAGTTTTGATAGTGCATGTGATGGATGGATTGTACCATTCTTTCCAGGTTTGCTATCATGTTGCCAGGAATCTTCTTTGCTTGGCACGAGCCCTTTTTGATGGTACTATTGTTGAGAGTTGAATCTGCAGGCTTGTTTTTGCAGACCTGGATAGCAACAACATACTCCATGGTTGGTTTTTAGTTGCCTCCATGGAACACTTTACAGTTCTTCCAGGTTTTCAGCTGATGAAAAGAAGAACCATTCTGTCGCTGAGATTCAGACTTCAGAGTAGGCATTCCGATGAGAATCAGCAACACATTGAATCTCTGACCGTCAAACCCCCAGCGTGATGGACCCTGTAGTTATCATCATTCGACAATTGGGTCGAGTTTTCTTGGTTTACTTTTGTAGAAATCACACTTTGTGTGACAATTTGCTGCTGCGTTGCGGCCTGGATTGTGAGTCTGTACATGTAAATGGCTTGTATTTGTAAGTAGAGATGTTCATAGAGGTTATTTTTTCATGTGATGGAGCGATTTGCAGAGGACATGGGTCATACATACATCTGTACAGAAAAGGTTGCTGGATTTTTTTTGTTGCTTGCTATTTAACATTGTCTCATCACATATATATTTTATATACTACTTATGGACTAGAACACTGCTTTAAGAAACTATGTTCATGCTCTTGCCTGAATGGTGAATGCTGCTCCTTTTTTTGGTTTTAGCTGGGGCTAATTAGAATAGCAGAAGGGAGAAAAATACCAGAGAATATCTATTTGGAGTGTTTGCTTACGAGGAACGCGCTCCAGCGCTGCCACCGGCTCCCCCAGTTTTCGCGGCTGGAGTGCCTGCCTATGCGGAAGAGACAATCTGAAACTCCAGATTACCATTGCGCAAAATCGACATCACAGGTTCTCGTCAGACGTCAGTGCTCAACTTCCTGCTTCGGTTAATCGGTTTGACAATTGACCATGTATGAATGGAATTATTCTAATTTTGTTGCAAGTTTACAGCGTGCATTTACAGAGCATTCTACCATCATCCAACAGAAAGCCATGACCTACGAATCTATCTTGCTTATATACAGATCTACACCCTACACATCTACAAGACACCAAGAGCATTATGTGCATCCCATTCTGAATGAGATACTCCAACTGAACTACTTTTGCCTTCATATTCGAGAGAAAAAAAAGGCTTCGGGTTCGCTCTGAATCTGGATGGAAGGAATACTGTGGCTATCTAGAACTGATCCAATCTGTCTGTTCTCTAGGTTCAACAATGGAGACGTCAACATTGTGCTTTGTCATGATAATGCTGCTAGTGAGCTCCTTTCGGAATTGCTTAATGCTTTGAGCTCCGATGATTCTGCAGGTGCTCCAGTCGTCTGCTTGCATATCGACTCCCAGGTAGGTGAAATGGTCCTGAATGCTCAAGCTGAACATAGAGATGCACCTAAAACCACGAATGAGGGTTGAAAATGTTACAACAGAAGCTACAGAGAAACCATATATGAGCCACCAGTTCCGGGAATATATGACCCGTCAAACCTGCAGCAGTGTGGGTCTTCACCACTGTCGTCACAAATTTGTTCAGTTGTGTTGCCCTCAGAATCCTGGACCCATACCTGAAATTTCATAAACATGACGGTTATACATGTACCTAATGTAGTCTGCGAAAGAGTAGTTTTTACAAAGCTCACGTGCAAAGGTATACCTCTCTTGGGAAGTGGTGGTATGTCAGCCGGGGAAGAAAGGAGAAATAAGGTGGCAAATGTGGCACGATATCATGTCCGTGTGTCACTCGAATTGTGTTGGGCACATATTTGGCAAAGTATGAGGCAAATGCAGCATTGCCAACACGCGGCTGCCCAAACGTCATGAGTTGCACACTGTCACTTCCAAGTTTCATCTGTGGAGAAATGTTTGGTCCAAATTTGGTTCCAGGATTATGATCCAAAAGGATTTAAGAAAGCACAATAGTATATCTAAACCATTGGGCCTTGGCATACTCACAGCAAGATCAAGCGCACAAAAAGAAGCCATGGCTCCTCCCATTGAGTGGCCTGTAACTATGACATTGATATCCCCATAAGTCTTTCTTGCCTTACGAACAGCACTTGTGATAGCTAGACGCAAAATTGTGTTATTATATGAGGAGAAAAATCCACTGTGCACCTTTAACCAGAGCAATACAAACAAATGAATATTCAAGCTTTATTTTTTCCCAGATATAAAAGAAAGAGATAAAGGCATTCCATTGCCATTAACCTTTGCATTTGGCATGTTTGGATAGCTTAGATCAAGCTGCTTCCATATCAAGTCCTCGATCCAATTCTGTACACTGTTCAATCAAATCTTAAAATTAATCATCTGAACTGAAAAGGGTAGCATGTAAAGAAGAATTAGTCTAACTGAGAACAATAGAAGCAAATGCAGCCAGATCACCTGTTCTCTTGTGTTCCTCTTATCGCAATGACAATAGAATTTAGATTATGAGCTACACCAACAAACGCCTGTCACATTATTTGTCAGAGAATGGTAGGTAAAGGGAAGGATATATCATGAAAAGCTTGCCTGGTATGATAGCAAAGAGCCATACAATACAATGTCACGGAAAATTCATGATAACTTAAACTGTGGTGAGATAGGAACCTGCAAGCAGTTCTCCACATCAACAATTAGAGATCTCATCTCAAATCCCTATTTCAGAAGTAGGAAACCATGTCAAAACTACAAACTTATTTATCCTAGCTAATGGCGATTTAAGAGAACAACTTTGTGTTTTATAAAGGGGGGAAATGGTTCGATAATGAGTAGAAGAGAACAAACTTAGTGGTTTCTTACTTGAGTCAAGTCGTTGCATCTTGAGCATGTCCATGTAAACAAACCAGTTAAATCTGTCATATACACCTAAGAGAGACAGGCACCATCGACTTAAGTTTACTTTGACATAAAAGTAGGAAATGCTTGGAAACTGCATATATTCAGTTCAAAACAAAGGTTGAGATCCTTTTTTTTTGGGAAAGTTTTAAGTTACCGCTGAAGCATATTCCACAAGAGTCTTTGCAAGAGTGTGATTGTAGACAAAACTCTGGTCACTTTTCTTGACAGGTAGCTCTGGGATAAAGAAAATTGTAGGCTCATTGTAGCATTGAACAATGGAAGATTGAAATTTTAAAACAAGTATTGGCTACAGATACTATTACCATTAGGACATAATCAACACAAGTAACGTCTCTGCCCTTGTTTGGACAAGCTCAGACAATGTGCTAAACCCATATAAACATAAGAAGGCAAGGGGAAGTTGTTGGCCTTAGCCTTATAGAAAGTGACTACAATAGCCCCTTCTTTGTCCTTTTAAAGTTATTGCAGCTTTACGCCCAAGCATAAATCACCAAGTCAGTAATTCCATACAATGAAAGTATTCATGCCCAAACATATCATGTTCAATGTGCAATAACGTCTATTGGAGTCTCAATATCAAACTATACTCCTGAGTGCAAGGTCAACAATAAAAAACAATCTCTAATGATACTTTGCAGTTGTAGATCATCAACCCATCTAGGCATCTACTTCTAATCTTCATTTGTTTTGGAGGGCCACCAATCACGGCCTCCTTTCCAGCAATTAGAACCCCACTATATCAATGACAAGGTTGCAGGAAATAATAACTGTCAGGCACTGATAGACCTACTTTCCCTGTGTTCTCCACAATTTTTTTTGTAGATGTTTGTACATGCTTCTCTGTGCATCCCAAATCATAACAGTCAGCAAGTGTAGTAAATTCGTTCAGTTGCTGGCTTATCCCCACTAACTGACAGCTAGAACAGGGCGATTCCATCAGTCAGCTAGCTGGTAGGTGCCCTTTTTCTATACACAAAACTAAACAATTTCAGATGCTTGCGAATGCATCGACACGCTGAATCCATTCGCTGGATTGGAAGTGGTAAAAAGTACAGTGAACATCTTGATTGTCATTGTTAATACTAACTCAATACTGGAACCCAGCAAGCACGAAGCCTGTAAATGGACCACTGGAGAATATCACTTGGAACTACCTCTTCCATGCGAAGCAGCAGACAACAAGAGTACGAGAGCCAGCACGACGGTGCACCTCCATCTCTCCATGAACCTGCAGAGTGCAGACACATCGAAACTGAATACCAATCAACTGAATGAAGCATAAGTAAAGATACATCTGATGGACTGAATTCCAGTCCATGGATACACACGACCAGGAAACGAACAAAGCAACTCGATTAGCTGAGCATCGACCCGCTAGGAGCTCCCAAATGCAGGGAGAAAGCAAGCAGGAGCAGACAGCAATTACAGAATAAAAAGGCATGAACATAAGAAAGATTAGGGGGGGGGGGGGGGGGGGGGGAGAAAAGGAAACTTGGGGGCGGAGGATTCGACCTTGCAGGGAGCTCGAGGCGCGAGGACAGAGTTACTGAATGAAGGAAATGGGGGAGACTGCAGGAAACGTACTGGTGGTGCTCGGCGAGGAAGAAGGAAGAGTGGGCGCCGCTCCTCCCTCGCCTGCAGCTGGCGGTCGTTTTCAGAGCGCTGTGTTTGGAGGGAGAATCGGAGGGAGGGGGAAGGAGAGAGGTTGGTTAGTTGGTTGTGTTTGCCAACCAAGAACTCAGAAAGGCCGTCCTTTTCCCGTCGATTTGCTGGGTTATTAATAATCAAAAAAAGAGGATTAGCAGAGGAATCTCGCTGCGGTGCTCGGCATCTCCGCACCGGCGGCATCAGCATTCAGCAGGTGAAGATGCTGGTGGATCGATCCAGAGAGAAGGATCATATCCACACGAAAACATATATATGATATGATCCATGGGGGGTTGGAATGGAAGTCGTCGGTGCTGTCCGTGCACCCTCGCAGGGCCCAGTGGCAGCGGGATCAGTGCACGCGGCGGCGTTTGGAATCTTCGGGTGCAGCGCCACGACCACCAGAGAAAATTCATCAATCGCCACGATGCGATGCGTTGGGTGCTGCTGATGCCGACAAGAATTACCGGATCAAGCAATGGGCTTACCAAGGCCCACCACGGCTCAGCACGGCCGTCGTCTCCATCACGAGGAAGGACGCCGGAACTCCAAGGCCGTCGAAAATCCACATTTGGTCAACACTAGATGAAAATCGGATGGATCGGGGAGACCCAGCAAGCCTGGTGGGCTGTGATGGGCTGGACTTGACTAGCCCCCACTAGAGGACCCTGTTGTGTGTGTGTGTGTGTGCCGCCAGCCCAGTTGTACCATTCATTCATGATTCAGGAATCAGGACAAATAACAACTTCCTTTTATAATAATATATTAAATCCACATTCCGAATGGGAAGGACGCTGATGGAGCAGTATCCGAGTGTAATCAATGTCAGAAAGGCGACTGAGCATCTCATTTCCATGTTTCCTTGCGAAAAGTCTGACCATGAACTTCCTTTTATAATATTTAATTAATATATTTAGTAGGGGCTTGCCCCTCCTGTTCTCTTAAAAATAAGTGTGACCATAGAGCAGTGATCTGCTCGCGACTGAAACTAGCAGCGAGGTGGAAAGCAAAGCAGAAAAAATGATTTTACAGGAAAGCTTCGAAATTGCTTCATGGTTACAAACAACTGCAAACAGAAGCGACAGTCAGGAGGTTACATTACATCGTACTGAAAATAGAACTGCACAGTAGAAATTTCACTGCCTCATCTTCCCCGCAATGAGCTGACAAATCACATCCAGCGTAACTGAAAATCATGTGAAAACTAAAGCCCCCTGGCATCAATTTTTCAGCAGCTTCCCAACTCATAAAACACAGCAGGTTATCCAAGGTTCGGAATTTCAGATATAGTATAGGAAGCACAAGGATACTAGCCCCTTTGGGAGGGCTCTTCCACCGGCTCCATGACCCGCTCCGTCTAAATCGTCAAAGACCGCAGTAAAAAACGGCTCCCACGAAGGAGCACCTAAGGAGTCATTCTTCATTTTGTACTAATTCTATAGAGCTAAAAAAATAACTTTATGTAGCTCCATTTATAGAAATACGCGAGAAGCCTTTTTATCAAACATATTTTTTAAACGGCTGCTCCGCTACCAGAGCCAATAACAAGAGAGAGGAGCTGGAGTGATAGAGAGGCCCTAAGGCGACTCCGCCGCGGAGGTACTTCTCCTTCCTACGGGTGGCGATCGACGAGGTAGTCGGTGGCCGGCGTACCTCAGGACGGCTTTGTCATTAAAAAAAAACTCTCGACGTACCGCAGCCCACGTATATGCAAGCAACAGCGTTCTGCAGCCCACGTACTATACCGCTGGTCGACGACGACGCCTCCTTGCCGCGTCATCGCCTACGTACGTATGTACGTGTTCAAGCTGCTAGCTTTCGCGGTCCTCCGGCCGAACGCACGCATGCATGCATGACGGCCGCCGCGCGCGCGCGCGCTCAAATGCTGGCGAGATCTCTGTCGGCTTGCCCAACAGAAACCGGAAGGAAACCGCCAACGCATGCATCATATCTCTCCAGCCTCCATGCATGCATGCATGGCTGCACGCGACGCGACGACGAAGCTGCAGATGATGGCGACGGCGGCCATGAGATATGATGAGAGACGAGAGGCTGGAGCCCGACGGATGGCCGCCACCGGCTGGCCGGCCTTGTCCCGGCCGGGCGGCCGGCATGAACCCGCGCGGACGATGACAACGACGACGCTGCGTGGACGCTGCCCCGTTTCACCGGCGCGCGATTCACTCTCGAACGCACTCACGCCATCGATTTGCTGCTTCAGTTCACACAAACGCGTGCGCCATCTCGCATCCGCTACAGCATTTTCTTTTTCTTTTTCATCAAAGCTGGGGAAACCATCCTTACTGAAGATAATCTGGCTAGACGAAACTGGAATGGTAGCAAACAGTGTAGTTTCTGTCGTGAACATGAGTCAATTCAACACCTTTTTTTCGATTGTAAATTCACACGTTTGGTATGGGCTTCTGTGTATGCGGCATGGGGTTTACCTAAACCATATAGCGTGAGTAACATGTTTAATGATTGGTTAAATTTAGTTCCAAAAAATTTCAAACCGCTGGTGTTTGTAGGCGCGGTAGCCTATGTTGGGATGTTTGGCGATGCAGAAATACAGCGGTTTTTGATAACAAAGTTTTAAATTTTTTGCAGGTCATCTTCACAACTTCGCATTGGCTCCACACATGGGCTATCCTACAACATACAGTATCGCGGGACATTCTTGTAGCAGCATCGCGTTCTTTGGTCCAAGTGGCTAAGGTTATTTTTCCCGGGCGTATGGATGGCAATCTAGTCTTAGGATTGACAGCTACTAGTTGCCAGGGTATCTTCACAAACTTTTGTATGGCTGTGTGCCGATTCGGTAGAGGCCGGAAACGTCTTTTCATGTGGATATATCGCCTCGATGTATCTAACTGAAAAATTAATAAATCATCCCTTTTCCAAAAAAAAGCTGATGAAAGATCACAAAGGTACGTAGCACAGCTTTAGGCGCTTGAAGCTTACTGCCTTTTCTTCTTTCTTCTGGAGCGATTAGATAGATCGGCAAGGCAACCCGGCCTTTAACTTGCAGTGTTTGATAAGCAAGCAAGCTAGCGCGCGGTGCGATCTCCAGTAGACTGTACACGCGAACTATATATATACGCGTTACTGTTGATTGTGTAAAGCAGTGTATTTTAGCAGCAACAACATGCATGCATATGGCAGTTTGTTTCTCTGGGATGATGTGGAAAGTATCTTTAAGACAATCAAGGTGCGGTACTCTGAACACTGGTTTTCGAAAACAACGGTCTGACGTGGGTATAACACGAAGGATTAGCACGTTTCAAAAAAAAAAAAAAACCCACACGAAGGATTAGCGATCCTCGCTCAACCGTGCATGTGTACGAGTGGCACAAACTATTGCCATGCATGCGTGATTGCATGTGAATATATGGCCACGCTTAATTTCCATGCTTGCAATGTGCATAATTTAACCGCTCACGATGGATTAAGGATGTAAGTGAATAGGTATCTATAGCCTGGCCAATTTGTATATATGACAACAAGTGGATAAACTTTATCATGGTATGATGATATTATTACCACAATAGTAGCTGCGACAAAGTGACACTTGGAAAAGGAATTGCCAAGAGGTATAAGTAATTATCTTTTGCTTGTAAGATTGTGCCTATTCTACTGATTTATGGTACTATACCGTAGTTTTACTGCAATGGTACTATACGACAATTATGACACCGTAAAATGTGCATGTGAAATCATCAAGATGCAAACTATGTTGTCACTAACGACACGCATACACACATCAATGTGGTGCTGGCATATGTATCTTCCCACTACCCGCCTACCGCATGGCTATAAATAGTGCCGGTCGTCCAACCATACCCTCTCATGAATCACTCTCGTCATTGCGTATGTATCAATTACAAGACATCAATGTCAAGATGCTCCGAAGTGAAGGTCACCATACCCCTCTTCGGCCTCTCTTGTGTATGTACTATCTCCTATTATAATAGCAACATCGATCGCTCGCTTATGGTTAAAATCTTCCTTTTGTACTTCAACATGTTGCTATTTTAATATATAACTCGCTGTTGTTTAATATTATCCTCTTATTTGTTCATCTCTGGTTAGTGTCCTTGAAGTTCATCCATGGTTGCATTTATTTTAAATAGACCTTTATACCACTTCCATTTTATTTGTCCATTATATTCCCATATTTATTGATTTTTTGTACTTTCATCTTACTCTACTATGGGCACAAATTATGCCCGTGGTGCAGGTATAGAATTTGATTTGATGCAAATAAATATCATCTTGAGATCCTTTGGTTGTTCCTTTTGGCTAAAGATCTATACAGTGACGTAGGAGCTCGCTTAAAATCACAATAGTTTGCATGTGGGCTAGATGTTCTTGTGTTAGTTGTGCAATGTTTCACACTTTAGGCGATTTGTAGTTTTTTTATATAAGTGAAAGTGTGATTTTTGATAAACAAATAGTGACCGCCAAACATAGGGATCAAATCTAAGAGACAAACTTGTCAATTGCAACATAAATGCGTGCTTCTTCTTTTTTACCTAGTTTACTTATATGTTTACATCACCATAGGACTTGAGCACACATGAGATCCTCCAAGAAACTGGCCCGGCAGATTTTGACATTGACGAAGTCACTACATGCGCCTCACTATTTCATTATAGTGAGAAAGGTTTGTTGTCCAAGCCCAACCTCTGTATTAGTCTGAAAGATCACCGTGTGCTATCCTATGTGTATATTCTCCATTTCTTTTTTTAGATAGAGGAGATGTTTGTAATACTGAAAAAACCTAGCTAAACAAATTCCTCTCAACAAGGAAGTAGAAAAAACCAGCAATGATGACTTGGGAAATTAAGTGAAAGTCTCTTTTAGATCCATGTAATTTTTTTTACACGTACGTCAGGATAACAAGAACACTCATAACACATGTATCAAGCCAATTTAGGTTGCTTTACTTGTAGGCAGGCTTAGCTTGCAGCACAGTGTCACCAGGTATACACACACTATCTCCATGGTTGATCTCTATCACATTAGCATGGGACAAATCTCTCCTACATGGCAACAACCCTCCTTTATTTACCCACCGCTATTGACCTGGAAGGAGAAGGCTCTAGAATGCAGACGCATATACATGTCACTTGAGATATCCAACACTACCCCAAAGTCCACAACACCTTCAAGCAACATGGGTACAGACAAAAACACCCTGCCTGGCAATGCGCAAAGTACTACCTCCGAACCCCCTATAAATACATATGCATCAGGGCCCAGAGATTTTCATGTACACAAACAATTCTTGAGATATATAGATCACACACTCCTTTACACCTACACACCATATGGTAGTACTATAGCTAGGAAGTAAAACCATCCAAAGCCGCTAGGGCTCACCGTACCATTGCAAGAAACCATATATAGCTAGCTAGAGAAAGTAGTGGCTATCACTCCAAGAAGCCCAAAACACAGTATATATATGGCTTATTCCTGATCTCTCGATCTCTTCCTCTGTATGCTCGTTCCCGGGGCATATATGGTTTCCAACTAACCTAGCTACTAGCTAATAATATTCAGGCCAGTGATCGTAGTGTGTGTGTGTGTGTTTCGCAAAAAAAAAAAGGTTAGATATATATATATATATAGTGTGTTAGCGGAATTATTGTTGATGGACATGGTTGGGTACCAACAGAGGAACTGGGGGAGCGACGATGATGGCGTGGACTGGAGCGACCACCGGACGTGGGGCCCGCACGTGCACCGTGGTCACCGGCTGTGGGCGGCGATGTCCGCCGCCTTCTGGATCTACGTGTACAAGGTGCGGCGGTGCGGGCTGCTGCACAGCCACGACTGGACGGCGTGCCCCTACGCGCACAAGGGGGAGCGCGCGCGCCGCCGCGACCTCCGCAGCTTCCCCTACCTCCCGATGACCTGCCCCTGGTTCCGCTCCTCGCAGCAGTACCACCTGCAGGCCCGGACGGGGGCGGCGCCGGCGTGCGTGCGCGGCAACCACTGCCGCTACGCGCACGGCGTCTTCGAGATGTGGCTGCACCCGGCCAAGTTCCGCACGGTCATGTGCGAGCGCGGCATGGGGTGCCCGCGCCGGGTCTGCTTCTTCGCCCACTTCGCCGGCGAGCTCAGGGGAGCGAACGACCCAGTGCCGCTCGTCGGAATGCCGCCGCCGCCGCCCCGCATCCTGTTGCGCGCCCCGCCGTCGTCGTCGCCGCCGCTCTCCTCGTTGCCTTTATCGCCTCGCCGCCGGGTTGTCGTTGATCATCTCAGCATGCAGCAGCGGCAGGCGGTGCCGCCGCCGCCGGGCAACAAGACGATCCTGCTGTACGGCGGCGCGGCTGGCGGCGCCTCTTCGTCGTCGTCATCGTCCCCATCCCCCGTTGCTGCCGTCGCTCTCGCTAGGGCGGTGACGGTGCCGGCGCTGCCGCAGGCCGCTACCTCGCCGGACGACGAGGAGGATGATCGTCCTACTAGCTCCTCTGACGACGGATCCGTGGCGGGCGACTACCCGCATTTCGATCTCATCAAGGACATGATCTGATCTATATATCCATGATTGATGAGATAGAAAGGTAAGAATTCTGTAATTTACATGGAGTGCTTGCTAGTAACTACATAGCACACGAGAATCCGTGTGCATGCGTCCTTAATATGATACGTTTTAACGTTTCTGTCTGCTATATACTTTACATGTCACTCAGGCAGTGCATGGCTTCCATGCGTGCGTTTGGATGCATCGGCGCCGCGCCAGGTGGAGGTGCTCTGGACACGCGCAAGAGAAGGACGTCAGCATATATGTATAGTAGCCTGCCGCCAAAAGATCCGTCTGTGTCTGTAATCATTTTTTGCGGATGTGTATGTACCTGGTAAATGAATAATTTGTAAATTAATTGTCTCTGAATTATTCTTAGGGCAAAATTGCCTCCGCAATTGATGTGTGGGTGTGTATGTACTTGATAAATGAATAATTTGTATATTAATCTATATTACTATTATATTGACTACATGTTCATATATAGTGTCCGATCCTTCAGTTTTTTTTATAAGCATTTGCTGTGGATTACATGCTCATATTCTCTCAGTAAGCGATGATTAATTCTTTCCACCAACACCTTGCAGCACAATCTCGAGGCCAAAACAGTAGCAAGGATCAGCGTTGGTTTTAGAGTTTAGAGAGAAAAATCGAACTCAAGAAACGACCAGACGGGCTTTTCACTCGGCGAAAAGCTTGGGCTCACCAATCTACCCAGCTCAGGCACAAACTGGGCTGTATGCTGGCCTGTAAAGGAACAAAAGGCCTGGACCGTACCGTAGGAACGAGCTCCATGCATGTTCGCCAGCTCAAACCCTATGCGAAGCTGATTAGTATCTTCTGTTATCTTCCCCTTTAAAATACAACACGGGAAGATAACAGCTTCCTTTTAGTCCCGGGCCTTGGTAAGGTACACCCTCTTACCTCCCAAAAGGTAAGAGGTGAATAAAATCTGGACCCTTCATTTTACAAAAAAATAAACAGTAATTAAAAAGTAAAGAAATTGTTGAGATGTGCAGCAGTTCCTCCTCAAATCAAGGCTTTTCCAAACCAACTGGATGCGAACATGCATGCGTCATTTTTTTCTGTCCACACATGGGTCTCGCTAGACATATGATTTGAGGAAAAAATATTCAAGTGAAATTGGAACATGTGTAAAAGATACACTAATGGTAAAGAATATTCAAGGATATCAACAAAAGTTTGTGGGATAAATCGAATATAACTAAATTTGCATCACATTCAAGTGTGAACGGTGCAAAATGATTGGTTTAAGGGTTTCCATGTAATTAACTATAGACGTGAATATGTAGTAGACAAGTTCTCAAGATACAATAAAAAATTTTGACCGAAAGATGCAATAAAAATTACCTAAGAAAATGATAACTTTGGGTGTAGATATGCAAAAGTAAAGGTTTTGATCGGATTGAGAATATATAAGTACTGGAAAAGGTTATTTGCAGTTTTAACGAGGGAAGGTGACAATATAATAAATATAGATGAAAGGTGGAGGGCTAGATAGCAAATTCTCTTTATCCAAGGGAGAAGCGGTTTTCCTCCTTAGTCCGTGGGAGAAGCCGCCAGCGGAGCCGGGCGGGTAGTTTTCCCGTAGGGTGGGCCGGTTTTTGCACCAGGTATTGTTTTTCTCTGGTTTTAGCCAAGGGTTGACGATTTTTATCTGGTTTAGCTCGTCAGGATTGGGTTCTGTCCGGTTTAGGACTTCACGGACTGATCTAGCGTAGTTTTGACGTACGAAAGTCAACCAACGACAGAAACAGTCCTCACGTTAGGATTAGAGAGAGATTTGATGATTCTCTTTTTGTAAGTACAATATTTTGAGATGGCACGTCACCAACACGAGGGGCCGTGCCTCATACAAATACTTATTACAAAATGAACTGAAGAACAATATGAGTTTTTACTCGTTTACATAGGAAGAAGAAGAGTCCATTTATCAAGTACATATATACACGCCAACACAGTTAGATAGGAAGTCAATTCATTAAGACAATCTGAGTTTTTACTCGTTTAGATATAGGAAGTTGGTAGTTGACAATTTACCCATTTATCAAGTACATACACGCCCAGTCGCCCACACAATAAGATAGGAAGTCAATTCATTTATCAAGTACATACACACCCACGCATTGGCACATTGTTGCAGAGACACAGAGATCGATGCTGTGACGAGCAGAACCATGGCAAAGTTACGGCGTTGTAGGGGAAGCTACGCGGGTCGTGACGCTGGGCGCACGTACTCCTCCTCGTGCTCGTACTATACGTGCACACGTCGTCCAGCCATGGCTGTGCAGCTGCGGGCACCGGTGCACCTTGTACACGTAGATCCAAAAGCGTCGGATAACGCCGTCACAGCCGGTGACCACGGCTCGCCGATGCATACAACGCCGATACGTGGCTTGGGTGCGCGCCGCCACTCAACGTCGTCCACCGCCGGAACCTGTCGCGGTAGCCATGGATGATGGAGGACACATGTCCATCATATCAAGAATTAATTCCTTTTTATATATGCTAAATCACAATAATCTAAATGGTACACGACTACACACGATCACTGGATTAGGTGAGTTGGAGAAAGAGATCGATCAGGGTCATGGTGTTTTGGGCTCCGATCCGATCAGTGATGGCTATTATTTGCTCATGTACGTTCTTATGGTTTTTTTTCAATGGAGCATTGATGTGACCTGTCATTTAACTTCTCCTACTACCATGATATAAACATGTGTGATTAGGGGTAAAGGGCCCTAGATTTCGCACTAGAAATTTTAAGGTTCGGGCTCAATATTAGAGCCAGACCAAAATACTACTAGTTTTTTTAGCTAAAATTAACTAGGATCAAGTTGGATTTTGAAGGAGATATAATGGTCATGATTCATTTCCACCCCTAATGATATGTATACGTCTTGTTTATTTAGGAGACTTTGTGTAAAAATTTAATAATTTCCAGGTCACTAATGGTGGGGAGAGGTTGGCCATGATGAGCGATTTGTCTCATGCCACTTGAGATACATGTATTGTGGAGTTTCATTTTTAGTGAAACACAATAGTACAAGCACAAACAATACTCGTACAGACGTATGCATGCTCACAAAAAGAAATACACGCACACACATCTTACCCCGTACGAGTATCCTTGGAAAGACTAAGCCGATGAATCTTGAGATTGATGAAGCCACTACATTATTCTGACATGTAAGAAAATAGATCAAAATGAAACTTTCACGTAAATGGGTAAAGTCTGTTGTTCTCTCTGCTTCCTTGTTGAGGTGAGTACTTTATTTATAATAAATATTTAGAAAAACAACAATTTTTTTAATTATAGTGAAATATATATACTGTAACAATACTTTATGTATGCCCATGTAAACATCAAGTAACAAAAGAAAAAAGAAGCAGTTATATATGTTACAATTGACATATTTTTCTCTCAGATTATATCCCCATGTTTAATTTGGTTATTCTTTGTTTATTAAAAAACAATCACATTTTCACTTATATGCCAACAATTATAAAGCAACCCACATGTAAAACATAGCATAATTAATACAAAAAACATTCAATCCACATGCAAATTTTTGTGATTTTAGGTGAACGATTCACAGCTACGGTGCGTGATCATAAATATAATACACATTACTATTGATCTTAAGCCACATAAGATCAAATAAAGGGTATCAAGAAGATATTTGCATCGAGTCGAATTCTACCACACCATAAGCAGAATTTGTGCCTATGATAGAATAGAATAATACAAATCAATTAATATGGGAATATATGGGAAAATAAAAATAGATCTAGTATAGTATGATTAAAAATAGATGCAGCAATGGATGAACTTCAACAACATGACCTAGGGAGGAATAAATGAGTGGACTACGATTAAACAAGAAGAAGTTAGGAGCTTGAAATTGTAAGTAAGAGATATTAACTGTAGCCCAGTAATAAAATTGAGTTAGGGATGGTGCTTGGGAGATAGTACATACATGATGAGAGAGGCCAAAGAGCGGCATGAAGACCTTTACTTGAGAGCATCGGGTATCGATGTTTTGTGATTGATACCTATGCATACAAGAGCCATTGTGAAGGGGTACGGTAAGGCCCACGCTATTTATAGCCCTGGGCCAACGACAAGATATGTATGCCACCACCGCAATGACGTGTGCATGCGTGTCGTTATCGACAAAAATAGTTTGCGTGTTGATAATTTTCGGGCGCGTACCCTGCGGTGCTAACTGTTATATAGTACTTTTGCAATAAACTATAGTAGTACCATAAATTAGCAGCAGCCTCAATCCTATGGGCAAACATTGATTACTTTACACCTCTTGGTAATTCCTTTTCAAGTGTCTCTTTTGTCCACTTCATTTACATCCTTGGTCAATTGTTAGTGGCTAAATTATGTGATGAACCCAATCATTATAGTTAAGTAGTAATTTCTATCCATTTTAGTTTAACACATATAGCAGCATTGCGCGCATGATGGAAATAAATAAACATATATGGCGCGCTATAGTTTGGGTCACTTGTGCATATGGGTGAGGATCGCTGCTAATTGCTTTTTGTTTGCGGGTAATTGCTATATTTTCCTTCGTGTGATCGTGTCATATCCACGTTGGATTGTTGTCTCCGAGAACCTGTATGCAGAGCACCTTGGCTGTGTCCTGAAAAGATACTTTGCATCCAGAGTTCCAGACAAAACAAACTGCCTGCATTATATTATCATTGCAAGAATACACTGCTTTACACAATCGACAGTCACATATACACGCGTGTACAGTCTACCAGAGTTTGCACCGCTTGCTTAAATTGCTTGTCCAACACTGCAAGCTAAACTTGTCTTTCCGTGTTTCCGATCAAATCGCTCGAAAAGATAGTACTTTCTTGCCGAAAGCTGTGTTACGTTTCGATCTGATGTATATCTCTTGCTTTAATCAAAGGTCGTAGCCGATGGCGCGCGCGTTTATACGTATATATGAACTGAAGCATATATATATATATATATATATATATATATATATATATATATATATGAAATCGCGCGCCGGGGAAACAGCAGCTAGCCAGCGTCCACGGCAGCGCTGGTAATTTACCGTCGCCTCGCATGGCGTGCAGCCATGGAGAACGAAGCGCCAGGAAGGCCCTGAGCGCGCGCTGCGGCTTGTAATGGCGTTGGTGGTTTCCAATACGTTTCTGTTGGGCAAGCCGACAGATGGATCTCACCAGCACAGCACTTGCGGTTTATTTCTAATTTACGTAGTATTTTTCACGTACTGTAGCAGCGTTTGAAACTAAAGGAAGAACCAGATTAAACTGTTCCAAACAGACTCTAATTTAATGGAATCATCAAATTAGCCGCAGCGTTTGAATGTTCGTTTGTTTGGCTTATCAGCCAAATATATAAGGTCAGAATCGGTATATCAATTGCCACTGCGCGCAGACTTCTTGCGTACTACTTCATCCGTTTCAAATTGTAGGTCGTTTTAGCTTTTCTACGTTCATAGATTTTGATATGCATTAGTAAAAACTATGAACCTAGAAATCCCAAAACGACCTATAATTTAGAACGGATGCAGTAGCAGTCTAAGCAGTAGCACAGCCGACACCGGCCGGTGAGCTAGCACAACGAGATGGCGAGAAAGCACGAGACGGAGCGGTGAAGTTTCATGACCGCTGTCTGGATGGTGCTATAGCGCATGACATATGCGCCTAGCAAATCACACCATTTTTTTTCTTTTTGATTGGATGATGGTGATTCCACCGTATTTTTTCCTTACTCTTTTTTGTTTGATGGTGATTCCCTTTCTGGTGCAGCCTGCTTAAAGGCCCATTCCAATATAAAAGTGCTCAAATAATAATAATAAGAACCCACAACAGATACTTAAAAAAAAGAACTGAAGAACGATCTGAGTTTTTACTCGTTTAGATAGGAAATTGGTTGATAATTTACCCATTTATCAAGTACATACACGCCCACACAATAAGATAGGAAGTCAAAGTACATATACCCACGTGCGCATTGCTGGAGAAACAGAGAGATCTCCATCACACACATATTCAATGTATATCGGGCACACAGGTCGGTCACTGCTGCTGGTGTTCCCATCTTGCGCGCTTGAGGATCCAGCCTCCTGCTGCCGCGGCGCTTGAGGATCACCTTTCTATATATTTCATCATCAGATCGATCACCACCATGTCCATGATGAGATCGAAATGCGGCTAGCCACGCGTCCTCGGAGGCGGAGAAGCTGAGGTTGTTCATCTCTCCGGCGGGATCCTGATCTCGTCGTCCGGCGACGCCTGCAGCGCCGGCGCCGGAGCCACCATGGCGACCTCGGCAGGGCATGACGACGACGACGGCGAACAAAGTGCCGCCGTACAGGCGGACCTTGCCCGGCGTGGCCTGCATGGCGAGGTCAACCCGACGAGGGACAAGAGGCCGGCGAGTGACGACACGCGGGCCGGGGTTTTCCTCGCCCTTGAGCTCTCCGGGCCGGGTACGTAGTGCGCGAGAAGAAGCACACCCGGCGCCGGCACCCCATCCCGCCCTCGCACATGACGGTGCGGAACTTGGACGGGTGCAGCCATAGCTCGAACACCCCGTGGGCGTACCGGCAGTGGAGGCCGCGCCCCCGTCCGTGCCTGGTGGTGGTGCTGCCGCGACGAGCCGAACCACGGGTGGTGATGCCCCCCTTGTGCTCGTACGGGCACGTCGTCCAGCCGTGGCTGCTCGGCTGCCGGCACCGGCCGGTGTACCTTGTACACGTAGACCCAGAAGGCGTCCGGCATCGATCGCCGCCCACTTCCGGGTACGATGGCTCGCCCATGCATACAACGTGGCGTGCCGCCACTCAACGTCGTCCGCCGTCGGAACCTGTCGGTAGCCATGAGCCCATCAAGGAGCACATATATGTCCATCAAGAATTCCTTGTGCTAACACACTACTACGATCACTTGATTAGGTTGTTAGTTGGAGGAATTCAGATCAGGATATTTGCTCATGTTGTTCTTATGATTTTCTTGCAATGGTGAGACCTATATATGGTTTTACTTTCTGTTACCATGGTATACGTGTGTAACGTGTGTGATGTGTATATATGGTAAGCAGCGATTTGTTTGAGTACACAAAATTTCTATTCTCTAGACTCACCCAAAACAAATTAAAAAATGCATGCACACGCATCTTACCCGTAGGAGCACCACCCGAAAGACTAGGCCGGTAAATCTTGAGATTGATGAAATCACCACATTATCCTGACATGTAAAAAAGTAGATCCAAATGAAACTTTCACATGAATGAGTATAGTAGGATTAAACAAGGAGTTAGGAGGTTGAAATTGAAAGTAAGAGATTTTAACTGTAGTCATAATAAAACCAAGTAAGGGATGGTACTCGAGAGCTAGGACGTACATGAGAGAGGCTAAAGAGTGGCATGGCGACCTTCACTTGGGAGCATTGTGGTATCGATGTTTTGTCATTGATACCTATGCATACAAGAGCCATTCTTGAAGGAGAACTGTTGGGCCTGCGCTATTTATAGCCACAGGCCAGCGACAAGATATGTATGCCACCACCGCAGTGACGTGTGTATGTGTGTCATTATCGACAAAATAGTTTGTGTGTTGATAATTTTCGGGACGCGTTTCTTGTGGTGCTAACTGTCGTATAGTACTTTTGCAATAAACTATAATAGTGCCATAAATCATCAGCAGGCGCAATCCCACGGGCAAAACCTAATTACTCACACCTCTCAGTAATCCGTTTTCAAGTGTCCCGGCCTTTTGTCCAAATTTTTACATGCTTAGTTAATTGCATGCGAGTGGCTAAATTATGTGATGAACCCAATCATTTTAGTCAAGTACTAAAATTTATCCATTTTAGTTTCATGCATATAGCAGGCAGTATTGCACGAATGACGGGAACAAAAATGGCTATAGTTTGCGCCGCTCGTACACACGGTTGAGGATCGTTCTATTTTCCTTGGTGTGATCGTGTCATATCCACGTCGGATTGTTGTTTCCGAGAACCGGTGGTTGTGTCCTGCGTTATTATCGCTATACAAAATACACTGCTTTGCACATCAATCAACAGTCACGCATACGCGTGCAATGTACCAAATCGGACCGCTTGGTTGATTGCTTTTGCTTATATATATCCAACCCTGCAAGCTAACTTGGCTTGCTTTAATTTATCGATCTAATCACTCCAAATGAGAGGAGAAAAGACGGTAACTTTGTAGCCGAAAGCTATGTTACGTTTCTTCTTCTATCTCTGCTAGCTTGCCTGGCGGTTTCCTGATTCTGTTGGGCATGCGGCCATGTCATGTGTTGGGCCGGGACATACACGAGGCCGGATCCTGTCCGGCCGTCCGGCTGATGGGCCGCGTCGCGAAGGCCGAAGGCCAGCGATGATTTGGGCTGGGCTACAAGCCACAACTGCGGGGATCACAAGATGCGAGCTGCCTACCACTTGATAGGAGATCGAGATGCCAACCACTTGTCTCACTGTTCGTGATGACTACTACTCCCGATGGCATATGATGCCTGGAGATTCTATATATTAATTAACTGGCTGCCCCACTTGGTAATTTTCGTAGACAATGCTGTACTCCACGGGGAATATTAGGGTCCATATATATACATGTAAGCAGTCAAGTCAATGGTAACCTTTCAAAACAAAACAAAAAATCAAGTCAATGGTGTGGTCAGCTTGAACATTGCTTGCGTCGATCGATCTGATCTCTCACTGATGGTTAAACCGGGTCTGTAATAAACGTCCACATCCACTTGCTCGATCACGGCGAGTTCCTTAGTCTAGTCGTCGTACCTTTGAGTCGATGCCGCACGGCGCCATACTTCCAATAATTTTAACTAGCACTCATTTATTGCAATCGTGCCGGTCCATTTTTTAAAAAAAATCTTAGCTGGCCGGGTCGTTGTGGCGCGTTAACTTCTGCGCAGTTTCTCACACGCAGCCATTACCTCACACGGCCTGTTCTAGTCGCAGTAGTGAGTCGCGAGGTTTATCTAGATCAGCTGTCTATTACATTACATATTTGCATCACATTGGTACTGCTTTCTTCTGTTTCAAAATGTAGATTGGTCTTAGTTAGTTTCATTGAATACTGTTTAAGTTAAACTTTAATAACATTAACTAAGTTTATATAAAAAAATACATTAACATCTCATGCTAGATTTAACATAGTTGTTTTGATGTTGTGGATATTTGCACTTTTCTAAGAACTTGATCAAAGTTAACTTAGGAACTAAAAAAAGTTAAATTTTTGACATGATGAGAGTATGTACGTCCCAAGAAGCAGCCAAATTTTATATGCGTAGTGGGGTGAAATGTGGAAGACGACTCGGAACTTCAACCCAGTTACAAAATGTTAATTGATATGATATACAGTTTCGTACCTAACAAGTGTTCGGTAGTTGTTCGACGTACGGCTTTGTTTTTTCATCTTTCTCTAATCTAGTATTATCCCTTTATATAATATATATCTATCAGCCAAGATCGACATGCATATATGCACTCCATTTCCCAGCTCCGGCCTCTACATCTATTGCGCGCGCTATTGGACTGTACTTGACAGTGTAATGACAGTGATGACGACCACAGTTTCTCCTTCAAGCTTACGTGATTGTCATGTTAATTACTAGCCACACCCGTGTGTATGTAGCTGGGTTCCAGGGTGTGCTTGGTTCCATCAGGAGGAAAAAAAACAGCCGAGCTACAGTGAGCCTGAAGTTTCTTGCAGGAGGGGACATTGTTTTCACATCACATCAGACTATCACTATCAGAGAGACGATCCGAACTGATTACTGATACCTTTCAAGTCAAATACTGTGCTCGTCAAGATAACCACTGGAGCACTGCCTCGGATGTCAAGAGGGGTCGAGAACGCCTGCACATACTGATAGATGCATCGACATCGACCCTGGTCCTGTTAACGTACTGGCCGCGCAGCAATTTTCAAATTTTTAGTCTTTGCGTGATAGCTATACATGCATGGGCTTCGCAATTAATTTCTAGTAGTGAGATATATAATTAATGCTTGTTAAATAAGCAACAAAAACGTACCCATTGTTTCAACACAGCCGGCCGGGGACGGGGTTTTTCTACCAAACTGTCTTGCTGGTCAACTATATATGCTCAAGTCCACGATCATGCTGGACTTCATGTATTGCCTTGCCCGGTGATGATCGACGATCAAGTGGCGGCAGAAGCCAAAAGCTCAGCATCAGCAAGCAGAAGCAGCTTCCTGCTTATAAAAGCTCGCTCGACCCATGAGCTCCATGCATGCCAACCGGAGTACGACCTTAATTAAGCTACTAATTAAGCTAGACATACTAGACGCCTCCAAACAGTACGTACACGTGTGAGCGGCGGCGGCGGCATGTCGGTTCCCGTCGTCCACCGCCTCCTCCTCGCCGTCGCCCTGGTTTCCATCGCGGCGACGTCGCCGGCGGCCGCGGAGGACACCATCCTGGGACACAAGTGCGGCAAGCCAGCGGCGGCGGGCAACGCCAGCAGCGACGCCGCCGCCTACAGGTCCAACCTCAACGCGCTGGCCGCCATACTCGTCGCGGGCGCGCGGGCGAACGGCTCCGCCGTCGGCGCGGTCGGCGCCGACGCGCCCGGCGTCGCGCTCTGCCGGGGCGACTTCACCGGCGACGTCTGCGCCGGGGGGCTCCGCGACGCCCTGGCCAGCGCCGTCAACGACTCCGAGAACGCCTTCGGCTGCGCCCAGCAGGTCAGGGACGTGACGCTCTTCTACGACCGGTACCAGCTGCGGCTCTCCGGCGCCGACTTCCTCTCCGGCGACAGCGCCGCCACCCCAGGTGGGCCGGCAACAACACCAACTTCGTGACGCCCCCCGACGCCGCGCGGCGGTTCGACGGGATGGTCCGCGAGCTGGTCACCGCCATCGCCGGCGTCGCGGCGGAGAGGCCGGACAGGTACGCGACGGGGCGGTCGTGGTTCGAGGAGAAGCGCCTGACGCTGTACGGCCTGGTGCAGTGCACCGTAGACATGTCGCCGGAGCGGTGCCGGGCGTGCCTCGGCGGCCTCATCACGGCGTTCCCGGCGACGTTTCCCAGTGGGCAACATGGCGGCAAGATCCTTGTGCCGCGCTGCACCGTGCGCTACGAGACGGACGACACCTTCTTCAACACTGCCAACTTGACAGTCGACATGCATAAGCCCAAACGTACGTCCTCGCAACTTGTTTTGGATATTGCTAAAATAGTATCCTATATACACATTAAAAATATCTAAATTTAACTTAGCAAAAAAAACACTGAAAGTATGTACAACTATTTGGACGTACTATTTTTTTCATAATAATGTCTCCCAATTATGACTTGATCATTTCAGTAAGTGAAAAGGGTTAATTGTTTTGTGTTTTTTATTTTGCGAAAAATTACCTTTGTGTGAATTAGGGATCAAAGTTGGTTTCTTGAGTACAACTAGTACTCTGTTTTCTTGAGTTGGTTTTAACCGTCGTTGATCCTGAATGACTGCACAGCGAGCAAGTCTTGGCTCTGGGCCACCATAGCGGCTGTCTCTGCAACAGTGTTGGCTGCTAGTTTTCTTCTGCATAGATGGATCAAAATAAGAAGAAAAAGAGGTATATATGTCACTTTATACTAGCACAAAGAATCTTCCAAAAAATTCCCTTCTTGGCTGAACATGAAAAATGTTGAATTTCTATCTGTGATCAGAACTTGCTCGGACGGAACTACGAAGGCTGTCGATTGCTGTGAAAAGTGTGATCAATCTCTGGAGGATGGAAGAAGGCAACTCAGGGTTTTCGCTCTACGACTTTTCTCAAATGAAAGGTGCTACAAATGGATTTTCTGTTGAAAACAAGCTTGGACAAGGTGGATTTGGTGCCGTATATAAGGTGTTTAAGTCATTTTCAGTGATGTTCTTTTCTTGAGGGAATTTCAGTGATGTTCGTACATTAAGTGTTACCTCTATCTTCAAACTAAAATAATTGTTCTAACTAAATACAATATATACTTGGCGCTGTCAGGGTCTGTTGCCTAATGGGCTGGAAATTGCAGTAAAAAGACTTGGTCCATGTTCTTTACAAGGTTTGCTCGAGTTCAAGAATGAGATCCAGCTCATTGCAAAGCTTCAGCACAGGAATCTAGTCAAGCTGTTGGGCTGCTGTATCGAAGGGGAGCACGAGAAGATTTTGGTGTATGAGTTCATGCAAAACAAAAGCCTAGACCTCATCATCTTTGGTATGCCAACAAGACTACCTTGAAAACTTCTCCAAAACAAAAATTTCCCCTTGAGAAATTCTTACCCTTGAAAACTTCTCCAAAGAAACAAAATCTTCCCCTTGAAAATGCACTGTAGCGTAGTTAGACCAAATTTTTGTATGACGAAACTGCTTGTGTATTTTATTCTTAATTTTAATCTAACTGCAGTGGTATTTAATTTTGCAGACAATAAAAAGGGAGTGTCACTAGACTGGCCTAAACGTCTGAACATAATCGATGGGATATCTCAGGGGCTTCTCTACCTCCACATACACTCGCGCCTCTGCGTTGTCCATAGGGATCTCAAAGCCAGCAACATTCTCTTAGACAGCGAGATGAACCCCAAAATTTCAGATTTTGGGATGGCTAGGATCTTCAGCTCCAGCGTGGCCGAGTCAAACACCACTAGAATTGTAGGCACACAGTAAGCATCTCCCTCTGAAGACACCTAATAATTTTCAAACCGACGATTGTACTATTGTTTACTTGTACGGTCAGTCCACTGAATTTTTTGTTTGTTTTGTATGATCATCAAGTGGCTACATAGCTCCAGAGTATGCCTCGGATGGAGTTTGCTCGGTCAAATCTGACGTCTTCAGCTTCGGCGTCGTGCTCCTGGAGATCATCAGCGGGACGGTGACCACCGGGTCCTACAGATACGATGGCAAACTGTACAAGCTCATCGCATACGTGAGTATCAAATGATTTTATTTCCCTGCTCACTGAAGATTAAAACTAGTCAGAAAAAAAAACAGCACGTACATGTGGTCTAATTTCCTTTCCTTGTATTGTAGGCTTGGATGCTCTGGAAAGCCGGGCAATGGCAGGAGCTGGTCGATCGTTGTTTAATTGGCAACAATGGATACCACTTGACGATGGAGAGATACGTCCATGTGGCCCTTCTCTGCGTTCAGGAGAGAGCGGACGACCGCCCCGCCATGGATGAGTTCAATGTGCGCCCCTTGGGCACCGAAATGTCTGCGTCCTGCGACATGAGCATCAGCATAACCTTGTCGAGATAGCATCAGTTTTTGTCATTTTATATGTATGTTGTAATAGCATATATAACTATACTGACATGACATCCAATGTGGTGACCGTTGGCACTGAGCTCGCCCACTGACGACGATGCACGTACGCAATGTGAATTGTGGACTGTGGAGTGCTCTCCTGACTGTTCTATTCAGATGCCTGCTGATGTGTTCCACCAGCCATGTGAAGCAAGAAATGTCTCTCCGATAGTCTGAGATGTTAAGACGGGAAGATCGAAGTACCCTGAAGGGAAATACTTGTTGCTAATTAATACGTCAAACCTTCAAAGGCACTTCAATTTTGCATAACTACCTTGTTAACAGAGCAGGGGAAAGGAAAGGGTGATCAGTTCCACATCTGGCACGAACAGGCGGCAGTTGCCCAATTAGGTTCAGTGCAATCTCAATCACTGAGCATAAGGACGCCAAAGTTCATCGGGAGCCAGGTGGTGCGTTTATAAGTCAGGACTCAGGAATGTCTCTTGAAAGAGAGTCTCAGAAGAATCATTAGCCACAGCCTACGGCATTGCAGCTTTACAGTACGCAAAAGTCAAATAGTACTCTTTTTTTTATGCAAAAGTCTCCGGAAAAGCATCAGTACTTGTTTCTGAAAAAAAATGGAAAGCCAAATACTCGATCAATAAGATCTTGGGGCTCTGCTGGGTGCTTAACTCTAACAGGCATGTGTGTATGATCTGTCGCTGGTGTTTAGGACAGCATGCCTCCACAGAGGTACACACTGACGAGATGTACGTAGTTCAGAATGGAGAGCATTGAAGTTGGAAAGTTCAGGAAATTGTGCCTCGCGCACACAGAGTTTCAGAGTTACTGTAATTGTGCCCCAGGGAAAGAACCAAGAGACGACAGCAGACATGCAGAGACCTTAGGCAGAGACAAGGACGGCATACCAAACTCAGAGACTTTGGCACCACAGCAATTACAGCAATTGAGTCTCTTGCGATACCAAAACCAAATCCATCCCCACTAGCGAGAGGCAGGCATCTCCTACTTCCTAATCTTGGAGTTAGAGAACGGCCAGACTCTCATTGTCCAAGGAAACAGAGGTCCCTCGTTCGGTTTGTTTCGGGCCGGTCACCTAAACTAAACCGCCACCTAACCTGCTGACCACCAGAGACACCCAGCTTTTGGGACGCGAAATTCACATCAACCCTGCTGACCCTGCGCACGCCAGCAGTCAGCTTCATTCATTCCCAGATGGCACACGGAGGAGCTGGCCGGCCGGCCGGGATCTGCGACGGCGACGGCGACGGCAGGCCGGGCCCGGGCAGGTGGACATGACAACGAGACTCCTGTTTGTTTAGCTACCATATCTAGCGCGCACTGTTCGCAGCACAACCGTCAAACCAAACTTCCTGCACCTGCTCACTCTCCGATCACCACCATATCAACCATGCCACGCCGACGAATAACTCAATCGAGAACATTTTATTTCTTCTCCTTCCATTATTGGCCGGTGAGCGAGCTCCTTCTCCTCGTTCCTTGGAGATCGATCGATCTTGAGCTGATTAAGGCAGCTAGCTGCGGGGTGAATCATCATCCGATCACCTGCTCCCATCGTCGGCTACCTGCTATATATATATATATATATATTGTACGTACCCTAGCTAGCTACTGCTTGCTCTGAGAGACTGTAACTAGCTAGAAGCATGGTGGGTTGGGCGGCGGCAATGGCGGCGGTGCTCTGCGCGGCGGCGGCGGCGGCGGGTTTAGTAAGAGGGGAGGTGGTGGTGGATGAGTTCGGGGCGGGCGCGTCCTTCATCTTCGGGGACTCGCTGGTGGACGCCGGGAACAACAACTTCATCCCCTCGCTGTCCAGGGCCAACATGACCCCCAACGGCATCGACTTCGCCGCCTCCGGCGGCATGCCCACCGGCCGCTTCACCAACGGCAGGACCATCGCCGACATCATCGGCGAGATGCTGGGCCAGGCAGACTACTCGCCGCCGTTCCTCGCCCCCAACACCACCGGCGGCGCCATACTCAACGGCGTCAACTACGCGTCGGGAGGTGCAGGAATACTGAACACAACAGGCAAAATCTTCGTGAGTTCATCCACCGGCCAGTAATCTATGGATTCCCAAATTCTTCAGATCCATCATGCACATATGGCATCAGGTTGTTATATATCGCTAACTGAAGATATGTATATTAATGTGTTCAGGTGAACCGGATCGGCATGGACCTGCAGGTGGACTACTTCAACATCACGAGGAAGCAGCTGGACGAGCTGCTGGGCAGGGACAAAGCCAGGGAGTTCTTGAGAAGGAAGGCCATCTTCTCCGTCACCGTCGGCTCCAACGACTTCCTCAACAACTACCTCATGCCGGTCCTCTCCACCGGCACGCGGATCTCCGAGTCGCCGGACAGCTTCATCAACGACCTCATCTTCCACCTCCGAGACCAGCTCACGGTGCGTGCTTGCACTGCACAGCTTCAATCACCACTCAGCATATACTATCCAGCAATGGCAGCAGCTCCTGATGAACGAGTGTTGCTCTGCAGAGGATGTACACGCTGGACGCCCGCAAGTTCGTGGTGGCGAACGTGGGCCCGCTGGGGTGCATCCCGTACCAGAAGACGATCAACCGGGTTGGGGAGGAGGAGTGCGTGAAGCTGCCCAACCAGCTGGCGGCGCAGTACAACGGCCGGCTGAGGGAGCTGCTCATCGAGCTCAACGGCGACCTCCCCGGCGCCAGGTTCTGCCTCGCCAACGTCTACGACCTCGTCATGGAGCTCATCACAAACTACCCAAACTACGGTGAGCATCAATCGATCGATCGCCATTGCATCGGCGTGTGCGGGATCATATATCAGAGATATTATATATATATATATATATAAATGTTGTGCTTGCTGCTTGCATTGCAGGGTTTGAGACGGCGAGCGTGGCGTGCTGCGGCAACGGCGGGTCGTACGACGGGCTGGTGCCGTGCGGGCCGACGACGAGCTTGTGCGACGGCCGGGACAAGCACGTGTTCTGGGATCCCTACCACCCCAGCGAGGCAGCCAACGTGCTGCTCGCCAAGTACATCGTCGACGGCGACAGCAAGTTCATCTCCCCCATGAATCTAAGGAAGCTCTACTCCCTCTGACACCTCTCGCTCCGCTTATCTGCGCATCCATCGTTCATTTGGCCGTCGACGGGACGTACGTACTACGTTGAGCTTAATTGCCTACATCATCCCATTCAGAGCCTAGCCGTATCAGTTATCAGTGGTTGGCCTCTGCTGAACCGTGTCTTCATATTGGGATGTAATTTACCGGACAGTGACAAATTGCAGATATGATTTTATTTTTTTTGTCACCATTCAGTTAGCATGATCGGAAACTTAACACCTGCTTTTGTATGTACAAAAAAAAACAGAGCTCAAATTAGATTCATTCAAGAGATTTGGATCAGAAATTCCGAGTCCAATAAAGGTTCCGCAAGAAAGAAGCTGCAAACTCCTAATCCTAGGTGTATGGTCGCCACTGTCGATCAGATCATATCATACGCGGGCCAGAAAGAGTGAGCAGAAACAATCAAATCAGCAAGGTAGAGTCGTGAAACATGCACGAAACAGAAGCTATACCCAGGCATGGGGTAAAAACATCACCTAGTCGTCAAATGAACACACTACGGTGTACAATGATCAACAACAACCTACCTTCTTGCCCGATCGGCCTTCTTGCGCTATCTAACTCACCTAATAATAAGTAAAGTAACAAACGAGTATTTTTTTCTCATGACAGCTGAGAAGTAGGCAAAGCAAGAGTAGATCGAGATTTACAACTGAGCGAGACTTTGTGACAGAAGCAGTAGTCCTTTTTTTGAAAGAAGAGAGCTTTATTACTTATCCAAAGTCATTACAAACTGATGTCCGGACATGCTCCGGAACATGGTCTATAGAGAAAGAAACATACTCGGGACTTAAATTAAACGCTAGATGCGCTAACAAATGCGCAGAATTTTGCTCTCTTCCTATCTTACGAATCCCCAGATTGTGGAGAAGCAGTAGTCCATGTGTTGACATTTGCATGAAAACTTGGGTTTGACCCAGTTTGAATACTTTGGATACTTTAGAGTTTGGACTAAATTTTAGTTCTTTATTTAGATGATAATTAGAAGTATTAAACACAGACTAATTACTAGTTGTATAAATGATGGCTAATTTGTGAGACGAATATATTAAACCTAATTAATCTATAATTAGACCATGTGATGCTACCATAAACATGTGCTAATCATAGATTAATTAGGCTCAACAGGTTTGTATCGCGAATTAGCCATGACTTAGGCAATTATTTTTATAATTAGTTTGTATTTAGTCATCCTAATTATGTGTCTAATCGTGTTTATTTATTGGACTAAACTTTAGTTTGATGGATCCAAACATGGAGGGTTGTCTGACCGGCTGGGCATGCTAGGCATATTGCCCGCGTGAAAAATATTTTAGGTAAGTCACATTAGATTGTTCTAAATTAATCTTTTCTAACTTTGATTAAATTTATAGATTAATATTTTAAGTGATTTAATATACAATATAATATTTTAAGTTGGCTCCGGGTTACTGTACTATCCTTAGCTTATGTATATAAGTGGACTAATGGTTCTAAAAAATACTCCCACCATTAGGAAATGATAGACATATTTCAATCAGCAAAAAAGTCAAACTTTACAAACTTTGACCAATAATTGGTTAAGTTATATATACATTTAATGCACAAAATTTGCATCAATGTATTTTTGTCTAAAGTGGTTTTAAGATTATATTGAGTCTTTTATGATTGGTACTATATTCTTAGAGAAATCGATGGTCAAAATTAATTTCGAAAGATTTTTCCCATTCAAAATACGACTATCATTTCTGAACGGAGGAGTAGCTTATAAAGCGGTTGCCTCGTGAGTGATCAAGTTTCTCATCCCTCTCTTTTTTCTCCATATCAACAAAATATTTTTGCAGTGTGCCAATGTTTAGCTTATGAACTAGTTAGTAGTTGCACCAGACAATCAACAGACCGGTGTATGCAAATGTACTTGTCCTTAGAATAGGCTTATTTTGGAACTAGTATCATTGTACAATCATGTATTCCCCTATATACAAATATCATTTACACAGTCTTTTCTGCTTATAATTAATTAATGAAAAATATCAATAGAGGCCTCCCATTCGGTTTCTTGAAAAGTAGTCCTCTGTTTTGACCAAGAGACTACGTTGGCAGCTTTGGAACATTTTTCCATTTATATTTCCTTACACCATAAATATATCAGCATTGAACAAATACAAGAAAAAGAACATGGTAGTAGCAGTAGAAAGAAAATTAGAGTTTCTTTCACTAACAGTCCGTAACCGATGAGATTTCTTGCTTCGCGCCACGAAATTTCTTTCACATCGGTGTCGTAATCTTCTCATACATAATTATTCAGAAACTAGGGGCAGTGCTTATAGTTTTGACAGTATACTACAGTAGTATACTACACGTTGTGGAGTCAACTCTATCCAAAGTCCAAGCTGATCCACGTAGACACTGAGATTAAATACCATGCTGCTTGCAAAATACTACTCTACTAGCTGATGCTAAATTGCTAATCTGACCCCCCCCCAGCCAGGCAAATCACCATTTCTTCCTTTCAAACACACTAGCTGATCAGTAGCTCTCGTCGCTCGCGCACACTTACGATGCTTGCGCTACTCGTCCAGCTCCTCCTCTTCTTCCCGATGATCTTCCGGCCGGCGTGGTCGGCCGGCGGCGCGCCACCGATGTATCGCAACTGCCCCAACACGCCGGGCGGGACGTACGCGCCCAACAGCACGTACGCGTCCAACCTCGCGGCCCTCGCCGCGGCGCTGATCAAGAACGCCACGGCATACGGCTCCGCCGCCGGGTCGGCCGGCGCGGCGCCCGACGCGGTCTACGGCGTCGCGCTCTGCCGGGGTGACTCCAAGGGCCCCATCTGCACGGAGCGCCTCACGGCGGCGTTCGCCGACGCCATGAACAGGTCGGACAGCCCCGTCTGCGAGCTCCGCCGGAACGTGACCCTGTACTACGACCGGCACCAGCTGCGCTTCGCCGACGTGGACTTCCTGTCCGGCTACGGCAACGCGCCGGAGTGGGTGGAGAACAACACCAACGCCGTGAACGGCTCCGTGGCGGCGGCGTTCCGGGGGCGCGTCGCCGGGCTGCTGGGCGCGGTGGCCGACGCCGCGGCGAGCCGGGCCGGCAGGTACGCGGCGGGGGAGTCGTGGTTCGAGGAGATGGGAAAGCCGGTGTACGGGCTGGTGCAGTGCACACGGGACATGGCCGGCGAGCGCTGCCGCGCGTGCCTGCGCGGCGTCACGACGGAGATGCCGCGGCGGCTCAACACCAGCCTGATAGGAGCGAGGGTCATCGGGGCGCGCTGCGTCGTCCGCTACGAGATGGATCCCTTCTTCGAGATTGACAACATGACGCTGCACCTTGATATGCCCAACCCCAACGGTAATAACTATATATATAACTATATATATAGTATTATCTACACATGCGTGTAGCTACACCCACCATCAGTAAACTATTATACGTATGTCCGCATACTAGTTTATTATTTTTAGTACGTTTATATACTAATTCTAAGATACTTCAAAGTGAGATACACGAAAAATTTCAAAATCAGTCATATTTTTAAATATATTTTGATTATACCTTTATAATACTATATAAAATAGTATGTTCATATATTCAATATATGCCTACATACTGAACGTATATATCATCACACATAGTCTAGTATCATCACACACTACATGTACGTACTCTTCGTCGGATCAAATTCAACCTGTATCATGAGATACACGGGTAGTTATAGCTACACGTGCGTGTAGAATAGATTTCGTCAGTGAACGAAGCAAATGCTGTACCTTCCGTGGGGAAACTGTTTATTACAATACTGCTAGTAAAATCGTTTGACTCATCAAACTGACATATGTCACCAGCCACCGTACCGCCCGCTCTGGAACGTACAGCGACGAACAAGAACAAGGTTTGGACCTGGGTGGTGGTTGCTCTTGTCTGTGCAGCAGTATGCGTTTCTTGTTTTGTTCTCTTCAACGAGCTCAAGAAACGGAGAAAAAGAGGTATTAATTTCCACGATTTAACTTGTGTGTGTGTGTCCACCATATCTTGCAACGCTTGATCAGTACTGTGCTCGTAATTTTTGAAATGATGAGTAATAACTAATAATCGTGGGGCTTGAACTTAATTATTTGTATACGCGTACTTATGGTGTTGGCGTATTATTATACGTGACATTAGTTTCTTCCAATTGTATATATTTGCTCAGAACGAGCAAGGTCAGAGCTACGAAGGCTTTCCATGGCGGTACAGAACGTAATTACCCTTTGGAGGCTAGAAGAAGGCAACTCTGGGTTTTCACTATACGATTTCTCCGAGATTAAAGCGGCTACAAACAACTTCTCGGATGATGACAAGCTTGGACAAGGTGGTTTTGGCTCTGTTTATAAGGCAAGTTTGGCAGCCTAGCTTGTCGTCCACGTTCTAATTATTGTTGACCCTTGCTTGTGCTTCCACCAATCGTAAATACAAGTAAATTAATATATAACTTTGGCAACCAATATCGAATATTTTTGTATTGATTGACAATATAAGATTGACATGAACGAATATAATACAATTTTAAAAAAATATTGCTAGTCAAAGTGTCATGCATATTATAGAGACCATGCCAATGATGGCTTATATTTGTGATAGGACAAGTAGATCGAGTTACTAAAAGCAACACATATAGATATATTGTTCACCGACCATTAATTGTTTCCACTAATGCAAAACGTTTTTTAGGCAACACTAACGCAAAAACGTTTACAGGGTGAGTTGCCGAATGGACTCGAAATAGCAGCCAAAAGGCTCGCGGCGAGTTCCGGACAAGGTCTACTTGAATTCAAGAACGAGATCCAGCTGGTGGCAAAGCTTCAGCACAGGAATCTGGTGAAGCTACTGGGGTGCTGCATCCAGGGAGACCAAGAGAAGATACTCGTGTACGAGTACCTTCCCAACAAAAGTCTAGACACGTTTATTTTTGGTATGCATGCAACTAATAATTAATAAGCTAGGATTCATCAATTGATTTTCATGCGTGACTCTCTAGCGGCTAGCTATTACAGTGCATGCATGTAGTTTCTCACTGACCAACAACAAGTACTGTATGGTTGTACCATTTTGCAGATGAAGTTAAGAGACAAGTGCTAAGCTGGCCTAAACGCCTCCATATAATCGACGGGATATGCCACGGGCTGCTCTATCTTCACGAGCACTCGACGGTCTGTGTCGTCCACAGGGACTTGAAAGCCAGCAACATTCTTCTGGACAGTGACATGAACGCCAAGATCTCGGATTTTGGCATCGCTAGGATATTCTGCTCGAATGCCACGCAGTCAAATACCACCAGAGTTGTGGGCACCATGTAAGCACAAGCTAATTATATATTAACTGCTGGCTAGTTCTTCGCATGCAGGTACTGACGCCGTAACAGACTAACTAATTTTGCCTTGAATTCAATTCGATCATCCAGTGGGTACATAGCCCCCGAGTACGCCCTGGATGGAGTTTGCTCGATCAAGTCGGACGTGTTTAGCTTCGGCGTCCTGGTTCTGGAGATCATAAGCGGGAAGAAGACGGGCGGCTCCTATCGATTATTCGATGACGGGAAACCCTACTGCCTCATTGCATATGTACGTGACATATCACACACGTGCTCCTCGTTGATATATATATATATATATATATATATATATATATATCATCGGCTTGATGTATCTATATGTATATATCGTAGGCTTGGCAGCTGTGGAGAGACGGGAGATGGCACGAGCTGGTAGACCCTGCAGCTTGCCTAGGAGGAGGAGACGGTGACGGGTGCGCGACGCTGAGAAGGTGCACCCAGGTGGCCCTCCTCTGCGTTCAGGAAGACGCGGAGGACCGACCCACCATGCACGGGGTGGTTAGGATGCTCAGCAACGACGACATGAGCTTGCCTGAGCCCAAGCAGTCTGCCTACTTCAACGTGAGGCCTGCCGGTGCCGCCGCCGACGCACCGCCGTCGTCGTGCAACATCACCATAACCATGATCACCTTGCCGAGGTGATGATATATATCGACCGTGTATATCGACCCGTACAGATGCTCACACGATTTTCTTGCCCCTTGTTAAAGATTTATGTTTTTCTGTTGTATGTATATATCGTGCTTATTTCATGTACAAGCTTGACCCGACTTGATCTTTTTGTTAGGATGGATGGATAGATAGATAGATTGTTATCGTACGTGGAGTAAAACAGTCCCTAAATTACCGTGTGCACCCGTTGCTATGACTCTCTGATTCCTAAGGATAGCTTGATGCCTTGATATCTACGTACTATTGGATTTCGTTTTTGGTAATTTTCAATATGAATTTTGTCATGGGATGATTTCGATTCATCTTGCCCTCCCACGACTTACAATGCTCTGATGGCTCACTAATTTCTGAGCTTTCGTCTGTCATTCCTTGGTGAAGAAAGAGCCCAATTTATAAGAAAAGATCCCTGGACTCACGGCCCATGAAGACGAGCCCAATTTACCCGCTTGATACGAACCCAATCAAACTCACAGCCCAACTCTGTGCGCTTCCCTTTCTCCTCGCAGACTTCCCCACCAGTTTGCTGCCTCCCCCCACACGGCCGCCGCACGGAGAAGCAGCCGCCATGAAGGCCGCCGCCGCGCGCGCCCGTCGCGTCCTCGCGTCCCCGGCGGCCTCCGGGCTCCCCGGCATTCTCTCGGGCCCTCGCCTCGGGAGCGCATCAGGCGCGGAGGGTTCCCTCCTGCCCCATCTCTATGGCCTCCCCTCCTCGGCGCCCTCTCCGCATCACGCCAGGGGCTTCTCCTCCTGTTTTGCCCCCCAATCGCCTGGTGAGCTCTCTTACCTCCAATCCCTCAACTGTCTCGTCTTCTCAACTGTGATCCCGATGCGCTGCTCTCGGGTTTGCCTGGCGCGGCATTTCGTCGAACTGGTGGTGCTCACAGAGTGTTCCCGAGGGAATGTTATTCCTCGCATGGGTTTCATTGCTAAGAATGTTCCTGTTCAGACTGGAAGCGGTGAAGGTTGGGGATCGGCTGAGTCGAGGGGCTTGCGAGGGTTTAAGGGCTTAGGGGGGCGGAGATGTTCGTCAGTGCGTTGTTCTGTCGAGCTTGTGTGGGCTGTGGCAAGTGCTTGTGACATACATGATTGTTTTAGCTTTTCCTGTGATCAGTTAGCTGGAGCTTGGGAGTTGGCTGATTTGTGTGTGCTTTCCATTTAGAGGCTGGGTTTGATGGGAGACAATTTCAGTGAGCTCTTTGTAGATTATATGCTGGAAATTTGGTTGACTATGACCCTGCAGTTGCCTCGCGGTGCACTAATTTGCTTCATTTTCTTGCATTACTACCACCTGCCTTTCTGGCTTATCATAGTTAGGCCACTAAATGCAGTATATGTTTGCTTGAATAATTCATCAGCATTTCCTTGATAATCCTGCCCAGCTCCGAGTATGGGACCCATAGTGAACTGAGTATTTAAGTCATTGTGATATATGTGTCTTGGCCAAATCATAAGGTGTAGTGTTGTTGAATAATTCGGACAGCTAGTGAACTGAAATGATGATATGAGTGTAGCTAGTTGGAGTGTGCCGCTGCATTTGTTGCCGCAAAAGATTATATTTCTGAACAATCTCCACTTGTTTGTGGGGACAATTACATAGAAGTATCTATCAATTGTATGGAGTCCTGGCTTGACATTCATCCTTCTGTGGCATATTGTCTATCTTGAGCATTATTTTAGTTGGTTTGGATTAATATTGCTTTTTTCTTCTTCAAGACAAGAGGGTGCTGCAAACACCTTACAAAGTGCGTGAGTTACCCTTAAGTGTCTTTGTTTATTGCAGTGGAATATTATTTATGGGAGGGGGGGGGGGGGTAATAAATTCCATCATTGATCAAATTTGTTAGGATTGATTAAAGTATGTTGACTAAATTGTTTTTCAATAATTCAGGGAACCTTATATTGCCAACCATGGCTTCTCAGTGGTTGGGTGAGAAATCAGTACATTATCAATTGGCAACAGCTCACTTCTCAACAGAAGCAAGCGAAGTGGAACACCCTACAGGTTATTTTGGAACATTATTCTTGCCATTACTTTTAGTTCCTGTTCTCCCATAGTCCCATTAGCCCTGTCTGCTAGCTATATTCGTTAACCTATTCAGTGTATGAAGAAAACAGTATCGAGATTAAGTAGCAACCTTTTCCATGCCATTACTAAGTTAGCAACAAAAGGTTTCTCTGCATTGGTATTATCCATACATTTACCATCTGGACTGATCAATGTACTTACCTGCGCTCATAATGTACCTTATCATCTTACCTGTTGTCTTTGCAATTCGTTCAATTAAGTTTTTTCTCATGCAAGTGATTCATGATTATAACCCAGAAAATGCAACAGATTTTTCTGACTCTGATACTTAATTAAAGTTTATGTATGATCTGATCATTTTTCCCAGTTGGCTCTGCTATATTCTTGGATTTGATGTTTTGTTCTTGCTGGTAGATGTTTGTATTTGTGTAAAGGTACGTTTTTGCAGATAAATCCAAAAAATTCACAAAGTAAAACAAAATACGGAATCGTTCAGTCTGCTTGGTTTATGGTTGTCTTTATTATCTAATTCATTTGGTTTGAATTAATGATTCTATACGCTTCATATATTTACACATGGAATGGATTTCGTAATGCTCATTAGCCTGCTCCTTTGAAATATTTTTTTTTCTTAATATTGTATTTCCATTTGCAAACTTCATGGTTGGCCACAGAAGCTGTAGAGGAGATGTACCAGAAAATGTTGAAATCTGTTGAGGCTGGGACTATGCCTCCAAATGCCTGGATGTGGTCGTTGATCAGTAGCTGCTCCAGTAAAGAGGACATCAAAATTCTTTTTCAAATTTTGCAGAAGCTAAGAGTATTTGTAAGTTCATTCATTTTGCTCAAACATGTGAATACTTCACTATGCAGAAGTAAAAAAAGGTGTGTCTTTCTTGTATATTTTGTGTACTACTTGGAAAACCAGCATAGCACATTGTATAACCTACATTCCACTACATGTTCGTTTGCACATTCATGGCATCATCAAACTCATGTGAGCACAGTTACAAGTATCTTGATTTCTAAGGTTCTTTTTTCGTTGTTATCTTTTGAAGAAACTTTCATTCAACTTAATTAACACAGAGTATCTGTTATGTGTTGATCATATTGACGAATTTACATGTACATATGGAATAAGAATGTGTGATCTGGAATTGTGGTGTTGACTGAATTATCAAACAATTTTAGGTTTGCTGGAAGATTCTTAAAGGAGTAATTTCTTTTACTGCCCCTTTTTTATTACTTGTAGATTGTACTTAGTAGTTTTTCTTTGCGACTGTACTTGTAGTTTTCTTTATATCTAACTAACACCTCTGAACATAAATGCTGAAGTATGTTCTCTGTATTCTCCTCAACGTTGTTCTGTCAGTAGAAGCTTCCTTAATCTGGTACTTATTCTTTGATTCAGAGACTATCACATCTTCGAATCAATGCAAACTTCAATGACCATCTCTGTATGAAAGTGACCGAGGCTTGTGCTCGTGTGGGCGCCCTTGACTATGGTATGATTTTATGCGTTGATTTTTTGTCCGTTACCATGACTGAGCAGCTGTGTGCTTATTTCCTTTATTTTTTTTATATCATTCCTGTTGAACAGGTTTCTGAAGTATTTTCTCTGTACAGCTTTAAGATGCCCTGAGAGAAACTGCGTGACTTTCATCTTATTTGTTCTGCTATGAAATCTTATGCTAACTGCATGACCTTTTTAATAACCTTGGCATGAGTTGTCAAGTCCATTTGTATGACATCTACTCTGATGCATGAAGTCATTAACTTATGTACTATCACTTTTCATTTTTGTTTCTTCTATGATGAGACATTAAAGCTCTTTGTAGTTTCTTTTCAGAAACGTCCTATTCTGCCTTCAAAATTTTGTCTAACTAAACTCAGGATCCATTCGCCCCGTATTAATTCAGTCTTATGTAATGAATGCAGGGTTGAAGGCTTTATGGAAGCATAATGTTCATGGAATCACACCGACCATTGGTTCTGCTCATTATATACTGGTATTCATTCTTTTAACTCTCATCATTTTACTTGTTACTTGGTTATGATACTTTCCTTTTGCAGCAACATGCTAAAGAGCAAAATGATACTAAACTAATGGAAAGCACAATGCAAGTCCTTAGGAGAAATTCCTTGCCATTGCAACCAGGCACTGCTGATATAGTATTCAGGTATGTCATTATCTGTTCTCAATTGGTTCTGTAACAATGTATTGTACTTGTGTCATATATTGTTTTCATATTACCACTATAGACCAAGACCTGACTTTTTAGATAATTATGAAATATTGTAAATAGCCCTTAGAGGTATTAAAATTTATTCCAGTGTTTGACTGCATCAATCATTCATGTCTTTTTGCAATATAGGTGTGAATGTGTGATTGTTAACTCGAGTAGACTTAACTAGAGATCCTGCTGAACAATCCAGGGCTATATCTAACTATGCGAATTTTGCAGAAATGGTAGCCTTGCGAATTTATTATGGTTGCTTTGTATTCCATTTTACCTTGATTCTAGATTACATGCTCCTTTCAGATATTGATTCGGGGGTTTATACTGTCTTATGCAGCATCTGCTACAATGCTGATAGATGGGATTTACTCTCAAAATACGCGGACAGATTTGTTAAGGCTGGCGTCAAGCTGCATCGTACTGCATTTGACATTTGGATGGAGTTTGCCGCCAAAGTTGGTAAGCAGTTTGATTCTTTTATGGACCTCAGCCAACTCTGACAGCCGCCCTAAGGCTAATTATTAGTCAGCTGAGTTGGAGGTTCATTGCCACTGTGGACCTCAGCCAAATGGTTAGGGATAGACTGAACATGTATCATTGCTTGTTTCCAGTGACATGGTTCAGTCTTGAGACAGATACCTTGCCAGCATGTTAAATTCAGGAGGATTTGTTTCTTTTTCAAATCTAATGGTTTTGATTATGAAATGGTAGTTTTTTTTTGCTAGTCAAGTTATTGTTTCCCTATAACTTGTGACATAGTATGGTTTTTTGAAGGAGTCTTTCCTAATTTTAGGTTCTGCTTCTGCAGGCGACTCCCAATGTATTTGGAACATCAATAGTCTAAGAGGCAAGTCTGTCAAACACTATACTCTTGCAACAGGTTTTGCTTGTGCAAAGGTAAATATTCCTGGAAATGGACATTTTTACTCCACAGGTGGACTGTAGTATTGCATCTTCTTATGTTACTTTGTGTGAAATTGAAATAATGGTCTGCGCTTTTCAATATGCCATGTTAAGTTGTCATTAAGTGGTACTCTTACTGTAGCATTTCCTAACTTTAGGTTCTGCTTGTAATTTGGCACCTTTACCCATCTGTAGATGATAAGTACATACATGATCTTGGTAATTTGTTTTACATTGTTTCCTTTGCTTCAGATTTCTGATATGACTTGCTATGAATTATCTGTTGCAGGGGTCTCTGCTTGATAAGAAGCCAGAAAATGCCGCTGCCATGATTAAACTCCTTTACAAGGTTTGGCACAGAATTTTTATTGCCATCAGGCATGTGTCACTGAAATACTGGAATTGCTTCATACCAGCAGTATATTTATTCAAATTTGTTGGTTGATAACAACTGGTTCTTCCTTGCTCTGAATGTCCTGCTGCATCACTGTTGGCTGTGCTACTTGAGTATTTCCAACTCATGCTGTCTTTGGAATTTCAGATGCTAATATATTCTCCACAAATCGTACAGATATATTTGCTAGAATAATTTTGCAGGCAACTATTCGCATAGAAAAACCTTGAAATGGCATGCTCACCTGATGAAAAATTTGTGATTGGATGTAGCATTTGCCTGATCAGAAGAAACCATTTGTGAAAGATGAACTCCAAAAGCTGATTGCTGAATGGCCTACAGAGGTGGTAAAAAGGCAGAAGAAAGATGATAGGAAGGTGAGATACTTGATCATTAGTTTGTTTCCTCCACGGTCCAGCATTTTTCTAGGTACAAGCAGAACTATTCTCTTTTTGTGAGACTATTGATTCCACTTGGGCAGTGATTTAACTAGAGAGTGCTATTTCATTCCATTCAGCAATTTTTACTAATTCCAAAACTGTTGAGCACTGTATATTCCTCGGATCCTTTGTATGTACCTGTCTAGTGACAAAATGTATCTACATTTATCAGGCGATGGAGGAAGCTTTGATTAAGGGCATTCCTACGATGATCAATTGCCTGACAAAGTCAGGACTCGACATTCCTGTGGATTTGGAGAAGCTGACCCCTCAGCTCCAAGCAGCGTAGAGAAGCAGCTTGGCTTGGAAAATGGTGCGCGGGGCCTGCTTGTCAGATAATTACCCGAGGTGCGGCGTTGTGGCACAGATGCCGCAGGCAAAAGATCAGCGCCTGGTCATTTTGATCCCATGTTTTTTAGCTTGATATACGTGTAGCGCTTAGCCTCCCCGATAATAGCATGTGTATGCTGGTTCGTCCTAGATGGCGTGCTCTGTTGTGGATTTGGGAAATTTGGTATTTGTATGTTGCGCGAAAGCTGCAATTCTTTTTTTGTTAGCTGGAAACCTGCAGCCAATAGCTCTTGCCATGTGCCAAGATTGGTTTTCATCCTAAGTAAGAAGCATGTCGTTTGATGGAGCAATTTTCTTGTATATGGAGGCGTAGTCCTCCGAACAGTGAAGAATCATTCTCTGTCTTGAAGAAAGAGAGTATTTGAGAGTATTTGTCTATCGATATTTTTATGAAAAAGTCCAAATTATTACCCTCGTACACAGAGTTCAAATAATCCCCAAAAGTATGTTTTGATTCATTTTATACACGGTTTAATCTACCCCTTTGTAAGATTTGTCATATTTATTTCTCCATGAACAAGCGGTTTTTTAAATTAAAATTTTGTGGGGTGATAGATGACCGCATAAAGTAATTTAAAAAATATAACATGAATTTATTATTATTATTTTGAAAGACTGATATATAATAATTGGACCTCTATCGGCCTACAAAATTTCAAATTAAAACACCACTTTTGCATGAAGAAATAAAAAAAGATAAATTTTACGAAGGGGTAAATTGGACTGATTGCGATAGTTAGGGTCGTAAAATAAACCAAAACATACACAGACTTTATCTATACTAGAGGACAGTAATTCGAACTTTTTCCATATTTTTATATCGCAGGCATGAAGATTTTGTTCTAGTGTTTGAGTTCAAAACTCCAGATCGCATTTCTTGCAGTTGCTGCTGTACTACACATGGCAATCTAAACACAAGTCCTGATTTTATGCTTAATAAACACAAGAATCGGTGGAACTTGGCGGACCGGAGGGCCCGTGGCGAACAGTTAAGCTCGCGAAACTGCGTATGCCTGCCCGTCGGCGACGACGACGCGGTACGCGGCCGTTGGCGAACCGGCGGCGTCTCTCCGATCCCACACCCCAATCGTCACTTTAAAACTTGGGTGAGTCCTTGAGGCCGCTCTTCTCCGACTCCGGTGGCCCCGTCCCCGGTTACCACCAGGCTACCACGGCCCACTTGGGTTTCCGGCCGGCTTACTGCTTGGTAAGTTGAGTTCGTCTTGTTTCCTTTCCTTTTCTTCCTCAGGCTAATGCTAATCCGGTACAACCGACGTTCCTGTTTCTCTTGCCGGGAACGCCACTCTTGCTCTAGTCTAATCGCTTGATTAGCCGCCAAGCAACGTCGCCATACGTATACGACTGTACCGTGGCCTGCGCGAGCCCGGTCTTAATTTAATTTCCCCGGTTCGTTTGACTGGTGGCTGGTGCTGATTTGTTCTGAGAGAAAAATACTGGTGGGTTGATGGCTGATTTGTTTGATTTATTTTGAGAGAAAAGTACTACTTAATTGGTGGCTGATGAGCCAAACGAACCGCGTTAATTGGTCATTTGGTCATCTGATCCATTCCTACTGCTTCTTTCGATCCACCAACGATCATCGTGGCCCTGGAAGCCCAACGGACGGACGCGGAACATCATTGTTGTGTTGCTGAACCGAACTAGCTAGTTTCAAACCGGTGCCAACGCCCAACACATTTATTTTTAATTTGAAATCACGCCGTAATTAAATGAAAAGCTAGCTGTCAATATAACCCCCACACAGTAATATGTTCATGCTGCTAGGTGTAATCCGCGTTTATCGATGGATGCTCGTAATTGCCATTCACAACTTTGCTCTTTCGATTCAGCTGCATCATCCGTGCGCAATCAATATAATTAACACACACGTCAAAATTTATATACTATCATGGGCGGATCATCTTGTCATGTTTTCATGTATAATAATCTCTGCGCAAAACTGTATCACCACCTGCTCTGCATTCATCTTAACGACACTGCTGCTGGCGAACATTCTCAAGAACGTAGAGCGATCGATCGTCGTCACAGAATGATGAGGAGCTCAAATCTCCTTCGCCTCCTTGTCATCTCCATGGCGCTCTTGTGCTCTGCAACCAGCGCCGCCTCGTGGAGCCTTTTCTCCTCCTCGCCGTCGAAAAAGGCCGGCGAAACGCCGCTGCGGCAGCTGGACGGCTTCTCGATCGACGGCGCCAGGAACGACCCCCGTGGCGCGCGGCTCATGGACAACGCGCGCCGCCGGATCGACGCCGCCGCCGCCGCCGGGCCGGCGGCCTGCTGGAACCAGGCATACACCCGCCTCTTCGCCAGCTGCGCCGACATCATGGCCGACAAGGAGCTCCAGTCCAGGCTCGCGTGGCACCTCAGCAGCTGCTTCCAGGAGGACTCCGGCCGCCCGCCGCTCCCCGACTGCGACGACCGCTCCGCCATGCTCCACTGCCGCCGCCGCCTCACCGACTCCGAGGACAAGGTCTTCCTCGAGTTCTTCCTCGAGACCAACACCCTCTGCCACCAGCTCCAGTTAGTTCCTTCTTCTTCATCAATTTTCTTTCTTTTTTTTGTATACTCTGACCATTAATTTGCATGCCATTGTTGATGATGATCTCATTCTCATCTGTTCGTGCAGGGCCGAGGCGTTCAAGCGCAGCACGGAGCGGCTAGTGAACGATCTCTCGAGGACGTCCAAGTCGGCGCACGAGAAGCTCGAGACCATCGAGGAGAGGTCGGACCATCTCCTGCAAGAATCCGAGACCATCCGCGGCTCGCTGACGTCGATCGCCGCGCAGGCGGACAACCTCACGGCGGCGTCGAACGCCGTCGGGGCCCAGATGGACAAGGTGCTCGGCCACTCGAGGGCCATCTCCGAGCAGTCGAGGGAGATCGCGGCGGCGCAGGTGGAGCTCATCGACGGGCAGGCCGCGATGCGGCGCGCGGTGGACGCTGGCGTGGCGCGGGCGGAGGAGTCCTACAGGGCCCTCGGCGACGGGATGGACAGGCTCAGGGACGGCGCCGCCGGCGTCGAGAAGGGGATCAGGGCCGTCGGGGACGCCATGTCGGAGAGGATGGACGGCCTGCAGCGCACCGCCGACGACATCGGGAGCGTCGCCGGCAGGTCGCTGGAGAACCAGAAGCAGCTGCTGGATGGGCAGGAGAAGGCGAGGCGAGGGCTCGACGATCTCCATAGCTTCCAGGCAAAAGCACTTGAAGAGAGCAGGGAGACGATTCAGAAGCTGGTGCGTTTCGGCCAGCAGCAGCAGCAGGAGCTTCTCGCCCGGCAAGAGGAGATCCGGAACGCTCACGATCATCTCATCCAGAATTCTCACTCCATACTGGAAGCTCAGGTCTGTCCACTTCATCTTCTTCACCATTTAAAAGGATCTTTTTTTTTCCTTTTCCAATGCCATCCTAGGAATATTTCGATCTCTTATGCATTACCACTGTTATTGCAGGAAGAGTTCAGGGCGAAGCAGGCCAGCATCTTTGCGGCACTGGACAAGCTCTACGTCCTGCACAACGCCATCCTCGTGGAGTCCAGGTTCATCAAGGCCTTCTTCTTCTACTGCTGCATCGCCTTCCTCATCTACATGCTCACCAGCGCCAAGCAGACGTTCGACATCAGGGGCCACCTCTATTTCGGTGAGATTCAGGCTGTTTGTTTCATACCATTCAGATTTCAGCGTCGTGTGCTCTTGATTCTGAATTTTGCGTTTGCTAACATGGTTGCTGTTAGGTCTTTGCGTTACGATTATGCTGGAGATTGGAGTGATCAAACTAGGAGCTGACGACTTCAACACTCAGTTCTGGGTCCTGTCCAAGGTGTTGCTGGTTAGATCAGTGTTCCTCGCCGCCGCCGTCGTTCAGATCCTTCACTCCATCTTCACATTCAAGTAGGACACTCACTGTGACCATCAAAAACACAATGTTCAATCAACATCACATTACTGTGAACAATTAGGTTACCTATTTTGTTGCAGGGATTATGATGTACTGAACCATCATCTGCTCCAAACACTGGTGGAGAAAGTCCGGGCAATTGAAGGAAAAGCCGGTGGAGGTGAGCACTTTACACACCCAGACAGTGCAATCAATGGCTTAGCCAACGCCGCCGTGCTAGTACAAAATTGACGAAAAATGTCCCAACATTTTTGTGTGTCCTTTGCAACTAATTAACCACCGTGCAACTATCATATAAGGGTACAAAGTCTGACCAAAATGTCTAACCTCCCTGGTCCAGGAGACATGGCGTATGATCCGTACAGCTCAGAGAGTGATGGAAGCCTCAGCCGCTACTCCTGGATCTTCGACGAGCTGCAGGACGAAGTGGACAGCAGAATCGATCCAGACTTCGTGCTGCCGCAGCAGCAAGGAATTCGCCCCAATAATGGTGTTTTACTGGAACAAATCGGTGAAAACTCCATTACCACATCAGACTCAAGGAAATACAACCTTCGGCCGCGAATTAGACCACGCTAATAGTATAGATTTGAGCAGTTCTGCCATAAAACTTGGAAAAAAAATCAACGCTGGGATGAAGAACAGAACAATGGTCTAAAGTCTTGATTTAGTATGAAGCTCCTCTAAATGAATAGAAAAAAACCGTATAATGTAACTGATTGACTAAATAGCAGATAAAAAAATATTCAATTGATTGAAAGTAAGCTATGTAGAGTGACATGCTAAGTAGACCTAACAATTCCATTCCTCACTCAAATAATTCTAACAGAACATATTGCTGCTTATAAGAATGGAAAAGAGAACCTAATGTACAGAATTGACTAATTGAGCTCCCTCTCCAGCCTATACACTGACCGATGTTCGGAAAAAAAATCCGTACATGAATGGATCCGAGAAAAAACAATTCATTGTTGCTACTCTTGATTCCAAATCAGATCTCTTAGTTTGTATGAACCGCTGCAAAGTAATTTTTTGGTATTAAAAACTTCTTATGCACTAAGCATGATATGAAGTATCATCTAGCACGTGCAGTTGACGGTTGTTTTGAAGAGCGGCCAGACTTGTGTTTCCGCTTCTGGTTGCCTGCTGCAGAGTCAGCCAATGGTCCGGACCAGGTAGGCACGGAGCCTTTTTCATAAGGAAATACAGTGCTGAAGGAAGAAGGATCTGGGGGCTCAAATGCTGGTTCCATGTGATTTGAACAGCCCAAGGGATATCCAAGTGCACCATCCTGATGCGGCGGAGGGAACTTTTCACTCTTGCTCTTCGCATTTGCATGCGTTATTAACCTTCTTTTCTGCAGAGAAAAAGGTTTTATGTTAGCCAATTAGCTAAAGTGCACACCATTATAACATATTCTAATATGCAAACAGCACATGACAATGAACAATGAAAAAATCAAATAAATAAAGAATTAACATACATCAATATTTGCTTGAAGTTCTGCATTTGCCTCCGGAGCTGGAACAGCCCTAGGTCGGTCTCGTGTCCGTGTCTTCCTTGTTCCTTCTCCATTAGCTCTACCACCAGCAGCCCTCAAGCTGTTGTTCAGACAATAAATAAGCCAATCAGCCAATGAGCAACCAGAATGTTAAGAAACAGTCTATTAAGAAATATGATATTTGCACTAGGGGAATGATTGGAAAGACAAGGACAAAATATAACAGAAAAGTAGGGAGACACATTGTTGCATGACTCATCATGATGTGTAAGGAGTATTCCATGATGATGTCTAAGCATTATTCTCAACAAGTTCCCAGAAATCCTGGAATCTTGGCACGACAGCCAAGACTCTCACTTTAGTATGAATCAGTACATGTCCTTGAAGTGGACCAAAGTTACTTTTGAGACAAGAAATAAATTTTTCATAAGTTGAACACATTTTTGTCATGCTATGTCCTCCTAGGCTAAGTATCAACAATAGAATTCAGGGTGCTCCTAAGTCTCAAGCCCCAGCTCAAGTTGAAACCTCTGAATCATACACTTTCTCAGGCAAACAAAAAACATTTGCATGCTATATTTACTCGCACCACTAACCACCATCTCGCATAGATGAAAATAAAGAGCCTACAGAACAACAAAGGCAAAATATAGATAGAACTTTGCAAGTGTTAGTGTGACAAACCGTCTAGCTTCTTCATCTCTTCGTTTTGCATCCATCTCTTTGCTCGGTGGGTATTGGGGCAGACTTGATGGTTCACACGCATGAGGCTCTGTTGTGAAGAACTGCATGTATAATGAATATAAGGGGGGCTTGATTTTGAAAAGAATTATTCACGGCAACAACACAGCAGGATAGATTAGCTACTCGCATAAATTAAAATACAAGCTTGTGGTGATCTTTTATATCTAAACAAGAATAACATTTGGACGTGCATATACCAATTGGAGAACAAAGTTGGGGATGCAAAAGTCTTGGTCACTATAAATTAAAATTTATAAATTAAAGGTGGCTTAACTACTTTAAGGGCAATATCTTGATCAATTCAATAGGTAGCAATTTAAAGTTGTTGTGGCTACAAGTCATATACTGTCATGTCCTGTAGAAAAATGAACTATTGGTGCCCTCTGGAAATATGAAAGCAATGTTCTTTTCTCTCGAGGACTACACAGAGCATTGACCGGTCAACTAGCTGCTATATTATCTCTTATTTGATAAAAATAAAAGTAATGTACAAGAAAAATCGGTCATTACTACCGTCAACATTGGGGTGCAAATATTCTTGGTGAATCAGTTTTCTACCATTAATGTCATCCTCGAAGGTAAGTAGTCCATCAAGTAAAGTCTACATTTTCATTTATATAAAAGATAGGAGCAGAGTGATAACTCAGACAACTTACATCACTTTGCAATGCAGACGTTGCCGTTAAACGATCTGCTGGATCAATTGCAAGTAGTGTTTCAATCAGTCGGAGTGCTGATTGAGGGAAATCTTTAAATGTATCCGCTATTCGCCTTCTGTATGGCTGTTGAGGCTTAAATATAGTTGCATGAGGCAACTTTGATTTTTTCCAGTATTCTTCTGTTGGAGAGCCACATAGCTTAAAAATTTTATGCAGCTGCTCCACCTAAAAGACATAGATACGATCAAAAGAAGAAGCATTGAGAGAAGCAATAGATTAAAAAATGTGACTGAACATATGACAATAACTAAAATGATTAGCAGAAAAAGCAGGTGTATTTCCAAATGATTTCATTTAACTGCTTGGTGTGAGCATCTGAAATCTGGAGAGAAGCAAGGAATTTAGGATTTTAGCGTATAAAAAAGGTGACAAGTGACACTAAGCAGATCAAGATGTTCAGATGATCGATATGTTCCGTTATTCCCACGAATCAGAAATACTCTCCATCTCCAAAACAGTACATTCATCGAATAACTATTAAACCCGATGAAAATTCTGTCCATTTTATTGTCAACAAGGTCATTTTTTAATTCTTATCTAAATCTGCTCAAAGTTGAAATATGATTCTCACCAACAAGGTCAGTTTGCATGACATCTACCTTGAATAGGTCTATTGCCCAATTTCATCTAAGAAAATTCAAAAATTGAAGTTTTGCCTATGCCTACACATGAACAGCAGTACAGTAGTATCACAACTAAATAGAATCAACTAATGCTCGAAAAATAAGATTTTCATCAACAAGATCATTTTGCATGACACCCATGTTGCATAGGTTAAGCTATTGCTCAATTTCATCTAACAAAATTAATATAGTTGGTTGAGAAATTGAAAATTCGAAGGCTTGCCTCCACATGAACAGATAATCCACTACAATTCCTTTAGTAACGAAAATTTCACAGCAAAGGTAAACTAATTCTTTCACGGTGAATACTAATAGCCATATGGTATTTCAAGCACAATATAATAAAACACTCAAGCATTCTGCAGCTAACCTCAGTCCGTCCAGGCATAATAGGCTTTCCAGCCAACAATTCAGCAAGTATACATCCAGCACTCCACAAGTCGACGCCAACTCCATAATCGGTTGCACCCAACAGCAGCTCTGGTGGGCGGTACCAGAGTGTCACCACTCGACTCGTCATTGGCTGTTTTTGGTTGGGGTCGAAGAAGGACGCTAGACCGAAATCTGCAATCTTCAGAACACCATTGTTGTCCAAAAGCAGATTGGACCCCTTGATATCGCGATGCAGCACTCCCCGGTTGTGGCAGTGCTCAAGCCCTGACAACAACTGATGCACATAGCACTTGACCTGCCCCCACATAAACACCTCAATCAGCCACAATTCACATAATCGGGTGGGATGGCGTCTCAGCAAGACGGGATCTTGACCTGGGGCAGCGTGAATTTGATGTCAGGGCTGGCGGCGAGGCCTGCGAGGTCGTGGACCATGTAGTCGAAGACGAGGTAGAGGCTGCAGGACATGCGGGAAGTGACGAGCCCGTCGAGCTTGACGACATTGGGGTGGTCGAGGCGGCGCAGGATGAGGATCTCGCGCGCCATGAAGCGCACGCTCTCGGGCTCCAGGTTGTCGAAGCGCACCTTCTTGAGAGCAACGATCTTGCCGCTCAGCGAGTCCCGCGCCTTGTACACATTGCTGTAGGTGCCCTGGCCGATCTGGAAGAGAGAGGGAGAGGGGATAAAGCTGCAATTTTTCACCTCGGCGTTCGTGCGGCACGGATCACGAAGCAGGGGAGGTGGAGGAAAGGGCGCACCTTGTCGATCTTCTCGAAGGAGTCGGCGCGGCGCGGGGTCCAGCCGTTGATGGCCTCCCCGGCGACGGCGGAGAGCCAGGCTGGCCAGCCGGCGGCGACCTGCTCGCCGCGCGCCTTGTTGGCGAAGCTCCCGCCCAGGCGTACCTCCGCGTGCGCCGCCGCCGCCGGCGCGGTGTTGGAGCGCGACGACCGCGACCGCCGTTCCCTCTTCACCTGCGCCGGCTTCTCGGGCTTCTCGGCCGCCGCCTGCTGCGCCGTCGCCGCGCCAGCCTCCGCCGGCGCGGTGGCGGCGGCGTCCGAGGAGTCGACCCCTTCCTGCTGCGGCTGGGAGACCGCGTGGTGGTCCCGTCGGCGAGAGGAGGCGACGGGGGCCGCGGGGCTGGTGGTGGAGGGGCGGCCGTGGACGCAGCCCATGGCGAGCGGCGGAGGTCACCGGCGGCGGGGCATGGGGCGGTGTCGGCGCTTGAGGCCTCGCCGGAGCCCGCGATCCGGAGGCGGCGGCGCGGGGAAGGGGAGCGGGTGGGAAGCGGAGATGGTGGGGGCGAGTAAAGTAAAGCTGCGGCGCGCTGTGGCTGCCTCGGCGAGTGAGAGGAGGAGGAGGGGAACGGCACGGGGCTGGTGGGCAGTGGAACGGAACGGAACGGAACGGGAACGCTTTGACTCTGACGGGTCTGTACATGCTGGTCCTTCCTGGTGTGCCTACGCCCAATGCGGAAATTCAGCAGGGGCAGCGTGGTAATTTCGCTATGGAGAAAAACTGCAAAGAAATGATGGAGCAGTATTTTCTTTCCTTTTACTTTTCTGACATATGGCCCTTCTTTTTCTGAGTTAGTTGGTATGGCCAGGAGAGGTATAAGATTAAAAAAATGCAAGTTAAAGAGTGAGAGATAGTGGAATTATATATGTATTGTAGCCTTTAGGAAACAATTTCATCATACTGTATAATGGAGTATCAAAATACCATCATCCAGCCATCCTATCCTTTTTCCGGTGATTGTTTTTCTCAATGTGATGTGATGATTTGATTGATTGCTTTTTGTGCGTGTATAGTTCTTTCTTTTTTTTTGCATGCTTGCTGGGTTCTCGGGAGATGTTATCCTCTTTCTTTGTCCTAGGGATGTGACCACAGGCATGTAAAGAACAAAGCAAAGGGCACAGGAGGGCCCCTGAAATTTATATTCTAGGTCGTTGATCCTTGATTCCTTGGGGTTTTGTCTCATGGGGAATGGGACAGAGGGCCTATAATACATGGGATTATCAAACTACAAAAGGAACAAAAGAGGAACAATAAGCACAAGTATTATGAACTTTAAGCACATGCCCCTTTTCAACCGAAATTGGGCTAACTGTCTTTATTCTGCAAAGTACGTATTTTCAATATGTTTTGTGCTTCTTTTTCTTATGACCACATTACATGAAACACGAACCGCCACGAACGCACGACATACCTGACCAAACACCTTTTTTTTAGAATACCTGACCAAACACTTTTGAGCAATGCATCCTATCATATGCTTGTAAATTGAACTTAAATCGTATTTTACGTTCAAATTGAATGATGGAGACATGGAGTCATCGTTCAAAAAAAATGAAGGACGCAGAAGAACTCACAAAGTAAACAATGTCTAATCCCTGTCAGCACGCAACAATCGTTTTCTCTCGTACTTGACAATTGACATACGGAGTATGTGTTCATGGCTCTTTGTTAGACGATAACGAAAGAACATGCTATTGACTTGAGAACAAAAATTCATGTTAGTAGCTCGTTTGTGCCTATTATTGCAGAAAGCGAGAAGGGTCCAAAGAGAAAACGACGAGATGTAAGCCTAGCTGTACAAGGGTCACCAACCACCATTCTCTCTCTCTCTCTCTCTCTCTCTCTCTCTCGTACAGTACTCAGATGAATCCCGAGGAGGAGATGCCTTGGAAGAGACGAACATGTCTTCACTGCACACCAGCAGTCAGGCAGCAGCAGCTCGGCCGGCCATTGGATATTGGAGGTAGCGGCGCCGGCGGGGGGCAGCAACGAATCGCTCTGCATCTTCTACCCGGCCGTACAGTACAGTACAGCGCCCGGGCTAGATGCATGTGTCAGTGATATTTTATCAACATACCACTAGTCAGTTATAATGTTTTTTCTTCAAATTATAATGTTCAGTCTTGATACTCCATACTCACTGTGTCGTAAATTTTAGCTCGTTCTGGATATCATATTTGTTCCTGATTAATAAAACAACCAGTGAATAGTCATTTTCTGTTCCTCTATATATGAAATTTGAAAGCTACTCCAACAAATAAGCAAAAGTAGGAAAGGCTTGGTTATGGATCAGGCTATCAGGGGACGGAGAGACTGGAGAGTGAACCGGCAGCGAGGGCACTTCCGGAAAAAAACAAAGAAATGAATCAACGTGACAATACAATTTGGGACAGATGGAGTACAAGCTTGTAAACGCAAATTAAACGGTGCGGTGTCATCCTCCGTGTGCCTGTGCATGATGGATGATGATTCACTGGCTCTATCATGAACAATATTGAAATTTTCCTTACACGTGTTTCTAGCAAATAATATATTATTGGCGCATCATAGTTTAGTCCTAGCCGGATCATTAAGCTAAAATGGGTGCAAATCAAAACGTATGACTGATGGGGCTGTTCGTCTCCTCCCGTGTCCCTTTCTTCCCGGGTATATTCTGTGGCACCTCCAGCCAAACTGGCAACAACGAGTCAACTGAACTGGACTGAAGCAGCACAGTAACTGACATGCTGTCCCCACTCCCCAGGCACCCGCACACATGCTACTCCTCCAATCTCTGACGCTGCACCCTCCATTTGCACCACCAGTGCAGTTTTCTGGCCACTTCTGGTCGTCCAGATCTTAGATCCTCACGGCTGACTTCCTCTTTCCTCTCTAGAGAATTTCCCCAGCCCCCTTTCAGGTCAACTGCTGCAACGAAAGGGATTTTTCAGGTTAACTGTTCTTGGTTACAATGGATGGATGGATTCAGCAAGACAACTCAATCACTGGTTCGGCTGTACCAGGTGTCTAGGGCAGTTGCAAGACTTGCATCATGGAGTAGTTGCCGTGCTGCAACTGCCGAGACTGAAAGATAGGAGTATTCAGCAGTAGATCATGCCTGCAATTTGCCATGCTTGATGTCCCTATTGACTTGATAAAGATCCAGTCACCAAAGCCAGCATCCTTTTTTAGTGTGTGGGTCAGGTCATCTCTGCTTGGATAGGTTCAACTTAAAGTACACCAGATTGAAGTTGACCATTTACTACTCTAATCCGCCAAAGGATCTCTGCTATAATTGTCATGGGACAGCATCATAGATGATGCAAGAAATCAGGCGATTCCAAATGAGTTCAGGATCAGTACATTCTCCAGCACCGAGTCGAATTTTCTGGTTGGATTTCATATGCCAAATGAAGATTCTTCTTAACGGATCACATCATTCAAACATACACAAAGATGCAGAGTGGATAATTCATCACTCACATCTAAGACTGCTTGCAACCTGGACTCGACACATACTTGGACACTGTCGTTGCAACGGACATGATATTCAACATTTCAGGTCCTTCCAGGCTGAGGAGACATTGCAGAATAGTTGCACCTATCCTAAAGTGGTATTCCATTCTCTTACAGAATGGCAGGTCCTGAACCGAAGGCTAACAAAAATTTCAAGATGACAGTACATCACAAGTCTGGCTATGTTCTCGACCAGATCATTCTTCGGCATGCCTTTTCTTCTTCTTCTTCTTCTTCTTGTCTTTCTTGCTCGACTCATCAGTTTCCATCGGGGCGTCCTGCTCGTCGGATTTCTTCTTTTTCTTCTTTTCACCATCCACATCAGCTGAAGGAAGTTCCTCAGCATCCTTGTTCTTTTTCTTCTTCTTCTCACCACCATCAGCATCAACTGCTGGTGCCTCTTCTGTGTCCTTGGACTTCTTCTTCTTCTTCTTTGACTTCTCATTGTCCTGCTCTTCAGTTGATGCCTCCACATGTTCTGCCGGCGGTGCAGTGTCTACATCCTGATGCTTCCTCTTCTTTGAAGCCACTTCCGACTTCTTTGGTGTAGCTTCAGCGAGAACTAAATCTGCTGCTGGATTGTAAGTCTGACAAAGGCAAACACAAAGTTGCGGGAATAAATGATTTTGAAATAGAATCATTTAAAGCAGTAGGCAAAGAAAAATCATTAATAGAAAATAAAAGGGAAACTACGATGCTGACCGAAATGCTGAATGGAAATAAAAAAGTGAAACTACATCTTCATGGGGACTAACAAACCTAATGTTTCTTTTAGAAATCAGAAGTTATGCTAGTTCTGACCACTCGAACTCAAAAGATACTTAAAGAAATTAAGTTAGCAACCAGAGAAAACGTAATGATACATACTTGTGTACATTTTAAACTAATAGAAAAAAAAGTATTGCTCCTGGGTAACACTTCAATTAGATATTCCTCTGAATTGAAAATTATAAATCAATAACACTTCACTAGAAAAAAGTTGGAGAGGCCATGAAACAACTTACTTTTGCAGGTGTAATCAAAGCCCCAGCACCTTTCTTACGGTCCTTTTCATACACTTCTATCTTGGGCTTTCCTTTTGTTGAGCCTGCTGAGCTCGCAAGTTCTTTTTTCTCAAGGATGTTAAGCCTTGTTTGAAGCTGTTGATAGTATCGATGTTAAGAAATATCACATGGAAAGAATCAAAATTGCTTCCACACAACAATGCAAGGTACCTTAGCTCGGCTTTCAAGACCAATGGAGTTATCTTCACCATCACCAAGAGCATCATATCTTATGGCAAGTGCAGTCTTAGCGGCAAGTGAACGGGAGATCTTCCCTTTGTTCTTGGGAGCAGCCTGGCCTATTAATGATGCATGATAGATGAGACCATACTTTGGCGTAGAATGCTTCGTCTTTAGAGCTCTAAACAAGGCCTGCAGACAAATAAGAAGTTTAGATAAATCAAAATTAATCATTTGGAGTTGAAACAATAACAAACAAACAAAATAGAATGTAACAGGCAGCATCAGGCACATACAAGCTCTGCCATTACAGGGATAAATTACAAAGTAGAAAGTACCTTCTCCGCTCCCAATATTTGAATTGTGCTGCCAGGCTGCTTTGCCAAATTCAGCAAACTACCACCATGTGCAATAAGGCGAGCACCAACAAGTTCACCAACAAGAGCAGTCAAATTGGGGGCAATAGTATTCATCCTACTTTTCAGGTAGTCATAGAGCTGTCCTCTGTACTCGGAAAGAGCTAACACTTGGTCACACAGTTCCCTGATGTTTAACAGGTCAATATCACTAACTTCTGTGCCCATGGATATCACAGCTGCCTCCTTTAGCTCTGCTTCCACATCGTCGTCGGACAATATCTAAATGAAGCAGGGATACTCAAAAATACAATAGCGAACAAATGCTAAACAAAAGAATAGGTTTATGCCGACACAACTTACCTCGGAGAAATCAAGGTCAACTGCATTAGCACGATTGCCCATCAACTTCACAGCTTTTGCATACTGGATATTATCTGTAACAATTTTGGTAAGCTCTGGAAAGTGCCAACCATACCATTCGCGGACCCTCATTGCGTATGTATTAAGCTCCTTGTCAAGATCATCCAACAATCCAATGGCCTGAATGATCATCGTATCAACCTGTAGAAAAAGAGATAGCCCTAAATTTGGTGAATACGAGTCTGGCACACAAGACAACACATCAAGCAAAGCATTTTGAGTCCCAAGCAAGTTGGTGTAGCTTTGCACACATGGGGGAAAATATACCCAATTATAGTATAACCAGCAAATGCGATAGCAGACCCCATGTCATATGGATTGTAATAAAAAGGAACCAAGTGCAACAAATGTCAGAGAAACTAGCAGAGTTGTAGTGGCAGGCTCACCTTCTCAGGGCTGAACTTCAGCTTATACCTAGACAAACTGTGGGATAGTCCAAGGCTCATTGGACCCAGATCTTGTTCAGCTAATCCTGACATAAGTTCTGTCAACTGATTCCTCAGCCCTCTCATGAGTTCCATGACAGCACTATTGTGAAGGCAGTCAATTTTCTGCATGCATAGAGCTATCAGTGATTGGCCACTGCATTTGAAATAGGGGGTGAAAAGCAAGGCATGCAACCAACCAGCTTTTCTTTGATGGCATTTCCTAGCTTAGAATCAGCAACAGCCAACGTTTCACCATCACAATGCTTCTGCAGGAACTTGCGCAGGCCCTTGCTAGGCTTGCTATCAATCAGCAAAGTGGCAGCTGAAAGAGCATCAGACGTGTTCTCAAACTTGTTGAAAGCCTTGAGCTCAACCACCTAATATGGAATACACGTGAGCATTGATCCAGATAAAGTCAGCGAATATAAGCTAGACAAAGCAATATGAAGCCAATATTCAAGAAAGCATGAGAATATATGGCCTAAAGATATACCACAACTAACCAAGCACGGAAAGATATTGAATACAGTAAAACCAATATCATAAGAAGCCCACAAATTTTTTAAGCACCGAATCAACCAACTAATAGTAAGCTAAACAACTACGGAATCAGCAGGAGAAAACCATCACGACTCAACTGAAACCATTCAGACATTTTTTTCCTTTTGAGGATAAACCGTTCAAACATTAAGTGAACTTGTAATGCCAATATAAAGCAGAACAACAAAATGGGGGCGGTTTCTTAAATCCAGAGAAGTTTTTAAGGTGTAAGCACACTAGACAAACAAAACATCAACTGCAATACTACAAGTGTATGCATTCACAATGTTGTTGTCTAACTCACACGCTATGATAAACATAAACTGAAACACCAATACAGCACCGACAAGGTACCAGTAAACTTAATAAAACTAGAACAAATTACAAAACCCGTAAGAACTCAAGTGCAAGGTAACGGCTCATCCGACCTTTCTTGCTGAATCTGACGAAGCGAAATCTTTCCACAGATCCTGTAGTCCAAAACCAAGACATCATTAGCCAACCAAAAATATCATGAATACACCGAACACACGAGCAAACTGAGACGGATAGACTCAAGGACAGGCACAACGGAGCATCCACTCACCTCAACATGGCTGAGCTTGCCCTCATCCAGCACCTTGAATAGGGCGAACCCCGCGGGCGTCTCGAACAGCACCAACATCTCCTCACCTGAATCCCGCACGGGAAACCACCAACCAGGCACTCGTTAGCTCAAACACCACGAGGGGGCACTTAAACGAGAGACAAAAACCCGACGCGACCGCAAAGGCGGCGCCTTTACGGACGGCGGCGGCGGCGCGAGGGGATTATACCTGTGGAAGGAGGCGCCGCGCGAAGGGAGGAGAGGGGGCAAAGAGGGGAAGAGGGCGGCGAGGGTTTTAGGGCTCCGCTTATATTGGATCAGCGAGGCGAGGTTTAGTGGCCCATGGGCCACGTCATAAAGGCCAGTCTAATTCTCCCTATAGTGGGCCTTCGGCTTGCCGTCCATTAGGCCTAGTTGTCAACAGCAGCAGCAGCCCGTTAGGTTTCCGGAGACTGCTGGCCTATTTGGCCCAGCTAAAACTCACGGCGATTAGGCTCTCGTCGTGCGGGAAGGCTATGCATCGCGCGCGCTACGAAAATCAAGTTGTCGCCCACGCGCGCGAGTCCCTCGCTCAAGCGGGCCAAAAGTTAGTCGGCCCAATACAACTAATAGCACTGGCTAGCTTCTCGTGTTTTTTTTGCCTCTTCATTCATGCAGCGATCCCGGGCCGTGCGGGAGCGAGCACCGATGAACATCTTTTCTTTTTTATTTAGTTTCCTTTTATTTAATTTATTTTTGTTTTCCTCTCTTTTTTATTCTTTTTTTCTTTCGCCCCTTTTCCTGAAATTAAATTTTACTTTCTTATTTTTTCTTTCTCCTGTATTTTATTTTATTTTTCTTTTATTTGGACCAATTTTCTTTTTCTCTCGATTTACTTTATTTTATTTGTATACTGATGATGTAACTATATTTTGTTCATTGTTCATGATGTGTACATTTTTGTTTTCTATGTATAATTACCTTTGTACAGCCACTTGTTCTCCATGCGTATCGCCTATAAGAATGTTGTTCGTGCTGTTGACATCTTTGTTCTTAATATAGAATTATTTATTCGCATGAAAAATAGTTTTGTTCGCTTTTATAGACTAATTTGTTCGTAATATTAAGTTATCTGTGCACTTTGTAGATTAAATTATTCGCATGTAAAATATTTGTTCACAATGTGGACACGTTTGTTCTTAATGTAGAACAGACTAATTTATTCACAATATTAAATTATTTGTTCGCTTTGTAGACTGAATTGTTCGCTTTTAATAATAATTTGTTCGCCATATATAATCATGTTTTCGCGCGTGAAATTATTTTGTTCGCATTGCAGATTAATTTGTTCGCCATATATAATCATTTGTTCACACGTGAAATTATTCTGTTCACATTGTAGATTAATTTGTTCGCGATGTTAAATTATCTGTTCACGATGTAGATTGAATTGTTTGAATAATTTTAATTATAAAAAAGTTCGAGCTTGATAAAAATATTCTTCTAAAAATACAAGCAAACGTGATCTTATTTTGAAGATGTTATTGCAAGTAACATAGTAGTGTAATCAAAATTTATTTTGGATATCTGTTTTCGGATTTATGATTTTTTTTTAGTTTCCAAACTTGCTTGCTGTAGATGACACGTCTTTCTCTGCATCCTCATGACCTCATCCACGTGTATGTGTTGCATCTCTCGCCTAGGTGCCTGCATGCTGCTTACCAGGACAAGGACATGGTGACTATGTTCTGGGCCCTTTTGATTTCATCGGGCTAGCTCGAGCAGCCCACGGTCCAGAACTGCTCAGATTTCTAATCAATTCACGCTGGTCTTTTTATTTGGGCCAGTGAACCGACTACAGCCCATGACATAACCACAGCCCACCAGACGCGCGCTTCGGCTACACAAAAAATCCCATCACCGGCGTGATGTATAGCCGCACCCCTCGTCGTGTGCCTCCTTTATTCTTTATTATTTCTTGGATGTAAACGTTTCGAACTGCAAATAATAAAACTCCTACCTTCCTCTAAAAAAAACTCTCGTCGTGTCGATTGTCGAGTTGGGGTGACGAGTGGCTTCTTGATCACGTCCATTCATTTTGTGTAATCAAAAGAAAGAAAACCAAATTGAATCAGCTCGGTTAAGTTTATCCAACCAATTCATTGCGTGGGTTGGATCACACCGAACTGGTTAATGTAGATTGATTTTATTTTCTTAAAAACTCTCTAGCTGCAAACTTTTCTACATATTAGAAAATACACCCGTACGTTATCATATTAGAACTAGGTGATACCCTACATAATACCGGCAGCGCCTCTTCCGCTACCCCGGGACGCGTCTCACCATCCCGGCGCTCTGCGGCCGCCTGCTCGCCTCCTGCAACGGCGTGCTGCTGTACAAGAAGGACAAGGGGCTCTACCTCCTCTGCAACCCTATCACGAGGCAGTGGGCCGAGCTGCCGAAGCTGCCTGACGAGTACTGCAAGGACATCGAGCCGGAGTGCGCCTTCTACTACCACCAGCCGTCCGGCGAGTTCCGGCTCCTGTGCTGTCTCAGGCACCGCATCTGGTATATCGTCTCCACTGGCTCCGCCGAGCCCCGGCACTTGAAGATGAACCAAGATCCTGATCTGATCACGCGATTTATGCACTGCCTGTCTGTGACGGCGACGATGCCGGTGCTTCTCCACGGCAGCCTGCATTGGCCGCCAATCTGGCGCTGTGCCACGGGTGAAACGAGGATTATGGCTTTCAACACGGTGTCGGAGTCATTCCGCCAAATGGCAGGACCGACGTCAAGAACACCCAGGCTGTTGAAGCTGTTGGAGATGGAAGGGATGCTCGCGGCAGCGGACTTTGGGGTGGAGAAGCACGTCGACCTCTGGTTCCTCGAGGACTACAGCGACCAGGGGTGGGCACACCGGCACAGGGTCACCTCTCCATGGAAATTTGGTAACGGAGAAGGATTGCCGCGTAATGATTGGGGTATGCGGTCTGTGGTCACAGCGGGCGATGATGAAGGTAATGTCATCCTTGGCAACAATGATGCGTTAGTAGTGTACGACGTGAAGGGGAGGAAGACGCCGAGGACCATCAACTCAGTGATGAACAGGAAGAACAGGCAGTTTGTGTCAAAGCATGTGTTCAAGGGTAGCCTGGTGCAACATATGGGCTTTTCCGAGTCGCCTTCTGCGGACTCCCCGTTGATCCACTCTTGGAGTTACGTTATTTAGTGGGCGTTGTTCTTTGCGATGTTACATTCCAGGTGATTCCTGAATAGGAAGAACATCGTAGAGTAAATTTATATGATTATAACTTTTGCTTTAACTTGTGGAAACTTGTATTTCCTTTAGAAAGGAAATTAGGATGTTTATCGTTTCACCTGAAAAATCATATGATGTTCCTGTTAAGAATTTGTTTGGGGGTAGGGCAGCGAGGCAGAGGGTAAGCCACCAGCCATGAGATGATGTTTTTTGAATATGAGAGACATGGGAGGAGGTGATTGGGTTGGCACGAGGATGTAAATATAGCGTGTGGGAAGGAAGGCTGAGCGCATTGCATTTCAATCGTGTGTATGTCAATTGGAGGAATTGGAGAAAAGTTGATTTTCTGGCATACGAACTAGAACTACGGGGTATAACAATGCTCATTAACTGTAATAGCATTTTAGACAAATTTCACCATTGCACCATATGGTGATTATTGGGATAGGATTGCATGGTATTCACGTGGGTTTGTGAGTGTCTACGTCTATTGTGTTTCGGAAAAAAATGATTATCCATCATGTCTCTTTAGGTAAACATTGTAGGAATAATATTCTTCTGATGGATGTAATTTCAGAGATTGATTTGGTTCGTTATGAATGTTGCACCGGAGCAAATAGGCAGTTAGGCACCTGGCCTCAGGTAATATTCCCAGAGGAATGCAAAAATTGAACCTTAAACAAAAGAATTTAGAAAGGTTTATGTAAGCAACAGAAAAATGAAAACAGGGCATCATACTCCCAATGACATCTTTCCCTAAAGCAGCTTCATGCTTAAACTCTAATGACATCTTTCCCTAAAGCAGCTTCATGCTTAAACTCTAAATAGGTGGAACAGCCTGCCATGTGCCATGGTGCATACCACAAGGAGTTTAATGGACAGACATATAAACTTATACATCAATAACAGATTGGATGTAGCTTAAGCCTTATATGCATGTATTACCTGGAATATGTGGTCATGTCAAGAATTGTAAGCGTCAGTGTTTTATAGAAAAAAAAGGAATTACAATTATATCGTCAACTATGTAAAATTTGTTATCTTGTATTGCAACACAAATTCAGAATGCCATTGCAATTCATTCATTGAAAATGGCAGTCATAGGATACACAGAGTAGGAAGAAGAAAACGAACAAATCCCCACGAGCCTATTCGCTTGGCCGGTGGCTGGTGCTGATTTGTGCCGAGAGAAAAATACTGCTCACTGATGGCGGGTTACTGCTAAGGCTGGCCGGTAGCTGATAAGCCAAGTGAACATGGCGAGTCGGCAAGAAACAAGCCCATTGATGCATTTCCAGAGAAGGCAATGCACCAACGGGAAAAAAAAGGCACTCCGTCTCAAATATGCTGTAAGCCAGTGGCAGAAAAACATATTCGGAGTTTCGGACTGCAATTTCGTGGCAGCAGTGACACGAAGAAGACAGAGACAGTAGCATCATCTCCATGACAGCATCCAAGATCGCAGCATAGGAGGGGCATGAGGTGAAACTGTTGGAAGATGGAAATGCTATACATGAATCCACAATATAACAAAAATAGCTACATGATGTTTGCCCATGAGTAATTTTCCATTAAGTTCTACAGTTGCTCTTTCTGGTACCTTGACACAGCTAGCATGTGTAAGGTGGCCTTTGGTCCGTTGAGGCTTGCATTTCATCAAACACTAATCTGTCATGAATTAGCAGGCTGAAAGATAGTAGTATAAGAAACAGTAAAGCGTAAATCACCTGAATAATAATAGATGGGGGCTTTTTTCAGGTGCACGACGCCCGTGGCTCTGCACGATCGCGTGCACTGGCTCTGTCGCCGCCTGTGGAGAGGATGATCATGCCAACAATCACAGGCATGTTTACAGATGTCCACTTCGTTTGACTTGTCAACACCAGCCAACAATATTTTTCTCTCAGTATAAATCAGCACCGGCCACCTATCACCAACGAGCAGTATTTTTCTCTCAGCACAAACCACCGACCACCAGCCAAACGAACAGATTTACCAAGTTGTTTGACATGGACGGGATGCTTGTGGCTGCTGATTTTGGGAAGGAGGAGCACATCGACCTTTGGTTCCTTGAGGATTATGACAACAGAAGGTGGGAATGAACTTCGGCACCGATCGAGTTGCCACGCCACGGGGACTCGGCAAAGAAAAGCTGTTGGAACAACCCAGTCGACTGTTGCCTGTGGTTGCAGCTGGTGACAGACAAGGCAACGTCATGCTAGGCAACGACAAAGGGTTAGTGGTGTACTACGACATGAAGCGGAAGACAACAAAGACCGTCGACTAGCTCTGAGGCGACATCAGTGACCGAATGGTGTGCTCTTCTGTCACAACATGTGAGTCTGGAGCAGCATGCACGCTTCTCCGCGCAGTCCTCTGTCGACCTGTCGTCAGTTCACTTCTAGTGATAATTTGTTGGATCTTATCTTTTGTTATGCTGGATGTTTTTTATGCTCAGGATTCAGATAAGTTTGGCTCTATATATTTTTGTTGTGAACATGGAGATATACCAGCTGCTTATAATCCATCACTTTCTCGTAATTGTGGCAACTTGGAGATTTAATTTGGTGATCTCGCTCGTATATATATACTCCGTATGAAAGTCCGTCAGTACCTTCTTCTGTCTGGACGTGCATCACCAAGACTTCAATGTTCAGCCAGAGTGGGTATCTGATCAATTTACCTGGGCTGCTGTTCATCAACTGGAAGAGAAGCCGAGAAGAATGAAGCTCCAGTATTTGTTTGGCGTGCTATTATATCTATCTATGGGCAAGTGGGCAAACAAGGACAAAAACTTGATAGTCTGTATGATCCTTTTAATTTACAGAGCTGTATTTCTGTTTATCTTTAGTTCTTGATCGATCTAAGGTTGGTAAACATTAAACTTTTATGTTAGTAGCAGTTGGTACGTAAGCAATACCATTTTCTTTCTATAAAAGCATGTGAACACTGTTGCCCAAAAAACTATATACGTGCACCTTGCTAACCCCTGGGATTATGATTCCTACGTGAATTGAGTCGTCTTTTCTGTTGCGAGTCCTGAATGGGAGATTTAAACCCACAAAATTTAAATAAGATGAACAAATGAACTAAACTTGCGAGAAGTCAACGGGGATGCCTTTTTTCTTTGCGGGAAAAGGTACAAATCATGCATATACCGTGTTTTTCAATAGGCAAAACTACGCCCTGTTCGTTTGACTTATTTTCTCTTAGAACAAATCAGCCATCAGTCAGCAGTACTTTTCTCTCAAAATAAATCAGCATTAGTCAAAACAAATCGACTGAGTATTTCGTGCCAGCGCCCCACAGACGTCGTATCTAAGAGACAGAGGTAGGCCGACCTGTACTCCACTGACAACATTTATAATATATTTAGTTTACTAGCTAGCTAAAAACTATGGGTAATGAGTTTGTGGGGGATTACCAAAACTGTTGAGAAAGATATATAGAAAATTATACTAAAAACTGTCACACCCGGTTTTAAAGGCAAAACCAGATGCATCTCATATGTGCGCCAGGATCAGTTTACACACATATGGTAGACGTCACAAGTGAATATCCATAACCATGCATAACGAAAGAGTATTAAAGTGTATTTATTACAGTCTCAGAGTTGACACCAATGTCATAGCGGAAGACTTAAATAAACGTTCATCTAACGAAGCAAAAGTGACTCCAACTCCACAGGCATTGACTGGGGGAGACTCGCCTAGAACTCCTCAAAATCAGCAGTGAAATCCTCAAAATTCTCCCAATCTGAGCAGCATTCCGGGTGTAGTTGATGCAATAAAAGAAAGAAAACAAGCATGAGCACATGACATACTCAGCAATTGTAATATGACATACAAGGCTGGGGCAAAAAGTCTGGCTGACAATACTGCAGTAAGCACTTTTAGTTGGTCAAGTTTTATTAAGCAACTATTTACTAGCAAATGAAAGTATATACCACCCACAAATTAATGAATGTCATAATCCCAACACAATCAAGTAACCACAATTTAATCCATGTTCAAGTATGATTATCATGTAAGGGTCCAGGCCGCTCTTGACCGTGAGCACGACTATTATAACAGTTTTACACTCTGCAGAGGTTGTACACTTTCACCATAAGCCGTGATTCCCATTGCCGAAGCATGCACCCGTCCCACACCACGTGGACCGAATACTGAGTTTCACTATGAGACCTTTACAAAAGCACTCTAATAAATAATAGCCCGCTAATGTTTCCGGTTCAGAAGCAAAGCATAACCCTCCCTAATGAGGTCTGTCTCTTACCAAAGCCCACAGCTCAAGAGGACTGAGCTATACCCCGTCAACCGCCGCCCCCATGCCCCTTTCGAGTAAAGCTACCATAAACTAGAGCACCTAATTAGTCAGTCAAAGCCAGAGCCACATGACACTCATGGTTGTACTGTTTTCCTGGGTGGTTCTCCATGTTCCAATTAAAAAGATATGATCTTGTCATTTAATTAATTCAAAGAGTATTTGGAACATAGAGTAGGGGTTCATTTAACCAATCCCAGTTGAGCAAGCTAAGCATCATGTACCATCAAAGTTAATTAAATAACCCAGTTTCAGGGACAGAAAAATATAGTGGCTAGGTAAATCCTTAAATAGGAACCCATCAAATTAAGACACATGCATGGATGGTGAAATTAATAGTTATTAGGACATTTGCATGACATAATACACTTGCCTTCTTCCTAACTCTGTTGCTGCTCAAATCCTTCTCCAACAGTTGGTTCTTCAGAGAAATCCTCGAACTGCTCGCTTCCTAATCGCATCACACAATCGCATGCAAAGAAACAATACACTAAATAAGAAACAGTACACCAAATAATTCCAACAGAAGAAAACAACAGCACAAAACTAATCTACGCGTTACAACGAACGCGTGAGCGCGGGAATCACTAAAATCGGAGTTAAAACGCAAAAGATATGGCTTTTCTAAGGTTCAGGGACTTGCTGGCAAAGTTTTAAAAGTTCCAGGGGCTTAACTGCGAAAATCCGAGGGCTAAAACATAATTTTGTATAAAAACTCAAGGGCTTACGGGTAAAAAGACCAAAACAGGACATCGGGCGTAATTTTAAAACTTGCAGGGGCTAAAACAGAAGAAACATGACCTAAATTGAAATACTTTTGAACTGAGCTGGACCGCGGGTTGATTTTCAAAAACTTCAAAGGCTCTTTTGCAAAATTGGCAGCGTTGATCGGTATCTCGGGTTTGACTCGCGGACGGATCTAATCTGAGCCGTTGGATCACGATCCCGATGGCCAGGGATGGATCGGGATCTCGGCCGACGACGGCGACGACCGGGACGGCGGCGCCGCTCTCCTCCGCGGCGGCGCTTCGCCGGAGCAAAGCCAATCTAAGGCTATGGTGCACGGTTTGCGACGAGATCAAGCGCTACAGGTGCGGCTCAACGAGACGAACTCATCTAGGGGGTTCTTGACGACGGACAAGCAACGACGAAGACCAACGACGAGCTATGGCGGCGGCGGCGCTACTGCGACGGCGACGCAGCGACGACAACGCTCTACGGCCACAAGAAACAGGAAAGAAAAGGCGCGGGAGTACCTTCACCTCGACGCGAACCTCCTGGTGCAGCAAGAACAACTGGAGCAGCGTCGGGCGGCGAGATCGACGGCGCGGCCGAAAGCTTGGCGGCGGCGACGATGGCGACTCGAGCACAGGCGGCTAGGGCTAGAGAAATTGGATGGGGGAAAATCAAGGGCGCGGCGGCGGCTATATATAAGTCGAAGACCGGCCTCGGCGTGCGTGCCACGGAGTCGGCTGCGGCGGCGGTCGGGAATCGGAGTCGGGGCGAAGTCCGGGTCGGCGACGACAGGAGGAGGAAGAAGCTGACGCGTGGGCCCCGCCTGTCAGCGACGCGGGAGAGAAAAGGAATGAAGCGTGCCAGAGCTGGGCCGAAAGTGGAGAAAAGCAGGCCGAGCGGGGAGGGAAAGCGAACGGTGGGGGAAAGTCTAAGGAGCAAAAGCGAACCGCGCCAAGAGTTCAGGGGCCAAAACCGAACTCAGCCTAAACAACTTTTCTAAAACTCAAACAAAAGCAAATCAAATTCGAATTTAAACAAAATTTAAATTCCAACTTGATTTACAAGCAACCAAAAATATATGCAACAGCATGAATGCAACAAAAACTTATTTTGACTAAAATAATTATTTAATATGATATTTAAATTGTTAAAAGGCTAGAAATTCCAATTAAATCCTAGAAAATTTATTTAAGCCTTAATAAATCCTAGAAAATTCAGAAATTGCTACAATTTAATTGTGATGAATTTTAGGGTGTTACAAAAACACTGTGAGCCATTTACAAAATAATTATACTAGTGGTGCTAATTATTAACACTCTTGGTCACTTCCTAAAAACTGTTGGGAAAGATGTGGATTCCTGTACAATGCAACACCAAGAGTGGTAAAGTATAGGCTATCGATTCTGTGGCGACATCGATCCGATCGAGGATGATAATGTCTTGTGTCCCGGCATGTGTTCAAAGAGAGTCTGGTGCAGCATCTGTGCTTCATCGTACCGTGCCTGTGCAGTCCTATCCAAAGCAGTTGGCCGGATCACTCTAGTGAACGACTTGCTACTCACTTGTTGGACATCGTTGTTTGTGTTATTCCTGTCGTCCGGATGTTTTTCTGCTCAGGATAAAGATAAGTTTCACTCCAATTTGTTTTGTGGAATGGAAATATACCAGCTGCTAGGTAGGGATACATGGCTGCTTATAATTCATAATTTTCTCTTTAGCTTGTGTGGCAACTTGGGAGATTTGATATGATCTGTATGAAAACCAAACATCTGTTTAACTTATTCAGCCTCGTCGTGTTTGTTAATTGGTTGCAATTCATTGACTGTTGAGAGTTGGCTTGTGAATTGTAATGTCTTCAATTCGCTGTCATGTCCCGTTCGTTTGACTAATGACCGGTCACTGGTGCTGATTTGTTCTGAGATAAAAGTATTGCTGGCTGGTGGCCAGTAAGCCAAACGAAAGTCTACACCACCAGAAGGCGGGAAGAATGGCGGCAGTCCTGCCTCGCGCTGGAAATACAGAAATGGCATAATGTTGCCACAATTTTTGCATCGTCTACTGTCTTCCTCTCGACCTGAAGAGCAAGATATATGGTGATGAAGACTGTCGACTCCGCGATGGAGTACGTACATTTGTCTGACTAACTGGCTGATCGCACCAGAAACACTCCGTGATGTGGACACAGTTCTGCAAGGTACAGGATTCAGACCGTTGACTCTTTTCTTTTCGCAGTCGAACTTTGTGGTACTTTGCTCAAGACTACTTTCCTAGTCTGTGATTCTATTGTCCTTGAAGAAAAAGGCGTAGATGAGAACTATATATAAGAGTAGCACCAAGTTGTTGATCTAATACAAAAAAAGTGACCTGCAACTGCAATACAGGTTTTATCCATCGGATCTTAATTGGTCCAATGGTTAGATGATCATCTTCTACCTCTGATGGTTTTCCTACATGCACGTAACGTACAATGTTTCTAGCGGGCGCTCACCCCCATCTGCCCACCCATCTCTACTATTCTCGATGGCAAGAACACCCTCTTCTACATGCACTACGCGCTAACCGAACTGTATCTTGGCTCCTCTCCGTCCTTTTCGTGCCCATATATCCAGAGCTCTTTTACGGTACACTGTACCACTAATTTAAAGGACTGGTATATAAACATCTGACGGTTGAGAATAATTATATAATAGTATAACATTGATCAGTGGTATAGGTAGTATATAATGAGTAGTATAGTAGTATAAGAGCATTGTTGAAAAAAAAAATAAATTGCATCACTGTAATTTAAATATATTTTAATTCTTCCATTCGATCATATGTCTCAGACCGACAGTCGAGGCACGCCAGTGGGATGGGTCCCGGGTTGGTGATGCACGCCGCCGTTAAGAACGAGAAGAAGTATGCTTAGTTAATATCTTTACGTTCGAATTACTATATTACCCATTCTCTATATCTAGTTGTTCTGGACTTCTAGCTCCTTGTCAGTTGCCACACTAGCTGATCAATGAAGCCTCGGCCGCCTACCCTTCCCGCCCTCACTTCTACTTCCTCCGATCCACCGTTGTCCTTCCATCCCTAAAGAGCCATGTATGCTCCCTAACTGCCTCTGGTATCACTGCCACTTTGGCCACCCAAGAAGGGCCCAGTGCCTCTCCGAGTGTTTATAGGGCCGCATGGACCAATCCTAGGCCCTAACCATTACAACGTCTACTGGAAAACCTAGAGGAGGGAATCGACTGACGGCAGCGCTCACGCCAAGTAGTTTGTCAGCAAGCGCGAGACCCGTGTGCCAACGGGCTCCATTGTATTTAGCTAGCACAAAGTCCCCTCATGCTTCCCACCCATCTCTTCTCCCTATAGAAGGAAACTCCCCAACGCGGCCTCGCCTCAGGCCCCAGATCCAGTCCATTGGCGACCAAGAACCGAGGGCGCCGCCTCTCTCTCTCTGTTGCTAGCACAACCTCCCATGGCCGACGGCGAACTCGCCGCTGCGCTGCCGCCCTTCGCCGATCCCTTTCCTTCCACCCCGTCTTTACTAACCACTATGATGGCTCGTCCCCACCGCATCGCCACCGCCAGATCTGTCGCCATGGCCATCCGTCCCCTCGCCGATGTCACCTCCGACGCCGGCGAGGACCGCCCACCTCCCACCCTTTCTCCCTCCTCCTCCTCCTCCCCTACCCTCCTCTCCCCTTTGCCCAGATCGGAGAAGACGCCGCCGTCACCATGGTCACCTTCTTCGTCTCCGACGAGTTCCCCCGCCCCCACCCTACCTACCGGTTGTCCTTCGCCGCCCCGACCGGCGGCGCCTCCGATGCCGGTGAGGACTGCCCACCTTTCCCCTTCCCCCTCCTCCTCCCCTACCCTTCCCTCCCCTTTTCCCAGATCTGAGAAGACGCCGCCCGTCGCCATGGTCGCCCTTTTCATCTCCAGTGATTTCTTCCGTCCCCACCCCGCCCATCGGTTGTCTTCGCCGCCCCTGCCGGTGGCGCCATCGCTGCGTGGCCTCAGCGCCCTTGATCCGCCACCACCGACTGGCCGTCCGGCTCCCTAGAGCTCTCTCTAGGTCCGGGTCACAGGTAAACCCCCAAACCCTAACCTCGCCGGAGCGCCGCCCATCGCCGGAGCTAATTCTTCTCCCCCTCTGCTAATTTTATTCTTCCCTTTTTGGCCTTTCCTTTTCTAGCAGCACTCAATCCCTCACATGCACAAAATTTCTAGATTGAGAATGCTGTCGGGCTAAGCCTAAACGGATAGGGCTCTCCGTCTAGCAATTTTCTAGATTGAAAATTTCTTTAATTTCCTTTAACTTCTTCTTCCCTCTTTTGCCTTTCCTTTTCTAGCAGCACGTCATCCCCACTACGGGAAACCCGGAGTTTGCCGAGTGCCTGGAGCACTCGGCAAACCCCGAAATACACTCGGCAAAGGCTTTGCCGAGTGTAACACTCGGCAAAGGGGTTACGGCATAGCTCGTGTCGGCAAACAGGCCCTTTGCCGAGTGTCTTCTGTCGGGCACTCGGCAAAGGCTTTGCCGAGTGCAAAGCCAGCACTCGGCAAAATAAAGCACTAACAGACGGCCCACTGCCGTCTGTGGACGGCTGTTAGGGCTAACGGACCCTTTGCCGAGTGTCACACTCGGCAAAGACACCAGCCTTTGCCGAGTGTTGGACCCCGACACTCGGCAAAGCTTGGTTAGGGGGCAGGCCCTGGACAACCCTTTGCCGAGTGTAAGGGCTTTAACACTCGGCAAAGGTTGCATATTTGCCGAGTGTAAAAGCCAAGACACTCGGCAAAGGCTGTTCCAGAAATGACAGAAACAGCCTCTTTACGTGACACAGTTGTGCACAATCTTGGCCTGTTGTATTTAACTGTACGGTATGAATTCTTTGTCATGTTTTTGTGTATCCTACAGTAAATAAGATGTCATATAATCTTATTTACTGTAGGAAACGCAAGAACATGGCAAAGAAGCCACACAACTTAAATATGAATCTACGAATTAAATACCGAGGGCGTATGGTTTTGCATGTGCTCACCTACGGGCTCGAAGGCGGGCGAGTGGGTGACGCTCGTGTCGGTGCAGACGGCCGTCCACGACGTGCGGCGGAGCTTCGGGCACGACTATGGGCTACAAGCCGAGGACGGTGCAAAGGGCCTCTCCCTGAAAAAAACAAAATATTGTCAAATGGACAATTCGGCAGCACCTCCCCTGCACGGGGAGGTTTCTGAAACCCCATCCTGCAAAAAACCACGGCACGAAGGCCGGCAAACCACAACGGCACGAAGGCCGGCAAACCACCACATCCTAGTTTTGCAGCAAAATGAACAAATTAACAAAGGTAACAAGAGGACGGGCGGGGTACCTACACGAGATGGGCGGGCGCGGGGACAGGAGGACGAGCCGGCGGCCGGGGAAGGAGCGGGGACGGGCCGGCCTGCGCGGCGGCCGGGCCGGGGCTGACGCGGACGGGGCCGGGGCGGGAACGGCCAGCCTGGGCGCGGGCCGGGGACGGTCGGCCGGGGCCGGGGCCGGGGCGGGGGCGGGGGCCGGGGCCGGGGACGGCCGGCCGGGGCCGGAGCGGGGCCGGCCGGCCGGGGCCGGGGCCGGGGCAGGGGCGGGGGCGGGGGCCGGGGCCGGCGCGGGGACGGCCGGCCGGGGCCGGGGCGGGGACGGCCGGCCGGGGCCGGGGCCGGGGCGGGGGCGGTGGCCGGGGCCGGCGCGGGGACGGCCGGCCGGGGCGCGTGCGCGGGCGGCCGGCCGGGGCGGAGGCGGCGGCCGGCGTCGCGTGCGGGGAGCGGCGGCGGTGGCGGCGTGCGGCGGCGGCGGGCGGGGAGAGAGGCGGCGGCGCGGGGAGAGAGGCGGCGGGCGGGGTGGGGAGCGGCGGCGTGTGTGTGCGTGTGTGCGTGTGTGGGGGCTGGGGCCGCGCGGGCGGTTAAGTCGCCCGGCCCAACCCCCTGTTTGCCGAGTGCCCTGGATCGGGCACTCGGCAAACAGATCTGATACGTGGCCTGTTTGCCGAGTGCCCGATCTAGGACACTCGGCAAACAGATCTGTCCGCTGACGTGGCCGTGCGCGGCCGAAGAGGTGGGCCACGTGGCATGTTTGCCGAGTGTCTGGCCCAGGGCACTCGGCAAACAGGCCTTTGCCGAGTGCCTACACTCGGCAAAGGTGTCACGTCGGCCAATGACGTGGCCCGCGCGGCCGCGGGCCGGCCAGCCCACATGGCCTCTTTGCCGAGTGCCCCAAGGAGAGCACTCGGCAAAGGTGCTCTTTCCCGAGTGTCTCTTTTCTGACACTCGGCAAAGGTCTTGTTTGCCGAGTGTAGCACTCGGCAAACATTTCCCAGACCAATTCTTACATACCAAATTTTTCAAATTCGGTCAAATACACATCAAAATATCTTGTCAAATACATTCAACAATGCACATTTTATGCTTAGATGAAATGTTTTCATTATTTGAAGCATATATATCTAATAATTCCTTCATATATTTCATTATTTCATGCGGAGAATGGCGTAAAAATAATTTAAAAAATATCAAATGGGTCCGAAAAAATATGATAACTTCAAATGAACCAATCTACGTCGTCTATTGCCTATAGAAAAAGTTATGAACTCAAACTCTAATTCAACTTCACTTCGTTTCGAAATCTGGCTGTCTCCTTCTCAACTCTCCGAAACTTCTATGGGGATATGCTCCGATTGGAAAGGGTCGTATATATAAACTTTTCGAAATCATCTCAACTTTTTCCCACAGACTTCACATAAGATATAAAGAGCCTTTGACAAGTATCACTAGAAAAAAAATAAAGTTTGGACCCCAAAAACATAAGTTTAAAAACTAAGGTTCTGACTTTGCCGAGTGTTTACCAAGAAACACTCGGCAAAGGATAGCTTCGCTGAGTGTCGAGTGGTGAACACTCGGCAAAGGCTAGCTTCGCCGAGTGTTGCTTGGTAAACACTCGGCAAACCCACCAAGTTTTACAAAAATATTTTTAAATTTTCAAACTTTTATGTTTGAATTCCAAGTTTTTTAAGAATATTTTCAAATTTTCAAATTTTTTCAAATTTTCAAATTTTTTGCCACCTCTTTGCCGAGTGTCTCTGACCTGACACTCGGCAAAGGTGCTCTTTGCCGAGTGTCTTTGACCCGACACTCGGCAAACCGGTGGCCGCCCAAACGGCTACGGACGGCCGCGAACGGCCGGTGGCGTGCGTGGTGGCTGACGAGCACGTGCGCCTTCTTTGCCGAGTGTCTCCGGCCTGACACTCGGCGAAACACCTCTTTGCCGAGTGTCGCTGGCCTGACACTCGGCAAAACACCTCTTTGCCGAGTGTCCCGTGTATGCCGAGTGCCTTGCCAAGGGCACTCGGCAAAGGCTTTCTTTGCCGAGTGCCCGACAAAATACACTCGGCAAAGGGCTGGACACTCGGCATACGTCGGGTTTCCCGTAGTGCCCTCACATGCATAAAATTTCTATATTACGAGGGCTCTCCATCTAGATTTTGGGACGGAATAATGTTGCCCCAATTTTTGGCATGCAATATCGTCCTCTACGGCCGCTGTAGGTCTTCATCCTCGCTCGTCGATCTACTGCCATGTTCTGCTAGCTAGCAGGATTCACACTATGGACTTTGTTCTTTTTGCAGTCGAACTCTGTGGTACTTGCTCTAAACTACTTTCCTGCTAGTCTGTGATATATATATAGTTTGTATTTGCTGCAATTTCTTTTAATTTCTTAGCCGGCCTCCAGTAATATCACAACCATCATCTTCTTGTCGCACTCGCTCGCGCGGCCTACCCGAGCATCCTCTGGGCCGGCCGGCTTGGCAGCCTGGTACATACGGTGCACCACCCGCCCCAAGCCCTAAACCGCATGCAAGCTCCGGCGGCCAGCACGCATGTCCATCGTCGTCGTCCATTCGTCTCCGGCGCCTTATTCGCACCGTCCATTTGGACGGTCCGAAAATCGAGTCGCGTTGCAACAGCCTGACAAATTAACCTAGCTAGCTAGGGGCCGGAGGAGAGAAACGAACTGGCCGGGAGAGTGCTCACGCGAAGCAGGCGCGCTGTCGGGAAAGCGTGCGAGTCCGGCGTGCCGTCGTCGCCGCGCGCTGTATTTAGCACACCGGACTCCCGGGTCCCTCATGTTTCTCACCCATCCCCTTCTTCCCCGGCCTGCACAAGCAGGAAGGAAATCCCCATTCCCCGGCCCGATGCGCGAGAGCTCCCCTCCGGCCTCCAGATCCGCCGGCCCACCGGCGAGTTCCTTAGTTCCCTAGCTAGCCACCGGGAGAGCTGCTGCGCGCGGCTCCAATCCGCCGGGGCCACGAGCTCGCGCCGCCGCCGAAGAGTAGCGCCGTCACCGCGCGCGGCCTGCTGGGATCTCTCGGGCGCCGGCTCCACTTCCGCGGCTGCTGCCGACACGACTCCAGCACCGACGGGAGGGATAGAGGTGAGCGAAATTCTTGCCGATCGATCGAGATTCAGCTTAAGTGTTGCTGTTTGTTTTTCTATTCTTTTGTTTACCTTACTCATCGTCAAGTAGATCGATCGATCCGTCTTTGAACATGATGAAATTTTGCGGTTTAAGAGTAGATCGACTACCCGTCTTTGAACATGATGAAATTTTACGGTCTAAGCTAGCTAGCTAGGTTCATTAAACCCTAGATCTTACTTAGCTTGTAGTTTTCCGCTTCAAATTTACTCGTTGGTTGCAACAAAGTTCGTTCTTCGTTGATCTTCTTTTTTGGGCGTATGTAGAACAAAGGAAGGAAGCCATGGAAGGTGGGTGAAGTGAACTAGCTACTCCGTAGGTAGTTGATTCAAGATCACAAGGCTTTGCATGTCAACCGGCCGGATCCAGATCGAGCTGCAAGATGAGGGCGTACGTTTAGGCCGGTGAACATCGCGCGAGGCATCGATCGATCCACTCCATCAGCAAGCAGGAATGGAAGGAGATCGATCGAGAGCTAAATCGAGTGCTGCAGCGACGAAATCGAAGCTGCCACAACTCGGCGAGGACAACATCACCAGCATCCTCCTCCGCCTGCCGGCCAAGTCGGTGCTCCGCTGCCGCGCCGTCTGCAGGTCGTGGCGCGCCTTCACCACCGACCCCGCCTTCCTCGCCGCCCACGCGCGCCTCCGGCCATCCGACGTCGTCGTCTACACCTACCACTACGACGGCCCCTCCGTCGACATCTCGCTGGACGTGGTCCCCGTCTCCTCCGACGAGGCCGGCCGCCGCCGCCTCATGCGCTACCCCAACAGGACCCAAGACTGGCTTCTCCTCGCCTCCTCTCACGGCGTGCTCCTCTTCAAGAAGGGCGAGGAGCTCTACGCCCTCTGCAACCCCACCACGAGGCAATGGGCAAGGCTTCCCCATCTCCCGCGGACTCAGAATATCACTCGGACAAGTGATAGAGCCTACGCCTTCTACCTGGACAGCCCGTCCGGCGAGTTCAGGCTCCTGTGCCACCGCAACCTGAGCACCAACGGGACATGGTGCATCCTCTCCACCGGAGCTGAAGAACCACGGCCGGTGGACATGCACGCCGCAGAGGCCGCCGGGATAACCCAACTGGTGCCCTGCCTGCGGGCGACGCCGGCGACGCATGTGCCTCTGCACGGCGGCCTGCACTGGCCGCCGCGCCAGCGGGCCTCCGCCGTCGCTGGCCAGGCGTCGTCGACGGAGATGGTGGTTTTTGACATGTCATCGGAGACATTCCGCTTGATGGCTGGGCCGCCGACGACCACCGAAAGTACGAAGCTATTCGACATGGACGGGCTGCTTGTGGTTGCCGACTTTGGGAAGCCGGCGAGCATCGACCTTTGGTTCCTTGAGGACTATCATGGCAGCAGAAGCTGGGAGCTCCGGCACCGAGTTCCAGTGGTAGTGTTGGGTAGTTTTGGAGTGCCGCTGATACCCTCGAACCTGCTGTCTGTGGTCGCAGCTAGTGACAGAGAAGGAAACGTCATGCTAGGTAACCATGCCATGTTAGCGGTGTACAACGTGACAAGCAAGACGGTAAAGATCATCGACACCGTGGCGACACCAAGAAATGCTGCCATTATGTCAAGGTATGTGTTCAAGGAGAGCCTTGTGCAGTATCCAGGATTCGTTTCGGCCGCGCAGTCCTCTATCGACCTGTCGTCGGTTCACTTCTAGTTGTTGCTTGGCCTGATGATCTTGTTGTTGTGAACTGGAGATATATATACTGCTAGCTAGTTGGCGCGCCTGGAAGACCTGGAGATTTTGGAGAGCTAGCAGCTTGTATGAAAAAGACAACAGTTTACCTTGTTCAGTCTGGTTTTGTGATGAACCTTGTTGGTGCTTCTGGTTTTGTGCGGTTATCTGTCAATCTGCAGATCATTTGTGTCGGTGCCGGGATCGGTCGGTCAATCCCCGGCGCCTAAACAGAATGCGCTGTGTCCCGTCCCTTGACGGTTGATGCAAGAGTTAGCACGATGAGGCGAGGATTTATCCTGGTTCCGACCGTGAGGTCGTACGTCCAGCAGGGTGCGCACGGGGCGCTGTACTATCTTGCACCGGAGTGCTTGCAGAGGGGGAGGGCTACAAGCAAGACGGGAGAGGAGGAGTCTCCAAGTCCCTGAGAGCGAGTGTGGTTGAGGAGAGTGTCCAAAAAATCCTCCCTGTCTCCCTCTTCCTTCTTCCTTTTATAGACCAAGGAGAGAAAGGAGGGGGGGTGGGGAAGTTTACAAGTAAGAGTGGGATAAGCGCTACAGGGATATGTACTGGGGAGCATGGCGCCGGGCGTGCCATCGTCCTTGACCCTGGAGGGGGATTTATGGCGAATCCCGTCTTCCGGGGGCGTCGTGGCCGTCCCTGTGCTTGTCCTGGAGTGTCTTCGAGGGGAGGCGCTGCCGTAGCCCGCGTCTAGCTGCCCGCTCGCTGGTTGACTTCGACGGCGGGGCAGGTGAGGAAGGACCGGAGTTGGCGGTACAGGGGTCGGTATGGTGGCTGCCGTCAACCACAGTGCGCGGCGTGGTCGGTTCACCAGGGGATGGTCGAGAGTTGGCGGATTTGACCCGGCGTTCGTCACCACCAGGCCACGCCTGACCGGAGTCTGTACTCGGTCGTCGCCCAGATATTTGTTCGAGGGCCCTTTATACCCATTCGAGGGCTCCCCACCGGGGGGAAGGACGGGAGTGGGTATAACAGTGGCTTGGAATGACGCCTGCCAGTCAGCACAGGACCTCGCGCAGTTCCGCGTGCGCCCGCACAGTGCCGGTGAGGACGCACAGTGACTGGAGCAGGTGGAACAGTGAGCTCTGCGGTGTCAGTGGCGCGGCGTGGGGAAAGATTGCCTTTTGACTTTGGCGCTCGCTTGATGGGGCGGGCATTAAGTGCCGTTGTCGGTTGGGGCGCCGTGTTGAGTAGAGAGTTGGCCTCGAGCGAGGCGAAGTCGACTCGCCCGCTCGAGGGAGCGCGCAACCCTCGAGCGAGGCGGGTTTTGCATCGCGCTTGCTCGAGGGTGCGCGGCCCTCGAGCGAGGCGAAGACGGGGGGTAGCGACTTGGGTCCTCCCGACAGGCGAGCTCGGACGACCGTTCTTGGGCCGCGATAGGCTGTGACGGGCCGAGCTGCCTGGCCGGGCCTTCCGGGCTGTCGATGATTCGGCCTTTCATGGCATATCGTTTTTTGGGGGTGATTACCCCGATGATTAGGGGACCCCCTGGGTTTGTCCCCGACAGTAGCCCCCCAGCCTCTGCCGGACTAAGGATTAGTTGGGCAGAGGCTGATGGTTCGCGAGATCGTTCCCGGGCATTCTGCGGGGATTACCCCTTCTCGGTTATGCACGTTCTTCTGTGGGGGCGCGCGAGCGCACCCGCGGGTGTAGCCCCCGAGCCCTTGGAGGAGTGAGTTCACTCGTGCAAGGGCTTTGACTTTCGAGGGTTGTGTCAGTCGCTCCTCTTTCGATGTGGTAGGGGCGAGACCGAGTTATACGGAATTCGGGGGGCGGACCCTGCACGGCTTTGATGTTTTTCGCGCATAAGAGGAGGAGGAGATGCTGCAAGGAGCCCCCGAGCTCCTGGCCCACGCGGAGGCGATCGGAGAGGCTTCTTGTCTTTGATTTTCGACCCTCGCTACCCCTTTCGTGGGGGAGAGGGGTGAAGTCATCCGTGCAACCCTCGAATTGGGCAACGTACGCGGATACCTCGGTGAGCTGTTAGCGGGTAGTTCAAGTGGACGTCCGTGCCCCGTTCGCTAGGGGTCGGCTCGTGGTCCGGAGACACGTCCATGTAGCGCTTGCAAAGGTTTGCTAGGTGGGGCTCGGTCCCTTTCGTAGGGACCGAGGGCGCGAAAGCTCTCCCTCGTTGGGATCCCCCCGACTAGCTGCCTTTGTCTGGCCTTGAACACGACAGGAGCGTCCCCAAACTTCGCGTTCGGGGTAAAGTCCGTTTGACACGCCCGAATCGTCCCTGACTCTGTTGATCTGGAGCGTCTGTCGAACCCTTTCGAGGGCCAGGCTTCGTACTCCTGATCAGTAGGGCCTTGCGTAAGATGCGGGTTGCTCCCGAGCGGCGGGCTCGAGGCTTGGCCGAGCGCGATTGGCGGCCTTCGCACTATTCGGTCCGGGGCACCCTTTGAACCTTTTCGAGGTTCGGGCTTCGAATCCCCGATTAGTCGCGTCCGTGCCTAGGGAAGGAGGAGCGTTGCAGCTTTACCTGGGGGGAACCCAATGGTTGGGTCGTTTCGGCTCCGCAGGCCCGCGCACTACCGCTGGCGGGCGTGGGCGAGGCTGACGCGTCGCGGAGTGGTCGAGATGGGCGTAGTGGGCGCGCCTTTTTAGGCGGACTCGGCGCACGCGCGGGAGAGGCGAGGCGACGTGTAGTTAATGCATCGCAGGCGCGCCGTTTCCGCTTACCGTGCCGTAATAAATGCCGCCGCCCACGCGCGCCGGTTGTTTGGCGATCCTCATCGTGCGCCTGGCCCGGGTGTCAGTGACTCCACATGCCGCCGCGCTTAGCGCGCGGGCTCAGTGGCGGCACGCGCGGGCTGGCGTGGCGCGGCCGGGGAGAGCCCGTTCCCTATAAAAGGGGAGCAGTGGAAGGGGATTTTTTACCTTTGCCATCTCTCGCTCCAGCTTTCGCCCGTGCCTAGTGCTTGCCTCCAGCCTGCGCGTCGTGCTCCGCTCGCATCTCGCCACTTTTGCCCCGCGCCTAAGCTCCTCTTCTCGCCATGGTTGTCCTTGAGGGTGCCACGGAGTGGACTCCATCGACCGCCACCGAGCACCTCCTGGAGGGCTTGGTGAATGGTGGGCAACTGTCGCCCCGGGGCGATTCAGCGCGGCCGGCGTGGATCGTTCCGGCGCTGGCGGCCAGGGCGCCGAATCCGCCGGCGGGCTACGTGGTGAGCTTTATTCGCTTCCACGAGCGGGGCTTCAACGCGCCCGCAAGCCAGTTCATGCGGAGGCTCTGCCATTACTACGGTGTGGAGCTCCACAACTTCTCCCCCAACGCAATCTCGCAAGCGGCGGCGTTCGTCGGCGTCTGCGAGGCCGTCCTGGGGGTCGAGGCGCACTGGGACCTATGGGTCCATCTCTTCCGCGCCGAGCTCAGCACGTCCGGCGCGGGGAGGGGGGTGCGCCGTTCTTCGTGCGCGGGTGGCCTCACGCTTGCGCCGGTGGAGTCCAGGAAGCGCATCTACCCGGGCTGCAAGATGACAACCAACAACAGCGGGTGGGCCAAAGGGTGGTTCTACCTGCGCAATGACGGCCTGGGGCTGCCGGAGTACACCGGCAAGGTCCTGACGGAGAAGGCCGACTCCTGGGGCTACGGCGTCTCCGGCGACGCCCAGCGGCAGAGGCTCCGCCCGATCGTCAACGTCCTTCGCTCCCTGGAGGGGTCAGGATTGACCGTGGCGCACGTGCTTGCGCACTGCCACCGCCGCCGTGTGGTCCCTCTCATGGAGAGGCCACTCCCTGTGTTCAGGATGACGGAGGGAGCGGACCCGGCGGCGCTGGCGGCGTCGCGCATGCTGGCGGAGCCGCTTCTCGAGGAGTACGTCGTCACACGGGTGCGGACGGCGGTCCACCCCGACACCATGCCGAGCGACCTCCGGTCGTTCCGGCTACGCCCCGATGAGGGCCATATCCTGTCGGTGAGTCCTCCTTTCTCTTCTTTGTCGTCTTTTTTGGAACTTCTTTTTGATTTCGTCGTGATTTCAGGGGGTGGACTACGGCCTCTACCGCTCCGTAGCGCCAACTCCGGAGGTGCGGGCCGCGAATCGCGCCCGCCGCGACCGCGAGAGGGAGGCGAAGGAGGCGAAAAGGGCCAGCAGTCGTAGGAGGCAGGCCCGGCGGGACGCGCACCAAGCGGCGCTCCGCCGGTGGAGGAGGGACGGCGGGGAGACGCCGTCGTCCCCCGAGGACTCTCCGAGCGAGGAGGAGGGCGAGGAGGAAAGCGAAGAGGAGATTGCCGGCGGCGGGGGGGGGGGGGGGGGACCCGCCGTCGAGGCAATAGAGGTGGCCGCGCCGCTGCCTGATGCGGCCGTGGCGGTGCCCAGTGACGTCGCCTCAGCGGCGGTGCGGGCGATGGCCACGTCGGCTCAGCGCGCGGCGCCGCGCCCGAGCGTCGAGGGTTCGGGGGGTTCGCAGCCCCCGAGCGATCCGAGGGGGGCCTCGAGTTAGGGAGGGCCCCTTCTTCGAGTGGCTCGAAGCGGAAGCTGCGAGATTGCCTCCGGTGAGCTCTTCCTCGAATCTCTTTCGATTTCGTTTTTCCATACGATTTCTCTTTTGACCTATGTTTCCCTTTTCTTGGTCCAGCGCTCGGGACGTCACCAAGGCTTTCCCTAATCTTGCGCCTAAGAAGGCGCTGAAGGTTGGGGGGTTAGATTCCCCTCATGCCGGGGGGGTGTGCTCGCGCGGGGCTCCGCGTCCCGCAGCGGCGCACGGGGCGACGCCGGCGGAACCGGCATCGGAGGCGCGAGGCTCCGGGCCGGCGGGGGAGGAGAGGACGCCTCCCACGATGGAGCCGGGGCAAGATGCCCCGGTAGTTGAGGCGGGGCCGAGGCATGGCACCCTGGCGGCGGAGGCAGGCGGTCGTGGAGGTCGTGCCACCGCTTTGGTTCCTGCCGGTCGAGGGCAAGAGGCGGTCGCCCCGCCAACCTCAGGCGGTGGTCCGCGCGCTTCCCCCATCGGGGCCTCTGCTGCCGAGGTGTCGGCGGCGCGGCTCCCGTCTCAAGGGCCGCCGCAGATGCCCGCGGGCAGAGGGACGCCTGAGTGGGATGCTGCCGAGGCGGCGCAGCTCCAGGATCGGCGCACGTCGGGCGAGTGGCCGAAGGGGCCCGGCGTCCCCGCTCAGGTCTGGCGCAGCGCGGCCGAGGAAAACGAGATATGGGCTCAGGCCGAGCGGATCGGGACGGATCTGGAGCGGGCCATCTCGGCCGCCGCCGACCTCCACTCCAGGCAAGCGCTGGAGGTTTTCGAGGTATTCTCGCTTTCATCTTTAGTATTTCGAGACGTTTTTGGTTTCTTGGCTTAATCTTGGTGATTTTTCGGGTAGGTCCTTCGGCAAGAGGCGGCGGACAAGACCGCATGCATTGTGGGCTTGCACACCGACCTCCGCCGGCTCCGTCAAGCGAATGCCGATTTGGGCACGGACGTGACCTAGCTCACCGTCCGAGCCAGGGAGGCGGAGGCGGCGGCCCGAGCGCACGAGGAGGCCAAAGCGCGCGCGGAGAGGGAGCGCGACGCCGCGACGGAGCGGGAGGCCCGGACCTCGTCCGCGGCGTTGGAGCGGCTTGAGCTCGAGCGCCGCGCTCGTGAGGCCGCGCAGTCCCAGCTCGCGGAGGCGACGGCTCAGGCGGGGCAGAAGGCCCGGGAGGCCGAGCAGCTGAGTCTCGCGCTCTGCGAGAAGGAAGCCGCGCTGGCGACCGCGGACGGCCTGCTCAACGAGACGAGAGCCCTGGTGGACGGTAAGACTTCATGTTTCCTTCGGCTTTTCCTTGTGTCGAAAACTGCTCTCTGATATGCCCGAGCTTTTTGTCAGGGTTGCGGAGGGCCGAGGCCCAGAAGGCGGACGAGGTGACGGCCCTCCAGGCTGCCTACTCCACGGCTCAGGGGGAGCTCGAGGCGCTGAAGGCTGCGGCCGACATGGCGTGCCGAGACGTCCAATGCGTCGACACGCAGTCGGGGTCGTCGCTGTCCAGCCGCCTGAGCTCCCTGAAGGGCTGCGTGGCGGAGCGTCTCGAACACGCGCTTCACCTCGGGGTGAAGAAGGCACTTGGGGTGGTGTCGACGCACTACGACATCGACCTCGCGGCGGTGGGGCGCGGGTACTTCATCGACGCTGACCTGGATGATGACGCCGCCCTCGCCGCCCTCGAGGAGGCTGATGACGGTGCCGAGAGCGCCGCAACGGCCTTGACCCTCAAGTTCCGGTACGATCTTTTCCCCGAGGAGGAGGAAGATGCGCCTGCCGACGCCGAGCCAGGGACCGCGACCGCTGCTGAAGTCGAGGCCGACCCGGAGGCCGACGCCATGGCGGCCCTTGAGAACGACATTGCTTCGGTGAGCGGCGAGGAGAGTGGTCCCGGGGCGCTTTCGTCTGTCCCCTCGACCCTTGCTGCCGAGTCCATCGAGCCTTCGCAGGGGGATGGAGCCTGAAGAATTCGGGCTTCAAATGTATCTTATATACATATATAAAAACTAAATTTAAAAGTCGATTGCCTGTTTCGCACTTGTTTGGTTCTTCTGATGTGCTACTCTTAGCTCTTCGAAAGATTGTGGCCGGGTACTTCGGATTCGTGAGTAATTAAAGCGTGGGGTGGTGAGGGAGGCGCTGTAGCCTTTCGCGGGCATAAGCAGTCTCACGACTCGACCGGCTCCAGCTTTGACTAGCTCACGCCCCGCCTCTCTCTAAGCGTTTCGAGTTTTAGCACATCTTTCGAAAAAACCGGGACGATTAGGGGGGTGAACCCCCCTGCAGCCCCCGAGGGGGGGCTTGGCTTTATTAAAAAATAAAACCAAGTCCCCCTTGTTTGTGTTGTTAGCAACAATGTTTTCATGTTCTTCACAAACTCTTTATTATTGTTAACTAAGAACACGAAGTATTTACAAGAAATACTGAGAGTTTTAAGGATAGAAGCGACGTAGCTGTTGGATGTTCCAGGCGTTGGTGAAGACCTCGCCCTTCTCGTTCGCCAGCTTGTAAGTGCCGGGTTTGAGGACCTTGGCGATGATGAACGGTCCTTCCCATGGCGGAGTGAGCTTGTGGCGCTCTCGGTTGTCCTGGCGTAGTCTTAGCACCAGGTCCCCTTCGTGGAGGTCCCGACGCCGTACCTTCTGAGCTTGGTATCGCCGAAGCGATTGTTGGTAGCGCGCTGAGTGAAGCAACGCTACGTCGTGAGCCTCGTCCACCTGGTCCAGCGAATTCTCGCGGTCCCGCTGGTTTCGGTCTTCCTGGTAGGCCTTAAGCCTCGGAGACCCGTACTCCAAGTCTGTTGGGAGGACGGCTTCGGCGCCGTAGACAAGGAAGAACGGGCTGAAGCCGGTGGCCCTGCTTGGGGTTGTCCTGAGACTCCAGATCACCGATGGCAGCTCAGCAACTCACTTCCGGCCAAACTTGTTCAGCTTGTTGAAGATTCTTGGCTTCAGGCCTTGTAGTATCATGCCGTTGGCACGTTCTACTTGGCCGTTCGTTTGTGGATGTGCCACGGCCGACCAATCAACGCGAATGTGATGGTCGTCACAGAACTCCAAGAACTTCTTGCCGGTGAATTGGGTGCCGTTGTCAGTGATGATCGAGTTGGGTACCCCGAATCGGTGGATGATGTCGGTGAAGAACATTACGGCCTGCTCAGATCTGATGCTGGTGATGGCCCGGACCTCGATCCACTTCGAGAACTTGTCGATGGCTACCAGCAAGTGGGTGAAGCCCCCGGGCGCTGGGCGGAAGGGCCCCACGAGATCCAACCCCCAGACCGCGAAAGGCCATGTTACAGGGATGGTCTGCAGGGCGTGCGCCGGGAGATGCGTCTTTCGTGCGTAGAACTGGCACCCTTCGCAGGTGCGCACGACCTCGTTTGCGTCGGACACGGCGGTGGGCCAGTAAAAGCCTTGCCGGAATGCGTTACCCACGAGGGTACGCGGCGCTGCGTGGTGTCCGCACGCCCCGGCGTGGATGTCGCGGATCAACTGCCTTCCCTCGGGGATGGGGATGCATCGCTGCAAGATCCCTGAGGCGCTGCGCTTGTACAGCTCGCCGCCGACCGAGACGAAGGTCTTGGCCCTTCTGGCGATGCGGCGCCCCTCGGTTCGGTCCGAGGGCAGCTCTCCGCGATCGATCCATGCGAGGTACGGATCACGCCAGTCTTGTGGTCGTGTGTCTGCGTCGATTTCCATGGCCTCGGCCAAAGAGATTTCAGCGTTGAGGGCTTCGAGCCCCTCTTTCGAGGGGTCCTCCTCCATGGGCTCGACTCCCGCAGCCCCCGAGGGTTTCCCGTGGGCTCCGGCCTTTGATTCGAAGCTGACAGAGGGGCGGTCGAGGTCGCGGGCGAAGACGTTCGGAGGAACGGTGATTCGCTCTGACGCGATCTTGGCCAGCTGATCCGCTTCCTCGTTGTATTTGCGCACGATATGGTTCAACTCGAGGCCACAGAATTTGTCCTCGAGACGACGAACCTCGTTGCAATACGCCTCCATCTTTTCGTCGCGGCAGCTTGCGTTCTTCATCACTTGGTCGATGACCAACTGAGAATCTCCCCGGACGTCGAGGCGTTTGACGCTGAGGTCGATGGCGATGCGGAGCCCAGCGAGGAGGGCTTCGTACTCCGCCATGTTGTTCGACGCTGGGAAGTGCAAGCGAACCACGTACCGGATATGTTCTCCGAGGGGTGAGACGAAGAGGAGGCTCGCGCCTGCCCCGGTTTTCATCACCGACCCGTCGAAGTACATGGTCCAGCATTCGGCCTAGATCTGCGGTGGCGAGAGTTGGACGTCGATCCACTCAGCGACGAAATCCGCTAAGGTTTGCGATTTTATCGCCTTTCGCGGTGCGTAGGAGAGAGTTTCCCCTACGAGTTCCATAGACCATTTCGCTATTCTACCCGAGACGTCCGGGTTGCGGACTATCTCCCCCAAAGGGAAAGATGAGACCACGGTGACCGGGTGGGCCTCGAAGTAGTGTCGCAGCTTTCGACGCGCGAGCACTACGGCGTAGATTAGCTTCTGGATCTGTGGATACCGCATCTTGGTTTCGGTCAGCACCTCGCTGACATAGTACACCGGCCTCTAGACCGGCAGAGCGCGGCCCTCCTCTAGCCTTTCCACAATGATGACGGCGCTGACAACTTGCGTTGTCGCAGCCACATATAGGTAGAGAGGCTCACCGCTCCGCGGCGGCGTGAGGATGGGTGCGCGCGCGAGCGATGCTTTTAGCCCGTCGAGGGCTTTTTGGGCTTCGGGGGTCCATGAAAAACGTTCGTGCTTTTTTAGGAGCCGGTACAAAGGTAAGCCCTTTTCACCAAGTCGAGAGATGAAGCGGCTAAGAGCTGCAAGGCAGCCCAGTACCCTTTGCACCCCCTTGAGGTCCCGGATTGGCCCCATTCGTTCCAGGGCCGAGACTTTTTCGGGGTTGGGTTCGATGCCTCGCTGGGTGACGATGAAACCCAATAGCATGCCTCGCGGCACCCCGAATACGCATTTTTCCGGATTCAACTTTACCCCGTTCGCCCGGAGGCAACCGAACGTGATTTGCAAATCGTTGACCAGATCGTTCGCCTCTCTGGTTTTCACAACGATATCGTCGACATATGCCTCAACGGTCCGCCCGATGTGGCTTCCGAAAACGTGTTGCATACATCGCTGGTATGTAGCTCCAGCGTTTCGGAGGCCGAACGGCATAGTGACGTAGCAAAACATGCCAAACGGGGTGATGAAAGAAGTCGCGAGCTGGTCGGACTCTTTCATCTTGATTTGATGATAACCGGAATAAGCATCAAGAAAGCATAGCAATTCGCACCCAGCGGTGGAGTCTACTATTTGATCTATTCTAGGCAGAGGAAATGGAACCTTAGGGCATGCTTTATTTAAACCGGTATAGTCTACGCACATGCGCCATTTTCCGTTTTTCTTCTTAACTAGAACAGGATTAGCAAGCCAGGTTGGGTGAAATACCTCTTTGATGAATCCGGCTTGCAGGAGTTTGTGCACCTCCTCCCCGATGGCGCGGCGCCTTTCCTCGTCGAACCGCCGCAGTCGCTGTACCGCCGGCTTGGAGTGCGGCTTGATGTCGAGGCTATGCTCGGCGACCTCCCTCGGGATCCCCGGCATGTCCGAGGGTCTCCACGCGAAGATGTCGGCGTTGGCGCGGAGAAAGTCGACGAGCACTGCTTCCTATTTGGGGTCGAGGGTGGTGCTGACCCTCAACGCCTTGCCCCCGGGGGCAGCGGGGTCGAGGGGCACTGCTTTGGTGTGCTCCGCAGCCTCGAAGGCGCCTGTGTGCCTTTTGGCGGAGTCGACGGCCTCGTTCGCCATCTTCTCCAAATCCGCCACCAGGGTCTCGCTGTAGGCGAGCGCTTCCGCGCCCTCGACGCACTCGACGTCACACGTATAGGCGTGCTCGTACGACGATCCCACGGTGATGACGCCCTTTGGCCCTGGCATCTTCATCTTGAGGTAGGCGTAGTTGGGGACCGCCATGAACTTGGCATAGCACGGTCGCCCGAAATAGCGTGGTACGCTCCTGGGAATCCCACCACCTCGAAGGTGAGGGTCTCCCTCCGGAAGTTCTCGGGAGTACCGAAGCAAACGGGCAGGTCGATCTGCTCGAGGGGTTGGACCCGTTTTCCCGGCGCGATGCCGTGGAACGGTGCCTTGCTTGGCCTCAGCTGGTTCGTGCCGATGCCCATGAGCTCTAGGGTGTGGACGTAGAGGATGTTGAGGCTGCTGCCCCCGTCCATCAGCACCTTGGAGAATCGCGTGTTGCCGATGACGGGGTCGACGACAAGCGGATAGCGCCCTGGATTCGGGACATAGTCCGGATGGTCCTCGCGGCCGAAAGAGATGGTCTCTTCCGACCAGGCGAGGTAAGCTGGCGTTGCGGGGTGAACGGAGAAGACCTCTCGGCGTTCACGCTTCTGTTCCCGGGGCGTTGCGTTCGCCGCGGGCCCCCCTATGATGAAGAAGACGTTCTCCACATGAGGGAACTCGTCGTTGCCGCCATCGCCCGTATCCTTCTTCGGGCCATCCTCCTTCGCGGAGGTGCGCCTGAAGTAGCCCTTGATCATCCCACACTGTTCGAGGGTGTGGGTGACAGGGCCCTTGTGGTATGGGCATGGCTTCTTCAGCATCTCGTCGAACAGGCCTCCCCCCTGAGGGGGGCCCCGAGGGCCTTTGCAGCCTCGCTCGACCACGAGGGCGTCGTCAGAGTCTTCGCCCTGCCGCTGCTGCTGCGCGGCTTGCCGGGGCCCCTTGCCTTTACTGCCCCGTTTCTGCTTTTTGGTCCTGGCCTTGGGTTTGCTGCCCTCCGCGGGCAGCTCCTCCGCGCGCTTTCCCTTGGTCTTGCTGTCGAAGATCGCCCCGACAGCCTCCTCTCCAGAGGCAAAGTTGGTGGCGATGTCGAACAGAGCGTTGACACTGGTGGGATGGTTTCGCCCCAGCTTGCGCACCAGCTCTCGACAGGTCGTGCCTTCGAGGAAGGCGTGGATGATTTCGGAGTCACCCACGCTCGGGAGCTCGGTGCAGCGCTTGGAGAAACGGCGGATGAAGTCCCTCAGCGGCTCGCCGGCCGCCTGCCGGCACCCGCGCAGGTCCCAGGAGTTTCCGGGGCGCACATATGTGCCCTGAAAGTTACCCACGAACATCTTGACCAGGTCGTCCCAGTCGTGGATTTGGTTCGCGGGTAGGTGTTCGAGCCACGTCCGCGCCGAGTCCGCGAGATGAAGCGGAAGGTTGCGGATGATCATGGCATCGTCGGTGGCCCCGCCCATCTGGCAGGCTAGGCGATAGTCGTTGAACCACGTCTCGGGTTTCGTCTCACCCGAATACTTGGTGATGGTGGTTGGCTGGCGAAAACGCGGCGGGATGGCGGCTGAACGGATCTTCCGGCTGAACACCGGGGTTCCCGGGGGTTCCGGCGTCGGGCTTCTGTCCTCCTCGCTGTCATAGCGGCCTCCCCGTCGGGGGTGCCTGCTGCGGGGAGGCGCCGCGTCCTGCCTCTTCTTGTTCAGGACGTTGCGCGCGTCGCCATCGTCGACGGCGCCCCGCGTGTCCACAAGTCGGTCCTTCGCGGACCTCCTTGTTTCGCCATCGCCGGCCACGAGCGCCCTTCCGTCGTTCGTTGGACGGCGAGGCGTCCACGCGCCCCTGGGTGGGGTGTGGATGGATTGCTCCTTATCCCACTTGCTGCCTCCGGCTCTCGAACTGTCCTGGTGGCGCATGCGGGAGGCGGAACTTTCCGCTTGTTGAACGGCCGCTTCTTCGACAAGGGCCTGCACCTGGCGCCGCATGCTGCGTGCTTCTGGTGTCGATGGTTCGGGCATGGCCCGAATCAGGGTTGCTGCGGCGACGAGCTTCTGGCTTGCTTGTGGCAGCATGGCAGGACCGGCGTCGTCGCCGTCACCCATGATGCGCGCTTGAGCGATACGCCCGGCAGCTCGTGCGCGTTCGCCGCGTTTGGGCTGCCGGGCTTCCAGGGCTGCGCGCAGCTCCTGTACCTGTTGGCGCTCCTGTTGGAGCTTGGCTTCCAGCTCTTGCACCTGCGCAAGCTGTGCCTGCGCGAGTGCGGCATCGCTCGCTGGCTCGGCGGGCGCCGGTGGTGGTTCGGCGTGTCCGGCCCCGTCGCGCGTCTCTTCGTCCTCTCCCACGGACTCTACTTCGCCGTCGAGGACGAAGCATTCCCGCGAGGGGTCGTATTCCCCGTCGCTGGAGTCGTCGGAGCAGGTGAGGCAGAAGTCCGCGACGGCCTGGAAGGCGATGAGGTTTTCGCGGTCGCGCAACTCGGTGTAATCCAGGTCCGGGTGTTCCTGGCCGCGCACATCTTCTTCGTCCTCTGACTCGGAGTGGAGCCCGCCGGGCGAAGAAGTGCCGAGGTCGCGGATTGGGGCCTGCCGATGTCTTGGCGAGTCTCCACGCGCGCCCAGGATGGTGCTGATCGCCGTGGAGTGGCTTGCGGCCGCGTTGCTCATCCCGAACGGGAGGCGTGCTAGCCTGGCCACATTTTCCCGGTGCGTTCCCTCCGCGGGAACTGCCGGTGGGAGTCCGCCCCCCTGCAATGTGGCCGCGGGCTGAAGCAGCAAGTGGGCGTCCCAATCGGGGAGGACGACGCGCGGAGCGACGCGCTGCTCCGTATTAATCTGAAGCTCGCGAAGTCTCCGCCGTCGCCTGAGCTGGACTGGCGTCGGCGATGTCGGGGTGTCGGGCGTCACGCTTGGTGGCCTGGAGGCGAGCCGCATGAGGAGGCCCTCACCGGTCGCTTCGAACTCCAGGCTCCCAAACGCGATCCGGTATCCGCGCGGAAGCGGACCGGGGGACCCCGTGGCGGATCGAGGTGACATGGCCTTGGCGTGGCCTGCCGTCAAGGGAACTGATCGGGCGAGGTTGATCACAGCGCGCCCCCCTACCTGGCGCGCCACTGTCGGTGCCGGGATCGGTCGGTCAATCCCCGGCGCCTAAACAGAATGCGCTGTGTCCCGTCCCTTGACGGTTGATGCAAGAGTTAGCACGATGAGGCGAGGATTTATCCTGGTTCCGACCGTGAGGTCGTACGTCCAGCAGGGTGCGCACGGGGCGCTGTACTATCTTGCACCGGAGTGCTTGCAGAGGGGGAGGGCTACAAGCAAGACGGGAGAGGAGGGGTCTCCAAGTCCCTGAGAGCGAGTGTGGTTGAGGAGAGTGTCCAAAAAATCCTCCCTGTCTCCCTCTTCCTTCTTCCTTTTATAGACCAAGGAGAGAAAGGAGGAGGGGGGGGGAAGTTTACAAGTAAGAGTGGGATATGCGCTACAGGGATATGTACTGGGGAGCATGGCGCCGGGCGTGCCATCGTCCTTGACCCTGGAGGGGGATTTATGGCGAATCCCGTCTTCCGGGGGCGTCGTGGCCGTCCCTGTGCTTGTCCTGGAGTGTCTTCGAGGGGTGGCGCTGCCGTAACCCGCGTCTAGCTGCCCGCTCGCTGGTTGACTTCGAGGGCGGGGCAAGTGAGGAAGGACCGGAGTTGGCGGTACAGGGGTCGGTATGGTGGCTGCCGTCAACCACAGTGCGCGGCGTGGTCGGTTCACCAGGGGATGGTCGAGAGTTGGCGGATTTGACCCGGCGTTCGTCACCACCAGGCCACGCCTGACCGGAGTCTGTACTCGGTCGTCGCCCAGATATTTGTTCGAGGGCCCTTTATACCCATTCGAGGGCTCCCCACCGGGGGGAAGGACGGGAGTGGGTATAACAGTGGCTTGGAATGACGCCTGCCAGTCAGCACAGGACCTCGCGCAGTTCCGCGTGCGCCCGCACAGTGCCGGTGAGGACGCACAGTGACTGGAGCAGGTGGAACAGTGAGCTCTGCGGTGTCAGTGGCGCGGCGTGGGGAAAGATTGCCTTTTGACTTTGGCGCTCGCTTGATGGGGCGGGCATTAAGTGCCGTTGTCGGTTGGGGCGCCGTGTTGAGTAGAGAGTTGGCCTCGAGCGAGGCGAAGTCGACTCGCCCGCTCGAGGGAGCGCGCAACCCTCGAGCGAGGCGGGTTTTGCGCCGCGCTTGCTCGAGGGTGCGCGGCCCTCGAGCGAGGCGAAGACGGGGGGTAGCGACTTGGGTCCTCCCGACAGGCGAGCTCGGACGACCGTTCTTGGGCCGCGATAGGCTGTGACGGGCCGAGCTGCCTGGCCGGGCCTTCCGGGCTGTCGATGATTCGGCCTTTCGTGGCATATCGTTTTTTGGGGGTGATTACCCCGATGATTAGGGGACCCCCTGAGTTTGTCCCCGACAATTTGGTTATGTAATGTTGGTAATAAGTAAACTTTGAATGTTTGTAATTCTGGTGAGCTGGTTATTCAACCAAAAAACAAACAAGCCAGGTCATTTGGTTTCCAACTATAATTAAGTGGCCAGCTTATTCTCTAGTGCTGTGGTTATGTTTTTTGTGTGAATGCTATCGTCTTTTCTGTAGTGCATCCTGAAGGGAAACTTAATTTGGAAACACAAGAAATATATAAGATGAACATCTTATTAAGAAAAAAAAAGATAGCTAAGCTCGGAAGAGATAAACAGAGCTGCCTCTTGGGGGAAAGGCTACAAGCTAAGGGCCCCTCCCAATTCTGAATGTTTATTGTGTTTTTTTACTTCAATGTATGTACCGAAAATCCAGAATCACAACAGATCTCTACCATTCCGAACATATGGTACATTGATACCCTTGTTGTCGGATGAGGAATTATGGCTAAAATCTCCTTTGACGTACACTTTCTGTTGTCTAAAATCGATTCTGTTGGATGATCAGTTGTTGCTCGGTACTGGGTCGTCTGGATTGATCAGTTGTTGCCTGACCTTAAGGAACTTCATACTCGGGGTGCCGTACGTACATAGCAATTTGTTGGGACAGCTGGAAGGCTTGAAAAAACTTAATACATGAATATTTAAGTTGTATGCCCACTAAATACAATGGTAAATTAGAATTATTACATATTTTCGTAACAAAAGTAACTTTTGTCTAGTTGGTCTCTGTTGGTTTGTGGGCCGGCTTCGGTGGATTTCCTGCGTGCTTTTACTTGAAGTTGTGGGTTAGCCAAACCAGTGGTGTCACCGGCTCTAGTTTTCCTTTTTTTTTGAAAGACCCGGATCTAGCCCGGCTTATATTAATAAGAAGGAGCAGAGTTTACATAAGCAACCGGCTAGTTTTCCCCCGTTCAACCAGCTAGTGTTGTGTGATCTTGTGTTTTTACTGTGCTCAAACATTGCATTGGATCCTCCATCTCTATTGCGAGCAATATAGAAGATTTGCTGTCTTTACTATGCTCACCTGTCACTTGTTGCATTGGCCTGTTGTGAGCAATATAGAAGATTCGTGACAGCTAGTTGACAGGTTGGAGCGATTAATTTCCTACCAAATACTACATAAATTTCCCCGAGCAAGAGATATATACTCTTTTTTTCCAAATTATAGTTCGTTCTGGCTTTTTTGATTCATTATATTTATGATGTATCTAGACATGATGTATGTTTAGATACATACATAAAAAATTATAAATCTAGAATAGTCAAAGACCTATAGTTATAATTTGGGACAGAGAAAGCATGGTTTATGAGGTGCTTCTCGAGCCCAAGTGTCATGGCATGTGTTCAAGTAGAGCCTAGCGCGGCACTTGTTGCATCATTACGTACACAGTCCTCCGCTGATCTTTTATTGCTGTCCCACTTCTCGTTGTAAGTTATTAGACCACGTTATTTTGTGTCTCTTACTTCGGATGTTGGCCGATAATGTTTAGGTTGATCACTTTTGGTTCTCCTTATTCGTATTATTTCGTCACACATATTGCCAATTAATATTCCAGCATTTCATGTTATTAAAAACACGCCTTATAAAAATATTCTTGTCCTTGAAGAAAAAGGTGTAGATGAGAAGTATATTTATATGACTAGCACCAAGTCGTTGATCTAATACAAAAAAAAGTGACCCTTAACATGTATGTTTTGGCGTTCATGGTTAATGTGGTGATTTTCTTCTTCAATTTTTTGGCTTGATTGTTGTTATCCGTGGGATCATATCTTTGTCCGACGATTAGATGATCATCTTCTCCCTCCGATGGGTTTTCCTATCTCTTCCATTCTAATAATATTCTCTATGGCAAGAACAAAAACCTAGCCGCCTCTGATATCTATCACCGCCACTTAATTTGGCCACCCAAGAAGGGCCCACCATCACTGCCTCTCCGGCCGTGGACCCATCGTCCCCAAGCCCTAACCATCACAGCGTCCACTGGGTGGCCTGACAGCCTAGAGGAGGGAATCGCCTAGCTGACGCCAGCACTCACACCAACTAGTCTGTCAGCAAGCGCGAGACCCGCGTGCCGGCAGGCGCCGCGCGTTGTATTTAGTAGCTAGCACAAGCTAGCCCTCTCATCTCTTCTCCCCGACGCGACCTCACCTCAAGCCCCATCGGCGACCAAGAGCTCGCTCTGTCGGCAGCCCAAGAGTAGCACGCGCGTCTCCGTGGCGGGGAGCTCCGATCCACTGCCGATCGACTCCGGCACCGGGGGGACGACGACGCGCCGCCGACGGGAGGGAGGGAATTGAAAGAGGTGAGCTGCCGCATTCTCGACGAACGAGAATCAAGAACCGATCGAGCTACATACTGTTGGTTTTTTCTAGCTTTTGCTTTGCTAGCTCTCCAGGATATTGAGACTTAACCGTGTCTTTGAGCAATGGATATCTTTTACTTGAAATTTGAGTTTCTTTTTCACTTCAAATTTCATAGTCGCAATCATATATATCGCAACAACCAACAAATTTCTTTGTTTGATTCTTGGGCGTAGAGGAAAGGAAGACATGGAAGGTGGGTGATCTAGTTGATCCAAGAACAGAAAAGGCGGCGCGGCGCTCCTTGTTTGCATGTCCAGCCAGAGCTGACAGCCAGATCTGAGCAAGATGGCCGATCAGGCGGCTGCAAAGAAGGCACAGCTCACCGGACCGATGGCTCGTCTCACCGAGGACAACGTCATCGACATCCTCCTCCGCCTGCCGGCCGAGACCCTTCTCCGCTGCCGCGCCGTCTGCTGGGCGTGGCACAGCATCACCACCAACCCCGGCTTCCTCGCCGACCATGCCCGCCGCCAGCCGGCCGACGTTGTCCTGTACACCTACCTGCCGTCGTCCAGCTGTTAGGAAATGTTGTATTCCCTTGGCCAAGTAATTGGCAGATCTTGTAATCAGCTAGAATAGGAAGGATAGCTCTAGTTTTAGAAAGACTAGGCCTGATTGTTCTTTTGTTTCCTTCTTGTTGTATCTTGTAAACCAAGAATGTACTTGCCACACCAGGGGCTGTTCCTGGTATATTAACACGTAACCGTGAACCCCAAAGGGTATCACGTTCCATCAATCTCCAAATGGTAATCAGAGCCCGGCTCATTTCCAAGCTTCCTCATGTTCGCCTTGGGGTCCTCCGGGTCATCTGCTGTCGCCTCCTTGATCGGGTATCCGGTCACCGAGCGACTAGCGAAGAACAACCATGCGCTCTGGAGGGCGCAGGTCCTGTCGGCGCTCCGAGGCACCCAGATGGCGCACCTCATCGACTTGAAGGTGCTGCCGCCGGCCAAGCTCATCACCAAGGATCCGGCAAAACCCACTGAGGTGGAGCCAAACCCAGAGTACGATCCCTGGGTTGTCAAGGACCAGCAGGTCCTGAACTTCCTGTTCACCTCCATCTCGCGTGATGTCTTCACGCAGGTGGCCTCGTCGACGACGGCCGCCGAAGCTTGGGATGCGATCGAGTCCATGCTCGCGTCCCAGTCCCGTGCGCGTGTGATCAACACACGCATGGCCCTCGCCAGTGCACAAAAGGGGACAGCAACCATGGCCGAGAACTTCGGTCGCATGAAGGCCCTGGCGGATGAGATGGCGTCCGCTGGGAAGAAGATCGACGACGAAGAGCTGGCATCCTACATCCTGGCTGGGTTGGATCTTGATTACAACCCAGTTGTCTCTGTTGTTGCGGCCAAGACCGAACCTCTGATGCTGCGCGAGCTCTACACCCAGCTCGTTGGCTTCGAGCAGCGCCTGGATCTGCTGCAAGGCGGCGGATCCAACTCATCCGCAAATTTTGCTGGACGTGGTGGGCACGGCGGAGGAAACCCTCGTGGGCGTGGCGGACGTGGCCGTGGCCGCGGTCCTCCGCGCCAAGGAACTTCCTCAGGATCCAACTCCGAGCGCCCCACCTGCCAGCTGTGCGGGAAGGAAGGTCACACCGTCGTTTGCTGCTACAAGCGCTTCGACACGTCGTTCCGCGGCGTGTCCGAGCCCAAGACTGCGTCAGCTGCCACTACCTCTGTGGCCTACAACATCGACACCAACTGGTACTCGGATACGGGTGCCACAGACCACATCACTGGTGAACTCGAGAAGCTCACCATGAGGGACAGGTATCAGGGTGGTGATCAAGTCCACACCGCTAGTGGCGCAGGTATGGAGATTAAACAAGTTGGTCATAGCATTGTTCATGCCCCTAATCGTGATCTTGTCTTAAACAATGTCCTTTATGTTCCTCAAGCCAACAAAAATTTAGTCTCTGTTCATAAACTTGCTACAGACAATGATGCTTTCTTTGAATTTCATCCCAATCATTTTTTCGTTAAGGATCGGGCAACAAAGAAAGTTCTTCTGCAAGGCAGATGTGAAGGTGGGCTCTATCCTCTGAAGTCCACACCGAATAAAAGGGTGCTCGCTGCTGCCAAACCATCGTCGGTGTTGTGGCACAACCGCCTTGGGCATCCTTCTCCACTTGTCGTTCGGGAGATTCTTCACAAAAGCAATCTTCCTTTTATTTCTGAGTCAAATAATGAGACTATTTGTGATGCTTACCAACAAGGCAAGAGTCATCAATTGCCATATCCACGTTCAAGTAGTGTTTCGAATAATCCCCTAGAACTCGTTTTCTCTGATGTATGGGGGCCAGCACCAACATCTGTTGGGAAAAACAATTTTCATGTGAGTTTTATTGATGATTTCAGCAAGTTTACGTGGATCTATCTCTTGCGTCACAAATCTGAAGTTTTTTAGTGTTTTCATGATTTCCAGAGTCTTGTTGAAAGAATGTTTAATCGTAAAATCATTACCGTTCAAACAGATTGGGGTGGAGAGTATCAAAAGTTGAATTCTTTTTTCAAACATGTTGGGATTTCTCATCATGTTTCATGCCCACATGCTCACCAATAAAATGGTTCCGCTGAACGCAAACACCGACATATTGTTGAAGTAGGCTTATCCCTTCTTGCTCAAGCTTCCATGCCTTTGAAATTTTGGGATGAAGCCTTCATCACAGCCACATTTCTCATAAATAGATTGCCAAGCAAAGTTATCCAAAATCAAACCCCCTTTGAGCGATTGTTTCATCAACCTCCTGATTATACTTTTCTTCGTACTTTTGGGTGTGCTTGTTGGCCCAATTTACGACCTTACAACACTAGAAAACTTCAATTCCACTCCAAACAATGTGTTTTCCTTGGGTACAGTAATTTGCATAAAGGTTTCAAGTGTCTCGATGTATCCACTGGTCGTGTTTACATATCTCGTGATGTTGTGTTTGATGAAACCATTTATCCTTTCTCGACACTTCATCCAAACGCAGGAGCTCGTCTTCGATCTGAGATTTTGCTTCTTCCAGAAACACTTAAAAATCCTTCCTCAGATCCTACTGTCACACCCGGGGCTAACAATTGCAATGATTCAACTGTTTTTTCTCCTAATCCTAATCCTGCTGATGAGTCCTTGGCTGCAAATTCACTTACAGATAATGTGTTGCTGAAGGAGAAAATTTGGATGAAAATCCTGGTGGTTTCAGGTTCACAGCGCCATTTTTGGGTACCCATAGTAGCGGTGCACGTACTCAGGAGGATGCGCCTGGTGCTCCTGTGCAGGGGGGATCGTCTTCGGATCAGGCACTGTCAGGAACTCCAGCCACCTCTCGACAGCCAACACCTGCGGGAGCAGCGTCAGGAGATTCAGCATCGGTGTCATCACCCCCGGCAGCAGCGCAAGGGGGCTCTGGGGGATCTTCTACGATGCTGCCTGGATCTCCTACACCAGCCTCTCCTACACCGCCTACTCCTCCTCCAGCACCAACAACTTCACCAATTCAATATCAGCGGCCAGTGACTCGTCTCCAGCATGGTATACGACAACCAAAGGTATTCACTGATGGTAGAGTGCATTGGTGCAACTTAATTTCCACTGAACCTAGTACTGTTCAAGAAGCTCTCAGTAGTACAGATTGGAAAATAGCTATGGATAAGGAGTTTGATGCCTTACTCAAGAACAAGACTTGGCACTTGGTTCCACCTCAACAAGGTAAAAATATTATAGATTGCAAATGGGTTTATAAACTCAAGAAGAAAGCTGATGGCACCATAGACAGGTATAAAGCATGGTTGGTCGCCAAAGGTTTTAGGCAAAGATATGGTATTGACTACGAAGAAACTTTTAGCCCAGTAGTCAAACCTGCTACTATTCGACTTGTTTTGTCTATGGCTGTGTCACAGGGATGGTGTCTCCGGCAGCTAGATGTTCAAAATGCATTTCTTCATGGAATATTGGAAGAAGAAGTCTACATGCATCAGCCACCGGGTTATGAGGATACAACACATCCAGACTATGTCTGCAAGCTAGACAAGGCACTCTATGGACTTAAACAAGCTCCATGGGCATGGTACTCTCGTCTGAGTCATAAACTTCAGAAGCTTGGTTTTATTCCATCCAAAACAGATACTTCATTGTTTTATTATTGCAAAGGCAAGCAAACAATTTTTGTTCTTGTATATGTCGATGACATCATTGTTGCAAGCTCCTCTCAAGATGCAGTCCATGCCTTGCTCAAAGATCTGGAGAAAGACTTTGCCCTGAAGGATCTTGGTGACTTGCATTACTTCCTTGGAATACAAGTACAAAGGACAGAGAAGGGCCTTTTGCTAAAACAGGAAAGGTATGCGTCTGATATACTTCAGCGTGTCAATATGATGTCTTGCAAACCTGTTAGCACTCCTCTTCCTGCAACTGAAAAATTGTCTAGAACTGAAGGTGAGCCACTTGACGCTGATGACTCCACAAGGTACAGAAGTATAGTAGGAGCACTACAGTACCTTACTCTAACCCGACCTGATATCTCCTTCTCAGTTAATAAAGTTTTTCAATTCTTGCATTGTCCCACCACTGCTCATTTAGCTGCTGTGAAGAGAATTTTGAGGTATGTGAAAGGGACAGTGAACATTGGGTTGGAGATCAGGAAGTCATCATCCATGCTTCTTAGTGCATTTGCCGATGCAGACTGGGCCGGATGTCCTGATGATCGAAGATCAACAGGAGGATTCGCCATCTTTCTTGGTCCTAATCTGATCTCGTGGAGTGCTAGAAAGCAAGCAACTGTCTCTAGGTCCAGCACAGAGGCAGAGTACAAAGCACTTGCTAATGCAACAGCGGAGCTCATGTGGGTTCAGAAACTGCTAGATGAATTGAGAATATCACATCCTCCAGCAGCACGTCTTTGGTGTGATAATATTGGAGCAAAATATTTGTCTGAAAATCCAGTGTTCCATGCTCGCACTAAGCATATTGAGATAGACTATCATTTTGTAAGAGAGCAAGTGGCACGGAAATTACTTGACATCAGGTTTGTTCCATCAGAGGATCAAGTGGCAGATGGGTTCACTAAAGCAATATCCACTCAGCGTTTGTTGATGTTCCGACGTAATCTCAACTTGACAGACAGTTGTGATTAACGGGGAGTGTTAGGAAATGTTGTATTCCCTTGGCCAAGTAATTGGCAGATCTTGTAATCAGCTAGAATAGGAAGGATAGCTCTAGTTTTAGAAAGACTAGGCCTGATTGTTCTTTTGTTTCCTTCTTGTTGTATCTTGTAAACCAAGAATGTACTTGCCACACCAGGGGCTGTTCCTGGTATATTAACACGTAACATCAATTTCCACAGGAGCTCCGGCACCGGGTCGCCACGCCGTGGAGCTCCGGCTATGGAAGGCCGCATAGACTTTCTGATCTGTGGTCTATCGCCGCGGCCGGTGACAGGGAAGGTAATGTCATGCTGGGGAATGGCAAGGGGTTAGTGGTGTACGACATGAGGAGGAAGACGGTAAAGACTGCAAACTATTTGGCGACATCGGCAAACAATGCAGTTGTGTCACGGCATGTGTTCAAGGAGAGCCTGGAGCTGCGACCGGGATTCGTTGCTGCCGCACAGTCCTCCATTGACCTGTCCTTGATTCGCTACTAGCGATCGATGTGCGCGCTGTTGGATCATATCTTGTTGTTTGTGTTACTCTGGATGTTTCTCTGCTCATCAGGATTCAGATAAGTTCTTCTCTACTCCACTTGTGTTGAGAACTGGCGAGATATATGTACTAGAGCTAGCTAGTTGGCATGAATATGATGGGAGCTGAGACTCACTAGATCCATCAATTTATATTAACATTGATTCGGCAATTGCAGATTTCAGAGAGCTTATATTTTTTCAGTCTAGTCTCACATTGTTGGTCGCGATGGCTCTCGTGTATGTTGTACCGTAGTGAGTGTCTGCTCAATGTATGTACCTGAGCATGCAGCTGTTCAGCTGTTTAAACATGCAAGTCTTATTAAGTGATAGACCTAGTTGATAGTGTGGTTTTGTTTTGTGCAATGTTATATTTCGATCAGTTTGTCTTCGGCTTTGGATGTAATAATGTCGGTAAACATTAAGCTTGAATGTTTGTAGTTCTGGTGAGCTGGTAATCCCAGCAAAATGATGTAAACCAGGCTATTTTCTTGCTAAATCATATGAGACCAAAAACTTTGAAAATTGGCCAGCTTATGATCTCTCTCTTTTTTCTTCTTTTTTTTTGCCAAGGAAGCTTATGGTATATATCTGTGCAGTGCGAGTGTGAATGATGTCGTATTCTTTTTGCGATGCATGGACAGGGAAACTTTGAAATTTCCAACATTGTATAGCTACGCTAGCTATTTTCTACCCTTTGCTAGGTATCTTTGCCTAGTCAGGCGCGTTCTCCATCCATGCTCGTCAGTTTTAAAAAGCCTGTTGGTTTACCCCTGCAGCAAATTTTTTATTTTTTAGTTAGCCTCTTAATTTTTAAATTTAGTTAGGATTATTATTACTCTCTTTGGGATGCTCCTACAAGTTGGGAGTGTTGCACTCTTGTACTAGCTAGCTATTAGGCGTGTAGCCTTCGAGATGTTATTGCCTAAAACAGGTTGCAGTAAGCACATGCATATCGTCCAAGCTGGCCGGCTGGAGACGAGACGCGCCTTTGATCAGCTAATATAATTAAGATATAAGATGTGCGATGATGTAGTTCGATGCAAAAGGAATAAGAAGCGAGGAGATGCAACTCGCAGCCGCGCCGGTGCTGCACTGGCCAGACGACTCGTCATGCATGCTTGGCAACCACTACTGTATGTTGTTCGTCTGTGTACTAGTGTACATTACGATCGAGGGCCAAGACGGTGATGACTCGATCCGTGGCTACCACGCGTAACAACGTTCGCATGTCACGGCATGTACGTGTTTAATTAATTATTAGCAGGGAATGAAAGTCATCTGGTGGATCGGAGCACCCGTGCTTCACCACACTCGGTCCTCCGCTGATTCGCAGTGGTTGTCCCACTTCTCGTATACCTTTTTTTTTGAAATAAGTCTTCTCATATACTAGTAAGTAGACCTCTCGTCATTTTGTGTCTCTTACAGCGTATGTAGATGCGATGTTGGCTGATCAATATTTAGTTTTTTCACTTTTGACGTGTGATCGAGCTGTTAGATCTCGTTGTTATCTGTGTCGTCATTTCATCGTCATCACATGTCTGTATATATATATATATCCCTTTCAAAAAGCAAAAGGCTAAGATGGATGAGTACAACAGCGTTGCAATAAGCCAATAACCCCGAGACCAGAAGATCCGGCCACTGCAGCAAAAACTAGCCACCAAAACAAACCGATAGCCGGGCCCAATTTAAAAAAGAGACAAAAATCCACTAAGAAAATACTAAAAATCATGGGGCCACACACGCACAAAGAACAAACAAACTGTTGAAGCATCCACGTGAAATTCACAAGCAAGAGATATATAGGGGTTCCTCAAGTGCCCATCCCACTTCAATCTCCACATCTTTCCTTGGTTCGGCGCCGGATCTTATACTCATGTGTTACATTGGATCCGCTTGTTGCGAGTAGACGGATTTCAAGGAATTAGTTGGAGCAACATATATATAAGATTTGATATAGCTAGTAGACAAATTTAAAGGAATTAATTGGATCGGTTGGGAGCCATATACAAGATTCAATATAGCTACTAGCTAGACAAATTTGAAGGAATTAATTGCTACTCCATTAAGAGTAATATAGGAGATTCGATATAGCTAGTAGACGGATTTGAAGGGGTTAATTACTGCTCCGTTGCCGGCAAGCAAGAGATATATATGGGGCTCCTAAGGTGCCCGCTCTACTCTATTCCTATCTCCTCCCTTTGTTGGGTTGCATCCAACCCAAACTCATCCCCATAAACCCGATCTGCATCGACATCTACCTCGGCTTGCTTTCACGGGACATTGCTGGGCCGCTGCTCAAAGGTAAGAAGGCGAGCCAAACCCTTAGGCAAGTTTTAATTGTTTTATCTTATTTATCACGTCTTCTAGGTGTCGGTCTCGTTTTATGGGGAGGGTTTCTTTCACTGAGAATCATGGCTCTAAGCTTAGAAGACCTCGGGAGAGGATACTAAGGTAGCTAGGTGAACACGGGTGTAGTGTGGCGGAAGGATTTTTCGTCAGCGGCCGTGGGTTATGGGAGGCTGCATGTGGTCTGGGGCCAAGTTGAGAAGTAACAAGCGAAGAGGTTAGCACCATAGGGGTGGTCGTAGATCCAATGGCGGCAGAGAGATAATCGGGTCGAGGATGACCATGACCGAGGGGGGGGGGCAACTCGCTTAAAGTCTTATTTTAGAGGTTGAAAATTATATTTGTCTAGAGAGTGAAAGTTATGGATGTTATTTTTATTTTTTTAGAATTTTTATAATTGTTTCTATACATCTTTTTATAATTGTTCCTGTCATGGAGGTGCTTGGTGTCGGCTGCCTTTTATGGGGAGGGTTTCTTTCGCTGAGAATCATGGCTTTGGGCTTAGAAGACCTCAGGGGAGGATACTAAGGTAGCTAGGTGAACGCGGGTGTGGTGTGGCGGAAGGATTTTTCGCCAGCAGGCGTGGGTTATGGGAGGCCGCATGTGGTCTGACAACAAGTTGAGAAGTAACAAGCGAAGAGGTTAGCATCATAGGGGCGGCCGTAGATCCAATGGTGGCAGAGAGATAACCGGATCAAGGATGACCATGGCGAGGCGGGGGAACAAGCTAGAGAATGGTGTCCAAGTTGAAACATACGTGAGACAAGGGGAAGAGAGAAGGGATAGAGATCTAGATATGCTTGGCCTGTTTCCTAAGGATGAAGAAAGACGTGAACCGTCCGATAAAATCCAACGGTTTACATAGTAGTTTGAAGTTATGCTTGATATATTGAAGCGAATTAGCTTAAAGTGACTTTCTTATTTTAGAGGTTGAAAATTATATTTGTTTAGAGGTTGAAAGATATAGGTGTTATTTTTTAATTTTTTAGAATTTTTATAATTGTTTCTATACATATTTTTACTTTGTATCCTAAGTTGAAACAATTTTTTCCACTTTTTGAACATTTTTAGTTGAGATTTTGAGGAGAAGAAAAGAGGAGGGAGGAGAAGAAAATGTAAATTGGGTGACTGATTGTCACGCATCTGTTTGAAGCACGATGGCCAAGTCAGCAAAACGAGTGGAGACGGAAACGGAAGAGACGCCGTTCAGCCGCGTTTCAGAGGACAACACAACCGACATCCTCCTCCGCTTGCCGGCCAAGTCCGTCCTCCGCGCCGGCGCCGTCTGGCGCCCATGGCGCTGCATCACCACCGACCCGTCCTTCCTCGCCGCCCTCCAGCCGGCTGAGGTAATCCTGTACTCTTACAAGTACCCGTCGCTGGAGGTCGCGCTGGAATTAGTCCCCCGGCCCGTCTCCTCCGGCGACGGCGAAGGAGACGAGCCGGCGGCCCGGAGGCGCCTGATCCGTTACCCCAGGGCGAGCCCCTTCCTCCTGCTCGCTTCCTGCAACGGCGTGCTCCTGTTCCAGAAGTCCGAGGGCTCCTTCATCCTCTGCAACCCGATGACAAGGCAGTGGGCCGACCTCCTGCGGATCCCCCGCGACCGCTTTACCTGCCGCATCATCAACTACGAGTACGCCTTCTACTGGCACCAGCCGTCCGGAGAGTACCGGGTCCTGGTATGCCGCGGCGGCTCGTGGTTCATCCTCGCCACCGGCGCCGCCGAGGCGCGTCGGGTGGACATGTCCCCGGGGGCGTGGATAGCCGACTCGCTGGTGACGACGCCGGTGACTGTCAACGGCCGGGTGCACTGGCCGCCGCGCCAGGCCACTGTCACCGCCGCCGCTGAGGGCGCGTCGAGCACGACGACGACGACGATGACGGCGACGGAGATGTTGGTGTTCGACACGGCGTCGGAGACGTTCCATCGCATGGCCGGGCCGCCGACGGCCACCCCGGACGTGGTGAAGCTGTTCGAGATGGACGGGATGCTGGCGGCGGCGGACTTCGGGGAGGAGGAGCACGTGGAGCTCTGGTTCCTCGAGGACTACGCCGCCGGGAGGTGGGAGCGCCGTCACCGCATCGCCACGGCGTGGCAGCTGGACATGAACCGGGCGCCGCCGAGGGAAGCTCGGGACCTGGTGTGCGTGGGCGCGGCGGGCGACGGCGAGGGCAACGTCGTGCTGGGCAGCCACCTCTGGCTGGCGGCGTACAACGTGAGGACGAAGACGACGAGGACGCTCGAAGCCGTGGCGAGGCCGGGGAACAACGTGCTGGTGTCGCGGCACGTGTTCAGGGAGAGCCTGGCGCCGCACCCGAGCTTCGCCGCACGGTCCGCCGCCGACTTGGGCTTCACCTTCTCCTGGTTCTAGGTGGTCTTGAACTGAACCGGACCTCACCTCCCTCATGGCTGCCCGTGCTGTTTCCGATGTGTTGTCTTATCAAGTTATCAGTAGTACTATTCAGAACTTTTGTGTTGGGTTTTATCTGGCTTCGCCGTAGGGTTTTGCATACCTACTTATTTAATTTCTTGAGATAACTAGAGGCAATTGGTAGGATTTGCTTAAGAGTTGAGATGTTGCAACTCGTATTGTTCTGTTTCGTGGGAAAACCTGAAAATCAGATGAGCATTTGCAATTTTTTTTCCAGTCTTGTTCTTCTGTTCATCCCGCATGCAAATTTCCATGGTTCTTCTACAGTAGTACTACCTCTGCAAATTCCCATTGCTTTCCGTTTGCTTGGCCATCAGCGGATTCAGTGGTGAGAACCTGTCACTGAAGGAGCAAATCCATCGCTGTCTGCTGCGTCAGAAATAATGCCGGGGCCTAAACCCAAACAGTAACTGTTTCAGTTTCGTGCGGCGGAGGGAAGAGGATCGCTCGCTCACTCAGTTGCAGCAGCTCCCTCGACGAGCGCCGCCGAATCGCAAAGCAATTTTGAGATCTCACCAAAGCTGCCGGCTGCCGTCGCGTCTGCTCGGGTAAAGCAGAGGCGTGAGGGGCCGGGGATTGGATCTCGACCGTTGGCTGAGGAATGAACGGCTCTCAGGCACCCAGGGGTGGACGGTAAATGAAATACCGACCACCCCTGGCCGCGGCGGCTGGGAATTCGGCGGCCAGCGCTACCCGCCGGTGAGCTGGGAGGCGGCGAGGGAAGCCAGGAAGAGGAGACGAGGTGGCTAAGACTCGGACGAAGGCGATGGCGCCGCCGACAGCCTGACACCAACCGCCCCGCACCGTGCGAGCAGCGCCGCCCGCGCGCGACGACCGCGTGGAGCAACGATCATGATCCCAATCGGAAAAAAATCGGAGGATGCCGCGCGCGCCGCCCGGTGGTCGGTGCAACAGCCAAGTACGCCTTGCCGGATCCTGCAGCAGGTCGATGCGGCGGCGAATCGGAGACAGGGTCCAGAGCTGTGGTACGGTGCCAGCGCGCGGCGGCGCGCTCGCGTCCTAATAACTTCTCCGTGCCACGGCAGGGGGGCAGCGGGCGTCGCTGCCGCTGTTCTTCTTGTCGCCCCTGCGGCGTCCAATCATCCAGCCATGGCTCACTATTCCGAGCCCCCGCGCATCGCATCGCATCGCGTGGGCCAGCAAGGAGCGGAGCGCGGCCAGTCGGCCACTCTCGCCAGTCACCACGCCGCCGGCCTCGTCAGCCCTCCCTCCGCTCTGGCCACGGTTCCAGAGAAGGTTTCAGCACGGCGTCGACGTCGCCGTTCGAAACCCGGCCGTCCGCCGGCGGGGAGCCACCGCCCGCCGCCGCCTCTGCGATTTGGAGTCGCCTCTCGCCAGGGTGGACAGCGGTCAACATAATTTGCACTTTTACCCCTAACTTTACACTTTGCCCCCTAAACTGGATCGTGATTATTTATCGCGATCCAAATATTTTCAGAAATGCCCCTCGTTTCTGGTCGGTGGCCGTGGTGGAACCAGACCAGGTAGCAGCAGCGCACGGGCACGGCGAGACGAGATCCCAATCTTGCGATCCCCTTCCGCCGCCGATGGCGCTGCCGTCGAGCGCCTCCGCGGCGCGGCTGCGGCTGCTCACCGTGCCGGCGCTGCTTCTTCTGCTGTCCTCCGCGGCGCTGCTCGTCTTCCTCGTCCTCCCCTCGCTCTCCCCCTCCTCCTCGGCCGCTTCCGGGCACCTCTGCGCCTGCTCGCCGCCCTCCACCCACACCACCACCACCGTCACCACCACCACAACCACGGGCTCCCCCGCGCCCGTCACCACTTCGCCCGCGGACGTCGCCTGGCTCAAGGCCCAGCTCGCGTCCAACTCCCTCCTCGCCGGCGGCGCCGGGGCCTCCCACGACGCCTGGCACCGACTGCGCAAGGGCATCAATCCCCGCAGTCGCGAGCAGCAGCTCTTCGACATCAACAGGTAGACACCCCCAATGTCACTATTAGTTTCAGATCTCCACATTTCAGCCCGTGGCACATTGATTACATCCTAATGGATTTCAGATTGGCCATGTTATGCTACAATCAATTTAGTACTCTTTACATTATTGTCCAGGGATAGGAACAAGTCAAATTAACATCTTAGTATTGCAACTACACTGTAGGCACCATGGGATCTCTCACTATCCCGACGAGGAGGCAAGCAACCACACCGCGCTGCCGTGCCCTGGTGAGCTCCTTGTGGAGGAGCACCACAGCAACTATGGTGAACCGTGGGCTGGTGGCCGGGATGTCTTTGAGTTCCTTGCAAATGCCTCTGCACTCACGCCCACGGACCAGGTTCTTGAAATTGGGTGCGGGACCCTTCGTGTCGGTCTGCATTTCATTCGGTATCTCGAGGCTGGGAGGTTTCACTGCCTGGAGCGGGACGAGCTGTCCCTCATGGCTGCGCTCCGGTATGAGCTGCCGGCACAGGGGCTGCTGTATAAGCGACCGACGATTGTGAGAGGGGAGGACATGGATTTCAGCAAGTTTGGGGATACAGTTATGTATGATCTCATTTACGCAAGTGCTGTGTTCCTTCATATTCCAGATAAGCTTGTTTGGACTGGGCTTGAGAGGCTTGCAGGGAAGCTGAGGCCGCAGAGAGGCCGGATTTTTGTGTCGCATAACATCAAATTTTGCTCAAGACTGGGTGGTGACGAGTGCACACAGCGGCTTGCGAAGTTGGGGCTTGAATACATGGGGAAGCACACTCATGATAGCTTGTTATTTAATCACTACGAGATCTGGTTTGAATTCCGCAGGCCAAAAGTTTAGATCTCCGTGGTACAGAAAGAGAATGGTTTGGCTTCTGTGGTGCAGTTTTGGCAGTTTTAAGCACAGATCAAGTCATGCCTTGTACCGTTTGTACACTACTGGGACCTTGACTTAAGATTGAGGTTGATGTTCCCTTGGTGCCTAATTCAAAGCATTTGCACCAAAAGTCATGATTGAGAGACACTGGTGCTTCAGGGAATCTTCCAAGTTACAGAAGGTGAGTGTTGAATGAAGGCTTTAGCTTTAATTAGCACCAATTATTGGATGTGCTGTAACTTCAGTAACGTTTCTGGTAGAAATTATATGGTAGCTGATGTCGAAGTCTTGTGATACATATCTGTTAGTCTGAAAGCTGCCTCCTGTGGTCGAAATAGAATCATGTCAGCACGCAGGGTCTAGTAAGATGTGACAAGGATAGTTCTGATTAAATTATAGTTGCAGCCTTGCAGGCATATGGTTTTGTCAACTTTGTATCCCTGTTCATTATATAACTACTGTTTTTATCAGATTGCTTCTCATGACTCTCGGTTTGGTGACTAAAAATGCACATCTTTTGAAATATGGTTGTTTACATTTCAAAATAAGGATAGTTTCAGCTACATGTCAATCACACCGTAATTTTCTGTGTGCTATAAGGTTTTCATGTGTCTTAGCAATATATTTCAATAGAATCATTTGTGTCTGCACATCAGATATATGTTTACCTTTCTTTTTGGTATAAAAGATTAATACAAATTAATTATAGGTTGGTCCGTTCCTGTTTGTATCATACCATTATTATGCATGGGGTGATGTTCAGGTGTCACCAATTGTCCCTAGTGTTTAAATCTAAATTTCTTGACTTGCTCTTATTTAGATTCTCCATATGCTTAGTTTAGCATGCCACATTTTTGTCATGGGGACATTCTATATGATTTGAGATGTGAGATGTCCTTTCAGCCTATAATGATGACCTATCACCTATTGCATAAGCTTGATTGTGTGAATCACAGGAATACAGGATTCATAACTGTTTATCTTTCCATCGACAACGACAGATACAGTAGTGCCCGAAGTGCAAAGCTGCTTATAGATGAGGGCTAAATTTGCTTCCTATCTCTGTCACATCCTCTCTAAAACTCATGTCCCCCCCCCCCCCCCCCCCCCTGAAAGCTCCCTGCTATGGTCAAAATAGAACTGTATCAGCAGGCAGGGTTTAGTGATTTGTGACAAGGACGACAAGAAGGTACTTTGTTATGCTACAGTGTTATGTTGATAATTGTGTGTGATATCCCTTTGTCAACTTGCAGTGTATCCATATTTATCGTATAACTAGTGTGCCATCAAATTGTTTCTTGTGGCGCGGTGACTTCAAACTAAAATAATTGTCCTCCATGTCAATTACCGTAGTTTCTGTGCCGGTAGTTGGATGTTCATGTGTGTGTTGCCAATATATTTCACCACAACCATTTGTGCACAACGGCTACTTGTTTAACTTTCTTGTTGGTGCTAGAAGTTCATGTGAAATTGTGAAATAATTCTAGAATGAACTTTTTGTTCTCTTGTTATGTTGGGTGATGCTCAACTATCGTTCAGTTATCATTAGTGTTTTCAGCCAAAGTTTTCAACCAGCATTCTTCTGTTTTAGATTATCCGCATGCGCCTGGAGCTTAAAGCATACTGCATGTCTTTCTCATTTAGACATTGGATATGATCTGAGGCATGCCATATCAGCCTCTGATGACGTGTATTTCTCTTGAAACTAATTAGCTTGCCCTACACATGTATATTTAAAAATTAGAGGGAGCATCATTCATGAGAGCTATAGCAAACCTGAAAATGACCTTGAGATTTTGGGTGCATCAACCATCATTACTGCACAGATCTCCTGCATATGACTTCTCCTTCACGACCCATATGGGTTCGCTGGATTTCTGTTACGATTTTATTGAGATTCTTCCTGGTGGAGTGCCTGGTCCCAACCCTATTAATTTCTGGTTTTGTTTCAGCATCGTGGGGCTGGTCAGTACTCAGTATTGTACCACGCACGTCGCACTGGGTCCATCTTCTGAAGGTTACATCAATCTCCCTGTGTCCTCACATTGTCCTTTCCCCTGCCGATTCAGTTACAGATGCTTCCTCTGCATAGTTCGGGCCGTTTCGTAGAGCTCCATGATTATAATTCTCTACGGGAGCTGATTATCTGAGAAAAGTGATTTTCTATCGTAAACTCTTAAATCAGGATGGAGATCCGATGCAAAGAATCAGCAGACCTTCGTATGCTTGAAGCTGGTACTACTGACTGTTGGTCTTGTGTCACATGTCTGTTCCATTGATCTATGACTTATCATCGTGGCATGTTTAGTTTCCAAATTCTACTACGTAAAAAAAAAGATTTTCATCACATCAAAATATTGGCACATGCATGAAGTACTAAATGTAGATGAAATCAACAACTAATTGCGCAGTTTTATTGTACTTTGTGAGACGATCATTTTGAGCCTAAAAATTGGAATTTTCTTGTCTGAGATTAACCTTTTGACGATGCAGAGACCTGTTGATTGTTTGTAGTTTTGGGAGACAGTGATCTCTCGCCGTCGATTCACACCACACCAGGTGACAAATCATGTGATGTACTCGTTGCCGGGGGGCCTAGGGAGTGTCTGTGTCTCGCTCGCTCCCTTCGTCATCTCTCGCTTTCGCGCCATCAATCTTGTACTAGTCCTCACTGCAAAACGCGCACTTGCCTTCTTCTTCTTAACCACCTCGCTGCCTGCCCCGTCCTGTCGCTTCTGCTCGTGCCGAGACCTCGCGCTCTCGCTCGTCACGGTCTCGGTTCGGCAGCGTCGTCAGAGCCGCCGTCTCGAGGAGATCGAGCGCCATGTCTGGCGCGGGCGCCGCCGGCAAGGAGATGCCGGCGCCGGCGTGCGACTTCTGCACGGGCCTGCCGGCCTTGGTGTACTGCCGGGCCGACTCCGCCAGGCTCTGCCTGCCGTGCGACCGCCACGTCCACGGCGCCAACACTGTGTCCTCCCGCCACGCCCGGGCGCCGCTCTGCGTCGCCTGCCGCGCCGCCGCCGCCGCGTCCCGCCGCGGCGCCGTGGGGTTCCTCTGCGCCAACTGCGGCTTCGAGCTCCAGGAGGAGCGCCATGACGGTGACGGCGACGGCGAGCGGCATCCGCTCCACGACCGCGGCGCCGTGGAAGGGTACTCCGGGTGCCCCTCGATCGCGGAGCTCGCGGCGATCCTCGGCGTCGGCGAGTGCGAGAAGGCGGCGGCGGCGGCCGGGGACGGGTGGTGCCCTGGTCCCGCCTGGGAGGAGCCCCAGGTGCTCCGGCTGGAGGACGTGATCGTGCCCACCACCTCATGCCATGGCCTCCAGCCGCTCCTCACGCCATCTTCCCCAAAGGTATAGCAAATCTCTGCTGGAACAGCAGCTACTGTTCACTGTCCGGGAAGAAAGGAATTTCCTGCTTCTTCTCTGATTGTGATTGCTGATGATGTTCTGCGCATGCAAGGACCGGAGCTCCGGCGGCGGGAAGCTGGCTGAAGAGGTTATCCGGCAGCTGGGAGAGCTCGCCAAGTCTGAGGCGGCGGCGATGGCTTACGCGGAGGCGGAGCCAGCCGACGCCGAGCAGCTGCTTTCGTGGGCGTCGTCGGAGTATGGCATTATTGGACATGGCGATGTGGTGGCTTTCGACACCGCAGCCTGCCATGAAGCAGCTAACATGGCCGTGCCTTCTTGTGAGGTTTGATTCATCATATCAGTCGGTTTTTTTTTTGCATCTAGCTACTACGTTACTTGACTACACTATCTACTCTGTATTTAAAACCAAATTAGTCCAATAGGATCTCATTTGAGTTACAGTTTATGAACTATCAACTTGATATTTTTAAGCTAATTAAGCTCCCAAGCAAGTAGGCACACATAACTGGAATATACGATGACCACTGAGGAATATATTCTGCCATTCCGGTACCACCAAATTAATTGCAAACATACAGCTCAACAACCAGCACGGATTATATATGAATTCAATTTGTAACTAACGATGAGGCACCAAAGAAATCCCTGACTGTACAGTGTCGCAACTTGCAAGTAAATGCGAGATTTTTTCACGTTCCAGTGGTAGCAACTAGCGTGGATATTTTGATCATCATATATATCAGTACACGTCTCCAGTCTCACCCTCATCTTCCATCTCTGGTCACAGCACGAGGCGTGGATCGCGGCCGACTTCAAAGACGACGACGAGAACGCGTGCAGGGTAGCGGAGGAGCAGGCCCCGGCGCCGGCGTTGAGCTCGTCGGCGGAAGCATGCCTGCTGTCATCGTTCGTGGAGATGTCAGAGATCTGCCCCGGCATGAGCATGACCCTCAGCGGCAGCGCCGACGACATCGAGAATAGCAGCGGCGGCAGGAAGCTAGACGCGGCGGAAGCAGCAGCAGCAACCCCGCAGCAGGCCGGCCAATGATGGGCCTTCGCTCTCTGGACTCCCCGGACAAAGAAAGGCCGTCCCTCCAATGATCCAGCCCAGCCCACCGGAGCCCAACGAATCAGCAGCCAAAATAAAACACGCCCCGCCTGAATCGTCGGCCGACCGCGCCACAGGATTCGCCGGCCACCCCGGGGCAGAGGCCTCCGTCCACGCCGACTTCGCCGGCTGCCAACGCGCGTGCGGCCACCCCTTCCGCCGGCCGTGATCCCCACACATATAAATCCTCGCCGGGGAAGCGACGCAACCGAGCCCGCCCGCCACCGAACACCAACGCCCAACGTGAACGCGACGAGCCCTTTTTTTTCCGCCGTCGTTTTGCACGAACAGACATTCCGATCCCCCCGACACATCGGCCGATCGATCTGACGAAAGCGCGCGCTTGACCTCATCGCCATGGAGGCCACCACCGTGCCGATGCTGCTGCTGCAGCAGCAGTATACGGGGAGGCGCCGGCAGGGGGTGCGGAGCCCGGCCGCGCCGGACAGGGTCGCGTTCCGGCGAGCGCGGCAAGGCGGCGGCCGCAGTGCATCACGGCCGCCGGGCTTAGCCGGTTCTTCGGCGGCGGCGGCGGCGGCGACCACAGCAGCAAGAGCCATGACGAGGACGACGACTTTGCCCCGGCGCGGCTGTTCGTTGGCCTTCCCATCGACTCCGTCACCGACGGCGCCACGGTCAACAGCGCGGCGGCCGTCGCGGCGGGAATACGCGCCGTCAGGCTGCTGGGCGCCGACGGCGTCGAGCTGCCGGTGTTCTGGTCCGTGGCGCAGCCCGAGTCCCCGGACAGGTTCTCCTGGGCGGGGTACCAGGCCGTGGCGGACATGGTGCGCGCCGAGGGCCTCAGCCTCCGCGTCTCCCTCCGCGCCCACGGCTCCCCCGGCGCCGGCGTCCCCACGCTCCCCTCCTGGGTCGCCGGCGTCGCCGCCGACGACCCCGACATCTTCTTCACCGACCGCTCCGGTGGCCGACACGAGGGGTGCCTCTCCTTCGCCATCGACGAGCTCCCCGTGCTCCACGGCAAGTCCCCGCTCCAGCTCTACGAGGCCTTCTTCCGTGGCTTCGCCGCCGCGTTCCAGGACTTCTTCGACTCCACCATCACCGTAAGTCATCCTCTTCACTTCATTATTAACTGCACGCCGGCCAATGGGCCATGGCACGCCGTGCTTATATATATTTGTCATGTCCTCCTTCTTCAGGACGTGACGATTGGGCTGGGAGTGCACGGCGTGCTCCGGTACCCGTCGTACCCGCCGGGGAGCGACGCCCGGAAGTTCACCGGCGTCGGCGAGTTCCAGTGCTACGACAAGTACATGCTGGCGCAGCTTCGCCAGCACGCCGACGAGGCCGGGAACGCCATGTGGGGGCTCTCCGGCCCGCACGACGCGTCGCGTTACCACGAGTCGCCGGACTCGTGCGGCTTCTTCCGCGAGCGCGGCGGGTCCTGGGAGACCCCCTACGGCGACTTCTTCCTGTCGTGGTACGCCGGGCAGCTCGTCGGCCACGGCGACCGCGTCCTGGGCATGGCGAGCGCCGTGTTCGACGGCAAGCCCGTGGAGCTCTCCGCCAAGATCCCGTTCATGCACTGGTGGCACGGCGCGCTGTCACGGCCGGCGGAGGCGGCGGCGGGGTTCTACAAGAGCAGCAAGAAGAACGGGTACAGCCCCGTGGCCAGGATGTTCGCGAGGCACGGGTGCACGATGCTGGTGCCGGGCATGGACGTGTGCATGAACAAGCAGCACCACAGCGCCGGGTCCAGCCCCGACCAGCTGCTGCGGCAGATCAGGAACGCGTGCCGCCGCCACGGCGCGCGCATCGCCGGCGAGAACGCGTCGCTGGCGCTCTCGCACACCAGCAGCTTCTCGCGGATACGGAGCAACATACTCACCACGGAGCTCATGAGGCCATGCCACTTCACGTACCAGCGCATGTGCGCCGAGTTCTTCTCGCCGGAACACTTCCCGCCGTTCATGGAGTTCGTGCGCAGCGTCGTCTGCGGCGAGTGGGACGAGGAGGACGGGCCACCCGACGAGGAGCGAGCCATGGCCGCCTCAGCAGGGAGTGCAAAGGCCAAGGCACCTTGAATATAGCCGCCCATCATATATATATATATGTGTGTGTGTGTGTGTGTGTGTGTGTGTGTGTGTGTGTGTGTGTGTGTGTGTGTGTGTGTGTGTGTGTTTCTGTCTACCTCCAATCCCGATATGATGGTGTACGATGTGTACATCTCAGTGTCTGTCATTAGCATGCAAATACTTGTAAAGTTGTTGTACTGATGGTATAGTGTATAGCTAAGAAGGGTGAGATGATCCGAGTATATATTAGTGGATCAGGGTTGCAAGTGTGTGATTGTACTTGCATTTCATTTCATGGTGCTTTTTGTATTTTGAGGGTCTTTTACCATTGGTTATGAATGCTCTCTCAACATGGGATTTTGTCAAACCATTTTGCAATTAGGGAGGAAATTAGCTATCAGCCCGGCGTGGTGTATCAAAGTAGTGGTAGCATCACGATTTTTTACAAACCTCGACAGATTACCCATCCACTAAAAATCCCTCCATCATCAGATTGACAGGTCCAGATTACTGTCACCGGTCAAGGAACAATCAGATGGAGAGATGCATAACAAAGTTTTTCTGATGTGCAAGAGAAAATCGTGAGGCGGTGACGCTTTCAGACCTCATCTGGGCCTCTGTCGAAAAGAAAACACTAGTTGAAGTCTAATGGGCGCCCCTGTCTGTTACCTGGACTCTGCAGGCTCCCATGTTCTGCTTCTTTGCGTCGCGTGGCATACGCCGCGTGCAGGCGGATCAAGTCCTCGTCGCCGCCGCCGCAGCCGGCGGCGTCCGGGCGCGTCTTCCCCTCGCAAGGTGCCAGTACGCCGCCGTTTCGTTTCGGTGAACACAAGCATGCTTCGCGGCGCGGTGCTGTCTCGCCCATGGCGCACTCGCCGGCGGAGAACAGGCTCCATATCCGGTCGGCGATGGGCACACCGCGCGTTGATGTTCGCCGGCGCACACACGAGGCCCCAAGTGAGGTGCAGACGAGGGGAGGAGGCAGGGAATGGCCGGAACGCGGCGGCGCCCTGGCGGCGCCCGGCCCTGGGGGTGGTCGGTAAATGAAATACCGTCCACCCCCTGGGTGCCTTGCAGCCGTTGGATCGGACTTGAGCGGACAAGATCGGCGCGTTGAGGTCACGATTCACGAATGGACTCTGTTTTCTTCTTCCTCGCTCGACACCCGCCCCGAGCTCCGACGCCCCTGCGGTGGCCGAGATGCGGCGCTCGCAGCCCGGCGACGTAGCGCGCTTCTCCAACGAACGGCAGCTCCGATCCCAGTCGCCGTGGTGCGTCGACAGGTTGTTCTCGATCCGCCCGGCGACATCGGAAGCCGGCGGTGGCAGTCGCTCCAGAGCCACCACGTTTCAGATTAGTCGGCGTCGTGGAAGGTATACCACTCCCACCAGTCCCTGTTCGATCTGCCGGGCTTCTCACCATTGCCACGGCCGCCGCATGCAGCAGTACGCCTCCTCCTCGTCGTCGTCCTAGATGGACTCTAGCCATCGACGAGCCGTTCTCGAACACGTGAGAGCATGTTCCCGGCGGCCACGGCTGCCGTTGGGGAGGTCAGGCAGGACGGCCAGCGCCGAAGTGTCTAGGCCCTTGCGCAAAAAAAAAAATTTCATCGCATCAAAATGTCAGCACATACGTAAAGTACTAAATATAGATGAAATCAAAAACTAATTACACAGTTTTGTTGTACTCGGCGAGACGAACATTTTGAGCCTAATTAATTAATTTTTGGATAATTTTTTACAAATACAAACGGAATGCTGCAATGACGCATTTATAGCGAGGTGGCATCTTTCCTCCAATTCCCTATCTCAAATTTGCATCTAAACAAGGGTGTCCAAGGTCACGGTGTCGCAACGTCGTCATCGGCATGGGACCCAGCAGTTCGTACGTACTCTTTCTAAAGAAGGCAGGTCGCCGTTGGTTTTCGTGCCACGACTTTGTTTTGATTTATAGAAAATACGTGTAACATTTTAATCTTTAAATAAATTTATTAAAAAACTAGATTTAAATATCTATCTAATGATATTTATTATGTAACATAAATATTAATATATATTTTTATATATTCGATCAAAGATGTTTCTCGGGAAGTGAAAACGACGAAATAACTTGCCTTTCCAAAGAAAAAAAAACATCGAATCCAGACTCTGCACAATCGTCCTACTACAATCACACGGCATTACTAGTTGTCATAATATCTCGATGCAATTCTTGAATTAATAAAAACTCTCCTTTTCGGAAAAAAAAAGTTGCATCTCCATAGAATGAAACGGGTACAAAAACGTATTTGGGAGCCCTTGTCAATATACTCCGTATTTAGATGTGATGCCTTCTGGCATCTCGATCAGAAGGGTCATTGGAAATAGCAAGTTGCATATGTAGATACAAATATGATCTCTCAATTGTAATCTGAACCCAAACGCTGAATCCGAAGCCAAACACTCTGGTGTTCACACTTGCCAACACTCGTAAAATCCACTCCAGCTAGACTGCTACGTCACGACATTATACAGCACAAGTATCCAGCTCTCCGGCTTGAAACTCAAGTAATATGGATTGTTCTTGCTGTCTTCCATTGATTGTCGACCTGCCCTGCACCTGCAGGAAAATGAGATCTAAAAGTAAATAGAATGGTGCGGACTGAACATATGTGTGTGTACAAACGTCATTTAAAAAGATAAGTTGTTGGTAGATGGAGAACATTTAAAAAGATAAGTTGTTGGTAGATATCATAAGCAGCAGGCTGAAATCTGGATTAAATCTAACTTTCTTATGCCCACAGCAGAGTGCTTGTGAGCAGCTCTTAAAGTGAATCATCAGCACGACAGCACGGAGGAATCAATAGTTCAGCCATTTGGCAAGTCAAGAAAGGGGGAAAAGCAAGAAAGAATCATACCTTGACTCATTCGCAACCAATTTTGGTGTCAAAGCTGCTCAGGCAGATGGCAAATGCCTGAAATGCAGATATGGGGTAACGGTAGTCCATGGTGAATAGGTCCTTCCCTACCTTGCCAAACTGGAGGATAACATCATTGTCATCCTGGTTACTTGGAGTTGGAGCACTCTCAGAAGCCACTAACTGGAAGTTCTTTACGGACGCAACTGTTACCCGCCCATGGAAATTGAGGCACCAGCACTGAAGCTGTTCATGCCACCTCGGGGACTTGTTCTTCAGCGCCATCTTATTTTCATTCTGAGTGCCTAATTGAGCACCTGAATCCAGTTGACCTGATTTCGATCTGAAGAATGGAACTGATGCGAAAGAGCTGGAGTTACTAGATGGAAATTCAGACTGCGTGGGAGCAGTCCCTCCTTCTTTAATTGCTGACACAGGGATAGAATCCATAACACAGTTCATCTTTCTTGGGCCCCTGCAAAACATTACAGACAATATTTTCAGCTGCCATATGATAAACCACCAGTCAGCAGATAATTTATTTTTCTCTTGCGTTACATTAAACCCACAGCTATTTTCTAACCACCCAAGATTCTACAAGTAAATATCCAAGTTTGTATTACAACCGAGCAAGATGTTTCCTCGAGTAAGATGCATGCTAATGCTATAGGCAATGTAAAATGATAACCTTAAGCAGATCCTGAAATATAACTGTTCTGCTATGCCTTTGAATCTGCTTATTTCAATGAATAAGCTAGTAACATCAGTTCTCTACAATAAGATTGTTATCAGCAATTCAGGCAGCAGGTATAATAATGATCACTAGGGACAAACAAACTTTCCAATGCTAGTGCAGTATTCCCACTGAACTTACGAATCACAGAAATAAAAATGGATTCAAATGATGGTTTATTCATAGTTGAACTTTGTCTTGGAAAGAAACATGAACCTAAAATTGGCAGAAGTTCTACCACAAGGTTTGTCATACCTAGAACCCATGACACACACTCCGTATGAAATGTGCGAAACTAGATAATTGCCAGCAGGTGGACCCTTCATGGGAGAAACTTGGGCTGAACCGATCATGTGTGCAGAAGGACCCTTTGAGGCCACAGCTCCGGCACAAGGTGGGTGAGCATCATAGACAGTAAATTTCGTGCCCAAGAAATTTGATCTGTTTAACAGAGAAGAATACGTTACTCTGAGATCTCTGTCATAACACTACCTCTGGTCACATGCACAGCATTGAAAAATAGAGCAAGTCATAACTTTCAGACACCAATATCTGTTTCTTGAAGCCTCACCTAACTTGCCAATGTAGGTACCATTCCCCTTTGACGTATCTCTCGCATCAAGCGAAATCAGGTATTCGGTGCATGAAGGCCTTCGATATTTACGTGCAGCAAGTAGGAATTTCCCATCATCAGCTAATGCTACAGAGCGAAAAACATTTGGTCCATCAGAAATGAGCACATCCACACCGTACAAGTCCGAGAGGCTACATGGGGGGAGAGGCGTTACCGTCAGTGACTCCAATGCACAGAAAATATGACTGAGTAGCCCGGTTCCTCCTAATGAAACATTTAAGCGGGGCATCCCTTGGGCCAGGCTGCAGTTTACACGAATAGAATTGCAAGTTTTAATTAGAGTAACCCTATGAGCAAAATTCTACTGTCCATAAAAACTCCAATCGAACATCGCTTCCTGTAGTATAATGGCCGGTTCAACACATCCAAGTAGCGCGCTAAAGTAACATGTGACCTTGTATGCCTGATGATAAACCTTTCCAGAATTGACCAAACGAGCAAGTCATCAACAAATAATTGTCCACTAATCCGACTTCCTCTGGTTACAGAACAAAAATCCGGCCTACCTAACCTTTTGGCCAATTTTCTAGTATTCCAGAACTAAAAATTAAACAAATATGACCAGGTAGGTATCAGAAATGGAATTTTGTTTGATATCTTGCAATGACAACGAAGGCTCACCACCTTCCCGTCGCACACGCAACGTGGGCATGATGGATTGCCATTACAACTTCAAGAAAATGATGGACGCAATATGACCAATTCACCGTCACTGTCAATTACTATTCAAGGTGAAAAATTCCGGTGATACTAGGAATTTTGATGCAAAACACCGGAGTAGACATGGATGGAACTGTAGCACTTTCAGCAGTATCAGCAGCATGATCACCGAACAGGGATTCCGAGTTTGTAGGAAACCATACCTGCTTCAGAGAGATGGGGAAAGTGAGCCTCCCAGACTCGTCCGGCACGCGCACGATCTCCTTCACGGCGCCCCTCCAGCCCCGGCACACGCCGGCGCACGCCACGACGGCCGCACGGCCCGGCCACCGCGCCTCCACCGCCTCAACCTTCGCCAGCACCTCCCGCAGGAGCTCCGGGGGCACCTGCGCCCAGGAGCTCTCCCGCATCGCCGCCTCGTCCGGCTCCACCGCCTCCCCTCGCCGGCCGCCGGCCGTGCTGTGCGAACGCGGCCGCAGCAGGCCGCGCCGCGAGATGGCGCCGATCTCGCCCTTCATCTCCTGGATCATGCTACTGAAAGGCATCGCCTTTCTCGCCCCCTCCTCACCAAAACCACCTCCAAGAGCTCCAATTCGAAGCCCAATTCCAGAAAATATCACGCGCTTTCAGACGAAGCAAGACTGGTCGATGAAAATGGGGCCTTTATGAACTGTGGCAGGATCTAGGCCATGAGTAATCTTCAGAGTTCAGACTTCAGACTGCAGGTGGTGGGGAATGGGGAGACGGGAAGCTTCCTGCCTTGTGTTGATATGGATGTGGGGATGGGGCTCGTGAGCTGAGACTGGGGGAGGAATTGTCCTTGTGGTAGACAGAGACAGAGGATGTGGAGCCTTCCGTGTCCATGGGGGTTGGTTGTTAACCTGCCTGGGAGGGAAGGAAGCTGGATGAGGGACAAAGGGAATAGCAGTAGGGCACAGTAGCCTGTAGGTGTAGATGAAACCTAGCAGTCTTTATCGATATCAACAGATTGCGTGTGAATACACAACAGAAAAAAGAAATCTACCTCTCAAGAATTGATTCATAGAGTCAGACTCGAGGCCGACATGTGAGTTTCGGCGGGAGCCAAGTGCTTTGGTTTCGTTCACGAGTAGTAGCAGTAGTTAGCTTGCTAGGCCACGGCCTTGGTTGATTCAGGTGTTGGTGCGACTTAAGATCCATCGAAGTCATGTAATTCGGAACATTTCTTTCCTCTCTTGTTAATAAAAAAAATATATAGCTCTCCTTCGTATTCAACCAAAAAAAAGAAAAAAGAAATCTACACTCCCACATGGGACCGTGTAACTCTGCAGCACTCTTACAAAACAAAGACACTGCTTTCTGACTCAAATTCTTTCTGAACTCTGATCAAGCAGTCAAAAGCAAAGATTCAGTACAGGAGATGGCATCGCTTTTCTCTCTCTCTCTCTCTCTCTCTCTCTCTCTCTCTCTCTCTCTCTCTCTCTCTTTCAGAATTATAAAAAGCTGACCCGCCATGAGCAAGACATCTTTGTTTGGAGCAGTTTGGACTGGCTGGTGAAGTGGGAAATCTTCCTACTGTTCCAATTTACAGTTTGGAGTAGCTGGCGAATTGGAAAGTCCTCTACTGTTCCATATCATCGCATCCATTATAAATCATTGCACTTGCAACACCTAGCTATCCATCTTGATGCAGATTTATGAGCCTACCAGGGCTGTAGGGAGATGTCACCGTCATTGCCTGGAAATGAGGCAGTACTTGCATGAGCATTACCTGTGTGATATCTGCACGCTCTGGGTGCCGACTCCTTGATTACGCTGCAAAATTTGCCTGAACCACATGTCTTCACGGATGAAAACTCGAGAGAGTAGTTCAACTTGAATTCCTCTCTCTGCAAATACGATACGATTGCTGCTTGCTCTGACTCTTCAGAACCTAAGCACAACATGGGCTGTCTGTCTCACCTCAGGTACCCAGCCATTCAAGCCTTCAGACGCGCTGTGGTTTCACATCTGAAAGATGCAATTCTAAGAAAAGAACCAAACTGCCGAACGAGGGAGGAAAGAGCTCATCAATTGCGTTTGGGTACATGAAGATGCAGTGCAGTTTCCACTCCACGCCAAACTGGTATGTTGCTGCAACATGTGGCTGGCTTTCTGCCATGTTGTGTTGAGAAGAACCAACCTCTTGCAGGTTTTCATGATTAAACATCCATCAAGTCACAAAGGCACTGCTTACATGCCACCATCTCCTTCAGATTAACTCAGGATGCTCTCTAGGATTGCAAAATTACCATGATCTCCAGTATCAATCTCAATTCTGAAGTACTGGTATCCAGGCAGTGGGCTCAGTGGTCAACAAGAACGTGTCACTTAATGCTTCTTCAGTGCGAGATTTGGTGGAAGTGATTTTACAGCATGCACTGTTGTTGGGACAATCTTTGCATATCAAGATGCCAACGCATGGGGCATGGGTTGCCCCAGAGTGTGCTAGAAAAGTATAAGTGCCTTGTATGCTGGCTTTTGTGGCTTATTCAGGACAGCAACTTTAATGGATGAATTATTTTGATGTTGACAAGGTGCAACTGCGCCAGCGTGTGCATTGAAACCATGAACATGAAACTTCACAAAATCACACACCAAAACATTCTGACAGCGTCAAAATGTAGAGAACCAAATGTAAAAATAAAGTCTGCGGTAGTTTTACTTGGAGTAGAAACAAAGACAGGAGTAACTCGTAACAGGTATCTTCACTTGCATTGCATTTTAAATTCTCTCGTCCCATACTCCCATGCAACAACCAAGATCACTCATCTTTACACGCCAAGCCACTTCAAAAAACACAGAAGAATAAAAAGAAAACCAAAATTACACGGAGGAGGCTAAGCTCGTCCCATGGCCACTTTGCCAGAACAACGGCACATACAGATATATGGGCCGTTATTTTTAGTTCGATTCCCGACACACGCGCACGGGCCAGAATTACGGCCCATCAGAATTCCAAACATGACCTATAAGAGTAGTAGTTGTACAGGCCCGCTAACCCGCTAGCTACACACCATATCAGAGATACAAATGGGTGTTTTTATCTACAAAATTTACAGCCTTTTGTTATACAATCACTCAAAACACCAAGTTTCCAGGACTCATATTCTTCATCCTGATGATCCAATCCAGCCAAACCTCCATTTGAACCATGAGCTGAAAGGTCCCTCTTAACTGTTGCTGAGGGGTTAAACCATCTGAAGTTCTGAATAACATCAGCTTCATCATCTGATTATCAGCAGCCAAACTCTATTCACCAAAATCATGTCTTCCTCTCAAATTCTTCATTTTCTTGGCAGTGTTCACCGTCCTCCATGGAGACTCTGCTCGGTGGGTGATCCGGGGGAGAAGGGCACGAAGCCACGCCCACCGAACATAGGCCGCATCAGCGCATCATCGAACTTGCGCCAGTAGTAGTGGACGGTGTGGGTCGGCTTGCTGAGGAGCATCCGAAGGCTAGACGGCCTGACAATGTTAGCAGCGGCAATCTCCAGGTCGGAGCCCTGCATGCTCGTGAGGAGAGGTGAGTGCAGGGACTTGGGTGACGACGGCTCAGAGGTGACGGTGTTGCTAGAGGCAGGGAGCAGGAACCGGATCAATGGTTTAGTCATCATCCCAAACACCTGATGCAAAGTTTCAGAAACATTCAGAGAATCAAATTGGCAGCTGTTGTAGTGTCTGTAATTCTACACGGTATGCATAACCCCAGGAAATTCTCAAAAGAATACTTGTGGCCATGAAAGGCAAGTAGCAGATAGCAATTCTTCAGCTATTTGAAAGCCACGTTTGAACAGGAGTAATCAAGGAAAGTAAGTTGACCTCTTCAGAAGGGGTAAGGATATTAGGGGACAGGATTATGAGGTCCTAGAACATAACCTCAAATTCCTGTCAATTATCTATTTAGAAAGGATATAAGATCATGTTAGCCACCACAAGCTTCCAGATTTAATTCCCATGACAACTGACGGGTGGGATGCGATAATCCAATTGGAGCCTTTTGGCTTAGCTTAATGGTGAGCATCCATTCAGGGTGAGAATGCATGCATGTCAGGGCATACTACATGATAAGCTGACACATTGCATTATCCAAATATTGGAATAAGATGACTCACCATAGTGCTAAATAGGACGACAGTGATTGTGCTGGTGATCATTATCGCATTGCCGTGCAGCTGAGTGTGTCCAGATCTTGTGAACTGCAATTCCAAGAGAAGAGTTAAACTTGGAGAGAGAGAAAAACATAGGTGATATTTCTAGGAGGAAGGGGTGCGGAATTGAACAGGGCAAAGAAAACAAACCTTGTTGTAAGCAAGAGCAATGGACACAGCGCCTCTCATCAGCCCGGCCCACCATATTACGATCTATTGAAAAAATTCAGTCACAAGATGGTCCTATTGAGAAAGTTATTTCAGCAGAAAAATGGTCTGAATAATTACTCACCTGTTGTCTCCAGGTTATTTTCTCCAAAGGAGTCTTTTTTGTTAAGTTGGACAAGAAAGACAACGGAAAAACAAAAGCAGCTCTTCCCACCAGAACCAATCCTAGCAAAATTGAGCTTATGCCAATGGATTTTCCAGGGCTGCAATTTGGAAACAACAAAAGTGAGTATTCATAAACAGAAAATGTATTTGTAGGTGAAAAGTACATTTAGCTGACCTGTCACTGGCAAACTCCCACTTTTCGATATCAAGCGCATCCATACCAACATACAGGAAAAGAAAAGTCTCGGCGATGAAGGACAAAGTTGCAAAGGCATGCCTGAGTATATAAAAAATGGTCAGGAGAAAATCAGTTGGCATTCCTTTTATTTAACTTGCTATGAACATTACTAGTGGAATCAATTATGGAGTGAGTATAATTACTTGGTTGTAACTCTTGAGCTCTCTGTCACATTATGCCAAGTGTAATGTGACATCACAATACCACAGAAGAACACAGTGAGGATGCCACTCAAATCTAGCAACTGCCAAGACCAAAGAACAGCCAGTTAATATAAAGTTGTATAGAAAATTAAAATTCAATTCTCATTTTGTATCTTGTCAGAGCGCACCTCAGCCAGCATATATGAGAGGTAAGCCATGAGCATCATAAGTGCAACTTCACGGTCTGTGGAATGCCTGAAATCGGTCCAACAAACAACCAACTTATTAATTCTAAATTCTGGTATCATTGATCTCATTTTTATAAAATAAGTTTTTATTAGGCAAACAGACCTTCCGATGTATAGTTTCTTGATTATGTAGGCACTGAGCAATCCTGCCTGCCAATGGAATATTATATTTTAATTTGATTTGTTCAGTAATCCGATGGAATCAGTAAAAATAAAAATAGATGATGCTTAAGAACCAACTTACAAACACTCCCAGAAAGGTGCTTGACACAAATAGATAAAAGAAATTCCCCAAGAACTTCAGCACCACGGCTGCATCAATGTGGTTAAGATCAAAGTTCTGGAGCGCATTGAAGAGCACAACTGATGTGGCATCATTGACAACTCCTTCACCAAACACAAGACTGTACAAAAGGGGTGTCTCATCCTGATTGAGGACCTGTTTTCAAAACAAGATGATTACTATATACGATACTATTTGTGGTCCAGGTTTATGTCAAGATGTGAATTGAAAAGGAACATGAGATTGTTCTGAAAGCAACCTGCAATGTGCAGACAGAATCTGTTGCTGAAAAGATCGCTCCAATTGCTGCAATTATGACAGAGCAGAAAAGGATGAGGCTCACATGGTGACACCATTATTTCCAGGGAGAGCGTCATGTGGAAAAGGCAGTGATGGCTTACCAAGGAAATCCCCAACATCTAGTGTCCCAATGTTCATTCTACTGAATATTGATATGGCACCTGAAATATAGTAATTGGGTGCCAGACAGTCAGACATGCCCAAAAGATGTGGTAGTGGTACAGCACAACACAACATAAAAGCCATCCTGATAAGAAAGCCACCTTTGTTGCAGGTTGTAAATCTATCCACTACAAAATTCACGAGAGAGCTACAAACAGTTTTGAGAAATAACGTACCGAAAGAGATGGTGAAGAAGGATATCATTGTCCCAACAGCACCAAATAATGTGATTGTCATGAAATTCCGGAAGAATTGCTTCTTCTTTACCTGGAAACTGATGAGGAAATATTTGTGAGAACCTTGTGTGTTTATACGAATAATAACAGGATAGTTAAGGTTAACCATAAAAGAACTGTTAAAAGGAAGGCCTAATCTTATGAACTCAAGGACCCTTTAGTTTCTGCCTGAGGAGTCACACGGTCCACACCACAACATTCAACTTCAGTCCTACTAGTACATCAGTAAACTTCAGGAGGAAGTTTTTAAATGCTCCAACAAACTCAAGACTATCATGGCTCGTGTTGTTTCAGAAACCAAACAAATAATCACTCCTTACAAGACGGACCAGTCCTTCATGGTTAGTACTGTCCGATAAAATGGTACGAAACCAAGACCCTGTACTATTGTACAGTCATTCTACGACAGCAAACATGAGTACTAGTGGTAGTAAAATACAGATTTTCTTTTTGAATGTCTCACTGGCATGGTGCATGCAGCAAGCGTCAAGATTTCCAATCAGCAGTTGCAGCTGGCAGTCATGGTACGCCAGAGCCACGAGAGAAACATCCCATGTTTGCCAGGGAAAAGAAGCAGAATAAAAAAATGAATTCGGCATATATATGTAATAACAAGATGGACAGCTAGGTCCAGAAGAAAAAAACAAGATCGAAACCAGCCTGCTCCACTTCGTGTTGTCTACTGTGCGCACACACAGATTCCCCAAGAAATCTTGTAACTTCGTAAATACAGTACTACTGCTACAGAATCGAAATAAACCCAAGCATGTGCCAGGAAATAAAGCAATGGCATGAACGCCGGCCGTCCTTTGGCTTACCCGGCATTGAAGATGATGGGAGGGAGGAGGTAGATGAAGAAGAGGTCCTCGCTGAAGACCAGGATGTGCGAGCTCCTGCCCTTGGTCGTCAGCAGGATCACCACGCCGGTGCACAGCCCCTGCAACAGACAAGCAAGGCATTATCAGCATTCGCCGGCAGCATCAAGATGGCAGCTTGCTTGGATTATGTGTGCTTACGATGATGAGGGCGGTGATGGACTCGTTGACCCATCGGTTCTCCTCGAGCAGGTGGCCGAGGACGATGCAGGCGCAGAGCAGCGCCACGAACAGGTTGATGGAGACCACCGACGCGTGGTCGGAGGTCGAGCTCAGCACGCCCAGGCGCACCAGGTGCGCCACCACGCCGAGCCCCATGCCGCCCGGCGGTTCCGGCGGCGACTGACCGGACCGGGAGACGAAGAACCAATCCCCCCGCGCGGCCGCGGAGAAGACGCGAAGTTTAGCGCCCCCGCCGAGCTCGGCCTTAGCTGCAGGGAATGGCTAATTTTGGCCGAGAAGAAAAGCCAAGAAAAACTCCCACGGCGACGACGCTGGCCGCGCGGCAGGCTGGCTGCTCAAGATAGTGGGAAATCGGAGGAGAGATCGAACTGGGCAGGAGAAAAATCCTAGCTTTTCTTTCCCCTCGCGCGCCGCCGCCGTTCCCGGGCAAGGAAATCGCGGGGAATTCGGCGAGGGGGAGAAGATTCAGAGACAGAATCGTCGCTGGAACGGCAACCACGGCGAGCTTCCAAATCGGCTTGGGATTGGAAATCTGGCTGCTTGTTTGTGCTCGAGACCTCTCGATTGGTTTCGCGCGAGCGCTCTGACTGAATGAAACTTTTCGTATTTCGGTCGGGTTTGGCGTATTTAAAAGCGGATGGGGCTCGTCGGTCGGGGAGGGGAGGGACACGTGGCTGGTGATGAGTGGTCAATGGCGGTGTTTGGTGTTTGGCAAATTGTAGCGGGTGGGCCTGGCTGTGATCTGTCCGACAACCTTGTGCGGCTGGGACGATCTGGATCGCCCAGGTGTCCACTGCGGCCAACCGTCTTTGCAGCTTGGAACGGGGTGGATTTTTGCTCAAGTTTATGTGAGTGTTTTTTTTAATAGAATCCATCTCAGCAGGGTTTTCGAGATGATGATGATTCACCATGCTATATTTGATCTTTACATGATGATATACAATTGTAAGATGGTGTTGCATGATATAGGTGTGTGTTGTTTTGTTTCTCTCTTCTCTCTCTTTTCCGCATGTGAAACCCAACCATTTTCTAATTTTTGGGCGTGAATATGAGCGCGTGCTAATAATTTCCCTCTTTTGTTTTGTTTTTTCTTTCTAAAGGTGCTAACTCCCAACTTTGAAATGTACCCGGCTTATAAATGGTATGAAAAAAAGAGTAAATATATATAGCATATAACGTGATGAGTATAATTGTTCTTGTTCATTAATCTTTTTTTCTTATTCTTTTCTTGTGCGAACGATACCTTCGACAAATATCATGAAACGGATAAGGACACGGGTAGGGCCTGAGGAGCGTTGTTCTTTTTGTTTTGCAGAAAAATACAATGCATCGAAGGGAACAAATGCACATGATAAAATGCATGCGTGTAGCATTCCTGCATCTGCATGCTCCAATCATCGATTGAAACAGCTAGCTTCGAGATCCTGAATAATCTGACCTTCGGACGATGGAAGGGTCGCGTTTAGAAGCGTGAATTGTATTGCAAGTTTGATTATTTTCTGCATTGCATTGGGAACTCTTAATTTATCTCTGATACCCTATCGTTCCTTGGTGTACGTCTTAATTTGACTGCAAATCGATCTAGGTCTTCCGTTATGCCTTTGCCTACTCGTGACAAATTGATGGTCCAATGAATGTTGATGGGATCACATCAAGTTGACGATAAGAGCCGCCACTGCATGATATGCAAGAACTCACAAGAAAGTTCTTGTTTGATTACTACTCCTGAATTACGTCTGAAGCAAGAAAGTAGCTAGTATGTGTTTTCTTGCTTGTGGTTCTCGATCGGCCTTATTATTAGGAATCAATTGTTTAAGCTAAGAAAGGTATGGTCTAGAACAATATAATTGCAGTAGTCTGGTATATATTCTGCTAACCAGGGAGCATGCGGCACGTGTGTAGCTGCAATCGAATCGAAAGGCTGTGCCTGACATGCCTAGCTTGTTAATTTGTTGTTTCGCTGGATGGATGGATGGATTGATGATCTCCGGCCGGGCTTTTGGACGACTAATCCTAATTTACTTTGATCTCTTATCGTCTGTCGCCGCCATTCAACTAGGAGGGCTGATAAGTTGACTGCTAGCAGAAGAGACGACGACACTTGAGAGCAATTTGACGACTGTAATTAAGGTGACCTGGACATTCGGCTGGCATGGCGTATATGTAGCTAGCCGATCGATCTGCAGCATGCTTGATCGAGTTGATCGCCGTGACACCGACATGAGTGGCTGCTAAAACATGGGCGTGGCCGCCGACGCAGACGTGACAGCAACGCAGTATACTCCCTCCGGTCCAGTAAAGGAGGTCATTTAGAATAAAGTTTGAGTCAAACAGTGAGAATATAAATCATAAATAACATTTAAGTCGTTGAGTTTGGAAATATTTATATTATATAAATAGATTGGTCTTAAAAATTACTTTCATAAAAATATACATTTATAATTTTTTTAAGAAATATTTTTTATATAAAAGAGAAGTCAAAGTTGTGCTTTGATGACCGTATCGCTTTCTTCAACGATTTTCTTTAGCAAATCGGAGGGAGTACTCTACAACGGTTTGAGTCATTGTTGCATTGGGTTGGGTGGGGAACCTGCCGGCCGATGAAGGTGGATGGAGTTGCTCCTGCCCGGCCAGCAGATCGAGTGTCCTGCCCTGCCGGCCGGTCGTCGCCCACCTCGGCCTGGCGTGCTCTCCATCTATGGCTGCGCCGGCCGGCTTTGAGGGACACGGGTAGAACCATGCAACGTACGAAGCTGCATGCAGCTAGCTGCGCCTTTTGCTTGCACACTGTCTGCGCTGGCCGTGGCACCGGCACGGCAGACATGCATGGGACCGGGAATCTAGAATCAGGTGAGCCGACAGGCCGGATGCGCATCATCAGCTTTCAGCTAGCTAGCTAGCACTCACCGTGATGAACAGAGATGTGACTCCATCACTCTCTGTGAGCCCGCTCGATCTCTCCTCGCGCTGACAATGAACGCAGCACGACGATGGTTAGGATGTTTGGATTCAGGGACGTTAGTTTTTTAAATAAATAATAATTAAATATACTAAATTTAAATTAATTATAAAATTAATTGTATAAGTCATTTCTATTTCGCGAGACGAACCTAACAAGCCTAATTAACATATAATTAATATATAATTATCACATATTTACTGTAGTATTGTATTGTCTAATTAAACTAATTAAGCTTAATAGATTCGTCTCGTAAATTAGTCTTCATTTATATAATAAATTTTTAATTATTTTTAATTTAATATTTTTAATTAATATCTTTACATTCGATGTGACGGAACTAAACTTTAGTTCGGGTATCCAAACGCCCCCTTATTATTATTATTATGATCGAGCAGCCCCGGGTATCCAAACGCCCCCTTATTATTACGATCGAGCAGCCCGCGTCACAGTAGCTTTTCCGGCCTGACGCTGGATCTGCAGCGGCACCAACCAGTGATTTAGCCCTTGCTTAGTTTCCAAATTTCACCCTCAAATTTTACTATGTAAAAAGAAGATTCGCATCCTATCAAAATGTCGGCACATGCATGAAGTACTAAATATAGATGAAATCGCTTTAAAAAAAGATGAAATCAAAAATTAATTACACGGTTTTATTGTACTTTGCGAGACGAATATTTTGAGCCTAATTAATCAATATTTAGATAATTATTCACAAATACAAACGAAATGTTACATTGCTGCTACATTGACAAAGTGTCAAATTTGACATCTCCAAGTTGAGAACTAAACGAGGGCTTAGTAGCTAGACCGGCCTGCATGGAATGGAAAAATCTGCACGTTCTGAAAGAAATTAAAGACCAATGACGACTACTCAAAACAGCTCTGAAATCGACCATTTAATTTTGAACGACGCGTCGCGCAGGCATTTCGATCGTCCTACCTACTAATTAAATTCCATGCATATTCCGCGCGCGCCGGCCGGAAAAAAAAATCAACCTCTCTCTGTCTGTCAATTTCGGCTCCCGGCGGTTTTGACCGCGGAACGTACTTTTTCCCTTTTCGTGTTACCTTCGTCCGTCCTCTTCGCACTCGTGATTTACCGGTGGTCCAATGAAGAAGAACGGAGATAGGCTTGGAAGCTACTACTGATCGATACATACGAGTCACGGCGACTAATCATCACAAGAAAGTTCTCCATCCTTTGATTATTATTACGTAATATTCGTTCTGATCACATGCATAACTGTCGGTTTTTGTTGATGGAGTCAACAAATTTATGTTTTAACTGTATATATATCTCTTTGGGTATTTAAATTTTACTTTGAAAATAATATGCTAGATTCCCATTCGGTAGCACGCAGTTTCGAAATATTATATTTTGAATGTGATTGGTCAAATTAGTCCATTGGTGACCATGCCGTTCTGAAAAGATAATTGTAAGTTTAAATGATGGATGAAGTAGTTCGAACAGTTTTAAGTGATTACTTGTCCATGATCGTTTTAAAAAAATAGCATAATGTTCGAACAGTTTTACACTACACTTGAGTCCCTGGTATATATGCAAGTCAAGCAGTGGTGGTCAGATTCACCCAAGAACCAACCAAAGCGGTTCTCATGTACACAGCGTGGAACCTATGAAAAGAGAGAAATATAAGAGTTTTTCAAGGAGCTGAAGCACAACCAAGTCAAGTGGTTATCTTCATATAGCAGAAAAGGACAATAAGAAGACTGGCATGTGGTAGCCCGGCGATCTCACAAAGTTTGACCATTTATTTTATTTAAAAATTTTACATAAATATGTGAAACAATAAATCAGGCATATAGCACCTTTGTCGACAAATTTGAAATTGGACTCACAAATAAATAGACATAAGTCTGGCTATCTATCAGTGCGCGCTGGATTCTTCTCATTTGTTTTCAAAAGTAGTTTTCAGGATTTTATGCAGTCTGGAGAATGCTCCGAAATGCTATTTCAGTTGGGCCGTCCTTTATATATATATATATATATATATATATATATATATATATATATATATATATATATATATATATATATATATATATATATATATATATCCATTCTACACGCGCGTGTAGCTACACCCACCTGTGTATCTCATGATACACGATGAATTTGATCGGACGAAGAGTATGTACATGTAGTATGTGATGATACTAGACTATCTGTGATGATATGTACGTTGGTTATGTAAGCATACATTGAGTATATGGACATACAATTTTATATAGTATTATAAAGGTATAATCAAAATATATTTAAAAATAGAGTTGATTTTAAAAAATTTCATGTAACTCGCTTTGAAGTATCTTAAAATTAGTATATGAACATACTAAAAATGATAAACTAGTATGCGGACATACATACAATGATATATTGATGGTGGGTGTAGCTACACGCATGTGTAGATAAAACTCGTCCTATATATACACACACGTTCGGGGTTCAGTCGGCAGTCACTTAACCGAGCAGCAGCAGGTTCTATACAGTGGCTTCGTGAAACTGTGTGGAAAATTATGCTACTGTACGTATAGTCAGGACCTGGCCTGTGTCTTGTCCTGACCCGGGGCCGGTAGAGTATAGATGCCCTTCTCTCGCGTCCCGTCTCTGCTAGTACTATACCATGGTCCATGGGGATGATCGGCTGCGGACACCCAAGCGTGTATTATTAGCAAACCGCAGGCAGCGGTAGCCAGCACACAACAGCTTTGTGAACCATACGATGTGCAGAGGCCCTAACATGATGGTTAGGGAATGGGTCCATCCTAGCCAGCCACTACTCCTATTGGAATTGGAATCGGAAACAAAACGAAACAAGCGTGGTCCGCCTTACGTTTTGTTTTGTACCGCCCATCTACACTTATTCAAAGCTAGTTTGCCAGGCCGGAGCGATTATTGGATCGTAAGTGGGCACCGGTTAGGAGACCATGTTAGTACAATGTATGTATGGAGTAGTGTGATACGGAGTAAGTGAGAATCGAGCTGTGGTGGAGGCTGTCACGGTCTCGTGACACCGACATCAGCGGCGGCGGCTGCTAACGCGCACCGCACACACATAACTGGCCGGGACGTGATGACCGGTCTGATGTAATTCCTCAGTTTCAAATTATTATTTCATGTTGATTTTTTTCTACAGTTTTTTACCATTCAAATTACTCAAAATTTTTAGTCCAAATATAAAAAAACACTTCATATTTAAAGTAATATTTGATGACAAAGTAAGTTGCAACTAAAATAAACAATACTTCTATATTTTTCTAAATAAGACATGACCAAACGTTACCAGAAAACGTCAACGACGAATCGTAATTTAAAACGAATGTACTATTAGGTAAATGTGACCGGAGAACCTAAGCCACAAATAATGTATGTTGGCCACCGCCTTAGTTCAATTAATTAATATAATTCCGGCCGCATGCAGCATTATGCTGCGAGTCACGGGGATCATCCATCGTTCGTCGATCTCTACTGCTGAGCGGGACATCGATCTCATCTCGATCTCGGTCCATTATTTCGATCGATCGGATCATGATGCATATGGCCGATGCCCGATGCCATGCATCTCGATCATGATCTGCCTTATCAGTTATCACTAAATACGTAAGCACGTGCTTGCCTTACAACGCAACGTCGTATCTATCTATCTATCTATCTATCTATATATAAATCGTGGGCACAGGGAACACGATCGACGCTCCTGGTGGGGTGAGCTGTCCCTCTCGACCTCGACCGCCGTCTGATCCGGATCGATCGTCGCGGCAGCTAGCTGGAGTGGCACATGGTCGGATCTTTTCGGCGACATCTAGCTATGAATATCATGGTATATATGGCAGGTATACGTACTAGGTACAGCTCACGGCGATAGATGGAGACGTCGATCCCATCGAATTGGATGAATATCTAGCAACAAGAAAGATCCTCTCTCTTTTTTCCCCCACGGTATGAGTATACCATCAAAGAGAAAAGAAAAAGGAAACAAGGTTCTTCCTGGGGTGTTTGTTTCAGCTTATTTCTGATTTTCAAAGCTCGCTTACGAAGAATCCAAAAGTCAGATTATGGATTCTCGATTATGGATTATGGGAGTCATCTGACTTTTTATTCTTCATAAGCGAGCACTCAAAATCGGTCATAAGCTGAAACAAACACCCCCGTATGGAGCAAGGGCGCGCGTGCTGCGTTCTTGGGCCACCACGCGCGCGCGCACCCGCCATCTCATGTGGACCTGGGCCTCCATCCATCTGCCAAATTTCGATTACGGAGCTCTAATAATCTAGTATGCACTTTGGCTTCGGCCTCATGCTCATCTCCGTATCTGCATCGTTTCACGGCCACTTTGACAACTTGTTTATTTTATTTTTTGTTTGGTCAGCTGGTCACTTGGGTTGGGTGCCGCTTCGCATGGGAGTCTGCAACGGCTAGTTTAAAAAAGGAGGCATCCGTGCAAAAAATAAACTACGCAGGCAGGGGCAGGGCCCAAGTAGAAGCCGCGCGCTTTCTCAAGCCTGAACTGGCGAATTTGCCAAAGATGCCAAGCTAGGCGAATTCGATTGTAAGTTTTGGTCCAAATTTGGCAGATTTTAAAAGCTTTAAGTATTTACAATGCATGCTGTGACGACGGTCCTGTATCTACGAAGCTGGCACAAGATGAACTGTCCACAATCCGCGACTACTACTGCTACTCCATTTCATGAACCCTGGCATTCGCGCTGCTGTCCATTTACATCTACAGTATATTTTTTATAATCATCATTTACATCTTAATTACTCGTAGCTAGCGCTTACCGAGGTGATCGAACACGCTCTCAATCAACAAGTCTCAAGGCTGCTGACTGGGACCGAGCGACTTGCCAACTGGGCCCACGTGCCAGTCGCCCATGGCCTGGGCCCAGTCTGAACACGCGCGCGTTCGCACTTCAGCCCCTCCTACACATAGAAAACCAAACCCGATCCCACCACGGCGGCGGCGCGGGGCCAATCCGACGCGGTAGATAAATAGGGTTTCCTCGGAGGGCTCCTCCGCAAGAGTTCCCCCCTCGCGTCCTGTCCTGCCAGTCATCGTCGTCGTGGAGCGGCCGGATTTGAAAATCCCTCACCAGAGAGACACGCCGCTTGTCCGCTTCGCCATCCTGAAATCCCAGCCCAGCCGCCCTGGTGGGGTGGAGAGCGGAGCGCAACGGGAACCTCCTCGCCTAGGAGTAGAGCAGGGCGGCCGCGGCCACACGAACGCGACGCAGGTGCCGTGCGGTTCCATCTCCCCCTCCATCTCTCTCTACCGGAAACCTCCGGATTCAATCGATGATTTTTGTTTCATCTCGCTGCGGCGTGGTTTACGGGGGCCGGCGGGAAGGTATCGGCTGTTTCGTTGTGTGCGTGGGTGCCAGCCACGGCGTGGCGGTGTTTCTTGCTAGCGTCGATGGGATTCTGCGGTTGCATCTGCAACGGCAAGCTTATCACGCCCGCGCGCTTCGGTTTCTTGGCTCTGCTCTTCGTTTTGATTTCTGCAGTCCTTCATGTTTGCCTGGGATGTCTTGCTGGTATCGTAGTATTTGATCGTTCCTGCACAACAGCGAGATTGGTTGCGTGACTGTCAGACAGGTTCAGTGAATAGTTTCAGGCCACGTACGGCAATGCAGTCTTTCTTCACTTGTGATGAGTGCAAGGCTGCAAGGTCCTGGAAAGATGATTCTTTTCGTTTACACGGTGCATAGCATTGTAGTTTTCAATCAGCTTAGGCGTTTCAAATCTAAATCCTGAAGACTTTGACTTTTCTTTGATTCTGATTGGGCCTTTTGGATCCTGCTGTTGTTTATTCTGACTATTTGCATGGGACTGATCAAGTGAATATCTGTAGATCCAACTGAAAACGATCTGAAGTCTAATGAAACTGAACTTTTCAGGTTTCACTTAGTTCTTTTCCATCATCAGTTCTTGTTTCTGACTTGTGAGAGATGTCCTTTCCCCGGCTCTGTTCCGGCCCTCTGTAATGCCCTCCTGGATCTCTCTTTTGCACAGAATGTTTATTTAGTCCATGTGGTTTCAAGTTTCCCTGTACTGTCATGGTTTCAAAATTTAACCAATGGGCTTGTATGTTTTCGTGAAGAAAATCTTTGGTCAGTTGTTAATGTACTCCTTAATTCATGGCCACTGAGAATCATTGCTTCTGTTAAGATTTGGGTGAAATTTCAAGTTTTTGTCTAAAATATTTTACAACGAACCTAAAAGAATCCATCCATGATAGAGATCTGAAATTAAGATGATCTTGAAGTTTCAAGAAAAGAAGAAGATTTTGTGGCATCTGTCTGAATTTTCCCATTTGCTTATTCTCGTTGGTCTGCGTGATTGCTGCAGGTAAGTGAGAAGACAAGATGGTGCACAAGGAGCTGCCGCAGGCATGGTGGTTTGACAGCCACAACCTTGCAAGGCCATCGCCATGGCTCAATAGCACACTTTCAGGTTCTGCCATCTCCTTGCATTCTCCAATGGATGATCTGATGCTTTTATTATGCTTATTAGCATCTGTGTGTATGCGATACAATCTTGCTCCGAGCTATACAAGTTAGCATGTGGGACTCTGTTCTGTGTAGAAACAGTGCATGTGGAAAATATGTGTGTGCGCACGCGTTCATGCTTTTTTGTATGCAATCTTTCTTTTATCAGCATGCTTTTCTTGTGTTCTTGCCGTCTATATATCATTTTCTCTAAATGCTAGTACTATTGTATGTCATCATGAAAAATTTCCTCCAAAGTTTATATAGTGAATTATAGCAAATTCCATCAGAAATTTTCTAATCAAAATTACCAAAACCATCTTTTGAATCCATGACACCAGATCATGATAGCTAATCAATGACATCTATTGCACTTGATTTTACATGGGAATTCTTTTATAACCTGGTTGCTCTGTTCTTTATTAATGATCAATAGGGCCTTTGTGTTTCAAGAATTACAGATTGTTAGATTACCACTTGCTTAGTAACGAAATTATTGCGATGTCCCTTCCCTTTGATTGCAGAGCTGGATGACAAAACCAAGCAAATGCTGCAGCTGATCGACCAAGATGCAGACTCGTTTGCGCAGCGAGCCGAAATGTACTACAAGAAGCGGCCCGTTCTGCTGGACATGCTGGGCGACCTGTACCGCACACACCGCTCGCTGGCGGAGCAGTATGATCTTCTGAAGCACGGCAGCGGCACGCGCCAGACTGTGTTTGGCCTGTCTTCCTGCACGCAGAGCCGGTCTCAGGCGTCGTCCATGAACGGCAGAACGACGCCTCGCTCCTCTTGCTCGGTCTCCATCTACGACTCTGAGTCGGAAGTCGATGACCCCGAGCAAGAAGAAGAACAGGAGGCAGAGCAGGTGGAGCTGGTGCGCGCGGAGATCATCAAGAAGATGGAGTTGTCGTCGCGGGAGCAGCAGCAGAAGCAGAGAGAGCAGGTGGAGCTGATGCGCACAGAGATCGAGAGGCTCAAGGAGCAGAACGCAAAGCTACAGAAAGTGGCGGAGGAGAACACTGCGCTCAAGGCGGAGCTCGCCGGGAAGGACGAGGAGAAGCGGGAGGTCATCAGGCAGCTCGCGTCGTCCATGGACATGATGAGGGAGGAGAACCTCACGCTGCGGGAGCATCTCAGGGGATCCAAGCATTCGTCCACCTCCTCCCGCGCGTTTGATCTCAAGAAGGTGGCCAAGGATCTCTTCTCCGCGAGGCTGTTCACCGCGCGCTGCAAGCCGACGGGCCCCATCGTTGCCCTCTGAGGGGAATTCTTCGGCGAAGTAAAATCATCGTCGCGCTCTGAATGGAACTCGGTGAAGCAAAATGATGAAGGGAGGAAACAGCATGAATGTCATGATATATTTGTTGTAGATCATGTGCATATAGGATGGTGTACCCTGTCTGTTTCTGCCCTTGTTCAGGATTAGCATCTAGAGAGAGGGGACTCGTTTTAACCCGTGCTTCGGCACCTGTATTTACCTCTGCAGTAGTAGTAGTTAATTACTTAATTATAGTTAATATATGTTTAGCCATCTGGCGTTAATTATAGTTAAATACAGTATTCTTCTAAGTTATCCCCCTATGGTGTGCTGTGTGGTCCTTAGTAGTGCTAGAGTATTTACCGTCTAATCTGAGGGTCTGAATTCGTCAAAGTTCAGGCAGAGGATGATGAAATGAAGCTGGTGCTAACCCCTGAATTTTCGTCCCATTTATTTGGCTTATCAGCCACCAGCCAGCAATACTTTTAGTCAACATTATTTTTCTCTCGAAATAAGTTTGGACCCATTCAACTGGATGAACAGTTTCACGTGCCATAGTCAGCCCACTACGATAAGAAGTGAAATTGGGTGGTGGATTGAGGTGGTGTTGGGATCCGGTGTTAAAGTTTAACGCTTTAAATAAGTGATAATTAAATGTATTAAACATAAATTAATTATAAAACTAATTACATAAGTCATGTCTATTTCGCGAGACGAACCTAACAAGCCTAATTTTGTTATAATTAATACATAATAATCATTCGTTTAATGTAGCATTACATTGTCTAATCATGATGTAATTAGGCTTGATAGATTCGTATCGTAAATTACTCCACGTTTATGTAATGGATTTTTAATTAATCTATATTTAATATTCCTAATTAATATATTTATATCTGATGTGACGGCGCTAAAGTTTAGCGTCCGGGAAACAAACAAGGCATGACCCTTGTTTAGATCCCAAATTCTACCCCCAAAGTTCACTATGCAAAAAAAAAATTCTCATCACATCAGAATGTCGTAACATGCATGGAGTACTAAATGTAGATGAAATCAAAAACTAATTGCACAGTTTTGTTGTATTTTACGAGGTGAACATTTTGAGCCTAATTAATCGATTTTTTGATATTTTTTCACACATACAAACGAAATGCTACAGTGACACAATTATTACGAAGTGACCTCGTACCCCAAATTTGACCCCCAAATTTGGGATCTAAACAAGGCGCTGGAATTGTTGTGAGTAGGTACCAGATAAAAAAAACAAACAGAAATAAATAAAAATAAAGAGGGGTAGGTGGAGATCTAGCTCGTCACCGGTTTCCAGTGTGTATGTGTTGCTGTGACAAGTGCTCTCCTCGGCTGCTCCCCTCCATTTAAAGTCCTCTCGGTTCTCAACTCCTCTTCCAGCTTCTCAACTCGCACCGCACGCAGGCCGGGGTCGCCTGAGGTATCAATCATCCCCAAATCCTAGGGTTCTAGTAGATTCTCATCGTCTGTAAGTGCTCCCCTGTCTGCAGTACTAAACCCCAAATCTTAAATTGGGGTTGCAATCGTTTCCCTTTGCCTGGACTCATCCCCGATCCGCGCCGTGGTCGCCGGATTAGCCGGATCTGTCGTTCTTCCGTTCGCGTATGTCTTTGGTATTCGTTAGCCGTACCGGATTTGTGTTGGAGTTACTTGCTTGGTTGATTTCTGTTGGTACACATCCCCACTGACATAGAAGACTTGAGCGAGTGGTTGTAGGTTGCCTGTGCGCTAGTATTTGCATGTGGCATCTTAATTCGTGTATGATTGTGTAGCGAGCGTGTTGATGCGTGTAGCTGAACCTAGAACTGTATGAACTGTGTTGACTCGGGGGTTCAACCTTCACCTGCAGTATCCTAGACGCTCCCAAGTTTTTTATTCTTCTTTAACACTTCCTAGTAATCCACCATGGCCCCATAGCCTACTGAAATGAACTTGTTCCTTTCGGGTTTTGATTGCAGATCACATAGACAATGGTGAAGGCTGTCGCTGTCATCGCTGGCAGTGATGTCAAGGGCACCATCTTCTTTTCCCAAGAGGGAGATGGTAATTCTCTGCACATGTTTTGACTTAAGAGAATATCTGTGTTCTATTCTATCCTTCTGCAATTGTTTGGGGTAGTCAGTTGGTTGGTTGCTAATTGTGGTTCATGCTTAGGTCCAACCACTGTGACCGGAAGTGTCTCTGGGCTCAAGCCAGGGTTCCATGGGTTCCATGTGCACGCTCTTGGTGACACCACCAATGGATGCATGTCAACCGGTAACTACAGGTTTTTCCCCTTTCATGTCCCAGGGCAATTGGATTGTGCTGTTCTTACGAGGGAAATGGTTCTGTACTGTAGGGCCACACTTCAATCCTGCTGCTAAGGAGCATGGTGCACCAGAAGATGAGAACCGCCATGCCGGTGATCTTGGGAATGTGACAGCTGGAGAAGATGGTATTTTTGTCTCACTGGCTTTTACCTCTATTTGTTTTTTTATTGTATGGGATGAACCTTTATATTAGTTGGCTAGTGGCTACAAAGAGTAGTTTTCTTTATTTTGAAAAGTAATTTGTTGCATCAAGAGTGCAAGGCATAATCCCACTGACGATTTGCTTCCTTGCTTCCCAGGTGTTGCTAATGTCAATATTACTGATAGTCAGGTTAGCAAATGCTCACTTTCCCTAACTATGTTGTCCATTTTCTTATCATTTTGGTTTGAACCTGTTCATTTGACACGAACAAATTTGAATGGCAGATCCCTCTCACTGGGCCACACTCAATCATTGGCCGAGCTGTAGTTGTCCATGCTGATCCTGATGACCTTGGCAAGGGTAATGCTCCGTAACACTTGAATCATACATCTCTGTTTCTCTTGGCATGATTCTTTGCCAGATCTGTGTGGCCTCTAGTGCAGTGTTGCGGGAGCAGATTTGTGTTATGCTGTGTATATATTCTCACTATCCTTGATACAGTAGATAATAAACATAAATTAGAGACAATTTGGAAATCGGCCTAACTGCATTTGTCATTTCCGAAAAACTTTCACACGGTTTTGGATGAAGCCGATGCTTATCAGTTAACAAAGGATGGCAGAGATAATAGGTGGATGCAGTACAGTGTTAGGGCTAGGGGATGGGGATCTTGATTTTAACTACTTTCTGAGTACTCATCTAAGCCTATTCTCATTTCTTCCATGGATGCTGAATTGTTCACGAAACAAACTGTTGAGTCAACTAGTGCTTATCTGTTAGCCTCTTTTTGGATGCACTATTTTGTTGTTTTTGAACCAAGTTTTAATAGTTTCTATATAGGTTTATTATTGTTATACATAGTCCTCCAAGATTAAAAATTGTTCCTATAACCATAGCTTCTCTGTCATGTATCAGGTGGACATGAGCTGAGCAAGAGCACTGGAAATGCTGGTGGCCGTGTTGCTTGTGGTAAGTTATACACTGTTTAGCTTTCCGCCGTTAAACTTTGCATACAATGTGGTCCGACCTATCTTTTTGTATGATATTTAGTGGATTTGTTAGAACGTACTACACATTTGTTCTGTTCTTGAGTCCTCGTGGTCCTCATATTTTTTCATCTTGTCAGGTATCATTGGGCTCCAGGGTTAGGTGTCGGCGCTGTCCGTGAACATTCACATCTGAGTACCCACGGACTTCCATTTCCCTTATATTGGATACATAATTGGCTACTCTTAATAAGCGCCTGACAATGATCAGATCAGTATTCTCATCATTTTTGTGTATGAACATTGCACAACTATCATTTGGCAATTCGGCTTGAGTGCAAAGTGGCTGTTTTGACAAACATTTTTGTGGATTTTCATGAGCTCCCTCTTGTAGTATAAAGTTTAGGGATAAGATCCTGAACCATCTGGTCGCGTTTACATTCCGAGCAACATGGTTGATTTATAACATGTTAAACCAGAGGAAGTTAAACCCCTCGAGGATTGGCATCAATGGGCGTTGTAATCTGTAGAACCTTGGCCATTTATTTGCGGCACAAACTCGAGAGCGGAGCTTGTGAACGGCGACGGCGGCGAGGTGGTCGCTCAGGCCGGCACACCGTTGGGCCGCTTCGTCACCGAGAAGGCGCCGTCCACCACAAGGTTGTGCCCGCTCACGAACTTGGCCTCGTCGGACGCCAGGTACACCGCCGCCCTGGCAACGTCCTCCGGCTCCAGCACCGCGCCGCGCAGCTCGCTCAGCCCCTCGATCACGCGCCGCCGCTCCTCCTCCCCCATCTCCGGGAACATCTCCGCCAGCGCGCCCATCCCGAACGGCGTCGCCATGGCGTAGGGCGAGATGGAGTTGATCCGCACGCCGTGGGTCGCCAGCTCCGCCGCCGCCGACCGCACCAGCCCGATCACGGCGGACTTGGAGACGTTGTACGCGTGGGGCATCGTGCCGCCGCGCATCCCGGCGACGCTGGCCGTGCACAGGATGCAGCCGCCGCCGCCGCCGCTGGCCACCATCACGCGGGCGCCGTGCTTGACGCAGGCGGCCATGGCGCGCAAGTTGATCGCCATCACGTGGTCGAAGTCCGCCATGTCGAGGGCGCCCAGCGGCGCCGGGGCCATGGACCCGCTCACGCCGGTGTTGCTGTAGAGCACGTCCAGCCGGCCGTGGAGCTCCACGGCCGCCGCGACCTGCGCCTCGTCCGTGACGTCGCAGCGCGTGTAGGCCGCGGCGGCGGCACGGCGGGCGTCGTCCTGGATGTCGGCGAGGATGACGCTCGCGCCGTTCTTGACGAACTCCGTCGCCGCCGCCTTGCCAACCCCGCTAGCGGCGCCGGTGATCAAGGCAACCTTCCCGGCCAACCTTTCGGCATTGGAGGACGTGGAGAAGTGGTTGCTGCCCAGGAGCAGGGCAAGACATCTGCTCGATCTTGCCCCTGAACCCATCTCGTCTGCACAGATGAGAGCTCACTCATTCTTGCAAACACAGAAACCAAGTAAATGGTTAATGGGATGAAGCGGCTGCTGGCGTCCTGAGAGCGACGCGGACGGCTGAGATCATCGTGAATGGATCTCGTGTTCTTGCTGCCTCCTACACTGGTTGCTTTCGCTCTCATCTCTTTATGTACATACACTGCGTGTCTGCATTGTTGTTTCTGCTTTCTGTATTTCCACGTCTTGTTTAAGATTGCGACCAGAATTTCCAGGAAGCAACATTCATGTAGACCGGGAGATGAAATGAAATTACAGGCGAAGACGATAGGTCAAGAAGCACGTGTCATGGAGCCCAAGACTATGGCGAGAATGGCCAATTCATGTGCTGGACTAGCGCACTTGGTCCGTGAAGGGGTGAGAAAGGCACCCATGAAGTACAAAAGATGTTTGCATCAGATCCTTTTTCCACCTCGTAGTGTATCAAACATGTTTGAGGGCAAATATTTAAAACCACTTGTGAAATCACAATTTACTACTATAATTCAACTGGTTAAGCTGTAACAATTTAGTGATCGGGAAAAGACTGCTTTATTTATTGAGTAAATTACTTATTTAACAGTAAAATAATAACTAGTTCCGGCCCTCAAAAAGAATTTTATTATTTGTTTGACGCTGACTTTAACTTTGATTCTAAAATGAAACTACCGTTAAGTTTAAGTACTAACACCGTTAAGTGGTCCTTGAAAAGATGTTTTTACCCCTGTTCGAAATATGAATTATAGTCAATGTTTTAGATAGCCGGCTAGAGCCGGATTTAGAGCTCCGGGGCTAGGATAATCAAATTTAGCGCTAAACTCTACTTTCCGCTACTAGCTGCTATTAGCCGGCTAAAATAGCTAAATGACCCTTCATTCAGCGCCAATGCAACATACACTCAGGCCAAAACCAGCGTGGGCCAGCCCAATACCGGTGCACATCAGCCCAAAACGGAGGCATACGAGCTGTCGCAGCCTGCCAACCCAAAACAGAATACAGAACCATGTTTATATGTCCATAACCCATTGAATTCTAAATTTTTGACATGTGTTTTTTCAGAACCGCTAAATGGGGCTAACTGAGGATATAGCCGGCTAAAGCGTTGTTAGCCTCTTGAAAACCCAGGCGCTAAAGGCCATAACAGGCCATTTTAAACATTGATTATAGTACTTTTTTCTTCTGGGAATAGAAATAAAAAATACTAGTACTTTTTTCTTCTGGGAATAGAAATAAAAAATATGAGATACTTTTTTAAAAAATATGGACGAATAGAAGTTTAACTCCTAAAGAAGTGTTTTATAAAGCTTCTCGTAATTTGATTGATTTATTTCTTTCTTTTCTACGTACAGAGGCAACATCTCGAAAAAAACTGGTTTACTCCGAGCAATTTAACCTTTAAAAAAAAGAATCGCTAATGTAAAGAAAAACAACAAAGGAATTCCATTGAATTACAGTACTCGATGATCTGAACTGCTGCTCGGAACCTGAAGACCCATTTGGTGAGGGATTCCAACGCTTTGCCAGCTAGGCATGCAACTCCAACTAGGCATGCAACTACTGATAAACAGCTCTTCCAGCAGTAGTGTCGAGCTAATAAGAAGCGTCCAAGAGGCAACAAGTCACCAACTATAAGAAGCCAGAAAGATGGTCTTGGCGAGAATGGTCAATTCATGTGCCGGACTAGTGGACCTTGTTAGTGAAGGGCTGAGATGGGCATGCATAAGTGCAAAATTAAAAGATTGGTCTTCAGTCATCTTCTTGGGGTAAAAGTTGATCCTGTAACAACATGTAGCTAGTTGCTGTGAGGCTGCCCGCACCGGGGTTTGTAAAAAGACCTGGTACCCGCCACGTCAGAGAAATTTACCGTTTTTTGGCTGCAGCGGGTATGCCAAAAGCACCGCTAAACTGTAACCGACGCTAAGCGCGGTACAGAAACGATCGGTAAACGCCACGTCACGTCAGTGCGGGCCCGTCTCCGGCCATTGCTCCCCCGCGGCCACCCGCTCCGTCTGCCGCCACGCTGGAGATCGCCACTCGCGGTCGCGGCGGCCTGCTTGGCGCGGGAGGCCGCCGGCGCAAGGCCTGCCGCCGCCACCGCTCGATCCGGCCGCCTCCATCGCCTCTCGAAACACGGGAACGGTGGGCTCTGCACGTTGCTGAAGTCATCGACGGTGAGGTCGGCGTCGGCCTCGACGAACATGACGTCCTGCGCAGCGCAGTCGACGACGAGCTTCCTGCCTTCTTCGTCGCGGAGACGGCTGGCGAGCGGGTAGTACAGGACGAGCGCCATGGCCAGCGGCTCGCGGATGACCTTGTCTTGATCCGGCCGACCGCGGGTGAGCTCGAGCATGGCGCGGCGCCGTCCGTCGTCGGCCCGCTCCGGAGGCGGCTCCCTCCAGCGTGGCCCTCGAGGGGCCTTGGCGCCTCGGCAGGATCTAGCGAGTACCGCCGCTCGATCCGGCCGGCCACGGGGATGGAGAAGTGCGGCGGGGGAGCAGGAGGGGGAGGGTAGGGGGCGGTGGCGGGGAGGGGGCCGGTGGATATGCCGGGGGCGGGTGCGGGAGAGGATAGAAGAGAGAGATGGAGAGGAGAGAGAGAGGGGAAGGTTAAAAAAGAATTTACCGGTGGGCCCGTGTGGTGGTGGCTGGTAAAGAGAGTGATGATACAGTACAATGAATGCGGAAGAAAAGAATTTAGAGTAGAGAATATCGATGATCAGATTAGAATATTTTATTTTAGATGGTAGAGTAAAGTTCCACCAATGCGAACAAAACCTGTGATAACCTGTAAGCACAAGGAGACGCGGAGCAGGAGAAGTGACTGGCGATCAGACCCGCGGCGGCGGCGCTCTTGCCCTGCACCCAACCCATCTGCACAGCACAGATGAGGGTGCTAACTCTTGCCCAGACGAAAACTGATTGAGAGCGAACGGGCATCATCCTTGGCGCCGTCCACCGTGTGTTAATTTCGCTCGCAGGTTTACCACGAGTAATTTGTAAGCAGCCTCCTTCCACCAATTGCCTCCGCTGACCGCTGCTGGCTTGGCTTCGCTCTGACTGAGATTTTGCTGGCACAAAATCTCCAGGTTTGCAGACGGGAAAAATGACACTAAGACTGTTCACCGGTAAAACACTGCTCTCTAAAAGAGAATATTCTGTCTTGATCATCGAGATTCTTTACTTTTTTTCGCACTCGTTCAAACCCAAGTAAAAAAAACCGGACCGGAGATCGAATCGGTGGAGTTATTGGTTCACTGGTCGGACCAGTGGTTCACTGGTCGGACCAGTGGTTCACTATTTATTAATATAATATTTATTTATCATAAAAAATATGCACAATTCCATCACATATGCAATAATTTATGTCCAAACTAATCCAAATGACATAACAGATACGAGGCAATCTGAAGTTCCAAGCATCAAACTTAAATATTCAAAGTTCACAAGTCAAATAAACACGCTAGGTAGCAAATACTTTGGCAAGGCTAGTACAAGACAACCAGTGTACAGAACTAATAATGATCCATGTTCCAATCAACCGTCGAGGGCCACCTTTCATTAGTATCACCAGTTGATGGCCCAACATCACAGCTATACAGATGATGATCATTTGGGATATCTCCAGCCTGGATACTTGCATCCTCTTCATTTTCTTCGGGATCATCAATATCAGCATCGTCCACTTCTAGCTCCTCCACTGTAATTTATGTGTTAGTAACAGATTGGAATCTTGAAAAGTAGTGGAAAAAAGGAAGCACGCTGTTTGAAAGAAGGTACCTCTATCATTGCAATCTGGGGCACGCGCAACTGATGTTAGATCTTTTCGAAAAGTGTCAACCTCTTCAGCAGTAAGCCTAGCAGGATCTTCTTCGACTATCCATTCTTCGTTAAACTTGCTAATGTCCTCTAGGCTTATTGGGTCAAAGTTTCGAGAATGCAATTTGGACCTAATGAACACAAGAATGAGGCATGTATGTAACAGAGAGTAGCAGCGTGCAGTAAAGAAATAAGAAACAAAGACAAAGGAAAAAAGAAAATTGCACCTTTGCTGAAGCCTTTGATTGTAATGGACATAGACAATGTCATTCATCCTTTGGTGCTCAAGTCTATTTCTTTTTTTGGAGTGTATGTGCTCAAATAAACTCCAGTTCCTCTCACAGCCTGATGCACTGCAAGTCTGACTCAAGACACGAATTGCAAGCTTTTGCAAATGTGGAGCACTGCAGCCATATGTCAACCACCATTCATCTGCAGGTTTAGTTGAAAAATAAGCAAGATTGAAATTAAGTCAATAATGAAAATAATAGGATAATAACAACACACACCAGGAAGCATAGTGGCTCGATCGTTGATAGCTGTAGCTCTGCCAAAATCCCCATCTGCTTGTCTGAATATCTTCATCTCTGATGTTAAAGCAGCTCGCAAATTTGAATCTTTTCCTGCATATTTCTCAATGACATCTATAACTCCTGAAGTAGTGACATGATACTTTGATATAAGACTATCATTGTATTGGTTGACAGGATTAAACCAGAAACCAGCTGCATGCAGATTTTTAACCAGATGTTTATCCCATCGAGCATCTATAATTTCCAAAACCTTTTCTAGTACTTTGTCAGCTACAGTCTTCCTTCTCTGAAACCTTCTCTCAATTTCCTCTTTGGCAGCATGCAAGGATGCAAATAAATATCCCATGGTTGGCCTCTCATCACTATCAACAATTCTAAGAACACGAACAAGTGACTCTGATATTTGACAAACTATAGCACAATCTTTCCAAAAAGATTGATCCATTACAAGGCTAACAAATTTTTTTCCTTTTGCATCTTTCGAGCAGGATGCATTTCTCCACTCTTTAGATACCACCATGGCACGGAGAGCATCCTTCTGCTTGTAGATACTTTGCAGAGCCACAAAGTTAGTAGCAAAGCGGGTTGGCGCGGGGCGAAGTATCTCCTTTCCATTAGTGAATTTCCTCATAAGATAAAGTGGATAGCAATGGTTGTACAGATACTTAGTGATACGGGATGCATGTTGAACACATCTTTCTACTACTTCAAGTTTACAGATATCAGTGAGCATCAAATTAAGACAGTGTGCAGCACAAGGGGACCAATAAAGTGAAGGGAACTCTTCCTCTAATCTCTTTCCAGCAGCTCGCATATTAGAGGCATTATCAGTTACAAAATGGACTACATTTTCAGGGCCTACAAACTGCACAACTGATGCGAACAATCTAAATAGATATTCTCCTGTTTTAGAACTATCGGTGGCATCAACTGACTTGAGGAAAACCATACCTTGTGGACAATACACCAAGAAATTGATGAGTGTTCTTCGTTTTCCATCAGTCCATCCATCAGACATGATAGTACAGCCAGTGTCTTTCCAAATCTTGCGCTACCCCTCAACATACTTCTTCGTTTCTTCAACATTCTGGACCAGCAAAGGACCACGATGGACATAGCTACTTGGGCCTTTGTAACCAGGACCATAACTAGCAACTGCATCAAGCATAAGTTGATAATACTGTGAGGTAGTGGCATTGAAAGGAAGAGATGCATCAATGAACCACTTATTCATTATCAGGTCAACTCTATTCCTTGCCTTTTCATTTTGGAGCACACTTCTAATTGTAGGTTGGTCTCCTGGATTGGTTCTCGGCATGAAGAACTTTCCTATTTCAGGGGTATCTTTGCTTGGAATTGTAGATTTTTTGGCCTTGGTACTTGCTCGAGTAGCTGGAGCTGCTTCTCCAGATTGTTTTTCACTTTCTTGTTGCTGTACATCTGGCCCATATGGATTCTCCTCGGCAAATGCCTCTTCATGCTTTCTCTTCCTCTCATCATATTCATCGACATGTGCCTTCATCGTATATCTAACCTCGGCAGGAACCTTGCCACAACTCTTTATTTGTCCTGGTATTCCAGCTAAATGAAGCTTGAAACGATGTATACCTCCACCTGCTACTAACGCTGAGCAAAAACAGCAACGGAGTTTTTTCCTTCCTTCATGAAGAACTTGTATACAATACTCCCATGCAGGGTCACTCTTCCCTCTATTCTTTAAATCCTTTGATTGGGATGCTAGATCAGCTGAAGAGGAATCCTGGGCTGATTGGCTACCTACCGAAGGTAGTGAGGGTGGTGGCTCTTCCGAACTCATTGCTACAAATATAAATTCAACAGAGAAGACTAATCAAAATAGAGCAGAAACATATGAATCGACTAATCGAGTGGCTACTCCGTTACTGGCTGCCTAGTGGGATCTGTGATTGATGAATCCAAAACTCGAAATTACCTGGTTGTAGACCTGTAGTACAATACTACAATGTCTTCGCACTCGCAGTCGTTGGAGGCTTGGAGCAGGGGACGGGGAGACCTGACTCACCTGAGGCAGCTAGCTGGCTGCCGGACGGCTAGATCTGTGACCGATTCACTCAGTCGCCGCCGCTGCCGCCGTCGTCGCCGCCGAGACTCACGAGAGTGACGAGAGTGAGACCGTGTGACTGTGTGTGAGAGAGAACGACGGCCGCCGCCGCGGTGTTGTGCCTGTGTTCACAAAACCTAGCTTCTGTATTTATACGTCTCCACTTAATTCCCTTACTGCCCCTGAGTTCACAGCACAAATCAGAGCATACCGAGGGGTCATTTGTGACTTTCTCAGAGCCGGTCGGTTCAATTAAACCTGTGCCGGTTCACCGGTTTCGACAAAAAACGGCCGGTTCGGCCGGTTCGCACCGGTTCGATTGCTTGGCCGATCTTTTAGGTGAACCGAACCACTAAACCTGCCGGTTCGCGGTTTTTCCGGTCCAACCGGTGACCCGGTCCGGTTTTTTTTACTAGGTTCAAACTCTATCTCACTCTCTATCCCAACTACTAAAGCGGGCCCACCAGTAAATTATATTTTAAACTTTCCTTCTCTCCTCTCCCTCTCTCTTCTCCAAGCGCCGCCTCCCCCTCGGCATCTCCGCCTTTGCCGCCCTCTCCCTCTCCCCTGCCCCTCCGCCGGCCCCCTCCTCTTCCCCCGTGCCGCCGCTGCCGCCCTCGCCTCCCCCACGCCGCCGCCGCCCTCCCCCGCAGGGGCCGTTGATGGCGTCGTCCCCGAGCGCCGCCGACGTGCGGGACGCGGGCGCCGTGACGCGCACGCTCCGGGAGGCCGGCCCCATTGATGTGCTCGCCGCCGACAGGGACCTCGTGCGCGGACGGAGAGGCCGAGCGGCGGAGGGCCTCCTCCTTCGCGCTCCCATGGCGCCAGCGGCCGGACCAGTCGCCCATCCTCCCTTCCGCTCCCATGGCCGAATCGTGCGGAGGGGGCGAGTTCGAGGCGGCAGCGACGGCCGAGCGACGGCGGGTGCTGCGGCGTCGAGTGGCGGCGGCTCCGAGCAGCAGCGGGCGGGCGGCCTCCTGCAGCAATTGTCGGCGAGTGGAGCAGCACCGGCTACGGCGGCCGAGCGGCGGAGGTGGCGGGCAAGGCGTGGCGTGCGGGGAGCGGCGGCGCGGGGAGCAGCGGCCGAAGGCGAGGCCCGCGACCGGTTTTTACCGCTGCGTTTTCTCTCTCTGTATGTATCGGGTCGCGTGAGGGCTTAGTGCGTGTCGTTTCATTTCGCATCTCCCGCTGCAGCGGCAAAACTGCATGCCGCACGGCATGCACGCCTACGTGGCGCATACCGTGCGACATGCACTGCCCCGTGCGAGCAGCCTAAAGGCGACGAGATCACGAGAAGACTCGTTCGTCAACGTTGTCAATGAGGTCGTCACTCGTGACTCGTGAGCTATGGCTGCACGTTTTTGGAAAAACCGGTGTTGGCTTGGCTGGTGGTTGGTGCTGGTTTATGTTAAGAGAAAAATATTGTTGGCTGATTGGTGGCTGATGCTGGTATGTACGGAGAAAAAAATATTATTGGATGGCTGCTGATAAGTCGAGTGAACAGGGGATGTCCATTCCATGAGCTGGACTTGGACAGTAAAGGTCAATGTACTGGTACCGGCAGAAAAAAAATGTCAATGTACTGGAAAGGTATAGATAGCAATAGGAAAAAGTCTTTTTTACTAGTACCTCAGCAGTGAAGGACCATTTCTTTTTGGTTCAGTCAGTCATTGGAGCAGAGCAATACCCAACATGTACTTGATGTTTGGTTAAGATCCGGTAAAACTTGGATTTGTCGACATCTTTTAAAAATATTTATTGTAGTCTCAAGTACACATATCCGAGAGCATGTTATATCTAAAATGTAAATATTTTTTCTTACTAGAGAGAACAATAAAAAGGGCATACTTTCATGCATGCACACTTGCATAGGTTCAAACATGAACTGGAAAACAGAAGTGGCCAGTCCTTTACCCAATTTATATCATAGTACTGCGAATTACTAGGGTAGTCACTAGTATTTTCAGAATCTCATAAGGTTATCTAATTCTAAATATATACTTATCGTCATGTTGATAAATTTATATGCGCTCAAAATTTTGAAAACAATATATGTTCAATATATATTAAAGCCTAAATTAATATTTTGGTCAAATGTAGTTCAGATTTCATGTTAAAATATTGGAATAACAAATTTAAAATGTTGTGTTCTGGAAAACCAAAAACGAAAAAAAACATCTACATTGCATCGTACTTTGTTGTATTTATTCAAAGCTAGTCAACCATTCAGCTCACCAATCAAATTGTGCCGTATCTCCTGAATATGACCTGCATATGGAGCATGTGTACTGGCACAGCAACGGACGCTCCATGGCCGTCCATCACCAAACGAACCGCCTGATTCTGATCGGAAGGGGCCACATTGTACTCGAATTACTAGATTTGATTTGATCTGATGACATGACAGAGAGCACCTGACTTGGAGCAACGAGCGTGCTCTCGTTTCTAATAAGAAGCCTCCTCGCAGACCAGCTTCGTAGCTAGCTGTGGCCAAAGAGGAAGATCATATCGATCGAAGCGAAGCAGTGAGGATGTTCAGACTCATCCTCAGGGTCAGGGTCAGGGACAAGGGCGGCGTTCTCCGGCCAGCCTCATCGGCCTTCATCTCTTCGGCTTCCGACTCTCAATCATCGGTTCGATCGCTTCTTATCATCTCGTACACAGCCTCTTCTTCTTGCTCACCACCGGCCGGCACCCAATCACCAGCCGTGCCTTATCTTGGTTGCGGGCGGAATTGGTTGTAGGTTGGCCGGAAAGGTGGCGTTGATCACCGGTGGCGCGAGCGGCATCGGCAAGGCGACCGCCGCCGAGTTCGTCAGGAACGGCGCGAGGGTCATCATCGCCGACGTGCAGGACGACCTGGGCCGCGCCGTCGCCGCGGAGCTGGGCCCCGACGCCGCGTTCTACACCCGCTGCGACGTCGCCGACGAGGCGCAGGTCGCCGCGGCCGTCGACCTCGCCGTCGCGCGCCACGGCAAGCTCAACGTCATGTTCAACAACGCCGGCATCGCCGGCAACTACACGCCGGCACCGCTGGCCGCGATCGACCTGGCCGACTTCGACCGCGTCATGGCCGTCAACGCCCGCGCGGTGGTGGCCGGGATCAAGCACACCGCCCGCGTCATGGGGCCGCGCCGCGCCGGCGGCAGCATCATCTGCATGGCCAGCACCGCGGGGGTGCTCGGCGGCGTGGCGATGGCGCCGTACAGCGTGTCCAAGGCCGCCGTCATCGGGCTGGTGCGCGCCGCGGCCGGGGAGCTCGCGCGCTCCGGCGTCCGTGTCAACGCCATCTCGCCAAGCTACATCCCGACGCCTGCGATGATGTCCGTCATGGCCAAGTGGTTCCCCGAGATGAGCGTCGAGGAGCGGCGGCGGATCGTGGAGAGGGACATGAACGAGATGGTCGGGCCGGTGCTGGAGGCGGAGGACGTGGCGAGGGCGGCGCTGTACCTGGCTTCCGACGAGGCCAAGTACGTCAACGGGCACGACCTGGTCGTCGACGGCGGGTACACGGTGAGCAAGGCGACCAAGATGCCGACGCCAGGACATTGACGAATCAGCGTCGATGGATTATTGGATGACACGATGATGATGATCGCATGCAATAATAGTACATTATTGAACGTTAGTTGCTGCGATTTGCTATCAAGATTCAAGATCGTACTACATGTTTAGGTAACTAAAGGATGAATTTCATACACGTATGTTTGTGTATATTATTGTGTGGATATATATGAAAGTTATACTTCCTTTGATAAAGATTGCTTGTGCTTCTTGAACACGACTCGAAAGACTTCGTCAACTTTGATTCTCTGTGAACACGACTAGACAGACTTCTAGAATAATTTTTGATAATATAAAGAATGCATGTGCTCCTCTCCCAATGCAAAAAAAACATGTACTTCTTTCTGAATATGACCTCGTTTGTTTAGTTCCTAAATTTCATCCCAAATTCTACTACGAAAAAAGAAGATTTCCATCACATCAAAATATCGACACATACATAATCTACTAAACGTAGATGAAATAAAAAAAACTAATTATACAATTTTATTATACTCTACGAGTCAGATATTTAAAACCTAATTAATCAATGTTTGGATAATTATTCATAAATACAAACAAAATACTACAGTGATGTATTTATAATAAAATGTCAAGTTTGACTTTGTACTAGTGTGCGGCGCTGCTAGTCTGACGTAACAATCTGTGGTGTACGCCGCGGTTGAAGGCCGCCGGCTGGGGAGGCCGCCCCCCATCGTCGCCGCCGCTGCGCGGCCATCCGCCGTTGCAACGCTGCGCTAGCCGTCCGCGGCCCGTCCCGTCGTCCGCCGCGCCCGCTGGCAGTCGCGCCCGCCACCCGGCGCGCTCACCATCCGACGCGCGCCGCCGCCGCCTCCTTTCAATCCGCGCGGGGAATACGAAGTCACGTCCACCCCGCCACGCCTACGCGAGGAGCCGGCCACCACGCACCGCCGAAGGCTGGCGTGGCGGCCCCGCCCATGAGTCGAGGCTGGCGTGGCGTGGTGGCGTGGCGTGGAGGCAGCAGCAATGAATGAGGGGGGTGAGGGGGTATATATACCTACCCCCCAAAATGTGATCGTTATGCATTCAGCGAAGGGGTATCGGATCTTCCGACCATGAGTCGGATCTTCCAAATAGTGACAGATTAGTGTTAGAAAACCCCCAGAAAAATTCCACGCATCGGATCTTCCGACAGAGTGTCGGATCTTCCGGTGAGGGTCGGAACATCCGGCAAAATGACAGAACATAGCAAGAACGCCCTCAGAACAGTTTCAGGCATCGGATATTCCGACACCCTGTCGGATCTTCCGACAGGCGTCGGATCTTCCGGCCCCGGAACAAAACCAAACCGAGCTGGCCGGAACTTCCGGTCGGATCTTCCGGCCAGGGGTCGGAACATGCATGTGACACACAGAAAAGCTAAAATCTGGCTAAGTCCCGGAAGATCCGACACAGTGTAGATCTTCCGATGGAAGTTCCAATGCTAGGATCGGATCTTCCGATGGGAAATAACTCGAAACCGAGCCAGCCGGAACTTCCGGTCGGATCATCCGGCCTAAGTTCCGACCAAGCAGACAACATGTGAATGTGAATTTATGTGTCTCTCAAGTGGATTTTCATCTCAAGCATAGCACTTATAACAACTAGAATTTGTCGATCACGTCCCCCTTGATAGTACGGTGGTCCTATACTCAAATTCAAACCGAAAATCAGATTAAACTCTTCGATCGAGTCCACCACCATAAGAAATAGAATTGAGTACCTTCTTTTCATATTTCTTTTCCTTTCATTCATTTTATTCTTGCACGACTCATTCAAAGCATTATATCTGTTGACGTAAAATCCGCACCTCACGCCAAGCACACAGCAAGCCGAATTAGCTGGCTTCACACGTGGCCCGGGCTTTTGAATCCGGAAGCGTGCCAGTCACTTTGCCTGAAAACTAACAAAGGGATAAAAACGTTTAGATCAAAACCTGGAACGTGTCGGGTGAGACCGAACAGTTCCATATTTGCGGCTATAGAGCCAATTTCGAACGACAAATAGCTACAGAGAAGCTATCTGTCGGCAGTTAAAGCCTCATTCGGCAATCGGCAAGGCACGCAAGGAGCGCACTGCCGAATGCGTGACGTAAGCATGACGAAAGATCGGCTTTCAACCAAATGAACATTGTAGCAGATACTCATAGCCGATTAACGAGAAGCAGAGCATGATAGATAAATAAAAGGGTGAAACATGATCATAAATTCGCAGTAAACAAAGAATGCATAGGCCGAAAGCAGCACCCGTCAAGCATGATAACAAACAAGTTAATCCACCGCATGATACGACTTGTTTGTGATCACGCCACTAATCAGATTAAACCAATCCACCGCATGATACAGTCTAATCATGAAAAGCTAAAAGCATTCAATATTTAATTACGAACCCACAACACAGTCACGAATTTACATTGAAACAAGAATGCATAGGCCGAAAGCAGCACCCGTCAAGCATGGCAACGAACGAGTTAATCCACCGCATGATACAACTCGTTTGAGGCCACACCACCAATCAGATTAGATCAATCCACCGCATGATACAATCTAATCGAGAAAGGCTAAAAGCATTCATTGCCCAATGCAAACCCACGAACACACGTTCACTCGTGAGAGCACTACCGAATGCGGCTATTTAGCCGAATCGGGGTCCATGGCGAAGGAACAAGCCTGATCGGTAAAGATAAATCTATCAGATCGAATCGAATTCTAATCCACCGGATGATTAGCTCTAAGACGACCCAAAAACCTGCATCTACCGTATGATACCCGGTTCTGTCAAGATCTACACGATGCCGACAAGCTCGAACCCGCGACACGTGGCAACCTAAATCGGTTTCGGACTCGGCTGTGAGGGGATAATTCGTCACATCATGAAGTAGAGCCGATTCTAGCCGATCTAGATTGGGCAAAGGTGTGTTGCATGAATTAAGCACATAGTAAAAATGAAGCAACACGGGGTAACTTAATGAATCTGTTAGATCTTGCCGAAATCTAACAGAGCCGATAACTTGGTCCATACTAGATCTTAGCCCACCGCATGGCTCATGACCTAACAGAGGAACCTTCTTGAGACCACAACTTAAATCCACCGGATGATACTAAGCATGGTAACAAGACTACTTGCATCAAAGCTTAAATCCACCGCATGATACTAAGCATGATACAAGGTTGCCGGTACTTACGGAGGTCGACGGATCGATGACTCCTCTCGAAGAACTCGACGACTCGACTAAAGGACTCGATGTTGGCACGGGGCCGGTTTGTTGTATGATTGATTGATTGTCTCTTTACAATTGCCATGGGTTTATATTTATACCCAGGTCTTGATACAACTCCTAGTTGGACACGACTACAATACTTGTTTCTAAAAATAAGTGACGAATCTTCGTGCCCATATTGCGTTCCTTGTTCGAACCGGCCTTTTCCTTATATTGATCCACGTCATCATGTCTTCCCGAATGCTACCACTCTTCGCCTGCGGAACAATGCCTCTGCCGAATGATGACGCATTCCCGACCGCAGAGTATCTCTGCCGAACGTTTCAGAGAACACCCCTTAGCCGAATGACGACGCGTTCCCGACCGCAGAGCATCTTTGCCGAATACCTCAGAGAAAGCCCTTTAGCCGAATGGCATCCTTCCACCAAATCCGGCTCACATGTCAGCCTCTTCCTGGTGCTAATGCTTGGTGTCAACACATGCCCCTTCAATTTCGGGATAAAGGATACTTTTATCTCGGAATTGACCAGGAATCCCCACATTTCCAGGCTGAGCCCGTTCAACATCCGTTTTCTGCTCCCAAATCCTCAGAGTGCGTTCTCAAACTCAAACCCTAGTTCGTCGAATCTTTCAAGCTCCGATCTTCAAATGGCGAACCAGGATCAAATTCTTCAAGTAAGTTCCGTTTTCTTCAATCATATTCGGCATTACTCTTTTCAAGCTGCATTTTGAATCCCCGAATCGCTCTTCTTCCGTCCTCAATAGGCTCTGACCACTGAAATCCTGACCCTTACGGAGGAGCAATCCGCATCTTTCTTCCTCGGCCCCTCAGGGAATCCAGATCCCTCCGAAATTATTGCGGCCGAGTCTCAAAGGATCCCTTTCAAAACTTCACTGTCGGGACCTCACGAATGGCAGGATTCATTCAAAAACTGGCCTCTGCCCCCAATCGCTGGTTGGAGAAACTGGTACAAAAGGATTCTTGAAGATAAAAGCCCTCAGACGCAGAATTGGGACAGTCTTCGTATTTCTCATTGCTTGGAGCTATCTCTAGCCGAAACACCCAAGAATGAAAATCTCCTGATTGCAGCTTGTCACTTCTGGTCCAACGGCATGAACACCTTTCTTTTTGGTCATGGACCAATGACTCCAACCCTGGCCGATGTTTACATGATAACCGGCCTGAACATTACAGGGACAACACACCCATACAGATACAAAGGTTCTTCCAAACAGACAGGGGTGAAGACTGGAGTCGGCTATAAGAAATACATCCAGACTTACATGCATGATGGTCCTCTGACTGATGTTGAATACAGGGCCTTTCTGAATATGTGGTTGTGCAGATTTGTTTTCTGCGGCAAAGCCAATGAGCCAACTCTGAATCACATAGTAATGGCCGAAGACCTGGCTGCAGGCACACTTATCCCTCTCGGGAAATATCTTTTGGGAAGTGTCTATCACATGCTCCATCAAACCATCTATCAGATGCACACCAACAAGAAAATTTCTTGCGTCAATGGTCCCTGGTGGTTCGTCCAGATGTGGCTGCAATTGTACATGCACCAAATTGTCTCCATTGACCTCAACAGCCGACACTTCCCCTCAGTCAATTACCAGGAAGCAGAAACCCAGAGCACCAAAGGCTGTCAAACCTATGGGGAAGCAGCCTCCACTATTGCTATCAACAAGAGCATTGGAGAACTGTTTGAACTTTTCTTCAAAGGCTTTGCCAATCCCCTCTGGTTCCTATACTTGGACAATGACAGTCTCACTTTTCCTTGTGAATTCAGCTTCGAGACTGGATGCATAGATGCAGAGTCCACAACAATTTTTAACACTTTTATTCGGCCTTGCATCTTACCAGCTGAATTTTGTGGAGGAAGGCTGGTTCAAAGTTCATATGAATATTACCAGCCGAATATAGTAGCCAGGCAATTAGGATGTGGCCAAGTGCCCCCAAGATTATTCTTTCATGAATTCCTCAAGCCTAGGCAGATCATCAAAGACTCCACAGAAACAAGAAGAATCTTTGATTATAAGTGTTGTGCAGCCATCTATCAGATCGAACCTTTTGTGCCAACAGCACTTGCTCATCCTTCTTTTATTCTTTGGTGGCAAGAAGTCCATGATCACATCTTTAATGTGCCAGTCCACCCTCTCTGCCTCGATTTGATGCCTGACTATCAGCCAAATTCAGAGGTAAACACGCTTATAATCCATTTGTTTTTCCACTGACATCCTCTTTCATCGACTTTTAACTCTGTTATCTTGCAGGACATAGTCCCTGCCCCTCTGGCCAGAGCAATTGCATATAACACTGCATGCCCAATATCTATTCTGGGGCATCACTCTCCTTCTTTGGCTCAAATAATGTCTAGGCCTGCCAACCTGGATCCAACTCTTGCTGCACCACCTGCTGCCAAGAGAAAAATCTCTTCTCTAACTGCCCCTTCATCTATAAAGAAGAAAAGAACAAGCAGCAAAATAACTGCACAGGTCAAATTTCTCCTTCCTCGAGTAAAAATGCTAATTTCATTCTGCTCATTTCTGTTCCTTTATGATTTCAGGCCAAATCACAACAATTGGCCATTAGCACAGGACTTGCCGATGCTTCAGTGATCAGTAAAATTTCTCACCATCTTGTCCTTTAAAAATTCTTTTTCATCGGCATTAACTTTCTTTCAGTCACAGAGCAAACTTCAATGGATCCAATTTCGGAGAGCTCCTCTTTTTATCAAGAAACAGCTTCAGCTCTACCTGATGTACCTCAGCCAGAAGCCTCATCTCTACCTGGTGAACCTCAGCTAGAAGCCTTATCTCCACCAAAGAACCTTCCAAGCTCTCCTCAGCATGACACACAAGAACCTTTGCCTGAGCTTGAGCCGCCCTCTCTCTCCATCCAAGAGATCAGAAATGAGGTAGAGATAATTCCCCAGTCTCTCCAGTTCTTTATTCAATAGATAATCACTAATTCGGCAATATCTTTTTCCAGGAGAAAATAACTTCATCACCCAGTTACTCATTTCCCTTGGATGATCTTGTCGCCGAACAAGCAGAGGAAATTTCTTCTAGTCAGACTTTATCAGAAGAAACCCAAGCAAAACTAAAGGAAATCCTCTCCTTTCTGCACAAAGACATCCAGGATCAAGTCAAGGATGCTGATCTTCTGAGAGATATGCTTGAGCCCATTGAACAAAACCTTCCTGTTGATATTCAAGCTTCTTTGGAACCAATCTCTCAATTGGATCAAAAATTTGCTGCAGTCAGACAGGTTCTGAAAAGTCAATCTTTACAACCAGCTTTAGAACAAAGAAGAGCCATAGCTAAGCAATCCTTGAAAGATCTGTATATCCAAACTCAGAACAATAAAGAATTGTCAGCTAGACTGCAGCCAGCACTTGATCTGAAGAAAATCAGAAAAGCTGAACTAGAAGCCGAACTGAGGGTCTTGTCAGCCGAAATCGAAGCTGACGAGAAGAAGTTAGCCGAACTCCCTGATCTGACAGAAAGGATACGAAAGGAAGCATCGGCAATTCTAACTGAAGATAAACAGCTCAAAACGAAGCTCTCTGCTCTGACAAAATCCCAAGAAGCAGGCAAAAATCTTTTGGAGACCATTAATAGAATGATATCTGATGCTAAAGATGTAATCTCCAAGTACTTGGGTGTGTAGTTGTATTGAATATTTAATTAGCCGAATATCTTACCAACTTTGTAGTTTCACCAATCTTTGCTTTCTCTCCATTGTGGGTAACTCATTCGGCAAAGCTGATTTTAATAGCATCAGACCCGAAAACGCTTCAACTATGACATAGCCGAATCTCATCCAGTCAAAGCCGAATACGACTCGATAAGAATCCCAAACGACATGAGAACCGATCGGCTGGAAAATCCTTTCCACCTTCCTAACTCTTCGGAATATGCGCCACGATCTTTGGCCACGATTTCCTCTGCGAGTTCTATAAATAAACACCCAGGCAGCCCACAGTTTTTCACCAAGTTCTTCGTCTTCCAAGTCCTTGCCGGCTCAAGTCATTCTTTTCCCCATCCACAGTAACTCCGAGGAACTCTCAATGGCTGACAACAACAGGAGGCGCCCGGCCGTCGATGAGGCCGAAGGAAGTCGCGCCGGCGCTCGCCGCAGGTGATTGGCTGCTTGCTTCTCTCTGTTCTTCTCGAGATTTCCTTTCTCTTTCTTGACGAATCTTCTTTGTCCTTTCAGGGTAATCCAATGGATTGCCGGCGCTGGTGCGCCAGTTGCAGCTCCAGCCGCTGCTCCTGCGGCGCCCAACTCCTCGAGTTCGTCCAATCGGACTCGTTCATCGGACGACCCCCGCTACTCAGATGGCGATGCTCGCCGATTCAAGGCGAAGCGCGACGACTCTCGTCGCGAACTGGAGATCATCTCCAAGCAAGCTGAGATTGCGGACCTCGAATGGCAGGCCGAGCGCAAGCAGCTGCTTGAAGTCATTGATGGTGAGTCCTGCAATCTGCTCAATTTCAATTCTCGTCCTCCAAATGATATTAATCTGTTATCCCCTTGTGACTTTGCAGCGCGTGATGCTGAACTTGATCGACTAAAGGCGCTGGTGGAGGAGCTGGCGGACAAGGTGAACGCCCAAGGGGACACACCCGAGGCACGCCTTGGTGCGGTGGCAGGTCGTGTCGACGAAGTGGCCTCCCATGGCGTTCACCTGGGCGTCGCTGCGGGTCTCGTCGCTATGTCGACGCACACCGGCACCGATTATTCCAGAATGCCGGTTGGTTTTGCCAACAACAACCCAGAAGACATCGACGACATTGACGCTTCCATTGATCGTCTTGATGGCCATGGCACTGCCATTGCCGATTCCATTCATCCCCAGTCTGTTTTGAACAGGCTCTTTCAGTAGTTTGTACTAGGGATTTATGGAATTTCGGCAATAAAACTTATCTTTTGTGATCTTGCATGAACATCTGATGTAATATATTTTGTGCTAAGGGCAATACATTCAGTACTGGCCATTTTCCTTTTCTGTCAACATTTGTTCTGAAGGCGATTTCTTCTGTTCGGCAATTTGATATATCAATCATCGATCGATTTCAATACTGGGATAATACCTCTTCAAATATCTTCCATTTATAGCAGAAGCAAATTCTTCTCCCAATAATGTCTTCAAAATATATGCATTTCCAGGCACGCACCTAACCACTCTGAAAGGACCTTCCCAATTTGGAGACCACTTGCCGAATGCTGCATATTTGGTTCCAATCGGCAATATCGCTTTCCAAACTAGATCACCTTCTGTAAATTGCTTAACCTTCACCTTCTTGTTGTAATACTTAGCAACTCGTATTTTGTTCTTCTCAATATTCTCCAAGGCCCTGAGACGAATCATATGCAAATCTTCTAATTCGTCCATCATTAAATCATTATATTCTTTAGAACTTAAATCCTTTTGCAATTTTATTCTCCTTGAGTCTAATTGTATTTCCCATGGCAAGATAGCATGATGCCCATACACCAACTCATAAGGAGACGTCTGTGTAGCCCCATGTGGAGCCATTCGGTAAGCCCATAAAGCCTCATTGAGTACCGAATGCCACTTTCTCGGCTTCTGATCAATCTTTTTCTGTATAATTTTAATCATAATCTTGTTAGAAGCCTCTGCCTGACCATTATCTTGGGCATAATAAGGAGAAGAATTTAACAATTTGATGCCCATACTTTCAGCAAAATCTTTGAACTCTGAAGATGTAAATTGAGCCCCTTGATCTGTGGTGATTGTTTGAGGAATCCCAAATCTGTAAATGATATGTTCTCTAAGAAATTCAACCATATTCTCCGACGTCACCTTCTTTAATGGAATTGCCTCAACCCACTTGGTAAAATAATCAGTTGCCAAAAGCACAAACTTATGCCCCTTGCTAGATGGAGGATTTATTTGGCCAATCAAATCTATTCCCCATCCTCTGAATGGCCATGGTTTGATAATGGGATTCAAAGCCGATGCCGGAACTCTCTGAATGTTTCCAAATCTCTGACAGTCTTGACATCCCTTATAATATTCAAAACAATCTTCCAACATTGTCGGCCAGTAATATCCAGTTCTTCTAATAATCCACTTCATTCGATAGGCCGATTGATGTGCTCCACACAACCCATCATGTACTTCACTCATCAGCCTTTTTGCTTCTTCATGATTTAAGCAATGTAACAGCACCCCATCCAAGGATTTATAATACAAATTATCATCAAGAAGAACAAACTTTAAAGCTTTATACCTGAGCTTTCTAGAAACCTTTCGGGATGGATTCTCCAGATAATCGGCAATCTCTTTTCTCCAATCATCTTCTGCCAGATTATCCCCGAATGCATATACATCATTAGCAAAAACTTCTCGAAGCTCTTTATAACCTGATGCACTTTGGGCCAATCTATTTGCCTCTCCATTATCCCCCCTAGGAATGTGTTGTAGAATTACTGACCGAAAGCTCTTCAATATTTCTTTGCATTCTTCATAGTAATTCCTCAAGGTATCACTTTTACACTCATATTCACCATTCAATTGTTTTATGACCAATTCTGAATCTCCAAAAATTTCAACCGCAATGGCCTCTGCTTCTTTCAAATATTGGAGCCCTTTGAGTAATGCCTCATACTCAGCTTGATTGTTAGTAACAGCAGATTGAATGGGAACAGCAAACTCAAATGTTTCTCCTTTGGGTGAAATTAATAAGATACCTGCTCCACCACCTTTGTTGCATGAAGATCCATCGAAGAATAACACCCAAGGAACAATGTTAAGCAAATTTATCGATGTATCATGATGTTCAGTAATGAAGTCGACAATAATCTGTCCCTTAACAGCCTTTGCCGATTCAAACCTTAACTCAAATTCAGACAAAGCTAAAATCCATTTGCCAATCCTTCCGTTCAAAATTGGCATAGACAACATGTGTTTTATCACATCAAACTTTGAATACACAATGCATTCGGCATGTAGTAAATAGTGCCGAAATTTTGTACAGGAGTAGTAAACACATAAGCAAAGCTTCTCTATAGCCGAATACCTTGTCTCTGGATCTAGTAACTTTCGGCTAAGGTATGCAACTACTCTTTCTTTCCCTTCAAATTCTTGAATGAGGGCCGATCCAATAGTTTGGGCATCGGCCGCCACGTACAACTTGAAAGGCTTGTTCAATTGTGGAGGTACCAATACTGGTGGCTTCTTCATGTACTCCTTTATTTCATCAAAAGCCTTCTGTTGTTCGTCACCCCATACAAACTTTTGATCCTTTTTTATTTTCAACAGTGAGGAAAAGGGTAACACCTTTTGTGACAAGTTTGATATGAACCTTCTCACAAAATTTATCTTGCCAAGCAGTGATTGTAGCTCTTTAAGATTAGTTGGAGGAACAATTTCATCAATTGCCTTCATGCTTTTCTTACCAACTCCTATTCCTCCTTCATGTATCAAGAATCCCAGAAACTCTCCAGCCGAAACTCCAAAAGCACACTTGTTCGGGTTCATCTTAAGCCCATGTTTCCTGGTGCATTCTAGAGTTTTCCTTATGTCGGCCAAATGAGACTCATGATCCAATGACTTGATCACCACATCATCAATATATATTTCCACAATCTTGCCGATCAACTCATGAAAAATATAATTCATAGCCCTTTGATAAGTTGCACCGGCATTTTTCAATCCAAAGGTCATGACAACCCACTCAAACAACCCTATGTGTCCAGGACACCTGAAAGCTGTCTTTACTACATCTTCCAATGCCATATAAATCTGATTGTATCCTGCGTTACCATCCATGAAACTGAGCACTTTGTATCCAGCAGCAGCATCAACCAATGAATCAGCAATAGGCATTGGATATCCATCCATGGGTGTAGCCTTGTTTAGGTCTCTAAAATCTATACAAACCCTCATCTTTCCATTTTTCTTATAGACAGGAACAATATTAGAGATCCAATCCGCGTATTTACATGGCCGAATGAAATTTGCATCTAGTAATCTTTCAATCTCCTTTTTCACATCGGCCAACACTTCTTCCTTGTAAATTTTTCGGGGTGGTTGCTTGTAAGGCCTGTATCCAGGTTTGATTGGCAACCGATGCTCAACAATAGAACGGTCTAGACCGGGCATCTCCGAATAATCCCAAGCAAAGCAGTCCTTGTATTCTTTTAACAATGTCACCAACTTTTCTTTGAAAACCGAATCCAAGTTAGCACTGATAAATGTCGGCCTTGGCTTGTCACCATCTCCAATGTCCACTTCTTCTAATTTATCGGCCGACACAAATCCACGTCCTAATTTTCCATCAGTTCCATCAATTGGATTTTCCATCAAAAATTACTATGAGAGCCGACTGCTTCGATCGGCTGCTGATCACTGCTGGCTGGTGCCACAGGACCTTCTCCCCAGTCTTTACCTGAGAAACAATCTATGCCTTGATACTCCCAGAAAGCTGGTTCCATATTTGCCACGCTTATTGAATCATCTGCTTGGACAATCTCCACTTCATCATCTATCCACTGAATAAGCTGTTGATGCATAGTAGATGGAATACAACAATTTGCATGAATCCAATCTCTTCCAAGCAGCAAGCTATATGCCCCTTTGCCCTCAATGACAAAGAAAGTCGTAAGCAGAGTCTTGGACCCAATCATCAGATCAACGTGCACGCATCCCTTGGTGTCCGAAGGATTTCCAGCAAAATCATTCAGAATTATGCTCGTTGGTGTCAAATCTCTAGGGCCCATACCAAGCTTCCTGAATGTGGTATATGGCATTACATTGACAGCAGCTCCTCCATCGACAAACATCTTGGTCAATGGTTTGCCATTAACATATCCCTTCAAGTACAGTGGCTTCATGTGCCGATTCTGGGTTGGCTTCTCAAAAACAGCTTGTTTGTTCAACATCAATTGTGCCATTAACCCAAATTGTTCGGCATCATCTATATCGGGCAATATCTCTTCCTGTACAATTTGGTTAGCTGGAGCCATGAATTCATTCGGCAGAAAACATACCATACATGTAGGAGCCGAATGACTATGTTCGTCAGGCCTGTCTTTTGGGAGCCATATTGATTTCACCTTGACCTTTGCTTGCTTCAATTCCCGATTCCTCAGGCGCTGTACTCTTCTCTTCTGGCTCTTCCTCAAACCAGGTGGGCACCATTGTCCTTCTTGCCAAACATAAGCATGATCTTCTTCACAATCAACCCACTTGTAATCAGCATGTCTCTTTCTTGGTTGATCATTAAAGCGCCGATCATCACTAGGATGCATCCTGCCAATTCTTTCATGGACAGATCGGCGATTGACAGTTCCCTGCCTATATTCATCATACCTATTATTGCATTCAGGACAACTATTCCATGTGGGAAGCTTCAAACCTTCGTTCCAACAGTGTCTGAAGAATGCACACCCCCAATGCGCACGTTCCTGCTCTCGAGCATACTCTTCTTGTTCTTCCTCAAACCTTTCTTCTTCGCGCCTTCTTTTCTCCTCCTCGTATTCACGCCTTTGAAAACGCTCTTTTTCTTGCTGACGCTGCCATTTGTTGAGGAGAATACGTGTAGTAACTCTAGGTTTAAAGGATTCTCCCACTTCAAATCGGCTATTCGGGAACCGAAGATTTTTCTGGCGAATCTGTTCAATTGTGATCTGCCGAGTGGGATCAACTGAACCATCCTGTCTTGCCTTCTTTGAGGTTAAAACTTTCAATCTTCCCTTTTCTCCAGATGGAACAGCATTCACCATATTAACCGAGAACCCGATCATATTCTGAGGGAAAGGGTTACTGTCCAGTTTCATCTTGTTGTCGAATTTCAGATGTCCTTCCTGGATAGCTTTCTGAATCTTTATCCTAAAGACTCTGCATTCATTAATGGAATGAGAATTTCTATCATGAAACCCACAGTACCTCTTATCTTTCACTCCATCGGGCCGAAGCATAGAATGCCCCTCTGGCAATTTGATTCGGCCTTCTTTCACCAGGAACTCAAACAATTTATCCGCCTTAGTCACATCAAAATCATATGTTCCCTTCATCTGTTTGATCCATCTTTGAGTCATTGTAACTGGTTCTTTGCTCCACACTATCTCTGCTGCGGCTATCTCCTCGCTATCTTCATACTCATCTTCTTGATCTGCTCTTTCAAGGAATTGGTTATAGATGTCAGCTACATCATTATTTTTAGCAAATCTGGCATCTTTCTTGAAACCATATGCCTGGTTACTCATCAAGGCCAATCTGTGCGACAACTGGCCCAGATCATCAAACTCCATCCCGAATAGTTTCTCCCGAATGGCAGGCAACATGCCAGCTACAGCCATACCAGCCAGTTGATCATCAGGTATGTTCAGAGAAAAGCACATACTCTTTGTTTCCCTAAATCTCCTGAGGAACTCCGTAGGTGTTTCATTATTCCTCTGTCTCAAGCTGGTCAAATCAACCAACTTTTTCTCGGTACTGCCAATGTAGTAATGAGCATGGAATTTCTGTTCCAGGTCTTTCCAAGTACAAATCGACTGAGCAGGCAAAGAAGCAAACCATGTAAAAGCTGGACCCGTCAGTGACAAAGGAAAGTATCTGATTCTGAAAGCCTCATCTGCCGAAGCCTCTCCAAGCTGCATCAGATATCGAGCTATATGTTCCACAGTGCTAGTATCATCTTGTCCTGAGAATTTAGTAAACTCTGTAGGCACCTTGACTCTATTCGGCAATGATACCCTTTGGTACCATTCCGGGAAAGGAGACGAGTACATGTACCCCTGATTTTTAGGCTTCAGACCGAATTGATTTTGCAATACATCGGTCATTTTTTGCACCATGAGGTCAATATTGGTATCTTGATTCCCTGGTCTCCCCGCAAGCATGCCTGCAGTACCGACATACCCAGGATTCGGGAGGGCGTCGATAGCATTGTAATCCATAAACTCTGAATATCCGTTTCCATACATGTCCCTTTGCAGCCTATTGTTCAAGGGAGATATCTTGTAAGCAGAAGCAGGCGGATTCCCTGTGGTGCCGAATGCCATATCACCGTATGTGCGAGTTTTCGGCAGTGTAGGCTGAGGATCTTGCCGAATCGGTTGTCCATTTGTATCTTTAGTACCAGAACCTCCAGTTTCATCAGCATTCCCTTTGCCATGTGGCCTCTGAGCTGGTGCTTGAACATTGAAGTATGTCGGACCACCCAATTGCCCATGTATCTGCTCGAAGGGTTTATCCACATGCTGACCAAAAATGCTTACCATTATATGCCGAAAACTGTTCAAGAACGCAGCATTGTGATTGGTCATTGCTTCCCCCAAAGCTTTGTATAACAAGCCCGAGAATCTCTCCCTCTCTTCTTCTTCAGTAAAATCAGACTGCCCAGGAAGGAGAACTCTTGGCAAGTCGGACTTGAGAAACGGTGCACCACTCCTGTTCTTGGCGAAAGACAGTAAACATTTGTTAATGAATTGGCCAGCAGCAGCCTTTACCATCTGTTGATGCTCTTCAGACAACTCTTCCAAAGTGACATCCATGATGTCGCTCAACTCAGGCATCTTGAAAACTTGTGTAGGTCCCACCGGGCGTGCCAAAAAGTGTGTTGACGTAAAATCCGCACCTCACGCCAAGCACACAGCAAGCCGAATTAGCTGGCTTCACACGTGGCCCGGGCTTTTGAATCCGGAAGCGTGCCAGTCAGTTTGCCTGAAAACTAACAAAGGGATAAAAACGTTTAGATCAAAACCTGGAACGTGTCGGGTGAGACCGAACAGTTCCATATTTGCGGCTATAGAGCCAATTTCGAACGACAAATAGCTACAGAGAAGCTATCTGTCGGCAGTTAAAGCCTCATTCGGCAATCGGCAAGGCACGCAAGGAGCGCACTGCCGAATGCGTGACGTAAGCATGACGAAAGATCGGCTTTCAACCAAATGAACATTGTAGCAGATACTCATAGCCGATTAACGAGAAGCAGAGCATGATAGATAAATAAAAGGGTGAAACATGATCATAAATTCGCAGTAAACAAAGAATGCATAGGCCGAAAGCAGCACCCGTCAAGCATGATAACAAACAAGTTAATCCACCGCATGATACGACTTGTTTGTGATCACGCCACTAATCAGATTAAACCAATCCACCGCATGATACAGTCTAATCATGAAAAGCTAAAAGCATTCAATATTTAATTACGAACCCACAACACAGTCACGAATTTACATTGAAACAAGAATGCATAGGCCGAAAGCAGCACCCGTCAAGCATGGCAACGAACGAGTTAATCCACCGCATGATACAACTCGTTTGAGGCCACACCACCAATCAGATTAGATCAATCCACCGCATGATACAATCTAATCGAGAAAGGCTAAAAGCATTCATTGCCCAATGCAAACCCACGAACACACGTTCACTCGTGAGAGCACTACCGAATGCGGCTATTTAGCCGAATCGGGGTCCATGGCGAAGGAACAAGCCTGATCGGTAAAGATAAATCTATCAGATCGAATCGAATTCTAATCCACCGGATGATTAGCTCTAAGACGACCCAAAAACCTGCATCTACCGCATGATACCCGGTTCTGTCAAGATCTACACGATGCCGACAAGCTCGAACCCGCGACACGTGGCAACCTAAATCGGTTTCGGACTCGGCTGTGAGGGGATAATTCGTCACATCATGAAGTAGAGCCGATTCTAGCCGATCTAGATTGGGCAAAGGTGTGTTGCATGAATTAAGCACATAGTAAAAATGAAGCAACACGGGGTAACTTAATGAATCTGTTAGATCTTGCCGAAATCTAACAGAGCCGATAACTTGGTCCATACTAGATCTTAGCCCACCGCATGGCTCATGACCTAACAGAGGAACCTTCTTGAGACCACAACTTAAATCCACCGGATGATACTAAGCATGGTAACAAGACTACTTGCATCAAAGCTTAAATCCACCGCATGATACTAAGCATGATACAAGGTTGCCGGTACTTACGGAGGTCGACGGATCGATGACTCCTCTCGAAGAACTCGACGACTCGACTAAAGGACTCGATGTTGGCACGGGGCCGGTTTGTTGTATGATTGATTGATTGTCTCTTTACAATTGCCATGGGTTTATATTTATACCCAGGTCTTGATACAACTCCTAGTTGGACACGACTACAATACTTGTTTCTAAAAATAAGTGACGAATCTTCGTGCCCATATTGCGTTCCTTGTTCGAACCGGCCTTTTCCTTATATTGATCCACGTCATCATGTCTTCCCGAATGCTACCACTCTTCGCCTGCGGAACAATGCCTCTGCCGAATGATGACGCATTCCCGACCGCAGAGTATCTCTGCCGAACGTTTCAGAGAACACCCCTTAGCCGAATGACGACGCGTTCCCGACCGCAGAGCATCTTTGCCGAATACCTCAGAGAAAGCCCTTTAGCCGAATGGCATCCTTCCACCAAATCCGGCTCACATGTCAGCCTCTTCCTGGTGCTAATTCTTGGTGTCAACAATATCCAAATTTATATTGTCATTAATCACCAAAATAGATTAAGTGCCTAGATGCACTTTCAATCTCCCCCTTTTTGGTGATTGATGAGAATATCAATTTTGTTTTACAAGATAAGAATAAAGTTCATGTTTTTCACATCCAACAATAGTTAGAAAAGCTCCCCCTAAATTTGTGCATTTTTAACTTAAAAGGCCTCAAATGCTTCTGCACAATTTTAAGTGAAACTTTCCTAATCAACCTTTTCATCCATGTGCTCAAGTGTGATAATAAATTCGTGATGCGTATGACATGTATCCACAATCATTAAAGAGAGAAACAACATTACACCATCCATAAGCATCACATGAAAATGACATCAAGTTCAACATCACACTAGCATGAATTATAAATAAGTCTTACAATCATAAAGGTTCTCACTTGACACACCACACATAACTCCAAATAAAGTTCTTACAAGTCCACAAGCACAAGCTAAAGCATGAATAAAGGATAAAAGATAATGATGTGCCTCTATCCAATTCACTCCCCCTTTGTCATCAAGGACCAAAAAGGGAGCTACTCGGTGGCTTCATCGTCGTCCCCGGCACCACCATCATCATCGTCCTCACCATCGTCACCATCATCACCACCGTCATCGTCCTCATCGTCACCTACTTCTTCTTCGTTTTCCGACTCGCTTTGGTAGAATTCCTCTTCGCCGTCGGTGTCTTCCTCTTCTACTTCTTCAATCTCATCCTCATCATATTGTTGAGGGGCTCCAAAGACATATTCTTGAGTATTAGCCTCCCAAGGATTGTAGAACTGAGGAGGAGGAGGGAACTCTCTAGGCTGGCGAACGGGGGAATGAGGCAATTGATAGTGATCCAAGAGTTCTTTGTGTTGCTTGTCAAGCTTGCACATGTCCTCATCCAAGCGAATGTCACATTCACGAGCTTTCTTGGCTTGATAGGAGCAAGCGGTGAAACAAGCGAAGAGCCCTTGCACAATAAAGTCTAGCTTCCCTTTCTTGCTCTTGGGACCAAGAGGAGCACCACGAGAGGAAGATGGACCTGCTGAAGGAGGAGGTGCACGAGAAGATGAAGCACCATGAGTAGTGGTCGGAGCACAGACGCCTTCATAGGGCTTGACCTTGATCTTTAACAGTTGCTCAATTTTGCCTTGGGGAGAGCGATATGGGAAGTGAGGTTTGTCAGTTATAATGTTTACTCCAGTCACATGCTTAATCATATGGAAGATGTAGGGAGCAAAGTGGCAGCCACTAGATGACTCATGGGAGCACAAGATAATTTCATTCCAAATGAAGTTGAACACTTTGAACTTTGGCTTGCCGGGGGCCATCTGAAACAACAAGTTCTTGGCCCTCTTGGAAATATTATCAGCATCACCTGCCCTAGGATACAAGGTTCCCCTAAAGAGTTGATTAAGCAACTTGTAAAACGGAGAGAGACCTTTGTACTTCCCAAAGACAACGGCTCCATAAGCCCCATAATACATGAAAGCGAGCTTCACATCATCAATCTCACGCCCTTGATGAAGATCTACCTTGCTGTGATCATTGATAGTGTGAGCATAGGCGGTTTCCTCAGCTAACCCAAAAGCCCCGCAAAAGCATGTAAGGAAATGGATAGGCGTTTGCCACAAAGAGTCCAATGCATCACATCCCTCTCCTGATCAATCCACAGGGTGGCATAGAACTGAGCAATCACTTCTTCATTGTAGGCACACTCAAAGGCCATGATGTTGGCCACATCCATCTCAACACACCGCTCATAAACATCATCAACAACTGGCTTTAGTGGCGGTGGCATGCCCTTCAAATAATTCTAATCCACCCAATACATGGGTGTACACAGCCTACCAATCTTCAGAATCACAGACTCATACCAATCCGCTTGATGAGGCAGCCAAAAAACGAGGATCACCCTTGAATTTCTTGGAGATGATGGATCTAGGGTCCTCATGTGCGCTAAACCGAAGTGGTTTCATGCTATTGGCTGCAGACTTGAAATTTATCAAAGCTCTATCACTCGGATGACGAAATAGAACAGTAGTGGATATGAAATTCTGAGCAAGAGTAGATAGATCAATGTCATCATTGTATTCTAACCCAGTATGTTCCTCACGGTTAGCTCTCTTGGTCCTTGGACGTGGAGGAAAGGAGGTGGTCTGAATTTCCTTTCCTCGCCCTTCACCACTAGAAGGCCCCCTTCCTCTAACAGTCCTTGTAGCAAGCTGTTTCTTTACTCGTTTGCCCCTTCCTTGCTCTCTTGTCCCATTGTCAGAATCGGACTCGGTGTTAGAAGGTGAGCCAATATTTCTTCCATAGCTTGGCCGAGCTTGCAAAGTTGACTTCTTCTTCTCGGTGTGCTTCATACAACCCATCTAGACAGACAACAAGAAATGATCAACAGATGGACGATGAAGAGAGAGTTCAAATTAAAGAGTCAGTGCCCCAGGTCTATCGGATCTTCCGGCTATGTGTCGGATGATCCGAGGCTCGGATCTTCCGACGCATAGTCGGATGATCCAACAAAATCGGGGATGACCTAAAATTTTGGGAATCGAACTTCTAGCCCACCAAAAGTTATGAGATCATAGGGAAGTGTTCTAGACATGTATATGAAGATATTCACCAAGGGAAATCCACTAGAACCTTCTACATTGATAGACCAAGGGAAATTTTCTGAGTTGGGCAAACAGGGCGAAGCCTAGTTTGGGTCCCCTCACAATGGAGTCACGAAGCTGCTATAAAAAATTGAGCCAAAACGGAGCACCAAGCAAAAAGTTATGCCCATTTTACTGAAGGTACCTCAAGTTATGGTTTTCGGGAGGCCCACGATGCGGTTCTCTGGAGGCTCAATTCGGCATGATGCGCGGCAGTGGTTAGGGTATGCAAGATGAACCAAGAAGGGCTGCGATGCAAGGCGATGAACACACGGCGGCTCGCAACTTATCTAGGGCTTGCACGGCAGGAGTTCACGCAAGGCGGCTAGCGAGGGCAAGTCGAGTTATGGGGTGGCACGACTTGTAATCTGGTAATGGTGGATGGAAGAGCGGCGGAAACAAACAATACACAGCAACGGGCGATTGAACTACGATGACGAACACGACCTAATACCAGCAACAAGACTCGACCACGGACACAAACTCAACAAAGCGAATCTGAAATGAAATTGCAAAGGCTAAAAGGGTACTAGGACAGCGGAAATTTTTTTAGGGCTATTTTCTGGACTATAGGACAAAGGCGAAAGGACGAACCTGACGGTAAACCTGTCTCTGAATACAATTTGATGGGAACTAGGGTTTCCCAATCTTCCAAAAGGTTCTGATAACTCTCGATTTGGTGGAGTCGTGACTCAAATCGATCCGGCTTCCGAACCACACGTTCCGAACCCCGCAATCGCAGCACCACGTCTCCTCAGGTTATCAACCGGCGTTGCACGGTTAACCTCACCCAGAAGGCTAATCCTTGCCTGCGAATCGAAGAACACAAGCAAGATCGAGAAAGATTGCAACACAATTGCCGATGTATGATTAAACTCACGAAGTTGGGGTCTCACAAACCGACGAGCGGCGACACTGTTCTTGACAGAATTGATCTAAGCAAAACCCCAAACCCTAACTTGGGTGGTGGCTACTGTTTTAAAGAGTCTAGGGTCGTGGTCGACCCCCCTGGACGTGCCCCTATTGGGCTCAACACGATACACGGCCCAAAGACCAAAATACGACGACGCAACGCCGAAACAGATTCTGGACGTCAACTTGTTTCATTGATTCCCGATGACTCCGGATGAATTTTGATATTAGACCAGTGCCATTGCAAATATTATCTTCTTAGCTTTCCAAGCATATAAAGAACGTCCAAATCCGAGCCCGTATGCGACCTGGGCGTCCGATTTAGCGCTGACTGCTCCTGGGCTCCGAAGTGGACTCGAAGTCGAATTGATTTGGGCCTCTATCTTGACTTGCATGCCCTTGCTGGTCCTCTCCACCTTGAAGCCCTTCTCCAACTATCCTCTGGTCCTCTCCATGGTTCCTAATTACAATATAATCGTTAGCTAGCAATCTATTCTCATAATCACATAGAGAAGTACTTAGGAACGAGCTCACCTCTAAATTCAATTGTCGTGCACGAGCTCTAGTGATTGGACCTTGAACGATCAATGGAGGATTGTTATGAGTATCCATAGGAGTGATGTCCTCATCAGCAAGCTCTATGGATTGAGGAGGAAGGCTCCAGCCTGTGGCACCAGACTAGCGCTGCTAGAGGCGAGATGATATGTGCCCGCAAGGAAGATGAAGGATTTGGACTAGCGCTGCTAGAGGCGAGATGATATGTGCCCGCAAGGAAGATGAAGGATTTGTGTCCGGCAAGTTCTGAAAGTAAGATACGCTAGCTATTTTGAACGTGTACCCTCATTTTTCTTATTCACTGCTAGACTTTTTTTTCCCAAGTGATCCAAAATTTCATTAAAAATTATATAGAAACTACACCAGAAACTATGGATTGTCAGGAACATACTATCCCAGTTTTATGATTTTAGCACCTATCATGGTTTGTTAGAAATTTATGCACGGTCAGCTTCTAAATGGTCATTGAGTTAAGGATTGCAATTCGATTCCAACAATCAAGGCTGAAAGCTAATGTCCAATAGGTCTCAGTTCCTACATTGTGTTGTCTACTTATTTGTGATACTGGAAAAAATCTTGTCCTTTTTTAGTACTTAGTTTACATTGAGCCATATTACTGTTTGTTCTGTTGAGATCAGGTTCATAATCTGATCGGTTACTGTTTGCTATTTTCAGATAAGGCGCATAATTTGGTGTATGGCTTCCCAACCATGTCTATCTGCACATTTCCAAATGTTATGGTCAAGGTAAGATATCCTTTTCTTCCAAATGAAACTTTCTTGTTAAAAGCATGCCAAATTCATAGACTTTGGTTAGTTCGGTGCCTATGGCGACTTGCATGCTTTGCAGTAGCCTACTACCACCAATGCCATTGCTTCTTTGAAATGTAGAAGACATCTGGAGAGTCATTTTGGGAGGTTAAATGATTAAATATCCCTACGAAACGGTGTAAGAAGGGTCATAGTCTAAGTGATCTGCAATTCTAGAAGAAAGGCACAGTTTGATATGCTTAAAACTCTTATAGGTTGAGGAAAAAAATACAATGATGGGACATGATATATTTTACCCAAATATTTCCACACTGTATCTTTCATATCTGCATCAACGTATAGGATACTTTCTTTGTGGTTTGGAACAGGGAAAAAGATTGATAAGTTTCCTACATCTGGTTCTTCATGTGTGATCTATATAATTTAAATTTCCATTGCTACCTGATGTGACATGAGCTTTTCTGTTCCTAAAAGTAAATTTTTGCAACACTTCGCTCCTCTCATCAGAGATCTGGCTTGGAGCTGTGCTTGTCCAGGCAGGATAAGAAATAATCGAATATAAGTTGTATGCACGTTGACAGCAGTCACCAATAGTTTACTGAATCATATTAATAGCCAGCTCTGAATGTCCCCTTCAGATGCATAACCATATAGGTTGTCAATACAAGTTATGTGCCTATTTTTCCCTTTGTAACATCAGCAGAAAACTCAATAATTTAAGCTATAAAAAAATTTAGATGCCTTCTGATAAGAAGTTGAGGCTCGAAAGAATGCAAGTGCATTCAACATTCAAGCAACCACAATGTTAGTAATGATGATTCTTTTCTCCTTTTCTTAAGCGAATGTATTAAGCTATAGAAAAATTTAGACGCCTTATGATAAGAAGTTGAGGCCGGAAAGAATGAAGTGCATTCAACATTCAAGAAACCACAAGGTTAGTAATGATGATTCTTTTCTCCTTTTCTTAAGCGAATGTATTAGTGTCATGGTCAGGTGATCTGTACAGTGACAGAGAAAAACAAACAGCTGCAACCCGATTTGACAGAAAACATACATCCTTGTTGTTCCCAGGTGTATGCTGAATGGAAGGGAGGCAAAGATGCTGAGCTCTACAGTATATTAGTTGTTTGCTGCTGGTGCTGGTTATGGATGCTATATGAACTAAAGAAGTAGGATATGGATCTTCGAGAAAATGGTTGAAAAAAGGTTAGATTCATCCATTTTTCCTTTTTATTAACCTACCACGTGTGATGTAATTTAATGTGGACTAATGTGTTTAAAGCTGTTGTTTAGATCTCTTTTGTGTTCTTAAAAAATCGTATGCCATGATATCTAATTTACTAGATTCTTGTTATAATAGGCTTTTTATAGTGACAACAACACGAAATGTTATCATCTTAGCTGCAAAATATCTAAATATGTTCTTTTCCCGTGCATTATTACCAATTCCATTAGGATAAAAATATGTAACTAATGTAAAATAAATCAGAAAATCCTCTCTTGTGGTTTTATTGATTCCACTGAAAACCCACAATCAGTGTTGTGCAATCAGTAACTGCAAGTATAAATAACTTAGCAATTTAACATACAGACTGTGAGTCTGCTTTACTTTCTTTGTTCTGTTTCAAGTGATCTTGCGATTCTGCTTCATAAGGTTTTGATCAATTGATCTCCCTTCCATTCTGCAGTAGTACAGTCATATTTTTGTGAGATCCTCATGTTTTTGGATTTTTTGTCAAGATACTTAAGCAGATCCTTAAGGATCCCATTCGTATATTTTGAGTATAATTGAATCATAGGGAAGCTAGAATCTAATCTGAAATGGTCACAAATAGTGGTTACATTGCATGATATTATGCAAATTATCCAAAAAATATTGATAGGTGTGTCGTGAAACTAAAATTTATTCTACTTGCATTTGCAACTCCACTGTTTTATTCACTTAATTTTGAAATCAGCATGACTTCCATATTATAGCTATGGACGTAGTTTTGTAATTAATGGTTTCAGGATTATTTTTAGCTATTTGTTTGCCAAAACCTTATCTAATCTATGTATAGATATTTCTTCTTGGTGACGGAAGAATCCAATAATCATGGTTTTCACAACTGTCTTATGTTTGTAAGGAAAAGCACTGAAAGACCTTCTGGTATGCCGCGAGATAAGTGCCTCCAGAGTGTAAGATGTAAATAGGTTTACCATTTGTTGCCTCTCACGCCTGATTGTGGTTTGGGATCCAGTGTAAAGTGTAAATAGGCTTTGAGGATCGATCCATTCATACTTTAAAATTAAAATAAGATCTTTTGTGATTAACCACTTTTGGCCTTCAAATACATGGTGCTGATGTCTATTTATTATTGCATTTTCACAATAACTCTTAATGCACTTCTGTTTCATTTACTGAAAGGCCCGTGATGTCACCTAGAGGGGGGGTGAATAGGTGATTCTGCAAAATTCCAACACTTGAAACAAATCTGTCAGTTCAACTCCGGATACTCCGAGGGTGTGCCGGATACTCCGGGGTTATAGGCCGGAGACTCCACAACACCTCCGGATACAAGTTTGCTGGAATATTGACAAAGCCAGAACCAAAACCGGTCAGACCGGTTTAAGAAACCGGTCAGACCGGTTTCTGTCTGAGAAACACAAGAATGTAAATCAACCCCCTTTTTAACTTCTAGCACTAAGGCAACTTGATGTAGTGCTTGTATAGATGATTTCTAGCAGGTCCAACTAGTCCCTGCACACAAGATAAGCACAACCAAGTAGATCGAAGCGGAAGCAAATATATGTGCTAGAAAGGAAATTGTGAGGCAAACCAAATTGGAGACGCAGCGAATTGTTTCCCGAAGTTCGGATTCACTGTTGCCCAAAGGCCGCCCAAAAGCGCAGCGAATCCTACGTCTCCGTTGAGGAAGCCCCTAGTGACCCAAAGGTCGAGCTATCTCCTCGATTCCACTAACTTGATCTTTTCCCCGAAGGAGGCAAGATCACACCTGCACAAACAATCCGTGGCACACCACAACCTTGGTGGCTCATCGGTGACGCCTAGCCGTCTAGGAGGCTTCACCTCCAAGAGTAACAAATGCTTCAAAGAGTCGCTAGACTTCAACCGCGAGTGCTCAAGCTATGGATTCACTCTTTACTGAGTTAGCTAGCTCTCTATTGCTCACACACAACCCTTCTCTCAACCCAATTCAAAGATATGAACAAATACAACCAACTCTCACAAAGAGAGGCTTGGGGAGAGCTTGCTGGTGCTAGAATTGCTTCTGGTCGCCCAAGAGACCCAAATGAACCAGCAGCCCTCAAAGGTGAGGGCTAGGGGGTATAAATACCCCACACACAAAAACTAGCCGTTATGCCCGTGGAAAACCGGTCAGACCGGTTTTCAAACGAAACTAGCCGTTACACTCCTGAGCTCCCAAAACCGGTCAGACCGGTTTGGGTCCTTCCAGCACACCTAAGTCCCAAACCGGTCAGACCGGTTTCCCAAACCGGTCAGACCGGTTTGGGTGGACTCAGCACACAAAGTTTCCAAAGGACACCACTCTCAAGGTTATCTCACAAGGGTTGACCTATGAGCACTTTTTGGTGTGTAGTCAAACAACTAATGTTGCATCCCTCTTGATAGTACGACATTCCTATACTCAAGATTGCAAATAATAAATAAACTCTCCACTTGAGCTTCTATGTCTTCATTGATGCCATACTTGATCAATATCAACTTGAGGGCTTCAACACTCCATTCTAGCTGAGCGAATCCAACTTGAGCTAGTGACTTAGAATTTCCAAGTGTATGATCACGAATCCATACTAATTCATAAGTCACTTCTTCATATATTTCTACAATGATTGAACGCATTGCATTGCTTCACTCGTTATGGCTTGATTAATGCCTAGGGATCAATCCACAATACTAGTTCCTTCACCCTAGCAAAGTTTCTCGGCCACAAGACGACTCTTGTCCTTCACTTTGCTTAGTACCTCGTCACTAGCCATCTAGTTTGATTCCTTCCATCCTATCTTGCCACTTTAAATTTAGCTTTGCTTTGCATCCACATGAAATCCACATTGAAATCCATATCTTCAACTATCCGAGATATATCCAATATTTTCAATTGAGTTGTCCCAATTTTATTTGACAAGCTTCTTCTAAATGAGACCTATCCATAGGCATCAATTCTTGTCTCATTTGCCATTTCTATTTGCTTGTCATTGTCTAAATTAATCACATGGGATCACATCCACTTGTTTGCTTTTGCACTATTAAACCAATAGAGCGCATATTCTTATTAACAAGTACATCACATGAATATCCATAAGAATAATCCCCTGCTCATATACTTAAGCAAACAAGTTAGATTACAAATCATGTTGTCATACAAATCACCAAAACACTTAAGTGACTAGATGCACTTTCATTTACCATAACCCCTGCCAATTTATTTTCAGAGTTTACCCACATACAAATTATGTACACCTATTAATAGAAATATAGATTTTTTACATTTATATACTAATACAAAATAGAATTTTTGCAAGCTCACAAGAAACGGTTGCCTGAATATATTCTTTTATAGCATGCTATATGCAACAAAGCATGAAAGTGCGCCGCATGCAGCTCTACGCGCTTGGGCGCGCGCAAGACACTAGTAGGCTATACATTGGCCGGCTTTGCCGGAGAAATTGGCGGCGAAGACGTCCTCTCCGTCGAATGTATCTGACCTCGTTGTTACCCTATTCGAGCACTACTCAAAACCGTTCTGGTGTCTTAACATTCAGCTCTGTGTGTTGTGCACCAATCCGTTAAGCTGATCATTTCTATATTGATGCGCTGTATGATCATTAGCGCTACCCTTGACTCTGCTGAGCCTATCATAGCTCTGCTTACCCTATAGTTATTATATGCCCTGGACATGACCATAATAAATCCGACATTGATGTTTATAGCACAACTAATTAGTTCAATTAATAACAATGGAAGGAATATTTTTTACATGAAATCCTATCATCCTAGCTCAATCACCAATTTATAATTACCTTCTTGATATACCTTGATTCAGTTTGGGTCTTCGCGAATCGAGCATAGCTCAGCTGAAAAGGTTCTTTGTGGTGGAACTTGTCCACTTGACTTACATCGGTGCTTATATTTTTCTGGATTTACTTTATGCTTGGCACTACGACTTTTAGTGGTAGATGACGTGTGCCCATTGATAGTGAGACGCTAATCGATAACGATATGTCTGTAGTGACTTCATCAATATCGAGATCTGTTAGGGTTGTGTGATTATCTATGTCGCGTCGTTTCTCTCGAGATGTGCTAAAGTTGTATAAACATCTACATCTGTACTGTGTTGTAAAAAAAGATGAGTGTTCCGTTCGGCGCTAATGGCTTATTTTTTCCTTGCATCCTGCCATCCTAACATATGGAGGTAAAATAAAATAGAAAAAAAGCTTTAACGAGCAGTCATGGGTGCATCTAGTCAGAGACTGTAGATTCATCGGAAAGCGTGTGAACTGAGCGATTCTTCCGTGGAACAAAAGCTCATGCCAGCTAGCTATTTGACCTGTCTTTGGAGACGGCCTGATCATCCTTTGTTGGCTATGCAATCCAAGCTCATCTTCCCAATAACCCAATTTATATTAACACCACTCGATCGTCTAAAGAGTTTATCTCAAAATAGCTGTCATGAAAAATGGAATGCACCAAAAGTGTAAATTCATAGTCCAATCGAAGATATCACAAGGAAATGGAGAGATACACGGTGGTTGGTTCAAGTGCTCAAGAACTGAGAACCGCAAATCATAGACAGAGCATTCCCAAACAGATCACACGAAGCCATGCACCACGCCTCACTGTGCATGTGCCGGCATGTTGGGCGCCTTCCCCACCGTGTAGCCGCCGTCGACGACGAGGTTGTGGCCGTTGACGTACTTGGACTCGTCGGAGGCCAGGTAGAGCGCCGCCCTGGCAATGTCCTCCGGCTCCAGCACCACCCCTTCCATCTCGTTGATGCCCTTCTCCACGATGAGCCTGTGCTCCTCGGAGCTCCTCTCCGGGTACCACTCCTCCAGGATGCGCATCACCAGCGGCGTGGCGATGTAGTTGGGGGAGATGGCGTTGACGCGCACGCCGGAGCGCGCCAGCTCCCCGGCGGCGGAGCGGACGAGGCCGATGACGGCCGCCTTGGAGACGCTGTATGGATGGGGCGTGAGGCTGCCGAGCACGCCGGCGATGCTCGCCGTGCAGATGATGCTGCCGGCGCGGCGGGGCGCCATGACCCGCGCCGCGTGCTTCACCCCGGCCACGACGCCCCGGGTGTTCACCGCCACGACGCGGTCGAAGTCGGCGAGGTCCAGCGCGCCGAGGGCCGGGCGCGCCAGGGACCCCACGATCCCGGCGTTGTTGAAGACGACGTCGAGCCTGCCGTGGCGCGCCACGGCGAAGTCCACCGCCGCGGCGACCTGCGCCTCGTCGGTGACGTCGCAGCGGGTGTAGGACGCCGAGTCCGCGCCGAGCTCCGCGGCGAACGCGTGGCCCAGGTCGTCCTGGACGTCGGCGAGGATGACCTTGGCGCCGTTGCGGACGAACTCCCTGGCCGTCGCCTTGCCGATGCCGCTGGCGGCGCCGGTGATGACGGCCACCTTGCCGGCCAACCTTTGAGAGCCTGCAGCCGTGGAGAGGTGTCTGGCGACGCCTGGCAAGGCTGGACCAGCTCTGCTCTTCCCCTGCTGCCTGCAAGCAACACACAAGAGAAGTCATTTTGTGCATGCTCGATCGTAAACCTGAATGAACCCTGGAGCAAGAGCAGAAGCATTATTTGTGGTTGTTCTTGATCAGCGCGCACACATGCAAGAACATAATTAAGAAACTAACTGAAGATATATAGCTACGTTGATGATGGGCGCTAGAGCTATGACTCCTTGAGCAACGCTGAATCCAATCATGCATGAGATGGATCATACCTGAGGACCTGCTGCGCTGCTGCCCTGAAGAACATCTTGAAGAACCGAACCCTGCGCTGCGCTGCTGCTCGATCAGTGGTCAGTGCAACGAGCAAGAATGGATGGATGGATCTGCGAGGCGACGAGCAAAGCAGAGCAGGGCGGCTTTAATAAGACGCCACGCCAGGAGAGAGCACTGACTACCCCAATTAATTGATCATATCAATCAGATAGCGTGTGGCACATGTGAGAGATATGATCGAGTGATTCGAGTTGCTTGAGCCGTATCATGCAGGCAACCTCGGCAGGTCTCGGCGTTCCGCTGCCATAGATAAGCAGCTCCGTTACGGCCTTCCCGGAACCCGGACGATATGTCACATTCTCAGGCCCCTTCTATGTTTTTGCTGGAGCTGCATCAAATTGTTGTGGCGGTAAATCACTTCTACGAGGTTGGTTATGAGAGGTGAATCTGTTTTGTACATGAGACAAGTAAAGCTGATGGAGCTAAAAAATCAACTCCTCCACCTTTAACTCTAACTCCACCCTCGTGTGGAGAGCTCTAACCAAGGGAGCCTCATCGAGAACCACTTGTCAACTAGTGAAGCTGACCTAACCCATGCATGCATAGAAATATAGGATCATGTCCATCCATATGCATGATTCTGAGCCAGATGGAGCAAACCAGCAGGCTGATCGATGTCGATCCGTGCTGCACGAGGAGCTGAGGGAGGGAGGAGCCGATGGAGCGGACTGGCCGGCAAAAGGTCACGCCATATAGTTTTCAGGTCGTTTTTCTCTGGCGCCGCGCGTGGCAACACACACACACACACACACACACACACACACACATATATATATATATATATATATATATATATATATATATATATATATATACAAAATTTATTCTACACATGTGTAGCTACATTCACCTGTGTACGTACAATGGTATATTGATGGTAGTGTAGCTACATGCATATATATATATATATATATATATATATATATATATATATATATATAAAGATATACTCTCTCCGTATCGGTAAAGAAAGACGTTTAGGACATGGTTCGAGTCAAACTTTGAGAATATAAATTATGAATAACTTTTAAGTTGTTAAAATAAAACACGCGTGTGTAGCTGCACCCATATGTGTATCTCATGATACACGATGAATTTAATCCGACGAAGAGTATGCACATGTAGTATGTGATGATACTAGACTATTTGTGATGATATATACGTTGGGTATGTAAGCATACATTGAGTATATGGACATACTATTTTATATAGTATTATAAAGGTATAATTAAAATATATTTAAAAATAGGGTTGATTTTGAAATTTTCTTGTGTAACTCGCTTTGAAGTATATTAGAATTAGTATATGAACATACTAAAAATGATAAACTAGTATGCGGACATACGTACAATGGTATACTGATTGTGGGTATGGCTACACGTATGCGTAGATATACATATATATATATATGTATGCAAGTCGTCGAGCCACGTGCATGGCCGCCCTGGGATTAGAGAAGCTTATCACATCGGATTTCGCCAGATTTATATGTACGTATTATCTATTTTTATATAGCCTTGTTTAGTTCTCAAATTTAGAAGCCAAACTTTGATTTTTGGAAAAAGTCTACTTAACTCCCCACCTATGGGGGGGTGAAACACATCACCCCAACCTATGAAATTGGTTTTTTTACCCCCTCAACTTTCTAAAACCGGACAAATCACCCCCTGAAGCTGTTTTGAACGGCGGTTTGCTACAGTAATTGCGGTTTTGTTTTTTTCTCTTTTTTGTTATTTCGGTTGAATCTTTGAAAAATCATACTAAATCACAGAAAAATCGTAAAATGGAAAATCCTATTTTGTTGGACTTCACATGAGTAGATCTACACAGTGAACATATAATATAGTATGCTTTAGACCATTTTTTACATCTATGAATTAATTACAAAAAAACATAGATCTAAAGCTACAACAAAAAATGTTCTAAAGCATACAATATTATATATTGACTGTGTAGATACTCATGTGGAGTCCAAAAAAATTAGATTTTCCATTTTACGATTTTTCTATGATTTACTATGATTTTTCAAAGGTTCAGCCGAAATAACAAAAAAAGGAAAAAAAAGACAAAACCACAATTACTGTAGCAAACCGCCATCCAAAACAGCTTTAGGGGGTGATTTATCCGGTTTTAGAAAGTTGAGGGGGGGTAAAAAAGCCAATTTCATAGATTGGGGGGTGATGTGTTCCACCCCCCATAGGTGGGGGGTTAAGTAGATTTTTTCCTTGATTTTTTGGGGTACGTGCGTCACCGTAGCATTTCGTTTGTATGCGTGAAAAATTGTCTAAAAATTGATTAATTAGGTTCAAAATGTTCGTCTCGTAGAGTACAATAAAACTATGCAATTAGTTTTTGATTTTATCTACGTTTAGTACTCCATGCATGTGCCGACATTTTGATGTGATGAGAATATTCTTTTTGCATAGTGAACTTTTGGGGTGAAATTTAGGATTTAGCTACGTATACCCTATATAAGAGCATCTCCAAGAGACTAGCCAAATCGTTTTCTAAAGTTAAATTTAGCTATTGTTCTAGAAAAATCGTTTCCAACAGACTCTGTAAACGACTTTCCAAATTTAGTGGCTCTCTGTCCCACCTCATTCGCTAGCTATTTTTAGCTAGCCTACCTCACTAGCCATCTTTACAGAATCTGTTGGATTACTCTGTTATTTGCTAGTCAAATCTATTTTGAAGAGTGGCTAAATCAATAAATTTGACTAGTCCACGGATTCGTCGTCGGTTGGCGTCACGCATAGGCAGCTGTGTATCGGACAAAAACCATATATAAAGGCAGTTACTCATCGATCGCCAGTCTTTTCGGATGGAGACATGGAATCGTACGCGTGTGTTTGTAAAGCGTTGTCGGTATCGCCGGTTTATTGGCCGGCTTGGCGGGCCCCACAGAGAGATTTCAAGAAACTCGTGCTTCACTCTGCCCCAGTGTTTTGTATGTGCATGGCTACTTTTTTTCTTAAGAAAGAAAGTAGGAGCACTGCTAATTTATTTAAGCAAGGAGGAGGAGGTCAATTACGATATGCAGGGGCTCAATATATTACTACATAGAAATAAGAACTCGTACATTGATAACATTGGATACAGATGAAACTATTGCCCAGTCCCGGGCTTTCCAAACGCCATACAGCGCAGATTTACCTCTTCATGGATCAGTGTGAGAAGTTAACTTTATCAGGCCTCAGCTCATGCTCTACATGCACGTACACGCATTGCGCAAACAGGCCACGATGATTAAAAAAATGGAAAAAGGAAAACCCAAGCACCGTGGAGTATGGCAACAGAACAGAGAAGCCCATGTCTCTATGTTAGCTGGGCCGCCCAAAGCAAAACCAGCCCAAGCACTGGCCTGCGGCGCGAACGCAGCGGGGAACGGAGAGTGAGGACCAGACTTTAGTACCACCTCGGCAGAATAACGTCCTAAACACCAGCTTATATAAGCGCTCGAACTAGCTGTGTTGTCTTTTTGGAGACATCCGATAAAATTGGAACGATACAGAGAAGATTAGCTTGACCCTGCGCCAGGACTGACACGCACAAATTAAGAAATGGTCCAAACTTTTTGAGAATTTGCGCATTGGTCCCTGGGTGTGTTGTTTCCCCTTACAGGTCCCTGACGAGTCTTCCTAGCCTTTTTTTCTCCTTACAAAAAGGGTCCGTGATAATTCTTCTTTGGTCCTGGTACTTTTTCGTCCTTTGTACACGCATCATTGAGGAGTTTCTTTTCAGTCCTTGGCTTTATGTTTTGTAACAAAAAGGCCCCGTTTGCTACGTAAACTTTCGTTGCCCCTTGCTACACCAAGAGTCCAGTCCATTCGTGCTGCAGATTGGTGTTGACTTTATATTTTTCCATAAATTAAAAAGGTCAATCTTTGTATCCTGTAATTCTATAAGTTTCCTGACCATTTGTGTTACAAAACTCCTCTAGTATTGCTACAGCTAAAATATGAGGCAACACGCTTTTCACGATGGATCATGTAGATTTTGGCAGCACCTGGCTACTCATGCAGAGCAATATCAGGTCCAGAAAGGTCCCTGCAATTTTTTTGGTGAGATGTTGAACATCTTTTATTTATTGTAAAACGAGCAATTATCCTGGCCAACTCCTAGTTGTTCGTTTGCACTCTTCTTAACAGAACCCAAGGTAGATTAGATGTATGCGGCGGCGCATCATGAATGATGAGGGCAGGTACATTGATATTGTCTAATAGGCGGTCTCATACAGTGACACGTAATCTTGAGACGACTTAGTATTGTTTTCGTTCTTTCGTAGTAATACAATCATATCAATAAAAATCCTACGTGACACTGCATGAGACGACCTATCAGATCGCTGACGTGTAGCAATCTACCTGCCCTGAGTTCTCACTATTGTACAGTTGGGGGAAAAACCAATCGAGGATTATTTAGATATTCAAGAATAAACCCATCCGATTGGCTTTGTGTCCTGCATTTGGATAGACCTGAATGCGCTGTGCAATTTTGTGCATGACCGGCTCATGTCTCCTTGCTGTGGCTGAGACCCCTTCGCTCACCAGCAAATTTTTTTAAAGGGAACCAGCAGTTCAGAAGGCACTAGGAAAGCCACCAAGGGATCAACTCGATCAGGATTCAGGAACCCGGCCCAAAGAGGAGAGGAGAGAAAAAAAATAAAAAGGGGCATTCCGAGAATCGAACTCGGGACCTCTCGCACCCAAAGCGAGAATCATACCACTAGACCAAATGCCCTGTTGATGGTAATGTTTCCATTAAGATTTTATTATATCAAACTAACAAACCGCTTTGTTCAAATCGTTCCACAGTCCATATATAGGACCACGGCCATCTGCCTAAAAGTGTGATTTGGACTTACAGGTTTTACATGACCTCACGCACGTATACAGGCGTAGAGAGACATTTAATAATATGAAACTTAGCTTTGTTTTAGTCGAGCTTGGTCTGATGCGGAAATTTTGAGTCCTTTTACTTTTTTTTCTTTTTTGGGTGGGTCATCAAATAAAGCAAGTGGCATAATAATTACATAAAATTATTTTAGAGGAAATGTTTGTGGAGCAAATTGAAGAAGCATCTAAATAAAGAAGGGCTAGATATATAGGATTTGCCGCTATATCTCCCGCTACGCTGCTAGCATTAGCTTGGGATGGCAGCATATGCCTATGAAGCAAAAGCACCTCCTTTTTTTCCTGATAAACGCACGGTCGGGCAGCTCTTCTCTCTGGCTTTAACATTTTCCACTGACCGTATTCCGGGGATTTCTTTTTTGCACTCTCTTTTGTAAGCCTTTCACCCTTTTTTTTCCACATCCGCCTCCGAAATTGAAACGAATAAATATGTGTTTTGACCTAGCATCTAGCAGGTGTACTACTAGTTTTAAATACTTGCATTGTACGTAGTTCTTATATTTTACGCCAGGGCAGGCGAGACCATCAGTAGCAGCAAGCAATGAGCCGATGACTTTGACAATATATGTGTAATACTCCTACGCGTTATTAGTTGCTAGGTATGGAGTACTTTGTTGGTTCACCTGCAGTAGTCTCCGCGTGCTGTCCACTTTGGAAAAAAGAAGGGATGAGGAGCTAGCTAGTGTACATCTTTGACGCATTTTTTTTTGAAACTACGTCTTTGACACATGCATGGATCAGCTAGTTGTAGCAGTATTGCACCGTCGCTGGTAGAAAATCTCTTATCAGCCTCGCGCGTCGGGAGGCTCGCACACACGCAATATAAGTCACGCAATTTTTTAATGCGTAGATGCACGTACTCGTCCGTAAGGATTCGAATCCATGACATCTAGCCTCGCGCGTTGCTTCCTTACTATTCCATCTATACATCACTTGTGATTGAGTATGAGATGCATTTCTTTTAAAGTAACCCATGGAGGACACTTTAGTACACGAGCCGGTACTAAATGACACACTTTAGTACTAACGTGCACGTCACTTTAGTACCGGCTGGTAACTAAAATGCGACTTTTAGTACCGGCTGGTGTTAAAGTGGCTTCCGAGGCCTTCCCAGTTTAGACCCGGTACTAAACTGGCGGGGCTTTAGTACCGGGTCTTTTTATATCCGGTACTAAATATGGTGGACGAATGTGTGTTTTTAGTAGTATGTCAGGACAATAATCTGGCCACTTCTGTTGACAAGTGTCATGTACTGCATGCATGCGCGCAACTAGCTAGGGCCTTGTTGATCCCAAATTCTACCCCAAAATTCACAATGCAAAAATAAGATTTCCATCACATCAAAATGTCGGCACATGTATGGAGTACTAAATGTAGATGAAATCAAAAACTAATTGCACAGTTTGTTGTACTCTGCGAGACGAAACTTTTGGGCCTAATTAATCAATTTTTGAATAATTTTTTATAAATACAAACGAAATATTACAGTGCACGCACTACGAGGGGCTAAATTTGAGCCGTAAATTTTGCGTCTAAAGCCTAGATTTCCATCGGGTTGGCGGCCGGGGGCAGCAGCGCCAGAAGATCTCTCGATCTCGATCCGCGTGACCGCGTGAGTTCCACTATGGAAAAAGGCAAGATCGAGTCGATCGATCAGCTAGCACTCCCGATGATCGAGCACGCAATTAGGACGACGGATTAATAAGTGTATTATTTACAAAGACGCAACACAAGCAGACTTAATTTGTCAACCATATGAACATCCACCAGAGGTCGACGGCGACCATTGACATGCATGCTTACATGCGACTCGATAATATAATCAGCCGGTTGAGCCGTCACTTCTGCCAACTGTGCCCAAGTTCTACGTACGTACAGTACCCCGACTACTTGGCGTCCGGTGACAAATCTCTACGTACGGAAGGACGAATACTCCTAATCAGATCGATCAGAGCAGAGGATGAAGACCGAAAGCGACAGCAGGCAGACGGCGAGCAGCCAGCCTAGCTTTCCGGACAAAAGCCAACGTCACGTCACTCCACTTAGTTGCATATCTTGGCTTCTTCTAGAAGGCCTTGGGGGTCAGCGCTTCTAGAACGCGGGGAGGCTGCAAGCAATAGAAAGGCAAAGCCGCCTCGCCTCGCCTCGGTACCGGGCGGGCCCCAACTGCCCGCCCTGTCTCTACTACAAATTCGAATCCCAAACAAATTAACCCACCCACTAGCCAAATACTATAATTAATATAATATTTGACATCAGGTTAATTAATTAAGCCCGGCCAAGGAGATTCGTTTCAACTAATTGTATATAATCACGCAATGTGGCGGTTGCTAAATGATATGACTAGTTTACAAATAGAATGATATATAAATTGACACTTGCGTTTCTAGATGGTACGCCACTTTTGAAAATACCACTATACCATTGGCCTTAAACAAAGAAGAAGTCCATGCATCCGTGGAAGATCATAAAATAATTTGCTTCAGCGTTTTTGGTAAAAGTTCTTGCAGAAATAAGTTTTTTTTTTCTTCAGCAGTAGTAGCAGTGCAGTTGTCGAGCTCACCTCTCTCTCTCTATATATATATAAATAGCTGCGGTGTCTGTGTGTCCATGTCGCTCTCGCCACCGCTCCACCGCCCCCGCCATGGCCACCGTGCACCCGCCGCCGCCGCCGCCGTTCGCGCTGCTCCCAAGGCCCCGCGCCGACTCCGACGTCGCCGACATGGAAGACAGCGACACCGAGAGCGTCGCGGAGTCGTGCCCGTGCCCACACGGCCCGTATCCGCGGCGCGCGGCGGCGACCGATGACTCCTCCTCATCCTCCTCCTCTTCCTGCGACGGCGGCGCGTGCTGCCACTACGGCGACGATGAGGGTGAGATGGACGAGGACGACGACGATGGGTGCAGCAGCTGCGTCGAGGGAGACGAAGCCGCCGCCGCCGACGACGACGACTATGGCGAAAGCAACATGGCGGGAAGCGGCGTCTGGTGGGAGCAGATGGCGGCGGCCGCCGGCGGCGGCGCGTTCCCTCTGCCAGCGGCGGCGCCGGCGGAGGAGGAGGACCCGAAGTGCGCGGCGGAGCGGCAGGAGGAGGACCGCAAGTTCTGGGAGGACTGCCTCGCCTCCGGGTATCCATGATGAACTCGATCGATCACTTGACAATGCAAATTGGCATCGATCGCAACATCGCTGTTCATCACGATCACAGCACGACGACGGCAAAGCCAAAAAATCGCCGTGCTCATACATGTATGCCTTTTTTCCTTCTTGGTTTTCCATCTTACGATTTTTTTAGCAAATTTTTGGTTGGTGTATGTTGACCAAAAAGAAAAAAGCACGATCTTGGGAAGGGATCGAGATAGTAGTTGGTGAGGTAGGATACTTGGCTGTTAATTCAACCTTGAACCTAAACCATGAGAAGTAGTATTGCAACATTCATTCTAGAACATGATGATGTGCTCTGAATGAATTGAGTGAATGGAGGAAAAGGTTTAATCACCTTTGAGAAAAGCAGTGGATGCCAACATCAACTGCCAAACCAGAGAGATAGAGAGAGATGTGTGGCAGACAAGGGGAACTCGCTTTCCTCTTCCAACTCCAACATCAGTGGTGGTGTTGCCACCGAATTTCGGCACCAAAAAAAACAGGGCTTGGAAGAGCAAACAAGCCGTGCCTTTTTTAGCTGAGCAGTTTGTGCTGACTGAATATATATATCTTCGTTTTCAGACAGTAAGAGAGTACCAGCTGGTATTCATCTTCGTGGTCCAAGGTTTTCAGTTACTGCATCCAACACAGTTCGGTAACTGTCAGATCACTTCTGGGACCGCTCTAAAAGAAAAAATGAAAATAAAAACAAAGAAGAAGAAATGGATATGGAAATTGTAATAACCACTAGTTGACGTACAGAATGGGTTTGGTGTTGTAAAGCGACGTAAAGGAGGCAAAGCGATGGCTTGTACTGCCACGAGATGTGTGGTTTTACTAGATTTTTTTCAGTGACTGTTTTTCAGCGGGTCTAATCAGCTGCCCAGGCCCTATGGGAGCTTTTCTGAAAGACGCCATATGATGCCACACATGTGCAGGATTGTACAATGAAACTTCACGGTGCTTGCAAGATACAACTGATTGCGAATGGCACGTCCATTTCTGCCCCCCTTCAATTTCAATTCAAGTTCAAACATCTCTTTAGTAGACTTCTGGTAGGAAAAAAGAAGTTTTAGACTTCCCGTTGCCACAGAACTCAGAAAGGAAAACTTTTTAGACTTGTGTCACGAAAGATGAAGGAAAAAAAACTCTTTAGACTCCAGATGTAGAGTGATCTGAGCTAGGGAGATGGCAGCCATGTCTATTTCTTCAGTTTTCCTACCCTTTTCAATGCTAGTGCAACGGGACATACTGATTGCAGAGACACAGACGAGTGCTCTACCTGCCCTTTACGATGACAGCGCCCAACCCGTTTTGAAATCAAGGAAGAAACCTTCACAATCAGGACAACGCTAATTATGTCTTTATGAATTGGCATTTGGTGTAACCAGAAACTTTGGACCACATCAACAGCAAGAAACTGCAGTTATTAGGAGGCCGTGATGGAAAGCAGCTGGAGAACCATCCATAGCCATAACCTTTTCCTTATGCTCCATACCAAAAGAAATGGATGGTCTCCCCTAGAGTTCTAGCAGAACACAAATCTGGAACAGAATCTATTCTCAAATAGAAAATAAAAAATAAAGTAGCCAGCATTTATTCGCGTGCGATGCCCCCACAGTTATTAGGACAAAAACAAACTGCAAAAGAGGACATGTTAGTGGCTTGAATCAGACTGAAGCAGAAATGCACCAATAAGAAATAACTAGGCCATGAAAAGAACAATCTTATGAATGAGTACATGGGATGAATTATTTCACTTGCTGACTTGATAGGCGACACTTTTTATTCAGTGTTCAAAGAACTTCACGGGAGTAAGAAATTTCTAGCTGAAACAACATAAACCCAAACCGGAATGGTAATGCAATGTGCCGCCTTATTCTATTTACTTGTAATCGTGGTTGCATTCAGCTGTTCTTGCTCCTTTCCTAAGCTTTACCGTTCAACTGCACCTTAGACAACTTCTCTCCACTTTCATCGACACCTTCCAACTTCTTTCCAGGGAAGGACCTCCCGCTGCTTGTGACAAGCTCCTTGATGGTTGCTTGAATGTCCTTGTCATCCAACAGAGACTCCAACGTCACATGGACACCTGAAAATGGTGGGGATAAGTTAGATCCAAGAAAAAGAAACACCTTTTCCAGATTAAGTTTACAACAGGAGTGCGAATCGCATGTGGAACTTGAGAGATGTCTCTTTAGCTTAGAAAGCTAGGCCAATGGCCCATATGAAAATGATGGTATCCTAAAAGTTTGCTCTCTGAGGTATTGTTTATTCAATCACTCAAAGTTGATAGGCTAGCATTGTATCATGCCTCCAAATATTAAATTCAGCTGTTGTGCTGCCTCTCTTGATTGAGTCTAGACTAAGTGGTTAAGTAGATAGTAGCATATATACTGAACAGTGTATGTTTCAAACAACAGATACATCATGCAACTCATCTAACATCACGATACCAAACCGTCAAAAACTAAAACATGCCTATCACCATCATGTCAATAAATTGAATGGGAAGCTTTTCCTCAAAAGAAGACGTCATTTCAAGAATAACCTTTTTTAAGTGAAAATTTGGAATGCCTTATTTGATGAAGAGGAGGAAAATGATAAAAATTGACTTACGGAATCTCCAGTAGTGCTTTGGGTTAGTGGGGTCATTGATTGTTTCCTCTGGTGCTGGCCTTGTGGTGTACTTGTCTTTCAACGCGAGAAGGTCCTGATAAATGCCAATCCCAAAGTATACTAGTCAGCTTATTTCAGTTGAGGAACTGATCTGTGATGTCAGTTCAAGTTCGGTACCTGAAGCGGAAAGATTGCCCACATTGATGGAGCATCAAAATGCTGCTGAACTATGAAGTGCACTACTTCTGGGGTGCAGCGAGATGGGGGCTCTTCATCACTGCCAACTACACTCTTGTAGAAACGACTTCTTCTTCCTTCATCTTCTTCCCACCAAGCACGTAATGTAGAGCAATCATGACATGAGGGAGCACAAACCTGAAATACCCCAGCAAAAATTGATCATCAAATCAACGTCTGAATCTCTATACTATTTTCAGTTAGAATATACTTTTCATTATATTTCCAACAGTATCTGAGTGTAATACTGAAAGGACAGAAACACACCGTCATATAGCTGTACTGGGAAGGAATACCAAATTCCAAATTTGGTTCACTGGGCATTCTTTGGATACGCAAGCCAATCAACCCAAGTTCTTGCATAACCTAGCATGTCAGAAGTTATTATTATTTATTAACAGTCAGTAAAAATCAGTAAATTAGTTAACAACTTAGCATGTCCATAAAAGGGATCATACAGGGTGAACACAAGCAGGGATAAGACCAAGGTCTTCTCCACACGCCAACATATCCGATGAGTTCAACAGGACAGGTAGAGTCTTCAGTGCATTTTGACGCCATAGATTTTCTTGGCGAGCAAAATAATAGTCATAGTACAATCTTCTGAGGACATTTTTGCTGTAAAACATTGTTCGATGAGAGGATGAAATAGTCCACAAAGCACAAACACAGATTTGGTTACAACACATTGCATAAATCAAGAGTAAATAGCAAAGCCTAATGTGTTGTTAGCTAATTTTGTTTTCCTGAACATGCTGCCTGCTGTAAAGATACTAATGTAATAATTTCATTTTCTGGGAACCGAATTGGTTACCTAAAGAGCTGTGGATAACAAAGTAACATAGCAAAATTCACCTATGTGGTTACACTATATATTTTATTAACATTTAGTACACTAGAGCAGATTTACAGACTACATCACAAGTGGATCAAGGCACCATAACTTGAACATGGAAATGGAAAAACTATAGTTGAGAACCATTAACATTACCTGTGTTCATCTAGGTCCTTAAAACTTGAAGTATCTTCCAGGTTGAAACGGGGATAAAATTTTGTGGGGTCCTCTGGATCTCTGATAAGGACAATATTCTGCAGAACAGACAGTATTTAATCCAAATTGGAAAAGAGCTGTATATATTAGGAGAACATAACATGGAGAATAGAGTGTGTCAACAATAAAGCAAGAAAATCAAAACAGAAGACCCATATTACCTGTAGTAAATCGAAAAGACCACGGCGGGTACTGTCTTCTTTCTCTAGCCATAGTGACTTTTCAGGACTTGTTTTAATCTTTGCAATAATCTTTTTCTCCGTGTTGCAATCTTCTTTAAACTATACAAGTGAAGCAAAGAATAGAAAGCACAGGAGATCAAAGTTAGTAACATTTTGAAATGAAATTGCATTAAAAGCACACATAATTTAGAACACAAAATACGTTTATGTCGAGATTTGCAACCCACTCTTAAGTAGCTGATATGTTCTAGATGAAGAATACGGGTTGTTGCATTACCTCATAACACTGCTTCTGATACTCATTTAGAAAATTGGCTGCAATGACTGTCCAAAAGGATCCAAACTTCTCCTGAAAAAAAAAAGAGAAGAAATTTCATGATTGCGCCCTAAAATTTCATTTAAAAGAATTCAGAAACGTGAACATCATTTTAAACACAGCAACCTCAAGAATTTCCTGTCGAATGTATGGTCGGCTCATTCGATCAAAATCCCATAGGCCTTCACTTAGAAGCTCCTCCTGAAAGTCAAGAACAAGTTAGATAAATTATCTGAAGGTTTTCTCTAGCCCATTCTAGTTTTGTTCAACAGATACAGAAACTAACCTGACTAAGAGGAATCGAAGGTCTGAATTTACCAACTAAACCTGTTGCAGCATGCTCTGGAAGCTCCCATATCCTAAAGAAACCCAATATGTGGTCTATCCTATATGCAGTGAAGTACTTCGCCATCTGCAACATGCTAATAGGATATGAATAATAAAAGGAAAATATGAGCAGTCAGACATACAGCAACAAATATGTTAAATAACCTGTGTCAGACGAGCTCGCCACCACCCATAATTATCCTTTGACATCTCCTCCCAGTTATATGTAGGGAAGCCCCAATTTTGTCCATTCTTGTCAAAATAATCAGGAGGTGCTCCAGTAGCAGTATTCATGCGAAACAAAGTTGGGTATACCCAAGTATCCACACTATTCCTATCAACACCGATAGGTAAATCACCTTTCAGGATAACCTTTTTCTTTCTTGCATATGCAGCTGCCTCTGATAACTAAAAGCACGAATAAAAAGTTTCAAAAATATATTGATGAGAGTCATTCGATGAGCAGTTCAGAATGGCAGCATTAACAGACAATACTTACTTGCATATATAGATGGTACTGAACATAGTAATGAAAACGTATAACGTCGTGGTGCAGCGTACCTTCAGAAATAAGCTTCTCTAGCTGAAATATATTACAGAAGGAAACCATCTTAGCGCTCAATGCAATGATCAGTTCTTAGCAAGCTATAGTGCCTGAAACAATCCAAGAACCAATACAGAATAATAGTTTCAATACCTTCTCCTTGGAAAACTGAGAAAATCGACCCCATTGGCTGTGGTCAGATGTCTCGAAAAAGTCGCGCAAAAAGCAAAATGCCGCATATGGTTTCAACCATTCCTATTAGAACACAGTATGAAAGCTTATCACATACAGTTTGGAATAGGAAATCATGATAAACAAAATGGCAGTGAATGTACCTCGTTTTCAGATAAGAACTGCTTGAAAGAACTGGAATTTAGCACTTTGTCCTTCTCTAAATTGAATATTTTCCTAGCAATAGACAACTTTGTGGACAATGTTGCCTCGTAGTCGACGTCCTAGTTTCCAGGTCATTTTCAAATTAGGGAAATAACTAAATATTAGACATTTACTTATACAGCTTCAAGAATCGACACCAATATGCAAATGCACTAACCTTTTTATCCAAATCCTTCTTTGCCTGCTGAATTTCTTCCTGTAATAAATTTCAAGTCAAGTACTAAATGAGGTGAGGGACAACTCATTCAAACATTTAGTGAAACGTAAACACAACACAGCCAATACATTGAATAAATATGGAAGCATAACAAGGGTATTACCTTAACATCCACTGGAATTGCATCAGAAAGTGCTTGTACTCTCAGGTACAAGGGGTGCAACGCAAACACAGAGAGCGAGCTGTAAATGAACACACGAGGGGCATTGCTCCTTATGTACTCCAGAAAAAACCATCACTATGAAAAGGACTCTTTTGTAATGAATATTAACCGCACCTGTATGGATAAGAATCCCACCACATCCCATGAACTGAAGTATCATTGATTGGAAGGAGCTGAACGAGATGGAAGCCTGAATTGACTGCCCAGTCAACAAGAAGTTTAAGATCCAGAAATTCTCCAACACCAAGGTCCTCATCCGATCTGATTGAAAACACAGGTACGGCAACGCCAGCACCCCTCCATGGTGCATCCTGGTAAGTGCAGCTGAAACATCAGTACAAATAGGTTGTGTATACTGCATACTGATTCTCAGATTTCTAGGTGAAGTATGGAGTTCCATGGTTCTGTCAAGCACGTGTTCATGTATACTGAATGCTATTAATCACCTATAATGCATCATAGCATGGCCAATCATTTCTAATTTAAATGGTCAAGAAATTACTAGAAGCTCTCAAACAATAAACTATGCATCTTTTTTGCAGATAAGCCGATTGGATACATTACCCTGAGGGCACCATCAGATAACACAACATATCTGGATTGCTTGGGTGATGATAAATCAAAATCAACCTCCCTGTTTGGACCTAGCTCCAATGAAGGATTTCCTGATTGACTGATTTGACAGTATTTGTATGTGGAAAAGATGTTAAGGACAATCATTCTAAAAAAGTGTTATGGACAAGATATTAGCTAACAGCTAAAATTTGATGCATTGAGGAATACCGGCAAAACAAACGGCACATCAAATAAAAAAGTTATGGGGACAATCATTTGCCAAAGGATATTTTACGGGGAACTCGGACTTCCTCAAAACACAGTTAGCTTTCCACAAGGAATCTCCAACATAGCTCAGCTTGAGACCATCTTGAGCTCGCCATCTTCCTAATTGGGGATTACTTCCAGTGACGACGACCTAAAATTTGTTATCAGCACACGTGAGGGACACCAGCAAGCAGGTACAAATTAATTAATTAACTATGATATTCATTAAAAAAATATTGATAGTTCATAAAAGTAAGACACCTAGGAGTGTACTTACAGTAGAGCCAGATACAAGTCGAGGACAGCTAATTACGAACTGGACAACGATATCTGCTCAGGGAAAATATTGTACAAGACACATAAAAAATGATAAGCTCATGCGGTGCTCTTAAAATAGAAATTTATTCCTTATTTCTTTTTTTATTCCCTTTTACATTTTTTTCAGGTGAATATGCCCTAGAGGACAAACTGTCATCTAGTGCATATTCATCTGAATTGTTGTCATCTCATATGAATTAAACTAGAAAGAGGTTGAACCTCAAATTCTGCAACAAAGAATACCAAGACATGAATTATGGATTAGCCAAATTTATTTTTGTTAAACTCCAATCTATGCTGTTCGATGAAGTTTCACCGTTTTCAATCATTTTCACTAGAGATGCACCATAAATGCATACCCCATGTATGTTTTCAAAAGAAAATTTCTTTTGTTCAGAAGCCACAGCCCCCAAGGATTGGACATAACTGGGAACTTCCTTTTAAAATACATAAGAAGCAAAAGACATCATCTGAGTGCTCTACACATTTAGAGAAGTATGAAGATTTTTCAAAAAAAAAAAGGATCAGCCTGTTTTCGTTTGATGTATTTATTGCGTGACAAAATATCGCACATTTGTAGACTGAACACTCTGAGCACAGTCAATTGATTTTTAATATAAATGATACCTTCAGGATCCAAACTTTTGTTGAGGGACACGGACTGCAATTCTTTTTTAACACCTTCAGTATCATTGAAAACGACATTCTTGAATGCACTTCTAAGGAAAAGCGCTTCAGAAGCATCCTGAATCCAAAGAAAGACTATTTGTGAACACATTATAGAGAAACAGAGCAAAAGGCTTCTTTATGTCCAACATAAACAAAAAAAAACAAGAAACGTGTATGGCATGAGCTTGACAAACAGCAATGCCATAATCAGCCTTCTATAATATACTATAAATATAGTAAAGCCACCAACGGTAGATACAATTCATTCAGCTCAAAATGTAAGAGCATGTTTTGCTGCTATTTCTACTGCTTACTGTTGAGCACAGAAATGTACACTAATGGTAAAAATGATTAGTACCTGCCACCAGTCACGGATTTCAATTACGTCTCCTTCTTCAGCACCCTCTGGCAGGACAAGTTTCCTTTTCTCCCCAGACTCCCATCTCAAAACATTCCTGTTGTCATCCACTACATAATATTTGTACTCACTGGTGAAGCTTGCAGAAACAGACACTGTTCCACACCAGATTAGCTCATTATCCTGATGGACTGGAATTAGAGATAGTCCTTGCTTGACATTCCACGAGCCGAGTGCTGGCTCCGAGCCGGCGATTAGAAGACTCTGCCCCCACTGTGTGTAATATGGTAATTTGAACAGCAAAGTCACTGTACTTAGAGATTTCTTTCCAGACGTTGCCCCGGAGCTCGACATGTCTTTGAACAGGAAGAGAGAGAGAGAGAAATTAGGAGGCTGAATGTATTGATGTACGCATACAAAAGAAGATTTGCAAGACTAAGCACTAAAGAATGAATCCCCTTGCTGACAGCATCGATTGCGATCTACGATAGGCTCACATCAATTTTCACCCAAAAGATCAATCAAGAATAATCCATAAAATCATTGGTTCCACCATACAAGATCCCACACATACATTCTTCTTCCTGTCCTGCCTCCCTCCCCTGCCCGCTCCTTTCCATTTCCCCAATAATAAACAGTGCACGAGATTCAGGAATCGGAATCCATTAAAAAAAAGAGGCTTGCCCAGATTCGTCGAGCCAAGAAATCCCCCACATTCCTACATGGCTAGGCCTTCCTATCCAACAACTGCAATGGCCAAGGCTACCCAGAACCAGGGGAGCTCCATGTAGCACAGGGCACCAGATCAAGCACAGCGAGAAGATACCAATCGGAGAACAGAGAAGGGCGCAGGGGTTACCTTCACAAGGCACGAGCTGCGGCAATGGCGACAAACAAACGACCAGGCAATCAGCAACCGAGGAGATAGGGAACAGAGCGAGCGAGAGAACGGCAAAGGCTCTCCCTTCCCAAAGATAGAAGACGACGCGAGGGGTGTGGAGGCGAAGGCGACGTTTACGACGGGGGAGCGCTAGCCTGGGAAAGCGTCGCCGGCGACTGCAGTGACAGCATAAAAAAGGAGGCTTTTTCTCTGGTGGCCTCTCCTCTCTTCGTGGATCCGGGCGGAACGCTTCCCGATTCGGCGATTCCTAATTTCTTTGAGATTTTACTTCGAAAAAAGATTCCTAATTTTGAGACGGTGACACCGCGACACGTGAAGACGAAGCCTCGTCAGTCAGTGCTCGTCAGCCTCTGAACTCTACCGCGCCATGCTGCCGCCAGACGACGCCTAGATGCGGCACCGGCACGAGCGCGCTGCAACTTGCTCAATGGATGGAGAGGGAAATGAGATATTTTCTTTTCCTTGGGGGGTCCCTCGGTGAATGTCTCGATCTGATTATTGGTTTGTCGCGTTGAGAAGCTTGGTTATTTAGGGAAAGTGATGGCTGGGATGGCATCCGGAAGATCTATCTGCAGGGGGGTGTGGTTTTTTTTTTGAACAAACGCGAAGTGGGCAGCGAATCTGGATCTGTCACTGGCTTATCTGAAGTCTGTCGTTAGAATTATTAAGCCCTTATTCCAAAAAGCAACTCTAAAGTTCACTATGCAAAAAAAAATTCTCATCACATCAAAATGTCGGCCCATATATAAAGTACTAAATGTAGATAAAATCAAAAACTAACTACACAGTTTTATTGTACTATACGAGACAAACATTTTAAGCCTAATTAATCAATTTTTGGACAATTTTTTACACCTACAAACGAAATGTTACAGTGACGCAATGATTACGAAGTGACACCAAACCCCAAATCCCCACCCCAAATACGCATCTAAACAAGACCTAAGTGTTTAGGTGCAGATCTGAGAATCAGTGCTTAGTTTTTGCTATAAACGGCAAAAAATGAAAGGGGATGGGAGGCATCAGGCATGCAGATTCTGGAAAGGATTAGTTAGTTAATTACTCTTGGAGAATGCTGTCGGAGTTCTACAGGTACATGCTGAGTTGCTGACAACTTGTCCAGCACAAGCGCGCATCCAGTGACCCAGATCCATCTTTAAAAAGGTTTATCAAGATCTGATCTGACATGGACTGCAGTGTCGATTTTTGCTCTTCCCTTGGATGCAATGAGCTGCTACATTTGTACTATAACACATGAAGGGGTAGGTACTTTCCTAAATAGCACAAGCGGTATGTTAAAATCTTGTCTCGTCTTGCCCATGCGATGTGTAGATACTCCTACGTACAGTATCAATTTTGCAAGCAGTGATGGGCAGTATAGATGATAGCGCGATCCTACAGTCATCTGGAATCTCCATGGCCATGTTTTGCACGACAACGGCGCGCGCGCATATATATAGACGATGGGCCTCGTTTAGTTCTAAAGTTTGGAATGTCAAACTTGATATTTTATTATTAATGCGTCTCTGTATCATTTCGTTTATATTTGTGAATAATTGTTCAAACATTAATTAATTAGGCTCAAAATGTTAGTCTTGTAAAGTACAACAAAACTGTACAATTAGTTTTTGATTTCATCTACATTTTGTACTCTATGAATATGCCAACATTTTGATGGGACGAGAATCTTTTTTTATAATAGAATTTGAGACTAAATTTGAGTAACTAAACAAGGTCATAGTCACAGGTGGGTCCGTCCTTGGCAGGTGGCTGGTGGCTGATGCTGGTTCGTGCTGAAAGAAAAATATTGTTGGCTGACCGGTGACTGATGGCTGATGCTGATTCGTTCTGAGAGAAAAGTAGCGCTGGCTGGTGGCAGTCAAACGAACTGGAAGCATTTTTGCCTATAATTTGGCGCTACGTGATGTTGTTGTCTCTTTCTGGCGTCTTCTGTCAGGTGCCACCGGGAGTGACGACGGCTCTACTGCACCTGTGTGTGTGACCGACGGCAATGCAAGCACTCGCTGAGGCCGGCGGTGGCGAAAGACATGGCGGCACGGCTGCCTGAACTGCGCCGCCCTGCCGATTTGCTGGGGGTGCCCGGCGGCGGAAGAGGAGACCGATGGGCGATGGCAAATGGGCTACAAGGCGGCTGGTGCTACCTTGAAGGCCGCGCAACATTTCGGGGCTGCTGGTGGGCCGTCGTCGTAGCCGCGCCAGGCGGCCCGACAAGCCGAGGCCCGTGAACTCCATAAATTGTTCGCCGTCCGTGTTTTATTCAACCCCGTACTCCGTGCTTTTTTGCATGCACCTGATTTGTCTCCCGATCGAGTTGTAAATTCCTTGCTCGTCGCGGCATTGTATTCGGACAAAAAACCATGGCGAACGGCGGCGACGTCCCCGGGCCGCCGCGGGCACAAGCATCGGAAAGCAGGGGAGGGCGGCTGAAGCACCAGACTCCCTGGCTCCCGCTCGACATCGTGGTGGAGATCGCGGTGCGCTCCGACCCGGCCACCCTCCTCCGCTGCGCCGCGACGTGCACCGACGTGCGCCGCCGCCTCGGCGTCGTCGTCGCGGACGGCGGCGGCCGGGCCTTCCTCCGCCTCCGGCACGCCGACCGCTTCGTCCCCTCCCTCCTGCGCGGCCACGTGGAGGCCCGGAACCTCGGCTTCTACAGCAACGCTGCGGAGCTGTTCCTGGTGGACACCGCCACCGCGGAAACGACGGCAGCGAGGCTGCTCACCGCCGCCGATGGCTTCCCTACTGCTGCCGGCACGACCATGTTTCGGCGGCACATGCCCGTGGCCTCACGCGACGGGCTTCTCCTCGTCCACACGACTGACGGGCAGCCGCCTAAGTCGGAGCTCCGCGTGTGCGATCCGGCCACCGGCCGCAGCCAGATTCTCCCTCCCGAGCCGGCGTTCCCTGGGTCTGAGCCGGCGGCATCACGTGGGACTGCACGAAAACGCTGGGAGCCGTACGTTTTGCTCGTCGGCGATGGCGACGGCGCCGCCGGTGGCATCCGGCCTTTCCAAGTGCTCAAGGCGAACCTAGTGATGTCCAAGCACCACCGCTATCTGCAGACGCAGACCTTCTCGTCGGAGACCGGCGCGTGGGGCAGGTACACTGAGATCCGGACTCCTCATTTACATGGCAGCTCTCTGCTATGGGGAGGAAAGCCGCTGGTCGCCGGCGGCGCGGCGCACTGGCTGTGCATCACCGAGATCGGGAGCTACGTCGTCAAGCTCAGCATCAGGACGGCACTGCCGCAGTTCCCCGTTCCGACAGTATCGGGTTAGATTACCTGCTGGCGACAACGGCGCCGGCGGCGGGCGGCGGGGAGCTCATGGTGCTTGTCGCGGACAGCAAGAAGATATGCGCGTGGGTGCAGACGAAGCCGCCGCCGCCGCCGCCGGCGACGGCGACGAAGTGGATGTGGAAGCAGCGGCCGCAGTTGGTGATGGGGTACGAGGCGATGATGCGGTTCGCGAACATGCAGTGGGTGGGGACTTTCCTTGTGAAGCTACACTGGTTCGCCGAGAGGAGTGGCTTGGTGCTCTTCAGCAGCGCTGGGTACGGGCAATTCTGGCTGGATCTCCGATCCATGGAGGTTGTAAGGTGCCTCCCTGAGAGTGGTAGCCCAGGCACGTATAGGACCGAATGCTTGCCCTATGAGATGGATTTGTCATCTTGGGCTCCAACGTTTACTAGTACGTTTTGAATAGTTAAATTTGCTGCATTAGATTCTAGACTAGATAGTGATCTCATGACTATGTTGCCCATACGTGAATCCTAGTTTCATGATACCGTGGTACTCCTTTCGTTTATGTTTTGTATATAAGGTGCACATGCATAGATATCAAAATTCAATCAAACTTTAAAATTTCTAACTAATAATTTTTAACTTGAAATGATTGAATTTGTAATCAAATATATTTTTCAGTTGTTATAAGCTTATAACAATAAATAATATAACTAATAAGATAAATAAATAGTTAAAGTGTGATCTAGAAGACCCTGTCAAGTCAGATCGCGCCCTACAAACATGAACGGAGGGGGTACCCCGTGACTTAGGAAATGCAAAGCACCGCCTCCTAAAATTTCTTATGACATTTGATCATTTTTTTTGAACGAACTACACTCGACGAGTGCGTTTCTATTGATATAGCAGAAAATACAAGACTACGACCCTGGAAGGCCATAGACAGGAAACTGAAAAGAAAAAGAAAACAACAAACTCACCCGGTTGGTTTGGGACATCAACACAGATTACCGCTCAACTATACTCACTGGCCAGTTGGATTGGGACATCAACACGGCCCAACACTACTCACAACGATGACTGAGGAGACAAAGCACAACCGCAGCTTCCACCGTCAACCGCACTCCTGCGGGTATCGAAACAGCGCTGATATAGGAACAGAGGGGGCAGACATCACCGCACCAAGAGGGCCACCGCCGTGCAGGACCCAACGCCGCAATGCTGCTGCACCCGAACCGACCACCCGACGGCAGGAAAAAGCACCGAGTCCAGAGTAACCCAACGCGCGGGGGCCTCGCCACTTCCGTCGTTGGACGCCTCTCTCACGTGCGCGGGGACCTCCAACCCGCCACTTAGCACGTCTCTCTCGTGCGCGGGGACCTCCAAACCCGCCACACGGCTCCACGCTCAGGACTCGTTCAAAGGATTGCCGCCAAGGTAGCAAGAAGAGGTGCCCCGCCCCCGGGAAACTGTATCAGGCCGCAAGACCACAACCGTGGTTCGACATCATCATGTTGCTTTCCCCCTCGCTCGAAGAAGCCGCCATCAAGCCAGAAGACCGAAGATGTCACCCAGACCGTCTTCCGATGTTGTACCGCTCCGGGTGTGTTCAGCCATGCTGAACAACCCGCCGCGATCCGTTGCAGGCCAAGTCATCACCGGTTGTCGTTGCCGCAAGCATCGTCCATCAACGCTATCTCGCACCGCACTGGAGATTGCCATGCAACACCAGGCGTCGCGGAACGCTGCAAGCAACCGAACAACAACCGAACGATGACCCCCGACCGCCAACAGGAGAGCAGTCGTCTTGGCGTGAGGTAGGCAACCCCCGTTTCACATGCCCTCCGACAGATTGTCGCCACCGACCAAAGCCACCGCAAGCAGCAGACCGGCTATGCCACATTGTCTCTAGAGACGACGCCTCCAGGGAGGTCGCGACGCCCACAGGCGCCACCGTCGCTCGTCCAGGAGCTGGACCGAGTTTTCACCCAGAGACCGCATGCAACAGGGTTGCAACTCCAAAATGACGCCCTCAACAGGGGAAACGTGATGAGGACATGACACCCATACATATGTCCATGAGGGGTGCATGGGGTGGAGAAGGAGACCCACATGGTTTTCCAAGTCAAGAAGAAGGCCCAAGGCTAATCCGATTCGAGTCCCCAAGGTGGAGGCCAAAAAAAACTCAAGTTCGAGTCCGCCTCAGAGTCCAGGAGCAGCCCGCACTAAATTCGTCGCCCAGGTCGCATACAGGCTCGGTTTTTGACGTTCTATATATTCTTGGAAATCTAAGGAGATAAGCTTTCCAATGGCACCGGTCCCACCTCAAAATTCCTTCTGAGTCATCAGAAATCGTCGAAACAAGTGGACGTCCAGAATCTGCCAGGGTGCTGCGCCGCCATCTTTGGGTTGTTGGCCCGTGTATCGTGTTGGGGTCCATTATGGATGTGGTTAGGGGGTTTTGCTTAGATTAATCTGTTGAGAACAGTTTCGCCGTTCGTCGGTTTGTAGAACCCCAACTATCGTGCTTAATCATTCATCCGCAGTGTCACTTTATATTGAGAGCTGCGTTCTTTCGAGTTTTTGCTTGTGTTCTTCGTTTCGCAGGCAGGGATTAGCCTTCTTGGCGAGGTCAACCGGGTTGTGACACGGTTGATAACCAGAGGAGTCATGATACTAAGATTGCAGAGTTCGAGGTTGCTGACTTGAAGCCGGATCGGTGTGTCGTGCTCCGCCCAAAACGAGTTATCCTTCACCTGACGGAAGATCGGGAACCCCAGTTTCCATCAAGTGGTATTCAGAGATAGGTTTACCGTCAGGTTCATCCTTTCTCCTGTGTCCTATAGTCCAGAAAATAGCCCTACAAAAATATTTGTCATCGTATTCCGCTGTCCTAGTACCCCTTTTAGCCTTTGCAATTTCGTTTCAGTTTCGCTTTGTTGAGTTTGTGTCCGTGGTCAAGTCTCGTTGCTGGTTTTGGTTGTGTTCGTGTCGTAGTTCAATCGCCCGTTGCTGTGATTCGATTGTTTCCGCCGCTATCCCATCCACGTTTAGCCATACAACAATTCGAGCCACTATATTACTCGATTTGCCTCGCTAGCCGCCTTGTGTGAACTCTCGCCGTGCAAGCCCTAGATAGGTTGCAAGCCGTTTTGATCGCCTTTGCATTGCATACTTGATCCTTGTTTCATCTGGCGAATACCTATTGCTTGCTGCCGCAGACACTAGGAGGAAGTTTACCCTAGCCGCTGTTGTTTTTCGTGCCTTTGGAAAACATAATTTGAGATATCTTCCATAAAACAGTCATAACTTTTCACTCGGTGCTCCGTTTTGGCTCAACTTTTTACAGTAGATTCGTAACTCCATTCGGAGGTGACCCAAGCCAGCCTTTGGCTTGTTTGGTCGAGTCAAAAATTTCAAAAAAACCCAGGAAGATAAAGAAAAAATGGATCAAGTTGTTTTCACCTTTTCAGGAAATGTTCTTGATTTTTTGTAGACCGCATCCTAGCTCCAAAAAAGTTGCAAATTTATGTGGTTGGAGCTTTTGATATCCTTGTTCAGAGAAAAATATAAAAACAATAGTTGAGAAAAATAAAACATCTTAATTCCTACTAGTCCTACAGAGAAATTGCTGAAAAGATTAAAAAAACCATTGCATAGAGTGTTGTTTTGCTTGTTTTGTGAGCTTTATCCATCGTTTCTTGTTCCAACTTGTTGTGCTACGCCTAGGACACGTCTGAGCCAGCAATTGTGACTTGTGCTTTGGATACTTATTGAACTTTGCTATTCTGCATTCGTTATTTGCTACTTCTTGCTACATATTTGGCCTTTCGAGCTCCACAAACTATACTTCAGGTCAGTGCAGCGAAAGACCCTTGCAATCTTGGTACTACTTCCTCACAGGTATCACGAACCAGCCATCGGTTGTACCATCCACTGTTTTGCTTTTGTAAGAACATTTGTAAGAATTTGGTAAAACATGTGAGAGAGTATTTCCACTGACACACATATAGTAGTTGATAGGGATAACCTTTTGTGTTTTCTCTTGTCTACATACTAACAATGGTAGGGAGCGATGAGATTGTTCGAGAAGTACTAAGTTCTCAAATGGAGAAAGCGGAGCAAAATCAATTCAACAATTTATTCTAGATTTTCTTTGTTGTGATGGAGAGACGTTGCCGAGTCATCATTGATGGTGAAAGTTGCAACAACCTTGCAAGCTTAGAGCTGGTTGAGAAGCTTGGTTTGACCACAAAGCCACGTCCACATCCATACTACATGCAATGGGTAAATTCTTATGATAAGATAAAAGTAACTGAAATTACACATATTAAATTTAGCATTGATTCTTATAAGGATAATGCTGATTTTGACATAGTACCTATGCAAGCATGTCATTTGTTGCTAGGCACGCCTTAGATTAATATGAATAATGTGGTACACAAAAATGTTGGTAATAAATATTCCTTCAAGTACAACGGTAGAAAAATTACACTTCTACTTTTGACTATTGCTGAAATTTTAGAAGCTGATCTCCAAAGGGCGGAGAGAAGAAAAAGTGAACCTTTTAGAAAAGAATGGGTTGTCTTCGATGACACAACGAATTCATCTAAATCTGAATTTTTATAAAATGAAGATATTATTTTGCCTATTGTTGGAACTGATACTTTGCAGCATTTACATAATGAAAATGATCATACAAAAGAACATGAACATGTAAAATTTTCTAGTAAAAGCTCTCTTGATGTACTGAATTTGCCCTCCAATGATGCAAATAATGCTATACTAGAACCTTCTGTTATATTACCTTTGTCACAAGTAGAGAAGGAGCATGATACTTTTGATTTGAAGCAATATACATGTGCTGAAAATAATACTATTATGCCGATTACTTGTGCACATGACGAACTGAAATTATTATCTTCTTTAAACACTTTGGGTTATGTTGAGTTTGATATTTTATGTGCTCTTAGTGGTTTGGAAGAGAAATTTAGATGTGTTGAGTTGCTATGTTTGTCTACTTGTACATATCATTTTATTGGCAAATATAATTGTAAAGGAGAGTATATGGTGCATCGAGTCTATATTTGTGCAAATCTGAAATCTCCTTTTGATGTACAAGATTGTGATCAACTAGATTGTCTATCTAGTTTTACTATAACGAACCGGGTTCACTTTCAAGAAGAGGAGCATTGTTGGCTGTTACCTATGTGTGCTAGTGCTGATTTTTCTTGTATTGAACAGATACTAGCGGTTATGCAACCATCTATGCCTGCATTGTGTTTTGTTAGTGCTAATCTTTTGCATGATAGTATTGAAAAAGATCGTGTGCGTTTCGATCAAGGAGCCTACGTATTTGCCGACAACTCTATAGGAGAAGATGCTTTGAGAGATTGCAAATATGGTCATGTCACTCCCCACAATATTCTCAGTTCCCATATTTTTCGCAACCTCGTGTTTCTTCGTGTTGTGCAGGGCCATCTTAGAGCACAAACAACGCCGAGGACGACTTTTCGACAAGAAGGGGAGGATGATGAGGACATGACACCCATACATATATCCATGAGGGGTGCATGGGGCGGAGAAGGAGACCAACAAGGTTTTCCAAGTCAAGAAGAAGGCCCAAGGCTAATCCGATTCGAGTTCCCAAGGTGGAGACCCAAAGAAACTCAAGTTCGAGTCTGCCTCGGAGTCCAGGAGCAGCCCGCACTAAATTCGTCGCCCAAGTCGCAAACGGGGTCGATTTTTGACGTTCTATATATGCTTGGAAAGCTAAGGAGATAATCTTTCCAATTGAACTGGTCCCACCTAAAAATTCCTTCTGAGTCATCGGAAATCATCAAAACAAGTGGACGTTCAGAATCCGTTGGCCCGTATATCGTGTTGGGGTCCATTATGGACGTGGTTAGGGGGTTTTTCTTAGATTAATCTGTTGAGAAAAGTTTCGCCGTTCGTCGGTTTGTAGAACCCCAACTATCGTGCTTAATCATTCATCTACAGTGTCACTTTATATTGAGAGTTGCGTTCTTTCGGGTTCTTGCTTGTGTTCTTCGTTGCGCAGGCAGGGATTAGCCTTCTTGGCAAGGTCAACCGGGTTGTGACACGGTTGATAACCAGAGGAGTCGTGATACTACGATTGCAGGGTTCGAGTTTGCTGACTTGAAGCCGGATCGGTGTGTTGTGCTCCGCCTAAAACGAGTTATCCTTCACCTGACGGAAAATCGGGAACCCCAGTTTCCATCAAAACGACGCCCGATGCGCCGCCGTCATCCACTAGGAAGAATCTGGCAAGGGCTTTCGCCCGGAGTGTCAAAACCCTGCTGCACGCGTTCGTCGCAGCAAGCCGATACCACCACCGCGGCCACCCCAACCAAGAGACGTCATTGTCGCAACACCACACAACCCGCTGCCGAAGCTTCGTCTCCCTGCCGCCGTCCTCTCACCCCGGCAACGCACCGGCGTTGCGCAGGCCCCTCGCCGGCCGCGGCCTCACCTCCACCTCGCGCGCACCGCCGCATCTGCCGCAGTCGTCGCTCGCGACTGTCTCCTTGCCGCCGCTGCTCGGGGCCAGCATGCGCGCGCACCCGGCCACCGCCGCCGGACGTTCGCTGCATGTCCGCCGGGCCGCCGCACGCCCCTGTCGCGCACACCAGCCCCTGTCCGCGTGCCCGGTCACCGTTAGCGGCCATCACCGCCGCACCCGCCGCCGCCGACGCTCGCGGGCGTCTCTTCGCCGCCACTGCTCGCCGCATGGCCGCCGGACGTCGCTGCCCCGCCGCATGGCCGCCAGGCGTCACGGCTGGCCGCGTCGCCGACGTCCACCGTATGGCCGCCGGACGTCGCTGCCCCGCCGCCGGTGTGCACCTTCCCAGCGTGGATCCGCCACGGGGGCCACCGGATCTGGCCTCACCGGCGCCGGAGCTCGGGATTCCGTGGATCCGCAAACTCCAAGAGTTTCGGTTGCAGGCGAGGAGATGTAGGCGGGAGAAGCGTGGGAGGCCTCGCCGCCGCCTTCCCGGCGGCCGCGCGGACTTCCGGCGACGCGCTCCGGCGGCGGCGAGACGTGGAAGAGGCCGCTCGAGGCGGGGGCGCGCCGGGGGCAGAGTTCCGCCCGAGCCGCCTTTGAGGGGTGACGCGGGGGACGCGGGTCTCCCTCAAAGCAATTTTATCATTTTATTTAAAAACTAGTATGATTTGATTCGTTAATTTTGCTGCATTATGTTCTCATTACTATGCTGCCCGTACGGTTTCATGCTACCGTGATACTCCTTCCGTTCATGTTTGTAAGGCGCCCATATGTGAATTCGATGGTTAGAAAAATGAGACAGGATTTACTTTCATGTATTCACATTATTTGATTTTGTTTTCATTTAGAGATTTCCAAATTATCCTATGTTTGAATGTTTATTTGATTGCATTGATACTTGGAAGCTGGCAATAAAAATATCATTCTTCTTTTGATCTCAATTAATAGGAAAAAATTATGTGCATTAACTATTTCTCTAAATCTAATAATGTTATTGATTTTGTATCTTTGTAGTATAAAAAGATTATTCTATTTTATTACAACTTTAATGCAATCATATGAAAATAACTATATTGTTACTAGCGAGAAAAAATATTTACTCCGGAATTCCCTAGGAAATAATAAATCCTGTTTTTGCCCCACCAAAAAAAAGTAAAATCCAGTTTGCATGCACCTGATTTGTTCCCGATTGAGTTGGTTGTAAATTCCTTGCGCGTCGCGGCATGGATCAGTTCGATCGTTTCCGTCCGCCTAAAATTAAGGTCCCAAACAGTGGCGTAGCCAGGGGGGGGGGGGGGGCTGGCAGGGCCCTGGCCCCCTATGGTTTTAGCAAATGTAACATATATAGTTAGTGTTTATGATATTTTTTTAGTAGATAATCACATAAACTAGTAATCGATGATTATTGTTCCGGCTGTGGAGTTGTGAAGCTAATATTAACTGTACTAGACATGTGGTAGTATTTTTAATCCCGATGTCTACTATATTTGAACTATTTTTTTAAAACTTACGCTATTACACACTCAATTAGAGATATATAATCAAATATCCATAAGAAAAAATTGTTAACTATCAGAAAATAAAAATGAAAAGAAAAGTTAGGTAATCCTGCTCTACTAAAATTATCTCTCACCCTTTTATGACACGGTAATATATATATATATTCTATTAAATTGAATTTATACTAAAATTAGATACTCATATATTGTTTAGATGGCCCCTTATGCTAAAATCCTGGCTACGCCACTTGTCCCAAACACCGAGCCGGGCTATATATATCTAGACGTCAAATTCGATGATCTTGGTGGACCTGAAACCATGGCGAGCGGCGGCGGCGGCGGCGGCGGCGCCGTCCCCAGGCCACCGCGTGCACAAGCATCGGCAAAGGGAGGGCGCCGGAAGCACCAGACGCCGTCTCTCCCGCTCGACATCGTGGTGGAGATCGCGGCGCGCTCCGACCCGGTCACCCTCTACCGCTGCGCCGCGACGTGCACCGACGTGCGCCGCCGCGTCGTCGCGGACGACGGCGGCCGGGCCTTCCGCCGCCGCCTCCGCCTCCGGCATACCGACCGATTCGTCTCCTCCCTGCTGCGTGGCCACCTGGAGTTCCGGTACGGCCGCAACTGCACTAAGATAGATCTGCACCTGGTCGACATCACCGCCGCGGACACGACGACGGCGAGGCTGCTCACCGCCGCCGATGGCTTCCCTCCTCCTCCTTCCGGCAAGCCCGCGTATTGGCGGCACAAGCCCGTGGCGTCACGCGACGGGCTCGTCCTCGTCCGCACGACGGAGTGGCAGCCGAGTAGTGAAGAGCTCTGCGTGTGCGACCCGACCACCGGCCGCAGCCGGACTCTCCCTCCCGAGCCGGTGTTCCCTGGGTCTGAGCCGACATCACCTGGGACTGGGACGGCACGACAACTCTGGGAGCCGTACGTTTTGCTCGTCGGCGATGGCGAACCCAGTGGCGCCGCCGGTGGCATCCGGCCTTTCCAAGTGCTCAAGGCGAACCTAGTGATGTCGAAGCACCACCGCTATCTGCAGACCCAGACCTTCTCGTCGGAGACCGGCGTGTGGGGCAGGTACACCGAGATCCGGACTCCTGATTTACATGGCAGCTCTCTGCTACGGGGAGGAAAGCCCATGGTCGCCGGCGGCGCGGCGCACTGGCTGTGCATCACCAAGAGCGAGAGCTACGTCCTCAAGCTCGACATCACGACGGCGCTCCCGGCGAGCTTTCCCTGTTCCGAGCGTTATAGCGGGATAGATTACCTCCTGGCGACAGCAACGGCGGCGGCGGGAGGCGGGGAGCTCATGGTGCTTGTCGCGGACGACAAGAAGAAGAATATATCTGCGTGGGTGCAGACGAAGCCGCCGATGGCGAAGTGGAAGCAGAGATCACAGGTGGTGTTGGAGTACGATGCGATGGTGCGGTTCAGGAACAGTCGCTGGATGTGTACTTCAGTGTCAGCCTACACTGGTTCGCCGAGAGGGTTTCCCGTAGTGAGACTGCTTCCGTTGGAGAAATCAACCCTTGCCACTAGTAGCGGTGTCCTTGTTCGGATGGCGGGTCGATAGGGCCCATAATGTCTGTGTCCCACATCTCAAACAGGATGCTGGGTTAAGTAAGAGGATTTTCATTTTGGTGGATGAAGTAACCACTGGTACAAGTTCATTTTATTGGCACATTCAATGCAGTCCTACCTCGTGATATTGAATTACTGTTTCAACTTAGGTCCTTTACTGGTGAGCTCCACATACATATACCGTAGTGGACTTAATCCCAGATATGTTTTGCTTCGCACAATAAGAAACTTCGCAAGCAGTTAGACCGTGCTCTTCAGCAGCAATGGATACGGAGATTTCTGGCTGGATATTCGGTCCATGGAGATTGTAAGGTGGTTCCCTAGTACCCCATGCTCGTATGGAAATGATCGTTTGCCCTATGAGATGAATTTGTCATCTTGGGCTCCGACATTTACTAGTACGATTTGATTTTCAATAAATTTTTGCTTACTTCAATTCTAGCGTTCTCATGACTATATATGCTGCCCATATGTGAATCTTGCTTCCATGCTACCATGTTACTTGTTAGCGCAGAATATCATTAATACTAAGAATCTCATTCCATCAAAAAATATCATAGCATGTATGGAGTACTAAACGTAGATAAAATCAAAAAATAATTGCAAGTTTTCGCGTCTCAACATGCCACCGCCGCCTACTTATTTATATATGTACGTGGTATTAAGTACTCGAGTATGGTTTACTCCCTCCGTCTCAGAATATAATACGCGCACGTACTTCAAGATTCAAACTTTAAAAGTTTTGACCTATAGTTAATCTTTCGTAATAAAAACTTTATCTAACGAAAATAATACCATTAGATTTGTATTTCAATGTACATTTATATAACTATGATTTTGTTGCTACAATCATTATAGTATTGAAGATATTAAGAGTCAAACGTTGGTACGGGAGACTGTCAAAGTTTGATCGCGTCTTATATTTTGAGACGGAGGGAGTATATCCCAAACCTATACGGAATCGAAGTGCGGCGCTATTTTGGTAGCTATTGTTAGAGTCAAGTGGATCTTCCGGCTAAGTTCTTTGGGGCGGAAAATTCGTTTAACCAATAATTAAGGGTATTAAATAAAGTCAGTCTATAAAACTATCTTCATAATTCTAAGTTAATTCACGAGACAAATCTAATCAGGCATTTCGTTTGTTTCTGTGAATAACTGTCTAAATATTGATTAATTAGGTTTAAAATGTTCGTCTCGTAAATGCAAAGTTGAGTAAACAAGGCCGACTGGACTGGACACCTGAGCCACACAACACGAGCGGTCAGCAGCAACAGGTACGTAGTAGAAGATAACGCACGCGGCCAAACAGCTTCCGCTGGAACTGGAAGAGCACCGCAGAGAAGGTGTAAACAAGCTCAGCAATGGCGTTGACCTCTGTTCGCTGCTACCCTCTACTGAGACCGTCGTTACTCATCACGCCTTCGTCGGTCTCCGCAAGAGCACCGGTGCTCAGGCGAGTGATAAGAAGAGGAACAAGGAAGCCGCTGCAGCGATGCCTCTGTTCCCAGTACGCCGACGAGCGGCAGCCGCCGGAGCCGGACTCGCCGCAGCAGCTGGAGCGCCTCTTTTCCAACCTTAACCAGGCGACCATGAAGCACGAGCCTGGTAACGCGGCGGCCACAGATTTTCTCAAGTCTTTCCCGTTGATTTGCACGCACCAATGAGTCCTGCTGTTTCACTTTGATTTCAGGGAGCCTCACAGGTTCCATCTTCCTGGTGGCTGGCACAACGGTACTGTACTGTTTCTTCAATTCCCTTCTTCCTCTTGCTGTAAGTCTGTAACAGTTGAAATCCTTTTAAGTAATGGAAATGGGGATGGCCTCGATTCAAAGAAAAAAAAGAGCTGAAATCCTAAAGTAGGAATTGCTGATGAATCCTAACCTGCAGGAAACACCTACATTGAGAAATCACAGGATACCTGATCTGCTAAATCTCTGAGACTCTGACATAACACATTACGTAGCTCACAGACTAAAACTTGCAGACCAAAATTCATGAGAACTGGAAAGCACGTTTCAGCTTAAATACTTCCAGACAAATTCGACCTCTATTCCTCTAATTGGCATCCGTCATAGCACTTCACTTACTCTTCTTTTCCTCTGCAAATAGGTTGGGGCAGGTATCCTCGCAATACCTGCAGTCACACAGGAAGCTGGGTTCTTGGCCTCGGCAGTTGCATGCATTTCCTGCTGGTTATACATGGTAATAGAATGTCATTGACTGGGTAAATTATCAAACCCGGCTTGTTAAAGGTGGCTTGCAGTCAGAGAAGACTAAGAAAGGTAAATCCTTTTGCATGCTGTGTCTGTGGATAAATTCTTGTTATTACAATAAACTGTTTTAAATATTTGTTTCATTTGTCACCTTGATACAGGTCGGTTTGATAATTGACCCAGTGTCCATTTCATTGAATTGTTTACAGTAAGATGGGTTATGATTAGCATCACATTTCCAGGTTGTGACTGGGCTGTTAGTTGCTGAAGTAAACGTCAATACAATGTGTGAGCTAGGATCTGGAGGTGTCTCCCTGGTAGATAACCTATCCTCCTGAAATGATTTCCTGGACCAAAAATTACTATTTAGGGTCAAACAAATTGTTTATGCAATAGTAAAATTTAGCTAAAAAGTTGCATTCTGTGGATTTTGATCCATGTACATTTTGTATCTTGCACCATCTCAAAGTAGCGACCTGAACAAACATATGTTACAGGTCTCAATGGCTATGCGCACTCTAGGGATATTTGGAGTAAGAACAGCCTGGTAAGATCAATTCATATGCTACAAGTTATTAATGAATAGAAGGCCTCAAATATTGATAAACTGACAATTCTAAAAGAAGGAACTTCAGATCGTCACACGAATTGAGCTGACCACTTAGTGTCAGAATTCTTATTCTTGATGCAATTAACATTTCATATCTCTTATTGAAATTTTCTGATTTTGCTTCCTTGTGCCTGCAGCTTATCCTATTTATTTATACATTATGCACTTCTTGTCGCATACGTGGCCCGCTCTTCAGATATCATAACAAACTCATTGGGTATTCCATTGTAAGACCTATTGTTTATTTTCTTTTGCTTTTAGTTGACTTCCTAACTATTTTCCAGCGTTTTTTGTTTAAAAATATTCTATTTGATTAGTGTGTTATTTCATAAGACTCAAGCATCATCCTTATGTTTCATCCTTGGTTCATCTCATGCGTCATTACCATGTGACTATTATTTGCATGTAATTAACAAAAAGGTATTTGTATCATTTTTGAAACCACAGCATCCTAGCATTAAACATGTAATCTCAATGGATTTCCGATTTTCTAAATCTTCTTCGTCGTCAAAGTATATTGTGACCTTTGGATTCGTTTACAGAAGTTTTGCTTCCGTAGAGATTTTACCTATAGGTTGCAGAATTCTAGGAAACTACAAAACATCCACAAAATGTAACTAGTCATCACAGTGCATTTGAGTTAGCAGTCAATCATTCAGCCACGCCTTCTTTAAAGCCATGGATGGTTTGATATTACAGATGGGAGAGTGCTACCCTGTTTTCGCTGGCTTTCGGGGGCATATGTTACTTTGGAAGGTAATTGTCACTTGTTAATGTATCAGACATCCTGAACACGTGAATTGTAAGCATACAAGGGAATGGCTCTTTTCCTGAGTTTTATAGCATTTTGGTTAGACTTAAGGTTCATGACAAGCTATATCCAAGATATATGGTGTGGCAACTGGCAGCTACTGACTATAGGCAGTGTAGCTATGAGTCCTTGAGACGTTTTCCGATGTCCTTACTTTATGACTGCTATTAAGTGTCTTTCTAGTTTCTAGCATTAAAAAGGTATTGTAGAAGTGTCTTTCTAGTTAGATTCTTACTCGATAATTTTCAAACGATCTATTATTGATTACTTCCCCGAGAGATTATAAGCACTTAAACAATTGTATTGATGACCGCAGCCAGCGACTGATTGGTGCAGTAAATGGATTTCTGGTAGTCGGCATCCTAACATCCTTCACTTCTCTTGTTGTAAGTGCTAATGCTATCAGATATGTATACAGCGAAGTTACCTTATGTAGTTTTACATTCCAGACAAGTTTTATAATTATTTCAAGAATCTCTCATTAAAAGAACATGTCAGATGACAAAGTAATGAGGATCTAAATCCCTGAAAACAACACACGGCATAGTCAACACTAATGTTATTTTCCAAAATATTTTATCTCTGAGAGAGATTGCGGTCAAGTATACACAGGTAAGAACAGGATAAGTAACACATTGCATAGGCTTAATACATATATGTAGATACGTTCTGTTTGGCACAAAATATGACCCCTTTTTTTGGTTATGTGATCATCGTCCTTTCTGTATGCTTATATTTGAACAGAAAGTATGTCCTTGCGACAAAACTTATATCTTCAGACAACTTGGAAACTCATTAGGCACAGATAACTTACTAGATGTGGTATACACAGGTGGTGGCAAGTGGAAATCTACAGTGGAGTTCTCTTCTTGAAGCGAATTTCGCTGCTGCTCCACAAAGCATACCAATAATTGCTCTTTCATTTGTATACCATGTAATCCTGCTTACCACCCATATTTACTTGCATAAACTTGTCTCCTTGGCACTAGACTGAGTATTTGCTCTAACAGAATGTAGTTCCTGTTCTCTGTACAAATTTGGAGGGAGACCTGACAAAAGTGCGGTGAGACTTCTAAGGATAGCTTCTACATGAATGATGAAATTTAATTAAGTTCAGAAGAAATTATCCACGAGGTGTTACCAATAATTTCCGCCTTGCAACAACAGAGCTATTTATACAACACGACAACAGTTTTTCAACTAAATAAACATCATGAATCTCAGCTAAATTGACTGCACTGTATCATGATCATATATCCGCAATTTTTTAAAGTAAAAGCATATCCATTTTGGATTTTTCAGAACAGCTATCATAGCGGGTACTGCCATACCCCTGGCTCTTTTCCTAGTATGGGATGGCGTAATCCTGGGGACACTTCCAGACATTGCAGGGAGCAGCTCTGTTTCTGATCCATTAGAACTACTTAGATCAAGTAATGGTATAGTGGGGGTAAGTAAGTTTTCAGGTTGCCCATACAGTTCTCTAGAAACTGTATTGGATTTGCAGCCTATTGTTACTAATTTCGACATGTCTTCGGGTTTGCAGCCTATTGTTGAGGCATTCTCATTTCTCGCTATAGGCACATCATACATTGGATTTGTTCTAGGACTCTCGGACTTCCTAGCAGATTGTAAGTATCTTCTTTGGTTCATAGCAATTATATTTCTCAGCTAAGCCTGAAGGAGAGCGTCCCCAGTCTCCAGTTTTTCATGAGCGAGATACCAAAGCAGCAATAAATATTGTCAAGATTTCTAGGACTAATCGTTACACTGATCTTTCTTGTTGGCTCTATAAATTTGTGCAGTGTTTAAACTACCAAGTGGCCAAAACAAACCACTGCCATATATATTAACCCTTCTCCCTCCTCTTGTTCTGTCCCTGCTGGATCCAGAGATATTTTTCAAGGCACTGGACTTTGCAGGAACTTATGGAGGTAATTAACCTTTTACATTGTTTTACATTGTGTTATTTCATAATTCCTTATCCTTATCCTTACAAGCATGTGGCAGAATGGGCTAATGCGGAAAGTACATTTCCCATTACCATATTCACTTGAATTTTCACCTGTAACAAATCAAGGTTTTACCTGGATGCGTTTTTTATGGTGGATAGTTGGGAGTCCCAATCTCTTGACTTTGGTTCAAAACGCAAGGTCAAGTGGGGTTAGGAAAAATATATGAAAAAAAATTTCTTATGTTGACCCAAATGAATAAGTACTCCTTGTGGCTATGAAAGCATAGAGAAACAGAAAATAAATAGAAGTGTGTGCCAGACATGCATATGATTTGTGATCATCTATAATTTATTGCTGTAAGGACATTATTCTGATTAAGGATTGTATATCTATTACACTTACACTTCATACTCGAGTAGAAGCACTGATACCTTGCATGTATTATTTTCAGTTCTAGTACTCTTTGGAGTTTTTCCTGCAGCTATGTCTTGGTCAGAGAGATATTCTGATGAGTTGGAAGCTCCAGTACCCCCTATTGTCCCAGGAGGCAAATTTACTCTCTCGATTGTTATGGGAGGTGCATTGCTTGTTATTGTTTCAGAGATAGTCAAGGATATAATGCAATTACAAGGACTACACTGACAAGGCCATATAACAGTTGTAACACAATGCTCATTCAGATTTTCGTGCAGTATTGCCAACAGATAGCGGAAGTATAGCCAAAAGCGAGTGCAGCTTTCAGTTTCATGGAGCATCAATGTTTTTTTTTTGAAAACTAATGGAGCATCAATGTTGAGTTGAACTTGAACCGTTCCAATGAGATTCGCAGGAGAAATTGTCAAACAAGAGTTGTATAATGGAATGTCATTTAGTCTATGGCTGTGTTTAGTTGATGAAAAGAGGGGTGAAAAGTTGGTAGAAAAGTCACATCGGACACTGTAGCACTTTTCGTTTGTTGTGGTAAACATTGTCCTATTATGACCTAACTAGACTCAAAAGATTCGTCTCGTCGTGTACAAAACTATGTAATTAGTTTTTTTATTTACCTATATTTATGACTCCATGCACGAGGAGAAAGATTTCATGCACGAGGAGAAAGATTTGATATAATTTGATGTGACATTTAGGGCTCAGGAGAAAGATTTGATATGATTTGATGTGATAGATGAATAGTGAAGTTTGGAGAGAGAATTTTGAGGAACTAAACGGGGCCTATATTACTCTATCTATATCATAGCTAAACTAGATCGGCGGGGTTTACTTACTTTACGCGTACAAGTTCCTTGTGCGTCGCGGCATCATCGGTTCTTCTTGGCTTCGATCCAACCAACCATGCATGGCGGGCGGCGGCGGCGGCGACGACGTCCCCAGGCCGCGGGCTCGAGCAAGTCTGGGACGGCGGCGGAGGCACCGGCCGCAGCCAAACCCTCCCACCCAGACCTCGGTTAGTGGCGGCGGCGGCGGGCGACGACTACGTCCTGCTCGTCGGCGACGGTGAGGGCGGACTGGCGGAGGCGACGTTGGCCGGCCTTTCCAGGTGGTCAATGCAAGGCTAGCGTTCGAACATGGAGATGCCACCGAGATCCATCAGATACATGAACTGCCGCTCATCCACTCCACGGCGCCTTTTCTTTGCAAGTTCAATCCACCTAAAATATTTTGGTAGCAGAATGAATACATACATACAAATAATGAACATAACACTTGTTCAAGTAGAACTACTTTCTTTAAAAATAATGAGTCCGTTAAAAACATTTTTTTTTCTAACAATAGCTAAATTTAACTTTGTCTTTTGGATTATACCTCTGTAGTAGCAGAGCAAGCGAGGTCATATATATCATACTGAAGTTGTAAACAAAATGTACACAACAATACATTAGTTGTAGTATATATAGGCCCCAAGTGACCTTGACCTTTGCACAGTGAAATAGGAGGAAGGATGGAGGCTTCTAGTACGGCCTTGTTTAGATTTAAAATATGAGGGTGGGAATTTAGGAGTTTGGGGTCACATCGTAATCATTGCGTCATTGTAGCATTTCGTTTGTATGTGTGAAAAATTATTTAAAAATTAATTAATTAGGCTCAAAATGTTCGTCTCACCGAGTACAACAAAACTGTGTAATTAGTTTTTGATCTCATCTACATTTAGTACTTCATACAAGCTATGATATTTTGATGTGATAGAAATCTTCTTTTTACATAGTGAACTTTGGGGTCGAAACTCATCAAGGGCTAGAACTCGAACAGGCAAACACAGTGCGGCGCGGCCAAGATGGGTGGATAATGTAGTAGGCGTAGGGTAGCAAAGATGTATAGGGTAGAAATCCACCATTTTTTCTCAACAGGCCGGGTGCGTCGCGACTCGTGTCAATACCGTAATATTTTCCACGTCGGAGTACGTCCGTATATATATATAACCTATAGTATATATATAAAAGCTTCCTTATTTTCCAGGAATTGTATCGTCAATCCAAACTACCATGACGAGCGGCGGCGGCGACGTCCCCAGCTGGCCGCGGAAAAAAGCAAGGGGCCAGCGACGAAGGCGCCAGGCGGCGTTGCTCCCGGTGGACGTCATGGCGGAGATCGCGGCGCGCACCGACCCGGTCACCCTCGTGCGCTGCGCCGCGACGTGCAGCGACCTGCGCGGCCGCGTCGCGGACCCGGCCTTCCGCCTCCGCCTCCGGCACGCCGGACGCCGCCGCTTCGTCCCCTCCCTCCTGCGAGGCCACCTCATCGGCGACTCGAGCTACCGCGTCAGGACCGCGGCGGGCAACGACGAGCGCATCTACCTGGTGGATCCCGCCGCCACGACGGGCGCCACGGCCGGGTTGCTCCGCGACTCCGAGACCTTCCCTCCCGGCCCCGACGGCGAGCCCTTGAGGCTGCACACCCCCCTGTCGGCGCGCGAGGGCCTCGTCCGCGGGGCTCATGAGCTGCGCGTCTGCAACCTGGCCACCGGCCGCAGCCAGACCGTCCCTCACGGACCTGGATTCACCGGCACCCACCACGTTCTGCTCGTCGGCGGCGGCGAGGGCGGTGGCGCCGTCGGCCGGCCTTTCCAAGTGGTCAAGGCGAGCCTGGTGTCGAGAAAATACAGCAACTGCCGCCTGCAGGTCCAAACCTTCTCGTCGGAGCTGGGGATGTGGGGACCTTGCACCGAGATCAGGACACCTGAAATATATGGACACGCCAACTGTCCACTAAAAGGCAGGCCCTTGGTCGTCGGCGGCGCCGTGCACTGGCTGTGCCTGACCAGCCGCGCCGGCTTCGTCCTCAAGCTCCGCGTCAGAGCGGCGGCGGCGGCGCCACGGCTGACCGTGACGGAGCTCCCGAAGAGTTACCCCCACAACGGCGGGGGTCAGGTGAAGCATCTTTTGGCGACGATGACCACCGGCGGGAGCCCCGCCGTGCTGGTAGCCGACACGGAGAAGATATCCGCTTGGACGCAGTCCAAGGACAGGACGAGGTGGCATCAGCAGCCGCAGGTGATCATCGAGTACGAGGCGATCTCAAGGTTTGTTGCCAGTGTGAGCGAGGAGAGGCTGCAGCTGCAGCAGGCATGGCCGCCGCTGCAAGTTAACCTGGACTGGTTCGCCGAGAGGAGCGGCATCGTGCTCATCCGGATGCATGATCGTTACTTCTTCTGGCTGAATCTGCAGTCCAAGGAGATTGTGGCGTGGACCTCGGATCCAAGGATCAGGTACAAAACCATATATTGCCCCTGCGAGATGGATTTGTCAACCTGGGTTCCAACCTTTAGCAGTACACTAGCTTGATCGCTTGATTCAGTTCGAGTCTCACCTCGATCATAAAGTTTATCTTCATTATTGGTTTAAAAACTGCCGATCATGTACAGTATAGCATTGTTAGGGAAAAAACAAGTTTTAGTCATGGTGATGGCTCTGATCAGGTGGCTGATTATAGTTGTGATTGTGAAATTATATATACTTCTTTTGCTCTTTATGTTCTTGGCCCTTATTCTTCTTCTACTGTGGTAAAAACTTCTTTTGAAACGTCTATCACATCTTAGTTTGAGCTATTCTTGGGAATGAAATGAAATAGTCAAATAGCTTTCACCTTGCTCTTTGGCCTTAATAATATCCTTCAATTCTTAAGCTCTTACTTAGAATGAACTGATACTTTCAGTCTTTGTAGTTTTCCCGGCCTGCAGCTATGTCTTGGTCAGACATATATTCAGATGAGTTGGAAACTGCAGCACCCGCAATAGTCCCAGGAGGGAATTTACTCTCTTGGTTGTGATGAGAGGTGGATTGCTTGTAATTGATATAACGCAATTACAAGGACTAAGCTAACAATCACTTTCGCCGAGAGTTTGAATTGAGTGACCGACGGTGATCTGTTGATTTATTCTCTCCCGTCAGTAAATATTAGTCGGTGGTTTCTTCTCTGGAAATCATCTGCACTCCACAAGGATCATGAGCTACGCGTCTGCAACCTGGCCACCGTCCGCAGCCAGGCCGTTCCTCACGGCCCTGGTGAGTTCATCAATAGCCACATGCCCTGATGCCCACATCCACCACGTTCTGCTCGTCGGCGACGGCGACGTTGGCCGGCCTTTCCAGGTGGTCAAGGCGAACCTTCTCGTCGGAGATGGGCAAGTGGGGCCCTTGCACCGAGATCCGGACCCCTCAAATACATGGACAAGTTGAAGATGAATATGTCTCTAGTTGCGAACCCGGCCCTTGGTCGCCGGCGGCGCCGTGCACTGGCTATGCCTCACCGACGAAGCCAGCTACGTCCTCAAGCTCCGCTTCAGAGCGGCGGCGGCGCCACGGCTGACCGTGACGAAGCTCCCGGACAGCTGCCCCTACAACTACGAGAGGCAGAGCCAGGGGCGGCATCTCTTGGCGACGGTGGCACCGGGCCGTGCTGGTTGCGGATGGGAAGAAGATATCGGCTTGGACACAGTCGAAGCACACGGCGAGGTGGGGCACGCAGCTCGCAGCCGGAGGTGGTGATCAGGTACGAGGCGATCTCACGGCTCGTCGGCGATCTGGGCGACCGAATGATGGTGGCGTGGGAAAGGCAGCACAAGGTTAGCCTAGAATGGTTCGCAGAGAGGAGCGGCATCGTGCTCATCCGGATGTATGTATGATGAATATTTGTTCTGGCTGGATCTGCAGTCCATGGAGATTGTCAGGTGGTCCGAGGATATACAGATCTGCAGGAGCAAAACCATTTATCACCCCTGCGAGATGGATTTGTCCACCTGGGCACCAACATTTAGCAGTAGTAGCTTGTAATTCATTAGTTTGCTTCAGTTGGAGAGTCTCACATTGCTCAACCTAATATGTGCATGATTGTGGCAAAGTATAGATGTGAAAAAGAGATTAACATATCCTCGTGAATTTCCGAGAATTATGAATTATTTACCGACACAGCGCTGAAGCTGCGCGAGAATCCCTGATGGTCGGACCCCAAGGCAGGGCCGGATATAGAGATAATGCCAATTGCAAGTTATAGTTGATAACCCTCATGATATAATAGTATGCTGTTTCCACGAGAAGAGAGCACGAGTTTCAGTTTTACAACAGAGATTTCTGGTTAAACAGCGCTGAAATCATCGATTCTTTTACATTCATTGCTCCAGAAAACCTACCATGGCATATCAGCAGTACTACACGAGCTTTCTGAAAGTTCCTCTGCTACCAAAAAAAGAAAATGACTTAATCTACAAAAAATGGAAGCAGACTATGAAATCTCAGGCTGCTCCATTCAGTTGCACCAAACCACGCAGATAGATAGAACATGGTCATGATGAACCACCGAATACCTGAAATACCATTGAGTGTGTCAGAACACTGGTGAAGACAAGAAATAAATTTCGAGGTGAATTTTCATGAGGGCTGCAACTCACTCCGGCTAAAATGTCTTTCGAAAGCTTTGATTTAGTTTTGGCGTCCGTCTCCCCAACCGGTTTCTTCTGAGGAATTGGACGAGCAGTCTTTGTTTCAAGGACATTGCTGGGTTCTGCTCCTTCTGTCTTCTGCTTCTGTTTCAAGGATAACAAGTTCATAAAATTTGAAGGCAAGTCGTAAGAGCTTGTATTAAACAACCGCAAGATCACAGTCATAAAACTTAATTATTAAAACTCAGCCCTAAACAGCATAAATAAAACAGGAAAAATATATTCCAATCCATTTAACTGTAGCGGTCAGATCTTTTAGATACCATTGGCGATTGTTCCTTTGTGGATTAAATAATACAGAATCGATGAGAATATCCTCCAATAGGAGTATGCAGTAAGGACCACCACAAAAATTAATGCCAACAGTTAAACAGCAAAGCAAGAAATATTTTATATAAATGACTAACCTTTTTCCTGCGCTCTTGGATATGTTTCAATGTACGAGACTTTTCAACATTTGACAGATAGTGATCACGTTGTTTCTTTGCAGCTGCTATCTCCAAGGTTAATTTCTGCTCTCTTATATGAGTCCTCTCAGCTGTATTATATTCAAAGGATTAGATGGACATAGAAAAGTTTTTTAATTATCAAGTACTTAGACAGAAATTTATGCAAAAGTTGTAGTTGGACTTTTCGCATACCCGTTTCACCAACCAGATCGTCCCATTTGAACTTCCTGAGGTATTTAATGTTCCAAATGTCATAATAAAATGGAGACCTCTTCTTTCCACCTAATAAAGTACAACATTAGCAAAGATTATTGTCCAGCAAATTGCCAAAGAAAACACAAGCTCTAGAGCACAGATACCATGATTTTCATGCAAGAGCTATGCATCTACTAATACCTCTTCAAAAGGGCTAACCATATATACAACTACCAACCAGTAATAGCACGGAAGCATAAAACGGCAATGAGAACACACCTATTTGTTCACCATTAAGCAGATTAGCCACTCTCTTGGCAACACTTTTCTTTGCAAACTCAATCCACCTAAAAGATGTCGGTAGCAAAATGAGTACATACAAATAGAGAATAGTTTGAGGCTTTGGTAAAACCGTCCACAAATGTAATAAAGCTGGCGCTGATATGAATTGCACAAATTTGACTTCTAGAATAAAATTTCAGACAAGGAATGCTAAGTTCTCCAAAGCATGCATCTCTCCATTTTTTTTGTCCTGTCCAAACGTACCCTTCTGAGTAAGCCTTTGCTTTAACGGTAGTATGCTTGCGATGACCTTGACCTGGAGGATGGACACGGCATTAGTATATAAGAGTATGTTATTTGGTAGACATTGAGAAACTAATATGGTTAGGTTTTTCAGTCCTTAACTGTCAAATATCAGAAAAAAACTAACGTACTGTTACATAAACACAAAAAGATAAGTTCAGGCAATACCCCAATACCAACACTCAGAATGTAGTAGTAGAAAGAAAGAAGAAAAAATAATCGAGTCACCAAGTAGTAGCAGTGTATTGTTGTGGCAAGGCAACATATGCTTCGCTTAGTAATTTAGTATGCAAATCATAAGTAACATCAGACAAGGGGAGAGGAGACTCCATTTGACCTTTTCGCCTCTATTGAGAATTATATTTTCACAAATGCAAGCAACAGAAGCAAAGCTTAACACAATGAGCATCCCTTCAGTCGAGCAAACATGCTTTGCCGCACTAAACTCTAAATTTTATATCAAAAGCAGTCGATGAAAAGCATTCATACCACAAGATTTTATTTACGGGGCACATTAAATTAAACTCCTGTAACTGTAATAGGCACTACGCTCTGCAGCTATTCCACACAAGAGCGTCGAATCCGCCAGTTGGTTACCTTCGGGCACGAGGTAAATCCTGAGGACCTCGCCGTACTTGGAGAGCATCTGGCGGATGTGCGACGGGTTCATCTGCGGCGGGATGCGGCTGATGTAGCACACCCCGCGCTTGCCGAACACGCCCAGGCCCTTCCCCGGCCGCTTCCTCTTGCCCCTTGCTCCAACTCCTCCTTCCTCGTCTTCACTCCCAAGGCCTTGCTCGTCCTCCTCCTCCTGCTCCAGGATGTCATCTTCCTCCTCCTCGTCCGTGAACTGGTCTCTCTCGGCGGGCTCCGCCATGCCTAACTAGCTCAGGCGGCAGCGGAGTAGAAGGGTATGTGCGTGCGCCTGTGGCGGGGGTCGCCGTAGGTGTGGCGGCGAAGCGACCTGGACGGCGGGTGGCAGAGGGGCGAGGTGGGAACGGCGGCGTAGGGCGTCGGTGTGGAGTGGCGGCGATGGGGTTTCGAGGGGGAGGGTTCGGTGGCTAGAGGAGAACGACGGAAACAACTATTGGGCTTCGTGGGCTCCAGAAAAGAGATCGTTTCGGGCTTTGTCCCTGCAGTTGTTCGTCGGAGTTCTGGGCTCACGGGAGAGATGGGCTGAATTGAAAGGTGGCCGATTGGTTGGGCTCCAAGACTACAGAGGAGTTCGTCTGAACACTCTTGTCCACTTTTGCTGCAGTTTTCTTGAGGATGGTGATCGCCTCTTCTTGAAAATTGAAATACAAGACAGCAAGAATCTGTTGGCAACTTATGAAATAGGAGAATATCAGGAGCAAATTTTCAGGATGCATCAAAGGTGGGGTATATTCTTGGTGACACTATGGTTGTAAAGAAATGCACTGAGACTATGTTCCAACAAGGTAGCGCATAAATTTGCTCGGATAGGCTCACCGCTCACTGATGGATCTGGGGCGTCCTCATGTTATGTCACTGACGCTCGGCGATTTGGTTAGCTCATGTCGTTCGTTCAGTGGAGATGTGGAATACGGTACAGGCGTACAGTTTCTTTTTTAAAAAAGTTTGCAAGAGGATTACAATTAATCAAACATTTCCTAAGCGCAAACTAAAGGATGCAAGTATACAACTGGTTAGTTGGTGATAATCAGGACATGGACAGAGCATACTCTAGGTCCAAGAAATGCAAGACAACGATCGACATTGCGCATGCCAATATCCAATAATGGTGGAGTACTCAAGTGTAGCTAGTATTATTGGACATCAATGTATGCATTTCTAGTAACGCTCACCCACCACATTGCTATATATCTTCATTTAACATCACTACATTCGTATTATCCTCGCTGCACATTGCGGCTCATGTTCCCTCTGCCGTTGCACGTCCGTTTCTTGTAACCTGCAGTTTGGGTCAGTGAGTTACCCCCGGCTTGCAAGAGCTTTTGGTGCGCAGCTCGTACAGCCAAGTTGAGACTTGAGAGCGATGGCACGTCCTGGATACAGCAGCCTGACACGTCTAAGAGATTAGATGAGATGCATCTGTCTTTTGGCAATACTACATCCATTATTTACTCTCGAACGGGCAGTAGGTTTGGTGCGGATGTACACAACAACTGATCAACAGAATTCAGAAACATGTTTAACATGTTGCGTCAGCTGTTGCCTATGTAAAAATCGACATTAATATAAACAATCGCAAACGCACTTCTTGATCTCAACAGCAGTCCACAATGCATGCTACTGATTTAGTACTAGTCAATAAAAGAACTGCTGTAACGGAAAGTGAATCATCATCGGTAGATCAGTACACGACCAGCCGCGGATCCATAACAGCACAACACTCACACCACTACGTACGAGACGTATTCAGTTATTTACTCATCAGCAAGCTGCTAGTCTACTGATTCCTAAAGTGGCTGCAGACGTGCACTAATTTAAGAAAGACTTCCCGGATCAGGCGATTGATGATGATACCGCAGACTGGATTACCAGATCGAGCAAGGCGAGAGCGATCAGCTGCAGGACGAGCCACGCTCCTCGAGGCGTAGCAGCAGCTCCAGGTATCCAGCTATAACAAACACGGCCTAAGAAGCTGAAGGCAGCCAGTGAAGTGTAAAATGCCGCTCGGATCAGAGAGCATATGGATCATTGGTAATGCTCTGTTTGGTGCGTGTGCAACACGAAATGTTAATATACAGCAGCTGATATTGAACAGATGTATATCTGTGATTAGGTCCAGGAAATGCAAAACAACGGATGTAACAGTAACACTCACCAACTGCATTCCGAGTTGCTGATCAATGGCGTTCGATTGATCGCAGTAGGGATCAATGGCGTTCCATGAGATCGAGTTGGAATCAATGGCGTTCCATGGCACACCAGCCATGCATGTCTTAGTAAATACTGAACAGGTTGCCAGTATTTGGAAGGGACTTGCTGTAGGGACTTATTGAAGGTGACGAAATCCACATGTAAATACTGTTCACTAACTTAGAAGAGACTGGCGCACGAAAGCATCTAGAAATTTGAACGAAGCATCGCACTGGTGTACCAAACGGTCCAAACCAGAATGGCAGATACTCCACATACATCAGACATATAATAAACATACATTTCCTCTAAACACACAATTCCTATAATCCGCCTAAACACACGATCAGGGATATAAGACTTAAAACAATTAATATCATGATCATCAAACGACATGGGCATCAGTATTGTGGACAGAAAAGCAGTACCAGAAAACACATTTCTCATCCTCGTTCAAAACTAGCATTGTAAAGAAAACCGGTGTACTTTGGACACAGAATTTGTTTCGCCGCCCAGCAATACAACTATTCTTAAGATAAACAGATATTCAAAAACCTGGCAGCACTCAACAATACACTGGACCCAACATTTCTATAACAGAGTAGGGGATAAGAGCTCACATCCAAGAGAAACTTGAGCATCGCGACCCAACCCCAACAGCAAATTTAACCACAATTGGTTCTAGATCTTATTGAAGGCAACAATATCGCAGCTCTGAACATACTCATTGATGGGTTCCATAGTGAGATGGTCTTCAATCAGACTATCAACTGACACAAGGTCATCCACAATAGTCAACATAATCGTCATCTTCTTGATACCATAACCAACAGGCACAAGCTTAGCTGTAATATACAATATACAAGTATGTTAGTCCCAAACACCTTTATTAAGTAATTGTGGTGCAAATGGATAGGATACTTACACGCTCCCCAGGTGAGACCCTCCATCTGGACACTGCGAACAGCCTCCTCAAGTTTTTTCATGTCAGTTTCATCATCCCATGGCTTCACATCCATCAGGACAGAGGACTTGCCACCTATATAGATAGGTAAATATATGTATATAAGCAAAAAATTATGAAAAATTAACAATCATATATGCTATAACTATAGATAGAAATGATGCATACTTTCTTTCTTCTTAGAGGATGCCTTAGCAGCAGCACGCTCCTCTGCAGCCTTCTTGTCCTCCTCAGTTTCATCACCAAAAAGATCCAAGTCGTCATCATCCTCCTCCTCCTACAGAGGATCAAACATATTAGTATTAAAAAAAATCAACTAGGCAGCAATATTGTGGAGTGAGATCTCTGCCTATGGTAGATTCTACTACAGCAGAATACTATTTCCACTTAGTTAGCAGGTTTGCAAAGTGATAGTGGCATGATAAAACAAACATGCATTAATCTAATTTACAGAAACCATGTCAACGATTTACAAAAACCATGTCAACAGAAAAACTCAGCAACAGACATGTGTTCCATAATTGACAATTCATAAAACGTACTGTGCAAAGATAGAATGGCATGACAAACCTAACATGTATACTGATCTAAGTTACAGAAACCTTGTCAATGGAAGGATACCAGATATATGCAACTAGAGTTTCTCAATAAACTCATAAACATATTGCCTAATAAAGAAGAGCAGATGCGCAATTGCTCAATCAAGTAACAGACCAATAGACAAAAAAGAGCTACCTTAGCAGCCTCAGCGGCAGGGGCAGCTGCTGCTCCAGGCAGATTCACACCAACAGCCTTGCCAGGGAATCTGCAACCAATGAAACACACTAGTCAACTATATAACAAATCCAGTACCACATATAATAACTATCCAGCTACATCACAAACATGGATAACGAGCAGCACCACTGAAATTCGTACCTGCAGGCAACTGCCGCTGAGACAGTTTCGTACCAGCGGGCAGCATTGGGGAACTCAGCACTAGGCTTCGACGGCACCGCGGCGAACACCTTGATGTCGTCCTTGCTGATCGCATCTCTGCACAAGCAGAATAATCACCTTATAAGCATACACATCGCTCAAAATCAAAGATCTCGTATCACAGTCTATAGTCTGAGCAGCGCAACTTGGCAAGGATGCAAGCAATTAAACGCCAATCTACTCCGTCAACAGATCTAACCATATGCGATAACAAGTGTAAGTAAAGAGCAAGCAATCAGGCTCACCCGGAGACGTAGGTCTTGCCGGCGAGGTGCGCCTCGAGGGCCTTGAGCCCTTCGGCGGTGTGGAGGTCGGAGAAGGTCACGGCCATCGGATCCGGCGGCGAGGCTGCGACTTCTCGAGGAGGTGAGGAGTGGCGGCGACGGCTAAAATCCCAAACCCTAGAGATAGAGAGGAGGAAGGCGAGGTGCGAGCCCCGCTTATTTATATGTGGCGGCGCGGGCGCGGGTGGGGCCCGCCTGACAGAGTCGCGCGCGAGCTGGACACCCGTGCGATCGGGCATCTATGGCGAGGATATTCCGTTGGTGGGATGGGCACCGTACGCGCCGTCGGATCGGATCTTCGATCAACGGACGGTTCAGATCCAATCCTCTCTTTGGATAGCGCCATCGTCTTCCCCAGCTCAGCTGCAAGCTCAACAGCACGCCCCCCTTTCTCCTCATCTTCTCCGGCGCCGTCCCGTCTTGCTCCACGCCCATGGCGTCGCTCGCCATCCCAGCCTTGCACTCGGTAGGCAGCAAGCTCACCATAACCATGGTCACGAGGCCCTGGAGGCCCGCTTGCCAATGTGCTTGCGTGCCTGGTGACCATGGAGCGGAGCTGCAGGTTCTGGCCGCCGAGGCTGAGCAGATGGAGGTGAGCGAGGGGCCAATATTCAGGTGGGACGCGTTCGGGTCCGACCTTTCCGAATCACAGGAGCGGGCGATTCGGGGCCTGTCTCCGAAGCTGCCCAATCGCTGCAAGGCCCTGATGACGCGCGTAGTGTGCCTGTCCCCTGGGGAGGAGAACCTTGGTTCGTTGCTGGCGTACTGGGTGAAGGCGATGAAACCCAAGAGGGCGGATTGGTTGCTGGTTCTCAAGGAACTCAAGGCAGCGGAGAGCCCGCTGCTTGCGGAGGTCGGTGATAGTGGGCATTTCCATACCTTACTGTTACAAGCCTGAACTTAACTTCTATGCTTTTTCAGAGCTGTTGTGTTGCTAGGGGTGCTTGTTGAATCACTGTGATGACTGGGAAATACAATTCATTTTAATGTTTCTGAAGTATGTAGTGATGGATATGGTCAGTCGGCTGTATACCGCTCAAAAATGTTGAATTCAGGTTGTTGAATGGATCTGTCAGTGTTGTCCATGCATCAGATGTTCTCTTGTTGCTGCTGTGCTTGGTTGAAAACTTGAAATTATTGAAAATGAATCCACTATTGCCTAGCCTAAAATTGTGAAATTTATTCATTGGAAGAGACATGCTCTCATTTACTTGCATCCTCTTTACTAGACTTCTGATCTGTTCGGTGTTTACTGTTACTCTGTTGCCATTCAGCCAAATAGTCATGTCATCTAACCGTAATAATGTATGATTGCTAGGTACTGGAGTATGCATTACTGGAGGATTCTTTCGAAGCAAATGTTCGCGACTACACCAAGTTGATCCACATCTATGGCAAGCAGAAGCTGCTGCAGAAAGCTGAGGATGCATTTCATGCCATGAAAGGCAGAGGCTTCCCTTGTGATCAGGTCATGTTGACTGCACTGATGGACATGTACAGTAAGGCTGGAGATCTCACCCGAGCTGAGCAGATTTTCGAAGAAATTATCTTGCTTGGCCTCCCGCTGGATAAGCGCACATACGGCTCAATGGTCATGGCTTATATCAGGGCTGGCATGTTGGACAAAGCAGAAGATATAATCAAAGAAATGGAGGATCAGCAGATATTCGCGGGAAAGGAAGTTTACAAGGCATTGCTGAGAGCCTATTCATACAAAGGCGATTCAGATGGGGCACAACGGATTTTCGATGCCATACAATTTGCAGGGGTAGTGCCTGACACGAAGCTGTGCGCACTCTTGGTGAATGCTTACTGTCTCTCCAATCGAACCATTGAAGCTGTTTGTGTGATCCGAAATATGAGAAGTGCGGGACTGACACCTTGCGATAAATGCATTGCCTTGGTACTCGGTGCTTATGAGAAGGCGAACATGTTGGAAACAGCACTGGGATTTTTGACAGAGCTTGAAGAAAACGGTGTTGCAATTGGTCGAGAGCCCGCGCAGTTGCTTGCCGCGTGGTTCAGAAGGCTTGGGGTAGTTCATGAAGTCGAACAGGTTCTGAAAGAAGATTTGAAGAGTAATAAGCAAATAGTTGCAGTACCAGTGGAACAGAGGTGATCTACTAGTAGAACTCTTAGGAGAAAGTGTGGCAGCTGCTTATTTTTTCTGTTGAACCACATATAAAGTATTGCCAGGAATCAAACCCATGAAGCACTCCACATCGAGCTAACCATGTTTAGTAAATTCAGCTGTACTGTTACTAAATTTAGTATTATTGGCAACTCCATTGCAGCAAAGAAATAAGATGATCTAAAGTTATTCAGGTTTGTTATCGTAACTGACAATGACAGTAGATCAGAGATGAAACAAAATTTCCAGGAAACTAGTAAACTACTGGTACTCAGAACATCTGAATCATTAACCGAGGAAAAATCCGGCTGAGAAGTAGCTCTACAATTTCTATCCATGCCTCCTTGCCTCACTACATTATAAACCTCGACAAGGGTACAAAATGTGATAGCGCCACAAGGGAAGCTTAAAATAGTTGAGGTCCGATAGGATCCATACAGTTATGAACTAGATCCTAGACAATTAACCCCAGGAACCAACAGCCACAAGGTATAGTCATCAAATAATTACACATCATCATCATGGGTTCTGGACTTCTTTTTCTTCTTCTTCCCTTCAGTGGCTGTCTTAGGCTCAACATCCTCTGACCCATCACGGCTCTTCTTTTTCTTCTTCTTTGGGGTCTCATCTTGTTTGACATCATCATTGGTTGCCTCGGTGGCCATCTCTTCATCCTGTGGCTCCTCAAGCTTGTGCTTCTTCTTCTTTTTCTTCTCAGTATGAGGTTCATCTTCTCCAGCAGCAGGCTTATCAACGTCCATTGCTTCACTGTCAGCCTCAGCTTTAGACTTCTTTTTCTTGCTTTTCTTAGCATACACATCATTCTTGTCATTTCCTGTAGAAGAAATTTTGCAAAAAGTGTCAAATACAATTTTTATGGTTATACAAAACATGAGTTGAACTTAGTGTTCAGGGACTAAGGAGGGTGTATGTCCTCACCATCACCATCCTCTGAAACTGCATTTGTAATACCCTCTATGGCAGCTTTCATCACATCAAGGTTCTTCCGAGGCGCAACACCCTTGTCATAGAACTCTAGTCTCTCCTCAACTTGTTCACGCAGCTTCTGTCCGAAAATGGATGTATTCAACTCTGGAATTCCATGTTTAACATTCATGCATCTCAGAAAGGGGTGTCGACATATGAAAGTTTGCAAACAAAGTTCTGCAACTGACCTGAATAACAATCAATGCGTGAAGCAATGGAACACTTGTTTGCCAGGTACCGAGCCATTCGGCCCTTGTTCCTAGATGATGCACGGCCAATGAAAGATGAGTGGAATATGAGGCCGTACTTCGGTGTATTTCCACGAGTTTTCAGAGCTCTGCAATCAAATAGAGAGAGCAACAAACAAAAAGAATTCAGAGGCATAAAAGGCAAAGTTTGAACACTTGCGACAATAGTCAGCATTCTAGCAGCAAACTATCAAAAAGCAACCAGCTCACTAAGTACCTGAAAAGCGCCTTTTCAGCACCAAGTATCTGAAGAGTGGAGGCAGCGCACTTTGCAAGATTGGAAAGACTGCCAGCATGAGAAATTAGTCGAGCTCCAACAACTTAACCAATCAAAGATGTCAGGTTGGGTGCAATATCATTCATCTTCGTTACCAGATACTCATAGAGCTTTTTCCGGTATTCAGATAGATTCATGACCCTTTGGGCGAACTGTTGGACATTGATCAAATCAACTGGTGAAAGATCCTGGCCTGAAAATACAACAGACAAAGAATTTCAAAAACTAACACAATAATATCATTATGACAACTATTGCAAAACAAGTTGAATATGTAATGTTACCCATAGATGCCTTTGCTGCTTCAACAATTTCCTTCGCCTTGTCCTCATCTCCAATTAGATCTGCTAAACCGGGAATGTCTTTTTCTGCTAAATCAGATTTGTTCACCACAGACTTGGCAATCTTAGCATAAAGGTAGTTGTCATTCACGATTTTAACTAGCTCTGGAAAATGCCACGAATACCACTCCCTGCATTATGGTTAAGCAATATGTCAATACATCCAAAATGCCAAATCAACATCACCATCATACAATATATTCAAAAGATAGTTGCATCATCATCAGTGAAATAAGATTCGCCTTAATGTCAACTACGAACATAACAGAGTACGTAATGTCAACTATGAACATAACAGAGTACATATGCAGACACCATGTGTTTAACTATCTTTGACACATGCATTGGCAACATCTTGCAAGATCCCTCCAAAGTTTATTCAATGCTATATAGAGTTAAGAATTCAATTGTGACAAAAGTATGAACATTGCCATTAAAACTTAAGTTTGCTTGCTATAAAGCATACTCCAGCAGATATTAGATACCCTTTCACACTGAAATTTACATGGATTAAAGTGAAGAAAAATGACTGTGTACACCAGCATGACATGACCGCAGGTCATAATATCATGGCAGCATACGGAAACAAAACAACAGAACTAAGGTCATTCAAATACATTTAGAATTATCAAGCAGTGTCAAAATAAAGTTGAGGTGAACAAATCATCACAGCATCTTAGACATTGTACTGCATAGAGCTTGATGAAAAACGGCAGACCAACCTCACTCTCATGGAGAAGGAATTGATATCCTTATCGAGTGTGTCCAACAGAAAGATCGCTTGAATCACCATATTATCCACACGGTTCACATTGAACTTAACCTTAGCCCTACTATAACTATGCCCCAGGCCTAGCTGAGCCTTCTCTAGGTCAGATTCCTGCAACCAACCACAGCCGGAGGCAGTAAACAAACAAGAAAAAAACTGATTCCATTTGTTATGTCAAGCAATCCTTTCCACAAACAAGTAGTAAAACCTGAAACTGAAATGATGCTCATATCCTCTGTAGGTACATAATTCTACAAGCCAAATCATGCAAAAACATAGTTTTCAGCTAGACAGGTACAATTTATCCAGAAACTACATTTTCTCTGATAACCCGCCAATGTTAAACAAATCGCTCTATATAGGGCTCGCAGCATTTGATTTATCCCTTTACGACTGTCCAGACTCCAGATTTGGGTTGGTTACAAAACTGATGTCAAGCTTAGAAGTAAATTCATCACCTTGAGTTGGCCGATAAATTGATTGAAGTGCAGCCGCACTCCTCGGAGCAGCTCCTGGACGAACTCGTTGCTCTGGCAGGGGATACCCGTGGCCTCTGAGATGTGAGACCCAACCTTGGGCTCCATGACACCGAGACTGTACTTCGCCTTCTTCCCCTCTTTCACCTTGGGCAGGTTGAGTTCGAGGAAGTTTCTCAGCTCGTCGGTCATGATCCCTGCACAGACCACACGCACAGCTCGCAATTCATTCGGGTCGGGCGCCATGGGATTGGGAACTAGCTATAAGCAGGGGTTTCGAGCGGGCGGAGGCGGTAAAGCATGATACCTTCGGAGATGGCGTTGCACTGGTTGAGCGCGTCGACCGCGGAGGAGAAGGGGGAGAAACCGGCGAGCTTGACGGCCTTGCCGAAGCGCTGAAGGTCCAGCACGGAGGCGCGGACGGCCTCCACGCTCTGCCCGATCTCATCGATGCCGTACGCGTGGAAGAGAGCGTACCCGGACGCCGACTCGAAGAGCAGGTACAGCGCCATCGCCTCGCCGCAAAGCGCGCGGCGGCGGCGGGCCGGCGGCGTTTGGGTGTGACCCGCGGGGTAGCTAGGGTTTAAGAGAGGAAGGGGAAGAAAGGGGAATGGCCGAATGGCTTCGCCGCGCTGCTCTTTATGGTCGGTTTTCTCGTTCGCGCGTGTCCGGGTTTCCCCACCATTGGATGATCGTCGTCTCAAATTTACCCATGAAACTTGCATATATTTCATCTAAAAGTGGATTCCACCCCAATAATAAAAACACTAAAACAAAGATCCAATATATTTCATATAGGCGCCTTTTCAAAAAGAACTTGTTAAAACTATAGGCCACTCACCATTGAATAACATGTATAATATAAATAACAAGAAAGGTGGACATGCAAATCTACAAAACAATACATTTGTATATCTAATATATGAGCGGATTTTTATAGTAGATGAATTGAAGCAACTTCGATACTGACTTGTACTTCTCTTGTATTGTCTATTGCAGAGCGTGAAGAGAAATGTACAGCACTGGCCTGCGATTTTGAGACAAAAATCTCAAAATCTCACCATGGACCAACCCAAACCACACCTCTTGATTCAGCTCCGCTTGCTTAGCCTACAACACGCTCTTTGTCACCGACATTCTCCAAACTAGGTTCATTGCATAATTGCTTGCGGTTATAACATGAAAAGGGGATGCAATTGTCACTCGAATGTCCCCTTCTCCATCTATTTTTGTTTTGAACTTATAATCTTTATTACTACCTCTGTTCCAAATTATTATTCGTTGTTAATTTTTTTCATGATCTTTGATCATTCGTCTTATTCAAAAAATTTATCCAAATATATAAACCAATAAGTTATATTTGAAGTATATACGATGATAAAGTAAGTCACATATAAAATAAATGATACTTGTGAAATTTTTTAAATAAGATAAATGGTCAAACGTTAAATGAAAAAATTAACAACGAATAGTAATTTGGAACGGAGTTAGTATTTTTTTTACAATGACCTTTTTGTTGCTTCTACAGAACCACGAAAAAAAAGATACTCCCTCCCAAGTGGCCTGTCCAAGTGGGCCTCGATGGGCCTGATAAAAAAGAAGAAAGAGAGAGAAGGAAATCGACCCACTGAAATAAAGTCCCCCTTGACTACTCGAAGACTTTTCCGAATCCAAGAGGCGCAAGGGGTTCAGGCGGACGACGGCGAGCATGGCGGCGGACGACGGCCGCGCGACGGCGGCGCTGGACGAGACCCTCAAGCCCTTTCAGGAAAGGGCTTCCGAGGCTGAGGTTCGCTCTCTTGGCTCATGGCCGCCTTTGATTCCCGGCGGTTTCTGTAAAGCAGCCCTTAATCGTCAGCAATCTGGTAGTTCCTCTGATGTTCCTAGGCAGTTGTGGATTAGGTTTCGAAACAGCTGGTCATAGTGTTGCGGGATGCCACCTTTTTAATTCATGAATTACGAGTAGAAGTTATTGTAAAATTGTAAAGGGCTTATCTGCTGGGACCAGGGAGTACTTTGGAGCAAATAAAACAAATTGGTGTGGAATTGTGAACAAAAATGCCTACGCTGCTTTTTAGATGTATTTTGTGCTATATATGTGTCTTCAGAATTTAATCCATCAGATCGTAGATTACGTTTTCAGATATTTGAACCCAAATAAATGCTTTAAAAGACCTAGTTTCCATTCCTATGTCATTGTATAGATTTCTAATAGCCGGCATATCGTTTATAATACCATGAATTATGGGCTATCTGGGCAGGCAGAGAACAATATCTTGAGACATAGCATTAGCTCTTAATCTGCTTGAACCTACAAGAGAGGTAATGTAGTCCTAGGCTTGTAGCTGTGGAGGAAGTCAAATGTTGTACAAACTTTCACGCCCTTGCTATTTCCATGATTAGAATGCTTGGAAAGAGAGAATCTAGATTTTCCAACACATATTATGACCGTGTTAGGCATGGCCTCAAGAGCGAGAGAATACCTAGTGCTTAGAAAGAGCTCTTTTGATACCGTCATGTTACATCCAATTTTACCTTTGCTAGCCTGGGCACAGACCTCTTTGTTTTTGTTTGCTTGTTTTTGTCCTAAAAAAGTTCTTGGTCCCTTCCTATGTACCTCTGTTTTGAAGATCTTCCACCCATACTGCCAGCACAAGCGCCTAACTTATTAACTAGCAACCTAGCATGTTCTTATACTGCAGTATTACCTACCAGGCTAGGGGCTACAATGGACCATTTGTTCTTCAATTGCAATATCACCTACCCAGCTACCTCGCTTGCTATGGTCTGTGGATAACTACGGTATAAGATGTACTTTGTGGGTTGCTGTCTGTTATGTTTCTTTATCAAAAGTCATTGTGATGTGATGTATTGACCAGCCACATGGAAGCCTGTGGCAATCTTGACATGCTTGGTCAGAGTGGTTACACGAATGTTTTAATTTGTACCAGGTGGTTGTCTCGATGTTATCTTTCCTAATTTTATGGCTGTTTCTTTTCATCTTGCAGATACGCATAGCAAAGCTGGAAGCCTTTCTGTACAAAAAAGGTAATTTGATATGGCTTTGCTGTTCCAGGCGTGTTCTTGTTGTTGAGAGATCAGAGAAGGTTCCTAATTCCTTCTCTACATGAGTTGCTAGATGGTCCGAACAGCAGATCTGAGACAAGTTCTGCCATGAAAGATCTTCAGTCAAAGCTAGACGCAGTTAGTGCAGCGTGCCTGACTGAAAAAGAGAAGGTAATCCATCCCTTTGCTTGAAACTGTCACCATCACACAACAGTTGACATCCGTATAACCACGCCTCATCTCATGAACCTTGTAGAACAAGAAGCTAATCATGGAGAACGAGAAGCTCCAGTACCGCATCACCCATCTTATCCGTGCCATAAAAGAGGCAGAATCAGGATAGAAGAAGCGTGATAGGCTGATTTAAAGCCTCGTATTGAAGTATCCTATCTTGTTGAGCTTAAACTATTGCTGTGATCTTGATATAGATCTTGGTCAAAACTGTATCGATCTGTTGATCCGAACGACGTGTACATGACGGTCTGTTTTCACCAGTCCCTATTTTGGAAGACTGGCGTTGAGCGTTGAACAGTGGAATGCATGACATGTTATCTGAATTGACTGTTCATATGTTATCATGTACTTGTGTTTGGTAATCTGCTCAGCTGACATTTGAGCCTGGTGGTTGAAAGAAAGAAAGAAAGAGAGAGAGGGTTTTCACTGATAGAAGCGGACACCTCTCATGATTTCATCATGCTTCATGCTGAGAAGACGGGGGACAAAAGTTTGTCGCTTTACTTGTATTTCACATTATCTCCTTTACACGAACACATGCAGCTCCACTAGAAAATAATCCTCGGATCATGTTAGTCTTTTATTCAACAGTTAACAGATACGTTGCGTATGAATAATCTAGCAGTGGTTTTAGATAAGTCCATCTGAATCACAAATTTTCAACACTAACCATCTCAATCGACGATGGGAGGATACAGCTGCAACCATTACGTTTCATCACACCAGAACATACCAAAAGAAGCATGAGGGAATAATATATCCTATCAGCTACAGTACCTGTTCTAGTCATTTGTGCAGTAACACAGCATGATCATCTTACAAATCGCCCCGTACAGCATGATTAGTATACGTGTACGTACTTCGCTCGTATAAAGACTTTCAGGCCGTGTTTAGATCCCAAATTTCACCTCCAAAATTTACTATGCAAAAAGAAGATTCTCATCACATCAAAATGTCATAGCATGCATAGAGTACTAAATATAGATGAAATCAAAATTAGACTATGGGATGCAGCTTCACCTTGGTTCATTGGTCCCAGTCATAACAGGTAGATTAGATATGATATTTTGTTGATTGCGACACCTAGAATAAGATTCCCCATCGGTTTATTGCTTCAACTTTGATGCAAATTTATATATACCACTTTAGTTTTAGTTGGGGTATAATTAGTAATGTGTAAATGACTAAAGTTTTCTGCTGGTAGCTTCTCACACTGACACCTGACAACAAAATCTGCCACTGTTTGGTCAAATCTCCTTTATCAGTGATGCACTCTGTACCATTTTTGAGTTGCCATCATGGAATTTCTCGTGCTGGTGTGCCATGCGGTTGTGCTAGTTGGCCAAATTTATCTTTAGGCCTTGAAGAACTATCTTATAGTATTGGGAATTGCCATCATGAAATTCCTTGTCGGTGCGCCATGCACTTCCGCTTGAGTGGCAATGTGGTGGCTCTTCATTATTGCCATCATTAATTTATAAAAGTTCATTGGGATTTGTGATGGAATTGGTTGTCCAGAAAGGCACAAATATACAAGATACCACGAGAGCAAATATCGTGTGGCTAACTATATTTCAATTGGAAGTGGGACTATGATTCATGGTTTCTTTCCACCCTATTTCTATGAGCATATTAGTTGGTGTGGCAAGTCGTGATTTAGTTTCCTCATGGCTTTAGTACCTTCCAGAGAATTCATTGCTAATTATTTTGTTTGTAAAAATGCAGTGCTTCTGAATTCCGGAGGGAATATGACGGTGCCTGCCTTCAGATGAGGATGGCATATTGCCCTGCTGCCCATTTTTTTCCTTTTTCTTGTGCAGTGGACAGATTGCAGTCTTGCTGGTACCCTTGGGCTGTTGAGGATTCTAATTTTTAAGGTTGACCAAGACTTCTGTCTTAGAACTATGTTTCTGTCCTTTTTTGTGAGTTGGTGCTTTGGTTAACGTTACAATTTTACTAAATGCAGGTTTATGCTGATGGAACAACCACCATGTCTACTCATGAAAGAAAAGCAAGCATCAAGGAATTTTATGGTACAGTGCATATCTTTCAGAACCTATTGAACAATGTTTGCTCTGCACCTTTATTATCTTTAATTGCTTGTTCATTAGATCTTGTTGTTTTTGGCAGCTGTCATATTCCCTTCTTTGATGCAATTACATGAAGGAATCAATGAACTGGAGGATAAGAAACAGAAAGCAATATGTCTAGAGAGGTATAGAAGACGAGATGAGGATCAGAAAATGGTGATATCAGAGATTGATGATGATATAGAGGAGGAATGTGGCATATGTATGGAGATAAACACCAAAGTTGTTCTTCCAACTTGTAGCCATGCTATGTGCATTAAATGCTATCGTGACTGGTACAAATTTGCACTCCCATTTCTAAATTCTTTTGGAATAATTTACTTATTTTGTTCTTGTGGCAGTTAAGTGCTTTTGCCCGCTCAATATGATACGTCATACCTTCAGTGCGCAAAATAATTACTATTGTGATTCAGTAGTGCTTGGATACATGTATATAAGCTCGATGTGGCATCAATCTACGAATTTATTAGTACCAAACTGAAAAGAAGTGCCAGTTTGTTTGTCTGGCTACTTGGTAGAAGCTATAGGGACATTTCTTTCTTGACTGGACTCCCTGAGCTCCTCACTGTATTACAGGATCAATTCACCCTTGTGAGCTCTTGATCCTAAATCTTGATCCCAGTTGCCACTTTGCTTTGCTAGCTGCCGAGGCCTTCATTCTTATGCTGCTGTGTTCCATAAGCTGCTTGTTGATCTTCACATGAGATTAGCTGGGCAACAAACTATAGTGGAAAGACCTTGCTGCAGATCTCTTTTACAGCTAATCATCCACCATTCTTGCTCTTTGATTATAGTTTTGAGCAAGAGCTAGAAAAACCTGACTGTTCACTTCATCCAATACTATTTTTGTAAATCCTTCTTCTGTACACATTTTGCCACTATACCATAATTCAGGAATGGGTGCTGCAGACTTGAATAATAATCTTCTAATGTAACTATAAATAAAATGGCAATACTGGTAATAAAGCTCAAGGCAGCCACAAATTAGATCGGGAGACATTTCTTTTTAACTATATGGGGAGAAAGTTTGGAACAGCATTGTGTGGTGACATCCACAGGAGACCGACAATGTTGGACTTCTCTTTGTTTGGCATAAATTTAAGGACACAAAGGATGAAGCCTAAAATTCTTGCCCCTAGTCGATATTTGTCCGATCTCTCATGGTGTTCCTATGTTTTGGCGACTCTGGAGTGTTTCCCATGAGATATCTGCTCAGTTTGTTTGCTTGTAAGTTAGAGCATGTCATGCCATCTCCTGCTTTGTTGGATGTAGGTTTTCTGTTATCCAGAAACAAGAAAAAACCTAAATAGATTTATGTGAAGGGAAAAAGGCCTTCTTTTTAGTGAAATTATAAATAGTAGTTTACCTGGGGCTAGGCACTTGGCTATGAGCATATATCAATAATTGGATAGAAAAAATAAATTTTGTTCCCTGGCGCTTCAAGAATGAGCATTCATTTGTATGCCTACTGAAACTATTCTTTTATTGGAATTAATGTTCCATCAAGCCAAATAAGGGCAATGGTCATTCTTTATGTGTACTATAAACATGCTGATGCAGAATTAGCATGTGGTTTGCTAGTGTCAGTCTGACCATCGCTATCCAGCCTACAAAGTTTGATGTCTTTCTGATTCTCCCATTGATTCTTTTAGGACTAAAGTTAGGTGTGACAAATATAGTTACTAACCAAATAGGCCCGAAATGTTACGTCAAGCCAATAAGGACAGTTGTCACTTTGCCTGTGTTATTAAAAAAAAACTAGACCATGGTGGGAGACCAGGCCTTTTGTTCTAAGAAGGTGCCTTGCTCCGAACAACATGTCAATGCAGAGTTAGCATGTGGTTTGTTAGTGTCAATCTGATCGTCACTATCTAGTTTATAGCCTACAAAGATATCTTTCAGATTCTTCGACTGATTTCTTCTTCCTTAGACTATATAATCTCTATTGTTCTATTCTAAATGTGTTATGATATTGCTGCAGGAGGTCAAGATCCCAGTCCTGTCCGTTCTGCCGCGACAGCCTCAAGAGGGTAAACTCCGCTGACCTGTGGATATACACGGATGACAGGGACATCGTCGACATGGCGACAGTCCGAAGAGAGAACCTGAGGCGACTCTTCATGTACATAGACAAGTTGCCCACCGTCATACCAGAATCTGTCTTTGACGTCTACGATTCCCATGTAAAGTGATGCTGAGCTTATCAGCCAATTGTTTGTGGGTGTGCTACCTCTAGTGCTGAGCCCTGGGCGTCTGGTGCTGTGTGCTTTTTTAAGAGGTTGACACAGCTCGCTGGATGCCAAGGAGGCTAATTTATATAGGGAGGTATATATGTAAATATAACTTGTTCTATCATCCTGTCTTGTGCGGATTTGGCTTTTATGGGGGGTTAGGATAATTCAGACTCTATTTCAGTGGGATATCATGGTTATGGCAAGCAAAAGGTGATGTTCATATGGGTGCTCATCTCGTGGATGTTCTGATGCATGTTTCTTTTGTTCATGGTTGTGTGGTGGATGCAGTTGCCAATTGCAGAAAGTGATGGTTATTATCCTGCGATTGCAATCATGTCCAGGGTGGTTTCTGTCAGATTCTTCACTTGAGTTATTTTTATTTCTTTGAGAAATGGAACCAATTGGTCCATGGATCCTGAACCCGTTACATTCAAGAAATGCAGCTTGTGGTAGTCGAACTCTAGACCTATTACATTCGACCTTTTTTTAGGGCATCAGACAGATCAACCTATAAATCCTTGGATCGTGAAGGCCCAAAGCTTGGATGGCCAGGCGTTTCGATCAGTGAAATCCTACAGTCATTCGTGTGCAACTCTATTACAACGATTCGTTATGCCCATCATCTCGATGGCATGGATCACGGATAGTTGAATCATCATTTTCCACAGGAGCTTCCAAGATGAGAGCATATCGCCAGAGCGCCCACGAGTTCGCAAACTTTAAACAGAGCTCGCCCTTGGCGGGGAAACTGGAGACGAGTGGCGGGAATGGGCAGAACGCCATCGTCTTGTACTCTTGTGACGCTACTGCTTTCAAATTTGCAACGGCTACTGAACTTACTACACAGACCAATAAGACCTAACGAATATCAGGCACCGTGTACAGGACTCTAGTAATCCCTAGTCCTGACACGTAAGTGGATCCTATTCGCCTAGCATGCACCAAACAGCTCGACCTGATCCTAGCGCACACTTTCAAAAAAAAAAAGATCCTAGCGCACTATCATCCAGGCAACCCCTGAAGTAAGTTTCGAGAAATTCAAACGAAAAACATATTTATTATCTTTTCAACAGTTTTCTGCGGCAACACAAATTATTTAACTTAATAAGAATAGAACGATGCATAAAACTTTTCACTTCGTTACTCCTTTTATCCTAAAATAAGTATATTTTTACAATTCTCAGAAACATTGCTGGTCATAAAAATGACGTTATTGCTTCTATTTACTCGTATTTTCTAAATAAATAAGTGTCATTTACCCGTTAGATCTAATCCCTAGCCCGAAACCCCCTCGTCTTCATATTAACCTCATAGGTGCACTATCATGAATTTCCTCTCCTTTTGTATCTCTCGGATGGCTATACCATTGCCTCATCCTTCTTCAGAAAGGCTCACTAAATACCACATACTCTAAGTTGGATACTACTAGCGTAGTGACTATCCACCATCATGAAAAGCGTGCTTCTCAAATACCACATCGAAACTAGAGAACATCCACTTCTCTAGAGATATCACCACGGAATCAACTCTCTTCATCTAAGAAGATAGTGGCATCGTTGAAAAGTACTCGCTAGAGAAGATTATGGCATCTTTGAGAACTGATAGTCACGAACCTTCTCATATAGACCGTATTTACAAATGTTAAAGACTTCATTTTTTCTAAAAAAAAGAGATAGCATGCAGGAGATATTTACCATTCCTCTATATCTAGTTATCCAGAGAGAAGCTTGTTAGCAAACTCTATTGACCCATGGCAAAGTGTTTATCAACGCAGTTGACCCATGGCAAAGTTTGTTTAGCAACACAACCGTTCTAGGCAACAAAGCGAGTGTGCACGAGTACAGTACACTTTTATCCACAACACCAGAATAGCAAAATTCTGCCTGACTCCCCTGGTGGACTCATCCATTTTTCCATTTCAAATCAAACCAAGGCACTTTCCCGTGGAGCCAAACATTTTCCCTCCCAAAATCCCCCCACCCATCTCGTCTCGTCCCATTCCATTTCTCCCGCGGTAGTACTGACTGACCCAAGGGAGAGGGAGGGAGGACTCCGCAGCTCTCTCCCACAACCCCGTGCGAGATATAACACGCCTCTCCTCGTCCCCTTCCTTCTCCCTCTTCCTCTCCCCCACCTCCTCCTTCCCCTTCCCCCCCGGACGCCAGCGAACCCAAAATTCCCAGCACCCGCAAGCCCTAATCGCCCGCCGATCCCGCCCGTATCCCGGCCGCCGGGCCCGATCCGCCGCCGCGCTGGCCTCCCCGCGGCCCAAACCCTAGGAATTCCGCGCGGGGGGCGGGCGGGATGGAGGCGCTGGTGGGGAGGTCGGTCAGGAAGGCGTTCCCGGGGTTCGGGACCTACGGCGGCGTCGTGGAGTCGTACGACGCCGACGCGGGCTACTTCCGCGTGCTCTACGAGGACGGCGACTCCGAGGAGGTCGACGCCGACGAGATGGCGGAGATACTCGTCGGCCCCGCGATGCCGCAGGCGCTGCAGCAGACGCCGCCGCGGGACGCCGCGGGGAGGCGGCCGAAGAAGCGCCGCCGCGGGGACGAGGAGTCCCCGTCCTCGACCACGCCGCCGGAAGGCGCCGTGCTGGCGGTCCCCGCGGGCGGCGGGTCGTCGGATGGGGAAATCGAGCCCGCCACGCCGGCGGAGGCTAACGGGGAGGAGGAGGAGGAGGAGGAGGAGGAGGAGAAGCGGAGGGTCTGTTCTGTGCCCGAGTCGTCGTCCAGGCCGCTGCGGCGGAGCGCGCGGCAGGCGAAGGCGGCCGAGCGGGCAGCTGAGATGGAGGCCGCGGCGGCTGTGGCGGCTGCTGCGGAGGCCGCCGAGGCCGAGGCGGTGGCTGCTTCGACGCCCCAGCAGTCTGGGAGGAAGCGCCCTCGTGCAAATGGAAGTGGACGCTATCGCTCTGTCTCCAGGGATTTGGAGGAAGCTGCGGTGAAGAAACCGCCACCGAAGCCGGTACTGCCACCTAAGCCTGAGCTGCCCCCGTCATCACAGGGTCTGGATTTTGGCGGCCTCCCCGTTCTCGATGTCTTTCAAGTCTACTCCTGCTTAAGATCATTTAGCAGGCAGCTATTCCTGAGTCCGTTTCCACTGGACGCATTTGTGGCTGCGCTGCAACGCACCTATGTGAATCCTTTGATTGACTGGGTGCATTTCGCTCTGCTGAGAGCTCTCAAGAGCCACCTGGAAGATTTTGCCAATGAAGGAGACTCATCGGCAGTACACTGCATTAGGTAAAATTTCCTTCACTGTATCCTAACTTTAGAGAGCTCTACATGGTGAAACATGTTTTTCATGTTACCCACTATTGTCTTTGTAGGAATCTTAACTGGGAGCTGTTAGACCTAGCAACTTGGCCAATCTATCTTGCTGAATACTTGCTAACCAGGGGCACAGAATTGAGGTATGGTATGAAGCTTACAGACTTAAAGCTGTTGAGTACAGAGTACTATAGGCAGCCTGCAGTGGTAAAACTTGAGCTGCTGCGTTCACTCTCTGATGATGTTCTGGAGATTGGGGCTATACGGTCAAGGATGTCAGAGTCGGATGGAAACGATGAGGGCTTCAGAAGCACTGGTTTAAGAAGAAAAAAGAGGGGCTCTTCTGCCAAGGTGGCAGCGGATTCTTCTCAGTCTCCAGAAGGCTCTGATGAAATGGATGATGGTAACAGTGATGAATGTTATCTCTGTGGAATGGATGGTAATTTGTTATGCTGCGATGGTTGTCCAGCTGCCTTTCATTCAAAATGTGTGGGGGTGGTGGAGGATCTATTGCCTGAAGGTGATTGGTATTGTCCTGAATGTCTAATACAGAAGAATGATGGATCTAGAAATATGGCAAATCCTATGAGAGGAGCAGAGGTTCTGGGAATCGATCCTCATGACCGACTGTACTTTGGCACTTGCGGCTATCTTTTGGTGTAAGTCATCATGGATCCCCCCTGTGTTACATGTATATCTGAATGTTTTTTTTGGGCTCGTGTGATTTTGAATATCCCTCTGCTATATTGTCCTCATGTATTTTTCAAAATCTAAGTGTGACAATTACATTGCTCTAGTGCTGTACTATTCAGATAATGAAGTCACCTTAGTATCTTTGAACAATGATGTAAGCTGTAGCAATTTTCTCTTGTCTATGAGCTTCGCCTAGGATGCTCTATTTGTCTTAGTTTCTTTTGGGTGGCACCTGTCTGTAGAACATGTAAGCTGCAGCTATCATATGATTCTGTCTATACTAGCTGCTGGTGACATGTGAGCCTAGGCATACATTGTGGAGTTAGCAATGGTTTCACTTTTGAAATCCTTGGTAGAGCATACAGTTTTATTGTTTTTCTAGCTGACGGGTTCGAATGGAAGTTGAGCTTACTGATATATCCTAGGTACGGTCATACCTTGATTTTCTATGAGACCGCAATAAAAATACATTTCTGTGCTGTAGACTAGCACTTTTTGGTAAAAAGAAGTAATTTATACCGTATTAAGATTCTCTGGAATAAAACAAGGAAATTCCCACTATACCCTGATTTAGTAAGATCCAGTTGTTATAATGTTGTAGTCTCATTGATTAGGGGCTTGCAGAAAAGTGGACAATTTATATTGCAGAAGTGGGACATGATGTGTTTACTCTCTGATCGATCCTGTATGTATCGGATAGTTACTTCTTGCTGCATTAATAAACAAAATATCTTTTGAACTTGCAGGATTGACTCATGTGAGGGGAACCCTCCATGTCATTATTATGGTCGGGTCGATCTTCATTCCCTTGTTACAGTGCTGAAAACATGTCATCCTTCGTACAGCTCAATTGTTAATGCAATATCTTCATTTTGCGGCGCTGCAATCAAGTCGCCCAATAACGGTCGGTATCAGAGTAGCAGGGAATGTAGTACATCAAATGCTGTGACAAACTGCAGACTTTCATCACGATTGAAGCAACATAATGAACATTACCTGTTTAAGGTAGAACAGGAAAACACATTTGACCAATTGGATCCTGGAAAATCTTGCACCTCAAATTTTGATCAGGATCACGATTTGTCACTCCAGAGCATCACTTTTAGATCTGCACTTATGTCTCGAAGTGGAAATGCTGTTGAAGGTGATTCAAATCAAATACCTCAAAATAGATCCTTTAGTGCTAAGGATGTTCACTGCAATTCCCAGGAAGATGCCATTTATTCAGATGCTAATGGTTTATCCGCAGAGAATCATAAAGATTCATTGCCTAAGAAAAATCAAAGTGATTGTCATCTTCATTCAGACCTTGCTAGGTACATAAACTATTACAGCTTTGGTCAAATAGCAGCTTCAGCTGCTGAAGAGCTAAAACACAAGTTGTCTGAAAACAAGGAAGGGAAGAAACCTGTTCAAGATGCACTCTCGTTCCATCTGAGAACAATATGTAAAAAATATGCCAACATTTTTGCACTAACTGATCAAAAGCTTTCTGTTGAACTGCTCAAAGAAAAATGTGGATGGTGCAACTCCTGCCAAATCAGTGGTGGTGTTGACTGCATTTTCAGAGTAACTGATATTAAATGTGCGGAAGGCCCTAAGCCACACACTTCAGGTTTTGGAACAGAAAAGAATATGGAAAGCCATATCATCCTTGCTATGCATAACATTTTATCAATTGAAGAAAGGCTGAATGGTTTGCTGATTGGTCCTTGGCAAAACCCACAATATAGCATCTGTTGGCGTAAGGCGGTTCTCAAGGCTTCAGATGCATCATCACTTAAGCAGCCTCTTCTAATGGTATAACTTGTCATATGCTTTATTCTTGTTTTCCCCCAGTTCTGTGTACCCTATAATGATACATGTTTTTGTGCTCATACTCTGCAGTTAGAGTCCAGTCTGCGTCGCGTTGCCATTTCTATGGAATGGCAGAAACCAGCAGACTCTGTTGAAGTGGTTGGTTCTGCAGCTCATATACTGGTCCGTTCATCGAACAAATCTCAAAGTCATGGAAGTGCTAGAAAGCCGGGGAGAAAACCATCTTCTAATGGTGAGCTTAAAGTTGACTCTCGTGATGTTGGTGTCTATTGGTGGAGGGGTGGAAAATTATCTCGTCAAGTGTTTCATTGGAAGAGGTTGCCTCAGTCTCTGGTGTGCAAAGCTGCTCGGCAAGGTTTATGACTAATCTTCTGCCGATTTTCAGATATTCGTTTTCTACCATTGTATTGGCACTAAACCCTTTTGACCTGGTATTCTTCAGCGGGACGTAGGCGAATTCCCATGATTTTATACACCGATGGTTCACAATTTGCCCGGAGGTTCAAATACATAGCTTGGCGAGCTGCAGTGGAAATGGCAGAAAACATGGCCCAGCTCATTTTGCAGGTAATATCCTCTTGTTTTTTAAAGCAATCAGTAAAATTTGCTCACTGAATTGTTTGTTCTCCTTTGTGTACCTGCAGATTAAAGAGCTTGAATGGAATATCAAATGGACTGAGATACTGAGCACTCTCCCTTCTAGCCTCATGACCAAGGAAACTCAGAAAATAGCAAGGCTTTTTAAGAAAGTTATAATTCGCAGAAAACGCATAGAAGGAACAAATGTTGAATATTTACTTGATTTTGGAAAGAAGCAAAACATTCCTCCTGTTATTTCTAAACATGGAACAAAATTTGAGGAGCCCTCTAGTGAGAGGAACAGGTACTGGTTAAGTGAAGGCCATGTCCCTCTGAATCTATTGAAGGCATATGAAGCCAAAGTGTTCGCTCGCTTACTGAAAAAGAAAGAAACTGATGAACCTCCTAAGAAGACTAAGAGGATGCATGACTCCAAACCCGAAATGCCAAAAAAGACAGGGTTCGCTTACCTCTTTGAAAGAGCAGAAAAGCGATCCACCGGGCTTTGTGGTCATTGTAACAAAGAAGTTGTTGCAAGGTATGTCAAGGATGCTTATTTTCTCTTCTGCCTTGTAAGTTTCTTTTATTTTTTCCCAACCACACCATACTCACCCTATCAATTATTAGTAGCAATTGGTAAAGGTTTAATTCAGGTCAAGTTTTTTAAAAATGATATTAGGATTATTTTGTTGTGCCAATATCTGTTGCTACTGGCCATAATGCATGTGGGTTTTGTGCTGTTGGTAATTTTTCATATTCTTTTTTTGAATGCAGTACATGTAGTACAATGGCGTTTTAAACTTGTTTATGCTTATGCCTTGTAAACTCTGATTAGCTATGGATGTTATCCGCTCTTTATGGCTTTGAGATACAATCATTATACTTAATACTTCTATCTCATACTTCTATACCAATGTTTATCAGCCAATATATTTAATAAACTTCTTACATGAGTGGATTGTGCTATGTTAGATATTACTATTCTTTTCTAAACAATTTGGGCGCACACTTACCATTCTAACTAATGGTTCTATTTCTCTATAAGTCTTCAGGGGAGCTAACTCTGGAAAACTTTTCATGGGTGTATATTTTTCTAGAGATCTAGGGGCAACCCCGGCCCATAAGCATTGCAACCGAACCAAAGTGGTCAGAGTTTTAGAGTTCAAAGAAGACACATGCATGGGCAAAAGCACAGCACCTCCATGCACAGAAAGTCTCTAAGACAACATCATAGTAACTAGTAGGAAAACAAACTAACACACACACTCTGCTTCCAAACAGGACCAGAGCACACACGAATTTTCAGGGACTCATCAGATCTGTTATGTTATGTGTTCTCAGTGTGGCAGTATATTCGTTATTTGTTTGTTGTATCATGGTAAACTCTTTTGACTAGTTAATCTGATTCTTTATCTCTGTCTTTTCAACAGTGAAGCTGTGAACTGCCAGTATTGTGCAGGTATGTCTTGTTGCACGTAGACATCCTTTGCTGTATTGCATGTGCATAACTATTGTCAAGTTCTTATTTTTATGCACTTTCTGTGGTATCTTATGCCTGCCATTGGATAAAAGGAAATATCCATTGACTGTTGACATTGCACTGGCACATCAATCATCATCTGTTAAAATTTTCCTTTTACTTTGGTTATAGATGCTTGAAGTTTATTGGGAGCTGTTAACGTTTGTCACTTATCTACTTTATCTTATTCGATGCAGCTCTTTTCCATAGAAAACATTTCAAGGTTCCTAGAGGTGCTGCAGATGCTGTTTATGTTTGCAACAAGTGCTTAGCTGAAAAGGTTTTAAAGGTGAAGTCTCCTCAGAAAAAGGCTGCACCGAAGAAGTCATCTCCCAAAAAGAAGCATAAGGAACAAAAGAAACAACCACACAGGATTTTGACTAGGAGAAATCAGGTGGTTCTCAAATACAAGAAGAAAATTGGCAAAAAGGGTAAGCGTGGTCGGCCTAGGAAGAATCCACTGGATCCGTCAAAGAATGAATTACCAAAGATGCGTGAGAGTGAACCATCAAATGTGCCCAAAAATGAACCCGTGAAACGTATATCAAAACGATTGTATGATAAGTACATGAAAGGCAACTCAAATGTATCCGAGCATGCATCTAGCTGTCACAAGAGGAAGCGGACTGCTTTGCAGTATTCATACTGGTCGAATGGCCTTCGATGGACACAAAATTCACATGATGAACGAGCAAGAAGTTTTAGGAAAGAAAGAGTAGTTTTCCCATCCGAAGATGCTGAAATGTCTGAAGTCAGCCCAGTATGCTGTTTGTGTGAGAAATGCTACAGTGAAGAGGATATTTATATTGCTTGTGAAAAATGTGAAGGTAAGCTTGCGTTTACTTGCATGGCACATCTTCATGATCTTAGAACAATTTCATGGTCTGTTAGCTATTATGTGAGCTAAAATAATCTTTTTTATTATGCGTTTTTACATAGTAAGTTAGGTGTTCATCCTCTTGTCGTTGTAGCCTTGGGCTGTGTATTATGGAAACTTGGTACATGCCCCTATTTCTCTACTATAGTTGTGTCGCTTACTACTGCCTCCGCTTCATAATACTTGGTGCTTTTGACCAAGTTTTCCTTACCCAAAATTTTGGCACTACATGTTCCCAATGATGCGTGTTCCCAATGCATCATTTTCCAATGTTGCCCTTGTGATCAATCAAGAGGTGTAGTTGTGCCACTGCTAGTCACCACTATTCCAAAGCTTGAAAAGAAAAACATTGCAGTCTTTTTAGAGAAAAAAAACCATGGTAATATTCGCACCGATGAGATGGCATGTGTGCTTGAGCATATCCTGAGAACTCAATATAACATTTTTCAGCTGGGACCAGCAGTTTAGGCAGCTGTTACAAAGTATCCAGAACACCCCATGAAGCATCAAATGTTTCTTTGTAGTGTTCCAAAGCTTGAAAAGAAAATAATTGCAGTCTTTTTGGAGGAAAAACATAATCTGTGGTAATATTGGCACCAATGAGATGGCTCATGTGCTTGCACATATCATGAGAACAGATGAAAACATTTTTCAGGTGACACCAATAGTTAGTTTGGGCAGCTGTTACAAGGGTAATTGTCCAACTCAACTGAAAAAAAAAATGATTGCCTAAATATGAACATTGGTCAAAAGTGCCAAATGGAGGAAGTACTTCATTGAGTTTGTTTCCACAACCACCTGTGGCGATCACTAAGCAATTACATTGACCATTGGAAAATGTAGCAAGCTTTAAATGGAGTAGATGCATGTCCTCGAAATCCTATAACGACAAACAATAGATAACACTTTTTAATGGCTAAACGACAAAAAAGAAGAAAGAACGGAGGTATTAATTTCCATTTCTTCTTAGCTACTTAAAGTATTTCTGTCTGGTTGTGCTGTCTATGCAAAAAAGCAACATTCCTCATGACTTAGCAAGACGCTGCTAGTGCTCTTATGCCCTAGAGGTTAATTCAAATGAACTGTGAAGTGTATTGTTTGTAGAGTAGTAGTTGGCTGTTGAAAATCATGTGTGTTTTAAAATTGTGATTTTCACTTGGGAGAACATAGTAGCGCTAGTCAACAAGTGCTGTTGCAGTTTTATATGTTGCTTTTCACATCATGGGAACTTCTCATATATTGCATCATATAATCCTTATTACATTTGCTTTTCCTTTCAGATTGGTTTCATGGGGATATATACTCTGTTACCATTGAGAATGTGAACAATCTCATTGGTTTCAAGTGCCATAGATGCCGTCTGAGAAGTCTACCTGTCTGTCCATATGCACAGACTGTAACAGTTCTGAAAGATCAGTCAGATAAGGATCACTGCATCAAGTTTGTAGAGGACGAGGAACACAGCGTTGACAAGTTTGTAGAGGACAAGGAACACAGCATTGACGAGTTTGTAGAGGATGAGGTCCCTAGTTGTCCAAACGATCTTGCTGCTCTTGGCACTCAGAAAGATCTTCATGACCATATCAATCTGAAAGAGGTTGACATTGAGAAAAGGTCCAATGGTCATGTTACCGAGAAAGAGCTCAGTGATAATAATTGTCTAGAGGAGCTGAATAATCATACCAATCTGAAAGAGGCTGACTCTTATAGCACTGAGAAAGAACTGGATGATAATCAAAGTTTGAAAGAGCTAGGCGCCCAGAACAAATTGAAAGAGCTTGACAGTCCTGGCTCTGCGAAAGAGCCTGCTGATCATAATTTTCCGAAAGAGCTGAATGATCACATAAATCTGAATGATCTTGACAGCTTTAGGACCGACAGAGAGTTTAAGAATCATAGTTTTCTGAATGGACTAGATGGACATCACAATTGGAAAGGGCTCGATGATCAGAACAGTCAAGAGGAGCTTGATGGTACTGCAAGTACCAAGTTTGCTGCTGAAGAAACACAATGTCCCATGGAACTCAATGGTTTTAATAGCCTGAAGCTTGATAATCATAACAATTTGGAGGAGCTTAATGATCATAACTGTCCAAAAGAGAGCGATAATAAAAACAGCTCGAAAGAGCTGGACAATAATGGAAATCCAAAAGATTCAGGTGACTTTCTAGCTGAACACTTCAACAACATTAGGATATCTGTCAATGATGCATTGGTTGTTACACCTGAAACTGGTTCAGTCAAGGAATCTCTCGCTTTGCAACCCAAGGGTGATTCTGAGAAGACTGTTTCTGCTGAGCATGAGATTGACCTACAGATGGTGGTGACTTTATAGTGTAGTGCGAACTGTCAAAGGAATCTTCCTCCCTCAGCATGAGTGCCCTTAGCTACACTGTTTATTGCTTGCTGCTGCTCTGGTGGAAAATCCTGTTGACTGTCAACTCAAACAATAAAGAAGGATATTTTTGGATTTCCTTAGGGAAATATTCTGATCGGCCTAGCCAAGCATTAGAATAATCAACTCTTGAGGTTAAGCTATAACATTCTTGATAGGGCTGACATAGGGAATAGTTAGGTACCCTCCCCATGCTTCACATTACCAGTCAGAATATTGGAGTCATGTTACTCAAGATTATCAATGATTTGGATATCTCCGAGTACAGGCGGCTGGTATTTGGTTGCTGTGTATTATATATATGGTGTTCAAGGTGAGTCTTAATTTTGCTTTACATAAATCTGTTCCTTGGAATATTTGACCTCTCCAATTTCCTTTTCATGCTTTTTTATTTTTTTTTCTGTCCAAGTGATCACTATCTACTGATGGTTTGATCAAATGTTTGAAATGGATAATGATTTATCGCGATTTGTGGAGTTTTCTAGGTGTTACATCTAAACAGCACATGTTGGAGGATGTAGTATCTGCTTCCACACCCCCGAAAAGAAATAACATGTGTTAATTTTACCCCACCTTTTTTACACAGAACAAGTCACTATTGATCAGCACTGCACATTGCAAACATGTTATGCCAAATTTCACACTTTCATTTTTATGAACCTATTTGTCAGTCTATGGTAATTCGATATGACATCAAGTTGCCAAATTCACAAAAACACAGTTTATTCCACATGTGAACTATTATGTTCTTTTCAATTGGCACTCATTTGTTTATTCTCCATCTAAACAGGAAACAGATAGCAGTCACTGCCGCCGCCAAGCATGAGGAGACATTCCATTTCCCCACTCATTTGTTTTGTGCACCAGATCAACAAGCCAATCTGATGATTCATTCTTTCAAATTGCTTCTAACAGTCCGTTGCAATCTTTATTTGTATATGTGGCAAGGGATTCATCTCGACAGGGTTAATTAGATTTTGTATAGGTTTGCATTAGCCTTTTAAGTTATAGGGTTTACTCTAGCATGACATGGGTTTGTACAATGCTGTTCTACTCTTCTGGTTACATTCTGCTTCAGTGGCGTTATAGAAGCTAACAATACTGGTAGATGTGTACCCAGCTGTTAGATGATGATCGATTCTTTTGTGCATTGTGCGTTGCGGTTGTTAAAGGGCGGGCTCTAGTTTTCGATCGCTGCCTATCTATTAGGTCTTGTTGACGTCCAATTTGTGAAAATCCACCAGATTCCATACAGTTTTTTTTTGAGAGAAACAGAGATTCATTTCCTATCCATGAGGCAGATTATCTTCTTCTGCCATAAGGTTATTACCAGCTCCTGGCTTCCATCACCAAGGGATCCAAACCAGGATTCCAACGCAAAGAACGCCGCGTCAGAGTTACATTTAATCCATCCAGGTACGGCGGCGGTTTCCACTCAACTTGTTCCATCCTTCCACCGAATTCGTCTTCGCGATTTCCCGCAAGTCATTTTTTTAATATTGGCTACGGCCAACCAAAACATAAAAAAATTACATCACATCAAGAGGCTCTGGTAGTCCTACGCGACCACCAAGATCGCTGGACACCAACCATCGTTGATGTTTCTTCCAAGACAACAGCACGAAGACTTGGTGCAGATACTGTCAACCAACATCCGAGCTGTTACGCCATCCTATACCTCCGCCCTGAGCTGAATACCGAACATAATGTCCACACGGGAGAACTGCCCGGCCATGACGAATAAGAACTTCGACGACGCGCCTGCACTGCTGCCGCCGGCATGAAGAAACCAAGCTAGGTTTTCACCCAGTTATTGATCAACCACGGACGCAACAGGGAACAGTCTGACCAACGACTTCTGCAACGCCTTCAACAAGGTGTGTGTCACGGACACTTCACCGCCGCCGGTCCGAAAAAACATGTCAGACAATGATTTCTCCCAAATCGCCGCCGCCACCATCACCACTGTGCCCTGCCAACGAAGAGGTTGCCCACACCGGAAGGACACCAGCATCTTCGTACGGGACGCCGCCACCGCAAGACAAGACGCATTCCGGCCGCCGTCGACGAACACCGCCACCCGGAGCAAGGTTCCGCCGGCAAAGGGACGGCACCAGCCCGTGAGGAAGGCGGCCGCACAACAACTAGCGAAATCCGCCCAGATTGCCCCCATGGGGACGACACGGAGCGATGAAGGCGTTGGATTTGTTACCCTCCGAGCCGAGGGATCGCCGCGCGACGACCGCGTCGCCGCGCGACGACCGCGTCGCCGCCGCCGACCTCGCGCGCAGGCCGCCGCCTGGACGCCGGCCGCCCGCCTCGTCGGCCGCACCCGCCGGCCGAGCGCGCCGGCCTGCGCGCCTCTGCTGCCTCGTCGGCCCACGCGCCGCCGCCCGCCCGCGACCTCCTCCACCGGCCGCAGTCATTACCAGGCGACGGGATCGGCCAAGGGTGACCCGGATCCGGGGGCGGAGAGGCCGGATCCGGCCGTGCGCGCCGCCATCGATGAGAGCTGGCCACCGGCGGCGTCCACCCTCCAATGGCGTCCGCGCCCACCAAAGGAGAGGGAAAAGGAAGGGATGGTCCCCGCCGCCGCCATCCCGGGGTCCGGCTGGACTTCCGACGTCGCCCTCCGGCGGCGGCGAGGAGAGGAGGGGAGAAGGGGGGCGGCATCCGGCACCTCTTCCCACAAGTCATAGGCAGTAAGAACAGCTTGGTTAATTGGCACTTGTGAGCGACCATGCCGGCGATCATTCCGCGCCATCCAGAGTGCCCACATACCACACAGCACCGCTGCATTCTTCTCCGGACAAACATTCGGGTTCAGTAAGTCAGTCGCCCATAATCAGGCAGTTTGATCCCAGTGAGCTCCCTGGTTGATGACCAAAACAGTCGTGCAATCGTACATTCTTCAGTGAGCACATGCTTGATCGACTCCTCATCCGCCCCCAGACTTCGGAGGGACGGCCAGCTTACATACTTTGCTCCATTGCCCAGCTGATGAAGAGGAGTCATTGTACTGACCAACCAGCTGGTAGCGCCCCATGATACTAGTTTAGTAAAAAAAATTTACTTTTATGATTACTGTTGTTGCATGAATAGTTATGATGATGTGGGTGGAAGATACATTCAAATTATCTGTCACTCGTAGCTGCTGTTTGAAATGTGACATGCATCAACATCTGAACTGTACAGAGTTCGCCATTCCACGTACTATGGACCCTTTGGAGCTGGAAACTCAAGCTTTTCTGTTAGAAGCAAAATACAAGTAGCCTCTGAACTAGCAGGCAGCAATTTTTATGATGTTTGCCTCTGATACATGGACTAGTCTAAATTCATGTATTCAAATCATGAATACATGAATTTAGTCCAATTATTGTATCTGATACTGAGTTTAGGCTACTCTAACCACCTCGTTCTGAGAAGATAAATTTAGTCCTGCAAATCTCTCTAAGACAAAGGCACACCGATTGTAGGGACTTACACCCTCCTTTTTAGCTAGCGGGACAGTTGTGCATACCGGCCTCCTTCTCGCTGCCTCTTATCCGACGTCGACGTGTGACGCTGGTTTCTGCCACCACCGCGCTGCTCCACGTCACAACCGCTGCTTGCTGCACAGCCGACACGCCCTTGCTAATCGCTACCCTTGCTAATCGCTAATTAAACCCTCGCGAGCAATCCGTGGACGGTGAGATGTCCATGGCGTAGATAATGAGCGAGGGCGATTAGCATCTTTGTGCCACGGACTGGTCGGCATTATAAATACGTGGGCAACGCTTGTTGCCGTGGGAGTTAGGGCCTGTACAATGCAATGCAAGCGGCGCTTACAGGAGAGAGAAAACTCAAAGTTCATCCAAGCGCCGGCAAACCCCAACGTAGATCCTGGTTCAGGCGCTAATTTTAGTGCTAAGCAAGGTTAAAACGGCCTGTCTTTGTGCATGTTTACGCCTAGGCGTCCGGCGCCTCATCAAGCGGTGATGCCGAGGAAATGCCATGCAAAAGTTTCGTCGTGGCATAAAAACGGTAGAAACTGCCAAATAAGCGTCCTGCGTTGTACAAACCCTTAAGAGGCTCCGTCGTTGGCGGTTGGAGACTTCGAGTCTGGCTCGGTAAGTCCTAGCGGTCGAACGAACGGACAAAAAAACTGAAGAACCACAACGTACCAACAACTAAACGGCAGAAAACATGAAGAATACTTTCTTATTTTAATATTAGATAAAGATTAAGGGTTCTTTTGTAAAATTATAACATACCGCATAATCAATTCTTGCTTTAATATTAGATAGAGATAATTAACCGGATATGCAAATCAAAGCTGCGATGTACCCAATGCTTATGTTTTCATTTTATTAATATTAATTGTTTTTTGTTTCTTTTTAATTTTGGATAACTGAGATCAATCATCATCATTTGCAGCCCGGGCCGGAGGTATAAATATCTAGAAAACCCGCAGCCCGACAACCCGCCTGAAAGCCCGTTATTTTGGCCCAGTCCAAGCCCGGTCCGGCTCGTCTGCCGCCGTGCCCGTGCTGGCCCGGCCCAGCCGCGGGCTGCCACCCCAGCACACCGGGCGGCCCGGCACGGTCGAGGAGCGGCGGCCCGGTAGTGGCCCGAGGCGGGGAGGAGAGCGGCAGCTCACCAGGCCACAGCCCACCAGGCTGTTCCCCTCAAACCCTATCCCCCGGCCCCCCACTCCCCCCTCGGCCGCCGCCCGCCGCCTCCATCCCCTCCACGGTTCACGCCACCCCCTCCCCAGCGGCTCCCCCCACGGTCCCGCCTGCCGCCTCCCTCCCCTCCGCGGTTCGCGCCGCTCCCACCCCCCACACCTCCCCTCCACGGTTCGCGCCGCCTCCTCCCCAGCGGCTCCCTCGCGGTCCCGCATGCCGCCTCCCTCCCCTCTGCGGTTCGCGCCGCCCCCACCCCCCACACCTCCCCTCCGTCAGCGCCCCATCCCCTCCCTCCGGCCTGCCCTCCCTTCCCCTTCTTCAGTTCCTCCCTCCGACCTCCCCTCCCTTCCCCTTCGGCGCAGGCAGCAGTCCACAGTCAGCGGTGGCGTGGCCGGCGGCGCCCAGGCAAGGCCAGCGGGGTGGGGCTGAAACCTGGAGGTGCGCGGTTGGGCCGCCTGAGGCTGCCTTCGTGGGCCATGGGTGACCCGGTCTGTGACATAGTGTCGGGCTATGTCGGGCCGGTCCGGCATGAAAGGAGCCCGCAGGCTTGAACTTGGGCCGTCGGCTCAGCCCGTGGGCTGACACGGCCCGACACGGTAAAGGGTGGGCTAGGGCCGGGCCGGGCGGCCCATTTGGACATCTATAGCTGGCGGATGAAGAACTAAAGTCACTCAATCCGTCACTCCCGTGCGCTTACATGCATCGATCCTAGCTATAAAATAGCGAGATCCTCACCATATGCCATCACCAAGTCCACTAACAGCAGCTGAAATTGCAAAAGTCGTGTGTGCGTGCGTATCATTCGGACTGCCATGACGAGGAATGGGAGGAGGAGCAGGGAAAGACACTATCGAGTGTTGTTGGCGTTCTTATGGAGTTCTCGATCGGGTCATGTTTAATTTGGGCTTGGGAGTTCGGCGGTCGTGTTCATGGGAGTGAGAAGCAACAGGAATGGTAGCTTTAGTTGGTCAAAGTGCTGACGCAGGAGTAAAATGCAGACCAGCAAGATGGTTCTGTGGCAGTGCCAGCAACGCTGCAACCTAACCAGCCCCACAGTGTGTCTCGTCGGCGCGCCAAGCTCGACGTCCGCTAGCTACTGCGTGCCGACGAAGCGCACAGCTCCCTCACGAAGTGATGAACTAGATCGAGCTTTCTAAACAACGTAACCTATTGTTTGAGCTTTCTGTATTTAATATTATTCTAGTATATCTACTCCAGATAATTCACATAATTGTAAATTTGATTTTTCTTACATGCATAACTTTCGTTATGTATTTAAATATACACTAGCTATGTCTAGATAAAATTTGTATAGTTAAAATAATTTAAAACGAATGTAGTAGCTATTATGGCTAGCTTGTGAGTTGTAGTATAAAACTTGCTTACATCTTCTGCTGCTAAGACCAGATTGAGAGAGGGAAGAGACGGGGCGAGAAAGTGGACGGGACAGTGTTGCTAGGGAATGGGATACACCGGGAATCCAGGGCAGAGAAAGCAGTGACTGGCTTACTCAATGTTGTTGTGGCTGCTGTCTGCAACACGGCCTACACGTTTCTTGGTCTTCTCCAATCAGTTACAAGACACGCATGGGGCATGCCTCCTCCACTCCATATGATCGATGCATGGGTCATAGGCGGAGAAAGTATGGAAGCTGAAGAAACGTAGGCATTGGTCCTGCTATTCTCTCTCGATCCACTACAATTTCAACTAACCAGCTGATAAATTAGCTAGGTGGATCGAAACAGGACCCCACTCACCTTTTCCGGTAAACAAGACTGAATTAGCTACGGAGTACTATCTTCGTCCCTAAATAACTGTCGTCGTTGGTTTTCGTGCTACGACTTTGCTTCGATTTGTAAAAAATACTTGCAACATTTTAATCTCCAAATAAATTTATTAAAAAAACTAGATTTAAATATCTATCTAATGATATTTATTATATACTATAAATATTAATATATATTCTTATATATTCGGTTAAAGATATTTTTCGAGAAGCGAAAACGATACTTAGGGATAGAGGGAGTAGTAGATACTAACTTCTTCAGTTACTTCTCTAAAAAGGAATCCAACAGTTGAAAGATTATGGCTGAGCGCTTTCCAATGCAAGGATCCGCGCGCGCTCCAGCTGATGAACCATTTGCATCAATGTTCGTTCGCTGGCCCTGCATCTTGGCACTACGGCTGCTGATGGACAGCAAGCTAATGCCATTCCATCTGTTGGGCATCCGTATGGTACTAGTAGGTTACTTGGGTTTGGATTTTGGACCAACAAGCTGTGGTCACAGTACTGCATCGTACGTCACGTCATGCTCGGAAGAAACTATGCTTTTCTTGTGTATTTATATCTTGTTTACTCCATGGACGGTAATTTTGAGAACGTACGTAGGTGAGATACATTACCAGTGGCCGGGCTGTTACATACGGTGGGTGGAGACCTCAAGTCGCTCGGTCACCGCGTGCGTGCACCTGCTACTCCATCTTTCTTCACCCATAAAAATAGCTACACCTTCTCACGCTCTAGCTGGAGTGATCACGATCTAGCATGGAAGAAGAGGGAGAGGGGGCAAGAAGGTGTCGACTGTTACCATCGGTGAGTTCGTCATGCATGCTCAATTCGTAGGGACTGGGATGCAGTGGAAATTCTTGCGCTTCTACCTCTGACGAACACGCGGGCGCTAAATTAAACCAAGTAGGGCAGTAACCTCCTTTCAGACCTGCCGCGTGTAGCGCAGCATGACAGACAGGTTAGAGCCAAGCAGAGCAAGAGCAAAATAGGAAACCAGAGCATTCTTGATTTTGGCGTAATACATAGCTGTAGTACTACCCCATGCGTATGTACCGGTGCGAGGTGACAGCTTTGAACCTGTTTTTCTTCTCATCACCGCTGAAGATCATATCGACGGGTTGAAAGACTTGAAAGATCATGGGTTGAGCTTTCAGATACATGCTGAACTGTGAGCCCATATGTTTCAACGATGATCTTGCGGTTTTGGCCCACAGCCAGAAGCTCAGAATCAGATGCACATGCACAGCGCGCAAATGGCTTATTGCAGACATGCTTCTTCCGCTGCGGCCTGAAAGAGCACTTCGCTTCCAACCGCCTGCAAGCAGGTTCTCTTACTAATCGCATTATATGAGCCGTCACAATGAATCTTAAGGGCATCATTTGGAGGTTGCGCCGCCCCAGTATGTGCTGCCGATCGATCACCCGGTGGATATATCAACGGCCGGCACATATGATGTATTTATACCTATCTCGCACTCAAGTCACCCCGTGCGTGCAGTGCAGGTACTCCATGCATCTTTGAGCATAAATAGGTATAGCTTGTCACGCTGGAACTAGCATATGGGAGAAGAGAGGGGGGCCGGGGTGGGACAACACCCGGTTCGAAGCACGATATCTTTTTAGAATAAAGTTCGAGTGATCGAGTTTTTTTTGTCGGACAACAAGATATCAGAGTGTGCTAGTCATCGGTAGTGGATCAATTCGTAGGGGATTGGGATGCATCAGGAATTTCCGTGCTTGTATCCCTGACTCGCTCGTGCGCGCTTAGCCGAGCATGGCAGGGACGATCTGTTTGACCTGCCGCGTGCCGCATGAAGCACAACGTAAGATATCAGGGCTTTGCAGCGTCAGGAGACATAACGGTAAGCAAAATCCCTGGGACGGCCTTGGGCCACCCGGCCGTACCCTAGGCCTCCCTGACCTCCACTCCATTTCCATGGCTTGCGCCACGGACGGTACGGTGAAAGCAACGTCTCTCTCTCTGTGACTCGTCCAGAGGCGGATCCTTTGTCTGACGATGAAATGAATTCTGAAGATTGACTGCTTCCGTGCACAAATGACGAAATCCCAAACCGCCTGCAGTACGTAATCTTAATTGCATCATATAAGCAGTCACAGACTCACGGTTAATCTTGATGACATTATTTGGAGGTCGCCGATCACCCGGTAGCTCAAGTGCTCAACGGCCGACGAACGAACACCAGGCACAGTGGCAGAGTTTGGACTGATAATTAGTGGGGGCCAGGTTTGCAATTTCACGTTTAACTGATGATGAGATTAAATGCTCCCCGAAGAACTTGTTTTTAGTTCAGACTTCAGAGGGAGCAATGGCTTCTGGCTAACGTATGCTCCATCCGTACTGGTAAAGAAAGACGTTGAGGATAGCGACACGGTCTTTAAAACATAATTTTGACTTCTTATTTCTATAAAAATATTTATCGAAAAGTGATACATGTATACTTTTATGAAAGTATTTTTCAAAATAAATCTATTCATATAACTTTTACAATTTCAAACTCAACAACTTAAAAGTTATTCATGATTTATATTCCAAAAGGTGACTCAAACATTATCATAAACGTGTTTCTTTACCAATACGGAGGAAGTACTATGTTGTTTCTATAGTGATTCAAAAATCAAATAATTATTATTGCATATGTTGTCTCTGTATCATCTCTGACAATAAATTGAAAACATATATCCGGTTCTCTAGTACGTATTGAATATTAATTGAGCTCAAGCAGTATCTCCACGATGATATACATCGCTTTCTTCTCTTTTCTTAACTTCCATACATATGCCACATCAGCAACAAAATCATAAATAGCACATGTCTAGTTCTCTTTTCTTAACTTCTCTAGTAAGGCCTTGTTTAGTTCCAAATTCCACCCCAAATTCCACTATGTAAAAAAAAATTCTCATCATATCAAAATATCGGCACATACATGGAATACTAAATGTATATAAAATCAAAAACTAATTGCACAGTTTTGTTATACTTTGCGAGATGAATATTTTGAGCCTAATTAATCAATGTTTGGACAATTATTCACAAATACAAATGAAATGCTACAATTCCACATTTATGGCAAAGTCCCAACTTTAACATACCAAAGTTGGGAACTAAACAAGGCATTACTCTCCGTCTTTCTTTGTTTTTCAGAAAAAAATTTCTAAAAGGAATCTTACATGTATAGAGTATTAAATGAAGTCTATTTGCAAAATATTTTTAGAGATGAATGTAACTTTGTGCGACGAATCTAACGAGCCTAATTAGACCATGATTTACTACAGTAATGCTACAGTAACCATCATCTAATCGTGCGGTCAAAGACCTCATTAGATTTGTCTCGTGAATTAACCCGGGGTTGTGTAAATAATTTTATAAACTGACTTTATTTAATATCCTTAATTATTAGTTAAACGGGGTGGAAAAATTTCCACCCAAAGAACACAGCCATTACGTACAACGGTGGGTGAAGAACTCAAGTCGCTCCCCGGCCACACCGCGCATGTACTCCATGCATTTTTTACCCATAAATATGTATATATATAGCTTCTCACGCTGCCGTGCTCATTCATATATTCGACGAGCTAGCTAGAACGAGAGAAGAGAGAAAGAGGGACAAGATCGAACTGCCAGCGGCAGCCATCGGTTGGTCAATTCATATATATGTAGGGGACTGGGATGCAGTGGGAATCCTTGTGGTAGTACTCGTGAGGAGCACGCCCGCGCTTAGCCGAGCAGGGTAGCGATGAGCGGGAGTGACACAGTACACACGTTACCTCACCTCCTAGGAGGCAAGATGTCAAACAAATCACAACCGTTAATTTTTTAAATAGATAAAAAACTAAATAATTAAAATAATCACGCCGTCGGTCCGCTCGTCTCGTCTGGTGCGAAGGGTCCGCCGGACGTGGCAGCCGAGGCATGCAAACGCTGTCTTATATATGTATCCTGATTTTCATTTCTCATGATGCGAGAACCACGATGAAAATAACGGTCAACTGTATATTATATAACGTTATTTCTCCTGATACGTTTGTATTAGACAAAAAAAATGTTACAACTATACAGCGAAATAATACAACTCACATATAGCATGTCTACCCAACTATCTTGCGGCATCTAAAAAATAAGCATATATATGACTCGTACTATCCAAAGAAATAACTTAGATACGACAAAACAATTCTCCGTACAACATATTTGTTGAACAGATGTCACGTTAGACCTATGTTCATTCATGTCAAATTCTTCTCTCTGTTTTTTTTAATGCACGGAACGGCTGGCCATAATTAAAGTGAGACCGTAAGAGAAAAACACGTTCTTTTTTCCACGGACCCACCATGTTCTTTCGGGCTAATCACGTGACAGGTAAAAGGAAATGTTGCGTCTTTTAGGAGGTACTGATACGTAATATCTTATTAGATCAATGGTTCATGGTTATTTAGAAGTACCTTACCAAAACCCAGCGACGAGGGATGAGACATGCTGGGTGCCGCATGGATCAGAACGGACAGACTACAACTCAGCAGCTCAGGAAGGCGTCGCCCGACTTTTTTATTTTTATCCCTTTTTACGAAAGAAGTTAACAAATACATTCCTGATGAAAAGATTTTAAAAAATAGACCCTAGGCTCGGCGTCATGATCCATGGCGCCGAGGTTACACGTCTCGGCGCCATGCACCATGGCGCCGAGCCAGCGCAGAGACAACCGATGTGACATTCGATGTGGCAGGGGCTCGGCGCCATGTACTATGGCGCCAAGCTCGGCGCCAAGATCCACGACGCCGAGGTGTCTGCACGCGGTGCTTGCAGGAGGGTTTTGCACGTCGGTGGCCCTGGCTGCGCCTGCACCCTGCTGGGCCGCGTGGCTGGCCTGCGCTGCGTGTGCCAGCGGCTGTGCCATTGGCCGCCCGCGTGCCTTGTGACGTGACCTTGGGATTCGTGGAGATTCCTGCCCCCTGCGGAGGCCAAACCCTCTCTCCCGCAACGCACGCCTGCCTCTCCCTGGCTGCATGCGCCACTAAGCCTTGGCAAGCATGCATGGACTGGGCCTTGTTTAGATGTTAAAATTGGGAGTTTGAATTTGGAAGTAAGATGACACTTTATAATCATTACGCTACTGTAGCAATTCGTTTGTATTTGTGAAAAAGTATCCAAAAATTGATTAATTAGGCTCAAAATGTTCGTCTCGCAGAGTACAACAAAACTGTGCAATTAGTTTTTGATTTTATCTACATTTAGTACTCCATACATGTTATGACATTTTGATGTGATGGAGAATCTTTTTTTTTATAGTGTATTTGGGAGTTGCTTCTTGGACCTAAACAAGGCCCCACCGCATTTGCTCGAGATGCATGGCACTGATCTGACCCCAGTTTTGTTCCACCCCACCGCATTTGCATAGTGTATTTGAGAGTTGCTTTTTGGAGCTGACTGACTTGACCAGGCAGCAGCATGCAGATGCAGCAGCCTCATTTGTCTGCATTTGGTAGGATTAGACAGGACGACGACACACAAGAGAAAAAAAAAGGATCTCTTTGCTACTGGTATGCTATGCTACCCGGGCTATACGACAACGCCAACCCTGATACCGCCCCTGCTTGGCGTAGACACCTCGGCGCCTTGGATCTTGGCGCCGAGTCCCTGCCACGTCGGCTGGCTCTGCGCTGGCTCGGTGCCACCATGGATCGTGGCGTCGAGTCTAGGGTCTATTTTTTGAAATATTTTCATCAGGGATGTATCTGTGAACTTCTTTCGCAAAAAAGCCAGAAAACAAAAAGCCGGCACGCGTCGCGGGAAGCAGAATCCGTGCGACGGGCACGGGCCACCCGCATCTCCTCTCTCGGGTCAGATCAGTGCCATGCATCTCGAGCAAATGCGGTGGGGCCTTGTTTAGTTCCAAAAAGCAACTCCCAAATACACTATGCAAAAAAAGATTCACCGTCACATCAAAATGTCATAACATGCATGGAGTACTAAATGTAGATAAAATCAAAAACTAATTGCACAGTTTTGTTGTACTCTGCGAGACAAACATTTTGAGCCTAATTAATCAATTTTTGGATAATTTTTTACAAATACAAACGAATTGTTATAGTAGCGCAATGATTATGAAGTGGCATCTTACTTCCAAATTCAACCTCACAATTCTAACATCTTGCCTCGATGGCTCTCTCCGGAGCTGGAGACATCATAACGATGACGCTTGCATAGGAAAAAACGTAGCATCGATCAATCGCGGGACCAGCTGTGGGAGAGTGGAGTAGCACGCTGCAGGGAACCTGGACACAACCGGCTGATGATACGGATCAATATAATGCACACCTCGATCAACGGACGGGACCAAGCTAGCCACGCGCGCGCGGTCCCGCAGCGGCAAGGCAATCGTACACCAGGTGGCCCAGCCCGGGACGATGACACCCAGGCCGGAATCTTCCATCCATGGGCCGGGTACGAGTGGGGGGCCGTGCCGATGCGCCCACGCGGTCCATATATCGGCCGGCCGCGGCGGCCTCGTACGGACACGCTCCTCCATCGGCAAGAGAAGAAACACCGTACCCATCGTCGTACCACATGCATGCATGGTAGCCATTCTGTAACGGTGGGTGAAGAACATAACTCAAGGCCTTGTTTAGTTCCTCAAATTAGGCTTCAAATTTTGGTTTTTTGGGGTGCGTGCGCTACTATAGTATTTCGTTTGTATGTATAAAAAATTATCCAAAAATTAATTAATTAGGCTCAAAATGTTCGTCCCGTAGAGTACAACAAAGCCGTGCAGTTAATTTTTGATTTTATATACATTTAGTACTGCATGTATGCTATGACATTTTGATGTGATTGTAATCTTCTTTTTACACCGTGAACTTTGGAGGTGGAATTTGGGATGAAGGCCCAAGTCGCTCACCAGCCACCCCGTTTAATTATGTACATTCCACGCATGTTGTTGTTCGCCCATAAATAGCTACGTACAGCTTCTCACGCTGCCATGATATCATCCAACGAGCTAGCATATGGGATCGAGTAGAGCAGAGGCAGTGTCAGACAAGAAAATATCGACTGATGGCACGCAGGCGTCAATTCGTAGCTAGGGGATTGGGATGCATTAGGAACCCTTGTGCTAGTAATCGTGACGAGCACGCCCGCGCTTAGCCGAAGAGGGCAGGGGTGAGCCATGGAAGCTGAGCCAAGAGATGACACCTGACCTGAGCAGCCCAAGACGAACGAATCGCCGGGAGCAAAATCCGTGGGACGGCCACGGGCCACCGGGCCGTAGAGGTAGATGCCCAATTCCTTGGGCGGCATGTTCCGGCCAGAACCCTCAAAACCTTATATTACGGGACGGATGGAGTAGTAAACTAGAGTTGTTTTCGAGAGCGTGCTACTTCAGTTCCATGCATGCATGCTAGTTCCATGCATGCATGCTAGATTCTTTTCTGAGCGACCTTTTAATAGTAATATAAAAAAGAAACAGGCGTGTACTACCACCATTCCTGTGCACGCATTAGTAGGATGCCGATCAGTTCACCATTTCATGCACTGCTTTGTTAAACATTTATTGACTTCTGGTGATCAAGTTTGATCACTCGTCTTATTTAAAAATTTATGAAAATATAAAAATAATTATAATGTACTTAAAATTTATATGATGATAAAACATGTCATAATAAAATAAATAATATTTTCATAAAATTTTTAAATAAAATGAATGATCAAACGTAAATTACGGAAGTCGAGAAATGATTATATTTTGAAACGGATGGAGTAGTACCACGCACGGGTACGCATTGCGAGTGGCGGGTGACAACTGACAAGCACCATGACTCATGCCGCGGCTGCCCGGCTTTACCAAAAGCTAACACAGCAGGAGCGGAGCATCGACCGATTGATCACTCTTTTTCTCCTGTGCTAGCTGCTGCCCCTGCCCGACAGGTCTCACGCGATCCGCCTTATTAAACGCGTCACATCAAAATCTCAATCTCAATCTCATCATCATCGCCGCTTGATTGATTATATATTCCTCAGCTGATCAGCTCCTTTCCATTCCGATCCCGGCCGGTGGTGTAGAAAATCTCAAGTTGGGGAACATGAGCTTATACAATGAACTATACAAAACCCCCCGCTTCCCTCCGTACGTGTCATTGGCTTAGCCGAAAGGAGTGGCTGCAGCGCACTTGGATATGATGGGTTCGTTTCATTCAACGATCGGGCAGCATGCACCCGTCCATATCTCGCCCGTCAGGTCAATGTATACGCGTCGGCAGCTGCCGGGCAGCGACAGCACACGGTGTCACCGTCGATGATTAAGTGTAGGAACCATCGTCAAATTTATCTTGGTCTAGCATACACTCCTCCGTCCCTTAATAACTAAACAGGTGGTGGTGGGATCGTAGAGGCGATGATGGTGCGGTGATCCGGCCGGTACGGTCACTGTCAGTAAGAGACCAGAGAGCTAGCTGAAGCACCAGTAAAAGCAATGCAAAGCCTAACTGCTTACTGTATGCTGCAACGCGAATCATCAGGCCAAAGCGCCCATGCTTATCCAGTTGTTTAGTGCTCGCTAGCTAGCTGACGTGGACAGGCGATCCAATCATTGCTCACCCGCTGCGTTAACACATGGAATGGAGCACCCCGGGTAACATGGGATGATATGGATGGGAATGAAGGGACGGACGATGCACAAATATCGTTGGTGAGGTGCCTCGTCAATAATCAATTCCGATCCATCACACGGGATATTATCACAGGATCAGCCTGGGAATACGTCTGTTTCTTTTTTGACAACGATACGATCTTCAAAACTTAATTTTGATATTCAAAACCACGTCTAAATCTTATAGAAGGTTAATTCTCTCCGAACGGATGAATGCCCAGCTCAAATCAACCCGGGAATAGGAATAACCAACCCGATCCATCTAGCTGGAATTTGGCGTGGGAACGCGCGCAGCCGGCTGCTGCCACACCGGCGGATCAGTCAGTCTTGTGATTGCATGCGCTTCCACGTTCTGCTAAAGTCAAGTCGTCTCCCGGGCCGCCGGTCGCTGCAGCATAGACTTTTTGATTCAAGACTCCGTCAATGTACCAGTACCGATGATAAAAAGGGAGAGAGAAAAAACGATGTGTTGACCGTTGAACATGAATATATGGAGCTTTTGGACCATAAAATTTGTCGAGCTTCAGGAATATTTGACCCGTGAAGGTCGTCGTCTATATCTTCTAGCTATAGCCTCCTTCCTTTCTTCAGTTTTGACGTTTGAACGAGAAGAATTGAAAAGGAGACGAGATGAGATAGATATATACCAAGGACCAGAACTCTCCAAAAGACCACTCCACTGTACTATACTCCTACTTGGCGATCAAAATCTATTGCTGAACACTCCATCATCCTCGATCTATACTTAGGGCACGTACAACGGGCGTCGAGTGCCGTCGACATGCAGAGGAAATTTTACAGAATACCCCCTGCGCATAGCACCCGAGACGGGGTCGTCGTTTCGCTCGTCTACGAGCTGAGCTCGTGCTCCCAGGCCGTCGCGACGTCTCGGCACCCGCTGTACCATGCGATGTGGGGAGACGGCGGCAGCACGGATCCGTTGCGCGCGCGGGAAGGATTGATTTGCCGCCAAAGGTTCGCGCCAGATTCACAAGCACAAAAACTAAATCAAAGTCCAAGAAGATCCAATCGAGGTCCAAGAAGGCGAAATCAAGGTCCAAGAAAATCAAATCGAGCTCCCTGCCATAGTGGCCATGGCCAGCGGTGGCCGGATTCACGAGCACAAAGACCAAATCAAGCTCCAAGAACACCAAATCGAGCTCCAAGAACATCAAATCGCGCCTGCTCGTCGTGCCTGCCGTAGCGCCTGCTTGCCCTCCGCCGCGCGTCGTAGCTCCGCCGCGGGGCCTCGCCGGACGCGCGCGGGCCTCCGCCGCGAGGGCCTCGCGGGCCGCGCACCGCAGCCCCGCCCGCCGTCGTGCCGGGGCCGCCGCGGGGCCTCGCCGGCCGCGCGCGGGAGGCCCGCCCGCCGCCGCGCTGGGTCCCCGCCCCTCGCCGGAGAGAGAGAGGAGGAGGAGGGGGGAAGAGCGTCAGTGGAGAAGTGGGCGACAGAGACGAGGGGGAAAGATAAGGCTGGGGGCATGGGTCCACTTGTCAGCCACATATTTAACTGTATTTTGTAGTATGTGATGTATACAACAAAAATAGCTACAAAGATCAAATATGTAGTAGATCACCATGAGGTTTGTGTGTCAAATGATGAATTGATTACCAACAGACAGCCAAAAGACAGACCATTGTACAAGTTGTCTGTTCAGCCGTCTGTTTGTGTTAAAAAGACAGCAGCTGTCTCCACCGTTGTGCTTGCCCTTATATCCCGAAGCCGTACATTGAAAATCAATCAATGATGACGAATTGCGTGGAAACCAAAGGAGCAATTGCCCCTTACTTTGTCTTGATGCCATCACCCCACTGGCTAAAAAAAAAGAACGTCTCACCTAATCAATTTGCATTTAGGTATATATGCTCATTACGACGTGCCGGTTTCGGATTGCGACGTGTCTTAGTTTGTCCCTAGCGTACGTGCTTGGGTCCATTATTCTTAAATTCTTGGGGTTTAGTTCCTGATGCCGTATGCTACGTCCTTGGATATTAATTGATTTGGTGGGCTAATTCTTTTTCTTCAGAAACCATTATTTTTTCAAATTCATACATAACAATAATGTCGTTTGTGTGCATTCATCAGCGTACCTTTGGTCATGCTAAGCACGATCTTGCTTACGTAGGCAAGAGACCCGTTCTATAAATCGGACACATCGTCATCATTAATTAATTCTTTGTTCATGTAAAGACATGAGGAGCTTTTGATTTTAGAATGATGTGGGCGCCTAGGCTCGGTCCAGACGATCGAGCAGCTAGCGTGATGAACAACACCCTCCTACGACACTGAAAAAATATATAGAGACGACACCCTTAAAAATCGAAAAGCATACAATCAACGTACCAGCTCAATGAAATATATACTGAGTCATTTAGGTTAGCAGGCCCCAACAAGCAGTGCTTGCATTTTCAGTAATGGTACACGGCATACGTACTACTCTTTCCGTCCCACAATATAATCATTTGAAGCGTTCAAATGTAAAAAATAGTAGAACTGCTAAAAGATCTATATATCCTTCATTTTACACTACCCACTAACTCTCCACCCACCTCACTAACCCATTTAGTTTTGTCATATTCTTAAAAATGCTTACATTTTGACATAAAATTTGAACCCTATAAATGTTTATATATTGGGACGGAGAGAGCACCTATGCGTAGGAACGAAGATGCATGTGGCGGCCCATTTTCTAAAAGAAATATATCTAGGCTTATAAGTGGTAGAATAACTTTTTAGCAAATTACAGTATAGTGTAAGCTTGTAATGTAATAACTCATGAAAATGATCTAATCAGGCACCCACCAAGGTTGACTGCTGCCACGGTTTACACGTTTGTACGTATACGTCCCGCCTCCCACAGCTGAGCTGGTTTCGTCCTCATCAGGAACCTTCCTACCGAATATACTAATAAATTAATCCGAATATACTAATAATAAATTAATTGCTCTTACTCCCCCCACCACCACACCGCCGCACGGCGCCCACAGAAAATCCGGTGGCCAGCCGTTTGGTTCGTTTACCCCACTGGCCACACACCACGCCGCGTCCGCGTGAAAAAGGCCACGCCGACCAGTCCCCATCCGCCCTCCGCCTCCACCCACCTCGCTCGAAGCCGCCCCGCCCCGCCCCCACCCACACCACCACACCCACACCCACACGGCCTGCCTGGCTATAAACACCCGCCCCCTCCCAACCGCGGCACGACACGGCACGGGCTCGCCACCCAAAAACCACCCCCGTTTCCCCTGTCCGCTCGGCACGGCCAAAGCAAACCCAACCCAACCCAAGCGAGGAAAAGGCAGGTAAGCTTCTCAGATCTGCGACGTTAACGATTTCCCCTTGTGGATCTGAGCGAGCTGAGCTCGGGCGATCGATCGGATCGCTTTTGCCGCTGCACGAGCTGACTGCTGCTGCTGCTGCTGCTGCTACTGCTGCGTGTGTGTTCTGTTCCAGGAAGGGGAGCAGTGAGAGAGAGAGAGAGAGAGGAGGAGGATGAGCACCATGGCCATGGCGTCGTCGTCGCTGAACCCGAACGCGCCGCTCTTCATCCCGGCGGCGTACCGCCAGGTGGAGGACTTCTCGCCCGAGTGGTGGGAGCTCGTCAAGACCACCGCCTGGTTCCGGGACCACTGGTTCCGCCAGCACCAGCTCCACGAGGCCGCCTACGACGCCGCCGCGGCATCCTTCGGGCTCCCTGTCGACGACGCCGACGTCGACGTCGCCGCGCTGCTCCCCGACGACTCCGTCGACCTGCTCGACACCGACGACCTCTTCTACACCCCCGACCACCACCAGGCCCCCAACAAGCCCGCGGCGCACCTGCTGCACGCCGGGTACGACCTCGACGTGCTCAGGGCGGTCAGCCTCGGCTCCCCGAGGGCCCTCGTCGCCGCGCCGTCGCCGCGCGCACAGCCCCAGCAGCAGCAGCAGAGGCCCGTTCAGCACGTCGGCGTCAGGGGCGCCGCGCGCCGCGTCATCCACCAGCCTCGCTAGGAGCCTTTCGAGCGGCGCCTCGATGGCTGCTGCTGTCTTCGAGCCTAGTCTGTTTCTGTGTATACAACTAAAAAAGTGAGAGAGGAGAGGGTCAACCAAGGGCGTCTGGCGATCTCCTCTCCGTGTAGTTTCTTGTGTTCAGTTCAGGTCAGGATCGATCGAGCTGTATTAGAAAACAACAAAAAAAAAGAAGCAAAAAAAAAGGAGTGATGTACTACCGCTCCTCCCTTGTTCATGTTGTTGGATATAAGATGGCAAGCAGTCAAATGTTAGAACTCTTCACCAACTGCCTCTTCCTTGCATTTTGTTTGCAAATGTGTCCTCTGAATTCGACTTGTGTTCTCTCGCCGAATCGCCAATGTCAGCGAGAGGTTTACAAGCCATTGATTAAGTAAGCACTTGATTTATATCTCTACTAGTTCTAGGGAAAACATGATGGACATGCTGATGAGTGTTAAGAGTGATGGTACACGGTGGTGCAATCATCAGGTAGTGCCTGAAAGGTAAGAGCCACTTCAAGCAAATGATAGATGCTACTGTTAGGTTGATCTCCCGGCCCACACGGCCCAAAGGCCGTGGGCATGATCCAGTCCGCGCCCTGATCGGGGGCGCCCAATCCTACATGGTTGGAGGGCCCCTGTCACCCCGCGCTATAAAGAAAGGTGGGGGCTGCCGACTCAAGTTACGAGGTTCATCTGAGCCGCCACGACCCACCGACACACCTATCCGATCTAGGGTTAGCGCGGGCAGTGACGGGAAGACCCGCCACCGCCGCCACGACGTCATCGCCGTACTCCGTCGCCGCCCCGGGCCAGTGCCGTTGGCGACCAGAGGGCCGGCGCGACCTGCTACCTCGACCTACATCTACGCCTGCACTGCGCGACGCTGCCTTGTGCAGAACTTCCCCAAGCGAACCGGCCATGGCGACTGGAGCCGCCGCGACCGGCGGGGATGGTAAACACCGACCCCTTCTCGCCGTTTCTCACGAACACAGCACACACACACGCACATACACGACCAGACGCACATATCCTATATGTATCAATGTTCAAATAGACCTAACAATGGTATCAGTTAGCCTCGTTGTTAGTAGATCCAACTCGGGAAACACGAGAAATCCGAGAAAAAGAAGCAAATCGAACTCAAACCCTAACCCTAACCCTAGATCCAGAGTGGACTTACCTCGGTATGCCGTCCACGGGCGGCACCACCACCACCCTCATCACCCCTACAGATCTCCTCGACGGAGCCGCGCGCGAGACGCACGCGCCTCCGGCGAGGAGGCCCGCAAGGGCGCAGAGCGGCGGCGCGGCGTGACGACGCCGTTCCCGCGCGCACAGATCCTAGCGCAACGGATCTCGCCGGCCATGGTGGCGGCGGAGATCCGGCGGCGCGCCGGCGGTAGGCCACCGACCGCGCGCGAGCGTGCTAAACCCTAGCTACGGCTAGAACACAGAGAAAGGAAGGGGAAAAGAGAAGGGAGGAAGAAGAGAAGCACCGCCGGCCATGGCTCACCGGCCATGGCGCGGTGGCGCAGAGAAGCTGCGGAACGACGGCGTGAGGCCGCCGGCCGGGGAGCAGAGTCGCTGGCTCGCGCGAGAGCGAGCGCGCCTGCGCGAGAGAGAGAGGAGCGCTGCGGCGCCCGGGGAACGAAATGATTTAGGGTTTGGGCGACGCGCGACGCGACGGGGGTTTTTATACCTCCGATCTCAGCGCTCGACCGTCGGATCTGATGGACGGCCGAGATCGACGCGAGCGAGGCGCGGCTGCGGCGCTGGGCCAAATTGGCGGCCCAGGCCCAGGTTGCGGCCTGCGAGCACTGGCCAGCGGCCGGGAGGGTCGAAAGAGCGGCTGGGCCGCACTGTTCGCGTGCGCGAGCGCGCGCGGGCCGCGGGCCGATTTCTAAATTGGGCCGAAAAGAACAGTTCTGCACAGTAGCTTTTCGCATTTATTTGAATTGATTTCAGTCAATTTTGCTCAATTTGAATAGAAATTTGCATAGAATTTGCCCCTGTTTAAATTTGAACCAAAGGGATAATTTTCAGAGGGTAAATAGAGTATTATGCTACTGTCCATATGAATTTATTTAAAGTTTCCGCTGCTAGATATTTATTTTGACTTGCATTTAAATTTGAACCAAAGGGATAATTTAATTTCAAGTCACAGATAAAATTTCAGATTTATTGTGATATTGTTATTTTCTGACCAAAGTTGATAATAACAATATTATAATTTTATAGATGTTTATTATTGCATTATTACTTTTTCTGCCCAAAGGTGATGAAGTTTAATGTAATAAGGCATTGTCATTATGTTATAATATTCTCACTTAATATGATTCAATTTCAGCTGCGGGTTCCATGATGGTTTCCATCAAGGACATTCCCATTCTTAAAGGAGATAATTATAATGAATGGTATAAGAAGGTGGACTTCTTTTTTACCATGACAGAGCTGGACTGGGTCCTCACTGCACCGGTTCCAGTTGAACCTGAGAAGCCGGTCAGAGGGACTGATATGACAGATGCTGTTTGGCAGCAGACAGAGCAGGCCTATACGGTCAGCAAACAGAAATTTGACACAGAGAATGCCAAATGGATTACTGCTAACAAGAAATGTTTGGCAGTGGTCAAGAACACCATAGAGCCTTCTGTTTTTGGGGCAATTAAAGATTGTCATAATGTCGTTGAGTACTTGGCGAAGTTAAAGAGTCAGTACACTGGCTCTTCAAAGACCTACGCCTCTCAGTTGATCAAGCAGTTGATCAACGCCAAGTACACAGGCGGCATCAGAGAGCACATACATCGCTTAATTCACATAAACAATAAGCTCGAGCCAATGGATGAGGACTTGAAAGAGAGTACCATCATTCATTTGGTTTTTGCTTCATTGCCAGATGAGTTTGAGAACTTCGTTGTTAACTACAATGTTAGTTCTGAGAAATGGGACATAGAAAAGACCATAGCGATGTTGGCTCAAGAGGAGGAAAGGATAAAGATAGCACGTGGTAACACTGTTAACCAAGTGCAAAAGAAGAAAAATAACAACAATGCGTCTAACAACGCAAAAGGAAATCCCTCCTCTAAGGGCAAAGGCATTCAACACTCCCAGCAGCACAGACCTAAGGATGGGCAAACCACAGTGGAGAAAGATCAGTGTCTCTACTGCAAGGAAAAGGGGCACTACAAGAAAAATTGTGCCGCCTATTTAAAGATGATAATGGAAAGGAAAGGTGAGAATGTTATTTCATTCGTAAATGAATCTCTGTATATAGATTATTCCACATCTACTTGGTGGATTGACTCAGGAGCAACAATTCATGTTGCAAACTCTTTACAGGGATTCCGTTCGACGAGAACTACTCAAAGAAACGAAAGGCGAATTAAAGTCGCGAATGGAGTCGAAGCAGAAGTGAAGGCGGTGGGCGACCTTCTTCTAGAGCTCGACACCGGATTTGATTTATTTCTTAGAGATGTTTTCTTTGTGCCTAGTTTACAGAGGAACTTAATAAGTGTATCTCGTCTAGATGATGATGGATATGGATGTCATTTTGGAAATGGCATGTGTGTAATAGTTTTTAAAGATACAGTTACTACTATTGCTTTTAAGAAAAATGATCTTTATTTGTTATCACTACGTGAAAGTGTGAATTCTGTATGTGATGTGAATGCGCTTGTATCCCCACCTACAGCTCATAATAGAAAACGAAAGAGAACTCAAGACACGTCGTCGAAATTATGGCATTGTCGTTTAGGCCATATTTCGAGGGGGAGAATAGAAAGGCTGGTTAAGAATGACATTCTTCCTCCTCTAGAGTTCTCAGACTTAGATAAATGCGTTGATTGCATAAAAGGAAAATACATAAAGATTACAAAGAAAAATGCTGAACATACCGCAGGTGTTTTAGAGTTAATTCACACAGACATCTGTGGTCCGTTTTCAGTTAAAAGCATAGATGGTTTTGACTCGTTCATTACTTTTACCGATGATTATTCCCGTTATGGATATATTTATCCAATAAAAGAAAAATCAGAAGCGTTGGATAAGTTTAAAATATTCAAGGCTGAAGTTGAGAATCAACATAATTTAAAGATAAAGATAGTACGTTCCGACCGTGGAGGGGAATACTATGGTCGGCACACCCCATATGGCCAAGTTCCAGGACCTTTCGCGAGGTACCTAAGGGAACAAGGTATAGTTGCCCAGTACTCTATGCCGGGCGATCCTCAGCAGAATGGAGTCGCTGAAAGACGTAACCGTACCGTTATGGATATGGTGCGAAGCATGATCAGCTACTCTACATTACCAGTGAGCTTATGGATGGAGGCTTTAAAAACCGCCACCTATATTCTCAACAGAGTTCCCAGTAAAGCGGTGCCAAAAACACCGTATGAGCTGTGGACAGGCAGAGTACCCTCATTGAATCACCTACGGGTGTGGGGGAGCCCTGCTGAGGCAAAGATATTCAACCCGACCATTGGGAAGCTAGATCCCAAGACAGTGAGTTGCCATTTTATTGGCTATACAGAGAAATCAAAAGGATATCGTTTCTACTGTTCTGACAAAGTCACAAAGTTTGTGGAAACGAGACATGCTGCTTTTCTTGAAGAAGAAATGATACGGGGGAGCATGGAAGCTCGAAAGATTGATCTTGAGGAGAGGCGGGTGTGCGCACCCAATCCAATGATTCAGGAGCCATTTTTCGAACTACCTGTTGAGCCTACGCCGACGGTGCCAGACACTGCGGCTCCAGCTCCTGTGGTGGTTCCTCCTGTGGCAACACCGAATGCAAATGTGGAACCTGTCCTTCAGGATCCTATAGAAAATGTTGCTGCAGATCAGGGGGAGCATCAACAGTCTCCAATAGAAAATGTTCCAAATGTAGAGGCCCCTAGAAGGTCTCAAAGAGCAAGAAAGTCAGCAATTCCTGATGATTATGAAGTGTATAACACAGAAGAGTTTCGAATGGAGGATGATCCTATTTTATTCGAACAAGCCATGAGAAGCGAAAACTCATCCAAGTGGCTTGAGGCCATGGAAGATGAAATGAAATCGATGAGTACCAACCGTGTTTGGGACTTAGAAGAAATTCCTAAAGGAGCCAAAACAGTAGGCTGCAAATGGGTCTACAAGACGAAACGTGACTCCAAAGGGAATGTAGAAAGATTTAAAGCGCGTCTTGTGGCGAAGGGTTTTACACAAAAGGAAGGAATAGACTACAATGAGACTTTTTCTCCGGTCTCATGTAAGGATTCCTTCAGAATCATAATGGCCTTGGTGGCGCATTTCAATCTCGAATTGCACCAGATGGATGTAAAGACGGCATTCCTTAATGGGGATCTTGAAGAAAAAGTTTACATGGCTCAACCCAAAGGTTTTGTCGTGGAAGGAAAAGAACACATGGGATGTCACCTAAAGAAATCCATTTATGGGTTAAAACAAGCTTCGAGACAGTGGTACTTGAAGTTCAACGAAACGATAAAGAGTTTCGGGTTTAATGAAAATGTTGAGGACAATTGCATTTATGCAAAATTCCAGAAAGGAAGTTACATTTTCCTCATCCTTTATGTGGATGACATTCTACTGGCAAGTAGCAATGTCAACCTATTATTGGAAACGAAGAAGTTCCTGTCCTCGAACTTTGATATGAAAGACCTTGGTGAAGCCTCATTCGTTTTGGGAATCGAAATTCACCGAGATAGATCAGATGGGGTATTAGGATTATCTCAACAGACGTACCTGGAAAAGGTTCTAGAAAAGTTCTGTATGCAGAGGAGTAAGCCTACTCCTGCGCCAATAGTCAAGGGCGATAGATTTGGTGATTTTCAGAGTCCTCAGAACAGTTATGAAAGGGAACAAATGAAGACAGTTCCATATGCTTCAGCTGTCGGAAGCTTACAGTATGCACAAGTGTGCACACGCCCTGACCTAGCATTTGTTACCAACATACTTGGCAGATATCAGAAAGATCCAGGCCACGAGCACTGGAAATTAGCGAAGAAAGCTTTACGGTATGTGCAAGGCACAAAAGGCCTCATGCTAACATATAAAAGAACTGATTCCCTAGAGATTGAAGGGTATTCAGACTCAGACTTTGCGGGAGATGGAGATGATAGTAAATCCACGACAGGCTACATCTTCACTCTCGCAGGGGGAGCTATATCGTGGAGAAGCTCCAAGCAAACAGTGACAGCAACATCTACGATGTATGCTGAATTTATAGCATGTTACGAGGCATCCTGCCAAGTTGAATGGCTAAAGAAATTCGTACCAGGATTGAGAGTGGTAGACAGTATAGAAAGACCACTAAAGATGTACTGCGATAACCAGCCAGCAGTGTTCTATGCTCATAATAATAAGAAAAGTACGGCTACCAAGTCGATAAAGATAAGATTTTATTCTGTTAAAGATAGAATCCAGGATCACACCATAAGTCTCGAGCATATTAAAACAGAGAAGATGCTCGCGGATCCGCTAACGAAAGGCTTACCACCCAACGTGTTCAAGGAACACGTGGCCGGCATGGGACTAAGGTATTGCCTATGATCTCTGGATTAACAGGGCCCATAGATTAAAGAATCTATTTCTGAATAGGGGCGTGTACAGTAGCTATTGATTCTATCGACGATTGAGTCGGGACGATGAGATATGCTCTGTGCACAAATCTAGGATGGAATAAGGAAAATTGTAAAAGTAAAAGAAAAGCGATTGTGAGATCAAAGGGGAGATTGTTAGGTTGATCTCCCGGCCCACACGGCCCAAAGGCCGTGGGCATGATCCAGTCCGCGCCCTGATCGGGGGCGCCCAATCCTACATGGTTGGAGGGCCCCTGTCACCCCGCGCTATAAAGAAAGGTGGGGGCTGCCGACTCAAGTTACGAGGTTCATCTGAGCCGCCACGACCCACCGACACACCTATCCGATCTAGGGTTAGCGCGGGCAGTGACGGGAAGACCCGCCACCGCCGCCACGACGTCATCGCCGTACTCCGTCGCCGCCCCGGGCCAGTGCCGTTGGCGACCAGAGGGCCGGCGCGACCTGCTACCTCGACCTACATCTACGCCTGCACTGCGCGACGCTGCCTTGTGCAGAACTTCCCCAAGCGAACCGGCCATGGCGACTGGAGCCACCGCGACCGGCGGGGATGGTAAACACCGACCCCTTCTCGCTGTTTCTCACGAACACAGCACACACACACGCACATACACGACCAGACGCACATATCCTATATGTATCAATGTTCAAATAGATCTAACAGCTACTACATGGAAACGGCTTCAAATTGATCTGCTTTAGGTTGCCTGGTCTATTTCAGGACGCCTCGCTCTGCACCGCTCTGCTTTTCTATTGCTTCACTCTGTTTCAGATAGCTTGGCTTTATTTTTACTTTATTTCAATTTTTGTCAAGTGCAGATGGCACTGAGTTGTTAAAAGGCTTCGAGATCCCACATGAAGCCGAGCAGCAAGATTAGCAACTTTTCAGATGCCTAGCGGTCTGCCGTCGTTCATCTGCATCCACTGTAGTAGTGCTAGACTGCTAGTTACTAGTGAGAAGAAACGATGAAGTTAGATTTCAATCGTTGAAAGCTTAAACTTTGCCTAAAACCACTGGATTTTGCCTCCTTGTCCATGTTGTTGGATATAAGATGGCAATCAGTCTAATGTTAGAACTCTTCGCTAACTGCCTCTTCCTTGCATTTTATATGGAAATGTATCCTCAGAATTCGAGTTCGAAATGTGTTGCGATGATGGTGGTGATTCTGCTTGACTCGCTCCTTGCAAGCGATTGATCAAGTAGGAATGTGCTATTGATTTGGATCTCTAGTCCTTGGATGATGATATGACGAAGATGGTGATGACTGAAGAGTGTCGAGTGATGGTACACAGGGTGCTGAGAGCGAGCATCAGGTAGACGGCACTGTCTGAAAGGCAGCAGAGTGTCGCTGCGCAAAAGGGTTTGAAAGCTCCTTCGGATCTTTGAAATGTTGCGGCACTCAGGCAGATGATTGGTGCTATATGGAAGCGGCTTCACATTGATCTCTGTGATTTTTCAAAAAATGAAAAGCATTGATCTCTGCAGGATGGAAGTATTGATCAACGGATTTAGCTCTGCGTTAGGGGGTGTTTGGTTCCAGGGACTAAAATTTCAGTCCCGTCACATAGAATTTAAGAATGCTAATTAGAAGTATTAAATATAGATTAATTACAAAATGCATTACATAAGCTAGGACTAATTTACGATACGAATCTATTAAGCCTAATTAATCAATGATTAGACAATATAATGCTACAGTAATAATTTGATAATCATGTACTAATTATAGGTTAATTAGGCTTGTTAAGTTCGTCTCGCGGAGTAGATATGACTTATGCAATTAGTTTTAGAATTAACTTACGTTTAATGCTACTAATTATCACTTAATTGAGGGACTCAACTTTAGTCCATCGCATCCAAACACAGCCTTAGGTTGCCTGGTCTATTTCAGGACGCTTCGCTCTGGTTTGTTTGCTTGTTACACTGTTTCAGATAGCTTGGCTTTATTTTTACTTTATTTCAACTTTTATCAAGTGCAGAGGGCACTAAGTTGTTAAAAGGCTTCAAGATCCTGCATGAAGCCAAGCTGCAACACGAGCAACTTTCCAGATGCCTTTTGGATGCCTAGTGATCTGCCGTCGTCCATCTGCATCAACTAGTATTGGTTACTGCTGAGAAGAAAATTGAGGTTATATTACGATCGTTGAAACTTTACCTAATGAACCACTGAATTTTGGCTGCTTGACAGGACCACAAAGCTTCGGAGAATCAAGAAGAAACATATGACTGCCACAACCGCACCAACTGCCTACAGGCCTAACCGATTGTAGTTTAAAGAGGATACTACAAAGGTACAGTTTGCTACACAAACTTTTGCGAAATCAGCATCAGCTTGCCTGGCGTAGCAAAGTTCCATTCCATTGGTCGCTATCTTTTCACAAAATTCTGCTCATGGCTTGTGGAACATCTGTTTCAACAACCGACTCATTACTTCTATATAGAAGCCAAAAAATTTATGTGGGCGCAGAAAACGTGTATATAATAATCGGAAAACAAAATAAAAGTTATGTCGGCTGACATCGTATACTCTTCCGTACCAGTGATATGTAGCGAGTACCAGTGATATGTAGCGATCAAGGGCAAGGACTCCATGACAGGCTATGCCACCATGAAAACGAAATTATTTGAGGCTTTCCAAACAGCCTAATCATGCTTGCAAGCCACATGCACCATCTATTGAAGACATCGATCAAAGGAAGACAGGGCACATGGCCTTGCCAATGCTAATAATGTCCTCTCTCCAACCAATCCAGGACTATTCTATGCGGAACCGTTTCCATCAGTTGTCAGCGACAGGGGTGACCATGCTTAACATCCATCCCATGATTACTTTGCTGATCATTACAATGACGCGCAGTTGAATTTTACAGAACCTCAAAATGGGCTGAACAAAAATCCCCCTATCGCTATGCAAAGCATACATAAATAACAAACTCAGGCAACCTCCACACGATACTTTGCGGTTACTCTTACTCAGCAGCTACATTAACAGTACCATAGTTAGAAGGTATATCTGGCTGTTTAAGCAGCAGCAATAAGGGCTACTAATCAACTACGTAGTACTTTCAGGCTTGCTTGTAGAACAGGACATAAGCTTGGTCATGCAAGACCTCGTTCAGGCCCACAGGCGTGACGGCGTCATCGTCAAACCGAAGCCACTGCCCGCTGGCATGCTTTGCATGAGCAGTGTAGTGCCCCCTGTATGGGTCCCTCCCATGATGAGTGATGGTTGCAACAAGCTCATATTTTCTACCCTGCATAGAACAGAAAGACTAACAGTTAGATCAAGTGATTCAGTAGTAACCAATTAACTCTACTACCATTCAGTCTGTTAAGACCATGTAAATTTGCCACAAGTGCATTTGCACACAGCAATTGTTGCACAAACTTAATCCATAATCAAATGTACTTGATCCTAAACGTCCAATGATTAGGACAGCTGAGGCAACTAGAGATATAAAAGCATGCCTACACTTGTAAACCATTGGTCCAACAGAAGATATCAACAAATATAATCTAGAAAAAAACATTTACTGAGTCATATCCAGAAAATTATCACCTCTGATGACGGCGAGCTCAACAGATCACGACTAAGATTCAGTTGGAGAGGGAAGTGGAGTGGCTTATAGACTTTAGTGCTTCCATGATTTCCATAACTGAACCTCTTCAAGTGCAGTATCATTATCTTTGAAAGCGTGTGTATCTTGAATGATTTTCTAGCCGTCACCAAACCAGCCTGCAATATCAAGTTTGATAATACACTGTAACTGTAGCTGATTGCAAAAAGTTACGGTATCTATTCTAAGAAAAAAGAGCTGTAGTGTGGCACTAAAAATAAAGAAAATGTAGAAAACTACAGTTCAACGAAACCTAAGTTATAGCAGTTGCAAGAGTAGACAAACAATCAAATAAACGGAAGGATAACTGACAAGGCATATATGCCCATCTTCAAAAAGGCAAATCCAAAAAAGAAGTTGTAAAGGCATTCTAGAATGCATCTCGTAAAACAAACTAGAAGGTACATTTTGCGATTCACAAGCAAAAATGCATTGCATGATTTCGTGCATTGTATTATGCGCGATGAAATTCAAGATCAAATTACTAAACACAAAGTGACAAGGTAGTTACCTTTCCAGCAGCTGTTCTGTATCCTTCCAAAGACTCGGGAGCAGAGAAAAGATGAAGTGCATCGTTAAGTGTCTGAACAGCATCTGGGAATATATCAAGATGGAGCAGTAGGAAGGGCTCAACGGTAGCTGATGGTTTGTTACCTGGCAAGTACAGAGAATAATCATCAGACACAACAGTGAGAAGGTTGATAGGAAACATCACAAGTGGGCCTACTCAAGCACAAGTTTAACCCTATGTTTAACAACAAATGAATGACGTCAACGGGAAAATAGAAGCGTCTGAATGGAGCTATTTTAACTTGCAGAATTGCAGGGGAAGCACTGCCTACATCATATATTCATGCAATATCAGCTAAGCTTCAGTAGAAGTGACAACAACGCAGAATTACGGGAATAATGATAACTTGATAAGCTTACAGGACAGAGGAAAGACAATAGTTCAGAATTCTTTTTTAATCTAGTAAATGTCCCAACACAGGCACATTTAATTGAAATGGAGAATGCTCTTACTGTAAAATGCAAGGAACCAGATATTGTGCTGGATAAAAAATGATGACAGCAGGAGGCAAAAGGTGACGACAGGAGTTGTTCAATACACATTAAATACCTGATAAAGCAGGGTTCACAGAGTGGGGAATTGACTGCAAAATATTTCCAAAATTGTTTCATTTGAACATGGTTCAGGCACAACAAATCAAGAAAAAGCGCAGCTTTCCAAAATAATAAGTTCTTTCATATAGACACATCCAGTTCAGTTCTTTACCAAAAAAAATGTTTATCTCTCAGGACAAGACAAAATTACCTGCAGCTTTCACAACACTCTGTAGTTGGCCCCCAAAAATAGCACTTAGCTCAGATGGAACAAAACTCTGAGTTCTAACTATTGCAGATTTGTTCTTTCGTCCAACAGTCTCCCAAGCATCGTCCTCAGCAGAAGAAACAACCATACCTTCCTTTGAATTTGAACCATTGCCATTAAGCTTCAGCAGTTCATCATGCATTCTATTCATGGCAAAACTTAAGAACTCTTGAGCATCTTCTTGCCTACATAACACAGAAGTGCAAAGCATCACAAACTGAAACAAAAACTTTCATTGCAAGGGAGTTTTTTATACTGAACGGTAAAAGAAAGGAAGTAAACAGATAGCAGCACGCACACTGTCCACACAAACAACGCTGTCACAATAAAACTCGATAACAAAATCACAAAATGACATCAGACCAGTTAGGAGCCTCTGAAAATGATCATTTGACAATGATTGCAAGCATAGCTTCCAACATAGATATGTAAAATTTGGTTTCCAATAGAGAACAACCAAGATATATGATACCATTGGTGGGGATCAGCTAAGAAACCTATCAATATGCAGTGGTCCAGGTTTTGCTACTTGCTAGACTCAATGGGATTCTTCAACACAAAGTCCTAAAAAAGAGCCTCAGCACAACAAAATGAATTGACCAATTGCCATATTCAATTAGCAGGTATAGCATCCACAGCTTCAGGAGTTTTACTTCCTCACAAAGAAAAAGCATGCCTAAGAGAATCAGCAAGCAGTTACCTTGGCCGAGCAGATGTTCCAGCCGGCACATCTGGTGTAAAGTTTTTTAGAACAGTATCAAACATGGCAGGATTAAGTGGCTTTGCAGCAACTGTAACAGCCTTCTCATTTTTCTTCATAATTGACTCATCAAGCACATCAAATTGAGAGATGAAATCAACAAATGCGTTCAGAGTTGGGTAGCCAACCTGAAATGAAAGGACTGGTCAGAAAAAGGAAATCAAATAAGCACCAAAATTGCATCAGACTGATTTTACCTTAGGTATACTTCGGTTCCTTAAATCCTGTAAAAGATGGACAAAAGGCGAGCATGAAAGCAACGCCTGCAAAGTTGCATTCAGGAAACAAATATTTCCTGTGTTCCTCAAGCCATGAGGAAGCAAGGACATGTTATGAGAGGCTTTCTTGTTCAAGCTTGTAACTGCCTCGTTTGCTGGAGCAGCAACAATAGGTGTATCAACAACTGGGCTTCCATTTTCAGTTATTCCCTTTTCCTTATCTAACTTTTTGCTTTGAGAGATTTTGGTGCCATCCTTGTCCACCTCTGACACTGCATGTGGTGCTGCACTGCTGATGGTTTTTGCAGGCACAACTGGAGGAGGAGCAGGTACAACTGGAGGAACAACAACCTCTGTCTTCTTAACATTCTCTAATACACCATTGTTAGGAGAAACTTTCACAGGGGAGCATCCATTAGCCACAACTGGTCCACCATTTGGAAAGCTAGATCCCACAGCTTCCTTTTTATGACTGCATGCATTCTCCTTTTTAATGGCACTGCTCCAAGCATCTGCTGATATTACTGGAAGAACAACACCTTCAGCCATAGGGCTTGATGCTTTCTGTAAACTCAGCACCGAAAAGTTCAGTGAGCCAAACTGGATCTCTGGTTGATCCCATGTTTTTTTCCTGCTTTTAGTCGGACTTTTGAGAGGCTGACCGTGGAACAGCTTAGTCTCATCCTCCGTAAAGGACCCAAACAGAAACATCTGCATCGCATTCAGAGACAACCAGATAATTAGAAAACAAGCACGACTTTGGCAACTTTGTTTGTTAACATAACTCATGCCGCATAAAATCCACTGCATATCGAACTAGCCGACCGTGAACCCTTTGGACAAGAGCTCTGTGCATTTAATGAATCTATAATTTCTACTTTGAATTAGAGCAGAAATCGTGCCATACTTTCATGCACATCACACACCTTGAAAGCAAGAATATCTTGAGCCCTGATCAATGATCACCTACTACTTAACATCCAAACCAAAAGAACAGTCCAATACCGTAGTAATTGCTTACGCATTCTAGTAACGCAGGTATGATTTCATACACACACAGCAGCATTGAATCGTCTTGTCGAGTACTACAAAACCCCTATCCAAACAACTCACCCGAACCCCAACCTTCAACCACCCCCACGCACTTTAATGCGCCACGCCATGGCAGCGGGGCGAGCAGTACAGAGAGTTAAACCACGCAATTAAGCTATGACGCCGAATGCAAACACGCGGACGGGAGGGCCGCCGGATGGGTACCTTGTCACCGCCGCCGCCACTCATCTCGGCTGCGTTGGGGAGGCCAATCTCTAGGCTCCGATAGTGGCCGCTTGGGGGACCTCTTGGGAGCTCTTCTGCGACCGGGGCCAGAGGAAGCCGAGGCCGCAGCTGCGAGACATCAAAGGCGGCGGCTGCCGGCGCCGAGGGGGGTGGCCGTCCGCGCGACCAGCCGCGCACGGCACGGCTCCGTTCGGAGGGAGGCGGTCGCTGGTCCGCGATGGGGTTGGGCGGCGTGGACGGCGAAGCCCCGGAGGTCGAGGTGTAGGGTTTGGGGAGGGGAGAGGAGAGGCGAGGGGGGTTGGGACTTGAGGAAGGAGGGGGGAGTTGCTTGGGTTGGTAGTATAGCTCGATGCGGCCGGGCGAATCGTGGGCTTGGGCTGTACGTGGGGCGGCACGGGCTGCCCGCGCGGTTTTTTTAATATGCGATCGCGGGACGGTTGGTGACCAAATTCGCCCAGTGTGTGCTGAAAACAGGCTCGATTTATCAATTCGACTCCGACAGCGCCCTCCGATGATACTCCCTAAAAAGAAAGAGATACGTTTAGAATAAGATTTGAGTTAAACTTTAGAAATATCAATCATAAATAATTTTTAAGTTGTTGAGTTTTAAATTATATAAAAATTATATAAATAGATTTATTTTAAAAAATATTTTCATAAAAATATACATGTATCATTTTTCGATAAATATTTTTATAAAAATAAGAAGTTAAAGTTGTATTTTGAAGACCGTGTCGCTGTCCTAAACGTCTATGGAGGGGGTACGTTTTTTTTGTCGTGCTTCGTTTGCTATTGCTGTTGTTGGCCACCAAAAATATTTTTTAATTAAAATAAGCAATTTTCCCGCTAGATTGGGATGTCATGATTAGTTGGAACTTTGAGGTATCTTTTAGGTACAGGTACCGACAAGAAAGGACATTGAAACTTTAGCTAGATTATTATCTTTTCTTTTTGCCGAATGTTAGTCGTACTAGTTTCCAAAACTGTTGAGATTGCTATTAAACTTTCTCAGAGCTTTTTTTTCTAACATTGGAATATCGGCCGTTCTTCTAAAACATGATATATGGTTTGATTGGAAACACAAGATCTTGCGGTTGTCAAATTTTAAACTCAACAAATCCTTAAAATAGTTGGATCAAATAAGATCGCATAGGGTAAAAGGTTCTTTTCAGACATGAAGGTGAACTTCCAAGGCAAGGTTTTAAGCTGAAACTTTATAGCATGTACTCCCTCCGTTCCAAATTAGAGTTCGTTTGACTTTTCTACCACAAGTTTGATCGCTCATTTTATTCAAAAAATGTGTATAAATATAGTCAAATCTAAGTTATTTTTGAAGATTTTTTATTAATATAAAACAAGCTACCACAAAAAGTATGATATTTTACATAAAATTTTGAATAAGATGTGCGGTCAAACTTAGAGTCGAAAAAAATCAAATGAACTATAATTTGAAACGGAGGAGTACAATACAAGATACTTAACCATAAGCACTTAAGAATAGAGATTATTGTCACACAATTAAGCATGTATATATGAATATATCCCTACGAGCCAAAGCTGCCTTGTTAGCACATCCTAAATGCCTAGTGAAAACTTAAGCGAATCCACCTTATAAGCGTTTTACGGATAACTGGCGAAAGAAGTCAACTTTCCCAACTAAGCATCATGCCTAGGTATCTCTATTATACTTGCCCTTAAAATAGCGTTAGTTAGAACTTACTATTGATGCTTCAAGCCTAGATAAACTTACTATCTCACGCTTCAGACTTGATTATAATAAAATGATAAAAACAAACGTTGGACTTTTTTTAAACCTAAACAAGCGTGCCAGTTTATTAACCATTTTAGGGGAAGAACGTCAAATTTGATATATGGTTGAAACGCGTAAGTGCTAACTTTGAAACTTGTTTTCTTGGAGTATATAAGGAGCCCTTTGGTATAGTCCTAGCTCGAGAACTTTGGAGGTACTAATTCCTTCAGAAAATATTGTTATGGCTAGAGCAATAGGTGCCTCAGAAATATTTTATCGAGTAAATAATTAGTTTGGATTAGACATTTTACAATACGGTATAACTAGCGCCCGGACGTCCGATGGGAGAAAAATATCGGACGGTGACGTGGCACAACGAGGGCAAAACATTTCATCCGTGCGCGGGAGTTGAAATAGAGGGGAAAAAGAGCGTGACGTGGCGCAACCACAACTAAGTATTCCTCTCCGATGGTACCGTAGCATGCAAAAAAAAAAATCCCGCCGCAACATGGCATGATGTTGCATGCAACATGTAAAATTTTTTACGACATCCAAGAATAGCGTATGCAACATCAAACAATAGTATCTGCAACATAAATAGTCATCGTTTGCAACACTAGAAACACGACTCTCATCCACACACGCAGCAGTCAAAAAATTTCCAATAAAAATGCAACATCCGGATGAAATACTTGCAACATGCATGCGAAACATATGCAACATCGCAACATCTCAGATCTGTTTTTACAACATTCACATCAAACAATTGCAACATTCTTTTGAAACATCCGAAACACGTGAAATATGCTGTTGCAACATGGAGCAAAACCCTAGAACACCCCAGATCTATTTGCAACATTCACATCAAACAGTTACAACATTCTTCTGAAACATCCGAAACACGTGAAACGTGGTCTTGCAACATGGAGCAAACCCTAGCAACATGCACCAAAACCTACTAGTTTGCACGCCATGAATGTCGCCTAGAGCTCCTCTGACGGCCGGCGCGGTGAACGACGGCCCGCGGCCGCAGGAAGCGGTGGCTCGCACCGCTGACGAGCTCCCGCGCCCTGGCCGTGCATCTGGCCGTGGAGCGGCGGCGACCCACACCACCGGCGAGCTCCGCTGGCTGTGGAGGCGACGACGACGCGGAGGTGGGGCAGCGGCAGCGACGCGTAGGAGAAGCGCGGCGACGACGCGAAGGAGCGGCGCGTCGACGCGGAGGAGCAGAGACAAGGAGGCTGGTCGTGACGTAGAGGAGAGAAGACGAGGGAGGCCGCCGACGACGCGGTGGAGGAGCTCGTCCCCGGCGCCCGCGAAGGAACGACGCGGCAACAGCGCCCGTGAAGGAGCGGCAGCAGGGATGGGAAGCGGCGGCAGCAAGGAGGAGCGAGCCAGCGGCAGCGCGGAGGAAGGGGCCGCCGGCGGAGGCGGCGGCGCGCGGAGGAGCGTGGCGGCGGCGGCGCGGGAGCGAGAAGAAAGACGATGCGCAAGCGAGCAGAAAGACGACGCATGACTTTTTTACGAAACGATGGCCGCGTATGTGCGAGCGCGTCCGATATTTTCGTCCGCGTCGGACGTCCTCGTTTGAGGATTACCGTTTACAATATACTCCCTCTGTCCCAGAATAAGTGCATTCGGGAGACCATGCACGCACACCAATGTAGGTGTGAAATTACGAAAATGCCCCTCCCGTCCTTATCCTCTCAGCCAGCTTCCTCCCCCGCCTGCAAGCCCGCCGGCCCCATCTCCAGTCCCCCGCACGGCGCCCCGCCGCCAGCCCCACGCCACGGGGAGCCGCGCCGTCGGCCGCCGGACCCACCACGCCGGCTCGCAAATCCGGCCGTCGGGCTCGGACGCGTTGCCGCCGCCAGAAACCGCGCCGACAGTGGAGGAGGAACAAGCCTCCACCCCGTCGTCGTCTTCCTCGGTCTCCTCTCTCCTCCCGTCTTCATCGGTCTCTCCGCCACGCTCGTAGAGATGCGCCGCGGGCCACCACCACCGGTGCCCGCGCCGTGCCGGATCTGGAGGAGGAGGTGGCGCGGCTTGGGAGGAGGCGGCCGTCGGGGAGGAGGCTGGGGAGCGGGCAGTCGTCGCCGAGGTCGCCGTTGAGCTCCAGCTGAGGCGGCTCCACCTCCTCCTTGGTCCTCCTCCTAGCCTTGAGTCCCCACGCCGCCGACGGATGCGACTGCGACGCCGAAGGCCCCTACTGCCGCCGCCCATGGAAACGAGGTGGAGAGTTGGATTGGGAAGGGGCGCGGGAACTCCGCGTGGACCGAGAGGGAAGCTGGGCTGGATCTAGAACTCGCGCGTAGAGAGAGGAGGGAACGCTGGATGCGGTGCAGCAGAAGCGAGCGGCGATGGGAATCTGAGCGGGGGTTGCAGAAGATTTTTTTGGAAGCAACGGGTGTTCACCAGAAGGTCCAGAACAGCTTATCCTTCAGACTTTTTTTTCTTTAACGAATAGGAATACTCCCTCCGTCCTATTTTAAGTGTTCAAAAATTGTCCCAGATTAACTGCACCACTGCAGCAGCCGTACTCATCCGGTGCCAGACTGCCAGGCCCAAGAAAAAAAATAACTGAAGAAGAAGCCTGAAAGCATCTGGTGACCACTCGTTCCTTCCAAAAAAATCTTCAGCAACCACCAGTCCACCACCGCTTGGAATCCCATCGCCGCTCGCTTCTGCTGTGCTGCATCCAGAGTTCCCTCCCTCTCACTCTGCACGCGACTTCTAGATCCAGCGCCACGCTTCCCTCTCCGTCCACGCGGAGTTCTGCCCCTTCCCCATCCAGCTCTCCACCTCGTTTCCATGGGTGGTGGCGGCAGGGGCCCACGGCGTCGCATCCGGCGCCGGCGTGGGGACTCAAGTCTAGGCGCGCGCGGTGGAGGAAACGACGGCACCGCGGTGAAGCCAGACAGCCACAGCAATGAAGAGTGGATATGCGTCCGGGAAGGCGCCGTCGAGCGAGCACAGTGGCAGGCACCGGGAGTACGGCGGCGAGTGCGATTGGGGCAGGAAGGGGGCGCGCTGTTCAGGCGCTCGCCACGCCGCCGGACGCCGGAGCTGAAGCGGTCCAAGAGCCATGACGACCGCACTGGCGGCGGGTGCCGAAGCCGAAGGGTGTCAATGGCGCGGCAGCCTCCTCCTCCACTGCCGGCGCGGTTTCTCCTCCGCCGCCGATTCTGCGGCAACGCGTCCGAGCGACGACGGCCGGATTTGCGAGCCGTCATGTTGGGTCCGGGGACCGATGGCGCGGCTCCCCGTGGCGGGGGGCCGGCGGCTGGCGGCTAGCGGCGCGGCGCCCGTGCGGGGGACTGGAGCTGGGGCTGGCGGGCGGAAGGAGCCGACGGGGGAGGAAGCTGCTGAGAGGATAAGGACGGGAGGGGCATTTTCGTAATTTCACACTTACATTGGTGTGCGTGTGTGGTCTTTCAAATGCACTTGTTCTGGGACAGAGGAGTACAGCCTGGCAGTCTGGGACCTGAGGAGTACGGTGTGTGCGGTTAATCTGGGACAAATTTTGAATCATACGGAGTACGCTTAAAACGGGACGGAGGGAGTATATAAACTTCAAACTCCGTCAAACTCACTAGCGTGCTCAACAAGCTCCAAGTTTCCTAAAAAAAAGCTCCAAGTTCAAATAACAAAGTAGTACTCCGTAGGCCGTAGCTCTCTTTTTTCTTAAAAAAACGTTGAAGTAGCTCCCAAATCTAGACGAGAGGGTCCACTTGCCAGAGAGAAAAAGTACAAGGTCGGCCCCACCTAAGGGACACACTCTGCTGGAGAAGGTGGCCCCGCAGCCACGGAATACCATTCCACGCAAGATCCCCCTCTCCATTGCCCGACGGCCGAACACGTGACTGCAGCCAATGAGAGCATTCCACGTCACCCCGCGCCCGTTCTAATAAAACCCTTCTCGTTGCTGCCCGCCGCCGGCGACCTCCAGACACCGGCCCGCCACCGCCGCACACACCGCGAGGCCTCGAGCAGCTAGCTCGTCTAGAGCCAATTCACCGAACCCGTGATCCGCCCATCCGATGGCCGCCCGCCGGAGGCCCGCGGCGGCCGCTGCCGGGCCCCCGCCTAGTCAACCGCCGCCGGCAGATGCAGACGAGCCGGCGAAGGAACCGGTTCTCCGGCCTCCGAACCTGCTTGTGGCCGCTGCGGCGGCGGTGCTCTTCCTCGCGCCCTTCTCGTACCTCGCGTTCGTTCACTACCCCTTGGGCGCTGATCTGCGGGGATCCATCCTCAAATGCGGCGCCATGAGCCTCGGTGGCTTCTTCATCGTGCTCAAGCTCATACCCGTCGCGGCCCGCTACCACCTACGCCGCCGGATGTTCGGCTACGACATCAACAAGAAGGGCTTGCCCACAGGCGAAATCAAAGTGTGAGTGCGCAAGTACATACTACATTTCCTCTTGCAAATGCCATTGCTCTAGAGTAAACTTAACTCGATGCAACAGTACTGTTAATAGACTTATTTCAGCTCGATTGAAGTCAATAGCATAGCTGCACAGGCTAAGATATCTTGTTTTGTTCGGTTCTTGTGCATAGCTTGGCAATCTCTCTTTAAAAGGAGAAGCTGTTTAAGATAACTTTGGAAATTAGAGGTTCCTCTTTGCACTGCGATCTGAGAATATAATAAGTTGAATAACAAGTTACATGGCATTCTTGTTTGCCCTAAATGTTGTATTTGTTTTGCAGGCCTGAGGCACTAGGTCTTGTTGTTGGGATTGTCTACTTGGTCACTGCAATTATATTTCAGCAATTTCACTACACAGAAGACTCCATTGTATGCTGCAACCAGTAATATTGTTGACATTCACATACTATGTATTATGCCCTAAAACATTTTTCACAGTTACTTTTTTTTGTCTGTTGTTGCAGTGGCTTGTTGAATATAATGCAGCATTGGCATCAGTCTGTTTTATGATTCTTCTTGGATTTGTTGATGATGTTCTTGATATTCCATGGAGAGTGTATGTTGCTTGGCTGACTGTCTTTCTGTTCACTTGAATGGCGATGTGCTACCACTGTTGCATTGCTGATAAATGTTGGAATGGTCTACATTTTAACAGGAAACTCGTGCTGCCCACGATTGCAGCACTTCCTTTGTTGATGGCGTATGCTGGTGGTACTTCCATCATCATTCCAAAGCCTTTAACTCCTTATGTTGGACTAACAGTTTTGGAGCTAGGTATGTGTATAAGCTTAAAATGGGTTTAAACAATATATTTACTATTTGGTCGTTGTGGCACTTATGTTTTTTGCTGTTATACAACCAGGAGATAATTAGGGAAATCTACAGGCATAGCAGATCTCACTATGAAATTCTATTATGCACTATGTTCATCACCACCACATTTTATATACCCTGGACCTTTATGTCTTAGCTGTTTGCTTCTGCCACTTTTCTGTTCTGGGTGTTGCTTTTATTTTGACTGTGATGTACCATCTCTTTTCCTTACTAATATAACTATAGACAGCTCTCTCAAGGAAAAAAAAAATCTGTAGCAGCGCAAGGTTTTTGTTTCACTATTGGCAACAGTGCTTTATGTCTTTATGCTTGGGTGTGTGGATGTTGATTACTAGACAAACAATAACTGTCTTCAGTGCTCATTTTCGTGAACTGCTTATTAAAAACTCTTCAATTGCATGATTACCTATATGCTTTTACTTATGAAGCATATTCCAAATTCAGCTCTGTAGGTGAATCCTGTTTCTGAATTCTGATTCTATAATCAGAAGCTGTTCAATACACTGACCTTTCATTTCATTTGGCATGCAGGTTTATTTTACAAGATATTCATGCTCTTGCTAGCAGTCTTCTGTACAAACTCAATAAATATACATGCTGGCATAAATGGACTTGAAGTTGGGCAGACAGTTGTTATATCTGCTGCGGTATAGATATATTCCGTATGCGAAGTACACAAATCTTGAATACCACTCATCTCCTGATGGCGTGTGACATTTTTCCAGGTTTTGATACATAATGTAATGCGCATAGGATCTTCTACAGACATTGAAACTCAGCAAGCTCATGAATTCTCTATTTATCTTGTCTTGCCTTTCCTAACCACTTCATTAGCTTTGCTAGCTTTTAACTGGTAAGGATCCTGAGAAGCACGCTAGATCTGTTTAAATCAGATATTCTTTTTTGCCTTCTTTGTCTTTGAAAAAAAAACATCTTGTGTACATGTATGCATCAGGTATCCTTCAATTGTTTTTGTTGGTGATACCTACACCTATTTTGCTGGAATGGCTTTGGTTGTGGTAGGAATTTTGGGACATTTCAGGTAAACATTCCTTAATAATTGTCTCCCACAAATTCATTACCTTATTATTTATCAGTCAAGAATACTCAGCCAGCTTATTCCACATCTGACCTGACTGGTTGTGATCTGGAGTGATGCAATTAGCACTCTGTGGTCTGTGGTCTGTTGTCAACTGCTTTCTTGTTCTGGGCACACGGGCATAAATGCATTTCCCCTATGTTTGTTTCTTTCCTGGCTTTTCACTAATCTTGTCCTGCATATAGATTAGTGAAGTGCATGGTGTTAACAGTAGCCACCCTGTATTCCATATATCCCTAAGTGTTAATATACTATAGGCGTGTGTACAAAATACACATATGCAAAGACAAACCCTCTACAGTGCTGAAAACACAACCAAATACATATATATCTAATGCATAGAATAATTTCTTTCCTGCTACTGCAATTTTGCACAATATATTTTTTTGCTACTGTTAATGAGACATGTGGGTCCCACATATTATCGACACACTTAAGGCAAATAAGTGCTTCAGTTTTCTTCAATGGAAAATACACCTTTTGGGAAAGCAGTTATTTTTTGGAATTCTATTTTCCTGGGAGGAGTTACAATGGAGTCTGAACTCTGAAGTTAGATCCAGAAGAACTCTTGTCAAATATGACATCCAGTTTTTAAACATTTTTCGTCACCAATGTTCATAGGGTGGAGTGGTGGATATGTGGAGTTGAAAAGCTATCTTGACTCTGAACCCAAACTTGTGGCATCAACACTTATGCATGCCCACTTGACATCTGTAGCATTAGCATATACTAGATTCACATACAGACACACAGATATTTTACCTGTTATTATCGGTAACAACTGCAGCTGATCAATGACTGTTTTGAGTTTGCAGCGAGACGCTATTGCTCTTCTTTTTACCTCAAGTTCTTAATTTCTTGTGTTCAGTCCCGCAGGTGAGGATAAACACTTTTCATCTAATTCCTTTGTTATGACTCCATTGATAGCTGAGTAGGTGCTTGATATGCTTACACTTTGGATTTATGTCTTTACTTCCTGCAGCTCTTTCACTTCGTTCCTTGCCCAAGACATAGGTTACCGAGGTACTTTTGTATTTGCTTTGACCTGGAATCATGAAGATAACTTATTATGCCATGAATTGTCATATGAAGTTTCTAAAATATGCTTCCATCCATAGGTTTGATCCTCAAACAGGTCTGTTGACTGGTACCAAAGATGGAAACCTGGTCAATATATTCCTTAGATTATTTGGAAAGTGCTCAGAGAAGGCCCTTTGCATAAGGCTCCTTATTTTTCAGGTAGACTGAAAAGCCATTTCGCTGTAGACTTCTCTGTCACTTTGTTGCAATTTTGTTTCTAGACTTCCAAATGTCTCATGAACTAGTTGGCCCTGTGTTGATTATTTGGCTATGCTGCAGAGAAGACATCATCATTTACATTTGCAAAATTCTTATTCTGAATTCAGAACAGGATATACATTTCTTACATCTAGAGAATTTATGAAAGAACAAAGTTAAGCAGATTCTTATGTTGAACTAGGCACAAGATTAATTAGTCAAGTTAGAGATCAGATGAAGCTTGTTAGAGTGCGTGCCAATGTAAACAAGAAGGGTTGTCTAATATGTTGCACCTACGATAGCTAGGGGGGCATGTTGTCATACACCAAAGTTGAGCATGCAATATGTCACTGTTTTCCATTCTTGATAATGCTGCATCATGGAATTAGCTTACTTCTGTCAGTACCAGGTAACATCGTCACAAAATAATTTCAACTAAACTTACCAGCCCGTTTATTGAAGCAATCCCCTACAAATCCCAACTTCGTATATCTGCACTGTGATTGCAACCATGTGAAAATTTGTCATGCAGTTTCATTTTGGGATCATAACCCCTTTTCTCATGTCTGACAGGCTCTATGTTGCGCATTCTGCTTCTGGCTGAGATACATGCTTACTGGATGGTACAAATGATGACCTGCAGAAGACATCCTATATCACTCTACTTGTTGGAAAAATCAATGGCATCTGACGACTGCCAGTTTCATCGACATGTGTAGACTAACTGCCCAAATTTTCCAATACTGGTGGAAGAGCATCTCGCCATTCACGCAATTGTTCTGTCATTAGCCTTTGAATTTGCTTCCTGTACTTCTTGTGCTAACTACAGCTCCTTTTTCTTTAACCATATGTACAATGGCTTTGGCTTCAAGGAAGTTTGCTGTCCTGCACACCTTTGCTCTCTAGTCGCTAGTCTGCACGCCATGAAAAAAAAAACTGTTCCGAATTACAGTACGAGAAAGTTATATATATCTGTGTATCAAGAGTCATTTTTCTCCCTTTGGCTCTATTTGGTTTGAGGTATCCTGACCTCCTTTTTGTCTGGCTTCAGTGGAACCGTGAGTGTAGACTTTACCCTACTATTTAGACCAAACAAAAGGCCCCCTACTGTTTTACACGTGAAACAAAGCAAGCATTAGAGTTGACTCTACTGTTTTTTTCATGTACTTTACATTCAGACCAGCCACAACCCTTGGATTTGCATATGACGGTCAACGGGCTAATTCCAATTTTCGACATCCCTTCTTTTCTGTCATCCTGTTACATTTTGCTGCTGCCGATCTTGCCATCCACGGTCCACCCGCAGCGCGCCACGGCCCACCATCCGTTTGATCACCTCTTTCCCACATTTGAACTTCTTGCCGACAGTAGTAATGGCAGTGTTAAAATCTATCTAGTATAATAATATAAGATATATGCTTGTTTCACTTGCCCGTACGCAGTGGCACACGAGAGAAAGGATCCTCTCATCTTTCAGTGCATTTAATAACTAGTAGTACACTCTTAATATCATCAATGAACAAACCCGTACGTGCATATATCTAGGATGAGTACTGTACCAAACACAATAATGCTTTGGCCCATCAAACTATGCTATCTTTAGAAGTTTAATCAATGTCAAATACAGCAAGTGCGCGTCTCCCGCCCGCCCGCCCGGCCACCCTTCCAACCGCTCTCCCTCCTCCCGTTGCTTTTGCCTCCCTCTCCATCCCGATCGCCGCGCGATCGGCCCCCCAAACAACGCTTGGTGCGCCAGGCCACCCAACATGCTGAGCTCGTCGACGTCGAGGCGGGAGGCCAGGTCGGCCAAGAGCGGGGAGCTCCCCAAGTCCTCCGGCATCTCCTGGAAGGACGTCGCGGCCGCGGCCACGGCCACCGCCAAGAGCGCCACCGGCGAGGTGTCCAAGGTGGTGGCCGCCGCCAAGAGCAGCGAGGTGTCCAAGGCGGTGGCCGCCAAGACCGCCGAGGTGTCCAGGGCGGTGTCCATCAAGAGCGCCAGCGCCGATGTGTCCAAGGCGGTGGCCGCCGGAAAGAGCGCCAGCGGCGAGGTGTCCAAGGCGGTGGCCGCCGTCAGGGAGGCCGCCGCCGTGCACCACGAGGGCTGGATGGTGCGCTACGGCCGCCGGAAGATCGGCCGCTCCTTCTTCCACACGCGCTACTTCGTGCTCGAGAGCAGGCTGCTCGCCTACTACAAGAAGAAGCCCAAGGATAACATGGTGCGCGTTTCCTGCTTGATCGCCATTTCCGTAGTTGCTAGGGTTTGTTCTTTTCACAGGAAACTCGAAATCTGAATAATTTCGTTTTTCTTTTTTCTTTTGAGCGATGATTAATTTTGATTTTGGGTGCAATGTGGTTGCGTACTATATATTATTACCATTGCAAATCCGGTAGCGCATTCTCCAAAACAAAATGGCGATCCGTTAAGCATTATAGCTATATATGTTTTTGAAAATGTACTAGTTAATTATGTTCCAAAATTGTCGACGAATTAATTATTAAGTGCGTGTTTTTAGATTTTTCCATTTTTGTTATCTGCATTCTTGCTCTTCCTTCTACTATACAGAACAACCAACTCTGCTTTGATTTCCCGACATATCCATGCTTCCTGCTACCTAAATCGCATTAGCATAAAAGAACCCCTTTGTGATGTTTAATAATTTGGTGAAATTTGTGGATGTGCATCCAGGTCCCCCTCAAGTCTTTGCTGATAGATGGGAATTGCAGGGTGGAGGATAGAGGGCTCAAAACTCACCATGGGCAAGTGAGTTTTCTCCTCAATTCTGCTTCATAGCTTAAATTCTGAATGCCATATGGTCAGCTGTGATGTTCTTGGTATGGACGTACAGTGTAGATGATGCTGCATCCTGCTACAAGAAACTTAATAGATGAATGTTTGTTCCCTTTCTTGAAACACGCCATATACATAATGTCTAAGACCCTTTTCATGTATGACTAACTATTTTGTGCAAAAGGACTCACTCCCATCTAAGCAATTCAAAATTGATTATATGATGAAATGGCCCAGATTATACATGCTGCGAGCAATTTGAAAAATTTCTTTTCTAGGGTCTATAATAGGGCACGAGCTTTTGGCTTATGCATCTGAACAATTGTTGCATGGGCACGTGATTTTCTACTCGGCAACTGCAGTTAGTTTTCAATTTTTCATATCGTTATCTCATCCCTCCTTTGGATTTTTTGCTTTCTTTTCAGATGATTTATGTCCTGTGTGTTTATAACCAGAAAGAAAAGGAACACCAAATCACGGTTAGTTCTAATGCTTCAATCCTTAAATGGAACCACAATGCTCCCTTATTTATCTAGTGAATTCAATTCACAGATGGGCGCTCATGATATTGAAGATGCACTGGTCTGGAAAAAGAAAATAGAGCTCCTCATTGATCAGGTGCAGTATGTCTCTGTTCCAACCTCGTTTTTACAGATATGAGACGATTTACACAAACATGAATCTTATCCGGTAAAAATCTTGGGTTTCAGTAGTCCATTTTGATATATTCTTTAGATTAGTTAAGAAGTTAGGAAGTTTATGATACTGTATTACTTTTGTAATTAAACAGTAGGAGATAATATTTTACAGTAAATCAGTGCTAGAATGTGATATGAGCTTCTTAGATCCCATAGTTCATTACATCAGAGGCACTTGACTAAGTATCATCGAGAACAAATTTACATGTTGCTGGTAGGGCAACAAATTTACTCTTATTTGTTCTTAACTAATGATACACAGTTCTCCTGTGTGTTCAAGAAAAAAAATTACATGTTGCTTTAATACATACTGATTCACTCCATTTCTGCAGAAACCGGACCCTGCAGCTAAAACCCACAAGGCATTTGCTACAATGGACTTTGATATGGAACTTGGAGGGCAGTTTTCATTGTCAGATCGTGACAGTGCGTAAGTGGCATACCATCTTTAGGACTCTTGTGTGAGGTGTTTTACTGAATCAGCTAGAAACTTATTACTAATGTAGAGCTGAAGAAGAAGAGGAACGGCCTACTTTAGTTCGCAGGAAAACTATAGGGAATGGTAAGAAGTCGCATTAACTAATCTGTGTGAAGTTGAATACTAATTTGCAGCATTTATATTCATTGAATGTTACAAATTTTCGCCATGTCATTTCTGGTGCTAGGTCCCCCCGATTCAATACATGATTGGACCAAAGATGCTGATTTTGGTCTGTCCAATCAGAATGAGCCCGCTCAACTTTATTCTAAGAAGAATTGGCGACTACTTCGATGCCAAAATGGCAAGTCTGTGTTTCTTTCCTTAGTTGTTAATCCTTCCTTGGAGGACATTTGAACTTGGGGTTGCTTAGTGATTTGTCATTGGCAGGGTTGCGTATTTTTGAAGAACTTCTGGAAGTCGAATACCTTGTACGTTCCAGCTGTAATTTGTTTACATTTGTAAGAAAATGGATATAATCTGAAAAATATAAAGTTTGTGACAACATATTACCTCATGACATGTAGGCAAGAAGCTGTAGCCGGGCTATGAGGGCTGTTGGTGTAGTGGAAGCCACATGTGAAACCATTTTTGGGCTGATGATGAGCATGGATGCAACAAGATACGAGTAAGCATATGGTCCTTTGACTTGGTGCTTTCCTAATGCGAATATTTAATATTCACCTCACTGATTTTTCTTCTATATTTAGGTGGGACTGTAGCTTTCGTCAGGGTAGTTTAGTTGAAGAGGTTGATGGTCATACCGCAGTATTATATCATAGGTTGCAGCTGCATTGGTGTCCAAGGTAACCACAATTCTCACAGATGAACAAGTTCTAGTGATTAGCTTTTGCCTCTGATAATTCTCAACGAAATTTTGAACATGTAGGTTTGTCTGGCCTCGGGATCTGTGCTATGTTCGGTATTGGCGGCGTAATGATGATGGAAGCTATGGTAAATTGTTGACTTATAATTTTTCCAAGCCTCCTGTACTCTTTTCAGTACCTCCTTTCTGACACTGTGTCTACACATGCAGTTGTGCTATTTCGATCTACAGAACATCCAAACTGTAGCCGGCAGCGAGGATACGTGAGGGCTTTTATTGAAAGTAATTTTCCTTGGGCCCATATTAAGTCCTGCATATACCTTTACCAGACATCCCAGATAAACAAAAACGTCAACTTCAATTTCTTTCTTTCTCTGAAATTTCTATTAGTTCAGGTGGAGGGTTCAAGATTTGTCCTCTCAAGTGTCGCAATGGAAGACCGCGTACTCAAGTTCAACACCTTATGCAGATTGACCTGAAGGGATGGTTCCTTAATTATTCTACATCGTTTCAGTATCATTCTTTGCTGCAGATACTGAACTGTGTTTCTGGTACTGAAATACTGTTTTTCTTATGCCTAACCGTTAACAACTTCATATTTAGTACGAAGGAATTTAAGTTTATTGGTCCTATTGTCCCACCGATTCATTCTGGTCCTTATGGCTCTAATTTACACTTACTCCCAGGGCTGCGTGAATATTTTTCCCAAACAGATGATATCCATATAATTCCAAGGATTCCTGCAATGGAGAGCATGGCCGATGTGGCTTCATCACAAAAGGATGAGAAACCGAATGAAGTTGACCCCAAGACTAAACTAACAGATCAAGAACATGCAGAAAATAAAAACATGGGAACAATTGATGAAGAATCGGATGACGATGAAGATTATCAGGTTCCTGAAGCTGATATAGAGGTGCCAAATGTTCTAGACCAAACTATGAACAAAAAAAAACATGAATGTTTAACTTAGTACAGTTTTGCATGTTTCTTCACTTCATACTAATCCTTGATCAAAACCAATGTACAGGAAGGCCCTAACAAATCTGACAATGAAGCAAAAAACACAGGTTTGTTTCCTATTTTGTCCAATATTCCTGCATTCTCATATCTGTTGTTGTGCAGTTCCAGGGAAGTTTTTTTTTCTTTCTGAAACAGCAGTAGCTTTGTCAATATGACAGATGAGCCTCCAGAAAAAATTGATTTATCTTGCTTTTCTGGGATTCTCCATCATGACCCGGATGAGAAAAGCCGCAACTGTTGGACAGTACCTGATAGCAAGCTTTTCAAAGTTCGTAGCAAGAATTTCCCACATGACAAATCAAAGGTCTAAACCTTCCTGTTTGTATTTTATTGCTTGTGTAGCATGTAAGATAATATAAAGAATCCTAGCACCCTAATATCCAAGTTACAGATACCAGCTGCAAGTTATCTCATGGAGCTTGCAGCCATTGATTGGTTTAAGGACACCAAGCGTATGGATAATGTTGGGAGGCAAAAAAATTGTGTTGCTCAGGTAACCAAAAGGCTGGCCTAATAGCTTATCTTATTCTTATATTCCTGATATTATTTTGTAACTTCAACTTTATACTATTTCACTAATAATCACGATCCAACTATAACATAAAATTATCAGTAATAAATATCTTGCCTACAAAAATCAGTAATAAATATCATTGCTGCTATCCTAGCACCAGCACAAAAAACTTCACCTTTTTACTCTTTCTTTTACTTCTTTTATTATAGGTTGCTGCTGAGAAAGGAATGCATACATTTGTTGTCAACTTACAGGTAAGTCGGTATTCTGTAAGAACTGTTCTCAGTCTTTAATTTATCTATCTGTTTGAAAAATGTTTGGTGAATTTATCCTTTTGTAGATTCCCGGATCAACTCATTACAGCCTGGTAATGTATTTTGTCACGAGTTCCTTGAAAAAAGGATCATTACTGCAGCGTTTCTTTGATGGTGATGATGACTTCCGCAATAGCAGACTGAAGCTTATACCATCTGTTCCTAAGGTCTTTTCTCACGCAGCAGCTATGTTGAGTGCAGCAATATTTTTCGTTTTCTTTGATTTCATTGTGACTAAAAAAGGGTAATTGGAAAATCTTCAGGGCTCTTGGATAGTGCGGCAGAGCGTTGGCAGCACCCCTTGTTTGCTGGGAAAGGCTGTGGATTGTACCTACGTACGGGGTCCTGGGTATTTGGAGGTGAGTCAAGTAATGTTATACTCGAAATATGTCTAATGCATTCCTTATGTTCATCCTTGTTTTTGTATAACAAAGATTAGTCTTGGGGTGTTGTACTGCGCAAGGTGGAGTGGCTGGGTCGTAACACTCTGATGCTGAATCCAAAAGTGATGGGTGTTAATGTTAAATGTTTCAGTGTCAATTGCGAACAAGGCGATGCATCACAGCGTGTTATTTTTGGCAGGTGGACGTCGACATTGGTTCGTCTGCAGTAGCAAATGGAGTTTTAGGCTTGGTGTTTGGCGTTGTCATAACGTTGGTAGTTGATATGGCTTTTCTAATACAGGTTGGTGGCCCTTTTCTACCTTGATGGACTTTTTTTCTACATTACCTTGATGGTTTTTTGTTTTCTCTAAATACTGCGAGTGCAATTCAATCTAAGCATGGTCCATTAGTTTTCTTGTTGGGACAAAAAATGCTGTCAATTCAATCTAAGCTTGTCGTGTCAATGTATGTGTGGATCTCACTTCTGGCTGCTTATCTGTTTTTACTTGTGTACCTTCAGGCAAACACATATGAGGAGCTCCCAGAGCAAGTTATAGGAGCAGCGCGGCTGGCTCATGTGGAACCCTCAACAGCTGTAGTTCCTGACCTTGAAAACAACAGTGACAGCAACAAAGATAATAGCAGTAACGACGCTACATCCTCGGAAGATGATTCGTCGAAGAAAACCAACTAATCTGGCCTACAATTGAGTTCAGGACTTCAGACATGAATTTTTATTTCCTTTTCCATTACATTTCATTTTTATTCCTTCACTTCAATTTGTGGAGGTGCTTCCATATGTACATGCTACTAGCAGAGCTATAGTACTATACTATCTGATGAACACAAACAATATCTGTCAGTAATCAACAAACCATCAGAGTTCTCATAAGGGAAAAAAAGGCATTATCTCAGCAAAAATGGGCGCCACAATTAATAGGATGAATGGTAAGTGATCAATGATTCTCTAGTTGCAAAGCACTCGCGTCGCTGCCCTTGGCTTCAGTGTACCCAATAAGAGGGTATACGTCTTTGGGCATGCACAATTTGTCACCATGACATTGTCCTGGCTCGAACAGATGCGCCATTTCTTAGAGTTGTACCTCCCATTCCTTTTGTTCGTAGCTGATCATCGGCTTGTATGGTTGTTAGTTGTTTGCGAGTAGAATGATGAGGTTCGAAGGACCCCCAGTCCGTTCTGATTCTTGTAAATTCCATCCATTACAAGTTGCTTGCATTTAATTTGATGCATTCCCTTACAAGTCCAGAGAGACGGCTGCTTTGCTTCGCTATCGGCAACAATGGAATTGAGATGTTTTGCTGGGAGATGCATCGTCCATCGTTGAGACGCATCATCGTCTTCTATGGTTGCTCTGTTCCTCAAATTTTGCACTGGTTTCAGAATTTGATTTGAACTTAAGCGGATGGTAGTTTTGGTTAGTTCCAGTAAGCAATCGAATTGCGTTTTAGGCAACTGATCGACAGAAGTGCATTGCGCCGCCATGGAGCGAAAAGCTAGAGAGGGCACGCGACGCGAGCATGGCAGCAAAAGATGGCATTTTCACCAATCCACAACATTTACACAGCCACCGCCTGCGATTGTTCCGCATGTACAGATGGGCGGGCACGGCCGGTCGGTCGCCGGAATGCTCGCGCGCGGGGCGTGAACGCCAGGCCGGGATAGATCGGAGGTGAGGTCGATCAGCTGGGCGCGAAGCGGTCGAGCAGCAGGTAGAGCGTGGTGTCGGACATGGCGCCGCCGCACCGCCCGACGTCGCCGTCGCCGTCGCCCCCCTCCTTCGCCGCCTTCCCCGCGGCGGCTCCTGCTTGCGCCGCCGCCGTCTTCCTCTCGCGTCCCAGCTTCTGCTGCTGGCTCGCCCGCGCGTCGCCGTGGCCGAGCGCCATCGCCTGCCACGTCCCCTGCACCGCCGCGGCGAGGTCCCCGAGCCACAGGTTGGTCGCTGCCGCCGGCAGGCGCGCGGCACACGCGGGGGTGACCGTCGACTGTTCCAACCCTTCTTTCGCTGTTCAACTGTTGATAAACCTTCCAGCTCTGCCGACGTGCTTGGCGCCGACGGTGCCTGGCACGGTGAAGGTGAACCTAATCTTAATATAACAACTATCTCGAGGCCAGCCGACATGCTTGGCGGCGACGGTGCCTGGAAGCTTGAACTATTGTCACCCTCATCCTCCATTTGTTGCTTTTGAGCTTATACTTTGCAGTGATGCTGGAGGAACAAATCAGCATTCTGCTGAAGAAGAGAGGGCATGCCATAACCCATCCGAGTGGGATGTGTCACTTTTTTTTTTTGCATCTTCCAATAGGATCCAAGTTTGACATCACAGATTTGTTTTTTTAGATTAAGGATTAAAATCCGGCCTCTATATCCACAAGTGGATATATGCAGCCAAAAGTTACACAATACACGAGTTCTTAGACTCAACCTCAATACCGAGGAATACAATGAAACAAGAAACAGAGCTCTAAGACAGAAAAAAGAGAAGGCTAAGCTTCATTCTTTGTCTCCATCCAGGCTTCAAACTTAAGGTCTCATTATTATGTATCGTCGATCCATCCATCTTTCGTTTGCTTAGAAACTCGACATCGGATTGAACACTTGCCTTCTATCGCTCGCCTGGCAGTTCCACCACACGTGAAGAGGGTCAACATGAGTTCCAAAGCGACGCCTCCAAGAAGGATACGACGTCGAAGCCGCCGTCGCCGCCCCTCCGAAAAGCCGGAAGAAGGTTTTCACCTATAAAATCAATGACCAAACATGAAGCATCCCAACAAACGCCTCCAAGGAGGTTAAACGACGTCTGATGGCGCCGTCGTTGCTGACACCGACACTGTAGCCGGGTTAGGCTTTCGTCCGAAGCTCCTGCACATTCAAAACATCACAACAGCAGACACCAAAAGACGACCGAACCGTCAGACAGCGGCGGTCAAGCCTTGGCGAGGATGAAGGACCCATCAAGCACAAAGTCGCCCACACAACGTCGGCACAGCGGTGGAGAGCAGGTTGAGTTGCAACGCTGGCGCGTCCGCCGGTAGTGTGAGGGATGAGCACTTAGGCATCATAGATTTGCTTTTGAAGCATAGACCTCTGGATGGATTTCCACAAAGGTGGTAGCTAAAATTCATTTGATGTAAATAGCATGAGAAACAATCAAATTAATTGTGGAGTGTCCAATTCTCGTTGTTCCTTTTAGAGTAGATGTAGTGCTTTCTCCCGATTTTGTTTTTCACTTGTCGATGTAGAAGTTTATGAGTCGTGTGAAAAAATTGACGACGACCAGGGAATCATAGGGGGAAGCCCGGTCGCCCTCGGCCCCCTGCATGTGGTCCCTCTCCTCCCTTCTCCCCGCTCTCCCTCTTGGGGGCCCTGCGCGTGGTCCGGGGCGGCGCCTTGGGCCACCGCCGCCGGGGCTCCTGGCGCCCGTCGTCGGGGCACTTGGGGGCCACCGCCGGGATGGGGGCCTCCGAGCGGCTTGGGGGGCGAATCTGGGGGGATGCCCCTGGATCCGCGCTCTCGGCCGGTGCCGGTCGTCCGGCCGCACCGCGCTCGGCAGCTCCATGGGGGCCACTGTCGGTGGCCTGCCCTTGGGGGAAGCCCCTGGAGCTGCGCACCGGGCGCCGTTGTGCCAACATTGTCGTCGTGGCGACTCGGCCGGCGCTGTGCAGCACCTGGTCGGAGGGCGGTCATCAGTGACGTGGTGTAGGCATCGAAGGCCGCCGTGGTGGCGGTCAGGTGCTGGGCCTACGTCGCTCGTGCTTGTTGCTCCGGGCGGGGGTGGGTTGGGCATCTCCCTGACGGTGGCAGCGTCTAGGGAGGCGCAAGCCGCATCCGGGCTCCGATCTCGCCCCCTTCCCTTTGCGCCGCCGGCCTGAGGCTCGGGGGGTGGGGGGTGAGGATGGAGGCTTTGGTCCACATCGTTGTCATCCCCGGTGATCATGCTCAAGGTGATGCCCCTCTCGGCTTTATCCCCGGTGCTACCCGACTCTGTATTGCAGGGTTCATGGTCCTTTCTTCGACTGGAACCGCGCGGTGGAGTCCCATTGTGGGGACGACGTCGGGAGCACGTGCGTCGTTGGTTCACTCGGGGCCGTCCCCAATTGAGGGGGGCACTCCCAGGGTCTTTGGCGAGCCCATGTTCCGCCATTTTCGGTGGAGTTGGCCGCGGTTCTAGTTTCTTTGGGGCCCTGTAGGATTGGGTTGATGGTGGTGCGGATGGATTCAGTTGAAGGCAGTAGTTGCTTGGGCAGGTGCTACTGGTTCTTTGGGTAGTGATTCGATGGCGAAAGTTGTGGTCCGGCGATCCTGGACTTGCGACGGTATTGCCCTGTTGAGGGCGCTGATTGGGATCACTCCTTCTGACGGTCCGCGGAGATCATCGAGGTGAAAACCTGACGCTGGCACCGACTCGACGCCTTTGCCTTCCTAAAGGCGTTGTTGTGTTGATTCTCCTTCGACCATGACGATGACGCTTTGGACCCTGAGGTCGGACGATCTTGCAAGTTCTGTTGATGGACTCGATTTTAGAATGGACTGGGCTTTTCATCTAGTGGGACAGCCCATATGAACTCCTATTCTCGATTTTATATTTTGTAAGTATCTGGAATATTTCCTCTGTAAGCATCCTTTCTTGTTTTTTTCTTTGTTTTGTTATCGGATTCCATTTTAACCAGGAACAAATATTTTTTAAGTATATTAATTCCTCACAATAATAATACATATAAACGAGAAACTGGACACATACATATTTGCATCACACATCATACAATTAGATTCATACTGATCTAACAGTCACACACTAATTTGGCGCGCCAATTTCAGACGATATCGCCAATCTTTTCTCGACATGCTTGAACACCTCCTTCAGAGACTCCTTCACGTTGTCATCAGCAAAAATAAACTGCACTGCTTCCTGAGCTAGGTGAAGCAGCTCCGGCTTGCTGAGACTGAGACCTATCACAAGCATACGGGCCACGTCAGGTTCTTAGCTAAGATTACAGCCATCGTTCGAATCTTTTGGTGGGCGGGGGTACAGGAAGGCGATCAACTTCACGTTGATTGTTAGGGAATGCTATCTTAAAAAATCTGGTTGACAGTAGTCAACGTGTAGTGTAGGTTTGTCATATCATCTCTGTCAGGAGATCGATCAATTTAGCTCTTCCTCGACATGCAACAGGTGGGTTCCACAACCGTGAATCCGTGATGGTGTATCACGTTAGAAATTTAGACATCATTCGGTATATTTTAATTCCAGAAATTAGCAACAAATTTATGACAACATTGAGTGATCCAGTGGTAACATAACATGTGCCAGTGTTCAAGTTAATTCTCCTAAATAACATGAACAACATGAGAAACCGAAACAAGAACAAAAGGATGTTCAGGATGTATCCAGAGGCGGGGCCGGTACCGGAGGCACCGGATGCGCCGTCACCAGCTGGAGGAATAGTGTTAACCATCCTCGACTGACCTTGCTCGAAGTAGTCGATCTAATTCGGTGCAGTGGCGAGTCGATGCAGTGGAGTCCCTCGAACGGTCACCGGGACGGAGCAGGATCACTAGACAGGGAGGTTCGGAGGCAACTGCTCACGCAAGCAGAGTGCGCGCAGGGCTTGCGTTGGGAATGCAAGATAGACAGGGAGGTTCGGAGGCAATTGCTCACGCAAGCAGAGTGCGCGCAGGGCTTGCGTTGGGAATGCAAGAGAACAACAAAAACAGGGGAAACCAAGAGAGGGAGAGTGCTTGTTGTATTCTGGCTATGGAAGAGAGCCAGGAGGGGGATGAACCTGGACACTGCAAGAGGCAGCAATGGCCATAATACGCAGAGCGGCTCGGCTCGCGCGCTCGTGGCACATCCATCTCCTCTTACCAACTTCACAAGTGGTCCACTATTAAGTTGGTTAGGATTCCCGTTGACTCTTCATCCGGGATTTAACTCCCTAGCACTACTTATTAGTGGACCTTTAATTCTTTGATTAATTGAGACTTAAATGGGTCAAGGTCCAATTAATGTAACATATCATGCATGGTCTCCATCATCCGTTCCCTTATTGTCTTCGTCCCTACCCCACTCCGCGCGCCTCTCGCACCAGTCTCACCATTGACTAACATGTAGCGCCAAACCAAATCAGATCGAGTTAAAAAACTTGGAAGGTGAAGGAGCATACCTCGAGGATTCGATTACTCACGATGATTGGGCTCGATTTGAAACGAAATCGCTGGATTGATCAGAATCATAGAAGAGAGACAGGAGCACGAGGAGTCCATTTTTGTACATGGTTTCTCTAGGGATCCATATGTAAAGAACATTTGTAAAAAGGGCCAAAAAGCAAAAATTATGCGGCGGTCACCGGATGTATGGGCTGTTCTCCTCCGTGGTGGGCCGAACTGGGCTCACCGGTAGATAGGAGGCCTCCCTCGTCAGTGGCCCGTCCGTCCGGACGGCCTATTTACCCACCCAGCCCCTCTCACCTTGCCGGCAGGATCTAGGGTTTCCTCTCCATAAACATCAAGAGGAGCGGTGCCGTCGGCGACAACGATCCAGCTCGCGGCGTGCGAGATGGAGAATCTGCCGGCGGAGTTCCTTTCCCTCTGGAAGGATCCGGAGCAGGAGGAGAACTGCGAATATGATGATGATTTTTGGAAGGAGCAGGAGAAGCGTTGGATCGTGTATACTCCACAAGAACAAGTGGGGAATCGCGAGCGGGCTACTCCGCAGGTGACTGCCGAGCTGCAGGGGGCTGCGGAGCGGCAGTATCGGCAGGCGGCTCTGGGGCAAGAGGGGTCGCAGTATCGGCAGACGGTTGTGGGGCAAGAGGGGTCGCAGTATCGGCAGGCGGCTGCGGAGCAAGAGGTGTCGGAGGAAGAGGAGTCTCCGGAGAAGAAAAGGAGGGCTCCGTTTTCTCGTGAGGTGGAGAAAAGGATGTCGGGATGGAAGCCCTCCGAGATGGATCTTTTGATGGATATCTCGGATCTATTAATACAGAAGAAGATGGATGAACTTGAAGCATTATATGCGAAGAAACTAGATCTGAAGGAACGACAACCAAGGAAGTTTAATCTGGAGGTACTGAAGTGGTTCTACAGGACCGTCAAGCTAGAGGAGGTGGATGTGGAGTTAATGGAGCACTTCTACAGTCGTTTCCGCGAACATTTCATAGCCCGGGTCGAGTGGAGTCTAAAAAATCCCGACCTGGTCTTCGAGGATATCAGTGAGTTCGCCATCATACACCATTTTTTGGGCTTGTCAAGCATTATTAGTACTATCTAGTCCTACAACTAGCATGTATCTATGGCCTACAAATAGTAAAAAATCTTATAAGGAATTCTGTATCAGATCCACAATATATATGTACACCTTAATATAAAATAGAGTATGGGCTGAAGGCACCTAACCCATTTGCAATCTCTGACTATCTGCAGCTAATATCCTTCCCATGACATACACGGATGAAGTGCCCCGTTATGTGTATGAGGGCTCCTCCAATAGTCTACAAATTTATTCAGTGAAGGTGGTTCGTGGAGGATTCAACAAGGAACAATGGCCACTCCATGTGTATGGTGTGGTTGCTGTACGTGATTCAATTGATCCAAAACGCAATCATATCTTCAACCGGTCTAGGGCTTACTGTCAAGTCATCACAAAAGAGGTTTGTATTGTTTTCTTATGTTTCACCCTTGTTTAAATTAGGTGTCTAATTTGGATGATGATTAAATTAGCTGTCTAATTTGGATGATGATTAAATTAGCTGTCTAATTTGGATGATTTGCAGCCTCTCCTATCAGTTGTAATCCAATAATTATGTTATACTCATCCTCTGTCTGTTTGCTTGTTCTATGACTCCTTACTGTGCATTGCCCTTTTTCTAGTAGCCTGGCTCTTCTCAGTTTTAGCTGGTGTCCTAACGCTAAATCCAGAAGAAAGATGTCCCTGAATCAGAAGTAAATTAAGCTCACGATGAGTATGATTAGGACCATAAATACAACATAATTTGTTACAAAACCAGACCTAGGCACCCTCTGCCAATGGCTCTGAGTAGAAGGTGATAGCTCATTCTCTTCCCTTGCTTCACAGCTTAAGACAGGAGCTTCAAGTGACTCTAGAAATCTTGCTGCAGGTGGAGCTGTCTTTGATTTTCCTAGCAGTGAATCATTTTCTGATGCTTCAATTGTTGGGTTATTTGCAACAAGACTTTTTTGCCCTCCTTGACCTTATGTTTCAAAGCATGCTTAATCTGCTCAACAGTACTGACCTAAAAATCTGGAAGTGAAAGATTTGCTGTGACAAAAGAAAATTGTGGGTAACAAAGTGCTTTTATGTTTCAAATGATGCTTAATCTGCTCAACAGGTAGAATCCCTGTTATTCTCATCAAAACCATCATCAATACTGTTTCATCTGTGGCAAGTGTTGAGTTGTTTACGGATACACGGGTCTTTCAATCTTCCTCTTTGCATTTTTATATAGGCATTCACAGTTTGCCTATTCCCAACAAAGAAGCCCATGTAAGGATGCAAATTACAAAGAAAGTAGCATAAGAGAACTAATATGCAGAAATATTCTTCTCTCTTATGGAAGTATCCCTTCGCACAAAGGTCAATAATGTTGGCATAGTGTAGATTGCCATGAGACTATGAAGCTCTGTTTGTTTTTGTTACTAATTCTGCTAGTGGTGCATCGATATATTGCAATGGTAAGTAGTCTGGAAACATCATGCCGCTGCATCTGTACCTCTAAACTGTTATTTGATGCTTGAAGGCTGCCACATTTGTTAGTTTAGCATTTAGCATGAACCATGGCTGTTCGCCCATGGTTAAATATTATTGAATTGGTTGGTAGTCAGCCATGTAACCTTTATCTCTACCTAATTATAAAGCAAGGATTGCTTCCGCGGTACGTCATAATTTTACAAAACCCCCCCTAATATTTATAGAAATCAACCCATCATCCTTTGTGTTGTATTTTTTTTAAAAAAACCATAATGTATCTTTACCTAATCTATTCTATTTCTAATTCTAAAGCAGGTAGTATTGCTTCTGCCCCTCAATTTCGTCGGCTGTTTCCTAATTCGCGCCGACCTCAAAATCCTGAGAGAAAAAACCCGTCAAAACCGGAAAGCCCCGTCGTTACGTGAAACATAGAAAACAAAAGCACGGCTTTACCACAACCGGCAAAACCAAAAGAAAAACACTCCCGAGGATTTCCCTGCTCGTGTTGATTGCCTCGCGTGCATTTTGGCTAGCTGGGCCGCGCGCATAGGCACTGGTTCCCTTGGTTCCACGTGCTATAGTATGGTTCTTCAACACGGGCATCACGGTCTTGACCCAGCTGACACGGGCAAACAGCTTGAGTGGGGGTCTTAGAACATGGTTATTAGGCTGACACGTGTATAGTTTTCTTCCCGTTGCAACGCACGGGCATATTTGCTAGTAAGTATATAACTTAATTAATCAGATATCTGCATAATGGTTACACCTTCATTTCTTTTTCTAAATTGGGAACTGGCCTGAGTTCTAGTGATCTTACCATAGTTTTACTGTTCCTCGTCCGTTTCTCCTGATTCATTATCTGTGTTTCATTTGGTCACTTAGTTTTGATTAGTCCAACTGCCATTGTTACAAATGATTAATTCCATGAATAAGCATCCTTAGCCTTCTAAATTTAGCTGTTTGCTGTGAGCTTTTCGCAAGAATCTTTGATTGACAGTTTTAGAGCAAATCTTTCATGCCTCAGTGCTTGCATATGTTATTTCCTCCTTTGTACTGCATTAAGATAATTTTGTTGAATCTTTGTCTACATCATTTGTGCTATGTATTTTGCTGCTCAAGGTTTACCTCTTTGTTTGCAAAAAATCCATATTTGTTACTTATCTAATGATAATGATGTTGCACAGGATCCGGTACTGGCTATCTAATGATGTTGCGCAGGATCCATATTTGGTACTGACAGGTCCTACTCGTGCTGTTGGGATGAATGGGCATGTGTACATTGAGGCTGAGCTAAAAGTGAAGGGCGCTGTTGCATCTGAGGACGATTACTTAATTGCTGAAGCTAAGACAATACCAGTGAGGTTTGGATTAGACTCGGTTGTGCTTTCTCGTGGAGATGAGAATAAACTGGACATTGCAGTTGGAGGACTTGGGACGTGTGTGGAGGCCACAATATTTATCAGAGTTATTGATGGCACATGGCCAGCTGGTTTTCATGGTCAATTTTTTGCCTGTACCACCAGTATGGAACACAAGAAAATCATCCTTATTGAGTCTGGTGGTGACGATGTCAACATGGAGCATTTGCGCCATGTTGTTTCTGTTGAAGTTTTGGGAGAGCTGACTGTGTCGTTCAATGCTTGGAAAGGTGACAAGGAAGTGAGGACAGTGTCAGGGGCTGTGATGTTTAAGGCGGAGATGTCTGGTAGAAGTTTTGGTTATCTTAAGGTTGGCTCTTGTAATTTGGGGGTACTGGTCGTCTGGTCACGTATTAGGCCTATGCTTGAGAAGCTGGTGCCCGAGTCGCTTCTGGATTTGGTCTGAGATGATCAATGTCTCCTAGTCTCTTTTGCTCAGTGCTTTCACCGCCGGCCACTGCTCTTACTCTCCCCTTCCCACTGAGAGTCAGGAGACGAAAGTCGTGTCTTGTGAGACGAGATGTATGATGAACAAGAGTAGTAGCATTTGATGGGTAACAGAGTCTGTTCTATTTGTGCAGACTGCAGTATATTCCGTGCATATGCGTTCTACGGATGTGCTAGTGTGGTGCCATTGCAGATATTCTTCGATAAGAAAGCGGGATTCCTTGTCGAAGATCGTTCATTGTTGAAGTTGAAATGACTGTCCTTTCAATGAAACCGCCACAGAAAGTCATCAACTTTTACCATGGGTGAGTCTTTTGGCATCAGCTTCATCTTCTGTGCTCAGAATTGTAATTTTTTGTGTTAATAATCTGATGATCTACATGGTATCTGTAGCATACTGCTGTGATGCACTTGTGCCAAATCAGAGCATCCTACAACCAAAACGGAGAAGCAAATCTGGTTCCAAGGCACTACTGCTCAAGAAGAGAACCCATACCACAACCTGTTTGCGTGGGACATGTCGCCGTATTGGAGCATCTTAAAGGACCCGGAGCTTGACATCACAGATTTGATTTTGAAGCATACATATACATCACTGGATGGATATCTACTGCACTGATCGCGTCACAGCACCACTAGTTTCCACTGCAAAATAGTAGGAGTTCCATACAAGGGACAAATGTTAACTATTGGATTTTTCATTGTTGTAAATTGTGTGCATGCTTGGATTACAAATATGTTATTTTAACCAACTGTTTTGAACGAGGAGAATATAAGGAACAATCTGTATCAGTGTGGATGTCCTCGTGTCCATTCTAATTCGGTACATCAAAACGAACAAGCGGCTGTATCGCGTAGCAAGTAGGCAGTGCCAGCTAGCTAGTAGAGCAAGCCTGCTACACGTCGTGTGTCTACAACTGTTTAAGTTCTGGATTCCGAACACTATTGCAGAGCAAGCAATTCTAATTTCAGATGCATTTGCGCGCATTCAGCTGATCTGTTAATTTCTGAACTCCGAACGAATTGATCAGGATGTCTTGGATCGGATCTGCATTAGTTAACTTTTCAGCGATCATTTGATTCAGCGATTGGCGAATGGCAGAGATAAAATCCCAAGTCGTTTATTCCTTGTTCCTGTTTGTACAAAGGGCAACTGAACCTGAAATCTGGTACCAGGACCCGATCTGATGGGGGTATCGGCAGTGAGCACTGCACAAAGAAATCAAGCATCTCTACGACTCTACACCATGAAGAGAAAAGCTGGCCGCTAGTGGACTCGATTTTAGAATGGACTGGGCTTTCCGTCTAGTGGACAGCCCATATGAACTCCTATTCTCGATTTAATTTTACAAGTATCTGAATTTTTTATGTAAGCATCCTTTTTTGTTTTTTTCTTTCTTTTGTTAGGTTTCCATTTTAACTAGGAACAAATCTTTTTGAAGTATATTAATTCCTCGAACAATATAAGTACATATAAACAAGAAAATGCACACATACATATTTGCATCACGCATCATACAATTGGATTCATACTGATCACTGTCACACACTAATTTGGGGCGCCAATTTCAGACGATATCGCCAATCTTTTCTCGGCATGCTTGAACACCTCCTTTAGAGACTCCTTCACGTTGTCGCCAGCAAAAATAAACTGCACTGCTTCCTGAGCTAGGTGAAACAGCTCCGGCTTGCTGAGACCTATCAAAAGCATACGGGCCACGTCAGGTCAGCATGAGATATAGATCCACTACCTTTTAATTTACTTCTTTACAGGAAGAGAGCATACCAAAAGTGGCTGCAACGAGGTAATACTCATTTGAGAGGCTTGTTGAAAACAGGCCAGAGTCATCTGTGCACAAGGACAGAGGGTGCTTTGCATTATAGAGGTCGGCTGCACAAAATCAGTATAATAAAATGTTAGTGCTGAGATGATGATTCTTGTCATACTTTGATCTTGTACTTTTAGGGACTAACCAAAGTGATGAAGCTCTAAAGAAGGAGCACCTCCAGTCATAACATTTGATGTTAAGCAAATCTCAACCTGCATTTTGTCTTGGAGTTAAACATACAGATCATGCCTAATTGACTACAGATATGAAGTGGGTAGAAAGATGCTTACTGGAATCATCAGAGACTTGAGCTTCTTCCATTCTACATCATTCAGACAGCATACATGACCCAGTCTCTGAGGGCAGAAATCCAGCACTGCTTGGATCTCCTTCCTGTTTGCTACCTATTGTCAGTAAGTTTTACTTCATTGGTCAAATAGTATAGGGCAATATTTACAAATGTAGCTGCAAGACAATAAAGGTCATGGAAAGAGTGGTTTGAAAGTTGTTGACATGTATGTCCAGACCTCTCCACAGTGAATTGTAATGGGGATTCCTAGCTCTTTAGCATGTTGTAGGGCAGGCAAGTATGTTTCCCTTCATAAATATTGCAAATGCCGAGGAGTGTTAGCACATAAATATTTAGCATGTTTTCACCTGCTTTAAGCCAGACATTAGGTACTTTATACCATTCCCCCACAACTGGATTGCCAGAAAGATCGATGCCAATGACACCATGGCCCTTCATTTCCAGTGCTAAATTAACCTGACGAAAAGAAATGATTTGTGCAGATTCTCATAGGTGCCTACATTTGTTCAGAATATCAACTGGCGTGGGAAATCTTAACATACAGTATCCAGTGCGGCTGAAGTTGTCTCACGGCGATCAATACTGAGAAGGAGCCGGACATATATCCTCCTTTTCTTTGTGTCATCATCCAACTCAATTGCAGGCGTGCAAGTTAATGTGCCATTTGCTCTTGAGTTAGAATCAAATAAAACAACATCAACAGCTTCAACTGATTTTAGACCTTTAATAACAGCATTCATGTAAGACCGCTTGGTCATCCCTTTGGCTTCATTGTTCTACATGATAAGTGAGCAAAAGAACAACACATAACTAGCATCATTCTTGCCGCATAACTCACAAAACTGTAAAATAATATGCAAGAAAATATTCAAAAGAAGCACCTTAGGTGTCGTTCTTATTTCCAAATACACAACATTCTCTGCAGCAAAATCTTCCACAACCTGTAATTTTTTCCTGGTCAATGAACTGAGCAAATTTACAGTATTAAAAGTGCAACATTATCATTATGGTGAGAGATATACCTCCTTAGTGATCCTTGTTACTGTGTCATGGTCTGTTGTAAGTATATGAAACAAATCAAAAAGCTTGAAACACTCTGGGAGAGATCTACCATCTGTTTAAGAATTTCAAATGTCAGCATTTAAAATCCTCAAAAACCATGCAAAAGTAAAGCAGAGGTAGCATGCCAGTGTTTTAAACTGGTAGTCTTCGGTGTTATCAGTGATTAAAACCTTTGACATGTGATTCTCACAAATTCAATCCATGATAACTTTTGATATGATTAATAGTAACTCCATCAGTAAAAAATCAAAGGGATCTTTGGCTTACTCTTCATGATCACATCCTTAACATCTTCGAAGACAATGACTCCTTTGTCACCTAGCTGTTTTGCAAGTTCCCTGTTCAAAAAAGGATAAGAACGTCAGGACACAGATTTAAATTATATATGAGCTGTCTTAAATAATTGTAGTAAAAATCGGTTCTGAGTCCTAACAGTACAAATGGTACCCTTGAGGCCTTGGGCATTTGCTCTGAGTCCAATATATGATAAATCGATAGATGCAGAAAGGCTAATTATCGGATCAGCATATACACCTGGTTTGGACCCAACAGATAGCTAGAGCCTAGAATTATATATTCAAACAAAAACTGTTAACATGTGAACGAGAATGGCCAGTCCCTAAAGGATATGAACATATTGTTGAAGAAATATAATAAAGAGAGACAGGACATCTCTGAAGCAAACATACAATGTCTAGGCGAACCAACGAACCAACACATGATACATTTTGACGAAATAACAGATAATTTGCAGACCTATCTTCCAGCAGATTCTAACTAGTAGTAAGGTAATTTGCAGGGAGTACAAATAATTTGCAATTTGTGGACCCAAAAGTTCCATTAAAAAAATCATCAAAACAGGTAAAGATTCTCACCCTACATAAGCACTTGCACTAATATAATGCCTGAACCCACATGCTTGCACACTACTACAGCACTACTGCACAAACCCTGCTCCTACTACCTGAACATGCTTACTAAAAGTGCTTCTTTACAATCTCACAATTTGCAATCCTGATGAAGTCCAGACTCATGGGCGTGAAATCAGATTTGTTCGCTGGATAACAAAATCAGATTTGAACCCCCAATTTCCTAACGAGTCTTCTCCCAAACATGCGTCGCAAAGTCATTATCATGGAACGGATACTGCAGCATGATGCCCCCACCTGTCTAGAGTCCATACTTGAAGTGCGCTACTCTACCGTCGAATCAAGAAACTGAAACTACCGATGTCTAGGAATCAAGAACCAGGAGCTCAGGGGAGACGATGGGATTAGAGGGGAGGTGGGGGCGGTGCGGAGTACTGACAGGAGGGTGGAATTTCGGACGGAGCCGTTCAGATGGGCGTGCAGCTCCACCTTTGGGAGCGCGACGCACCACTCCCTCATCTCCTTCTCCGCCGCCACCTTCCTCGCCATCTCTGCGTCCATGGCGGCTGCTCCTTGCTTCGCGCTGTGCTCGTCTTCGATGATTGGCCTTGTGGCCTTTGTTTGTCAGTTTGCTGAAGGCTTGGAGGATGGAACGGGTATCGAGGAGGAGCAATAAGGGGCTTTTATAACAGCCTTCAGACTTCAGAGTCAGAGGGATTCAGTTATTTCGGGGACTGTTCCTTCACCATGGTTGCAAATAATTTTCTTCTTTTTTACCGTCCTAAAATCAGTGTGTTTGGAATTTGGATATTATTAGGTGAGATGGATGCAAAACCTTGTATCTGTATAAACTTAAGCTGAATTATAAATATTGCTAGAAACGTTTTGTCCCATCAAAAGATCACGACAGGGTCGCTTTGGAAGAGGAGATTTTGACCTAAATCCTTGACTTCGATACAAATTTGAGTCAAACCCCTAAACGTATAAATACACTCTGTGGTTCCAGCTATGATCTCTAAACCTTGAATTACTCAACTGTAAGACAATTTGAGTGGAGGTTACTGCTTGGTTGGCTTTACAAAGGAGCCCTTTTTAGCGGTTGGCTTTACAAAAAAAGAATCCATTTTCTTAGCGACCAATGGTTAAACTGAAAATGATTAGAATCATTTTACCTTGCTAGCTGTTGTCATCGCTTGTACAATCTTCCAATGCTGAAGAGAACTAGAGGAATCCAACACAAATGAGCTCATCAGCATAACTATCAAACGTTCAGAAATCTACTTCTACTCTACAGTTCTCCACTTCAGTTTGTCGGCCGCAAAATTTTGCGGTTTGAACTCCTCTATAGATGAATGCTGCTTGATCAAGAGCTGCTACTCTCAGGCCTAATAGTCTGAACTCTGAACTGTATTCGTTTACTTGACTATACTGAAAAACATATAATTTGTACTCACTCCCTTGGTCAATGAGTGTCAATGAGGTAAGTACTGAAGTTAGTAAGCCCTCTGATCAGGAGAGAATGGCAAGTCCAGGAAAAATATCTTTGAAATTTGATCCGAAAACCCACTGAAAAAGAACAGAAATTTAAGCTGAACATCAATTGAATATAAACAGAGATCGAGCATTTGGTGCTACCTGAAAAAACTGCAGGATGGACCTGTTCAGAAGTGAAAATCAGAATCTAAAACAGACTGGTTTGTACAGTAATATATTTCATTTGAATAGGCACAATCATTCGTCGTGCAACATAGAATTTATACCACGAAGCATTGCAGGATCAGAGTGATTAGAGACAGAGGTAGTCCTGCATGGGCAGAGTAAATTGAGTAGCAAGAGCAACTGTTACTTCATTACTGGTGAAGTGGTGAGTGGAAACAGAAGACGAATACTCGTCAGCCATGCGCCCATGCCAAAAATAATAGCAACAGACCTTTACAGAAACCTTGCATCCGCATGTGAAGTTAATCCTCAAAATAAATTTCAGCAGACAGCAATATGAGAATCTCCTGACCAGGTGCCGATGACAACACAGACAAATACATTCGTTGTAACGGGTGATCAAACACAAACTACATGATTGCAGGTAGCACTTTGATCTCCATTAAAAACGAAGAAATATCTCTTCAGATTTGCAAGGTTGTCGTCTGAATGCCATGCCTGATCACGGGATCAGACTGTCCGTTAAAAAACAAACCTTGACAGAAACAAAATGCATTCTTCTCCAGCCTTTGCCTCTCCGATCCTAGTCAGGCTGAGCGATGCTGTGAGGAATACAGCTTGGAAAGCTCCTGCAGTCCTGCCTAACCTTGTTAAACACGAAAGATTCTTCAGACAGTATCCCATAAGCTGCTGCCTAGGAGATCTTCGGGGCTTTTAAAGTAGCCGAGAACAACATCATCTCCAGTGAGTACAGACAAGCAACCATCATGCTTGTCTTCACTGGTTTCCTTCTGAAGATAAGTTGGAAGCAAATATATTATGAATGAGTGTTTAAGTACCACTGGTGACCTGTTCGTCTTCATCTGTCCTTCATTTTTTTATGTGTAACTTCTAATGGAACAGGATCCTGATCTGAACCACCGGATCAGCAAAACTTTGGACCTTTATTTGTGACAACTCATTAGGTTGTTTCTGCTGGCCGTTCCCGTCATTTCCATGCGCTAGTTTTACAACTGGTTTCTTGTCAGCAGAGAGAACACACACACAAAGGCAGGATAATTTCAGAACCATCAGATAAGATGGCTTTGGTCTGGGGTAGGCTCCTACTAGCTCAAGCTGCAGTGAACTGATATTGAGATCCAGAACATCCCTGGCTGCGTAGACATTCACGCATGCATCAATGGAGAATCTGGCCGGCCAGCCATGCCATAGCTTTCTAAATATTTTCCATTAAAAAAACCATAATGGATAGCCAAACGAGCACGCTCCCTCCCGGCTCCCCCGACCGCTGGCCTCGCCGCGTCTCGGCGGTTGCCTTCCCCCGATCCAAAGCAGAGACGCAACCCCGGCGATGGAGCCCGAATCCGCCGTGGCCGTCGTGACGGTGCCGTTCCCGGCGCAAGGCCACCTGAACCAGCTCCTGCACCTCTCCCTGCTGCTCGCGTCGCGGGGGCTCCCCGTCCACTTCGCCGCGCCGGAGCCGCACCTCCGGGAGGCCCGCGCGCGCCTCCACGGCTGGGGCGGCGGCGGCGCCGACTCCTTCCTCCTCTCCACGGTCCGCTTCCGCGCGCTCGAGGTCCCCGCACACTCGTCCCCCGCCCCGGACCCCGCGTCCCCGTTCCCGGCGCACATGCTGCCCCTCTTCGAGGCCTTCTGCGCCGGCGCGCGGGCCCCGCTCGCCGCGCTCCTGGACGAGCTATCCGCGTCCCACCGCCGCGTCGTCGTCCTGCACGACCGCATGGCGGCGTTCGCGGCGAGCGAGGCCGCGCGGCTGCCCAACGCCGAGGCGCTCGGGGTGCACTGCCTCGCCGCCTCGTACAACGTCGGGTGGGCGGACCCCGGGCACCGCCTCCTGCGGGACCACGGCCTCGTCTTCCACCCGCCCGACGCCTGCGCCACCAAGGAGTTCGTCGCGCTCGCCAAGCGGATGGGGCAGGAGCGCCGGCGCGCGCCCGGCGCCGGCATGGTCGTGAACACCTGTCGCGCGCTCGAGGGCGAGTTCCTCGACGTGCTCGCGGGGATCCCCTCCTCCGATGGCCCCAGGCTGTTCGCTGTCGGGCCTCTGAACCCGGTGCTCCTCCCCGACGCGGCGAGCAGGAGCTCGCGGCACGAGTGCCTCGATTGGCTCGACAAGCAGCCGCCGTCGTCGGTGCTGTACGTGTCGTTCGGCACGACCTCGTCGCTCCGGCAGGAGCAGGTGCGCGAGATGGCCGCCGCGCTGCGGCACAGCAGACAACGATTCATCTGGGTGCTGCGCGACGCCGACCGCGCCGATATGCGGGACGAGGCCGCGGCGGAGAGCCGGGCGCGCCTCGACGTCGCGGCGTCCGAGCTCCGCGACGCCACGGCACGTGGCGCCGGCGTGGTGGTCACCGGGTGGGCGCCGCAGCTGGAGATCCTGGCGCACGGCGCGACGGCGGCGTTCATGAGCCACTGCGGGTGGAACTCCACCGTGGAGAGCCTGTGCCACGGTAAGCCCATCCTGGCGTGGCCCATGCACAGCGACCAGCCCTGGGACGCCGAGCTCGTGTGCAAGTACCTCAGGGCCGGCGTCCTCGTGCGGCCGTGGGAGCACCGCCACGACGTCACACCGGCGGCCGCGATCCGTGAGGCGATCGAGAGGGTGATGGCCTCGGATGATGGCGCGGAGATGCGGCGGCAGGCGACCGCGCTCGGGGAGGCCATCCGCGACGCCGTGGCCGAGGGCGGATCATCCAGACAGGACCTGGAGGAGCTCGTCGCTTACATGACGAGGTGATCCGTGCGGCAACTGTGCGCCATGGTGTTGTTCGAATTAACGATGATTTGATGATTCTGTTTAGGACTCAATTTGAGTGTTACCGATGAAAGCCAAGGTTTTAAGGCTTGCGTGGAAGAAGGAACCAGGGCCGGGCTATGATTTTCATTTGGCACTTGTCACTTGTTGACTCGAAATCAATCAGCAAGTTGCAAGCTTGATTATGCGATGGTGAGAGTAACTAGGTAGAATTTCTGAAAATGGTACCGGATTAGGGATGAAAGACAGACTGAAGGTTGCAAATTATGTTGCTTCTGAACTGCAATCTAGAAACGAGCCTATCGTCCTGCCGAAATCTGGTTTCCGCAATTTGACTAAAAAATTGTTGGAAGAATAGTTTGACTAAAAATTTATCGGCGTAACCAGCCAAAAGGCTGTTAATTGCGAAATCACATGGAAACGTTAGCAGCAAATGATGAAATGAACATGCATGCCTAATTTTGTCAGACAATTTTGATAATACAGAGGTAGGGGTTTCTCCTGAATCATCAGAAAAGTTTGTCAAACCAAAATTTCCATGAAATTTGCATAAATCTGCAGATGAAAAGGTTAAGATTGAGCCTAAAGCCCAATCTTATCTGTACCAGGGAAAATATCATCTTATCTGACCTCTGTAGTAGGAGAGCCCAGCAGGTCTCCCAAAGCCCAAAACCGCAGAACCAAACCCCCGCCTCCTCCCGCCGCCGCCGCCGCCGCCGGCGGCCGGACACGCTGATGCCTAAGCCGGCGGCCTCCGTCGCCTCGCTTCTCCCACAGCTATGGCGGCGCCGCTTTCTTCCCCCTTCCCTCGTCCCACGCGCACTTTCCTCCTTCTCTCCGCTCCTCACCACCCACCAGGCACCACGCCGCTGCTCCCCGCTCTCCCATTCCACGCAGCTCGCCGCCGATGCGGCACTGTCAACCGCCGCAGTCGAGGCCCCAACAAACACACAGTAAGCTCCCCTCCCCCCTCCCCCTCCCCCACCTTTCTACTCTTTCCAGCAGCTGCTATTCCCAAGTGATGCAGCCTGATGATATCCACTGATGCAGGTATCCAGTGTATGATCGTCTTCTGCCGTGCCCCTTGCAAGACGACCCTCCAAGAATCGAGCATCTCGTCGTTCGGGAGGACGAGATGGCAGGCGATTTCATCTCCAGGTCTCTCGGCCTTCCTCCTCTGTAAGCACCCCTTTCCCCATGTCCACTGTCCCGCGCTCTCTTGCTAAACGGAATGAATTGGATGATGTAAGAGTGAGTCCTGAGTAACATTGTGGATGTGAAGGTATGTTGCAGACCTTATCAAGTTTGGGGCTGTGTACTATGCTCTTGTTGCGCCACAGCCGCCCCCATATGCAGCTCCAGAGCATGTTAGGATCTTTAGGGAAGTGACCGATCCATCGGTCCTGCGCCGGAGGGCGTCCATTAAGGGGAAGACGTTGAGGGAAGCACAGAAAACATTTAGGGTTACGGATACCAACCAGCTCCTTGAGGCCGGCACATATCTGCGGGTTCATGTGCATCCCAAACGGTTTCCGAGGTAAGATGTGCTGCTTTTCTTTGTTATCTGCTCTGGACTCTTGCTATGGTGAATGAATGAGTCAGCTTGGATGCTTATGAATATATTTCTTGCTCAATCCTGCTAGGTGTTATGAAATTGACTGGAAATCCAGGGTGATAGCGGATGCTGATGACTATGTTATCCTCAATAAACCAGCCGCAACATCAGTATGCTTCACTTTTTCCTTCATATTCCTATGTTTCAATGCTCACTGCATATCGTAACATGGAATGTGTTTCTGCGACAGATTAGACACCTACTTTGTTAAACATATTGTTCATATATTTGATTTGATGCTGTTTAAATTGTCCATGAACATGATATTTATTTTACTTCAATGTTAGATTACTTAATAAAATAAAGCCCACCTCAATTAGATTGTGTTTGTATCACCAATGCAACATAGAATACAGCCAGAAGCATGGCGCTATTCGTGAAGCAGGATTTTATTTTCTTAAGTTCTTGTAGGCGGTAAAGTTAGAAATGGTCCAACCAGTCATTAGGTTGCGATTGAACTTTTCTGAGTCCGGATAATAACACCTAAAAAGTTTTCAACTTTTAGGTGGGAGGAGCAACTGATAACATCGAGGAATCCTGTGCAGTGTTTACTACACGTGCATTAGGGTTGGAAACACCGTTAATGACGACTCATCAAATTGACAACTGCTCTGAAGGCTGGTTTGTCTATCACTTGTATAAATCTGTTATGCTCAAATGTGGGAATTTAGTAGCCAATATCATTTTTCATCAACATTTTGCAGTGTGGTACTGTCTAAAACAAAAGAGTTCTGCTCAGTTTTCCATGGACTGATAAGGGTATATTACTACCTGACTGCAGTGCAGTCTGCTTTTGAGTTTTGAGTCATAAACCTGTACTAGCAATGATACCTTTTTTTTATTTGCAACAGGAAAAACAGGTTAAAAAAGTTTATCTCGCGCTTACTACAGCACCTGTGTCAACAGGAATACTTACCCATTATATGCGTCCTGTTAACCGCGCTCCTAGATTAATTTCAGAAGGTAACTTTTGAATTGAAAGTTATTGTGGCTATGAGGTTATAAATTCAGCCAATATGTGTTGCATGTTTTGATGTTAGTATTGTTGTCCTGAATTCAATGCCTGGGTCGAAATATATTCTATTTTGGCTGCACTCTCTCTATGAACATATCTGCTGTATGTGAATAAGCAGTTTACATATAAGGCCGGTGTATTCTCCACCGATTATTTGTTTCTTGTTTTGTTACTCTCTGTTTGGATGTTGAAATATTCTAGAAGGTACAAGTCCTTGACCTGACTAAGACATAAATCCTGGACAAACTCATGGCCTGAGTGCTTGCATAAGAAGTTTCAATAAATTTCTTGTTTTAATCCGTTGGGCATTGGTTGTTATATTGAAATCCTTGTATCAGAATACTAATGTTTCCTTCATATTTAACCAGATAATATTGGAAGATGGTATCTCTGTCAAATGGAGGTACTTGATTGTAAGAAGGTACCATGGCCAAGCTCTTTGATCAGGAATGTTCACAATGTAAACGACTGTGGGTGGCCCCAGCAAGAAGCTGCCTATGAGTGTAAAATTAATCTGTTGACAGGGAAAACTCATCAGGTAATATCTGTCAGATAGACACCATTGGAGGCTTGATCATTCCCCTTCTAGCCTTCTATAATAACAAACACCATTGGAGGCTTGATCATTCCCCTTCTAGCCTTCTATAATAACAAACACCATTGGAGGCTTGATCATTCCCCTTCTAGCCTTCTATAATAACAAAAAAGTTTCCAAGTTAACAGGCTGGCAGCTTAATTTGCCAACGCTTGTGCTTTTTCGTGGAATAAGCTATTTGTTCAGTGCTTTAATCCCTTCCAGAAACATGATTGCCTGCTTATAGTACATCACAATAGTGTCTAATTTGGAATTACATTGTGTTGCAGATAAGGGCACAGCTTGCTGCTATAGGCACTCCAATTATAGGGGATTCTGCATACATGACTGCAGCAATGGCAGCGATGGCTAATCCAAGCATAAATCCATACGGCAGGGAGAGGCTGAGTTACAATAGTGAAGAGGAGAAAGAAGCTGCCGTTGAAGCATGGATTGCTGCCCACGGCAAGGAACCAAAGTCCGTAATTGGCCTGCAAGCATCAGAAATCTCATGGGTTTATGAAGGTGAACGCCACAGCTATAAGGCGGGGATTCCTTGGTGGCGGCAAGATTCAGTTGAGTCTGACCTGGTATGAACAAAAATGGTATATGGGAATATCGACCCTGAAACTATCCTTTGAAGTACCTTTGGTTCGCATTCTGGTGGACAAGGTTCTGTAAGATTGCCTCCCTACCAAAAGAGAAACAGATGTCCAGGTTTACTGATTCGAAGCATAAGCATATTCCTGGGATGGGATGGCTGGCCACCAGGGGGAAAAACTGATATGTGACCGGCTCGTGCCAGGCCTGTTGCTGACTTACTGATGCATACTGTCACTGTTCCCTTATTGTGCTCATTTCTATCAGATTTGGCCAGGTGTAAGGTTTCTGTAACAGATGTTGATCCCATGCTCTGTACTTCGTTCTGAGTACGGTTGTACACTGCTGAAGGCATCAGAAATTTGGAGCTGGCTCTATCACCCCCCCCCCCCCCCCCCCCCCCCCTCTTTTTTCCCCTTTTGTTATGCAGAAATGCCTGGTCGATATGCAGAGATGCGAACGAAGCCCAATCTGAACGACAGCACCGCCGCAGCGGTTGTCTGTCTGATGCTTTTCCATTCGATTTTTTAGTAGCGCTGCTCATCGGTGAGCATTGAGCAGCAACTGAGCATTGCGTATCGCCGTATCAGAGCCTAAAAGAGCCAAGAAAAGAGGCGTGTTGCAGCTACGGAAGGGGAAGGAGCGTCATATGTAGGCAGAGCCGTGCTGATGGCTTGTGTTGCCACTTGCAGCAACTCGTAGGCGGACAGCACGTAGACGTAGGGGTCATGACGAAAGCACACAGACTTTGGTGGTCGGTGCCCGATCGGCTGGCTATTCAGCCATTCAGGGTGGGTGGCCGTACTGAACTGTTCGGCCGAAAAGTATACTATCCACACAGTCGTCAACCTCTATTATTATTCTCTAAATAGAATATTCTCGTCTAGTCATCGAGATTCCCTATTATATATCAATTTCGTCTGCAGACGTCGTGCTCTATCTCATCCTCTATATTAACTACTGGCCCCACATGTCATATTTTTCCCCTCACTCCCTTTCTTTTCGGTCATTCACTCTCCTCCTCCCCCTCCTCTCTTTCTCTCTCTCCCTCCCCACCCTCCCCCGTTGCATCCCCTTCCTCGCGTCGACCGCCTCCTCCTCTGCGGCTCTGCGCCCCCCCTCCCCGCGGCGGCCGGCGCGTCCTCCCTGTCGCTCTCCTCCCCTAGCCGCAGGGCCGCCTGATCCCCCCACCCCTCCCCGCTGCCATGCCCCGGCCCAACAGCCCTCACCTCTCGCAGCCTCCTCCTCCTCCGCGGCGTGGGCTCCCCCATTGTCAAGCGTGTCCCCAATGGCGGTGGGTGCCTCCTATGGCACCAGTCCGGCGCGCGCGTCGCACTCGCCACCTCCCCGGATAGGCTCCGCCCCATTCCCCCTGTCTCGCGCGCGCCGCCCCTCTCTCTCTCCCTCTCATCTGCGCGCGTCGTCCCTCCCTCTCCTCCCCGGCCGGCGGGACGCCGCCATTCCTCTCCTCCCCGACCAGCGAGACGCCGCCATATCAGCCTCCGGGGGCGCGCGGCTCGTGGGCGGCAGGGCGGCGGACCTCCACGGCGGGTGGGCCGGCCAGCGGGAGCGGTGGCGGCGGCGGCCACACACAGGAGGAGGCGAGGAGGCGGGCGGTCGGTCGGGCGGTGGGGCGCGCGGGCCTCACGCCACCGTGGCGGGGTAGTGCGTGTCCACTGCTGTCGGTGCTGGGATCGGTCGGCCAATCCCCAGCGCCAAACAGAATGCGCTGTGTCCCGTCCCTTGACGGTTGATGCAAGAGCTAGCACAATGAGACAAGCGTTTATCCTGGTTCTGACCATGAGGTCGTACGTCCAGCAGGGTGCGCTCGGGGCGCTGTACTATCTTGCACCGGAGTGCTTGCAGAGGGGGGCTACAAGCAAGGCGGGAGAGGAGGAGGAGTCTCCAAGTCCCTGAAAGCGAGTGTGATTGAGGCGAGTGCCAATATTGCGTGTGGCAGCGTGTGCGATTGTCCCTCCCCTTCTTCTTTCTCCTCCTACCTCCTTTTATAGGTCAAGGAGAGAAAGGAGGGGGAAGGGTTTACAAGTACAAGCGTGACATGTGCTACAGGGTGAAAGTGCATCTAGGAATTTAATCAATTTTGGTGATTAATGACAATAGAAACTTGGATATAATGTTTTGAATGAGATATGCAGGTGTAAATCAAAAAGAAAAGAAAAGGATATGTGAAAGTATGGTGACCAACTCCTATATAAGCTTTGATGGAAGATCTTGAAGGATTTAAAATCTATTTTATGGTTTGAATTTGAGTATAGGACCACCGTACTATCAAGAGGGACAAGTGATCGTGCTATCATGTGACTTTGATGCTCAAACACATCCTCAAATACACACCAAAGCCAAATCAGCCAGACACTTCAAAATGAGAGAAATCCAGTATCTACCGTAAATTTACGGTGGGTACCGTAAATTTACGGTGATCACCGGAAATTTCCGGTGAACTACCGTAAATCCGGGCTGAGTTGACTTATCTAGATCTACGCCGTAAATCTACGGTGCACTGTGCAAAACTACGCCTAATGCGACGTACATTTACGGTATGTTTACCGTAAATTTACGGTATACCTCGTCCCCAACGGTCACATTTATGAGAGAGCTATATATACCCACCCACTTCACTCATACCGGTGCTCTTGGCCACATTGACGAACCCTGACACTTTCCAAGCCTCCAAGAGCTCTCCCAACACCCCTTGCTTCGATTTCCAAGTTGTGGTGGTGTGTTGGTTGAGGGACTTGAGCTAAGTAATCCAAGCCTCATTCATTCCCTCTCTTGAGTATCAAGTTCGTGGTTCTCGGATTCTTGTTTGTTACTCTTGGGAATTCATTCCCTAGACGGTTAGGCGTCACCAAGAGCATCCGAGTAAGTTTGTGGATTCGCCTTGGAAGTTTGTATTGCCCAATCCTTCGTGGATTTCATAGTAAGTGCTCTTAGCTCCTTCGTGGTGACTAAGACGAGGAAAGTGGCTTGGTGTTGATAAGCCCGCCTTACGTAGGCCCTCAACGGAGACGTAGCTCCTTTGTGGAGTGAACTTCGGGATAAATCTTGTGTCTCTCGTTGTTGTTCTTCTTGTTCATAGTGCTCATATTGTTCTAGCTCTCCCTTGCTTATATTGTCTCGATCTATCCACTTGTGAGGTTGATAGTGGTGCTTGAACTTTTAGATATTTCAGTTCATCATATACAACCATTTGTTTCATATAAATTGTTGTTGCATTACGAGAATCTAGCTTGATTTGTGTTGGGCGAGGTTTACCGTAAATCTACGGTAGTAGGCGGAAATTTACGGTGCCTACCGTAAATTTCCGGTGGCTACCGTAAATTTACGGTTGTCTGACATTTCGTGGAGTTATTTGTGATAATTTTCAGGAACGCCTATTCACCCCCCCTCTAGGCCAAGTGTTGATCCTTTCAATTGGTATCAGAGCCTAATCCCTTGTTTAGGCTTAACCGCTAAGGGAAAAACACTATGGCCGGTGCGGGAGATGGATCCGAGATGGCTTCCGCTCACAAAGATAAACATCCGATGCCCGTTGAGTCAAGCTCAAGCGATGATGAATTCAACATTAGCGAAGTTGATGAGAGCTTGGATGAACAAGAAAAGAAGAAACAAAGAAGGGAGAAGATAAGGAAGAAGATTAAGGAGAAGGCCGAAAGAAAGGCGCAAAAGCTTCTCAAGAAGAAGATACGAGAAAGAGACGCCCTCGACGGACTTCACTCGGTGTCTTATCGATATGAGACATCCTCTTCTAACAAATCTTTCGACCCTTCTAGTCTTAATTTCTCATCCGTTCCAATGGGCAAAGTCCCCAAATTCAATGGGATTGACTATGCCCGGTGGAGCGATGATATGAAAGTTTACTTGCATGGTCTTCATCCATCTCTTTGGACTATTGTGAAAATAGGTGTCGACAAGAGTGCAACGCCAAGTCGAGAATAAGAGTACGACATCTTCCGCAACTCTCAAGCCGTGACCATGCTTAGGAGTGCTCTAAGCTCTTATGAGTACAACAAGATTAGAGGAATCGATAGTGCCAAGGAGCTATGGGACACTCTTCAAATGGCGCATGAAGGATCGGATGAGGTCAAGGAAGGGAAGGTAGATCTCTTACAAGGAGAACTAGAAGCTTTTGTCATGAAGAAGGATGAAACTTTGCAAGAGATGTATGATCGATTGAAGCTTCTTGTCACCGAAATTAGAATGCTTGGAAGCAATGATTGGGGCGAGAGCAAGGTCACAAAGAAATTGCTTAGAGCATACGCACCCAAGAACCCAATGCTTGCCACAATGATTAGAGAAAGTGACAAGTTCAAGACAATGGTGCCCATGGAGCTATTCAACAAGTTGCAATATCATGAGATGAATAGCTTGGATGTGACAAGGTCAATACAACAAACCGAAGTCAAGACCATAGCTCTCAAGGCCGAACCAAGCAAGAAAGTTGAGTCAAATGAGAAGACCTCAACTTCCAAGAAGAATGAAGATTCAAACGACCATGAGAGCACCGATGAAGAAACCACTATGATGGTTAGGAACTTCAAGAGATTCATGAAGACAAAAGGTGAAAAGAAGAGCTTCTCTCAACGAAGATGCTATGAGTGTGGGGAGAAAGGTCACTACATTGCCGATTGTCCCCGCAAGAAGAATGACAAGGATGACAAGAAGTCCAAGGACAAGACCGGTGACAAAGACAAGAAATACAAGGAGAAGAGTCGAGAGTACAAGAAAAGATTTGGAAGCGCCCACGTCGGTGAAGGTTGGGATTCATCAAGTGATGACTTCGGTGATGAAGGAATGACCACTTGTGCCATCCAAGCTTCCACGCCAACTCCACGACTCTTCAACGACGTCGATGAGAGTGATGACGAAGCTCCCATGTGCCTCATGGCTCAAGGGACTAAGGTATTTGACACCACACCACCTCTCTCATCCACTCTCTTGTCATCCAGGAACATTGAAAATGATCTAGATAATGAAGAAGCCGAACATGAGAAAAACATGATAAAGAAGTTCGGCAAAGATGGGTACAAATTTATTAAAAAACTAATAGAGAAAGTTGAGAAAAGAGAGGAGTCTCTTGATAGGCAAGAAGAATTGCTCATCCTTGAGAAGGAGAGAAACCTTGTCCTAGAAGAGGCTCTAGTTGAGGAGAAACTCAAGGTTGAGAAATTGGCTTGTGAGTTATCTCATGCCAATGACTCACGGGAGAAGATGTCAAAGGAATTGTCTTTGACAAATGACTCTCTAACTAACCTAAAGAATGCTAAAAGTGAGTTTCAAGAAAGGCATTCAAGCCTAGAGATTAAATATAAAGATCTAGAAGCCAATTTTAGCTCACTTTGGGAAAGTACCAAGAACAACTCTAAAACAACTCTTGACTCAAGTGTCTCTACTAGTGAAGGTTGCTCAAGATGTTATAAAGTTGATTTAGATACTTGTGCAACTAACATTTCTAAGCTAGAGGAGGAAGTCAAGGCTAAAGATGCTCAAATCCAAAAGTTGACCAATTCCATTGGCCAAGACCAAGGTAAGGGCAAGAGTGTATTCGAGACCCACCCGGCATATAAAGCCGGTAGATATGGCACTATCAAGGATGGGCTTGGATACACTCGAGGTGGAAAGGCCAATGGGACAAAGAAAATAAGAGGTCGTGATGTGACATTGTTCACCAAGGGGACCAATCTAGGTGAACTAATGGATGCGGCTCATGGGATGGTAAGGTCCATGGAGCCCTTGCCAATGGCAAAAGCATCTAGTCAAGATCTCAAGATCAAGACCAAGAAGGAAGAGAAGGTTATTGAGCACAAGCCATCGCCAAACTATTCCATCGACTATATGGTCACTTGGGACCAAAATGGAAAGATGGTGGTAAAGTATATAGGTGCTCATACTAGGAAGATGATGAGAAGTGTGTGGGTGCCTAAAATGTCAAAAGCTAACACTCAAGGACCCAACCACTTTTGGGTACCTAAGTCCAAGGCTTAAACTTGTTTTGTAGGCATATTCCTCCGGTGGATCTTCGTGGTTGTTGGATAGTGGATGTTCAAATCATATGACCGGAGAAAAGAATATGTTTGCAAAGCTACAAGAGTATGACTCACCCGTTGAGAAGATCGCATTTGGTGACAACAATCATGGTGATGTCATAGGTCAAGGTGAAATAGCTATCTCACAAGACTCATTTCTTTCCAATGTTTATCTTGTTGATTCTTTGGGATACAACTTGTTGTCGGTCTGACAACTATGTGAGAAGGGCTACAATTGTCTCTTTACTAATGAGGGTGTGAGCATCCTAAGAAGGGAGGATTCCTCTATTGCTTTTACGGGTCGACTCAAGGGAAAGCTTTACTTAGTTGATTTCACAACTAGTAAAGTGGAACCGAAGACTTGTTTAGTGGCAAAATCTAGCTTGGGTTGGCTTTGGCATCGCCGGCTAGCTCATGTTGGGATGAGGAACTTAGCCAAACTTCAAAAGGATGAACACATTCTAGGACTAACAAATGTCGTGTTTGAGAAAGATAGATTGTGTAGTGCTTGTCAAGCCGGGAAGCAAGTTGGTGCTCCACATCCACCCAAGAATATTTTGACTAGCTCAAGACCACTCAAGTTGCTTCACATGGATTTATTTGGACCGGTTGCATATGTTAGCATTGGCGGGAACAAGTATGGACTTGTCTTTGTAGATGACTTTTCTCGCTTCACATGGGTTTTCTTTTTGCAAGACAAGAGTTAAGCTCAAACAATCATCAAGAGATTCATTAAGAGAGCTCAAAATGAGTTTGAGTTGAAGATCAAGCATATAAGAAGTGACAATGGGACGGAGTTCAAGAACACCAATGTTGAAGAGTTTCTTGATGAAGAAGGAATCAAGCATGAGCTCTCCGCACCATACACACCTCAACAAAATGGCATTGTTGAGAGGAAGAACCGGACTTTGATTGAAATGGCACGGACCATGCTTGATGAGTACAAGACCCCGGATAACTTTTGGGCCGAGGCGGTTAGCACGGCTTGCCATGCCACTAACCGTCTCTATCTTCAAAAGTATTTGAACAAGACTCCATACAAGATACTAACCGGTAACAAACCAAAGGTGCACTACTTTCGAGTCTTTGGTTGCAAATGTTACATTCTTAACAAGAAAGCCAAAAGCTCAAAGTTTGCACCTAAGGTTGATGAAGGCTTTCTACTTGGTTATGGTACTAACGAACACGCCTACCGTGATCTCAACGTAAAATTTGATGAATCAAACGGCTCTCAAGTAGAGCAAGTTGTAAATGACCCTGTAGATGAAGTCTCGCCAAGTCAAGCTATCAAGAACTTGAGCTTAGGGGAAGTAAAGCCTCAAGAGCTTCCAAATGAAGATGAAGAACAAGACCAAGATCCGGAAATCATGTTCAACATCGATCCATCACCATCAACAAGAGTTGAACCACCAAGCTCATCACAAGATCAAGTCCAAGATTATGGTGATGATCATGACCATGGCAATGATCAAGGGGGAGCTCAAGGTGAAGAAGCTCAAGATGTTGAGTCACATCATGAAGAAGATGATGATGGACCCATCCAGCGTCAATCAACATTCTCACATCCAAGAGTTCACCAAAGTGTTCAACGGGATCATCCCGTTGACAACATTCTAGGGAGCATCCAAAGAGGGGTAACCACTCGTTCACGTTTAGCAAAATTTTGTGGATTTTACTCATTTGTCTCCTCTTTGGAACCTCTCAAGGTAGAAGAAGCTCTTGGAGATGCGGATTGGGTTATTGCAATGCAAGAAGAGTTGAACAACTTCACAAGAAATGAAGTATGGGAGTTGGTCCCAAGACCCAAGCAAAATGTGATTGGCACCAAGTGGGTTTTCCGGAACAAACAAGATGAAAATGGCATTGTCACAAGAAACAAGGCTAGGTTGGTTGCTCAAGGCTTCACTCAAATTGAAGGGCTTGATTTTGGTGAGACATATGCTCCGGTGGCAAGGCTTGAGTCAATTCGTATCCTTTTGGCCTATGCATCTCATCACAACTTCAAGTTGTATCAAATGGATGTGAAGAGTGCATTTTTGAATGGGCCTCTTGGGGAGATAGTATATGTGGAGCAACCACCAGGATTTGAAGACCCCAAGCACCCCGACCATGTCTACAAACTCCATAAGGCGCTCTATGGGCTTAAGCAAGCACCTAGAGCGTGGTATGAATGCCTCAAGGATTTTCTTCTCAAGAATGGCTTTGTAATGGGCAAAGCCGATTCTACTCTCTTCACTAGGAAAATAGACAAAGATTTGTTTGTTTGTCAAATTTATGTTGATGATATAATCTTTGGTTCTACTAATGAAAAATTTTGTGAAGAGTATAGTAGGATAATGACCAAGAGATTTGAGATGTCAATGATGGGGGAATTGAAATTCTTTCTCGGATTTCAAATCAAGCAATTGAGGCATGGCACATTCATATGTCAAACCAAATATACTAGTGATATGCTCAAGAAGTTTGACATGGCCAATGCTAAGCCCATCAAGACTCCTATGCCCGTGAATGGTCATCTTGATCTCAATGAGGAAGGTAAACCCGTCGATCAAAAGTTATATCGCTCCATGATTGGCTCCTTGCTTTATCTTTGTGCATCTAGGCCCGATATAATGCTTAGCGTGTGCATGTGTGCAAGATTTCAAGCCAATCCCAAGGAATGTCATTTGATGGCTGTTAAGAGAATCTTTAGATATCTAGTGCATACTCCGAACCTTGGCTTGTGGTATCCCAAAGGCTCCACTTTTGATTTACTTGGCTACTCCGATTCGGATTATGCCGGTTGCAAAGTAGATCGGAAGAGTACAACGGGGACTTGCCAATTTCTTGGTAGGTCTTTGGTGTCATGGAGCTCTAAGAAACAAAATTCCGTTGCGCTATCCACCACCGAGGCCGAGTATGTTGCAGCCTGTGCTTGTTGTGCTCAACTACTTTGGATGAGGCAAACCTTGAGTGACTTTGGTTGTGAGTTCAAAAATATCCCTCTCTTGTGTGACAATGAGAGTGCCATTAAACTAGCCAACAACCCTGTCCAACACTCAAGAACCAAGCACATTGACATAAGGCATCACTTTCTTAGAGATCATGAAACCAAAGGAGATATCGCTCTATGTCATGTCGGAACCGAAAAACAATTAGCCGATATCTTCACAAAGCCTCTTGATGAGCAAAGGTTTTGTTCCTTGAGGAGTGAGCTAAATATCTTAGATTCTCGTAACTTGGCTTGACTTATTGCACATGTTTGAGTGATGATAGCATAGATTTTTGAAAGTAAAAGATTTTCGAACCTATATGTGTTCTTTTGTTTTGAAAAGATTTGGATTTTGATCCTTTGATCCCGTCAACTCATATGTGACTATTGTTCTCATTGATTATTTGTGTCTAGTCACACATTGGGGAGATATCTAGTTGGTTGGCACACAACTTTTCTTAATCTAGGTGGCTCAAATTTTTCTCAGGGCATATTGCAGGAATTCACCGTAAATTTACGATGAATGGCGTAAATTTCCGGCTAATGCGACGGAAGTTTCCGGTATTCACCGGAAATTTACGATGGTTTATGTGTCTCTCGACACACACCGTAAATTTACGGTAGACACCGTAAATTTCCGGCTTTTGCGACGGAAATTTCCGGTGGCTACGGCGTAAATTTACGGTGAGCTGCGGTTTTAACCCCTTCTTTACCCTAGCCCGAGCTTTCCTATCTCATTCTCTTCTATCTCAAGTTGCTGCTGCCTCTCTCTCTACCACATTCTCTCCCATGGCGATTTTGCCATCCCACCACTAAAAAGCTCCAAGTTTTGAAGTGGTGGTGCTCCTAGGGTTGATCAAGGGCTAAGGACTTGTTGTTCCTTGTTCATCCTCGGGTCCAAGCTTCAACTCAAGGTATCTCGTCCTGGATCTCAATGTTACATCTTGTAGTTCTTATCTAAAGGCTTCCACGTTGTTTCCCTTGCAATATCCTTTGTTTTCCATGGATTTCATGAGGCACATTGCAAATTTACGATGAGGATTGGTTATGAACTTGGTTATGAACTCTAGGGATGCCCGATCTCTCTTTCTAGACTTGTTTAGGCTCAATCCCTTTGCAAGAGTCGTTCCATCACCTATCTACAGCCTAGATCCCAAATGCCATAGGTTTTCATCGAGTATTTGATTGAATATGCAAATCGAGGAGGTGATGGTTGTCTGTCGGAAATTTCCGTCGAGTTTACCGTAAATTTACGGTTCCTACCGTAAATTTCCGGTAACTCACCGGAAATTTACGACAGACAGGCATCGGTTCCTCGATTCTCATTTTTGATTAAGTATGCTTTCTTTTTCTTCTGGTTTTTGGGTTTCAATGTCCTTGTTTACTTCTCTTCAGGCTGTGTTCATGGCTTCCTTGGATCCAAATGACCCCAATGCTACCAAGAAGATCGTGGCCGACATTGTGATACAACGAAGAAAGAAAGGCCGCACAGACTCGAGTGCTGGTCCAGCCACTGTTGCATCCACTGGATCCTCTCCACCATCAGATGATGATGCTCCTCCTAACCCACTTGAGCCAGTTAGGACCATAACCACGCCTAGTGGTCGTGTCAAGTCCGGTGCAAGGAAGCAAATAGGGAGGGTTCAACCACCACGCGTTGCTCGTAGTCCTGCTCCACAAACAGCAAATGTGGCACGTGGTGAGCGTCTCCTGCCTCGTCGCACCAAGTCTCAACCTATTCGAGGCAAGGGCAAGGCAACCATGGGCACTAGCTCCTCTCGTGGCCCTGTATATACTGAAGAAGAGGAAGAAGAGGCACAGACACGTGCAAATGCAACTGCTTGTGGTGGATATGCCAATCCGGAAAGGCTCAAGTTAGTGTATCCCAACACTCCTCCTAGAATCACAGTGGTTCAAGCGGGGTACACTCAAGTGAATGACATGCCTAAGAAGCGACCTCCTATCACTGGTATTGATGGTGTTACTCCTCGACTCCCAATTAATTATCGACAGCATGCCGTGGAGTGTAGGAACATGAGGAGGGACTATAGTCCGCTTCTTGAGGGCAAGGACATGTCTATCGACTACCGCTTCTATGTTCAGTTTCAAGCAGATTTCTATCTCTCTGTGCTTCTATCCCGCCCCGAGCCTATAGTTGACATGCAGTGGATTGACTGGGAATACATGGAGAAGGCAAAGAATCCGGATTGGGATCTTTGTATTCAGATTTGCAAAGCACACAACCTATATGATCTCATGGGATTTCAATATGACTGGAATGAGGAGATAGTGTTGCAATTCTTCGCCACCTTGTACTTCACCAACAATGGCAACAAAATATTTTGGATGACCGAAGGTGTGTGGTATGAGGCCTCTTTCCGTCACTTTGCTCACTTACTTGGATTTGGTAAGGATGATTGGGAAAAGCCCTCCATCTTCAATGCTCGCACTCTTTGCAATGATGAGATTCAATTCATGTACACTCCGGGCAAAGTAGCAAATGGATACATCAAGCACTTATTGCCTTACTTCCACTATATGAACAAGATCCTCAGAGCCACCCTTACTGTCAAGAAAGGGGATGGTGCTTCCATACTCGCTCACACCAAAAATGTCCTTGCTCGCCTTCATCCGGATGGAGAGCTGTTTAGTGCCTCGGATTTTATTTGGAATGATATCATTGAGGCATCTTGTGATTCTGAGCGTTGTCTCCCCTATGCTCCATATGTGATGTTTTTAATTGAGACAACGACCAAAACCATTTATCCCAAGGATCACCAACACCGGAGGCTTCGGGTTATGCAAAAGAGAAGAGAGTCCCCTCCTCCTCGTACCATTAGAGTGTCCAAGAGTGGACGAAGGGCTCAAGCTGAAGCGTCTCGAGCTGCCGCTGCTGCTGCTGCAAGCACTATGGGCGGTGCTCCCACTTATGGTCCCTCCTCCTCTCGTCCTAAGAAAGGCAAAGTCATGAGGGCGTTCAAAGCTATCTTTCAGCTATGCAAGAGTAATGCAATTGAGATCAACAAGGCACAAAAGGGCATTAAAGAGCTTCAAGCACACGCCGGGCTCCCACACTCTCCCATCCGTGAGCCTCCAACTTTTGAAGATCCTTGGTCAGATTTTGAGAGTGAGGAGCATGTTCCCTCTCCATCTCCTGCTGCTGATGTTGGCACTTCCTCTCGTCGTCCTCGTCGCTCCACTCGTCGCACCCAAGAGATTGAATCCGATGAAGAAGAAGAAGTGTACAAGGGCGATGGCATCTACACCGACGACGATGATGATGGGGTTGATAGTGAAGATGATGAGGCCACTCCATGATGACGATGACCTGCTTCCTGCTACCATCTTCTTTTCTTTTTGGTGTTTGTTGCCAAAGGGGGAGAAGAACTTTATGTCTCTCATCATTGTATCTTAATTTCCTCGCACGTGTGCTACTAAACTAAGTTTGATTGTGTGATGGTGTGTGGACTTTAACTTAGGCTTGTTAAACTGCTATTTATCTTATTATGGTTGTGATAGACTTGATATATGTTGATTGGTGACTTGTTTTCTTTTTGTCAGACGATCACCGTAAATTTACGGTAACTACCGTAAATTTCCGGCTAATGCGACGGAAATTTACGGTGGGATCACCGTAAATTTACGATGAACCTACTGCGCATACTTCTCTACTCTTTGTGATATGCCATGCCATATGCATTCAGTTGTTATTACCCTTTTGGGCCATTATTTGTGACTTTTCTGAGGTACTTTTGCTAATTATGTGCACAAGCATGTTGAGGCTTCTAAAAGTTGATATGCACATATTTAGGGGGAGTCCTTCGGAAATTTCTTAAGATTCAATGCTCGTTGCTTATTATTATCATTGTGAGATAAAGTTTATATTGTCAACAATCACCAAAAAGGGGGAGATTGAAAGTGCATCTAGGCATTTAATCAATTTTGGTGATTAATGACAATAGAAACTTGGATATAATGTTTTGAATGAGATATGCAGGTGTAAATCAAAAAGAAAAGAAAAGGATATGTGAAAGTATGGTGACCAACTCCTATATAAGCTTTGATGGAAGATCTTGAAGGATTTAAAATCTATTTTATGGTTTGAATTTGAGTATAGGACCACCGTACTATCAAGAGGGACAAGTGATCATGCTATCATGTGACTTTGATGCTCAAACACATCCTCAAATACACACCAAAGCCAAATCAGCCAGACACTTCAAAATGAGAGAAATCCAGTATCTACCGTAAATTTACGGTACCCACCGTAAATTTACGGTGATCACCGGAAATTTCCGGTGAACTACCGTAAATCCGGGCTGAGTTGACTTATCTAGATCTACGCCGTAAATCTACGGTGCACTGTGCAAAACTACGCCTAATGCGACGTACATTTACGGTATGTTTACCGTAAATTTACGGTATACCTCGTCCCCAACGGTCACATTTATGAGAGAGCTATATATACCCACCCACTTCACTCATACCGGTGCTCTTGGCCACATTGACGAACCCTGACACTTTCCAAGCCTCCAAGAGCTCTCCCAACACCCCTTGCTTCGATTTCCAAGTTGTGGTGGTGTGTTGGTTGAGGGACTTGAGCTAAGTAATCCAAGCCTCATTCATTCCCTCTCTTGAGTATCAAGTTCGTGGTTCTCGGATTCTTGTTTGTTACTCTTGGGAATTCATTCCCTAGACGGTTAGGCGTCACCAAGAGCATCCGAGTAAGTTTGTGGATTCGCCTTGGAAGTTTGTATTGCCCAATCCTTCGTGGATTTCATAGTAAGTGCTCTTAGCTCCTTCGTGGTGACTAAGACGAGGAAAGTGGCTTGGTGTTGATAAGCCCGCCTTACGTAGGCCCTCAACGGAGACGTAGCTCCTTTGTGGAGTGAACTTCGGGATAAATCTTGTGTCTCTCGTTGTTGTTCTTCTTGTTCATAGTGCTCATATTGTTCTAGCTCTCCCTTGCTTATATTGTCTCGATCTATCCACTTGTGAGGTTGATAGTGGTGCTTGAACTTTTAGATATTTCAGTTCATCATATACAACCATTTGTTTCATATAAATTGTTGTTGCATTACGAGAATCTAGCTTGATTTGTGTTGGGCGAGGTTTACCGTAAATCTACGGTAGTAGGCGGAAATTTACGGTGCCTACCGTAAATTTCCGGTGGCTACCGTAAATTTACGGTTGTCTGACATTTCGTGGAGTTATTTGTGATAATTTTCAGGAACGCCTATTCACCCCCCCTCTAGGCCATGTGTTGATCCTTTCACAGGGATATGTACTGGAGAGCATGGCGTCGGGCGTGCCATCGTCCTTACCCCTGGCGGAGGATTTATGGCGAGCTCCGGCTTCCGCGGGCGTCATGGCCGTCCCTGTGCTTGTCCTGGAGCGGTTTCGAGGGGTGTCGTTGCCGTAGTCCGTGTTCTGCTGCCCGTCGCTGGTTGACTTCGAGAGCGGGGCAGGTGAAGAAGGACGGGAGTTGGCAGCAAGGGTCGGCATGGTGGTTGCTGTTGACCACAGTGCACGATGTGCCCGGTTCACCAGGGGATGGCCGAGAGTTGGTGGATTTGACCCGGCGTTCGTCATCGCCAGGTCGCGCCTGATCGGAGTCTGTACTCGGCTGCTATTCATATATTCGTTCGAGGGTTCCCCATGCCCATTCGAGGGGTGTCCCTGGGGGGAAAGGACGGGAGTGAGTGGAATAGTGGTGCGGAATGACGCCTGCCGGCCTGCACAGGGCCTTGCGCAGTGCCCCGTGCGTCCGCACAGCGCCGGTGAGGACGCACAGTGACCGGAGCAGGTGGAACAGCGAGCTCTGTTGGTGTCAGCGGCGCGGCGTGGGGAAAGATCGCCTTTTGACTTTGGCACCCGCCTGATGGGGCGGGCATTAAATGTCGTTGTCAGGCGGGGCGCCGGGGCGTGCCGCGTTATGTAGAGTGTGGCCTCGAGCGAGGCGGAGTTGGTTCGCCCGCACGAGGGGGTGCGCGGCCCTCGGGCGAGGCGGAGTTTGCGTTGTGCCCGCTCGAGGGGGTGCGCGGCCCTCGAGCGGGGTGGAGACGGAGGTGGCCACCTGGGTCCCTTTGCCCGGCGGGCTCGGGCAGCTGTTTTGGGCCGTGAGTTGTGTTGGGCCGTGTTGCCCTGGTGACCCTTCCGGACTTCTGGCGATTCGGCCTTTCGTGGTTAATGTTTCATTAGGGTGATTACCCTGATGATTAGGGGACCCTCTGGGTTTGTCCCCGACAGTAGCCCCCGAGCCTCTGCCGGACTAAGGATCAGTCGGGCAGAGGCTGATGGTTCGCGGGATCGTTCCCGGGCATTCTGCGGGGATTGCTCCTTCTTGATTATGCACATTCTTCCGTGGGGGCGCGCGAGCGCACCCGCGGGTGTAGCCCCCGAGCCCTTGGAGGAGTGAGTTCACTCGTGTAAGGGCTTTGACTTCCGAGGGTTATGTTTGTCGCTCCCCTTTCGACGCGATGGGGATGCGACCGAGTTATACGGAACTCGGGGGGGCAGACCCTGCACGGTTTCGACGCGTTTCGCGCATAAGAGGAGGAGGATATGCTGCAAGGAGCCCCCGAGCTCCTGGCCCGAGCGGAGGCGGTCGGAGGGGCTTCTTGTCTTTGAGTTACGACCCTCGCTTCCCCTTCGCGGGGGAGAGGGGTGAGGTCATCCGTGCAGCCCTCGAATCGGGCAGCGTACACGGATGCCTCAGTGAGCTGTTAGCGGGTAGTTCAAGTGGGCGCCCGTGCCCCGTTCGCTGGGGGTCGGCTCGTGGTCTGGAGACGCGTCCATGTAGCGCTTGCAAAGGTTTGCTAGGTGGGGCTCGGTCCCTTTCGCAGAGACCGAGGGCGCAAAAGCTCTCCCTCGTTGGGATCCCCCCACTAGCTGCCCTTGTCCGGCCTCGAACACAACAGGGGCGTCCCCAAACTTCGCGTTCGGGGTAAAGTTCGTTGGACACGCCCGAATCGTCCCTGACTCTGTTGATCTGGAGCGCCTGTCGAACCCTTTCGCGGGCCAAGCTTCGTACTCCTGATCAGTAGGGCCTTGCGAAAGGGGCAGGTCACCCTCGAGCAGCGGGCTCGAGGGTTGGTCGAGCGTGACCGGCAGCCTTCGCATCGCTTAATCTGGGGTGCCCGTCGAACCTTTTCGAGGCCCGGGTTTTGAGCCCCTGATTAGTAACACCCTGCGCCTCGAGGCGGAGGGGGTCGTTGTCTTACCTTGGAAGGAATCCAACGGTTAGGTCGTTTCGGTTTTGCGGGCCCGCGCATGACCGCTGGCGGGCGTGGTCGTGGCTGACGTGGCACGTAGTGGGCGAGATGGGCGTAGTGGGCGCGCCTTTTTAGGCGGAGCTGGCGTGCGCCGGGGAGAGGCGAGGCGACGGGCGGTCAGGCGCCGCTGCCGCGTCGTTTCGTTTTACCGTGCCACAGTAAATGCCGCCGCTCACGCGTGCCGTTCCACGGGAAAAAGGGGGAGGGGGCCCCCGGTTGTCAGCGATGTGCCACGCGCGCGCGTCCGGCCCGTTGCCAGCGGGTTAGCGTGTCGCGGCAGGGACGAGCCTGCTGCCTTATAAAAGGAAAGCGGGGGAGGAAGGGGATTCCTTACCTTCGCCATTCCTCGCACCAGCTCTCGCCTCTGCCTTTCGCTTGCCTCCGAGCCCGCTAGTCTCACTCTGTTCGTCCCTATCGCCTTCGTCGCCTTTGCTTCGCGCTCCCTGCTCCGCCGTCCGCCATGGTGATCATTGAAGGCGTCACCGAGTGGACTCCGTCCACCGCTACCGCCCCTCCTGGAGGGTCTGGTGAACGGCGGGCAGCTTTCGCCCCGGGGCGATTCGGCGCGGCCGGCGTGGATTGTCCCGGCGCTGGCGGCCAGGGTGCCGAACCCGCCGGCGGGGTACGTGGTGAGCTTCATCCGCTTCCACGAGCGGGGCTTCAACGCGCCCGCCAGCCAGTTCATGCGGGGCCTCTGCCACTACTATGGCGTGGAGCTTCACAACTTCTCCCCCAACGCCATCTCGCAGGCGGCGGCCTTCGTCGGCGTCTGCGAGGCTGTGCTGGGGATCGAGGCGCACTGGGACCTGTGGGTCCACCTCTTCCGCGCCGAGCTCAGCACGTCCGGCGCGGGGAGGGGGGTGCGCCGTTCTTCGTGTGCCGGCGGTCTTACGCTCGCGCCGGTCGAGTCCAGGAAGCACCTGTACCCGGCCTGCAGGATGACTACCAACAACAGCGGCTGGGCCAAGGGATGGTTTTACCTGCGCAACGACGGCCTGGGTTTGCCAGAGTACACTGGCAAGGTCTTGACGGAGAAGGCCGACTCCTGGAGCTACGGCGTTTCCGGCGAAGGTCAGCGGAAGAGGCTCTGCCCTGTCGTCGACGCCCTTCGTACCCTTGAGGGGTCGGGCCTGACCGTGGCGCACGTGCTCGCGCACTGTCATCGCCACCGGGTGGTTCCCCTCATGGAGAGGCAGCTCCCTCTGTTCCGGATGACGGAGGGCGTCGACCCGGTGGCACTGGCGGCTTCGCGCATGTTGTCGGAGCCGCTGCTTGAAGAGTACGTCGTTACGAGGGTGCGAACGGTGTTGCATCCCGATACCATGCCGAGCGACCTCCGGTCGTTCCGGCTGCGCCCCGACGAGGGCCATGTTTTGTCGGTGAGTAGTCATTCTCCCTCTCCGGGCTATTGGATTGATTCATTTAGAATTCCCTTCCTCAATTCATCGTGATTTCAGGAGGTGAACTGCGGCCTCTACCGCTCCTTCGCGCCGACTCCGGAGGTGCGCGCTTCGAACCGCGCCCGCCGTGACCGCGAGAGGGACGCGAAGGAGGCGAAGAGAGCCAGCAGCCGGAGGAGGCAAGCCCGGCGGGACGCGCACCAGGCGGCGCTTCGCCGGTGGAGGAGGGACGGCGGGGCGCCGCCGTCGTCCCCCAAGGACTCCCCGGACCCTCCCAGCGAGGGGGAGGATGAGGAGGAGATCGATGCCGGCGGGGTTCCGCCCGCCGGTGAGGAGGGGATGGCCGTGCCGCAGTCCGGGGCGGGCGCGGCGAGCCCCGGCGATATTGCGCCGGTGGCGGCGCGGACGGCGGTCGCGCCTGCTCGACCAGCGGTGCCGCGGGCGCGAGCGACTTCCTCCTCTGCTGCGGGCGGGCCGCGCCGTAGCGGATTGAGTGCCGAGGGCTCGGGGGGTTCGTAGCCCCTGAGCGGTTTGAGGGGGTCCTCGAGTTCGAGGAGGGCTCCCTCAATGGGCGGCTCGAAGCGGAAGCTGTAGGTGCTGCAGGATTGCGTCCGGTAAGTTCTGCCTCGAACTTTTTCGTAGCTTTCCATCCTTGTTTGGTTTTTCGTTTCGTGATTTCCGCTCTTTCTTTTTGATTTAGCACGCGGGGTGCCGCCAAGGCCGACCCCAGCCTCGCGCCTAAGAAGGCGTTGAAGGTTGGGGCGTCGGATTCCCCTCACGCCGAGGGATCGCGTTCGCGCGGGACTCCGCGTCCCGCAGCGATGTCCGCAGCGACGCCGGTGGAGCCGGCGCCGGGGGCGCGAGATTCCGGGTCGGCGGAGGAGGAGCGGGAGAGGATGCCCCTGGTGGCGGAGCCGGGGCAGGACGGCCCGGTGGTGGAGGTGGAGCCGGGGCACGGCGCCCCGGCGACGGAAGCGGGCGAGCAGGGAGGCCACGCCACCGCCGCGGCCCCTACTGGAAGGAGGCAGGAGGCGGTCGTGCCGGTCGGCGGCACGGTCATCCTGCCGGCTTTGGGTCGCGCACAAGGCGTGGCCCAGGGTGGTGATGGCGGGCGCGTTCCCCCCGCTGGGGTGGCTGCGGCCGAGGTGTCGGCGGCGCGCTTCTTGTCTCAGGGGCCGCCGCAGATGCCCGTGGCCAGGGGAGCGGCTGAGTGGGATGCGGCCGAGGTGGCGCTGCTCCAGGGTCGTCGCGGCCCGAGCGCATGGCCAGAGGAGCCTGGCGTCTCCGCCCGGGTCTGGCAGGGCATGGCGGAGGAGAACGAACTATGGGCTCGGGCCGAACGGGTCGGGACGGACCTGGAGCGGGCCATCTCTGCCGCCGCCGATCTCCATTCCAGGCAGGCGCTGGAACTCTTCGAGGTATCCCTGCGCTCATCTTAGCACTTCGTGATTGTTTTCAGTTTGTGTCTTATTCTTGATGGCTCTTCGTGCAGCTTCTGCGGCAGGAGGCGGCAGACAAGACCGCGTGCATCGCGGACTTGTACGCCGACCTTCGCCGGTTCTGTCAGGCGAACGCGGACCTGGGCACGGAGGTGACCCAGCTCACCATCCGGGTGAGGGAGGCGGAGACGGCCGCCCGCGCACACGAAGAGGCCAAGGCTCGCGCGGAGCGGGAGCGCGATGCTGAGAGAGGCACGGCGGAGCGGGAGGCCCGAGCCTCGGCCGCGGCGTTGGAGCGGCTCGAGCTCGAGCGCAAGGCGCGCGAGGCCGCGCAGTCCTAGCTCACGGAGGCGGCGGCCCGGGCAGGGCAAAAGGCCCAGGAGGCCGAACAGCTGGGCCGCGCGCTTCGAGAGAAGGAGGGTGCGCTGGCGACCGCGGAGGGCCTGCTCCAGCAAGAACGCACAGCGCTTACCGAGGCCAGGGCCTTGGTGGACGGTATGGCTTTACGCTTTCCTGGCTTTCTGTGTTGGAGTTCGTCTTGACGTGCTTGAGCTTTGTCAGGGCTGCGGAGGGCCGAGGCGGAAAAGGCGGATGAGGTGATGGCTGTTCAGGCCGCCTACTCCGAGGCCCAGGGGGAGCTTGAGGCGCTGAAGGTCGCCGCCGATGCGGCGTGCCGGGACGTCCAGTGCGTCGACGTGCAGTCGGGATCGTCGTTGCCCAGCCGCCTGAGGTCTCTGAAGAGCTGCGTGGCGGAGCGCCTCGAGAGCGCGCTTCACCTTGGAGTGAAGAAAGCACTCGGCGTGGTGTCGACGCATTACAACATCGACCTCGCGGCGGTGGCGCGCGGCTACTTCATCGACGCGGACCTGGACGACGCCGCCGCCCTTGCTGCTCTCGACGAGGCCGATGACGGCGCCGAGGATGCCGCCACGGCGCTTGCCGCCAAGTTCGGGCGCGATCTTTTCCCCGAGGAGGAGGATGAAGATGCGCGCGCCGACGTTGGGCCTGAGGCCGCGACCGCCACCGAAGCCGAGGTTGATCCTGAGGCCGACGCCGTGGCGTCCCTCGAGGAGGACATCGCCTCGGTGTGTCGTGATGACGATGGTCCTGGGGCGCTTGCGTCGGTTCCCTCGACCGTTGCCGCCGAGGCCACCGCGCCCCCGCAGGAAGGTGGAGCCTGAAAGGTTCAGGCTTAGTATCTAGATGTATCTTAGTTTTTAGGAGACTAGCTCTGTACATAAACTAAGATTAAATGTCGATTGTGCGTTTTGAACTCGTTCGATTGTTCTATTGTGCTACTCTTGGCTTGGAGAGATTTCGGCCGGGTATTTCGAATCCGCGAGTAATTAAGGCGTGGAGTGGAGAGGGAGGTGTTGTATCCCTTCGCGGGCATAGGCGGTCTCACGGCTCAACCGGCTCCAGCTTTAGTTAGCTCGCGCCCCGCATCTCTCTAAGCGCCTCGAGTTTCAGCACAATTTTTGAAAATTGGGACGATTAGGGGGGTAAACCCCCCTGCAGCCCCCAAGGGGGGCTTGGCTCTATTGAGAATAGAACCAAGTCCCCCTTGTTCATGCTGTTAGTAACAATGTTTTCATGTTTTTCGCAAACTTTTCATCGTTGTTAACTAAGAACATGAAGTATTTACAAGAAATACTGAGAGTTTTAAGGATAGAAGCGACGTAGCTGTTGGATGTTCCAGGCGTTGGTGAAGACCTCGCCCTTCTCGTTCGCCAGCTTGTAGGTGCCAGGCTTGAGGACTTTGGCGATGATGAATGGTCCTTCCCATGGCGGAGTGAGCTTGTGACGCTCTCGATTGTCTTGGCGCAACCTCAGCACCAGGTCCCCTTCGTGGAGGTCTCGACGCCGCACCCTCTGAGCTTCGTATCGCCGGAGCGATTGTTGGTAGCGTGCTGAGTGAAGCAACGCTACGTCGCGAGCCTCGTCCACCTGGTCCAGCGAATTCTCGCGGTCCCGCTGGTTTTGGTCTTCCTGGTAGGCCTTGAGCCTCGGAGACCCGTACTCCAAGTCTGTTGGGAGGACGACTTCGGCGCCATAGACGAGGAAGAACGGGCTGAAGCCTGTGGCCCTGCTTGGGGTTGTCCTGAGACTCCAGATCACCGATGGCAGCTCAGCAACCCACTTCCGGCCAAACTTGTTCAGCTTGTTGAAGATTCTTGGCTTCAGGCCTTGTAGTATCATGCCGTTGGCACGTTCTACTTGGCCGTTCGTTTGTGGATGTGCCACGGCCGACCAATCAACGCGAATGTGATGGTCGTCGCAGAACTCCAAGAACTTCTTGCCGGTGAATTGGGTGCCGTTGTCGGTGATGATTGAGTTGGGTACCCCGAATCGGTGGATGATGTTGGTGAAGAACAACACGGCCTGCTCAGATCTGATGCTGGTGATGGCCCGGACCTCGATCCACTTCGAGAACTTGTCGATGGCTACCAATAAGTGGGTGAATCCCCCGGGCGCTGGGCGGAAGGGCCCCACGAGATCCAACCCCCAGACCGCGAAAGGCCATGTTACAGGGATGGTCTGCAGGGCGTGCGCCGGGAGATGCGTCTTTCGTGCGTAGAATTGGCACCCTTCGCAGGTGCGCACGACCTCGTTCGCGTCGGATACGGCGGTGGCCAGTAAAAGCCTTGCCGAAATGCGTTACCCACGAGGGTACGCGGCGCCGCGTGGTGTCCGCATGCCCCGGCGTGGATGTCGCGGATCAACTGCCTTCCCTTGGGGATGGGGATGCATCGCTGCAAGATCCCCGAGGCGCTGCGCTTGTATAGCTCGCCGCCGACCGAGACAAAGGTCTTGGCCCTTCTGGCGATGCGGTGCCCCTCGGTTCGGTCCGAGGGCAGCTCCCCGCGGTCGATCCACGCGAGGTACGGATCACGCCAGTCTTGTGGTCGCGTGTCTACGTCGATTTCCATGGCTTCGGCCGAAGAGATTTCAGCGTCAAGGGCTTCAAGCCCCTCTTTCGAGGGGTCCTCTTCCATGAGCTCGACCACCGCAGCCCCCGAGGGTGTCTTGAGGGTTCCGGCCCTTCGCTCGAAGTTGACGGAGGGTTGGTCGAGGTCGCGGGCGAAGACGTTCGGAGGAACGGTGATTCGCTCTGACGCGATCTTGGCCAGCTGATCCGCTTCCTCGTTGTATTTGCGCACGATGTGGTTCAGCTCGAGGCCATAGAATTTGTCCTCGAGACGACGAACCTCGTTGCAATACGCCTCCATCTTTTCGTCGCGGGAGCTTGCATTCTTCATCACTTAGTCGATGACCAACTGAGAATCTCCCCGGACATCGAGGCGTTTGACGCCGAGGTCGATGGCGATGCGGAGCCCAGCGAGGAGGGCTTCGTACTCCGCCATGTTGTTCGATGCTGGGAAGTGCAAGCGAACCACGTACCGGATATGTTCTCCGAGGGGTGAGACGAAGAGGAGGCCCGCGCCTGCCCCGGTTTTCATCACCGACCCGTCGAAGTACATGGTCCAGCATTCGGCTTGGATCTGCGGCGGTGGAAGTAGGACGTCGGTCCACTCAGCGACGAAATCCGCTAAGGTTTGTGATTTTATCGCCTTTCGCGGTGCGTAGGAGAGAGTCTCCCCTACGAGCTCCATAGACCACTTTGCTATTCTACCCGAGACGTCCGGGTTGCGGACTATCTCCCCCAAAGGGAAAGATGAGACCACGGTGACCGGGTGGGCCTCGAAGTAGTGTCGCAGCTTTCGACGCGCGAGCACTACAGCGTAGATTAGCTTCTGGATCTGTGGATACCACATTTTGGTTTCGGTCAGCACCTCGCTGACATAGTACACCGGCCTCTGGACCGGCAGAGCGTGGCCCTCCTCTATCCTTTCCACAACGATGACGGCGCTGACAACTTGCGTTGTCGCAGCCACATATAGGTAGAGGGGCTCGCCGTTCTGCGGTGGCGTGAGGATGGGTGCGCGCGTGAGCGACGCTTTTAGCCCGTCGAGGGCTTTTTGGGCTTCGGGGGTCCATGAAAAGCGTTCGTGCTTTTTTAGGAGCCGGTACAAAGGTAAGCCCTTTTCACCGAGTCGAGAGATGAAACGGCTGAGAGCTGCGAGGCAGCCCAGTACCCTTGAGATCCCGAATTGGCCCCATTCGTTCCAGGGCCGAGACTTTTTCGGGGTTGGGTTCGATGCCTCATTGGGAGACGATGAAACCCAATAGCATGCCTCGCAGCACCCCGAACACGCACTTTTCCGGATTCAATTTTACCCCGTTCGCCCGGAGGCAACCGAATGTGATTTGCAAATCGTTGACCAGATCGTTCGCCTTTCTGGTTTTTACAACGATATCGTCAACATATGCCTCAACGGTCCGCCCGATGTGGCTTCTGAAAACGTGTTGCATACATCGCTGGTATGTAGCTCCAGCGTTTCGGAGGCCGAACGGCATAGTGACGTAGCAAAACATGCCAAACGGGGTGATGAAAGAAGTCGCGAGCTGGTCGGACTTTTTCATCTTGATTTGATGATAACCGGAATAAGCATCAAGAAAGCATAGCAATTCACACCCAGCGGTGGAGTCTACTATCTGATCTATTCTAGGCAGAGGAAATGGAACCTTAGGGCATGCTTTGTTTAAACCGGTATAATCTACGCACATGCGCCATTTTCCGTTTTTCTTCTTAACTAGAACAGGATTAGCAAGCCAGGTCGGGTGAAATACCTCTTTGATGAATCCGGCTTGCAGGAGCTTGTGCACCTCCTCCCCGACGGCGCGGCGCTTTTCCTCGTCGAACCGCCGCAGTCACTGTACCACCGGCTTGGAGTGAGGCTTGATGTCGAGGCTGTGCTCGGCGACCTCCCTCGGGATCCCCGGCATGTCCAAGGGTCTCCACGCGAAGAAGTCGGCGTTGGCGCGGAGAAAGTCGACGAGCACTGCTTCCTATTCGGGGTCGAGGGTGGTGCTGACCCTCAACGCCTTGCCTTCGAGGGCATTGGGGTCGAGGGGCACCGCCTTGGTGTGTTCGGCAGCCTAGAAGGTGCCCGCGTGCCTTTTGGTGGAGTCGACGGCCTCGTTCGCCATCTTCTCCAAGTCCGCCACCAGGGTCTCGCTGTAGGCGAGCGCTTCCGCGCCCTCGACGCACTCGACGTCGCACGCGTAAGCGTGCTCGTACGACGATCCCACGGTGATGACGCCCTTTGGCCCTGGCATCTTCATCTTGAGGTAGGCGTAGTTGGGGACCGCCATGAACTTGGCATAGCACGGACGCCCGAAAATAGCGTGGTACGCTCCTGGGAATCCCACCACCTCGAAGGTGAGGGTCTCCCTCCGAAAGTTATCGGGAGTACCAAAGCAAACGGGCAGGTCGATCTGCCCGAGGGGTTGGACCCGTTTTCCCGGCGCGATGCCGTGGAATGGCGCCTTGCTTGGCCTCAGCTGGTTCGTGCCGATGCCCATGAGCTCTAAGGTGTGGACGTAGAGGATGTTGAGGCTGCTGCCCCCGTCCATCAGCACCTTGGAGAATCGCGTGTTGCCGATGACGGGGTCGACGACAAGCGGATAGCGCCCCGGATTCGGGACATAGTCCGGATGGTCCTCGCGGCTGAAGGAGATGGTCTCGTCCGACCAGGCGAGGTAAGTTGGTGTCGCGGGGTGAACGGAGAAGACCTCTCGGCGTTCACGTCTTTGCTCCCGGGACGTCACGTTCACTGTGGGCCCCCCTACGATGAAGAATACATTCTCCACATGGGGGAACTCGTCGTTGCCGCCATCGCCCGTATCCTTCTTCGGGCCATCCTCCTTCGCGGAGGTGCGCCTGAAGTAACCCTTGATCATCCCACACTGTTCGAGGGTGTGGGTGACAGGGCCCTTATGGTACGGGCATGGCTTCTTCAGCATCTCGTCGAACAGGCCTCCCCCCTGAGGGGGGCCTCGAGGGCCTTTGCGGCCTCGCTCGACCACGAGGGCGTCGTCAGAGTCCTCGCCCTGCTGCTGCTGCTGCGCGGCTTGCCGAGGCTTCTTGCCTTTACCGCCTCGTTTCTGCTTTTTTGCCTTTGCCTTGGGTTTGCTGCCCTCCGCGGGCAGCTCCTCCGCGCGCTTCCTGCCGTCGAAGATTGCCCCGACAGCCTCCTCTCCAGAGGCGAAGTTGGTGGCGATGTCGAACAGAGCGTTGACGCTGGTGGGATGGTTTCGCCCCAACTCGCGCACCAGCTCTCGATAGGTCGTGCCTTCGAGGAAGGCGTGGATGATTTCGGAGTCACCCACGCTCGGGAGCTCGGTGCAGCGCTTGGAGAAGCGGCGGATGAAGTCCCTCAGCGGCTCGTCGGCTGCCTGCCAGCACCCACGCAGGTCCCAGGAGTTTCCGGGGCGCACGTATGTGCCCTGGAAGTTACCCACGAACATCTTGACCAGGTCGTCCCAGTCGTGGATTTGGTTCGCGGGTAGGTGTTCGAGCCATGTCCGCGCCGAGTCCGCGAGATGAAGCGGAAGGTTGCGGATGATCATGGCATCGTCGGTGGCCCCGCCCGACTGGCAAGCCAGGCGATAGTCGTTGAGCCATGTCTCGGGTTTCGTCTCACCCGAATACTTGGTGATGGTGGTCGGCTGACGAAAGCGCGGCGGGATGGCGGCCGAACGGATCTTCCGGCTGAACATAGGGGTTCCCGGGGGTTCCGGCGTCGGGCTTCTGTCCTCCTCGCTGTCATAGCGACCTCCCCGTCGGGGGTGCCTGCTGCGAGGAGGCGCCGCGTCCTGCCTCTTCTTGTTCAGGACGTTGCGCGCATCGCCATCGTCGACGGCGCCCCGCGTGTCCACGAGTCGGTCCTTCGCGGACCTCCTCGTTTCGCGGTCGCCGGTCACGAGCGCCCTTCCATCGTTCGTTGGACGGTGAGGCGTCCACGCGCCCCTGGGTGGGGTATGGATGGATTGTTCCTTATCCCACTTGGTTCCTCCGGCTCTCGAACTGGCCTAGTGGCGCATGCGGGAGGCGGAACTTTCCGCTTGTTGAACGGCCGCTTCTTCGACAAGGGCCTGCACCTGGCGCCGCATGCTGCGCGCTTCTGGTGTCGATGGTTCGGGCATGGCTCGAATCAGGGTTGCTGCGGCGATGAGCTTCTGGCTTGCTCGTGGCGGCATGGCAGGGCCGACGTCGTCGCCGTCACCCAAGATGCGTGCTTGAGCAATACGCCGGGCAGCTCACGCGCGTTCACCGCGCTTGGGCTGCCAGGCTTCCAGGGCTGCGCGCAGCTCCTGTACCTGCTGGCGCTCCTATTGGAGCTTGGCTTCCAGCTCTTGCACCTGCGCACGCTGTGCCTGCGCGAGTCCGGCTTCGCTCGCTGGCTCGGCGGGTGCCGGTGGCGGTTCGTCGTGCCCGGCCCCGTCGCGCGTTTCTTCATCCTCTCCCACGGACTCTACTTCGCCGTCGAGGACGAAGCATTCCCGCGTGGGGTCGTATTCCCCCTCGCTGGAATCGTCGGAGCAGGTGAGGCAGAAGTCCGCGACGGCCTGGAAGGAGATAAGGCCTTCGCGGTCGCGCAACCCGGAGTAGTCCAAGTCCGGGTGCTCCTGCCCGCACACACTTTCTCCGTCATCCGACTCAGACTGGGGCCCGCCGGGCGAGGAAATGCTGAGGTCGTGGATCGAACCCAGCTGGTGACCCGGCGAATCCTCGTGCGCGTTCGGGCTGGCGCTGATTGCCGCGGAGTAGCTTACGGCCGCGTTGTTCATCCCGTGTGGGAGCTGCGCCGGCCCGGCCACATTTTCCCAGCGCGCTCCCTCCGCGGGAGCCGCCGGCGGGGGTCCGCCCCCTATAATGTGGCAGCGGGCTGGAGCAGCAGGTGTGCGTCCCAGTCAGGGAGGACGATGCGCGGGGCAACGCGCCGCTCCGCGCGAATCTGCAGCTCGCGCAGTCTTCATCGTCTCCTGAGCTGGGCCGGCGTCGGCGGTTCCGGGGTAATAGCTATCATGCCGGGTGCTCTGGACGCGAGCCGCATGAGGAAGCCCTCACCGGTCGCTTCGAATTCCAGGCTCCCGAACATGATCCGGTACCCGCGCGGAAGTGGACCGGGGGACCCCGGGGCAGATCGTGGCGACATGGCCTTGGCGCGGCCTGCCGTCAAGGGAACTAATCGGGTGTGATCGACCACAGCGCAGCCCCCTACCTGGCGCGCCACTGTCGGTGCTGGGATCAGTCAGCCAACCCCCAGCGCCAAACAGAATGCGCTGTGTCCCGTCCCTTGACGGTTGATGCAAGAGCTAGCACAATGAGACAAGCATTTATCCTGGTTCTGACCGTGAGGTCGTACGTCCAGCAGGGTGCGCTGTACTATCTTGCACCAGAGTGTTTGCAGAGGGGGGCTACAAAGCAAGGCGGTAGAGGAGGAGGAGTCTCCAAGTCCCTGAAAGCGAGTGTGATTGAGGCGAGTGCCAATATTGCGTGTGGCAGCGTGTGCGATTGTCCCTCCCCTTCTTCTTTCTCCTCCTACCTCCTTTTATAGGTCAAGGAGAGAAAGGAGGGGGAAGGGTTTACAAGTACAAGCGTGACATGTGCTACAGGGATATGTACTGGAGAGCATGGCGTCGGGCGTGCCATCGTCCTTACCCCTGGCGGAGGATTTATGGCGAGCTCCGGCTTCCGCGGGCGTCATGGCCGTCCCTGTGCTTGTCCTGGAGCGGTTTCGAGGGGTGTCGTTGCCGTAGTCCGTGTTCTGCTGCCCGTCGCTGGTTGACTTCGAGAGCGGGGCAGGTGAAGAAGGACGGGAGTTGGCAACAAGGGTCGGCATGGTGGTTGATGTTGACCATAGTGCGCGATGTGCCCGGTTCACCAGGGGATGGCCGAGAGTTGGTGGATTTGACCCGGCGTTCGTCATCGCCAGGTCGCGCCTGATCGGAGTCTGTACTCGGCTGCTATTCATATATTCGTTCGAGGGTTCCCCATGCCCATTCGAGGGGTGTCCCTGGGGAAAGGACGGGAGTGAGTGGAATAGTGGTGCGGAATGACGCCTGCCGGCCTACACAGGGCCTTGCGCAGTGCCCCGTGCGTCCGCACAGCGCCGGTGAGGACGCACAGTGACCGGAGCAGGTGGAACAGCGAGCTCTGTTGGTGTCAGCGGCGCGCGTGGGGAAAGATCGCCTTTTGACTTTGGTGCCCGCCTGATGGGGCGGGCATTAAATGCCGTTGTCGGGCGGGGCGCCGGGGCGTGCCGCATTATGTAGAGTGTGGCCTCGAGCGAGGTGGAGTTGGTTCGCCCGCTCAAGGGGGTGCGTGGCCCTCGAGCGAGGCGGAGTTTGCGTTGTGCCCGCTCGAGGGGGTGCGCGGCCCTCGAGTGGGGTGGAGACGGAGGTGGCCACCTGGGTCCCTTTGCCCGGCGGGCTCGGGCGACTGTTTTGGGCCGTGAGTTGTGTTGGGCCGTGTTGCCCTGGTGACCCTTCCGGACTTCTGGCGATTCGGCCTTTTGTGGTTAATGTTTCATCAGGGTGATTACCCCGATGATTAGGGGACCCCCTGGGTTTGTCCCCGACAACTGCTGATACGCTCGATTTGGGGGACGGCCTTGTCTGGGCTTTTGTGCCGTATGGTTTACGGTTCCCCGCTGCAGGAAAAAAAACGCTATATGCGTTCGACGGTTCCTTTTACAGAACACCAGCGTGGATAGCCTAAAGGGTATGTAAAGGGTACTGACAGGCTCAGAATGTCAGTCGGGATATGCAGATGCCGAAAAGTTGTGGCAGCTTTTGCGGTTTGCTTCGTTTGTGCAGTGCCGCGCCGCGGTGGTGATGACGTTTCGATATGCTGAGCTGAGCTACACACCCCACCGCCGAACGGAGCTGCTCCGGCGGAGCACCGGCACCGCCCACTCCCCCGTCCCGGCCTCGGGATCACGGACTTGTGTGCGGGATCCGCAGCGCAGCGGGAGGCGGGAGTTTGTTTCCCACGCGGTGTTTGGCCTTGCATCGGTGGCGTCGGTGTGGCTGTGTAGAGGAGTGGTCTTTTTCGCCTTTTTGGGGGAGACGTCGTTTCACGTGGAAGCCATAGCACAATGCCACCATCCCGATCAAATTAATGATATGACGTCAAATTGAAATATAAGAGAAGGAAAATCCTTGATAGGCGGCTACGCACGTACCTCTCTCCATATAGCGATCATTAAGACCTCCATCCCTCCTTATTCGTTCCTTTCCGTAACACTAAAAAAACAAGGATGTCCTCCGGCCCCACTTCCCTCCACTTATTCGCCCTCGTCGCCCTCCTCCCCACCTCACCAGCGTCGCCGCCAGCAAGAACTGCCTTCCTCCTACCCCTCTCTCTCCTTTTTGCCCCCTCCGTCCATGCCTCCATCTGCGGCTCTATCATCCCTTATACCCATGTCTATCGCCATGCCACCCCGCCACCGCTGGCCTCCCCCACCTCCCACGGTCGTCTACCAACCGCCCCACCACCTTCACCCTACCCGTTACTAACCAATATGACGACTCGCCCTCCCTGCGCCACCACCACCGGATCTGTCCCCTCACCGGCGTCGAGAACTGCCCACCTCCCTCTCCATTCGGATCCAAGATCCCCTGCCGCCACCCCTCCTGGCTCCGGCAACGCCGCCGCCGCCCCACTTGACCACCGCCATCAATTATGTCCGTGCCACCATCTTCCACTGCCGTGGCAGGCGTCGTCGTCGCTGCCTCGCCGTCTCGCCCGACGTCTGCCCCCATCGCCGGTCCTCCAACCTCCCCGGCCATCACTTTAGATCCGCGCGGCCATAGATCCCTTTCCAACCCGAAACCCCCAACCCGAAAGTCTAACCTGAATCAAGGCTCGTTGGAGAAGATGAGATGCTCGCCGCAGAAGATGAGGTACTCGCTGGAGGAGGAGGTTGTCGGAGGAGTCTCTATTGTTACTTCCTTTGATTCGTTACTTTTTTTTTCCTTTTATGTCTCCCGACAACCTGTACTTCCCTTGGATTATCGAATTGAGGACTCCTGCGGTAAGTCTAAATCAAAATTCTCCACATTTGCTGTAATACCTCACAACTCGTCGGAGTTTCACAGAACCAGCGAAATGGAAGCATGGCAGCCCGGAGTTGAACAACAACGTGAAAAAGAATTTTAGATGGGCCTTGCCCACATAGCTTGGCCCCATCGGCATGCCTAACCCGGCCTCGAGTAGAAGAAAGCGTGGAGCCGCGAACCGGTCCGCTTGGACCGCAGCCCTCCAGAAATTACGCCTTGGGGAGCCACCAACGCAGCGTCACGACACCCGTTATGCTAACAGTCACTGACACCCCACCCCACCCCACCCCCTTCCCGACCCCACACACCATCCGCCAATAGCCCCTTGTGGACGCCGCGCCGCCGGGGCGGCCTGCACCCACCCCTCTACGCGTCGCTTACTGGTTGGCCCCACCAGCGAATTTAGGGGTGTCCAGAGACGAAGACGAGGCCCCAAAATACCCACAAGGCCCCCACGCGACCCAAACAAATACACAAATCGAAAAGCCGGAGCCAGAGAGAGAGAATAGAGAGAGAGAGGAAAAACTTATCTGCCCTTCTAATCGCCCTTACCCCGTTGTGATAGATAACCACCCCCTCTCTCTCTGCGCGCCGCCGCCGCCGCCGCCGCGCTGCCCCGCCGGGAGCCCGTCTCCGGCGATCGCCGCCGTCCAGCCCCCCTCCTCCCCCGGCCCGATCCGAATCCTAGGCGAAAAATCGCGGAAAATACCGCAAAAAATCGCAGAAATTCGTCCGGTCCTTTTTGAATAAATCGCACGGGCGTTTCGCCCCTCCCCCTTGCCTCCCGCCCGCCGCCTCCCCTTCGCGGCCGCCGGCGACCGCGATCGCGCCATCCAATAAGCGCCCCTCGGGGAGACAGGCCCGTCTCGTGCCGGTCCGAGCATTCGTCTCTGTCGCGGGGGGACCGAGCGCGCGCCGTCCGCCTCCTCCTCCTGCTCCCCTCGTCGGCCGCGGCACGAGGTGCGTCCCCTTGCCACCTCGCGGGTTTTTGTGGGCGGCGTTTGGTTCCAAGGCATGGGCGCGTGTGATGTGCGTCGGTTCGGGTGCTGCCCGCCCGATCCGCGCCGCCGGCGGCTCGATCTGGCCGCCGCCCGCGCCGATCTGTGCGGCGGCGCGCGAATCGGTTGGGATTTAGGGTTTCGGAATCCAATTCGAATTCTGCGCGACCGAGGCTGCTCACCTTTGTGTCACTGCTTTCGCCGCTCGATTTTGATTAGAGCTGGGTTGAGTCACGTCCCCCATCTGCGGAGAGTTCAACCCATTTGGCATTGAAACGATCAACCCCTAACGAACATAAGAAATTAATGAGATTCTATTTGGATTGCCCCTGTTTAGGGCACCAGATGTTGATCACTAGCTGCTCAAGTGGGGTTCTAAATTGACTTCGTTTCATACACTGCAGGGAGTGATACTGAGGCTGTCAAAGGTATTCCATGTAATGCCATAATTTGTGATGGCATTCTTCAGCAACTCTGGAAGCAGGGCTGACTCGGGAGGGTACAACTTGAATGAGAAGGCTGAGGATGAGGGCGCCTACGAGTCAGTCAGGGATGGGGATGTTGACTTGAACTCTAGGCAGTGGAACTTAAATGAGAAGGCAGAGGATGCCTACCACAGCGAACCAGAGCAATATGAAGCTATTGCTGGCCAATCAAGTCTGTATTCCTCTGAGCACACATCCGGGCAGCATGCCCGGAGAGGAGGCAGATCGTCTGGCGATCCATGGGGTACAAATTTTCTGAAGGATTCCAGGTCCAAACAGACAGCCAAAGAAGTTCCACCGAATAGTGGTAGGGGAATGGATGCTGCTAGCCTGCATGATGACATGGATGGTAGTGGAGAGGATGATGAGCTGAACAGAGCAAACGGGGAGGTTCCTGCTGAGGAAATGCTTTCCGATGACTATTATGAGCAGGATGGAGAGGAGCAGATTGAATCGTTGCATCGTGGCGGGACAAAGCAGTCAAGCTGCTCCACTTCTGGCGGAGCAACAAAATCTGCCTCCCGACAAAAGAAGACGGCGGCAAAGTACAATGCTTATGATGATGATGACGATGACGAGTATAATGATGAGAATGATGATGACGACGACGCGGATGGTATATTCAATTCTGGAATCTTGTGTTTAACAACATAAATGCGCTAATGCTTTATTTGTATACACACCATTATAACCCATTATTTATTGGCGTTTTCTCCTTCTTCCTTATTTGTAGGAGATGATCCTGATGACGTGGATTTTGAGCCAGAAAGCGAAACGGACAAGGCCGCTGATAAGGTCTTCCATTGGCTTAAATCCTCTGCATAACCGTTACATGTTTCATTTTGCACATATTAAGCTACGTCACCATCATAATATTCAGGCTAGTTGGTGTAGTTAATGTTTGTCACAACTGTGTTTTGAGATCTATATTCTGCTGCTTCTGCTGCGGTGTTATGAGGTTGTTTCAATGTTATGTCTTCATGAACGTGAGCTGGCGAGCATTGAAAATAGTGTTAGTTCAATAAAATACATAAAATGCACTGTTTCTTCAGGTGACCCAATAGACCAAACAACACAAATCATACACAGAATGATGGTACATGGAATAAATACCAGAAACCCATGCTAGCCAGAATTCATGTGGATGGTAAGAACCTTGGAAGGGTATGTCTCTTTGGTATTCTTGAACAAGGTAATGCAATATGCTTGATGTGACTTCCGTGGGCCTTAGCAACTTTATCAGCTGCAGTTGTAACTCCTAACTGAGCCCTGGAGTGCGACCATATGGCTAAGCTTGTTGCTCACTACTCCTGCAGCATTTTGGGGTGCTTATTTGTTTAGACTATGATCATCTGCATACACACTATGAACTTCCTTTTTGCGCTTTTCAACCTACAAATTAACCACTGTAGCCCTTTGTTTGTTGACATGTAAATTATTCACACTTATGTTCATTTGTTTTGTTGTGTATTGCTGGTTTTCCTGTTGGCTCATGCAAAGAGGAACCAAGTCTTTAATGTTATTTGAAGTATTGGAGATTTTTGCTTGATTATCTATGTTGCTGAAGGTGTAATCTCTTTGAAACACTTGACTTGCAGGATAAGTTTATGGATAGTGAGAATTCTGATGGCGATGATGATGATGAGCTTGAGCTCTCAGATGATGAAGATGACGATTTTGCCGAGAATCGAAGGCAACCTAAACGACTGAAGGTTGTAGCAACTAAAACTTCCAAGGGAGGAAAGTTGCCCATGCAGGCTCAACGAAGACGGGGAATGTCTCACACTGATGAAGAATATTCCTCAGGAAAAGAGTCAGATGTTCCCAGCGATGCTGATTTCAATCACAGATCGAAAAAACCAGACAGGTCACATCAGAAACCTGTTGGCCGCAATGATGTTGCCCCAATCAGTTCTCATAATGAGCTTCGAACTTCTGGAAGGAGGAGGACAGTGAAAAAGATCTCATATGCTGAAAGTGAAGAAAGCGATGATAGTGAGGAGAAGTCGACTAAACAACAAAAGGTGAGAGTTCAACACAAACTATTAGTGAAAGCAGCATTTTTTTGTCACCTAGAAATCAGAATAGATAACTGACTAACTAGTTATTGTCATGACATATGGCTTGTTTGATACATCATGTTGATATTTGTCTTTTGAGTTTTTCTTCCTATTTTATTGTCTGAATCATGATTTTTGTACTGTTAATCGAAGTTACTGACTTATAGTTGTGTCAAGAATCAATTCATATATGTATTATGCCCACCTTAACAAATTTTAATATATCTAGCTCATGAAGGAGGAGCAAGAAGAGGAAGATGGAGAAACAATCGAAAGAGTTCTTTGGCATCAACCCAAGGGTGTTGCGGAAGAGGCAGCGCGGAATGGCCAATCAACTCAACCTACTGTTGTCAGCCTACCACCGGATTTTGATCAACAGTGGGATGAACTAGAATTCTACATAAAATGGAAAGGCCAGTCTTACCTGCATTGTCAATGGAAGACATTACCAGAGCTCCAAAGTGTAAGTACTTATCTGGACTATATATAAATTATCTTACAGTTAGGTGTGTGTGTTCAAATCCTTTAGCTTAGTTCTTGCTAAATCTGCTTTCATAAACATCTACACGACAGGTTAGTGGATTTAAGAAGGTTTTAAATTACACAAAAAGAGTTGCCGAGGAACTGAGGTACAAGAGGGCACTATCACGTGAAGAGGTAAGCCAGTGGACCTTTCCATTTCAAAAGATGTGTAATTCTTGGACCTGGATTAAAGCATAATGACTTCTATACACCAGCATCCAGAGGATAAGTGGTATCTCTATGATACAACTTGGAAAGTGTACAAGAAATGTTTGTACCTCTTTGTTTTGTGATCAAAGATCCCTGATTTTGGCACAGTATACTTTGTTGATGTTTAAAATTAAATAATCTGTGCTGTTAATTAGTGTTATGGACTCAATAAAATTGCCTGCATTTGCACACTTATTACTTAATATTGCTGACATAATGGCGGCAATTTGATATGTTCCTCTGGTTAAGCTGCTAACATATTCATGTAATAGGTTGAGGTGCATGATGTGGGCAAGGAAATGGAGCTGGATCTTATTAAGCAATATAGTCAGGTTTTGTATTAAGTTCAATTTTAGACTGTCGTTATACATTGTTCATTATCATGTTTGCATATCGTCTAACATTGAATCTTCAGGTTGAAAGGGTATTTGCTGATAGGGTCAGTAAAGCTGATGGAGATGATCTGGTTCCAGAGTATCTAGTCAAATGGCAAGGACTTCCTTATGCAGAATCTACCTGGTAATTTTCGTGGCATGGCATCCAGTTTTGTGGTTATGATGATTATTGTTTTGCACATGGATGATCTTCCGTGATAAGCGCAATCGCTCTTACCTCTATTGGAGTATAATGCTGTGTTGATCTTGCATACACATTATAATTTGTCTGCTGTATATTGCAGTCGCACAATCTCTGTTCTAGGAATATGCTGTTACTGTTTAATTAATATTTGTACCCACCGACCTTGTCTTTGGTGCTCTGTTGCAGGGAAAAGGATACTGATATTGAGTTTGCTCAGGATGCAATTGATGAGTATAAGGTAAGGTACTTACTAGCTGATATGAGCTTCTGTAAGTGTGCATGTATTAGTGCTTAGAGCATATCATTATGCTAGACATGTAATGTTATATCATGACTGGCTTTACACTGAATGGTAGGCCCGTGAAGCTGCCACAGCTATACTTGGGAAAACAGTTGATTTTCAACGGAAGAAAAGCAAAGGTACACTTTCCTTCTTGGTCGATAACATATTTGATAGATAAGACAGACTGGAAATTTCTCTTCTACACTATTTTGTTCCTTATGTGTAGTTTTACAACTTTGTACATTGTTGATTATGCTAAGTCCTCAGGAACCTGCCATATGCTTAGGCCCATGGTTTGAATAAGGATTTACATTGGCTTCCTTTTGTGTGTGGCCTTTAGGGGATCCAATGTAGTTCTGGCACCAATTTATCACTATTGTTCACTTTAACCTAATCAAACTTTACGTTTTCAGCTAGTTTGAGGAGGCTTGATGACCAACCGGAATGGCTAAAAGGTGGTAAACTTCGTGATTATCAGCTTGAAGGACTAAACTTTCTCGTCAATGGGTATGTAAGATCAATATGAATATACATATGCGCATCAGAATACAAATAATTTCTTTTCTCTGATTGATTGTCTGGTGACACAGGTGGAGAAACGACACTAATGTTATACTTGCTGATGAAATGGGTCTGGGAAAAACTATCCAATCCGTTTCTATGCTTGGCTTCCTTCATGTAAAATTTCCTTTTTTTATTTTGTTCCTTTCATTATGATGAATGGTATTATGATCCTTTGATCGATTACTAACTTCTGATTTATATTGCAGAATGCTCAAGAAATCAATGGCCCCTTTCTTGTAGTTGTGCCGCTGTCAACATTATCGAATTGGGCAAAGGAGTTTCGGAAGTGGCTGCCCAACATGAATGTCGTGATTTATGTCGGAAACCGTGCCAGCAGAGAGGTGAATCTATTAAATTAGTCTCCCTTTTTTTGTATGTGATCTAGCCGCCATTATCAAATGTTGGCAACAGGTATTATACCCTAAAATCCTATAATATTGTTCTGCTAAATATAATATTTACTTGATAATACAAATTCTTGTTACTGCTGGAAATTGACTTATTCACTGTTAGCGCTAATATTTCCTATCATAAGTATGAGAGACTGCCCACCTGTATGAATATTTTGAACTGGCTAGTAACTTTAAATGTCAGCTTGCAAATTGCGAACTGTTAAGTTTGTCTGTCTTTTTTATGTCCTGTTAAATTAAAAGCCTTTGTGTTTTAAAAATACATGTTAATACTCTGATACCGTAGTACAGCACATTATGGACTTTTACCTGGGCTATATTTTTGTGAGAAATCAACAATATCTTGACTTGTAACATAGATGGTACAAGAGGGGATAAGTAATATGCAGCGGTATTACTTCCATATCACTTACTATGATCCAGATGAAATTATAGAAACAAATATGATCCACTGAGAAAAGTTAAATGGAAAAAAACACCGTCTGTCTTCTTCAAAACAGGACTGTTCCTCTTTACTATGTTCATCGTCTTAATGAAGTTGTAGTCTATCTATGTTACGATGGGTCTCAGCGCAAAACCTCTATATATTGATGCGCATTGTGTTTTCTTTGTCGCTCTTCTTTAGGGTATGTAATTGTATTTTCTTGGCTCCTGGTTCTTATTCCGTCTGCATGTGTTACATTTTGATGTTGGGTCTAATATGAATGTGTTGTTTTAGCGAATGTGAAGGCACACAAATCTAATTAATACACTTTGTAACTGGCACACAAATCTTATTAATACACCTTTCAACTAACTTTTATTTGCATTAGTAGCTGTGTCCTGATTTTTTCTCCCGCAATCTATTTGCTGCAGATGTGCCAGCAGTATGAGTTTTTTTCAGACAAGAAGGGTGGACGACATGTAAAATTCCACACGTTGATAAGTACATATGAGGTGATTCTTAAGGACAAAGCTGTTCTTTCCAAGATCAAATGGAGCTATCTCATGGTTGATGAAGCTCACCGATTGAAAAATTGCGAAGCATCTTTGTATACAACCCTTTTGGTATGAAACAATTTCTTAAACTTTATTATAAATTCTGTATAACTGTTATTGGGATAAAGATTATGCTAAATTTATATTGTTACTACAGGAATTCAGCACTAAGAATAAGCTTCTTATCACTGGAACACCTTTGCAGAACAGTGTTGAAGAGCTTTGGTATGTCTTCTTTTCACATAGAACTGTACTCCGTAATAGTTAAGTTTTATGTGGGTATTTTTACTTGATATGTAACTTGACACAACGATCTGTTTGTAGTTGGTACATCTAGGCTATTTAAATTTTGTTATTTTTCTTTTCTTGTCGCTGAGCTGTCATTTTTTTTGTAGGGCGTTACTTCATTTCCTCGATCCCGTTAAATTCAACAGCAAGGATAGTTTTGTTGAGAAATACAAAAATCTGAGTTCCTTTAACGAAACTGAGGTAGTGTTTCAAATGAAAGTTTTATCTTCGTTGGATCATCATCTATTATTATTGATTTTTCATTGATTGGATATCCATCACTTTATTTGTCCTGATTTCTTGTAGCTTGCTAATCTGCACAAGGAGTTAAGACCCCATATCCTTAGGCGAGTAATAAAAGATGTCGAGAAGTCTTTACCTCCTAAAATTGAGCGGATTCTACGTGTTGAGATGTCACCCCTTCAGAAACAGTGAGTACTCTTAAGGTCATTAGCGCATTTTTTAATGAGGTTAATCTGTTTTTGTTTTACTAGGTACTACAAGTGGATTTTAGAGCGGAATTTTCAGAATTTGAACAAAGGAGTCCGTGGGAATCAGGTTTTTGTTACATCTTCACCATCATCTTTTAATCAAGCTATTGTGTGTTTTTTTAATGGGTGTTTTTAGTTGTTTTAATGGGCACCTTCAGATCTGGTGCTCCTAGTATCTTTTTTCGTTAAGTAATTGTCACTCTATTCTATTCCATCTTCATATCTTGGAATTTAATGTAATTTGGTTGTCTCAGGATGTATGTACAAGTCGATGGCTGAGTTATGTCCGAGACATGACAAGTACTCCCTCCATTCTGAAAAAACTGACGTTTAGGACAGCGACACAGTCTCCAAAACACAACTTTGACCTCTTGTTATTATAAAAATATTTATCAAAGAGTGATATATGTATACTTTTATGAAAGTATTTTTCAAGATAAATCTATTCATATAGTTTTCACATTTGCAAACTCAACAACTTAAAAGTTATTGATGATTTATATTCCCAATGTTTGACCCAAACCTTGTCCTAAACGTCAGTTTTTTCAGAATGGAGGGAGTAGTGACTATATACCATGCTACTACTGTAGGACTAAATGCTATGGTGTTTGGTAGTTGCCAGGATGATCTGGATTGGAACAGTGTTACTGCTTTGTTGCTAGCCCAAGCAATTTCTCACTTGGCCATGCTTTGCTTATCAAACTGGCCCTTCAAGTTTGCAAGACAATGCTTGTCCATGTTGGAGTAAACCATGCCATGGACGTGCTCCAGGCGTGCGCGTGTTGGTGTATCACGTGTATATGTGTAGGAATGCTGCAGGATAGCTGCATGCATGGGCGTGTGCGTTTGTTTGAGTTGAATGCGTGCGCAGGATAGCTGCGAGAGCTGCGACGGGTTGCATGCTGACCATGTCTCGCGGAGAACGACGGCCTGGTCTCGCGGAGGTGCAGGTGGCTCACGTATGAGAAGACCGGATCGCCAGGAGCTTGTGCGTACGTGCACACGGGCGATCGCAGGAGTTAGTTGCCAGGAGCTGCGGCTATAAAACCATGTACTCAATGTTTGTTCAGTTTGAGCTGAGTTGAATATAGAGAAAGAACGGCGTTCAGCGCCCTGTGGCGGGCGTTCGTCGCCCACCAAATCGTGTCTCGTGTTCTTGTGATTGTTTTGTCGATCCTCGGTTCCAACAGTCCATTGGGACCCAACTTGGATCTCCCTTGTGGGCAATGATTGATTGTTTGTAACTTTTTCTTTGTTATCAACTAATTCCAAATAGTTACTATGTTCAACAACAATTGTTGCTAGGGTTACACTTACGGCAAAAGAACCGAACACCTAGTCTAGCTATCTTATTTTATCTGACTGATTTGATCATGACACATGCAGGTCTCACTTTTGAACATTGTTGTTGAATTGAAGAAATGCTGCAACCATCCATTCTTGTTTGAAAGTGCTGATCACGGTTATGGTGGAGATAGCATTGGTGACCGAAATAAAGTTGAACGCATTGTTATGAGTAGTGGGAAACTTGTTTTGTTGGACAAACTATTGGTGAGACTGCGGGAGACTAACCATCGTGTGCTTATATTCTCACAGGTTTGTAACTAGAATTTATTGCCACGTATTGTGGATATGCAAATTTTACATAATTGTAACATTTGTTAGTTTTGAATATATCTGTCTAGAGTCATCTTTACAGAATCATCTGTCCCGTATTGAAGTATGTCACATCTAAGAGGAAAGCAAGAATTGCATGTCAACCTGCCAAAGGCACCTTTGGGAGTCTTTGAAGTCTTCTTGTGGCAGAGGCAGAAACTCGAGCTAGGGCTTGGCGGTTACTTGAAAAGATCATCATCATGATATAATAGTGAAAATTGAAAAATGCTAATTTTAGTGAATTACTTTCTATGGTCAAATATAGATTTTTTTCTAGCTCTATGACGATTTATTTCAATGGCAAAGAGCCGAAGAGGCTTTCAGATGGTATAATTGAATGAGTGATGGGAAATGCTTTCCAAAAGTTCAAAGTAGCACGCGTTTGCAAACCAAATAAAAATTCCATATTGGAATAGAGGTAGAAAGATCCCAAGTGTAAAGTTTATACTAGCAGCCTGAAAGATTATATATTTACCAGAAACTGATTTAGTGATGTGTCTGGCATAGGGTACCTGTTTGTATGTAAATTTGTTTGTGTGCGGAACCATGCCAGCCAATCCTGGTCTTGGAGAAACCAACCTCAATGAATTTGTTTTGCTATTTGAAGGTTTTTGTGCGGAATGGCTTCTATTTCTACAGTTGTTTCCTTTTTGCGATTGGGTAGATTTCTTTTAATAGACTCTTATATAAAGCATCTGGGCTTATTATAGTTTAATTCTTGATACTTTGCAGATGGTTAAGATGTTGGACATCCTTGCAGAATACCTATCTCTTCGGGGATTCCAGTTTCAGAGGCTTGATGGTAGTACAAGAGCAGACCTTCGTCACCAAGCCATGGAACATTTCAATGCTCCTGGAAGTGATGACTTCTGTTTTCTTTTGTCCACACGTGCCGGAGGACTTGGTATTAATCTTGCAACTGCAGATACAGTGATAATTTTTGATTCAGATTGGAATCCTCAAAATGATCTCCAGGTACACCTCCCCCCCCCCCCCCCCCCCCCCCCCCCGTCTCCCTCTCTCTCCTGGTTGTGTCTAATTTATAATGATTTTCTTATCTTTCCTATGTTTCTTTTTATGGTTCATTTCTTGTTAGGCAATGAGTAGGGCACATAGGATTGGCCAACAAGAGACTGTTAACATCTACCGTTTCGTCACATGTAAAAGCGTTGAAGAAGATATATTGGAACGCGCAAAGAAGAAGATGGTTGTCACACTGTTTAGTTGATGTATTCTTTAGTAGGTTGATCGAAAACTGTTCTGTTAACCTTATTTTTCTCCTCTGTTTTAGGTTCTTGATCACTTGGTTATTCAGAAATTAAATGCTGAAGGAAGGCTTGAGAAGAAAGAATCCAAAAAGGGTGGCACCATGTTTGACAAGGTAGGTTTTTGTTTGAAGCTTGCTTGAGTAGGTTACTGTTTGGCATGAGATATTTTGTATTGGGTGGTTCGAAAGATACATTTGTGACTTTTATGTCCAATCTAACGTGGAAATTTCCAATTTTCTTGCTAAAAGTTGAACTATATGCTGTAAATTTGTTATCCAATTCCTGTGAGATTCCTGCATTCCAAATGGGTAGTCATAATTGCAGCTGCTAGTTAAAACAAGATGTAACATATAGCTTAAGAATTTTTTGTACAGCTTGTCAAAATGATGAAAATGGAACTGTATCATATTAATGGGGGGGCATAGTGGGTGTTTGTTTCAGCTTATTTCTGATTTTCAAGGCTCGATTTTAAGAAATTCAAAAGTCAGATGTCTCCCATAATCCATAATCGAGCATTCAAAATCAGCCATAAGCTGAAACAAACACCCCCATAATTGCAGCTGCTATACTCATGTGAGAAAGGAAAAAAAGTATATCTAATACTTTCTTACTCTACTCTGTTTTACATTTATGCTGTTGTACCATTCTGATGTAAGCTGCATCACTTGGCAGAATGAACTTTCAGCTATATTGAGGTTTGGGGCAGAGGAGTTATTCAAAGAAGACAAGACTGATGAAGAGACCAAGAGGAACCTTGAAAGTTTGGACATTGATGAAATTCTTGAGAGAGCTGAGAAAGTCGAAACGAAGGGTGGTGAAGGGGAAGAAGGAAATGAGCTTCTTAGCGCTTTCAAGGCATGTGATGTGTATTCTATACTCAAGTTACTGATGCTGCCGAGCTCTGCATTAACATTTTTTGTAATATTTTGGGTAGGTTGCTAACTTCTCCAGCGGCGAAGATGATGCCACATTCTGGAGTAGACTAATACAGCCCGATCCTGCAGATATGGTTCAGGTATTGATTGGCCAGTGGCTTTGCCCAGTTATTGTAACCTGCAGTCATTTCTTCCTGTAAACTTTGTCAGATAGTAATATCTGATGTTCTTTAGGAAACTTTGGCACCTCGTGCTGCCCGAAGTAAAAAGAGCTATGTTGAGGATCCCCAACTCGACAAAAATAATAATAACAGGAAAAGGCGGGCAGTTGAGGCACAAGAAAAGCCAAGGAGGCGATCTGGCAGAACAGTGGAAACAGTAGTTTCATTACCATTGGTTGATGGAGCAGTAGCTCAAGTAAGGGAGTGGTCTTTTGGCAATGTTCCAAAGAAGGACGCTTCCCGTTTTGTCCGAGCGGTAAATTGCACCTTCTATCTATCTATTTGATTTATTTGATTCTTCTGCCTTTTCAACTGTTGAATTGTACATTTTCCTTTTAAAATTAACTGTCAATTGTATATGAAAGTACCTTGAATCATGCTATTAGTACATCATTGTACCATCTCCTTTGCTTTGAGCTGATGGGATATTGCAATACTTTGCATTTTGATCCTGTCTTTGGAAATCTTTATGTGCTTTACTTTGGGGCGATGTGTAACTAGCAAAGCACATTTGCCTTCACATATGTATTCTTATTTAGTATAATGAATCAGTGCTGCTAAAGCTTGATTACAGAACAAATAAGTATAAATCAGTCCAGTTCTATTGCCTGTTATCTTTGGATTCTTCAAGTTTTCCATGGAAAAAAATTCTGGTTCTGTGGGATCAGTTAGTCTCATATCTAATTTTGGTCACACCTCAGCTTTTATATAACTTATGTGAATTGCATTGAATTGTTTGTGAAATTAGGTATGATGCGCTCTCACCCTGATGAGTGAAATTTGTAGGTTAAAAAGTTTGGGAATGCAACCCAGATTGACCTAATTGTTGATGACGTTGGTGGTGTACTAGCAAAGGCACCACATGAAGCACAGATAGAGCTGTTTGATTTGCTGATTGATGGTTGTCAGGAAGCAGTTAAAGAGAATACAGATATCAAGGTAATAACTGTCTCCTTTTTGTTAACTGTAAAGGGAACTACATGACTTCTCTACCTTCACTAAGTTCTATCTGTACTTCCAATATAGGGCACAGTTTTGGATTTTTTCGGTGTAGCAGTGAAGCCTTATGAATTGCTCGGTCGTGTTGAAGAGCTTCAGTTCTTGGCAAAGCGAATTGCACGCTACAAAGATCCAATCAAGCAATATCGGATCCAGTTACCTTACAAAAAGCCTCAGTGGTCAGCAAGCTGTGGATGGACTGAAAGTAATTGCATCTGCACCCTAGTTGTTTAGATAGAAACTGTACAAAATATAGGCTCTTATAGTTTGTTTCTTGTATTGTCTTAGCTGATGATGCTAGATTGATGGTTGGAATTCATTGGTATGGCTACGGAAATTGGGAGAAAATACGGTTGGATCCAAAGCTTGGCTTGACTACAAAAATTGCACCAGCGACACTTTGTGAAAGAGAGACATTTTTACCACGTGCTCCAAACTTGGATAATCGTGCTAGTGCTCTCCTACAAAAGGTATTCTCACTCACCTGTTCCTGTTCGTATTGTATAAAATAGTTTTGATCTTTACAGCTCAGATAACAGTTAAATGAATTGAAATGCAAATCCTAAGCATAGGATTGATAAGTGGATTGCATTTATGACCTTGAGGATGTAATTCTAAGGGCCTGTTTAAATGAGTACACCAACTTTAGTCTAATCTGATTGTATATATATTTTATGCATTTGGGACATTGCAGTGGATATGGAAATCAAGAAAAATGCTATCCAGCAGTTTTTATTTATTTTACTTGTTTTAGTTGCTTGGAACCATGTTTGAGATTTATGTTTAAAAGAGTATGAATGAATGTTTCATCTTGAATTGCATATTCTACATGCTTTACATTTACTTTTTTGCATTCTATTCTATTGACAAGAAGTTGTATTTTTTTCAAGGAATATGCTAAGTTTAGTGGTAAGAGCTCAAAAGCCAAAGGAGTTACCCGCCAAACAGTCAATAATGACAGCAATAGTGGAACTCGATCAATGAGGGGCCGGCAAAAGGATGCACAAGAAAAAGACGATAATAAGCCAAACAAAGATGACATTCAGAAGCGCAAGATAGTGGAAGCTGAAGCAAGAGAAGAAGGTGAAATTTCTGAATCAGAGGCAGAGACCAAGTATCGTCTGGACAAGGAGGAAAAGTGGCTTGAATGGTGCTCTGAAGTTTTAGATGAGGAGCAGGAAACTTTAAAGCGCCTGGATAGGTTACAGAACACAAGCGTAAACCTCCCAAAGGAAAAGGTGTTCGCTTGTTCTGTGGGCAGTATATTCTTAAACTGTTCTTCCACCAAAATCTTACCTTCAATTTATTGTGTTTAGGTTCTTTCGAGAATTCGCAAGTACCTCCAAATAATTGGGGACAAAATTGGGGAGGTTGTCCGGCAACACAGTGAGTCGTACCGGCAATCCCGTAAGTCTAGTCGATCCTCCCGTAAGTGTATCTGTTCCCTTCTCCAAAATCATTCTTGAGATGTGCAGAAAATTAGGAAAGGAATATGGCTGGATCCCTCGATAGATACTGGCTAAATTATTGTTTTGATTGCAGGCATGACTATGAGATTATGGAATTATGTTGCAACCTTTTCAAATATGTCTGGGGAGCAGTTGCATGATCTCTATTTGAAACTTAGTCAAGATGTGGAAGGTGGAGTTGGACCATCCCATGGTGGCAATTTTGCATCCATTCCTCCCAATAAGGGAGGTAACTCAAACCATCCCTCGAGAAGCCAAAGGCCGACTAGGTCTCTCCAGTATGCTTCTGAGTCTTTCCATAATAATGAGAGCTCTGGAAGTTCTGAAGTCTGGAAGCGACGGCGGAGAGCTGAGCCAGATAACCAATTTGACACTCAGCCTTTATATCAACCTCCTCCAATGATGACAAATGGAAATAGGTTGCAGGAATCTAGTAGTTCTGCAGGTATTCTTGGCTGGGGTCCAGTTGAAATGAGACGCTATGGTAATGAAAGGCCAAAACGAGGTGTTCATCCTAGTCATTTCCCTGCTGGGCATGGACCTTTGCTGTAGCTGAAGGAAGTAGTCCATGCAAACAAACTTGTCCATTTGGGCATAACTGTTCCCAAGGATTTTCAGCTTCCATGTAGTTAGAAACGGTGGAACTCTGTCGGAATAGAAATTCTTTTTGCATAACGAAAAGGAATAAAGAGCAAAACCTGCCCTGGATCACAGTTTTGAACTCTGCCTCAAAAAGTTATGCCGGGACTCAAGAGGTGACGCGGGGAACCATTAACAGTTGTACACAGAGCATCCGTCTGACACAATCACAGCAAAACAAATACATGGTGGCTTGTGAACTGCCAAGAGGAAGAGTTGAGAAAGTTTTGTCAGTTCAGTTTTGTGATCTAATAGAAAGTTGGGGTCATTAAGAAAAGTTCATCTCAACAATGATCTATAGTTCAATCTCAATACATGTATTCTGTTTTACATTGCAATATAATGAAATATGGTTCAGCTCTCTCTTTACCTCTTAAATGTTCTTTTTGTCCTTTTATTTATTTTCTGAGTTGATGTAACATAGCAAAATAAAGCATATCACAGCAGGCACAACCGGTGTTAGTTTGTTTCTATTTCTGTAAATAGAGGTGAAACATACTTTTGTTTATACCATGGAATTGTTGGATATTTGTATAGCACCTTTACTGTTTGTTGCTGACATAATTCCAAATGTTGCGCAGCTACACTGAATGACGAGAATTAGGTGGGTTGTTAAACATGTATTTCATCTAATTGTTTGGTATCATTGTGGTGTTGTTTACATTTTGACGTCCTATATGATCTATGGTGCAGGTGAACCAGGCAACCAGCTGATCAATGCTCTTTTACAAGTCATTTGGCTATGGTGAACAGTTTGGAAGTTGCATGATGTCTACTTTGACGTGGTCGCTCACTTGTGCTTTTAAGAAGCAGCCAGGATATTTCTTGTGTTGTATGTCTCTGAAATTTTAGCTCTTTAGCTCTTTATGATGCGCGAAAACTGTTGTATCAGATTCCAAATATTGCTTGTATTTTGTAGCCTCTGGCGCACATGTTGGATGTCTTACTGTCCTGACTTCGTGCAGCGGCGTCATCATATCCATATTTATCTGGTGCCACACCACGGACATATATTTTATCTTGTTTGAGCTGCTTCATTATCGACGTGACGCTGGCCTGATGAGTGAATAACCCTCCAAGCTGCGCTTGCTTTTCTTTTCTTTTTCAAACTTTTACTGAATAGCAAACTTCCAAGGCCACAATAGACGACTAGACACTAGAGCAATAGCTGAATAGCAAACTTCCAAGGCCACAATAGACGACTAGACACTAGAGCAATAGAACGACCTGAAGGTACCATATACAGTTCATTCAGTTTGTTTAAAGGTAAATCATTTTGGGTATTGTCTATTTCGAATACCATGTCATGTACACATTTCGTTTAGTATTTATATTGTTTTTTTTTGAACAAAAGTATTTATATTGGTTGTTTGGCATATTACTATGTCAGTTATAAAACTATCTAGGAGGAGGCTAGGTCCACTGCAGATATTCAGATGTCGAAGCGGCTTGCACAGCATACTAGGAACTAAAGATATTTATGCCACTGATTTGAGAGGTGAAAAGGGGTGTCTGATTGTTAGCGTGTCACTATCTTCGTGTCTTGTTTACTTGCCCGATCTCTTTTGCTTGCAGCCTCGGGAGACTACTCCTGAGGATGGCAAAGATTCCAGTCAGCTGAGACGGAGATTCTTCTTCCATATACTTTGCTGAAAAGGCTATCCCCTACTCACGCGTCCAGTTCATCATTCTTCATCAAACTTTGCAAGATCTGTTTATTTCATGTTCTCATGTTTTTTTTGGGGGGGTTGCAGAGAGAGGAGCTGCCGTTGCGCAAGCTAGTTATTGATGGTGCCATGGAGGATGGAGGTGTCCCTGGCAGAGATGGTGTGGGCGATGCTCGGCGGCTGGGTCTCCTCGTTCCTCGCCATCGCCGACGACGTCGCGCGCGCCCTCAGGAGCGGCTACGTGGCCGTATAGGCTTTTCACTCGCTCATTGGCTTCGTCAGTGATTCATCTTGAAACAGGATCAGAAGTTAATTTTGTCGACAAGGCAGAAGCTCCCGCCAATCTTTAAAAAGAAGAAGTTAATTTTGCGTGTGTACGTGCATGACCTTACATCGTTGATCCCGTGGGCATTTTCTATATAATACATAGGGGTTTGTTCTCTAGCATCTATGTATCCCTACAAAGATGAGACAAAGGTTGGACAATTGCATATTCCTGTGTTATGTTTTTATATAGGGGAATTGCTGTGTGTTACGGTCTGTCTTTCAGAAAGAATTTTATGTAAAGGAGCGTACTGTTTTCACTTTGATTCTTAATAATGCTATCTTGAAAGGAGAATAGCACTAATAGGAATGAACTCCTAACCAAAAAAATCTTTTCACTAATAGCGTACTGCGTTTAACCAAGTTTTCAGTCGACCAAATCTTATCATTATAAGTGATAATTTGGCTTTTCATAAATCGGCCATCTGTTTATTCATCATTCCTGAAAAGGATAGGCTTTCTATATTATAAGGATGCCCTTGAAAAAATCCCACAGCGCGCTCCGGACACACGCATCAGGCTCTGATATCCCTGCTGGGAATGAGCTGCATTGGGTGTCGAGTGAGTTCTCAAGTATCTTACTGTTCATCGGGCAATCATGTTGTCAGCCATCAAGAGCATCTTCTATTATATTAATACAATAGTGTTAAAAGGAGCCACCACGTTCGCCGAGAGGCCCAAGAAATTTTCACGTTAATCTAAAAAAGAGAAGGATATGAACCGTCGGATTTTATGAAGATCTAACGGTCTATATTATTTCGTTAATCTAAAAAAGAGAAAAATATATATCATCGGATTTGATGAAGATCTAACGGTTTAAAGAGAAGAGTATATGCCGTCGGATTTTATAAAGATCTAACGGTCTATATTATTCCGTTAATCTAAAAAAAGAGAAAAATATATGTCGTCAGATTTGATGAAGATCTAACGGTCTATATTATTCCGTGCGTCGCCACCCCTCCGTGGTCGCCGCGGGAGCCCCTCCGCCGCCGCCGCGTAGCCGTCCATGGTCATCGTAGGAGACCTCCACCGTCGCCGCAAGGCCGTCCCCGACCACCGCGGGAGCCCTCCACCGCCGCCACATGACTGTCCGTGGCCGCCGCGAGAGTCCTTCGTCGTCGCCGTGGGAGTCCTTCGTCGTCGCCGGGAGGCCGTCCACCGCCGTCGCCGCAAGGCCGTCCCCGGCCACCACGAGAGCCCTCCACCGCGGTTGCGCGGCTGTCTGTGGCCGCCGCGGGAGTCCTTCGTCATTGTCGCGCGACCGTCCGCCGCCAGGAGGCTGTCCACCGTCGTCGCCGCCATGGGAGCTGCCCGCGTGCCTTCGGAGTTTGGGGTCCGGCCGCTCCGTGCGCCGCCGAAGGACAGCGGGGCTGAAGGCTGCCGGTCAAGGAGACCGACACCCCTCGCCGCCGCCGCCGCCACTAGAGAGAGGTGGGGAGATAGAGGGAGAGAGATAGAGTGGAGGGAGTGGGGGCGTCGGTGAAAGAAAAGGAGAAAAAAGAGATGGGTGGGCTCACGTGTTAGTAGTTGGTATATAATATGAGATATAGAAGATAACGGATGCAGAAGAAATTAATATAGAGGAGAGAATCTCAGTGACTAGGCACAAATATTCCTTTTAGAGGATAAGAACAGAGTACGACGAGTGCGGATAGCCTGAAGCCTTATGCGCCCTTCCACGTTTCTCTATATAAGAGGCAACGTTCAACAATGAGCGGAGGACACCATGTCGATCTTGCACGTGTACCTAATGAGAGGTGCTCGGATTTAGGGCGTTCAAAAAGGTCGTGAGCACAGCAGGATATAACGATTCTCCCTGTCCGAAGGGAGCGAATCGCTGTCGGGATTGAGCACCATGGCCGCACTCAGCACTCATGGAAGATCATCAAATGGTTTATCCGCGCCCAAACCCTTTTGATGGTCTTTGTTAATGACTTAGTGCAAGAAGGAGCAGAGAGAGGAAAAACAAAGCGGAGAAACTAAGGTGGTGCAGCGTGCAACATGAGCGAAGGACACCATGTTGATTTGCACATGTAACTGATGATGAAAGTTGCTTAGATTTAGGACGTTCACCAAGGTTGTGAGAACAACGTGAGAGAAAAATTCTCCATATCCGAAGGAAGTGAATCGCTGCTGGAATTGATCATCACCATGGTCATGCTCAGCACTCATGAAGATCATCAAATGGTTTGCCCACACTCAATCCCATTTGATGGTCTTCGTAAACGAGTCAGTGCAAGAAGCAGGAGCAGATTTAGGAAAAACAAAGCAAAGAAAGTCAGGTGTCGTACAACTTTGATGATAGGCGTGCTTGACGTGTACATGTGTTGACATGGAAGTTGGGTGACAACAGGCTGGGCAAAGAAACGCTTCTCTTAATGCCCGATATAATCATGCAACTGTAAACTACTGTCGATCATTCACTAGATCGGGCATCAACCATGTCTATATATTACTCCATCTTTTACCAGAGGAGGAAAAAGGTAAAAGATTGATCCATAACCGTGATAGACACCCATTGGTTACTGCAGCCTAAGTTCTCATTGCATAACTAGCAAAATAGTAGTATTTTTCTCATAAATTTTTTTGGATAGCATTTTCCTGGTGTGATTGATTACCCTCTATATTTGATTTCCTCCCTCCTTAAGCTTTCCTTCATGGTATGTCATTCTGATCATTGATTTTTGTAGCAAGCTAGGCTACCGATCATACCGCTAATTTGTAAAGTGAGATGACCCAAACACCATTATATTTTGTAGAAGATTTCTACTTTAATCCAATCATCATGTGTTACGCTATTGCAAGTTCATAGAGGTAGTTCTCATGTCTGTGAGGAAGGGAGTATCTCATGTCATGTCAGTAAGTTGCATTTTATATATGTAAAGTTATATGAATTACTTTATTCACTTACCCATGATCACTACCTCAATATTAGGTCACACAATATATTATCTTAGAGCAACTCCAGCAAACCCAACAAACCCCTATCTCAAATTTAGAGGGTCCAGAAAAAAGTTGCACTCTAGCAAACCCAACAAGCCCCTGTCGCAAGTTTATAGGGTCCAGAAATAAATTGCACTCCAGTAGGCCTCCATTCTCGGGGGTCTATAGAAAGCCCTATATTTACGAGGGTTATTGCTGGAGTGGTAGCATTTCTGTGGCCCTTAAAAATAGAGGTAAACTCCATTTAGTATTTAGAGAGTCTGAGAGGTATTGATAGAGTTAATCTTAATAATGTAATGTTATTACCATATTAAACGAAATAAAAATAATACTCACTGTGGTTTTTGATAAGATCTAACAATTTATATTAACCCTTAAAGTACACTGATTAGAGTAAATAAATAGTTAAATTCTAAATTGAATAAATAAAAAAATATAAGTTGATCAAAGAATCAATATCAAATACAATTAGTAAATATAAGCTTGCATCATTAATTCATACCATGTGCCACATGCATGATGATAAAAAATAATACATTAGTTTGGACACACTTAGACAAACAATATTGATAATAGAACAACGGATATTTAAATAAAATTATATTTAAGTTAAAAAATCTAAATATTAGTAAAATCTAGTTACCGCGTAAATTTGCGCGGGGCCGAGTCGAACAATCGACAGCAATCGCATCCCATCCGGGCACTATTATCCCTTCTTATCTCCTGCTACCTGTTATCTCCATGAGTGTGTGAGACCATGTCCATGGTTTGTCATCGTCTTCTGCTTGTTTCGAGCGTTGAGAACGAAGCTCACAGATGCATTGAACGAGCAGCAAGTGTAATGATCGATGAGTGGCAATGCGTGTTCATCACCAAACACCAACACAAGGCAATGAGAACCTCGAGGTCCATGTCTAGGTGAAGATAACACGACGCTGACGACTCATGAGCTGATGGCGACCAAGGCAGGCAGGCAGGCAGGCATGGAGCGCCATGGTCCATGATTCCGGGAACAGTGCGACGGAGAGCCATGGAAGAGCATGGCTCAACCGGTTGATGTGACACTGGAATGATCATCAGTATACATGACTTGCGAAACCTATTGCGGCACATTGGTCTGAAACTCTGAATGATCCGATTGCCTTCTTCGACCAATAATCATTGGCACGTTTTCTTTTCTCACGGGGACCGGCTGCTGATAACTGATAGCTCATCTTTCTCTGAAAACACAGCAGCTTGAGAGCAGATTGGATTTCCTTGTCAGATTGTCCCTCTGAATCTGTTAGCCCCAGACGCACAAGACTTGTGTGACACTGTCGAATTGTTTATTGGTAGCAGACATATGCATGGTATCTGAATCTCACATCACTCGTACTTTTAGTAGGCTCAGCAGGTTGCATTTTTGCATCTGAATAACATGAGGAGAATAGTCATAGTCTGCAAGACCAATCATAGAGGACACTACCTTCTAGCTAGTGGTAACTTGAGCTTGAAGATTAGTGGAAATAAAGCGTGCAGGACTGCAGGTGTCTCGTCTAAACAAGACAATTCATGCATTACCTACCACTTATCTGAATGACCCATTACCTGCATCTTTAGCTTTGTTGTTGCCCTCTCGGTTGAAGCAACTTTCGGTTTCTGTAGCTTTACTTGCAAGGCTTTCTCCAATTTGTGCCAAACCTCTAGCTTACTCTTTTCGTGAGCCCTTTTCTTCTCCCTACGGGACAGAATGTTTTTTTCCACTTTTCTTGCTTTCTGACTGGAATTGGATAAATACGCGAGGATCTTTGAAGATTTTTTCAGAGAGTTTAGCTCCTTTCATTGACATTGAAACATGTAGGCGTGCTCCGCACAACAATTAGTGACTCTTTCCGTTGAAATTCTCACTTGTTGACGTAAAAGTTGTTATCCTTGTTGCGAAAGTCATCTATATAGAATTAAAAAGGTTTTAGTTTTCAACGATATGCTTAGTACCATGGATCAAATTAAACACTTTTTGATGCAAATTGAAAGGTGGTAGCGGTTGACAATTCAGAGGTACTGTAGACTCTCATTGCTGCATTTTACCAACGGTCTCAGAAGTGCAAGATGGTAATGTCTGAAAAGGGATCAGATGGTCAGGGCTATCCACAATAGACAGTGATATATGAGCTTACGTCAGGGCTTCTCGGGCATCTTACGTTTGACTATGGCATCATTCATATGCTAAATGCGATTTCAGCCCCTCTAATCTTTCGATTGAGTTTTACTAAGTATGATGGACAGCTAAACAAAAACAAGTGAATTCAGGAACTTCAATGCTCTTACAGAAGTCTGTAGGTTCAGAATCTGATCCGGTGTGCACGGGAAGCAACAATTTTTTCCTGATCAATGAAAGGAATAACGAGCGCAACCGCGTGAACGACCGAATCAACCGTAGCCTACAAAAAAACGACAAACGAAAAGTCTCGTTAAAAAAACCAGAGAGAGATCATCTTCAATATCTGGTGCCAGTTGCATATTCTATATCAGTTTTGCCGTCGTCGTGGACTCGTCGCTCGTGTGTTTAGCTCTCTCAGTTTGCTGTCTTCTGAACTCTGTCTGTAGCACGCCTCCCACGTTGAAATTCCAGATATTCACTCTTTTCCCCTTTTGGTTCCGGCTATTCCTCTGTAAATTTGGATACAGTTTTCCCCTAAATATTAAACTTTGAACCTGTTCAAGCAAACACAAATAATAAAATTTCCTGTAAATTTCTGTTGGCGGAGCGAACTGCAGTAGAGCAGCAAAGACAGTCGCCAAGACTACTCGCTTCCCATTACAGAGAGGCATGAAGCTCCAACCGCCAACGATGCACCATCAAATCCATGTTAGTACTAACACGCAACTCAATAATAGATCATGCAGTGGCATTGATCAAGAACAACTAAGACGACACATGATTTGGCCCCAAAAAAGCAAGAACTTATGAAGACGGTCGGATGGATGCATCCATGTTGGTCCATGATCTAGGACCATGGTATGTGTTCCCTTGTACAGCTTCTGCTCTCCAACATTTGCAATTGTGTGGGGGCAGGTTATGCTCCTCAAGCTGTAGACACATACTTCTTGCAATCTTAATGGTCAATTTAAGTATCATCTGCCATGGATCTGATGGCATTTCTGGACATGGTTTAGCCTTTTTTTCACGCCTGTACGGAGTATATCTGTATTTGTAAATAAACTGTCAAAATGTTCCAGTGTCCAGTTAGAGTTCCAATTTCTTAGCTAAAATTTCTCGTTCGGAATGAAGAATAAAGAATAATCTTGCCATTTTGTTCAATTTATATAGCAACAATTTGTGGATCACATAAAAAAAAGAAAAGAAGAAAATGACAGGCTCACGTTCAGCTGAGCAGCAGCACATTCAGGAACCTTCCTCTGCCCGTTTGTTTGTACAAGTCACGCCCGCCCACTTCACCCAGCTGCCTATAACGGGTCCAACTCCATCACCCAAAGCCCACTGAGAATGATGAGATTAACAAACCACCAAAAACTAACCAAAGAAACCATTTCTTCAAAATTAAGCAACACAAACAGGAGGAGGTTACTAGTTATTGTCATTACAACTCTATCTAAACAGTCTCCAACTCCCAATTAGCTCATAATTAATCGCCCAATAATCATTTTTAGTACTCATACCATTTAATCACCGCCTAATGACTTTGCTAATGACCAAACAAACACCAAGCAGAAAAAACAGAACAAGAACGCCGTCAAAATCTCCAGCACCACAAGAAAAATATATAAACACGCCTTTGATACCCCCACCTTCTCCAATTCCATTTCTCGCTTCGCTTGCTTCCACAACTCGCTTTCTTCGTCTTCTTCCCCCTTTCCTCGCGTCTCGGTAACCGCCATAGCCAAGAACCTGACCTCACCTTCTCCTACGGCGGCGCGGGCGGCTGTTGCTGCGCCGGCGTCCCGTCGGATGGAAGATTGCAGCGGCGTCGCGGCCGGAGGGAACTACGGCAAGAAGCCGTTCCAGCTCGCGCGGTCGCTGACGTACCACCACCACCAGGGGCACCGGCCGGCGGCGGCCAAGTGGCGGCGGCACCAGCTCGCGGACGAGCCGCGCGCGCAGCGGCCGCAGGCGGTGGTGCTCTACACGACGTCGCTGCGCGGGGTGCGGCGCACGTTCACGGACTGCTCCGCGGTGCGCGCCATCCTGCGCGGGTTCCGCGTCGCCGTCGACGAGCGGGACGTGTCCATGGACGCCGCCTTCCGGAGGGAGCTCCAGGCGCTTCTCGCCGCGCGCGGCCGCGCCTTCGCGCTCCCGCAGCTGCTCATCGGGGGCCGCCTCGTCGGCGGCGCGGACGAGGTGCGCCAGCTGCACGAGACGGGGCAGCTCCGGCGGCTCCTCGCCGGCGCCGCGGGCCAGGACCCGGCCTTCGTCTGCGACGCCTGCGGCGGCGTCCGATTCGTCCCCTGCACCGGCTGCGGCGGCAGCCGCAAGGTCTTCGTCGAGGAGGAGGACCGCGTCGTCCGCTGCGGCGAGTGCAACGAGAACGGATTGGTACGCTGCGCTAACTGCTGTTCTTGATCGCCAGCGGAGATGCGATCGTTCCCATTCTATTCGTGCTGCTAATTGAAGGATTAGGGGTTGTAGAATCAACAAAATGAAAGAAGAGCCTTTCGGTTTCCTGGCGTGGGATTGGTGTGTATCCGATCATTTTGAAGATCGGATTTGCTTCTCTTCATGGAGAATAAGAACATGTTGTTCTTGACTCCTTGCTGCAAAATTGCCATATGGTGATGGTGATTCGAGAAAATAAGAGCCGGGCTTCTATGTATATGTATCTGATATACTTATGAAATATTGACACTGATTTTAGTGCAATTAATGTAAATACTAAAGTTTGGGGTGCTCAATTGCTTCATGTCTTGCCAAGTTATTGGTTTCACTCTCGTGATCTCGTCTTTCCTGCTAAACCACTTGGAGATTTGAATGAAGTTCTACTTAGCAGAGAATCAAGAGAATTTCAGAAAGGCGTTTTCGTACTGAAACCTGAACAGTAGATGGGCTCTACATGAATGCAGCTCCAAACAACTGTGATTTGGAAATGATCCAGCTACTAGTATATTTTTAGACATAAAGGCGTTGATCCAACTGTGCTAACTTAAGGCTCCTTTTTTTTCTTTTGCAATAACTAATATAAAGCTCCTTAACTGTTATCATGTTGTCCTTCAATATTTTTCTATCTTAGGGCCAGCTTTTCGGTTCTTTATGGTAGGGCACTAATCTTGAATGAATGTGATTTTGCGGCTGCAGATCAGATATGAAATCATTAGGGTTCTTTTATCAATTCATTCAGAAGAACTTTTTTAATTCAAGCAGCTGAAATTTATGGTGCATGATGATTCTAGCCTGCCTGACTGATGTTAGCTACTGCTCACACTTCTGAAGAAGATGTTTTGTTAACACGAAATTTCTGTCGTTATGAAATTTACATGTAACAAGGAAATGCTTGGTATAAAATCAGTCATCTGTGTATAGTGCTCCTACAATTGTAAATGTTCCAGATTTGTCTGTCCATTGGCCGGAACTGGAATGGGATAAAATCTCGTTACTCTGTTTTTCAGTATATATAGTAAGCAGCAAGGAACATGTAACCTTATGTGATGGAGGAGCTCAAATCATCTTGCAGAACATGAATCTCTTTTGTTCTTTTTGTTTGAGTAAGGGTCAGACTCTTTGAGATAAATTTGGTTGGCAATAAAGAAAAGTGAGACAAACAGCTTTGTATATTCCATTCAGTCTCATGAAATCTGTACCGAAGACCTGTACAACGACATTCCACACGTGTGCAAAATCGTCGTCAGAGAATACAAATCTCAAGCTGGCACCTCCTCCTCTGAATGATCTCCATTTCAAGTCACGTACACAAGAGTACACGGTACACCCCACCAGATGGAGTCGCATTTCAGTCTTCAGATTCAGATGCAACCACGCCACGGTATCCGCCGGCGTCTCCAGATGCAGAACCCGGTTACGGCCGCCGCACTGCAGACGGTGTCCCGCCGGAATCCGGGATAGGCCTCGGGTGTGGGCGTCGTGCCTCTGTTTCCAGGGACAGCAAAGCGAGGCCTCAGGATTTCTGCCGGAATCCGAGCCTTGCAGAGTTGCATCGGCATCGCCAACACCATTACACGCACGCAGGGCTCCATTCCATCCACCAAGAGCTCCATCTCTGTTCGCGAGGTCACGTGTCCTCTTGCACATCTTCTTGACAAGTTTGGCGTGCACCTGTTGCCACATTGCCGGTTGCGTTGCCGGGGCGCTCTGCTTCTGTTGTTTCTGACTGGGCTCATGCTCTGTTTCTGTTACTTCTGATGGGGCTCATGCTCTGTTTCTGTTCCTTCTGATGGGGCACAGACTGGGTATTCTCAGGGTGACCACTGTCTGAAGGAACAGCTCTGGAAGTCGCAGATCTACTAGAACTTCTGGATTCTCATTCCCAGTTGCGCGGCTTCTGAATCGATCACTCTCGGTTGTGGCTTCATGCAAATGTACTTCAGTACTTGAGCTACAGCCCATGTTTTTTTAGCACGAGAAGCAGTAACTTCGATGATTACTCTCAGATCCCATCAGCATGAAAAACTTGGCTGCCCCGGATCTTTCGCTTTCCCCAATCCAAAACAATGGTGGTCTGACACAGAACGAGTCTCATACAGAGAGAAAAAGAACCGAGCCAGATCATTTACATTTCACGAGTCGCCATCAAGATTCGCCCATACCGGCGCCATGGTCAACTCTAGACTCTAACAGAGGTTCGAAGCAAAGAGAGACTTGCCAGCCTTTGGTTCTACATCAGCACCATACAAGATAACCGTCCACAGATAATAAATCCCAGCTACCTGCTAATACAGTCTACAGGATTAGCAAGTCCTAGCTCCTAGGTTCTGACAGCAAACCATTCCCTCAAGCATTGGTTCATGGTTCCGATTCGTCATGGATCCATGCTTGTTCATGGGCACCAGGAAGAACAGCCGCATCGCATCTACCTGTTCGTGGTTCACTGCTCCTTCCAGATTCTCCCAGTGACCCGCAGCTTGAGCTCCTTCCTGTCGCCGCCGGAGAAGAACAAGGCCATGTTCCGCTGGATGATGAGCCCGTCATAGCTGTCCCGGACCTTCCTGTGGCTGTCTCTGATGCTTCGAGGGACGCCTTGCCATGTCATCTTGCGACCACTGCCTCCAACCTCCAGGCTGTAGCTGTAGTTCTTAGCCTCAGCGTCGTCACCCATGAACCGGAGGAAGGCAATGTAGACTGGTGCCATGCCCAGCTGGAATGCCTCGAAGTGCAGACAGAAGTACTGGCCGAAACAGCTGAAAACCTGGAAGATGACTCTTTGATTAGCTACCACATACTGGTTATCATGGAGAAGAAAATCACGAGACAAGACAGGCTTCGGAAGGTAGTACAATCATATCCTACTTCTACACAGATAAGCAATAAGCTAATGATAGCAAGCATTCACTTTCTATCAGTAGTGAGTATCATGAGTGATGGAGTTGATGATGGCAAGTTTGCACTTGCTTGAGTAGCGATCCCCGTGGCTAGTGGTACTGATAAATGTGCGCTTCGACAATTAAAAAAAGGAACAAATTTAATGCTATGAACCAGATCGATAGTGTCTACTTATACAAAGTTATCCAAGACATTCAGGTCGACCAAAATCTCATGATAAAAATGATGCCATCCTAGCAACCTGAACTTGTACCAAGAAAGATCCAGGTCAATCAGTGCATGTGAACAATTGCAAAAGCAGCACTAACTTGTGCCAAGATCATAAAGTACAGAGAGTCATGAGCATTACCGTGAGCATCCAGGTGGCATTCTCAACTTCATGAGGATTTGATTTCACATAACGATGATTGAAAGTGCTTCCATTGTGCATGTCAACCTTATGATCATCTTTCAAGTGATTTACTAGATATGGAATGTCACCAGCAACTGTGCATTCAGATCCAGCATATGGGCAAGTATAGGGTCTGTATTGGCATTGTGATTCATGTTTCAGCTTGCAATAGTAAGGGTATATGCCCAAGCACCCAAAATTCTGATACTTGCATGGAAGCTCTAGTGATGCAGCCACCTTCTCCAGAGCAAGACATCTTATGTTACCCAGTTCATGCCTGCATGTTGGGCAGCGATTATGAACCCTTGGCTTGCACCCAGAACACAGAGTATGTCCGTTGGAACACTGCACAAACACATTTGAAAACATTCTTAAAGAATAAACATATGAATTCAACTTCTTATCCAGCACTTAGGGTATATGCAGCTAAGTTCTAATATAATGGACCATAAAAAATGTCTGTTCCTCCAAAATGATTTTTTGAAAAGAACAATCTAGACAATGTGGAAAATGAAAATGGACAGATGCAATGTCTACACTTTTCAAATAATGACCGAGTGGCGAATGTTTGCAGTTACTTTGTAATAGGTAATTCAAAAGAAGAGCTTATCCATAAAATCTGAACTCTGCCTAAGCAACAAATTCCCAACATTCATATGCATTGACATGCAGATGGCATATTGAAAGCCTAGAACAAAGACAGAACATTACACTTAAATGCTTTAAAAAAAAATGTAACTGAAGTTCAGTGAGAAGCTGTACCTGATGAATTGGAGGATACATAGCACTCAAACACACAGGGCATTCCAGTAGCTCACGCACATTGCCATAACTTGTAACATTTGGTTTCGGTGAATGCTGGATGTGTTCACCAACAAGCTCAGCGACATCCAACATCTCCTCGTTCTTTGGAGGATCAATAACCTCAGCATGGCTATCCTCAATATAAGTAACTGATGCCATGGGAGGGGCTACAGGTACAGAATCCTATTTGCAGGAAAAAGAGAGCAGGAGGGAAAGATATTAAGCGTACAGGTCAACAGAAAGATTTAAAAAAATTAGAAGCAGAGTTTCCATCCGCAGAAACACTTAAGGACCAATAAATATTTGCCTAATCAAAGCACATAACTCTTTTGCTGGACGCACAAAAGTTATACTTCATTTGCTAGACCCCAAGCGAATCATGATATAATTGGACAACACTTAAAGAGTACTGTAAAAGCAAAGCTCTAAGGTCAGCATAGTATAGTTGGACCACACATAAAGGTCATATAAGAGACCACATTAACGGTAAGAAATCATGAGGCCTTCATGGGCTTGGACCTTACATGAAGCTTTGGAAATTTGACCGAATAAGACAATTATTCAAAAGCAGGGGCGGACTAGGACCCGGGCTGGGGGGCTGCACCCCGGGTCCTGATCAGATGCTCCTCTGTATACGCGTGCATCGGCAACTAATTCAGTTTAAAGCATATGATCTCGAGTACAGGAAAAAATGCACACGAAGCCTGTACTAGCTTAGGCGATGGTGTCAAGCTGCTGCTGAGTCATTTGTTGGCTTCGTTGCCTCATTATTTGCATAGCTACCAACGTGTCCAGCCCGGGGCCTAGGCCAATCTTGGCTTCATCACTGTTCAAAAGCAAGAATTTCAAAAGAAACAGTTTGACCAAAAAGAATTCATGCACCGCAAACATGGCCTGAGAAAGTGTCATGGTACCTGGAATATGCACAGGACTTTCAAGTAACCATTTTAACCAGAAAAAAAAATCATAGAGTCCCAAGCACATTCAGTCAAAAATTTCCAGACAATTAGTTACTTATATACTTGTTCTTTCAATTCATATTTGAATCAAATTTTGAGAGCATGTACACTTCTTCTCCATCAATGCATGCCACTGCCAGCCGCTTAAAAAAAGATGCAGGTACTAATGTTCTATCTAAACCTATATTTTGCTCACAGGTGAAATTAAAGAGAAAACTACACTAATTATCCATAGCCATAAGCACAGTTAGAAAACGGTACTAATGCAGCATTTCCCTAATATAGCAAAGGACATTATAGCTTGCTAATCTAGGCCCAATTCACGGGTGTGGAAAGAATACGACAGTTCTAAGGAGAAGATGTCACGGGTGAAAAGTTGGTGGTGGAGGCAAATGATGGAGTGGTAGAGAATGGGAGGGAAAAGGGGTGCCACACTGCCACTTCCATCAACCTCCACTACACCTTGTATTGCTCCAAAAGCAGAAGACAGGAAGCTACTTACAGTTGCAATCGACGACCCCCCAAAAGAAGGGCAGTTCACCACATAAAGCTTATTACCTCCTCCAGTTCTAGTCTAAAGGCTAGCGGACACGCAGGATCTCTAATAATTGCAGTGACAAAAACCCTGAATTCTGGCCGAGGGCATTCAGAAACAGTAGACCAGCCAAATTATGGCAACATATTGCCAGAAAGATATTGGTATCATAACTCAAATTAGAAAAGTAGCACATCATGACTAGAAATCAAACTTAGCCCTGATCCTAAAAGACTCTGAAATTTTAGGCACATGAAAGTGATGATCTACTATGATTGCACAGAATGGCCAGCTTAAATACTTACCAAAGTAAAATGAGCAAATCCAATATAGTCTTTTTGAACGGGAAAAAGTATCACATGCATAAACATAGTAGTGTTAAAACTAACAATAGAATAACAGAGCTTATCAGATGCGGCCGCCAAGAGAACCGACCAAAACAATGTGACGGATTAATCAACCACGGCTTACACAACATTTAAGCTAATCTATATACAAACACCAATCAGTGAAAATAGTTTTAACCAACAAAGTCCCAGGGCCGAAAAATTCCCCCAAACAGATGGAGCTAAACCCTAATCCAAAATCACCGCGCGCTCTCTAGGCGGCGACACCACTGATATCACGCCCACATTTGAACAAAGACGAGCCAAGAAACAACCACAGAAGAATTGGGAAGCCCCTCCAGGATTTAAAAATCCAGCCTTTCCCCCGAAACCCCACTAGAAGCAACTAATGGAAAGAAGTGAGAACAATGCATCACCTAAGAGGGGAGCCGCGATCGGAGCAGGATGCAAGAGCAGAGGATTCGATCTCCGGGCGGCGGCTGGGCTTGGCGTGATGCCACTGTGGCTGTCTGCAAGGAGAAGGGCTCGAGAGAGGAGGCAACGGCGTTCGAATTAAAGGATGCCCCCCCCCCCCCCCCCCCCCCCCCCCTTCCCCCGAGTTGTGAGAGAGAGTTATGGTATCTTCTTTTACCTCCTCGGGGTTGGAAGCGGGCAAATTAAATTAGCAAGTGTTTTTTTAATTTTCATAAATACAGTATGTGGGGAACAGGGGCAATGTGGACCTGCTTGATGCAGCGATCAAGGATAAAATCATTTATTCCATTTTTCTAGATTTTAATAAATGGGGAGAAGGGGTAGATGAAGACTGAATTGTTGCAACAAAATTGTCCCGAAGGCACTTTTGAAGTATATTTTTTCAGGAATATATACATGAAAAATCTGCGTGTTTACAGTATTTATATGAGAAACTATATTTACTGAGGAATGTGATTGTGATAGAAAAAACTGAAAGCTCGGAGTCGTCGGAGTTTTACATCTTTTGCAGTGACGGTACTGAAAGTGGCAGTTCAGCTTTGGCAATTCTGAGGACAAGTCAGCTTTAGCAGGGTGCACAACCAGACACCGAAAAGGCAAAGAACAACTGGAATTCGAATTACCCAATCAAGCATGACGTTCCAAGAAAGAAGAAACAAACAGGAACGGATTGTTTTGCCAGAGATTACACGTGAAAATGTTGTAATTTGTCAAATGGTCCAGTGGCCTGAGACAACCGTTGCAACTTGTTTGAATTGATACTGTCAATCTCCGAGCAAGTTTCTATATTTTAAAGGACACGAGTAACTAGAACGGATCCACCCTCTTTCACCGCTCTTCTTTTTACTCTGATATAATTAACCCTATGCCTAACTTTCATTTCAGCAAAACGGTAACGAAGGACAAATTACGGTCCGCATTTACCATCTCTGGGGGCCTCTTCCACCTATCGTGCCAAGAACAGGACAGAGGTCTGTGTACAGCATGAGTAATTATGCATTTATGACCAACAGTAACTACAACATGGATTTCAATTGCAACTGTTTCAGGCAGGGGAAAATGTAATGTTGTCAGCCTTTTGTCCCAAGCGTCAACATTGAATCACCACCAACAAACTCCTCCATATCACATGTACAATGTACATAAGGATTTACAGAACTTCACTGTAAATCTTAGTACACCAGTACCTGATTTATCGCTTCAACAATCAGCAACACAACAGGACAGGTTAACAAGAGCTATACATGAAGTGGAATTTGCAGGGTAAAGCTAGATTGGTCCCCATCGTCCCCTCGTTCAAATAACGGCATCCAACAAGCAAGATATAAACATTACAACCAGCGAATCAATAACCTGAGCAGCCGATCCAAAAAACTGGGGAAATATTTATCAATGACAACTATGAAATTTGTACACTCCACCAAACTTCTAGACTGACTTCCAAACAGCAACATGTCCCTTGTGGAATCAAACATACAACAAATAGGAATACAAGGGTGAGTTTACCAGACACTAGGCCACTAGGGTGAAACATACAGGAATACAGCAGCTTATTGCTAGTGTACACCATTTTCTACTTTTCTCCTACTTCAAACCAGAAGAAAACAGAGCTGCGCGAATAGATGGCCCGCACGTGCTGCAGTGCGAGCGTTCCATTAGTCCGGACAGCCTTCGCACCCCCTTCAATCCGGGTGCGAACAACGGTTACACCATGCCCTTGCTCCTTGAGAGATGGAAATGAATTATACTCTATTGCTGTGCTGATTATTGGAAAGGACAGATAGTCCAGAGGGTTTTGCTCACACTGCAGCAAACACTCCTGAATAGTCAATCTACCGCTTCGATGTAGCAAGCAGCATCCAAGTTCCGCTCTAATAGTCAAATTTGCAATCTTGCAGGTTGATAGGAACTCCAATGCGCTATTTGGTAGACCAATCAAAGAAAACTTTGGTAAGACTGAGATATTGTACGAAAATAAGAATTGCGAGATAAGTAATAACAGTTTGCAAGTTCACCATTTTCTCAAGTAGACAGGTTTTCTAGAGTAGATAACCAATATATTTTACTTTCCACCACTGCAGCGCCACATAGATTATATCATACTGATAACTGTGTCACTTAACATAAGCAAACCTAGTCACCATGCTGCTGATGTAAATCTACAGACTACAGGAAGTTCTATAATCAAATACCTTTGTAAGGTGTACTAAAGGTGAAACCTCACAAACAATTTACACTAAGTTAAGAAACATGACAGTAATAAATCTTCTAAAAGAATAAAAGATGGGTCACCATAGTGCCACTATGAAATTATTAGGAAGCAGCAGTAGACAAGAAAAATAGCCACAGAAGAAAGGAGCTTACTTGTCGGAACCACGTGAACAGGTTAATACAGTGTCATCGGGAAGTTCACCCCCGCCAATCTGATGGAAGCAAAATGGGTTCACAGTTGCACCCACACACACAAAAAAAAGATGGTGCATAGCGCAGGAAGCATTTATCAGATCAAATCTCTGTTGACATCTTCAGGGCTCAGGAACATGGAAGGCAAAACTTACGATGCAGATAGGCTTCTTTATTTGGATGTTACATGCAACATGGGTGCCACCAGCCGCAATAAGAATGGTGTCACCAGGCCTTCAACAAGGTACATGCAGATCAGCCATAAGATCCTCTATTCACAATGAAAACTCAGAGGAAGAATAACACACCTAGCAGCAGAAACGGCGGCCTCAAGATTTGGATAAACTCCAGGCTCCATCACATCTCTGATTGGCCTCTCAACACGCAACCATAGCCGAGGATGGCATGCAAGGAAACGCCATCTGTGGCAAACGAGGGCGGTGTTATACCTATCTGCAGGTTCAACAATGAAATTGCTAAAAGCAGTACATCTTAAAGTATATCAGCAGTGACAGAAAAATATATACAAGGATCACCACAGCTAAAACAATAGAAATTCAAAGTTCAAACATATCAACTTAGCATGAGTCTTTGCACAGTAGAAATCATTTGAGTTGTGAACCTAGGAAAAATCTACAGTAATGGTTCACCTAGTGCTATACTAAGTTGGGAATCTTAACATAAGCACAAACCGTGTTTCTTTGTTTGCCCGAAATTTTTTTCCCAGGGAATCTTGCATGCACGAAGTATTAAATGAAGTCTATTTGCAAAACATTTTTAAGGATGAGTGTAACTTTGCGGTTACTACAGTAATGCTACAGTAACCATCCTCTGATCATGGTCAAAGGCCTCATTAGATAGGTCTCGCGAATTAACCCGGGGTTCTGTACGTAGTTTTGTAAACTGACTTTATTTAATACACTTAATTAGTGGTCAAACGTGTGTGAAAAATTTTTCATCCCCAAAGAAACACGGCTGTAAAACTCCAATTCTTGAAAAGATAGCCTGAGAGAAAGATAAATTTCACATCATCTGAACAAGAGCTACATTTTACCAGAATCAGACAGTAAGGTAGCGTGTGGCACGAGGAACAAAGATCAAAGTTCTCTCGAACAGTTCCCAGATCATACCAATTTGCACTATCAAATTATCTAATTAATAAATGAACCATTAGACGATAAAGCATTGGAACGTCCATCATACATTACACAAAACATGGTGCTATTTGTAACTGGTTAACTGCCCAGTGGGGGCATAATACTACATCGAAGTGAACAGCGCAAGCATCTATATAGATTTTTCACACCGACGCATCAAATTATCCAATCTCCGTCCCCAAGCCCCCCAAAAAAACTAATTCCAGTTTTGCCCTGTTCCCCATCACGCTCGGCATCCGCCCGAATTCGGCAATTCCACAACGAATTGGGGAAGCAAGGTGAGTTCCCAGCAGTTACGAATAGGCTATTTTCTCCTACGACGAAGGTGGGAAAGCGCAAGATTAGAATAGCGAATCGAACCTGGAATCGGGCTGAGGAAGCTGAAGATGTGCATGAGGCAGCCATCGTCCAGGCTGTTCACGGGCGAGATCAGCTCCTCCCCCACCAGCGGCGCCGCCGCGCGCTGGCGCTTCCCCATCCCCTCTCCTCCGCCAGGCTACGGCTTGCGGCGCCGGCCGTGACCGTGAATGGGTAGGTCGGCGACGGCGTCAGCCAACACCCCATGAGTCGACGGCCCTGATTTTTCTCTCTCTAGGTGGGCCCCACCTGTCATAGGTAGCAACTACGGCCCTGTCCTCACGGCCAAACTACCTTGCATGGGCCTGGCCCGAAATAAATATAGCCCACATACATTATCGGGCCAAGCCAGGCCATCAGGCCCATGCCGAAGGGTACTTGTGGCCTTTTCTCATTTTGTCCGTGCTCATGTGTTTGCTTTGGCCACCATCCTGCTCGGCTGGCGGGGGGCGGGTTTCCAGCAGCTGGCGTGTGCTGAAAAAAAATACTACTGTTTGGCTGATGGCTGGTGGCTGGTGCTGGTTTGTACAGAGAGAAAAATACTGCTGGCTGGCTGCAAAGAGAAAAAGACACTTGAAAACGGAAATGGAGAGGACACCACATTGCCTTGAAGCTTCCGTGGCGTTGTGCTTCATTTGTTCCGTTGATCCATTTAAGAAAGGTGTTACCAACCGTAGCTCGTAGCCTGTACATTATTTATGATTTTTTGCCATGCTGCTACGAGCCTACGAGTATACATCTTTATGATACTTTTGCTAAAGCTTAGCAAATAATAATGCAATATAACATTTCGCCTTTGCTAATGAACTCTTAAAACAAGTTTATACGTGAGAAAACTTGATGTGTAAGGAAGCATGTTCCACGATATTGAAACGTGTACATAGCTTGCTGTTTGAATGATATACTCTAAAGCGAATAAAGTTGAGATGCATTTCATCTTTATGATCTGTATGTACTTCAGGTTTATTCAGTTTTCTGTCAGTGTTGCAGCCCTGATGCTCTGCTCTATATAATAAAATTATAAATCCGATCTCGTTGTTGGCAGCATACCTCCATTTCACCGCCATTGCCGTTCATTCAAGGATCGGCAACCATGTCCACCGTCGCCGTCCCGAGCCCGCTGCCGACGGCCTCCGAGGACGCCGAGAGCCTGAGGAAGGCGCTCCAAGGCAATGAACATCGCCTCAATTTTCCGTTTGCTTTCTTCTTGTCAGTTTTCTTTCGTTGCTGGCATTATTGCAACTGACGCCGCGACCTCTCCTTGCAATTGCATGCGTGTTGATGCAGGATGGCGGGCGGACAAGGCCGCTTTGATCGGGATCCTGTGCCGGCGGACGGCGGCGCAGCGGGCGGCGATTCGCCGCGCGTACGCCTTCCTCTACAGGGAACCCCTGCTCAACTGCTTCCGCTACAAGCTCTCCCGGCACTGCCTCCTCACCGTCGATTTCTGGGTGCTCCCTCCGTTCCCTCACCATGACAGCATGCTTGCGGTTACGTGCAAATTGGAAGCTGATTTTTCGTGTTAATGCAGAATTCTGATGCGTTACTTTTTTTTGTGGCAATCTTGTTTTGTTTTCTTGGTTCAGAAAGCGTTGATCTTGTGGACGATGGATCCGGCTGAGAGAGATGCAAACCTGGTGCACGAAGCGGTGAAGAAGAAGGATGAAAACAACATCTTGGTGTTGATCGAAGTGTCGTGCGCGTCCACCCCAGATCATCTCATGGCCGTCAGGAAGATCTACCGCGAATTATTCGGTTGCTCCATCGAAGAAGATGTCGCATCTTCTCCTACACTCCAAGAACCTCTGAAGAAGGTAAATTCCTTCCTGGGTGGTACTTTCATCGGTGACTATTCAGTATTCAGTTAGCCAGACACGTTCAGAAATTCAGAAAGTATTCGGTGTTCTCTTCTGCAGATGTTGGTGAGCCTTGTGAGCTCCTACCGCAACGCCGGAGAGCACGTCGACATGGACGTCGCCAAGCTGGAGGCTACCCAGCTATCAGAAGCCATCAGAGAGAAGCAACTGAACAGAAATGAAGTCCTCCGGATCATCAGCACCCGTAGCAAGCCTCAGCTCAGAGCGACGTTTCAACAGTACAAGGAAGACCAAGGAAGAGACATCATTGAGGTTCCTCATGAGATTACTGAACTACTGGAAGCAAGTAGTGAAATCTTCAGACATTATTATGTATCTTCATCAGCTGTTCATTCGTTTTCGTCCTTTCAGGATATCAACAGCCACTGCAGCAGCAGCCAGTTCGGCAGGATGCTGAAGAGCGCCATCTTGTGCTTGACCTCACCCGAGAAGCACTTCGCACAGGTAGATCAAAGAAAGCCGGGACTCGATCGAACAGATAATGAAAGAGACGGGATGACGTTAACACCCAGTGTGCGTTCTCGATCTTGTTCTTCAGGTGATTAGGTATTCCATCCTGGGGGTGGGAACGTACGAGGACATGCTCACCAGGGTGATCGTGTCGCGGGCGGAGATGGACATGAAGCAGATCAAGGAGGAGTACAGGGCGAGGTACAAGAGCGCCGTGACCCTCGACGTCGCCGGCGACACCTCATTCGGCTACAGGGACATGTTGCTGGCATTGGTAGGGAGTGAAGACTGAAGAGACGACACGACACTCAAGAGCGTCCTGCTCACTTTCAGTGCAGAAATTGTAACTCAGGCGTGATCTGTATCGCGCTCACATTCTGGTTTGGTTAAAAGGAAAAACCTGTACCGCATGACACGTTGTACAGAATTTTTTGGTCCGTGCGTAACTGTAGCATTTCGTTTATACGTGCGAAAATTTATCCAAAAATTAATTAAATAAGCTCAAAATGTTCGTCTCGCAGAGTACAACAAAACTATATAATTAGTTTTTAATTTTATCTACATTTACTACTCCATGTACGTGTCGACGTTTCGATGTGATGTTAATCTTCTTTTTGCATAAAATTTATGGGTGGAATACGGGATAAACAAGGCCCTACTCTCGGCAAGCGGCACCTTCATTTATGACGCGTGGGCCCCACCTGTCATTCGGGGCATTCGCTCCCAAAATTTCACGCTCCCCGCTCTCGATTTCGAAATACTCCCCAACCCTTCCCCTCCCATTCCCCACCCGAACCCGACAGCCTCCTCCTCTCGCCGGCGTCCGCCCGCCCGCCCGCGGCGAGATGGCCCCACCGTTCGTGTTCCCGTCGAGCCTGCGGGATCTGGAGCGGGATACCGACGGCGACGACGAGCCCTCGCTCCGGCCGCAGAACCCCGTCGCCGTCGCCACCCTCCGCGCCGCCGACCTCGAGGAGTTCGTCAAGGGTAACGTGCCGCCGCCTACCCACTTCCCAAACCGCGTGCACTTGCTGCTTCGGTCCAGGGTTGGCCCAGTCCGTGGGAATTATGTAAATTTTGGATTCGCATTTTGATCGTTGCCTGCTTAAAATTCTACTGGAATCGGGTTTTGTTGGTCTGTCGTACTAGCTGGAGCTTCTGATTTGGATGTAGTTTGTAACTTTGTATCCCTAATGCCTTTTCTCAAGCAAATCGGTGCGTGCATGTAAAAAATTGATTCTGCGACTAATGCTCGCAGTCACTTTTACCGAACTTTTGAGTTTGGTGGCAATAAAATTTGAAATTGATGGTCTTACTTTTGCTTTGTATTGTGGTGTACGCCTGTAATACTAGATATGGCTGGGGTTAAGAAACTTTATCTAATTTCCGGAAGCGAACAGCTATTATGGGTTTTGCCTTGACGGCCCTGCATAAGCTTGCTAGCTTAATTATTCATAGATCTTAGTTCTCCATTGTCAATGCTGCAATGTTAGTGATTGTTTAATGGGAACAGGATCTTTTCCCCTCAATTTCCATGCTACAGACTACGGTCTTACTCTTGATAATGTTGGCATGTATACTTTGGGGTAGCATGCAATTAGAAATCTCTTCTACAGAAAGTGTACAGATATAGCAAGCTTTAGTGTTTTGTTTTTTGAAAGAGAGAATCTTGTCAATGTGAACTGACTCTTTCCTTATTCTGATCCAAACTGAAGGTGCATCATTTGATCTGTCTGACAAGGAGCTCTTCTGCATTGAGGAACCGGAGGTGTTCGATGGCATCTATTCTATTGTGCGCGATTTCAACTGCCTGCCTCCAGGACTTAAATTCAACCTCGTTGAGACCTTGCGTTCCAACCTGAGTGTCCTTCTACCCAACATAGATTCACTTTCTCGGGCATCCATATCATCTCCTTCTGATGCTACCCCAATCGGTGATCGCATTGCCTCACACCGTAATGCCCTTAAGATCTACTCCTTCTTTCTCCTTTCCATTGTCCTCACCGAGGAATCTGCTGCTGAAAGCTCCACAGGGGCTAAGGTGATTTTTTTTTTTGCAGAAGCTACAAATTATTCGGATTGTTTATATCCTAATCTTTAAAGTGATTTTATTCTTCCATGAGAAATTTAGGTGACAGCGCATGGTCGAAAGAAGAATCCTGTATATACTTGGAACTGGGAAGCTCAAAGAGGCAGGATCATGAATCTAATAGCTAATTCTCTTGAAGCTGACCTTTCACTACTTTTTGGTCCTGGAGGAACTGATGAACGATATCTCTCTTCTGTTTCAAAGTAAGTGATGGAAACTGGCTACCGTGCTTTCCAGTAACCTACCTTTCGTAATGACATAACTTTCTTGATAACATGTAGGTGCACTTTTCTTCTATGTGAGAATCAAAATGTGTTAAAAGATGAGGATACAAGGAATGGCCTGTGCAGGATAATTGGAGCAATTGCCACAAAGCATCATAGGATTTCTCAAATCAGTGCATCTGTCTTGCATTTGATCCACAAATTTGATTTCACTGTTGTTCATCTTGCGGAAACAGTTGCTTCTGCAGAGAAAAAGTTTGGTGATGGAAGCCTTGCAATTTCCCTGGTCAGGGAGATAGGTCGGGCTGACCCAAAAGATTATGCAAGGGATGGTGTTGGCGCTGATAATGTTGGGAGATTCCTCATAGAACTTGCAGACCGCTTGCCGAAGCTTATGTCAACCAATATCGGTGTTCTGATACCTCACTTTGGTGGTGACTCATATAAGATCAGAAATGCTCTTGTTGGAGTATTGGGAAAGCTGGCTGCAAAGGCTTTCAAAGATGTTGAGGGTGATAACAATGCTCGACTCCGAAGCAAGCAGGCAATGCTCGAAATTTTGATCGAGCGTTGTAGGGATGTGTCAGCATACACAAGAAGTCGTGTGCTTCAGGTGTGGGCAGAGCTGTGTGAAGAAAATTCTATCTCAATTGGCCTGTGGAATGAAGTGGCTTCAGTTTCTTCAGGTAGATTGGAGGACAAAAGTGCTATTGTGAGAAAATCAGCATTACAACTTCTCATCACAATGCTGCAACACAACCCTTTTGGGCCTCAGTTAAGAATTGCAACCTTTGAGGCAACTCTAGAAAAATACAAGGAAAAATTACAAGGAATGGAGACTCCAAATCCAGACCACGATGAGCTTGTGAATGATAGTTCGCTTGATGAAGTGGTCACGGGCCAAGCCGATAGTGTCAGTGATAGCTGTATAGCTAATAGTCAGGATCAGACCGGTCCTGATGCCACAATTGCGGAAATAACAAACTTGGAGCAGATCAGAGCTTTAGTTGCATCACTTGAAGCTGGTCTGCGGTTTTCAAAGTGTATAACTTCCTTAATGCCAACTCTTGTTCAGTTGTTGGCATCATCTTCAGCTACTGATGTCGAGAACAGCATCCTTTTACTAATGAGATGCAGACAATTTCAGATTGAAGGATCAGAAGGAGCACTCAGGAAAATGCTACCTCTGGTAATGCCCTGACAACTGTCTGGTTTTTGTTCTTATTCGTATTTGCTAAATTTTTGTGATCCTTTGACATTTGCAGGTGTTTTCTCAAGATAAGTCAATATATGAAGCAGTGGAGAGTGCATTCATTACTATTTATACAAGGAAAAGCCCAACAGAAACAGCAAAAAGTTTATTAAACCTAGCCATTGATTGCAGCATTGGTGACCTTGCTGCTCTCGAGAGCTTAGTTAGCTCGCTAGTTTCAAAAGCAGAAATTTCATCCAGCACGGTGCACTCTTCTTTCCCTTCCAAATTTTCTTTTGTTACCACTTTGAACGTGATTACTCTAGTTCCAGTTAAAGTAATAGGCGGTTCTACTATTAATTTATGATTTGGTATTGATTATTGAAGAAAACTGGGGCAATAAACCTAGAGTTAATTGAGCACCAATGTTTTTAAACATGGAGAAATCAAGATGTTTGCTGATAAATTTGCTACCTTCTTTACACTCTGATGCAAGTTATTTTGTCTTCAAGATCCTAATTGTAGACCTCTACAAAAAGGATCATACTTACAGAAGGAATTAAAAGTTTTCGTGTCTACTGATAATTGCCTTCCTTTCTTTGATCACTGTACTCATCTGAATCCAAACTTAGCTTTCTAAATATAACAGTTTTGTTGAATTCTATTATTTCACTTCAATGATATGTCATGTTGCTTTTGAGGAGGATACTTACTAAGACTTATCACCTCTTACAGGTATCAGCACTGTGGGACTATTTTTGCTTTAACATCAATGGAGTGAGACCAGTGCAAAGCCGTGGAGCTTTATCAATCCTTTGTATGGCAGCAAAGTCATCTCCCAGCATTTTGGGTACTCACTTGCAAGATATTATTGACATTGGGTTTGGACGCTGGGCTAAGGAGGAACCTCTGCTTGCCAGAACTGCATGTCTTGCTCTGCAGAGATTATCAGAAGAAGACAAGGGAAAACTAATAAATACTAGTAGTAGAGTATTTGCTGCATTGCAAGGTTTGATAACAAGCTTCTCGCTTCCTGATAAAATATGGTATGGAGCTGCAGATAGAGCTATAAGCACCATTTATACCTTACACCCTACACCTGAAATCTTTGCTACTGAGATTGTAAAGAAGTCCCTCAGTTCGGTGTTCAGTGTTTTAAGAACTGAGGATGTGTCAAATGGAGATGAAACTCAGAGTGATGCCTTTCTGTCATCAGTTCCAGCTTCAAATCTGGGTAGATTTCTTTTTGTTATTAGCCATATAGCACTGAATCATTTGGTGTACATTGAGACTTCTGTTAGGAAAATCCAGAGACAGAAACGGAAGAATGAAAATTCTCAGACCGTAACTGAGGAACCTCAGTCAAATGTGCCTAGAAATTCCGAGGTAATTCTTGCTTGAGTGCTAAATCTCTATCCTTAACCTGTCATTTTTTTGCGGGCATCCTTAACCTGTCATTGTTTAGTTAAGTTCACTGGTCATGCTTTGTCGTTCAACAGGCACAAGGCATAAATGCCGAACTGGGACTTGGGGCAACAATAGATATTGCAATTGAGTCCCTTGCTGAGAGGGCAGAAAAGGAGATTGTTTGCTGTTCTGCAACGAATCTGATAGGACATTGTGGACCATTTCTCTCAAAACTCTGCAGGAATATGACTTCTCTGCAAAAGGTGTATAATCTATTGGGCTTCCTGTATTTTTTTGAACATTTGTTTCTGTTACTATCTGCACATACTAATTACTTCTTTTTTGGATTAGTTCCCGGAGTTGCAAGCTTCTGCAATGCTTGCTCTTTGCAGGCTAATGATTATTGACACAGAATTCTGGTTAGTAGTTTTTCTTTCACATGGATCTGCTTGTTTAATATTGAGGACTGATGTCCACTTCATGAAAGCACTACCTCACATTAAAGGCCCAACTTTCAGCGAAGCAAATCTTCAAATCCTGTTTACTGTTGCGGAAAGCGCACCTTCTGAAGTTGTCCGATCCAATTGCACAATAGCCCTTGGTGATTTAGTAGTACGCTTCCCAAACCTCTTAGAACCTTGGACAGAGTACGTATATGCTCGGTTACGTGATCCTTCATTATCTGTGAGGAAGAATGCTGTGCTGGTCATTTCTCATCTTATATTGAATGATATGATGAAGGTCTGTCTGTCTGTCTCCCTACCTCCCTGCCTCCCTCCCTTTCCCCATTCTATTACTTTACAGACACTTTGGAAATCTGTTGTAGGTTAAAGGGTATATAAATGAAATGGCTGTAAGGATAGAAGATGAAGACGAGAGGATCTCAAGCCTTGCAAAACTCTTCTTTCATGAGTTATCAAAGAAAGGTATGGCCATGACCACATGTGGCAGAATTCAGAAACATTGGCTGGCAAACTTGAACACCAGAGTTTAACTTCTAACATTTGCTTCTTTTTTTCTTGGTGGCCTCTGAAGGAAGCAATCCAATCTATAACCTTCTTCCGGATATCCTGGGCAGACTGTGCAATCAAAATCTTAAAGAAGAAACATTTTGCAACATTATGCAGTTCTTAATTAGCTCTATTAAAAAGGTATAATTTATTAGTTTTTCACTCATTCTTTGAACACCTTTACTTGACATTCACTTGTCAGTAACTATATACTTTTGTCATTGTGATCCCAGGACAAACAAATGGAAGCCCTTGTGGATAAGCTCTGCAATAGGTTTGCTGGTGTAAACGGTATTATACTTGTCGCTTCAATGGAAATATACCGATCAGTTACCTTCATGTTTAAGAATAGTATCCCATCCGCTCGCTAGTGCTTGTCATTCCTTTATCAGCATGCATACCAAGGAAGTCATGCTTTGGATAAGTCATGCTTTGGATAGTGTTGATCACTTGGTCTGGTACCTAGTTAATACGATGGTGATTTTTAGTAAGGTTCTTTGGGAAAGATTCCACCTCAGGATTTGAAAGTGATGCGGAATTATGGACAAAGAAATGTGGTCTGGAAAACTGCAAATATAAGCATAGGGTAGGAGCATTACTGCATTATATAAATGGAGTGAAAATTACAAGGAAAAAAGAGTGCACATGTTAGAAATCGGCTGTTGTGATGGAGTAGCTCTTTTTGACGCACTTGTGCTTGTGGTTGCTGTGCACGATTTATCTATATTTAAATGTAGTGAATGCTTTCACTGGTTTGTCATTAATCCTTTGTCTTCTTGAGACAGTTGTGCTTTACCGCATGCATTTTAACATTTCCTTGCGTTATGGAAATTTAGGTTGACTCCATTCACAGATGTCTGATGCTTTCATTGCTTGTGTTTCAGATGTTAGACAGTGGGAGTATATCTCTTATTGCCTTTCTCAGCTAACCTTCACTGAAAAGGGTCTGAAAAAACTCATTGATAATTTTAAGATGTTTGAGCATGCTTTGTCTGAAGATTCAGTGATGAACCACTTCAGGAGCGTGATATCAAAGGTAGGTAGCATATCCTTAATGACTGTAGGCTTTACTTTGGTTTAACAAAGCATTACTAAATTTATGAACATTCCTGTTCTTTCACTTATCTATGGTGATTCCTTTTATCAGTGCAAGAAGTTTGCGAAACCTGAACTCAAAGTTTGCATTGAGGAATTTGAAGAGAAACTTAGCAAAGTTCATGAGGAAAAGAAAGAACAGGAAGCAACGGCTAAAAATGCTGAAGCTCACAGACAGAGAATTGGCTCGCTTGACAAATTTCTGGTTACAAAGGAAGTTAGGCAGAATAGCAACAATTCTGTTGAAGGTAAGTGGAAGAGTTTTTATTTTGTTCTGAATCTCATTATTCTGAATCTCATTATCCTCTATACTAAATTAATTGCATAAGTTGATTAATTTCCTCCTGAGTATTCCATGTGCCCATCCCGTGATGGTTATGAACAAATTTTCCATTCTTTCATGGTTATGGCCAACATGCCTGTTTATGATCTGTGCGCTAGATGGTAGCACAGTTTGCCTTACGCGAATGGTCTCACCTGCATTTTTGTCTATCCTTGGCAGAAGAAACTAGTGAGGTTGTTGATCCTTCAGTGGATAGCAGCACTGAGGATAAGGAGAACACGCCAGAGTGCACTTCTACAGGAAATTGCCGGACATCAAACACATTTGTAGAATCAGAAGATGGTGGTGAAGAAATTCAATCAACACAACCTGCCCGCAAAGGTGAGTCATGTTTCCAGCTTTGATATCCACACAACAGATCAAGCTTGTTAAGGAACTTATCTTTCATTTATCACGCAGGCTTGCCACGATCAAGGGTAAAGAAAACCAGAGATCCTGTTGTGGAGGACTCAGCAGACAGTGCTCTAGTTAGACGCTCAACTAGAAGGTGCTTGCACTTATCTTTCTGCTCATTAATGCTACTTTTGCATTATGTTTCAGGTTAAATGATTAAAATGCTATGGATAATCCATCCGTTACACCATATTATTTGCATAGCACTTTATTCTACCATTGATTTGCTAAAAGAATATTCTTGATGACAAACTATTCAGACAAGGAAGGTGACACCCGCATCGGTCCCTGAATTCAACCGCAACTCCAGCTTTGGTGTAACACGGACCAAGTGAAACTTCTTTTGTGGCTGTGCAGTGTGTTGACCTGTTCACTGATCTCGCCTTGAGATCCTGTTGCGTACTGCTGGCGCCCTTGACAGTTCCTCAACCCTGGACATCTGAATCCAACGCAACTGTGTGCCATATCCTTCGCGTGATGTATGTTGGTCTATTGTAGCTTGCTGAATCATGGTCAGCTACGATTTTCTCCCGTTAAATTGTCCGCGGAAGTCTTAACTTAAGGACCACCTGTATTTGGTTGTTGCAGTTGCAGTAGTTCTGGCATCAAACCGATTGTCTACTGGCTCCTTGCTCCCGAACTACTTGATGAATATCTGGCCTGGTCTTTCACCCCCATGTAACGATATTTTGAATGCCTTGTTCTCATCAATCCAGACTCAATTCATGTCCACAACCTTCCACTATTACCATAAATTTCCAACTTTTGTAAATGTAACAGTGACATAAATTCAGAAAACGACTGTGCAGCTCCACCAACTGACAACCGATCCAATGTGAAACCTGTACTCACCACAAGCGTGGAGTGAGGATCTCGAAACTGTTCTCAACATCCACACGTTATTACTGTATATACTCCGTACTACGCATTCACCCTCACCCCCATCAGGATAGGACGAGAATCCAGCAAAGCAAGCGGTTAGTGTCCTGGGTCCCCCGGTCGCCGGCCGGAGCATCCACGGCCACGACCATTTCCCGCAACAAAGCAACTCTTCCGGTCGAGTTGTCCTAGTGCTTACGGGCTAGTTGCGCCTCCGGCGCTATCCTTTTCGCTATCCGCGGCGAATCCTGGATCACTGGCACCCACAAACCCCGCGTCGTGCTCCAAGAATTTGATCGCACACGACTCGACCCACCCGCGTCGGCGACGGCGACGCCGGCTCCGGCTGCCGTGTGCAGTGCAGTGTCCCTCCGCCGCACGTTCCCCGGCTCGTCTGAGACCACATACTACTTTGAGTGGCGGGTGTTTTTTTTTTCCTGAAATTTGAGCGTGTCCTCAACTCCTGATGCAACGTAAAATTTGTCAGACCGTCGGGTCATGCTTATTAGGTTACTGTATAAATTCGAGAGCGTTTTGATGAGATGGGACTTTGCTTGTTTTCCTGCTACGAGCCGTTTTTGGCGTCAAAGCTGGGGGCGTTCGCCGTGGTAGAATAGAACACGTACGCCTTGTGCCTAACCAGGCTTTGAAGTTTGCCGCGTTTTTGTAGTAGTATCGTGTGGTCTGATGAATCTCACAGGCATGGATACAGTAGTTTGGTTCAGAATCAAGGAGCTCCAAATAGTTCCAGGTCTTTTGAGTTTGCAGTCTGGTGTGGCGTGTGCGTGTGCTTGTGGTCAGGGAGCGCGCTTGCCGTCCCGTGCAAGCTGGATTTGATTAGTCGACCATCATCATTCAGGGCCATTAATAATTTTTTTAAAAAATAAATCATTCAGGGCCATGTGATATCCTTCCGGTCAGCTGTCAATTATTCCAGCAGAGGTGTAGGTGCAATCAGAGGAGCGTCGAGCGTGCGACGCGAGCTCGCGGCGTCGCAGCCACAAGATCCTGTTCCGGCCCGGGATGATCTTTGTGCCCAATCTTTGTGAAGGTAGAGGAGATCAAAGGTTTCCCTGGCGTACTTGCACCTGGACCACCAAAGTACACCGCACAAATTCCCTTGGTCGCGAGAGTAGTATGGGATTCAAGCAAAAACGCCAGACGTCAAGGTTACGCGACCGAGAAACTGACAAGTAGCAAAAACATAAATCCTGGAATATTTCGTGTACCAGGATATATGCTGACAAGTAGCAAAAACACAAATCCTGGAAGATTTGGTGTCGTGTTCCAGGAGAATATACATGCTGATTGTGGGTGAAAAACTGTGATCGGTGTCCTACCCATGCTTAACAGCTGACCCTGACGAGGGATGGCGCTAACCGCTGCAGATGCTTGGCATGGCGGTGGTTGCCGAACCATGCCGTTTCTTGGAACCGGTGCCGGCGGATCAGTTTTGCATTCAAGTTTCAAAGGATTTTGTTGGCTCCGTTCCATTCCACGCATCAGGATCGGAACAATTCGGAAACTGGAACAGACAACGAGAGAGGACAAAAAAACAAGAGGAGAATTATATTCTTTTTGGAGAAAAAAAAAGAAGAGCCAGGGAAAAACCAAGTGGCTGAGTAAGCTGATGGCGTTGTTCATGAACGCTGCCATTCTGCCGGTGCGTCACGCCTGTGAGGACAACAGCTTGGGCGAAGATTCGGTGGGCGTGACCGACGAATCAGTGGGCTCTCCAGTGAGATATCACATGCTTATTGAGACGGAGAGTATATACTACTATCTATGTTTTAAATTATAGTTTGTTTGACTTTTTTACTATAAATTTGACCGTTCGTTTTATTTAAAAAAATATATAAATATAATCAAATTTAAGTTATTTTTGAAGATTTTTTATAATAAAGCAAGCCATCATAAAAAATAATAATTTACATAAAATTTTAAATATACCGAGCGACTAAACTTAAAGTAAAAAAAGTCAAATAAAAATTAGAAACGGAGGAAGTAGTAGTAAAACCATACCGTGGTCTCCCTAGATTAATTTAAAGATGATGTGTAAGGTAACTTCGTTTTGTCATCGTTAAACGCTATACGACAAACACGAGTGTACAAAACTGGAGTGGCGCAGAACTGAAAACCATTGGCTCTGTGGGAGACTGATGCGAGCTTTACCTAAATAAAAACGGTCTGATTTGTGTCAGCATCCAAGTGCTTATTGGAACGTACGCTAAGTGAAATAATGGAATAAAATATCACGAGCAGACACGCACTCGGTTCCAAGCACACTTCCACTTCATTTTGTAAGCAGAAGCGCAAAACACTGGAGTGCGATTAATGGACGGTGTTCATAAAGCAAAGCTGTGGATTTGTCATTTGAGTAGACCAGCAACGGGCATTCTTGGTTGATCAACGTGCTTCTTTCTTTTCCTTTCTTTCTTAAGTACTCTGTTCTGTTCCTACTACTTTGATCGTACTCCCAAATCTCCAAGACAGCCGAACACGATTTACTTGTCACATTTCGGAACATACTTCTATTTTGTCGCTTGAAAGATAAGTGAGCATATCGTGCTTCATATTCTCCCTTTTCTTTGGAACGAAACTTCACATTCTCCCTTAGGCCTTCTCCGATGGCTGTCTCTTAGGGTAGCTCATAAATTTTTTAATCTGTAAACAGTGCAAAAAGCTAAGAGCCAGCTCTTGTTCAAGAGACAGTCTCATACACGTATTTCGAGATTATGTGAGGATGATGTGTGGGATCATTCATGTTATGAGCTAGATGCTAAGAGCTAGATCATTGGAGGAGCCGTCTCTTAGAGTGCTTAGAGTTAGCGTGCTAGCTCAATCATTGGAGAAGGCCTTAGAGCAGTCCCAACCCTCCATGTAGGATGATTTTCATAGCATTAATTAGGCTGCCACATAAGACTTTTTGCTTGTGTGGCACTATATTAAATAAGAGAGAGTGGAAAGAGGAAGAAACTGAGTCTCATGCAAGACCCAGTGTCGACACGAGAACCTATGCATAGGACACTACCAAAGTTTGCATTGGGAGATGATAGTGTCTTCATAATAGAAAAAGAACAAGTATGATTGGTAGAAAGAAATCATGGGTTGGAGAATGTAATGTCTAAGGTGATGTCTTGCTAACATGGCAGTATAGACACTACCTATAGACATGATGGGTTGGGACTGCCCCTCTCGTTCACCTTTACCTCCCACAACTGCCCACGCCTTCCATAGTTTTCTACTTTCTTTTTTTAAAATATACAATGACGGTGACTCGGTGAGTACTGAAAGTGCGCAGCGCAAATGGCCCTCTATTTATTTGATTTGGGGTGTATAATTGTATAAGTGAAAATGATTTTATTAGAAAATGATATCTATTTTGTAAGATGTCCAAAAAATGGATTGTGCATTGATTTCATGGGATAATAAAGGGTTTTAAGTATAATAACCAAGGCACATGGGCCGTGGGTTGTTCGATCAAACGTCAGGGTTGTTCTGTAAAATATCTACAGGGGTATGGTGTAGTATATAGTATGTACTATGGGTTAAATTTGAAAAATCTCAAGGTGTTTTTTTTTTGCAAAATCATCTACCTTCATAATCCGAGCCGTCCACACATGATCCAACGATCATTCTTTTTTTTAAGTGATGCGGAGGGACTGCCTGGCCGCCAACGCGACCAGGTTTCGGTCCAGAAAAGATAAGCTAGCTAGTTCATTTTAAATGTATGGTATTCAATTAAAAAATAATCTAATTTGTCTATTCCAAACATGAAGAAACCAAAGGAGTAGCTAGGCTATCATCAATCTAGCAATTGGAATAACTTCCTAAGCATTCTTGACTACAGTTTTTTTTATGCTCCTCTTCGCAATGGTTTGCAGCAAACACACTAGCATATCTTCATCGACTTAGATGCTAAACTTGACTTTGCTTTGTTTATAGAAACCCACAGATGTCTTAGCCGTACTATCCTCATCCTAGAATTATCGCTTTCTTGGAATGTTCGTCTGATGCTAATGTTTGCTCCACTGCGATACCCAAAGCACAAATACAAAATTGGTGAAGAAGTGGTTGTTTAGGCCACAGTTCTCGTTGTACAAATGCATTTGACTAATTTAGTCTATTTCATTTTCTCTTTCTAGGAACACTTCTTCTCATTTAGGATGAAAAATATGTGAAAACCCTTGTGCCCGAGTATAGTTTTGGACTTTTAGCTATACCAACACTGCAATTGGAGCGCAAAAAGGAGCAGAACTGAGCTTGTTTTACACGGAACTCATGATTGCCATCTTTATCATGAAAACAAGAGACATGTCTATCTTTGCCAGCTGATTTCTTTAGCCTAATCCTACCAAACAGGTCTAAGATGCTAAACCACGTCCTCTGCATTTCTCCAAATTCATTAGCCAAATCCGGTTCTCCCATTGACTTGTTGAGAGATGCAACCAGCACCTGGACTGAAACAGTGAAACCTGCAAAGCCTGAATTCCAAATCAAGCGACCTGCATCACCTGAAGCCTGTCAGTCACCAGTCGCCACGCCTGCTCCCTCCCCTCCTATAAACCGCCACCACAAGTTGGCCGACCCCCCCAAACACACGCGCCCACACGAACGCCGCGCGCGCAGAGCTGGGGGACGCCACGGCCACGGCGACGCCACCACCGACCGCGGCAGCCACGGGGCCCCGCCGCCACCCGAGGCGCGCGCTCCTGTCCTCACCACCACCTCGCGAGCAATGGCGGTGGCGCGGCTGCGCTCGGCGGCCGCCAGGCTCCGGCCTGCGCTCGCTGTGGCCCGCGGCGAGAGGCGGCTGCTCGGGACGGCGGCCGCGGCGGCGGAGGTGACCGCGGACGCGGGGGCCGCGGCGGTGGCCGCGGGGGTCGCGAGGTGGGAGCCCATGGGCGCGCGGGAGTACTACGACTACCGGCGGGCCATCTACGGCGACATCACGCACAAGGCCATCTTCGTCGACGCCGCCGGCACGCTCCTCGCCCCCACCGAGCCCATGGCGCAGGTGCGCTCGATTCCCATCGCCGCATCTCCGATTTCGCGTCCCGTTCCGCCTTGCCTGCTGCTTGCGTGATCCGGTGGTTTTGATGTTCCATTTCTGGCCATGAGTAGCAATTGCTGCGGCATGCAGGTCAATTTCTGTTGTGCGCGCCCTGAGGCAGCGTGATTGGAGTTGACCTGATCTGTTGCTGTTGTGCTCTAGTGTATATGTGTGGTTTCGGGCTGTCGTACGGAGAGATCTGTTACTGTTCTTCAGCAGTTGCTGCCTCGCTGGCTTTGGGTGGTTTTGTCCCCTCCCCTGCATAACGAATCGCAGAGGAGGCTCCTTTCTGTGAGAATTATATGTATGTGTTCTGATGTGTGCTGTTTTTTTTTCAGGTATACAGGACGATTGGCCAAAAGTATGGAGTGGAATACTCAGAGGATGAGATCCTGATGAGGTATCGGCGGGCTTATGCGCAACCATGGGGTAGATCGCGCCTGAGGTAATGCGTTAGTTACATTTATGTGGTGCCAAATTGGGCGTGTATGTACTTGTCTATATTTTGGTTGGCCCTGCACAATTCTTTTAAGGAAAAAAGTCAAACTCGCTGCGGTGAAAAAATAGCATCTGGAATTGGTTTGTTTTGTGATCTCAGTTGATTGCTTCACCCTGTTAGATGCTTGTTGAAACACCACATGCAGATAGTTCTTTGTGCAATTCAAATGAGCTATGGTATTAAAATTGGTAAAATTTTGTCATTTACTTCACAGTGGTTAGTCTGTTGGAACAATCACCTTGAAAGTGGTTCCCTGCCATAAGGCTATGGAGAATTAGGTACTGCAAGCACATGCAAAATTAAGCTGGGGAGAATTTGGCATCTGTTGCTTAAACATGTACCAGCATATATATTCTTAGTTCCAGTGTGTAGAGTTGGAGCTATATGAATAGAGCAACCTATATCAATCAATCTCAGGTATTGTCAAACTAAAATATTTACGCAAAGATAAATATCAGCTGTAAGATGATGTGACATCATAACACTGAGCATCCTTGCAAGAACAAGTCAATAACTAGGAGAACTATATCATTGCAGTCATGTTCAGCGTGATGATGTCCAGATCTAGATCTCAGACGGAAATCACATAAGTTTGCTGGTTTCTGGCAAACACTAAAAGAAAAGACTGTAAAAACAAATAAACAAAGAAAATAGTTTTATTATACGGTTTAGATGTTTGAGTACAAATACTGTACAGTTGACAAGTAATAATTTGACCAGGTTTTGTGTGTTTGTCAAGCATATGTTACAAGGACAACCAGTCTGTTTTCTTATACTTATCAAAAGAAATATCTCATTCGAAAAGCATCACCGACTATTTTTTCTCAACACATTTGAGTGGTGGCCCAAAGTACTTTTGCCTGCCCACTTATGTACCAGAACAAACTTTTCGTTTGTTACGTTACTAAAATGAGCTGTAAACCTGGGACCTTACAGCCCAAGACATTTAAATATGTGACTAAAGTTATTCAGCCTCCAAACATATTTACATTGAATTCCTTCAAAATCATGCCTCTGCATGGACTACAACTGAAATTCCGGCCTTAATGTATCTGAGTATCTCCAGGTATGTCAATGATGGAAGGCCCTTTTGGCAACACATAGTCAGTTCCTCTACAGGCTGCTCAGATCTGCAGTACTTTGAGGAATTGTATCAGTACTACACAACTGAAAAGGTGAGATAAAGTGTGTAGTCTTAATGGTTTCAGACCGTCTTCTTCAGGTATATGTCTGCTAAGCTTAATATGAAATGTTTTGCTAGGCTTGGCATCTCTGTGATCCAGATGCAGGACACGTTTTCAAGGCATTGAGAAGGGCTGGTGTGAAAACAGCCATTGTGTCCAACTTTGACACTCGTCTTCGTCCACTTTTACAAGCCCTGAAATGTGATGACTGGTTTGATGCAGTTGCTATTTCTGCTGAGGTGGGTTTCCATTTCAAAGTCCTCCAAAGATGAGCATGTGTAGTGCAGCCCACCAGTTAACCGACCCGGGCCCTCTTTTTACTGCACTTGTATAGATGTATGGTTCTATTAATCTTGTCTATTAAACTCTGTTCCTTAATTGATCAATCTACAGGTTGCAGCAGAAAAGCCAAACCCAACAATATTCTTGAAGGCCTGTGAGCTGTTGGGCGTGAAACCTGAAGAAGTTGTGCATATTGGTGATGACCGCAGGAACGATTTATGGGGAGCTAGGGATGCAGGTTGTGATGCCTGGCTTTGGGGCAGTGATGTTTACTCTTTCAAGGAGGTACCTATATTCTCTTCTCCTCAACACTTTTTGTGAATTCCATGCACCGAAACTTCACATTTAGGTAGCACAAGCCACCAAGCTCAGCTTATTATACAGTATAGTTCAGGATCCGGCAGCTATATATTTTTGTTCTACACATCAAGATTTAGGAAAAATTCCATTATCTATAACTTTGCACTGGGTTCCCCTGTTCCTGTTATATATATCTGCATCGTTTTTCAGTGTCTTGCGTTTGCTCATACCTGGATGCCTGTTTGTTATTGTATCACAGGTCGCGGAGAGGATCGGGGTTGAGATATAACGACTTGACTGCAGAACATGGTTTTAAATAGCGGGCTAAGAGGTTTAGCGGCTGGGGTAAAAAAACAGCTAATAGCGGGTTAAATGAGGCTATAGCGGGCTATAGCGGCTAAATTGTACTGATTCTAAATAGCGGTTTTCTATTTCAAATAGCTATGCTATAGCCGGAGATTTAAAACCTTGCTGCAGAATCACCTCAACTGAGCTGCAATAAAAAGAAAAGGCTGTGTGGTGTTGCCTCCTTGTACATAGTGTCAACCCTTGTTGCCCTGGCGCCTTGTACATATTTTCTTTCCAACTTCCCAGGGAATAACAGAGAGCAGTTTGTCCTGTGACAGGCCCTTCCCGTAGCAAATACTGATGTATATATACGCATTTCAATGTCCAAGGAACCACCTGTTTAGTTGTTTATTATGTCGTGAATTCCGTGATCCAAGCGCATTGACCCGAACAAGTGACGTGCAATGTCCAGTACTTGATTTGTTCATCAGAAAAGGAAATTTTCACGGTGAAAATCATCCATGAAAGGTAGAACCATGCATGGTGCCTTTGTCAGTCAGGTAGCTGCTGGTGCTTGCCGCCGCCGCGCCGCTGAGGCCTCAGGCTCATCTTGACCGTGGCGCCGAGAAGTATATGAACGCGCCGTCGCTGGGCTCCGCCGCCGCCCGTGGCCTCCCCCACTCCACGCCGACCTGCGGCAGCCTCCGGCACGGCACGCCATCCTCCGGTTTTGCACGTTGCACCGGCCACTGCGCGGCGCGGCCGGCATCCTCTGGTTTTCCTATTGGGTGATCGCTGCTCACACGCCGTCGCGCCTGGCCTAGAGGGCGCGGGCGGCACTGCTCGCACGGCGCGCGGCAGTTGGTTGGTGTCGGCTCCGGTGCCACCGCCGCCGCCGGGGTCCCAGGCACCTCGGCTCCTCTTCCTGGATTCCCTCGCCGCCTCCCAGCTTACCAGCGGGCTAGCGGTGGCCGCGCCGTACGCCGAGTCGCCGCGGCCAGGGCAGGTCGGTACTTCAGTTACCGTCCGGGGTGGTCGGTATTTCATTTACCGTCCACCCCCTGGGTAGCTGAGAGCCGTTCATTCCTCAGCCAACGGCCGTGATCCAGGCGACACCCGAATACGGAATACCTGATACAGACGAGTCATCCCCTCGCGCTCCCTCGCCTCACCTCGACAGCTCACGCGACGGCAGCGGCACGCCGTGGCGGGGCCGGAAAGTTGCCTCGCCGCCGACATCGCCAAGGTGCATGGCTGACCGACGAATCTACCCGGAGCCCGGGACGACCCCGATCTGAACTCTCAACGGGGTTTTGTAAGCTGAAAGGAGCGGTCATGGCCGCCGTGCCTGCCGCGCGTGCCGGGGCTCCAGTTCCATCTGATCTGCCGCTTCGCCACGGGCGACGTTGGTGATCTGCCCTGAAGAAGCTGTGCATATTGGTGATGACCGCAGGAATGATTTGTGGGTTGCTAGGGATGCAGGCTGTGACGCCTGGCTTTGGGGCAGTGATGTTTATTCCTTCAAGGCGGTACCTATATTTTGCTCAACACTTTTTGTGAACTCCATGCCCAGAATCTTAACATTTAGGTAGCACGAGCCACAAAACTCAGTTTATAATACCGCAATTCAAGATCCTGCTGCAAGTCAAGATAATCCGGCTGCCCAAACAACAAGATTTAGGAACAATTTCGCTGTTTATAACTTGTCGCGTCGTTTTTCAGACACCCGCGTTTGCTCATACCTGGACTCCTGTTTGTGATTGTATGGGAGGTCGCGGAGAGAATCGGGGTTGAGATATAACGACTTGACTGCAGAGTCACTTCAACTGAGCTGCAATTAAAAAAAAGGCTGTGTGGTGTGCCTCCTTAATTATGTTGCCCCGGCGCCTGGTTGTACATATTTGCCAATTTCCCGGGGAATAACAAAGAGTAGTTTGTCCTGTGAAAGGCCTTCCCTTTCCGTAGCGAATACTGATGTATATATACGCATTCCAGTGTCCAATGAACCGCCTGTTTAGTTGCTTTCGTCGTGAATTACTGAATTCTGTGATCCAAACGCATTGACCCAGACAAGTGATATGCAGTGTCCAGTTCTTGATTTGTTCATCAGCAGAAAACAGAAGAAGCATTTTCTAAGTGAAGATCAGCCATGGAAGGTAAAGGAATCCACGGTGCCATTGTTAATTTGCCAGTCAGGTATGTGCTACTGCTGGCCTGTTGAGTGCGGCCAAGTGGATGAGGCAAATCCAAAAGGGTGCAGTAGTGTCTCCGGCTACCGGTGTGTGTGTGTGGCACCGTGGCCAGAGCGGTGAGACGGCTGTCGAGGCCGAGACCGAGACTAGCCGCGCTCCGCTCCTTGCTGGCACTCGCTATGCGATGCGCGGGTGCTCGGAATAGTGAGCCATGGCTGGATGCTTGGAGGCCGCAGGGGCGAGCAGATGGACAGCGCGCGGCAGCGACGCCTGCTGCCCCCTGCCGTGGCGCGGAGAAGTTGGGATGCGAGCGCGCCGTCGCTGGCACAGTACCACAGCTCTGGACCCCGGCTCTGATCCGCCGCCGGCCGCGGCCTCCCTCCTCCTCCGCACCGACCTGCTGCAGCCTCCGGCGCGGCGTACTTCGGCGTTGCACCGACCACCGGGCGGCGCGGCATCATCCAAATTTCCGATTGGGACCATGATCGCTGCTCCACCCGCGGTCGTCGCCCCTGGCCTAACGCGCGCGGGTGGCGCTGCTCGCAGGGTGCGGGGCGGTTAGTGTCGGGCTGTCGCCGGAGCCTCATCCATCTCGGATCATGTTCATGGCTTCCCTCGCCGCCTCCCAGCTCACCGGCGGGTAGCGCTGGCCGCCGAACTCCGGCCAGGGGGTGGTCGGTATTTCATTTACCGTCCACCCCTGGATACCGAAGAGCCGTTGATTTTCCATCCAACGGTCAAGATTCACCAGGCGACACCCCAATACGAAGTTGGTTGGGCTCCCTCGCCGCGATTGCGCGGCGATGGCAGCTGCACGCCGTGGGCCGTGGATGGGCCTGAAAGTTGCCTCGCCCCCGACATCTGATCCGCCGCCGGCCCGCCGCAACTCGAGATCGCGCTGGGAACGTTTTATTTTGAAGTAAATTTCTTATTTTACACCAAAACAAATATCGATTTCTTTCTTAACTCTGAAAAAAAACTGTTCTCTATTTGATAATAACTTTTAACTGCATTCCTTAGTTGACTTTTAAATGTCGATTTCTTTCTCAACCCTGAAAACAAATATGGATTCCTTTCTGCGGACACGGAGGGTGGTCGGTATTTCATTTACGGTCCACCCCCTCGGTACCTGACAGCCGTTCGTTCCTTAACCAACGGTCGAGATCCAGCAGGCAAGCCCGATACGGACGAGTGGACGACCCACCCGCGCCACGCCCCCTCGCCTTTCCTGCGCAGGCAAGGCGCCAAGGCCACGGTACCCGATACGAAAACGACGGCAACAGCCAGCGGCACGCCGTCGGCCAGCCTGGCCGATATCGCCGCCGGCATCTCGCCGATATGAACGGCTGATCGACGATCCCGCGCCGCCAGAAACCATGAAGCTGTGCGCACCGGCGACGAGGGCGAGGCGGCGGCGGCGTCGTTCCGTTCCATCCATGGAGTGTTCATGGCGGCAGCGCGCGCCGGGGCGGCTCGATATGACCTGCCGCTTCGACACGGGCGTGCGACGTTGTCGCCTCGCCGCCTGGCGTGATTACGAATCACAACGCCGCGCGGCGGGCTTCCGTTCGTCCAGTCCCGCCGGGCGCCGGCCATGTCACCGGCCCGTGGCGATGGGAGTGGACAGAGCGTGTTCAGTTCAGGATACGGTTTCATTCGGTGGTTCAGTTCTGGTAGTTCGCAGGCGCCCGACCAAACTCCTAGAACGTCGCAGGCCTTGATCACTCGAAGCCGAATCGCCGCCAAGCCGGCGCGCCGCGTTCCATGCACCGCCCGGAGCGCGCTCTTCGCAGTACAAGCCCACGAATCAAGTCAACCGATCGACGGAGGTGGTGGCGCCGTCGTGAAGAGCCGGAGTGGCGAACATGGCTGATCATGCAATTTGAATACTTGTATTGTATTAGCTATATATGCTGAGATCTGTCTGTACAAGTTCTTGTCAAAATCCCATCCCCGCGTATGCCGACATGTGCATGTGCATCCATTTCCAATCAACACATTTTTCACCTTAAGAAAATAGCAGCATCAAATAGCATGAAGGCATGGAGCTCATGACTTCATGAGTGAGATCTGTACGTGATGGTGCCACCGGCCGGCTTGTTTGCAATTTTGTATCTCTCTATTCTAGATTCCATTTCCTAGCTGAGCCCCTTGTCCATCCCCAGCAGCCTCACCGGCGACAGCCTCCCGGGGCTCACGACGTCGGCGAGCCTGCGCCCTTTCCGCTCCTTGATCGTGTCCAGCCGCGGCGACCACGCCCGCCCCCTCGCCGCGCCCACCAGCTGCTCGTAGTGCTTCCTCAGCTCCGGCGTGCTGCACAGCGCCCCGCACCCGTCGGCGTCGTCGCCCCCACCGCCACCACGCGCCTTGCCACCACCGCCACCCATGGCGGCCCTCACGATGAACTCCTCCGTGACCCTGATCACCGTCCGGCCGTCCTCGTCCTTAACGTACTCGAACGGGCTCCTCCCGCCCCCGGCCAGCGACGTCGACGTAGCCGGCGCCGCCGCCGCCGACGACTTGCCACCGCCGGCGCCGGCGCCCTTGCCGTGCGCGGAGAGCGCCGCGAGCGAGGCGGCGGTGACGACCCCGTCCGGGAGCCGGTCAACGGGGACGACGAGGTACGTGCGGCCGGCCTCGAGGCGGTCCTCGATGTCGAGCACCGGCACGGCGCGGCCGATCCGGAAGCCGTCGGCGCGGCACACCACGCGGCCCGGGTGCTCCAGCATCACCTCCCCCGCCGCCCTCCCGGGCTCCGCCGGCCGCGCCTCCCCGCCCCACAGCACCAGCCGCGCCCCGCGCCGGCGCCGCCCGGGCCCTGCCGCCGGCCGCACGCAGAGCCACCGCAGCAGGCCGGCCGCCATGCCGCGAGCTCGAACGAGCGTTGAATTCAAGACGATGATGCACGCCGCAGCAGGCAACAAATGAGCCTTCTTGCAACTAGCTACTTAGGGTTGGGTGGCACGCGCTCGCTCGGTGTTAGGTGCAACAAGGGCAAGCAGCAGGCTTAATATATATACATACATCGCGATTCGCGAAGAGTTGAGGAGGTTTGACATGGATGGGCGTGGCTGCAGGGCAACTGTGGGAGGGTACGGGATGGCGGTTGACAGTGACAGCAACGTGACATGGCGCCGGTGGTCAGAGGTCCGTTGCTGCTGGTTCTCGCGAGGACGGCACGGGTGGGTGGGGTGTTTTTTGGGGCCGGGGCACGGGACGCGGGCGTCAAACTCAAACCGTGCCGCGGATGGAGCACGGGCGCAAGTTGGGGACTCGTTTTAGTGGTGGGAGACGGAAGGGGCGGCTGCATCCGGGATGGCGGTGGCGGTTTGGCCGCGCGCGCCTGCCTTGCAGTTGCAGTTGCCGTGCCGGCGAGGGTGTTGGGGACGGGGCGTGTGCCTGCCTGCCTGCCGTTTCGCTTCGTGTGTTGGCTTTGCCTGGATGCGACGGAGACGAGCCTGTGGTTGGCGCGTGCTAGGCTCTGCCGCGCTACCGTAGTATTACCCGAGACCTGGCACGGTGCGTGTGGTGTGGCTGGAGCGTGTGCGTGATCTGCTGGCGCGAGAGGAAGTCAAGCAGCAGGCTGGTGTCAGATGGGATCGAGCAGCGAATGAATGGAATGGGCCGGCCGACATCGTCACGGGCGACGGGAAGAACGTTCTTGCTCACAGACCGGGTCGATCTTTTACTTTTTCAGAGCTGCTAGTACGTACCATTGATCCCATCATTTTGCTTATAATTGCATTGGCCGGCTACGATAAGCGCTCGTGTGATAGATATAGACTCCCACTCTCTCATCCATCGATTTCGCCGGGTGCAATTTAGTTTACAATGAGTTCCAGCGAGAAATTATTCAGCAAAGGGATAGGGTTTAACATACTCGAAAGCTCTAGCTGTGCTCGATCGGTCTGGACTCAGGAGTGCTATGGAGTATTCAGTTCCATCCAATTCATCACTTTATTTCATTTCAGTTTTTCTAAAATAATTTCAGCCTAATATAATTTACATGTCTTAATTTGGGTGTGTGGCATAAAATTGTGTGTTGTATTTCAACTCTACTATCGATTTCTTCTTAATTAAAAAAACATGCACCTCTCCTACATATTCGAGATAATAAACAGATAATTTACGCGCGCGTTGGCGTTGCTAATTCGGCAGATGAGTAATAAATCAGTAACACTAAATCGCAATCCAAATGCCTTGTCGCGAAAGGTATCCATGTCGGCCGGAGTGAGTGAGTACGTGACCGGCGACCGCTGCATCAGTGAGCTCTCCCTCGCACGCGTGACCGGATCCGGAGGGACGACGACTTGCCTCTCGCGTAGTACTAGTCGTATACATGTCGCGAGTCCTGACGTAACTGGATGCAATGCAGGCTACAGCAACTTGATGCACCAGAGTTTGGATGGAGCAACTTGATCGAGATGCAGCAGATTTAATGCTTATAAATTCACAGGGGCAGAAGAAAAGGTCGCCCAGCCCAGCCGGCTTTTTTTTTATATACTTACAGCCGGCCAGCTTGAAGGTGTTGGACGAAGAACCGAGAACGCAGCTGCTGAATGGCACCATGGTCGCTTGCATGTTAGCTCACCTCCGTCAGTGCCACAGATGGTTGACTTCTCCTGATCGATCGTGGTGCCGATGGATTTGATCCGATCTTTGGTTGACTGAGCAGGTGCAAGCTAAGATCAGAAACCATCCTAAACTGATTGGTAATCTTCTACGGAATTAAATCTTGCACGTTCTAAGCACGCATCATGATCCTCACCCGAAAAAAAGTATGAATTGACCATCGTACTAATCTGTTAGACTGTAGACGCTGGCAAAAAAAGGGCACCGTGATCTACTTAATAATGATGGACATTTATACACAAAAATCTTGTATATAATTTGCTTTCTACTAGTGAGAAGGTAAAGACTGTAGACGCTGGCAAAAAAGGGGCACCGTGATCCACTTAATAATTGATGGACATTTATACACAAAAATCTTGTATATAATTTGCCAAACTCGGTTGGTTGTCAAACAGTAAAGAAAAAAAATACACAACCAACTGTACTCACGACACTATAATCTTCGAATATTCAGAATGACGTTCTATGTTGGTTGTCAAACAGAATGATGCTCTATGAATATTTCTTTTGGCAAGGCGCGTGGCATAGAATCAGTCAATCAGCTCTGACGTCGATATGAAGTCAGCTCATAGGAAAGAGAGGAAAGAAACTGACACAGAAATGCTCTTTTCGAACTACGCATCTGGCAGCAATGTGTGAGGTAACACAGAAGTGCATTGAAAGTTTTGCGGCACGGAGTGATCGTAGGAACCGGGGTTGACAACCGAGTTTGACTGATTCAGCCCTTTGAATAAAAGATTGAATGAAACAAGGAACCAACTCCGTGGGCCGTGGACTTTGCAGCTTGCACGGTTTTCCGAAACGGTGCCTCGAAGAATTATTCTATGTGGTCACTTAACTACTCACCAGCTCACCGTTGTACCAGATGTTGAAATGTGTGACATGGTAGTACAAGTATATATAGAACAGGTGAGCAGGTTTGTGATGTGGATCGTGCGATTATTAAGTGGAATCTAACAGAGTAATCTAACAGATTCCGTAAAGATGGCTAGTGAGGTAGGCTAGCTAAAAATAGCTAGCGAATGAGGTGGGATAGAGAGCCACTAAATTTGGAGAATCATTTACGGAGTCTGTTGGAAACGTTTTTTCTTAAACAATAGCTAAATTTAACTTTAGAAAACGATTTGGCTAGTCTCTTGGAGTTTTTCTTAGGTTCGTCTCGCGAAATAGACATGACTTAGAGCATCTCCAAGAGATTAGCTAAAAAGACTAGTCAAATTTACTGATTTAGCTACTCTCAAGAATAGATTTGACTAACAGATAACAGAGTAATCCAACAGATTCTGTAAAGATGGCCAGTGAGGTAGGCTAGCTAAAAATGGCTAGCGAATGAGGTGGGATAGAGAGCCATTAAATTTGGAGAGTCATTTACACAGTCTGTTGGAAACTTTTTTCTCTAACAATAGCTAAATTTAACTTTAGAAAATGATTTGACTAGTCTCTTGGAGATGCTCTTATATAATTAGTTTATATTGAATACATCTAATTATCACTTATTTAAAATGCTTAACTTTAGCACCTGGATTCAAACACCACGTAAAAACTAGCACAAGTATTGCTTTTGCTTCTTTTTGCTGATATTAGAACCTTCATGCAAAAGAGAACATGATATTATCCGTATTATCCCAATAGAGGCATCGTATCACTCTTTTTTAGCAGGACATCGTACCACTCGATCAACTAGAAAAGATAAAAGCAATTTAAAACAAACTTCAATGTAAAAAAAGGCCCAGCACGTCGAACTTTTCGATCGAGCCATCCCACTAAAAGTCCGTAGTCAGCCCAAAAATACAGATCTTGACGGCCGAGGGCGAGCTCGTGGTCACGACCATCTTCTTGCAGGGCCTCAACCGCGCCGGCTCCTTTCCCGCCACTGCGCTTTGCCGCCTCGGCTCCATCGCCCGCTGCAGGTCGGCCCCGACGCGCTCGCCGACCTCCCGAACCTCCTTTACCTCAACCTTACCAGCAACAACTTCACCGGTGCGAGCGGGGACGGCGGCCGAGCGGGAGCAGCGGGGGCGGTGGGGCGGTTAGGCACGCGGGCCCCGTGCCACCATGGCGGGGCGGCGGAGGGGTCAACGAAGGGCGACGGCGGCGCGCGAGCGGAGGAACGGGAAAGAGGAAGAAAGGAGAGAGGGAGCGCGCGGATCCCACCACGGGGATGATCAGGCGTCACTATTTGCGGCCGTCGCATGTACAACAGAGCTGATGCTATGCAGATGTTTTTAGAGCAAGTATTATGAGGCCACCTAAGCAGGCTGAATGACTGCACACGTCACAAAAATCCCTGCTGGCAGAGAGAGAAATGGAGAGAGAGAGGGCATCGGGCGTTTTGTACATCGCCGGCTGAATCGCTAGGATCGAGGCAAGCTAACCAGAAGATAGTGGACACATACATGTATTTAATATTTAAATCTTTAATAGAGGCAAGCTAACAGCCGGCTTAATAGTCACCTCATTATACGAGTCGGCTGCTGGGATGGCTAACAGTGACATGGCGTTAGGATACAGCCGGCTGCTGGCTGTTTTATGAGACGGAGTGAGAAACAGGAGAGAGACCAGAGCCGTCGTCTCGTGACTCGTGAGATCGTGCTCCGAGGCTTGTCGTTGCCTTCGTCTAGCGCTGTACGCCCGCGTTCCCACTCGTCGTCGACCTCCCGATCTACTGCGGCAACGGTGTTTTGGCGCGTTTTGGGTGGAGTGGATACATGGTTGCGGCTCCACTGAGCAAGCGGCGGAACGGAGTCTTAACCGCAGAGCGGCGCAGCCTCAACCGGTCCCTGCTCGCGCAGCCTACGCCAGCGGCAAGCTTGCCCCCTCGGAGCTCCTACGTCCCCACGGTGCTCATCGACCGGGCTGCCCGAGTTACCGCCCCCGATTCAGCAGCAGCAGGCGCCGGTGGTCGTCGAGGTGGACTATTTGCTGGTTGTCAGTGGGAGAGTCACCGCTCGGCATCCGCCAGGACGTTGACAAGACAAGATTTGAGGGACTCTATCACCGGCCCGCTGCCATCCGTCAACGTATATGCTCACCATGTGTGTTCGTTGATATGCTTTGCAGCAATTTGCTCTAGTGTCCTGACGTCTGAACGTCGGCTCTGAATCTTGTAGCACTCTAAACTTGAATGAAATTGAATGGTTGTGATCTTATTTGTTTCTGAACCTCAGCTCCGCACGCTAATCACAGTTCACAAGTGATTCTTGACATTTTGAGTTACTGTGTAAACATGTAATTTCTTCTCCGGGATATTACAAGATCAATATCATTGATTCGTTGATTGTTGGCTTGCTGCCACCACATGGACTATGAGGAAGCATAGCATCAGAGGTTCAGAGTATTTGTTTGTTGGTGCAACGTGCATATCTATTGATACAAATTATATTATATTTGTGTTAAGAATTTCATTGACTAATTTTGATTCACGGTGTATTCTCTCAAACAAGTCACAAAATAGCATACAAAGATCAAATGTATGCTTGATCACTATGATTAATACGTCCATATTTAAATTAATTAGTTTGCAGACAACTTAATAGACAACCACTGTACAAGCTGTCTTTGTTGTTATCTTTACGTGACGTATAGACAGTTGTACATGCCCTTAATCCTGATGTGCTTATCTACCCTTGCTTTTCTTGTCGTTTCTGCCGTCGCCTCTTCCCCCGCCGTGCCTACCACCGCCCACGAACCTTATTACTCATGTGTGCCTGCCGTTGCAGACCATGGCATGCCGCCGTTGAAGCCATGCCCCATCGCAACGTTTGCTCCCACTGTGAACGCCGCCATGGGCTGCCACAGCCGTGATGGTTGCTCATGTTATGAGTGCCACATGTGCCATTTCTGTTGACGCATGTCGTTCCTACTAGATCTATGTGCCATGATTGTTGCTTCTGTGTGTCGCCATTGTCATCACAGAAGAAGGAATAATAATTTTTTAATATTGAATCTATTCTCATAAAATATTGAAATAGGTTGTGAAATACATTGAATATAGTATTTTTCAAAATACTAATTGATATTGAATATACTATTTTTAAATATTAATATGCTATTTAGAAAATGTTGAATACGATATTTTTCAAATATTTGATGCTTTTTTTAGCGCCCTACATGGCTAGCACTCCCTCCGTCCTATAATACAAAACTCATGGCTTTTATTATAAATACACAACTTTGTGGACAAAAGAGATAGAGCTCTAAGGGAATAACCAGCACCGTTAAATATAGATCACACGATTTAAATAACAATTGCTAAGGTACTACCTTCGCTGGCCACTGAAGGCGCCGCGTTTCATAAGTATAGAAATAGAAATGGCACAGGCGCATTTCCATGAGGTAAAACCGCCTCACGATTTTCCGTTAAGAAGAAAAATCTTCTCCGGATCTAGAAAAACTCCTGAACCTTGGACAGTGGTAAGGAGGAGGCAGCTCATGGCGGCGAGGGCGAGCTCGTGGCGGCTGAGGGCGAGCTCGTGGTCACGACCATCTTCTTGCGGGGCCTCAACCACGCCGGCTCCTTCCCCGCCGCCGCGCTCTGCCGCCTCGGCTCCATCGCCCGCTGTGGGTCGGCCCCGACACCTCCTGAACCTCCTTTACCTCAACCTCACTAGCAACAACTTCATCGGCGCGAGCAGGGACGGCGGCCGAGCGGGAGCAGCGGGGCGGGGCGAGCGGGGGCGGTTAGGCGCATGGGCCCCGTGCCACCATGGCGGGGCGGCGGAGGGGTCGACGAAGGGCGACGGCGGCGCGCGAGCGGAGGAACGGGAGAGAGAGGAAGAAAGGAGAGAGGGAGCGCGCGGGTCCCACCACGGGGATGATTAGGCGTCACGTCGGTCTATACCACGGTCAAATCATTGACTAAACTGGGTTAGAATGATAAACACACGGTTTTAGAACATGAATGACCAAAGATTTCTGGTTTTACACGTTCAGGATGAAAAACGTATAGCGATTAAACGTGAAGGACGTAAAATGGACTTTTCCCTGTGACTCTCACTTGCCAAAAAGGACCAATACTAAAAGCCCGTCGTAGACCCAAGTCAGTCCAAAAACGACGATCTTGGGTTGGGCCAAGATAATGCCTTGTGTCGCAGGAAGCGCCTCTAGGAACCAACCCGACCGCCGCCGCCGCATTCCCCGCAGCATCAGGCGCAGCCGGCGGCAGTGCGGCACCGCAGCGTCGTCTCCTCCTCCTCCTCCTCGCGTCGTGCGCAGATGGGCGTGGAACCGGCGCAACCGACCCCTGCAGCGGCCGCGGCAACCACCGCCGAGCAGGCTCAGGATCTCATCGACGTAAGCCCCAACCCCGAACCCCAACATCTCCGCCGCCTTTCAGTCTTCACCGCCGAGTTCTATTTCCCCTTGTTCATATGCGATATTGTATAAACTGAGGTGGATGCTTGGCTCCGTTAACTTGCCAGGCCGCTAGGTACGATGACTTGGAGGACGTTGTCACCCTGTTCTCCGCTGGTGTTTCGCTGGACTCAACAGATTCGCAAGGCCGGACAGGTTTCGTTCGTTTCTACGAATTCGTCCACTGCTTGAAGTGCTATTACTTTGCTGTTTAGAATTTTTGTTATAGTTTTATCATGTCTGTATAGAACAAACTGTCAAACTAGCATGCACATATGTTTGGTGAATAACAACCATATGAGAAGTTAGTAATAATTGCTGTGCAGTCTATGTTAAATTGTTAATTGTTGTGCAGTCTATGTTAAATTGTCAATTGATTGTGGTCTATGTTAAATTGTTAATTGGTTGCGGTCTATGTTAAATTGTTAATTGATGTGCGGTCTATGTTAAATTGTTAATTGATGTGCAGTTGATCTTTGGTTGATGATATCATCAGTGTATGTGTCAATGAGCCATTTTGCCTATTTTTGTGCTCCTATTTAGTGACTCGATCTTTTAAGCTGTGTGAAAGTAGTTAAACTTCATCTGAAGCCGCTGAGGAGCTCACAGACTTGATAACTGGTTTTCATTAAAGCTTATTGTTGAATTCTTATTCTCTTGGGCCTTTAACTAACCTTTTTCCCATTACTGTCAGCTCTTCATATGGCTTCTGCCAATGGCCATCTTGCTGTGGTGGAATACTTGATTCAAAATGGAGCGGTAAGAAAGCTACTTTGTACCAGATTCAATGTCACCGTTTCATGATTTTTTTTCAACTGAAGCTAATCCCCTTTGTAGTCTGTACTCCTTTCCCATTAGAGAAAGGCTAAGCTAACTTCTATTAGAAGTCAATTGAGGCCCTTTTAATTTTGCTGGATTACCAGCTAACCAAAAGATCCACTGATCAAACTAGCCTGAATAGAAAATAAGCCTATTACAGACAACGGGCACGTTTACCACAAGCAAAGCCTGAACCTTATGAATTTGCATATTTTTTGGGGGGGTTTAGCCTGATAAGTTCTGTTTGTGACTGCATAACCGAAATGCAGAATGTTAATGCCACAAACTTGGAGAAGAACACACCTCTCCACTGGGCGTGCCTCAATGGACATATAGAGGTAAATTAGTTGTTTTTTCAGCTTTGCTTCCTTGTACTGATTAAGTAGTTACTGATACAGCTGCTTCTGAAAATTACTGACCTAGGTAATCAAGGTTTTAATATCTGCTGGTGCTAGTGTGAGTGCCCTGAACAGGTATGTTCAGTCTAAATGACTGTCTCAAGAAGGGACATCGTCAGGAGCACATTTTCCATCACTGTATGTGTATTTAGCTGATCAATGATTGCGCTTTTTATGGCATGATTTGTGTTCTGCAGCCATGAGAAAACCCCAATGGATGAAGCAGTGACAAAGGGCAAGATGGATGTGATTGATGCAATCGGTGCAGCAGTATCTCAAGCCGAGCTTGATGGTGTTACTGTCTCCTAAAAGGACTTGTGTACCTGGAGCTATGAATGACTTGCAACCTTGTTCTTATCTCTCAGTAGTTCTGTCCATGTCACTTGCGATCCTGATGGGCCATTATCTAGGCAATACGATATTGCGGTCTTTGCTGTGAGTTGAAATTATCATCAGTGTCGGCAATCGCCTGTTAGTGTCAGTGACACGAGACCATGGAAGGCGAATCTGTCGTTATAAACCTGATGTGCAGACGTGAAAGAAATGGATTTTTCTCCTATGAATGATGCTGTAAGAGTCTTGCTTGTTCTGCTAGACTACCTCCGTTTTCCTTGGAGTTCCTTGGGTCCAGCTGCGGTGAATGTAACCTGCATCTCCCCTGTTGATTTCAACTCTTGAAATGCGATAGCATATCGCTGTATGGGTGTTGTTTTCTTGGTGAAACTGCAATGATGCACTTTCTCCACTTGGTTATTATTGGATGGATGGATAACACCTGCTTTGTTTGGACTTTGGACCATGGCCACACCACTTTGGGCCTCTCTCTGAACGAAAGCACAGTGTCACAGAGCCCACTTCGCCCAGTTGCGACGACCTGTAACTGTGTCAGTGCAATCTGACAAATCTCTCACCCTGGCCGACGACGATCCAGACGATGATGCCTACTGGTGCGTCGTTGCATGATCCTTTCTGCCGTGACAAACCAAACCCCCATTGCCATCGCCAGGCCCGTCCAATGGGCCCAGCGGCGACGTACCATTCACGCCACGGATTTCACCACCGGTAGGTCGAAGCCAGCTTTATAAATAAAACATAAAAGAAATATTGAGATTACCAGTTTATAATGAAACATAAATCCGCGAGCGGACCCAACACCAACCCGTCTGCAACGAGACCCTCCGGGTCACGAGGTCAAGCAAGTATTCAGCTCGCTCTCATGATTCTGCTCACTGACCGTGAACACCTGAGTGAAAATCATGACGCACACGCGTCGCTGTCCGCGCGGTCAGTCTCGCGGGTTCGATCAGGAATTCAGGAGCTTCTAGCAAAAGCAACGGCATTAATTAATTAATCAAGACCCCATCCGCCTCCATCTCTGCAGCGGCGTGCCGACTTGGCATCAACGGCGTGGCCGGCGGGGCGGGCGCGGCGTGAAGCGCACGAGGCCGCCGCCGCCGCCGCCGCCATGGTTACTCTACTCCGAGATCCGGGGCATGCATCAATGCAAGCTAGAGACGAGGAGATCTAGAGCACGGTAGCGAGAATTAATGGCACGGATGGCCCGTGAGTAGGTATAGAAGTATAGTAGCAGCACGATGTAAATACGGTGTGCGTACAACTAGTATAGAATGCTCGAGGTACAGTACAAGCAGCCGCGCCCTCCGTGCGACGGCAAGGGCGCCGCTTTAATGCCGGGCGCGTCGCCGGGTGCGGAGACGAAGGCGAGTGATGGCATGGGGGATGGACGGCGACGCTGCCTGCCTGTGAGCAGAACACTTGAGCCAGTGAGCAGTGGTGTCATGGTGCTAGGCGCTAGGAGCTTCCCTTCCCTGCTTTGACATCTCTGCCCGGATCACTGGATCGCGATGGGCGTGCGCGCGGCCGCATTGAATTGGATCAGCCCGGGGTTTCACAGGAAACAGTTGAGCTGATTTACATTTTACATAGCCGCACAATTTTCATTTTCAAAAAAAAAAAGATTTACATAGCCGCACGCAGCGCGGTCACGATCGGCTATTGCAGTCTTGCAGACATGGATTGACATCTTCTCTGCGAATAGTAACCATATAGTAGCGAAATTGTTACTGCTTCTCATGCTGTAGGTTGAACAGCAAAAGTTACAGGTTTGCACGGCGGCCTTGAAGCATGTTTTTTTTTCCAGCTTTACAGGTCAACGATGTCCTGGGTTCAGGAGATATTGTAGGTTAAGTACATGCCATTACTGCTGACCGTGAAAGATCCAAGCGCTGGATCATTGCAGCTGACAGCCATCCATTCATATGCATCTCTACGTACCAGCTAGACTACCACCACATATGGGGTACTAGAGCAGGCTATCTTTGGGTATAGCTTAACGTTGCAGTAATTGTATGCGGGCACCTCCACTGCAGCCAGCTCATCTCTTTCTAGTTCTAGCGCCTACTAGCCTGCACGTTTTTGTTACTGTCAGTGGTAGAAGCCCAGAGCGAGCCTCATGCAGCAGATCGAAGAAAGCTGCGTCGTCCAACTGTGTGAGATGCGCAACACTTGATGGCGCGTATAGTACGCCGTACATCGCCGTAACTAGTGCACAGTACACTCGCCGCTAGTAGTGTAGCATACACCTCTACAATTCCTGTACATACATGTAGTACACTCAATGCGTATGCGTGCAGGTAATTAGTCATGGTCGGCTAAACAGTATCATCAGCTTGACGGCTGTCTCGTCTATCTTAGGCCGGTGAGCTAGCATGACGTCCCAGAGAGTGATCACACAGCAGCGGCCTCGCTCACTAGCGCCGCGCAGGCATAGCTACTCCTCCGTCAGGTTCAATATTAAAAGTCGTTTAGAACAGCGACGCAATCGTCAAACCACAACTTTGACTTCTCTTTTTATAAAAATATTTCTTGAAAAGTTATATATGTATATTTTTATGAAAATAATTTTTAAGATCAATTTATTTATATAATTTTTACATTTCTAAACTAAATGTTATTTATAATTATTTTTCTTAATGTTGACTAAAATTTTATCCGAAACGACTTCTTATATTGAACTGGAGGGAGCTACCGATGGGTGAGACGAAGGTGATCGCAGTCACCGTGGTGCCGCCTGTGCCCCGAAGAAGGCCGGAGAGTTTGCACGCAGCTAGGCGGCGGCAGGGACATGTCACGTTGATCGCCGTTGACGTCGTCGATCGCGAGCGGCGGGGGACCACAGACACGGGGGGAGCAGCCGCGTAACTCCGCCTCGTACGAACACGGCGACGCGCCACGTTATGGGCCGGCGACAGCGCGGGCCCGCCCGGTCGGACGGATGAGCCAGCCAGCGCCGGCGCTCCAGGCCGGCCGGCGGCCGCCGTCCTCATCCTCGTCGTCGTCGTCGTGGTGGTGTTGGCGAATGGCGATGGATACATGCATCTCCTATAGTATAGGCTATGGAATCACTCTCCCTCCTACTCCCTGCGTCCTGCGAGGCTGGCTGCGACAGGCAAGCTTTCGGCCGGGCTTCGAGGCACAGGGTCGATCGCGTGGGCACGCCCTGTACGCTGATCCGCTCGGTTTCGATTTCAATGGGGCACTGTCGCGTAGACACTGACAGATGCATGCATGTACTTAGTGGTACACATGTAGACAGAGCAGAGGGATCGAAGAGAACAATGCTTCCATTTCCCCGGACGATATATTTGCTCCAACACGGCAACAAACACCACCACCACCACCTGAAAACACTGTTGGATATATACCGCCTGAAAACGGGATCGAGACCTCTCTCTCTCTCTCTCTCTCTCTCTCTCTCTCTCTCTCTCTCTCTCTCTCTCTCTGGTCTGTGGACTGCGGTGTGCAATGTGCATGCACGAACACCGTGCAAAAGCATCAAGGGATGGGGCCCTTGGACGACGGCCGGCCAGTACGTGTACGACGAGCGCATGCATTGTTCCGATCGACTCCAAGCGAGCCCTAGCTAGCACAGCGAGCGCACGCGGCGGCCTTGGGCTTTCATCATTTTTACATGTCCGTGCTTCCGTGCAGCTGCCTGCCTGCACCCGAGCGAATTATTATTATCACCCCGGCCGCCATGCATATGACTATGATCCATCCACTCGCTCCATCGGCGCCTCTCTTTTACGCGTTATTATTGCGGCTTTTGCCTTTACAGCATCATCCATGGAAGCACGTACACTGCCGCCTCATCCCGTAACAGTGCTTACGTGGTAAAGCAGCTAGGGGCCGGCCGGATGGGCAGTTGATTCTTAATTGGCTCTTACAGCCTCCCCGGAATTAGCTAGGCAGGAGTTTTTAACTGCACTCCTGCCGTCGAGCGAGTCACATCAGTCATCCATCTTACTACAATTCAAGATGACTTTGATCATTAGAATAATATGCACTGGCGGAGCCACGTTGAGACCAATTCTGAAGAAGCGAACAGCCCAGCCAGCTCTACTGCATGTTCTGCCTGACCAATTGCAAATTTGCATGACTGCAGCCTACATACATTTATGTCCGAGCACTTACAAATTTGCATGGATACAGACGTACATACACTCACATCCGTAGTTTGATTCTAATTATTCTCCTGATTAGATTTGTTTTTTAAGGCTGCATGTTCGGTTAACATAACAATTAATATAGCATATGTCACATGAGTTGTGTAGCTGTTTTTTTATCAAAAATTGTGTAACTATTGAGATTGGTATGAAATTGCCCCCCCCCCCCCTGACTCCAATCCTAGCTCCGCCACTGGTAATATGTAAAATGTATATAGGCCGCCGACAATGAAAGATTTGACGTTTATTAGATTTATTTTGTCATGAAAAAGTCATACAAATAACTATTTAAAAATCTCGAAAAATCATGAATATGTAAAAGATTACTTTGGTCATTAATATGTTAAATTTATATGGGACGACAATGAAAGATTGGCGTTATTAGAATCTATTATTAAAAAAGGATACAATCATTTGAGAGTATGCATGGATCCTTTTCATTTCACGGTTCAAAATAAATCCCCACCCAAAAAAAATGACGACAAGATTTTCTGGTACCATTGAAGTTGATCAATCGTGAAGGGTTCTAAATAGACAGCTATCTTCTTTTTTTTTGCGAAGTTGCAAAGACTACTGTGATTTAAAACCCACAAAATTAAAAGTTCGAGTTAAACTTTATTTTGTGGGAAATTATATCTGGCTCAAGGGTCGGGAAGAAAGGGATGCAAAATAATTCAAAGTATAGTCTCGGGACGACTTGGCAGAACGGCATGAGAAAATGAGGTCCAGCAGCTTCAACAAGAAGGTGGTTGAGGAACAAACTTCCTGTCGGGTGGTCTGTTCTGCGGTTCCAAATCCTCCGAGTGTCTCGGTCTTGCCGGACTGTTGACTGCGAACGTACGTGGGATCCATAACCAAGGTCTAATCTATCAGTATATGTAGCACAGCAATTGTTTAGTACTAGTACTAGTATATATTATTATTTACTCGAACGACCTCAAAAGTGAAGTCTTTGTGCTTGTCTGATTGTCTTATTGTAGCACATTCGTTGCGTAATCAGGGGGTCCAATTTTGATATTTCGAAACAGACAGCCACAAGATAACATTTACATTCGTTGTCACCCGTTGAAGTGACACGAGTTCCTATCGGCAGTGTACAAGAAGTGTGTTCGTGCAAGCAACGAGCACAGTGTCTCAACCTTGCATACGATAAGAGGAGTCGTTGTCATTCAGATGGAGTCGATTTTTGTCTGAAGCTTGCTTATACGATTTCCAACGTGGTCATGTATGTCGTCTTTATCCCCCGCTTTGAGCAAGCAGCGCCACTTGAAAAGGTTGAAAGTACTCATCTAGTCACAAATACCATGGACCATATGATCGAAAAGCTAGCTGTTGTATGATTTTGGGATTGACATGACATGAATTTGTATGGTTCAACTTAGACTGAATGTTTCAGACAGATTTCCGACATGATAATAGCCCAAGATTATTATTAGTATGTTTAATTATGCGCCAACAAATAATTTGGTTTGGTGGCCCCCAAACAGTCAGTGGTGCTCACTAGTCACTACCATAACAATATCCCCAACTCGATCAATTCCTCATTATACCCATTCTTACCTGTCGAGTTTCTATTGCTTCGCTTTTAATTTTAAGTAGGAGGAAGCACGGCATGCCACAAGTTGGGAGCTAGCTTGGCAGGGTGGTAGGGAGGGTGTCATCTAGGCCCCAGCAAATCCTAACGAGTGGAAGGAACCCCACAAGAGGAAGCAACCAACAAGAAGGAGCAACATCAGCTGCTAATCTCCCATCTTTTCAGCACTAATGTGGATAGATGGGGCAAGGGCATCCACATGCATGGGGTCTGAATGACCCAATTAGCCCCTAAACCAGAGAGTTCTTAAGATACTAAACCACCACACATGCTGGCCAAGTACCCTAGCTCCCTTGGCCATGATCATGACCCTAGTGTGTGCTTTGTTGGCCATCAGCTCAGCCCCTGGGGTCCACAGGCCACCACAATGTAAAAATTGCTAGTGTCTGCATCGTCTCATGCTCTATCCATCACTCACATATTTGACATGCATGGTACACTCAAAGTTAGGTGGTGAAGGTGATAAAAAAAAATCTGAATAATCCAAGTGGAGAGATTTGAGGTTTCATCACTCTAGAAAGGAAAAAAAGAGGTCTGGAGCAAGATGATTTGATGGCGCCTTTTAGGACCACGGTCTCCTCAGGATTGCATGCTTTCTACTCCAATGAGATAAGAGCTGTTGTTTTTTAAAGAGAGAGAGATAGGAGTTGGGGCTGGTTTGGTGTGGTGGTGCAATACGCCGATACCATCCGTCACATATTCACATGCTTGCTAATTCCCATGAACCCTATCTGTCGGCCTGGTGCAGACGCAACGCAACAACGCAAGTGATGGGCGCTCTCTCTCTCTCAAAAAACATTTTTTTTAAAAAAAGAAGAAGCTGCAATCTTCCTTCGTGGATCGCCTGACTGACGTAACGGTCGTGTAACCGTCGGCGACAAGGTTAAGGCCCTGCCATTTGTCAATCTGTCAGGTGAGCACAACGCGCCACCGGACCATCGATCGATTGGCCACAGTTTGGTGAGATTAAGCCCTTGTTTAGTTTTAAAGTTTGGGTGTTTAAACTTTGGAGTTTGGTAACACTGTAACATTTTATCTGTATTTATAAATAATTGTTCAAACATTAATTAATTAGATTCAAAATGTTCGTCTCGTAAAGTACAACAAAACTACGTAATTAGTTTTTGATTTCATCTACATTTAATACTTCATATATGTGCCGATATTTTAATGTGATGAAAATCTTCTTTTTGCATATTAGAATTTGGGGGTGAAATTTGAGAAGTAAACAAGTCCTACTGTTATCACCGATACTGATACTACACTGATACTTACTGACAGGCCTTTCTTGGCAGCGGCGACGGCTAGCTAGCTGCTGCAGAACCGTACGGGCACGGATGGCGTCGCTCTCGCGGCCGCGGTGGCTGACGCCGATGGCCATGGATGGGGGGTGCCAGTCATGTGGGGGAGAGGAGGAGAAGGCCAGGCAGGGCCATGGATGGACGGGGTGGGGGCGGACGGGGACAGGGGATTGCGGCGTGGCGGCGGCAGGGTGCCCCGGGCCTTGAGGGCTCGTGACGGCGACCGCCCACCCCGTCGCGTTGCTGCTGCTGCTGCTACTGTTTGTTTCGATGTCCCGTGCACTGGCCGCGTGGTCGATGTCTCTGCTCTGCTGGGAATGGGATGCAGGCTGACTCTGAAGACGGCTGGGCGGCAGTTCCGGGAGTTGGGTTGGCTCTTGCGGGCAACGGTCAGGTAATCTTGGGGGCCACACGGTTTGACACCCCCCCATCCCGGTGGCGCTCCACGTGGACTTCGTTGAAATAAAACCCCAGCCGCCTGAAAGTAATGGAGTCTGAACCCATCCACACGGCCGACGGACGGACTGGCCGAACTTGAGAGCAGAGGACGAGAGCGCCTGCTGTCTCGCGGGCTGTCTCGGAACCCGTCCTGGAAAGAAGGAACTGGTTTACCTGCTCGCGTACTACGTCCTTGCTTAAGATTTATCTCACGTCCTGTCCAGCCAAGCCAGTATCATGAACACTCAGCAACAGCTTATTACTACTCCTAATGGCGCCATCGAGATCGAGCTCTGCTGCCTGCTCGGTGTAGTGTAGGGCCGGCATTCCGTTCCAGCTGGGATCGATATATAATTGATCGACTTCTCTTTCTCCCGGCGAAATTATCACGGCCACGACGTACCCTCCGTCGCTCTGATTATCACGGGCCGTGTGCCGAGTAGCAGCTCACGTGCAGGCTCCCTCCCACCAGTCCATAGCCTTTCTAATGACGGCCGTTACTAGTGAATGAATCCAGCCTAATCGTAATCCACAACGCCACGATGCGCGTACTCGAGTGCCCCCGATCCGACGGTTGCGGCCGCTCCAATCACCTGACGAGCGCTGTATCTCCCGTTTGTTCTCGTTCACTTCGGGTTTGGGGTCGGGTCAGCGCTCCCTCTCCCCCCGTCCCGGCTAGTGGTGGTGGCCTCCTCGCTGCGGTCGGCGTCGTCGAGTCGGGCCATGAGCGGGTGGCTCATCGACAATACAAGTGTGCCGGGGGTGAAGCGTGGACGTCGCAGGCCCTACACGCATGCACACGCACCCATCGAATCGGAAAATGCAGTGCAACGACCCGTCAGGGTCTCTCCTCGCTCGCCCCTTTTCACTCACTCATATATATATATATATATATATATATATATATATATATATATATATATATATATATATATATATACATACATATATATATATATATATATATATAATATCCTCCTCGTCGTTTCTCGATCAGTAGTCCTGCTCGCTCGTATCATCTTTTTTCCACTTTTGTTTTTGGTGACACCGGCCGAGACGTACTGACGATGGGAACTCTCGCATACACTAGCTAGCTCTCCACTGAGCGATGATCGAGATCGTACTGGTACAGTACACAGCCCGGTGCACAGTGATTATTGGCTCCGGTTTTGGCTTTGGCGGTTGTGTGTTTACGCCTAGTGGAGTGGGGTTCCAAATCATGGCGATTAGGACGAGGGCCGGCGTGGTTTCGCTGCCGCATTGCACGCCCACTATGGCCAAATCCTCGGTCTCATCGTGTGCTAATGTGTGTTGCTGTGGAGTCGCTGTGCATGGTCCTGGGGATAACAACCACCGCTAAGGATATATATCATCCCAGGCATCATCGCCCTAATCCTGCTGCAGATTATTAGCACTAGCAGCAGCATCATGCATGTGCTTCGAGCTACCATGCCGTGTTGCACGACGCTTGCAGCTCAAGGATCTTCTTCCAACTCATCTTGCACGCCTGCGTTTGTTCCGTTATATATATAGGTATTGAGTCGCATGTAACAAGCAATGAATCTGTACAATAATAGGTAGCAGGAATGAAAGAAAAATTGTGAGTGGTCTCTGGCTAAATGACCGACCAATATATAGTCAGATCGTGAACGGATCCACCTTTGGTCGATCACGTCGATAAAAACTGCAACTGCTTCGACGATCGTCCTCAGAGTCGTGACGTGCATGACATTACTGTCGTTTTTCCTCTGCGCGTTCCATCACCGGCCAGATCAGACACGTCTTGCACACATTGATTCCATAGATTCATGCACAGTGAGTGATATCTTCACGGCTTGATCCGCCCTGCAGCATTCAGGGCACCAAGAACAAGACTGTACAAGTAGGATTTTTCATGTATCTGAGCAACAGACAGAAGAGAGATGCGAGATGCAGAAACAGAACGGGCACAACACTACAGCCGTGTAAAAAAAGCCAAGCAAGAACTGGTCAGTTGACCTCGCTTTGTGTCCTACATGTTTTTTTCGGTCCTTGGCCTTTTTGCCCCTAGCCCTGTCTGTGTGTCGCTTTGTACATTGGATGGATGGATGGGAGAAATACTACTGTTTATCTTACAGCATTAGCTCAGGGAGAACTGGGCAACTGGCCAAGTTTTGCACCGGCCAAGGAAAATGCTACAAGTGTGGAAGAAGCCAAACAAAAAGTGCTTCTTTTATTAGATGAAACAAATTAAAATAGTTTTATTCTGGCTACCTGCCAGCAGGTATTGTTAAGAAGTGGAGCGGGATCTGGTCACTTATTTGGCCGCACGACAATTGTTACCAGTTCCAGTGATCTGGTTTGTGGTACTGCTAATTACTTGGCCTAAATTGCCATTAAGTTACAAATCCGGCAGTGTACTGTCAGTGATCTTGAAGAACCATTAAGGAGAAATTGAAAATCGGTAGCAAATAGTTGACATACAGTATCAGAAACCATGCATGTAATAAGAGCCGGAGAGTAAACCGCGATTGTCGATATCATTGCAGGGAAGGTACCTAACCTCACTGTGAGAGGTCCATCTTCCAAACACACACTACATAAAAAACGTGTTCTTGCTGTAGGATTCTGAGTAACGTAATTGACAAAGCGATCAAAATTGTCAATGTTATTAGATTCATGGTGCACTTTTTCCTCCATTTGTTGGTCCATTTTCGTCGACCAGATCAGCATACATTGACGCCGAATATAGTACTCCTCCCAAACGTCGGTTTGAATTGAGTTTTTGCCAAATGTCAACCCAAGCCAAAGGAGAAAAAAATTCTCCGTTTTTTAAATGCTAAAGTTGGAGGACAGGAGGTACATGCCCTGCATGACAGAGGAACAACCAACAGCACGACTGATCCGATCTCGTTGAAGATTCACGTCTCCTTGTTCTGAATAGGGAGTATGCCACTTTAGTATCATTTAGATACCAGCTTTCCTTTTCCCCCTTCTCTGATTGAGCTTTACTAGGGGGCCACAAGATTTGATACATAAAGCAACAATTAGAAGCCTGTCATTAGTAGCGTTGCTCTCAACTATCCAGCTGGTTAGACGACCTACAAAGGTCAAAATACTAGGACCAAGCTAAAGCAATAGCATCACACAAGTTGCAGGCTTGCAGCTGCTTAAGACACCTGCAACTGCAATTTGCGATGCACCTGAAACTGAAAGACACATGCTGGTCCGGCAGGTGTGCAAAGATACAGTGACAAGACACCGGACCAGACCCAGTTGAAGCTATGGCGTAGGAAGGATGGCACTAGGCTGCTTGTAAGATGGTGAAGAGAGGAGGGTGTGTGGGCAGCTTGGAGGTTTTTGCCATTCCGGCAGATACTTTGCTGTGATACTGGTGAGGACCTGGGGCTCCTAGCCGGCCTAGGAGAAAGACTCGGAGCCCGCCACCTCGCAAACAGACAGGCCTCGTAAATTAAGCCAAAAAATGGTTAACTAGTTGGTTGGCGCTGCTAATTAAGCATAGGGACAGCGCTAGAACACAAATCTCTAGCCTTTTGACGGTGTAACTGAAAGGACAAGCACCGGCACAGTCAGATTAAAAAACCACCCAGACCCAGGTAAGTCGATAACCACTCATGCTCCAACACCCGAAACTGTCAAACACGAGGGGGAAATTTCCCCGCAAAAAAAAACAAAAGGGGAAAACCTTCATTGGATAACATCTCATGAGCATTTCTGGAAATCAGGCATCAGTTTTATATAAAAAATGATTGTCGACTTTGGAAACCTGGTATTATAACATTTTTTACAGGCTATTCAATCAGTCCTTTAAACCTTGCAACAAAATTTGGAACCTAGGTTAAATGGTTTCCAGAGCTGATTTGTTGGGAAATAACCTCACATCATAACACTCCTTTTTGCTGTTAACTAATACAAAGTGTAGCAGTAATTTATACCAGTTAGTGAGGTATTGATGTGTGGATGAGCGCACAACTTAGCACATCTAGAGAAAAATTCAAATAAAGATATACAAAACTCAGAATCAAAAGTTTTCAAAATTTTGAATAGTTTGGATATTGCGTATGCAACTCTTGAGAGGGTTGAGACCCCAAAACTTCGGTCTGAGAGTTAAATTCCCGAATTTCGACTCTCAACTCAACTATCAAACATCAGTTAACATGTGCCAACTTTCAACCATAAGTTCTATCTTCTCCATATATATAATTTTCGAGTTTTCATTCGAACCATATATATTGACAATGACTTCTCTAAATGTAGAAGTGACATCACCAAAGCATCCAATGGTACAACTCAGATGTGCGTTGATATGAGAGAAGGCTAGTGACAAATACAGATGGAATGAAGCTTTCCAATTACCCGAAGTGGAGAGACTTCTAGTGTTAGACAAATTGCCAGTGTGTCTTGAGTGAATGGTCTTGGGGTTGTGCATATATGACAATTAGATAATATATTCACCGTCAGTATAAGGCGATCGCAATACACAGGAACAGAAAAAGCAAGCCTTCCTGGAGAGTTTGAAATTTGTTTGAATTCAGAGTCTAAACTTTCAAAAGTATAATCTCAATTCTCAAAATTACTGTATAAAAATCTTGTTTTTTTAGAAAAAGAAGCAAACTACCAGGGTTGCCTTCATCTTCTCCCATCAGTCCACCAGACCACCACCACCCCTCCTCTCCTCCATTCTTCCTCTTTCACCCTTCCTCTGTTCCCCCACCTCCTGCCCGCCCCCAAAATACCCCCGTTTCTTTCCTTCCTTGCTTTCCTACCATCTCGCTCGCTTGCGTGTCCCCGTCCATCCCTCACCATTTCCCCCCTCTTTCCCCAACAATGCCGCCGTGGAGGCAGCGCGCGCGCGGCCTCCGGCGGTGCTAGATCCGCGGTCAAGCACAGCGACGCGCGCCGAGCCAAGGTACCGGGCGGGGCGGGGACCTCGGGCGGCGGCGGCGAAGGAGAAGGCGTGGCCGCCGCGACAGGCGGGGGCGTCCAATGCACGAGCACACCCGCGTTAGGGCGTGGGAGGCCACCGTGCGCAAGTTGCAGCATCCCCAGCCCGTGGGCCGGCGCCGGGTGTCCCCGATGTCGGCCGCCGACGACTCCGAGACGGCGTCCTCCTCGGCGTCGTCCTCGTCGGCCGGCGGCGACGACGGCGGCGAGCACGTCCACGGGTACGTCGAGCGCGGCCTCCCCAACGGCGACTTCTACACGGGGCAGTGGCGCCGCGGCGCGCCGCACGGGGCGGGGAAGTACCTGTGGACGGACGGGTGCATGTACGAGGGGGAGTGGCGGCACGGGAAGGCCACAGGCCGGGGCAAGTTCTCGTGGCCGTCGGGCGCCACCTACGAGGGCGAGTTCAAGGACGGGTTCATGGACGGCTTCGGCACCTACACCGGCGCCGCCGGGGACACCTACCGGGGGTCCTGGTCCATGAACCTCAAGCACGGCAACGGCAACAAGAGCTACGCCAACGGGGACCAGTACGACGGCGAGTGGCGCGCGGGGCTGCAGGACGGCGCCGGCCGCTACACCTGGCGCAACGGCACCGAATACACGGGGCAGTGGCGCGCGGGGCTCATCCACGGCCGCGGCGCGCTCGTCTGGTCCAACGGCAACCGCTACGACGGCGGGTGGGAGGACGGCTGCCCGCGCGGCCAGGGAACCTTCCGCTGGGCCGACGGCAGCGTCTACGTCGGTTACTGGACTCGCGACAGCCCCACCGGCATTGTCCAGCAGAAGGGAGTCTACTACCCGTCCCCGGCGGCGTCTTCCCCGACGGCGCGCGATCCCCGCGACGTGTTCGCGAGGGACCTGCCGGCCTTCACGGGCGCCGGCTCCAACTCGGCGTCCCCGCGCAAGTCGCGGACATCGTCGGGGAACAGGATGGCCAACGGGCGGGCGAGCTCGGTGTCCGGGCTGAGCAACAGCTCCGGCGGCGACAGGAAGTACGACAAGATTTGCATTTGGGAATCTGACGGCGACATCACGTGCGACATTGTGGACGGGCTTGCCTTGGGGGACGAGGCGGTAGCCGCGCGGAGGAGCGTGAGGACGGACGACGGTGGTGACGACCGGGGGCTGCCGCCGCCCTCGCCGGCGCCGCACATCACCCAGTGGGTGCCTCCGCGGGAGGCGAAGCGGCAAGGGGAGACCATTGCCAAGGGTCACAAGCACTACGAGCTCATGCTAAACTTGCAGCTCGGGATCAGGTGCGACAAGTTCGTTTGCCTTCAATGTCTGAATTTTTTTGGGCTGCACAGTTGTGAGATTTGAGTATGCTACTTTGATATCACACAGTGACAGAATTCGCATTGAATCTTATTGATGCCTTTGCTGATTGAGATCTTCTAATTTGGGAATATCGACATCTGAATCATCAAAAGAGTCTGATTCAGGTTGTGAACTAGTTCAGAAGTAGTGGTTAATCTGATTTTGGTTTGCTATTCCGTTAAGGCCTCACCCTTCTATGTGCAAGTTTTCCACCATAAGACGATATGCTGTAAATCTTTTGCCATTCACGTTTCCCCATAGTTGATTGAATTCATTCTCTTGCCTTAATATTCAAATCTGGACACAGGCATGCAGTGGGGAAGCAAGGACCGATTGTGCTTGATCTGAAATCGTCGGCTTTTGATCCAAAGGAGAAAGTATGGACAAAGTTCCCTCCTGAAGGCTCAAAACACACCCCTCCACACAATTCTTGTGACTTCAGATGGAAGGATTACTGCCCGCAGGTGTTCCGGTCGGTCTTCCCTCAATCGAGAGAAAGATATATGATCATCATGTAACATGTTCCTGTGTCATCATGCTCATCATCAGACCATTTGTTCTGAACTGAATTGCAGGACACTGCGCAAGCTGTTCAAGGTGGATGCTGCTGACTATATGTTATCCCTATGTGGAAATGAGGCTCTCCGGGAGCTTTCTTCTCCTGGCAAGAGTGGAAGCTTTTTCTACCTAACAAATGATGATCGGTACATGATAAAGACGATGAAGAAATCTGAAGTGAAGGTTCGTCCTTTGTTCTCCCTTTGTATATTTGTTTCTGATGCTTCATAGTAATGCCCCAAGTTTCAACCTGAAAACAAAATCTCTTGTTCACATTGCAGATGCTTCTGAAGATGCTCCCAGCTTATTACAATCATGTCCGGGCATTTGAGAATACTCTAGTAACCAAATTTTTTGGTCTACATTGTGTCAAGTTAGCTGGAGCAAATCAGAAGAAGGTTAGAGATGAATGTGGTTGTATAGTTCTTCTCCATCCTGGACAGTTTGATACTTACTGTTTGCCAACAACCATAACTAATGCACTGACCTTTTGCTGTTGTGCCAAAATCCAGGTCCGTTTTGTCATAATGGGAAATCTATTCTGCTCGGAATATCCTATCCATAGGCGTTTTGATCTGAAAGGGTCATCTCTTGGCCGCACAACTGATAAGCCACAAACAGAAATAGATCAGTATACAACTCTGAAGGACCTGGATCTGAACTTCATCTTTAGATTGAAGAAGCAATGGTTTCAAGAGTTCCAAAGGTGCTCATACTTTTTCTTGTACTCTACATATTATGTCTAAGTAATGCTTTTAGAAATCATGGCATTTTTTTGTCCATCATTTCAATAAAGATGTTGCATATGTTGAAGCAGGCAAGTAGACAGGGATTGCGAATTCCTTGAGCAGGAGAAAATTATGGATTACAGCCTTCTGGTTGGCGTACATTTCAGAGATAACAGAGAGAAGCTTCTGACTGAAGGTTGGTTGGAAAACCCTAAACACCTTAATAGTTTTGTTATGAAATTAAACACCTTAGCAAGTCTGTAGCATCATAATTTGTATCTTACAAGGCAATTTATCTTTTGAAGGTTCCATTGACTATGATATCAACAACATACTGACACATCGTCTTTCAAGAGGAAATACGGATCAGTTTCTTGCTGATCCAAACAGGTAAATCAAACGTTTAATTACATTCATCTGTTCTCTTTTATACTTATGAGGTACTGGAATGCGACCTACAATCGGACTAATTTATGATTTTGTGATGTCTATCTGTCACAATCTCTATGTCATATTTGCTAGTACGATCTCTACCAGCTATCTAATTGTTTAAGCAGCATTTCAACTCTATTGAAAATAGTGTGCTGCTGCATTATTTTTTTGGTGAACATACCTAATGAAATAATGATTGTGACGATCATGAGAAGTGAGAATAGTTGAAGATGTAAACTGCAATAATACCTATGTGACCTATTCAAAATCTAGAAGGCGTCCACTTAGTTCATGACTTCATGCCCACCATGACTTCTCACAACTCCAAGGCTCGAGACCCTATGCCCCCATTGGTTCCTTTCTGTTTATGCATCTCAGTGCTCTTCGATTTGGTTTTGTGTGCTATACAGTAGCCGAATAATGTTAGTAAATAGGGGGGGGGGGGGATGCTATAGCATCCAAATGTCCTATATACTTGAGCAGTTATAATACAGGTACACACAGGACAAGTAATAATGTACCATGAAACATCCCTTCTGATTCATGTTGTTTCACTCTGTACTTGAAATTGACATCTGAATATTTGTGAATTAACAGGTGTCCTAAAATCAAACTTGGGGCAAACATGCTTTCAAGAGCTGAACTCACCACTCGGAAGAGTGATTGCGAACTGCAGCTAATTGGAGAGCCAACTGGAGAGTACTATGATGTCATTTTGTATTTTGGAATCATAGACATACTTCAAGATTATGATATCAGCAAGAAGCTTGAGCATGCATATAAGTCTTTCCAGTATGACCCAACTTCGATATCAGCAGTGGACCCGAGGCAGTATTCTAGACGTTTTAGAGATTTCATATACAAAGCGTTTCAAGAAGATGGATAGACAGCTGAAAACAACGTCGAAACTTTAGAGCTGCTGCAGCCTCCAGTGTAGATGAACTTTCAAATGTCAAAAGCAAGCTCAAGCCAGGCACGATGCAGCAGGTTATGGTTTATCCACACTCAAAAGGATGACTCAGTGGAAGCCATCTGGATCGTCGAGTTGCTCGAAGCTGTTATCATTGTCTTCCAGAAATCATCTGGCGCTCACGTATATACATTTAGACATATACATAAATACATATAGCTTCACTAATGTTTTGTAGGGTAGGTGATGTTAACATATTGATCCAGCTTACAGATAGGAAATTTGTAACACAAGCGCGCAAGCCAGTCCGGAGATGTAAATGTTTTTTACCCGAGGTTAGCATGTATCAGGTACCATTCTTTTGCTACTGTCTTGTCGGGAACCTCTCAACTTATCCACAGGAAACCATAGAGTTCGCTGTAATGTACAGAGTTTTTGGTGACCTAGCAGTGATAACTCAGTTTTGTTCTTTTTTCTGGAAATGAATGATCGTGCTTTGGATATTTGCTCACTTCCAATGATGCAACACTGAGATGGGCCATAGATGGACTTAGTGGCTGCTGAGGCATCAGCATTTGGTATGCTTTAGAGTCACCCTGTGATGATGGCTTGTGTGCATTGAGCCAGGACACTGATGGAGCAATGTTTCGGATTTTGTGTAACTTGCTTCCCCGCAATGAAAAGGACACATTCTCCGCCCAGGCGTTCAACCTGCACATTATCGCCCTAAAATTCGGCAAATGGGAAGTTTTGTATAGCAAATTGGTAATCTGAATGCAAGCCCCAATGTCACTGTCCATTGCTCATGTTTGCTGGATGCTGATGCCTGATGCCATAGGAGGATTGCATTGGCAGATCCGGATGTGCATGTCAGTCAGCCTGCACCTTTCAGTCACAGTCACGCACGAGAACCTGGATGCCATCTTGTGCTCCTTCCAAAGCAATGATTGGTTAATGGTAGGTCTGGTGAATAAAGCTGGCATTTGGAGAAACTTTGCAAATGACGTGGATCCAAGTTCTTGGAAGGAGCCCTGCACCGCGCAACAACATTCAAAACCAAACCATTTCTGCTGGTGAAAACAACACTGCAAAGTTGCACTGCAGAATGCTTGCAGCTGATGATGCCAATCCCAGATGATCTAGTCTAGTACATTGGTCTCTGACTTTTTGTTTTTTAATTAGCTCCTGATCTTGTGATGCTGCATCATGACAGCCCCTGCATATCCTAACAACCAGAAGAAATATAAAATTAGGGCAGGAGCTGAAAAGATCAGACAGTTGTGTCCCCCATTTTTGTGTGTGGAGTTGTGGCCGGCGACTATCAACACCGAACCTTCTCTTGGACGCAGGAGAGCTGCCCATTGGTCACACAGGATCCTATTAGAGAAAATTTAAACGGGGAAAGCTCGAGAAAGCAGCTGGTGCCTGGTAGTATGAACAAACATATAAAGAGGCATCCGATGAGCCAGCGTAGCATAGCAAAAAAAAATATAATACTTAGAGAAAAGACTTGGCATTTCTTTAGGGACCAGATATTGGGCACGCTAGTGCATGTTGATCTGTACTATATATATCATAGATGTATACCTGAAAGAATCTGCAATCATTGTACGTTGCGTGCATGTTCTCTACCATATCGTGTACATGCGTAGCAACAATATTATCTGTAGTACCCGTCGGTTTGATTTTTTTTTAATTTGGATCATTACATCATTTCATTCATTGATTGTCTTCAAAACAGAAAAAATGTCAATCAAAACAGAGAGGGGGAAACAATCTGACTTTTATTTCTGAACATTTTAATTTTCTGCAGCTACTACAGTAGTATATCATCTTTTTAGGTGTATACGCCTGCCTCACATTTGTCAGCAGCACCGTGAGTCGAGGCTCCTGCCTAACAATGACCACCAAAAGGCAAGCCGAGCGAGGAAGAGCACGGGGCCGGAAATGGTGTGGTCCAGAAGAGCCCCAGTCCCCAGATAAATGGAAGCTGTCTTCATCCTCAAAAGAAATCAACCCATGATGTTGTTGAGTCTGATCTCCTCAGATATTCAGATGATCATTGTTTCTCTTGCTGTGTACGTAATGCAATGTTTCTATATATGCAAGTTTTGGATGGAATTCCTGCAAAATTATATTTCTGCGTTCCAAACATGGCAATGACATTATCGGGTGATATAGATGCATGAGAGAGACCACCGTTGCTGGCCCAGAGTTTGGAAGCTACGGGATACGGTCGTAAAGCGACGTTGTACCTTCCGTATGGCTGCTGCCTTGCCTGCCGTTGCCGGCCTTTAGCTTTTTGACCCTGTCCTTCCCTGCGTTTAGCCATGGCCGCAGTGCTTTGGTACTAAAGCTACTGCAGCTTTCTTCACCCCCGAGGTTAAAAATGGCGGTGCCGTGCATACTCGTCGTCAAGGACAAAGTTACCGGTATCGCTCCAGTGCTTGGACTCCGACAGGCAAAGCCGATCGGGAGACGAGTCTGGCCGGTCGCTTTGCGACTTGCCTGAGCTCTCGGATCCTTGGAGCACGCAGCAGGTGAATTTGAACTTTGATGTAGCCAGGCGCCGCACACTGCACAAGGCGATGCTGCATTCATGGGTGAAAGAGAGCAAGCTTTAATTTAATTTGCTCAGGCTTGTTTAGTTGCCCAACTTTGTCCTCAAATTTCACTATACAAAAAAAAATATTTCTATAACATCAAAATATTGGTACATGCATGAAGTGCTAAATGTAGATAAAATCAAAAACTAATTGTACAGTTTTGTTGTACTTTGCGAGACGAACATTTTGAGCCTAATTAATCAATGTTTGGACAATTATTTATAAATATAAATGAAATGCTATAGTTGTACATCAATGATAAAATGTTAACTTTGACATGTTAAAGTTGGAAACTAAACAAGGCATCAAAGACGATGACACAGGTGTTCAGGGCCTTGAGGGGCAATGATTGGAAGCTGAACTCTTTTCCCACTGGATGGAAGCAAGAGGACTTGGCATGAATAGAGCTTGAATTTTGTGACGAGCTCTTTTTTCTGAACTTAATTTGTGACGAGCTCTTGCTGGCTTATTTGTTTGCGGCGCATGTCATGTACAGTCACGACGCAGTTCGTGAACGTGCAGAAACGGACGAGGGAGCACGACAAATGGATACAACACTGAAGTAGAGACAAGAAGAAACAGATTGGCGTACTTGCAGGTGATATACGGATGTCAAGGCAGGCTGATGTTTGCCGGATGGAATGGAACACGAGATGTGCCCTCGCCAGTTGTGTCCAGGAAATTGCCAAAAGGATAGACAGGATGAAATGGCCAGGACTGAATACTGACTGCTGCCACGTTCAGGTTTTGCTACTGCTGCATTTGAATTGGCACACGGCACAGTACAACTATACAGATATACTGGGCCAATCATTCTTCTTCAATTCAAACATTCCAGCCCAACTCACGTCATCTGACTTGGAGACAAAAAAGGCCCATTTCCCGGGCACCCGCTGATCTGTACCGGCCATTTCAAACAAAAGCCCATCAGCTTCCCAAACAGACAAAAATAAAAAGATTAAATTCTTATTTACAAGTTATTTTCAGGCCATCTATTGGACGCGCTTTTGATCCACACTTTAGAGGGAGGATAAACCACGAACAAAATGGGCGTGTCGCATGTTGTAAACAACTGCAGCGGAGATCTTCACCAAGCATGGATGGCTGTCTTCTAATAGGCTTAGCGCTTAGTTTAGCTATTTGAGAGCGCATTTATCTCCTTTTCTGTCCTTTTTGAGAGGTTATTTTAAATTAGCAGGAAGATGAAACTGTGATAACGAATGATTGGGTGCAAAGCTCTTGCAGAGGCCGGAATAAAATTTATTTTATCTAAAAAGACAAAAAAAAACTATTTCTCAGCATTCTCATTCGAAAGAAACAGCAGCATTGCTCGTTCGTTAAAAGAAAACTGTGTGTGTCTCATGATTTGCTTACTGAAGTAAGGCAAAAGGTCGCAACTAGTGGGTAAAATAATAAGTGAGGGTACGCTACTCAATTTAGAAAAATTCTTTAACTTTCATACAAGGACAAAGCAAAATTTTAAAATACATGTATAGTGGGTGGTGCTCTGTTAAATGTTCAGCATCATTTATTCCAAAAAAAAAACATCATCCACGCTTCACTCCTCTCTAAACCACTTTTCACCATATGCTCACTATGCTCAACCTACACAAAATGGTAGAACCAAAGCGTGCTTGTGCTTGACACCTTTGATGCTCTGCTCCGAGCTCAACGATTAGTTTCCATCCTCACTCTTCAGTTACCTTTGTGGTTTGATAGAGCGCCACTGACGGTCTATGAATAGCTCTAATGGATACAATAAACGGGCGCCAACAGTGATGCTTTGTCAGATTTTGCCGGGTAAAACTATGGGGGTGTTTGGATCCAGGTGCTAAAGTTTAGCGTTTTAAATAAGTGATAATTAGATGTATTAAATATAAACTAATTATAAAACTAATTACATAAGTCATGTCTATTTTGCGAGACGAACCTAACAAGCCTAATTTTGCTATAATTAATACATAATTACCATACGTTTACTGTAGCATTACACTGTCTAATTATAATATAATTAGGCTTGATAGATTTGTCTCGTAAATTACTCCTCGTTTATGTAATAGGTTTTAAAATTAATCTATATTTAATACTCCTAACTAACATATTTATATCTAATGTGACGGTGCTAAAGTTTAGCACCGGGGAACAAACAGGGCCTAAGGTCTACGGATCCTCTTTCCCAGCAAAAGATGGAGTTTTAAGTTAAAATTAACTTTGTGCAATGGTAGAGTACATTATAAAATATTTATGCACCCGATACACAGTACATCAACCAATCTTAAACCCGAACCAACCTAAATCAAACGACACAAAACCTGACCGCTAATAAGAAACGAATTAAATGACCCAGGCCAACAAAGACAGCACAATGGTGCAGTGGTGGGTGCGCTCGCTGGGAAGCCCTATGGCCAGGGTTTGTACCGGCGGCATGGACTGGCGCAGGGCTGGCAGCCCCGACGGGGCGACGCTGGTCGCCGGCCACCGGGATTATAAATGGTCAGATGGGCGGCCCGGCACTAACACAGCACTAGCACTATCCGGCTCAGTACTATTCGGCCCGGCACTATCAGGCACTATGGCAATTTCGTGCCGCGTCGTGCCGAACCGCCGGCCCAAGCACAGCACTAAGCCTTTTTGATAGTGCCGTACCGGCACTATAGCACGATTGTGCTAGTGCCGGTCCAGACACTGTAAGTAAAAGAGAGTAACCAAATCAAGGACAAAAGTTCTAGATAATCAACAAAATTTATCACACAACTCACAGTAGTTCTTGAATCCACACAAAAATATACATCCATATCAAATGCAACGCATGAAATGCAACAAGATAAGGTAAGTGACATAGGGTTTACCTATTTATATAGTTTTTATGGGCTGGTAGGGATGTTTGATCGGGCCGCCATCATGCCAGCCCATTTTTCGTGCCGTGCCTGGGCTGGCACTACGGGCCGAGAATGATGGCCTAGCACTACACGATGCATAGTGCCGTGCCGGCCCAGGCACTATGCGGTATGGGCCGGGCCGTGCTAGGGTCGGGCCGTTTAGTGTCGGGCCTCAGGCCGTCCATTTAACTCGGCCTATTTGGCCATCTATAACCGGGATCTATTGCTTGAAGAGTAGAGGGGAAAGAAAGATGGACGCCGCATACCGGGGAGAAGCAGGCAGGAGGCGGAGGACGTGGACCGAACAAAGATGTCGCCGCGGTCGTCGTCGCCGCGCCTCCGCGCCGTGACTGCGCCGCCACCGCCACCGCCACCTCCCGTGCGCGAGTTGTGGTTCTATTTCTGAGGGTGGAGCGTCTGGCTCCGATCCGGGCTGACGAGGAACGGAATGGCCAGTTCCTGGACCATCTTCGTTCCAACCCCAGGCTCAACCAAACGGCTATTCCGGGTCCAGCCCGACTTGAAATCCAGGACGGACCAAACCAGTCGGAACAGGGCACATTCCAGGCCCGGAATAGCCTAACCGAACGAGCCCTAATTCAATTCGTGTCCGCATCCCTGCCCCTCGAGTAAAGACATGATACCAACCGGGGAGCAGAGGAGCATGACCGATATGCGTACATGCTCTGATAGGCATGTTGTCGATGCATTTTGTAATTATTGAACGGAGACTTTGGACATGTTGGGGGGCTTTTTTGCCCAATCCTTTTACATAAACATGTGATGTGTTGTTTTTAGGGAAATTTCTGGGCTGGGTAACCTTCCCACACCCCTCTCTTCTCTTTTATTGCTTAACTTTGCACATTAGTCCCTTGCATTTACACATATTACAATAACACACCAACGTGATGTTTCCGGTATACATCGCCCGTCGCCGCACGCACTGGAATGGAGGACGTACGTAACGAGAACTGCATGCCGAAAAGACACGACGGCGGCAAAACAAACTTTATCGTTGCAGGTCATTCGTGATCGATCGGCTAGAGATAGATCGATACACGTGAGAGAATGAATTATCGGTTGAAAACCAGATTTGTTTTGTTGCGCGCTGAGATCCAAACAACTCCAATCAAAAGTATCTATACTAGCTAGATAGGGTTTTAATTTGCTCGTTTATCTCTAAGCAGAAGCTCCCTATAAATTGGAACAACGTCCCCTTGATCAAAAGTATCAAACACCATCCACCATATATATATAGCCCGTACTACCAAAGCTGCTGGCTAGCTAGGTTCGATGGCGCCATCAAAGATGAGCTTCGTGGTCGCCTTGCTCGTCGCCTTGGCTGCCGTGGGCACGCCATCGGCGGCGTTCTCGTTCCCTCCTTGCATGCCTGGCTTTCTACAGCCGCAGGAGGAGTGCCGGACGCGGCTGATGGATATGGTGCCTGCGTGCACGGGCTACCTCACCAACAGCAACGTAACGATGCCTCCAAGCACGTGCTGCGAGGGCTTCAATGCCGTCGGCCATAACGGCGGAGCCATATGCTTTTGTCACGTCGCCAACGGCGACATCCAACAGCTCCTCCCGGCGCCGATGATCTTCAAGCGCATGCTTTCCATCACGGCACGATGCGGCATCAATCTACGGATGGAAGCGCTTGTTGAGAACTGCGACTGTAAGTTTTAAGCTGCTAGCCTATCTAGCTTCTGAATCGATCTGACATATATTGTTATATATTATTGCAAAAGCTAACTGCTGATACTTGTCGATCATGGACATCGATTATTGCATCAAACAGCCTTTGACGTGCCGCCCATGACGGCTCCACCATCGCCGGCAAATTAGGTGAACTAGCTACTTTTCCTTTTCTTTTCAGATAGTTTTTGGTATGGTATAACTACAGCATGTGGTTTGTTCTAACGAAATATCAACGTATCTTCTCTTTGCAGCAGGAACACCGTACGTGGCGTGGCGTGGCGAGAGGCTGATCGATCAATTTCTCTTAGGATGCATATGGAACAGGGGCGGATCCACGGGGTGGTCAAGGTGGTCCATCGACCACCCCGTGGCCCGTCCGTCATACATACAACATATATATCTTCTATGTAAAAAAGGAAAAAAAAAAGAAGAAGCTGAACAGCCACAGATTGTAGTCTGCGTCGCGCACGTTTTCTGTGCATACAGCAGATCAACACTTCGGCACGTTTACCCAACTGTATAAGAAATTTTTTTGGGGCGACCACCACTACGGGAAACCGGGAATATGCCGAGTGTCCAGCCCTTTGCCGAGTGCATTCTGTCAGGCACTCGGCAAAGAAAGACTTTGCCGAGTGCCCTTGGCAAGGAACTCGGCATAGAGGGGACACTCGGCAAAGAGATGTTTTGCCGAGTGTCAGGCCAGCGACACTCGGCAAATCATAGCTTTGCCGAGTGTCAAGCCGGAGACACTCGGCAAAGAAGGCGCACGTGCTCTCCAGGCGACACGCCCGCCAACGGCCGTCCGCGGCCGTTCGTAGCCGTTTGGGAGGCCCCTGGTTTGCCGAGTGTCGGGTCAAAGACACTCGGCAAAGGTGCGGCACGTGTCCAGCACGTACCGCGCGCGCCCACGACCGTTGGTGGCCGTTTGAATTGTCACAGCTTTGCCGAGTGTCCTCAAGGCGACACTCGGCAAAGAGGTGAAAATTTGAAAATATTCTTAAAAAACTTGGAATTCAAACATAAAAGTTTCAAAATTTAAAAATATTTTTGTAAAACTTGGTGGGTTTGCCAAGTGTTCACCAGGCAACACTCGGCGAAGCTATCCTTTGCCGAGTGTTCACCACTCGACACTCGGCGAAGCTAGACTTTGCCGAGTGTTTCGTGGTAAACACTCGGCAAAGTCAGGACCTTAGTTTTTAAACTTATGTTTTTGGGGTCCAAACTTTATTTTTTTCTAGTGATACTTGTCAAAGGCTCTTTATATCTTACGTGGAGCCCGTGGGAAAAAGTTGAGATGATTTTGAAAAATTTATATATACGACCCTTTCCAATCGGAGCATATCCTCATAGAAGTTTCGGAGAGTTGAGAAGGAGACAGCTGGATTTCGAAACGAAGTGAAGTTGAATTAGAGTTTGAGTTCATAACTTTTTCTATAGGCAATAGATGACGTAGATTGCTTCATTTGAAGTTATCATATTTTTCCGGACCCATTTGATATTTTTTAAATTATTTCTACGCCCTTCTCCGCATGAAATAATGAAAGTTATGAAGAAATTATGAGCTATATAGGCATGAAATAATGAAAACATTTCATTGAAGCATAGAATGTGCATTGTTGAATGTATTTGACAAGATATTTTGATGTGTATTTGATCAAATTTGAAAAATTTGGTACGGTGCAAATGTTCTGGGAAATGTTTGCCGAGTGCTACACTCGGCAAACAGCACCTTTGCCGAGTGTCAGGTCGGGGACACTTGGAAAATCATAGCTTTGCCGAGTGCCTGCTCGGGGGCACTCGGCAAAGAGGCCACGAGGGCTGGCCGGACCGCATCCGTCATTGGCCGACGTGGCATGTTTGCCGAGTGCTGGATCTGTTTGCCGAGTGTCAGATCCAAGACACTCGGCAAACAGGGGGTGCGCCGGGCTACTTAACGAGCCCACGCGCGGCCCCAACCCTAGCTACACAACCCGCACACACGCACGCCGCCGCCGCCGCACCACGCCCCGCTCGCGGCTCGCCGCGCCGCCCGGCGCCGCTCCCCGCCCCGCCCGCCCGGCGCCGCTCCACCGCTCCGCCCGCCCGGCGCCCGCCCGCTCCACCGCTCCGCCCGCCTGCCGCCGCTCCCCGCCCCGCCCGCCCGGCGCCGCTCCCCGCCCCGCCCGCCCGGCCCCCCGCGGCCGCCCACCACCCGTGCCGCGCCGCCACTGCTGCCCCGGCCGCCGCTCCAACCCGACGCCGCAGGCCTCCTCGCCGGGCCGGCCGCCTCTCCGCCCCGGCCTTCGCCCGGGCCTGTCGCCCCGGCCGCCGGCGCCTCTCCGCCCCGGCCGTCGGCGCCCCTCCGCCCGTCCTGCCCCGGCGGTCGCGCAGGCACGCCGCCCCGGCCGCCGGCGCCTCTCTGCCCGTCCTGCCCCGGCCTCCATCGACGCCTCTCCGGCCGATGAGCGACGCCGACGCCGCCCCGTTCATCTTTTATTGGTGAGTGCGCTGCTCCTCTTCCTTGATCTGTCTCCAATGCAAATCGATGATTGTTTCCATATAGACATTTTCAATTTCTTGAATCCAACATAAATAAATGCAAATTGTTATAGGAATGGACGATTTATAGTTGTGAATGTGTATGTGGTACGTGATTGTGAATGCGGATTGTGAACATGGGACCAACAATATTTAATGTTTGAATTATTCCAAATATTGAACAATGTGGATGTATATGTCGGCCTTCATGCCATGGTTATCTTTGTATATGTCGTTGTCGGCCTTCGTGCCGTGTTTTTTTGCAGGATGGGGTTTCAGAAACCTCCCCGTGCAGGGGAGGTGCTGCCGAATTTTTAATTTGACAACATTAAATTCGTAGATTCATATTTAAGTTGTGTACCTTCTTTGTCTCTTGTATTTATCTTTACCGTGTGGCTTCTTTGCCATGTTCTTGCGTTTCCTACAGTAAATAAGATGTTATTTACTGTAGGATACGCAAAGACATGACAATGAATTCATACCGTATAGTTAAATACAGCAGACCAAGATTGTGCACAACTGTGTCACGTAACCTATTTTGTTTTTTCGGGAGAAACGCCCTGCGCTGCTGCCCGGCGTCGACGGGCATCGGAGTGGCCCACACTGTGCACGAGGCATTGGTCCTCGACGACTTCGCCATGGAAGAGCTCCGATTCTACGAGGAAGGGGACTACTACAACCAAGGCCTCAAGCTCCATGACGACGAGAGCTACTTCAGTCGTCATGGAGCTTGAGGCCTTGGTTGTAGTAGTCCCCTTCCTCGTAGAATCGGAGCTCTTCCATGGCGAAGTCGTCGAGGACCAATGCCTCGTGCACCGTGTGGGCGACTCCGATGCCCGTCGACGCCGGGCAGCAGCGCAGGGCGTTTCTGCTGCCATGGCCTAAATTTTTGCCGAGTGCCAGGACAGACACTCGGCAAACAAGTGTCGGCCCCAACCACCTTTGCCGAGTGCAACACTCGGCAAAACTTGGAGTCTTTGCCGAGTGTGGCACTCGACAAAGGCCCCGTGAGCACTGACGGACGGCCGCGAACGTCGCCGTGCCGTCCGCGGCCGTCTGTTAGTGCTTTATTTTGCCGAGTGTCGGCTTTTGCACTCGGCAAAACCTTTGCCGAGTGCCCGACAAAAGACACTCGGCAAAGGGCCTGTTTGCCGACACGAGCTATGCCGTAACCCCTTTGCCGAGTGTATAACTGCCTTTGCCGAGTGACCCTGGCACTCGGCAAACGTGGGGTTTCCCGTAGTGCACCCTATGCTCAAAAGTTGGGTCCGCCACTATGGAATATATAAAGAATAAAGCCGGATCACAGAGATGGCCGTGCGTTTCGACGTAGTAGTATTAGATTCAGGAGTTTGCAAGGTTTTAGCTAAGTTACAGCTAGCCACTTTAGGAAGTCATATGTAAGATTTTAATTATGGGCCATCATGCTAGCTGTGATCCAGGACAACTACATTATCGTTTAGCTACAATTTTTGGCGTCGACAATATATAAGATCGATACTCTCCGTTCTTTTAAAAAAATACAGATATCTTATTTTCGAAAAGTTTTTTATTCAAATGAACATTGTTCGCATGGGTCATGAGGCCAACAAGAGGTGTCTTTTAGGGTACTCAGTACCACCAAGAAAAAATTTAGCCATCTATTTGGCCCATCACGTTCTTGCCGCCGGTCGCGATCTATTCGGCCCGCATCGCGTTCTCCCCGTGTCGCCCGGCCCATCGGACTCCATGTAAAAAGCCATTACAGGTGCCGTCCCTGCCCGGCCGTCGCATCCGGATCGCGGCCGCCCGTCACGTCGATCCGTTGCACGCCTCCTTCCCGCCATGGACATGCGTTGCAACTTTTTGATTCTGATACAGTTAGACAAGAATGGCTGTGGGAGATCTGAATTGCAGGTTAGCATATTTTCCCTGACCATGCCTTTGTACTGCAGTATTGTTGCTCCAATCAATTTTAGTTTTTCTATAACTGAAGTGTCTGTGTCTTGCTACTTTGGACTCCATCACAATTTTAGTCCATCACTCTGTGCCCAGGAAGCAGAAGACGGTACTGAAGATTTGTGAAGGGAGTGCAGGACGTGCTGATACAAGAACGCCTAGCTTGGATGGAATCCTTGATGAGCACGTACTGTACGTTTGGCCACCAGCTAGTCCAAGAAGGCAATCTCTAGAGTAGGGACGAGGTCCTCATGAGAGTGTTGTCGTGTTATTTGCCTATGTGGTAACAAATTTTAGTGCATGAAGATTATAATTTTTCTCCAACACGGCTTCGCTCTCCTGTTCCGATGCTACTATTCTGAATGAGGATTTAGGATATATAAAGGACCAACTTGTTCAGAAGCAGTAGGACCTGCACAGTACACTTTGTTTGGAAATTTAATTCAGAAAAAGGATTTGCATTGTCTTCATGACCACGTTTGGCAGGGGTAGATAAGTTTTGTAAGGCTAGTTGATGCTAGATCTACACTCTGTTCAACCATCCATTGAACCAAGAGAAAGAAAGTCCTAAATATGAAGCATGAGACCGAATTCAATTGATTCGAACTGATCAAGTATATATGTACAAAAGTACCAGCACATTTTGTCAGTGCTACAAATGGAGTTAAAAGGAAAGGTTTGTGGTAGTTGAATTATCCACATTGATTTTTCTTTCTGCGGTCTCTCTATACATGCTAAATTCAGAAACTGATATCTTTTAGGTGTTGTCAATGCAGTTAGGGAGCAGTAAGTGATTTCACTGCCTCATAACAAACAGGTACTGAATGCTATGACAGACACATACACTCCATGTGCAAATTATTCTCAAGGCTTTAAACCCTGTAAGGATGCTATCCTAATGACATTGCAAAGTTAGTTTCTCCAATTTTATATGCTTTATATTTATGCGTAGGTTTCCACAGCAAGCCAATTACATGAGTTTCTGTTCGCTTTGTGAATGCTGAATAAAGGTAAGGAAGAGTACAATTAAATTGGGTACTTGGCAGATGGATCAACCGTTTTAAATATTTTAATTTCATTAATCTCAGGTTCCGTTGCATTTAGCACCACGAGCTTAATCTAAAGGATCTTGCACATTCATCTAAATTGATGGATTGAACAACTAATAGAGACAGACTTTGTAAGCCTTCCTTGGAGTTCAGCAATGGAGTTCGCCCTTTTGTGCATCTTAACCCCGGTTTGCAACCGAGTTGTTGAGGGCTGGACCTGAAGGCGTCGCTGGTGTTGGTATCTGGGACCTGATCGGAGGCACGGGTCCAACTGTATAACAAAAAGGAAATTATAAGGAACATCAGTAGCAAAAGCATACATCTTTCGCAAAAAAAAAATGCCTAAGTGAGAAATAATGTTACCAACACAAAGGTAGGGTAATTGTGGTGGAATTATGGCCAAGCAGACGATGGGAAGCAGGGCGAGCCTTATAGAATCAATGGTAATGCCGATCAATTCACCGATCTCACTGCCGCCACCATAGATGACGTGGCAGAGACATATGGAGTCGGGGGTCGGCAGTTGGGCCCTCAGATTGGCGCAGCATGACGCCGGAGGGCCTGCGAGTAGGGATGCAAGTATGTATGTTTTTGAGTTATTGGGTCGACTCAAAACTTAAAAAATAAACTAAAATAGCATCACGCGTAATTAATTGACAGTGTAATATAAACTAGAGTGGCTGATCCAGAAAATACTATTGGGTACCCATACCTGCGAGAGCTGACCCACTTGAAAGAAACTGCGTGCAGTCGTAAACGTCCAGCAGTGTAGAGGCACAGCTCTCCAGCCTTTTGCAGCGCTACCACTACAACGGCAATTGCCAGGACGCTGACAGCGGAAGAAGCCATTTGCTGCTGAATGCTGATGCTGTTTTGAACTGGTGAGCTTCTTTGCATCTTTATATAACCATCGGATCTATTGCTGGGACAGAGGCTGGAGGTGAAGCCTTCGTTTCTTTCAGGCCGCTTCTGATTATAGTTCAGCTCTCACGCTCTTTCCCTCCGTCAGGTTTCAGAACCGCAATTCAGTTGAACCCGCTGTTGAGAGTTGGCATTCTTTTTGTCGACAAGAATTCAGAGCTGCAGTTCAGTTGGCCGCGCCAAGACCGAATCGCTCCACCTACACGGGGGGTTGGCACACCCAATTGTGTTGTGGCGAGCAGTGCGGAGGCGTTTAGCTGCTGGCCGCAAGAGCACCGAAGCTGCCGCCACCATCTTCACCGCCTGTGTCTCCAACTACTACCCAAGGCAGAAAGGATGCGGTGGATGCAATGTAGGACGAAGCAGATCCCGCCGCCGTGCCATTTTCTTGCGCCGCCACCGCCCGATCCATTCGCTGCCTCGATGAATGAATGGAACGGAATCGGCGCCAGCCGAAGCCGACGGGGTCTTCGATTATTTTTGTTTTGTAAATATATACGGTACATATTAGGTAGTGCAACGGCAATTAGTGGACGAAATGGACTGATTTGGCCAAACTACCCAAACCATCCCGTTCGTTTCGTTTGGCTTGTGGCTGATGTTGATTTGTTCTAAGAAAAAAAAGTATTGCTTGCTGGTGGTTGATTTGTTCCGAGAGAAAAGTACTGCTGGTCAGTGGCTGATAAACCAAACGAACATGGCGCAACAAAACGGTGCACTTTTTTCTTTTCTTGAAAAAGACGGTGCCCTTTCAGGATCATAACCGACTGTCGACGATCAGGAGCACGAACTCCGGATCAAACAGGTGTGACACGTCAAGGCAAAGATTAACGTGATCCAAAACCGCACAGAACGACGGTAAAAAAAAACTCAACGAGTCATGCTAGAGAATGAGATTTCTCATGGCTCTTTATTTCAGACACAAACCGACTGTGTACCATCCCTTTACTAGTCAAGTGAGTACTTGCAGGCTTACATGGACATACACGGAAAAGAAGAAAAGATTGTGAAGAAAATTACCATAACCATCAATCAACATAAGAAACCTCTGTTTCTCAGCCATGAAATCCTAAGAGGCGAGGCGGGATTTTACACTGAGATGAACATTGGGTTTCATTGGCACGGTCTGTTTTATTAGCAGCTCAATGCAAAGCAACATCTGAATCTTGATTAGGTCAAGCAATATTTTCTGTATCAATTTGCCGTGTCATCGTTTCACTAACAGAACGCTCAAGCTCAAGTGTAGCATGATCCCCATGTCAACACAAGCTGGAGTATTGTAGTATCAAACTGAAAGGACCTTCCTCAAAATAACAATAAACCAAGTGCAAGGAGATCCACATTGACAAGAAAACCCACAACGAAGAGCAGAGATCTGCCACAAAAAAATATGGTAGTTCTGCTGATGGACCTGAAAACATTATAGAAAATCAACATCAGATTCCCCATAGAACATCATTAAAGAACCTGTTCCATTTGTCAATTTGGCAAACGGAGACAATTACCTGTTACCGCTTGACCCATTGGAAGCTCTTTCTTGCTTTTGCCTTTCCGGGCCTTTTCCTTTCGACCACCCGCGAATCTCTTGTCAAATATCCAGCTGTTGTTGGCGCATACACATGATATAAGCAGGGGCGAAGCTAGCTTCAAATTTACCATGGTGCACCGCTCAAAGAGTATACAGTAATCTGAAGAATTACACTGTGAACATGAGCTAAATCAGTGGCAAAAGTTTTCTTACCCTGGTGCATTGGCACCAGGTTAGGTCAACGTGGCGTCGCCCCTGGATATAAGTAACTTTCGGAAGCCATATATAGAAATGTAAAATGATTGCAGCTCAAAGCATTCACTTCAATGTACTTCTGATGTGAGTGGTTGCCCAAGAAAAAAAGGAGTGGGGAAGTTCATAGTGCCAGCAATCATCAAGAGGGTTATTGGGAAGGGAGGCACCGTCCAAACACTCCCTAAAAATGGGCTGTGGTGAAAAAGTGATTTTACCTGCTTTGAGATATGGACGCAGCCCTGGTTCCCAATTCTGAAGGGCCCTGCTGATTCCCAAGCGGATCCGAGACGAGATCCGCAGGCGAGCCACGTAATCTAAGCGGCGGTGCACCGGCATACATCATGCAGTACACTTCCAAGTTATTAGGCACAAGTTCACCGTGGATTGGATATCATTCATTAACTTCTGGGCGAAAGCTACAGCGGTATCAGTAAACTTACGGATTTAACTGTGACGTACAAAATTTATTTTAGCTTTTCTAGATACAATATATATCTAGTTATAACGTGTATCTAGGAAAACAAAACAATCTATAATTTATAAGAGCATCTCTAAGAGTACCCCAAAACTACTCCCAATAATTAGTTTTGGGAATGAAGATGAAAAAAATGCTCCAACAGTTGTCTAATATGTGTCCCAATTTTTTGTGTGCCCAGTACATGCTCCATCTTGAGCCAAATTTACCTCCCCTTTTAGCACTCCCAATCCCACAGGACAAACGGCCAAAAAAAGATAAATCCCGAGTTACTGTTTATAGAGGGGAAAATCAACCATTGGGCCCACGCATGGATGATGTGGCACCAGTTAAATCATTTTTGGGACTATTTTTTAGGAGCTGTTGGAAGAGTGAATATTTTCTGTGTCCAATAATTTTTGGCAATGTCTCAAAACTAGTATATTGAGACTTTATTTTTTAGTCACTCTTGAAGATGCTCTAATGGAGGGAGTAATAACCAGCATACATCACACACTACATTCCCAAGTTCTTAAACCCAACTTGAGCCCCAAATCATTGGAATGCAGCAACCACTGAATCAACCCGAGGCAGAACAGAGACACCCTGACGGAGACGCTCACTAGCCGCTACGCTAAAAAAAGAAAAAAAATGGAAACCAACGACGATGGCAAGGTGAAGACGATCAATTACGCAGCAGACATGCGCAGCTGCGTGCAGGTCAGCCATCCAATCTAAGCGGCGGTGCACTGCTCGCGCGCGAAGCCGACGCGTCCGTTGGGCACGTCGAAGAGGACGCGGTGGTTCTGCTGCTGCATGCTGGCGATGACGTTGAGCACGGTGTTCACGCCGTCGGGCGCCGCCGCCATGGCCAGGCAGCTGGTGGTCCCGTACGTGCTGTGGATCACCACGTTCTCCTCCGGCAGCGTCACCTGCATCCCGTCGAACAGCAGCTTCACCGCCGGCCACTTCACCGACGGGTTGGTGAAGCACGTGTCGAACCCGCCCAGCGACGACACGGGCGCGCCCACGCGGCGGCGGACCTCGTCGCGCACGGCGGCGTACGCCGGCGCCACCAGCCGCGTGAACATCGTGCCGGAGTCCACCACGGTGCCGGCCCCCGTCACCGGGTCGAACGCCAGCGCCGCCGCCGGGATCGGCACCACCTTCCTGCCCACCCGGATGCCCGTCATGTTCACGTAGTAGAGCGACGACCGGTGAGGGTTCGCCAGCAGCGGCGTCGTCTTGATGCGCCGCGGCTGGCCGTTCCGGCCGAGCCGCAGCGTGCCGGAGAAGTTCATCGACTTGAAGCCCGGGAGGCAGTAGGAGAACGTGGCCTCGTACATGTCCTTGGTCTGGGACAGGAAGGACAGCGGCCCACGGCCGAGACCGAGGAGCCCCTGCGGCGGCGCCGCCGTGCCGGTGGCCCGCTGCAGGCAGCCGAAGGTGTAGGCCTTGACGACGTCGTTGGCGACGGCGAGGGAGTCCTGCGACAGCGCCGCCACCAGGGAGGAGTCGGCGTAGGTGAGGCTGAACCCGCAGGCCTTGGTGCCGAGCGGGCACGCGGCGTTGGGCGCCTGCGCGCACAGCGGCGAGCCGCAGGGCACGGGGCGGTAGGAGGTGGAGGCCGCCGGGTTGAATGGCGTGGCGGTGGGGCAGCCGGCGCAGCCGGCGCAGGGGATCCAGGCGGCGTCATTGCTGGTGTCGACGGCGAGGAGGAGCTCCTGCGGCGGCGTGCCGAGGCGGGCGCGCACCACGTACGTGGGCGTCTGCAGCAGCTGCCGCCCCGACGCGATGGGCGCGTACGCGCGGCCCCGGGCGGCCAGCGAGTCCAGGTACAGCAGCCGCGACGCGTCCCGCGACGCCTGGTCCGCGAGGAACCCTGACCACGACGGCGACGCGGCGGCCGCCGGGCCGAGCGGCGAGCACGGCCCGAACGCGTGCGACACCTGCAGCGTGGACCCCGAGTCCGGCGGGGTCGCCGGGCACGCCGCCGCCGCAGCCGCGCTAGCCGCGAGCAGAAGCACGAGCACCGACGCCGCGGCGCCGCAGAGCATCGTTATACGCATACCACACATGTTGCAGGCTGCAGCTGCTGGGGATCTGGTTGCAAAGCCTTGGAGCGTGGGGGTCCGGCTATATAGCACGCGAGGCCGTGACGCAAAACAACACGGGCAGAGGTTGCGGCCATGGCGCGCCCGTGAGGACTCGCGTGGACGGACGCATTGTGCTGCCGTACAGGCCAGGCGATCGATCCTGCCGGGGACCAAGCTCGTGAACGCGGCGTGTCGCTTCGGCCTTCGGCTAGCGGACGCTCCCCGGCCGGTGCGCGCGTCGGGCTCCGTGCGCCGGCTCGACCCAGCAGCCTTTTTACCACCGTCACAGACTCACAGGAGGCTTGTCTTGGCACGGCGGTGTCCACGTGGCTCATGGACTAGCTCTTGCCGTGTCTCTTGCGAGTAGAGAGAGAATGCGAGGTGACCGGTGCATGGGCATGGTGGACGCTGTTTATATTACAAAGCCGACGGTGCAGTGTTCGTCAGAGATAAAACAGTGAGCGATCGCACTTTGGGACGACCGTAACCGTCATATTCCGTTCCGTACGAGAGAGATGCCTGATTGAGAATGGCGATGCGGAGTAGCAGCCTAGGTTAGCGCTGGATCCGCGCCGTGATGATTTGCCGTTGCCGAGCACGCCGAGCCGAAAGCCACTGGGCCACCAGCCCACTACAATCTCGTGGACACGCGCCACACCCAGCGGCCTGCGCCGCAACGCTGGCCCATCGGCCTGCAGGTAGGCCACGCCGGCGAGTGTGCTGTGCTGGCATCGCCATTGCCCATTGCTGTGAGTCTTGACGTGTGCATGCGATGCGGGTGGTGCAGCAGCACCAGCAGGCAAAGGAGATCGAGCAGTCATGTGAAAGCTGGTGCCGTGACTTGAGCGGTGGAGTTGGCTGCGTCACCTTTCAAGGTTGGGATTCACCGCCCTTGTTGGGGTTGGGGCTCGGCCGGGCGCCATGTCTGCTTGTGCTTGTTCGGGGCATCTCGCCAGATATGCATATGCCCTCGTGTCGCTTAGCGTGTACCCGCGTGCACGCCAAGATCCTTGGGGATTTCGGAGGCGTGTCGGCAGTGGGAGGCACACCGTGCAGTGCATCGGATCCAAAGCAGAGGAGAGGACTAGTTTTACCGCCCTGAATGGCTGCGAGAGCATGGCTGGTCATACGCCCGTGCCCTGCATCGTACATTGGTTGTGGATACGTACATTGCATGCCAATGTACGTACTACGAGGCAGGTACAAAGTTCGAGACTCAAATGTTGGTGTTGGTGTCGCATTGCGTTGCAGGGGAAATCAAGTCATGCCCAAAGTCTGAGCTGCATAGGAACAACCAATAAGCTGCAGGTGTCGAAGACACTCAGCATTGGACATTCGCGGGTGCGCTGCAACGATTTTTTTTTTCTTCAACGAGTTGGAATAGTTAGGAATGCAAACATTCAACATGTTTCCATCCTAGCACTCAATAAGGACCTGGTGACACTAGCTGTCTTGTTTGGTGACAAAAGCACCCTGAAAACGTTTGAGCAGAACAAAGCCCGCGGTCACAAACTTACCGCGGCTTCAACATTTTCACCGTCATTTCCTCTTCTTTTTTCCCTTTGAGGCTTTATATTTTACTATCACTAATTGATCCAATATGTGTTTATATATGCCAGCAATTTATGTACGAGTCGAGATAACGGAAGAAAAGTAACCAGAGACAGTCCAAAAATATTTCGTAAAATAATATTTAGGCAGCAAATCCTAGTGTGCATGATATCACTTCGGAAGGTGCTACATTACACATTCCGAAGCATTACGTTAGGATACAGTGCTCCTATATATCACAAAATTACTTAAGCGTACTCCATCTCCGACATGCTTACCAACTCCTCACACACGGGCCCAATTGGCGACCAAGCGACGAGAATTTCTAAAATATAAGAACCAACTTTGAGAGTTCCATAACTTCTACGTTTCTTCTCTGGCTTCAACGCCACCTCGTCTTCCATCGCTTCATCTCCTCTCCATGCTTTGTAAGAAACCATCGACTCTCCAAATGCTTCCACAGAAACAACAAAACGAGATTGGTCCACGTTACCATCACTAACAGGCACGTCACCAACAAACTCAACTAATACAACTTTCTTTTGATTAATACTGGAGGTATGGGCAGCAATTTGTCCATGAAAACCAGCTGGCCATGTACCATCAGTGACTCGGATAAATATACTGGCCTCCACGCATGCCATAATCCGCCCAAGTGCAATCTTCAGTTTCCTTTCCTTGCCATTGGTCAATTCAAACGAACCTGAACAAAACTGAGATGGCAATGGCGCGGCTGCAACGATCAAGTACTTGTCCTTAGATCCATCAGTGCCCTTCACTTTTAGCTTGGCCTCTATGGTCACAGGGATTGATTCATCATTCATTACAACAGCACGTGTAGGACCCGTCAGTACCAAATATGGATCCTACATGCAACATCATTAAATAAATAATACGTAATTAGATGCAAGTCTGTAACATAAATGATGGACATAATAGATGGAGGAAAACTAATATGCATTACAAGGGGGGCTTGTTACACGAAAGATGAAATACCTTTAAGAATTCAATCAAACCTAGTAAAACAAACAACAACAGAGCCTTTTAATCATGAGTCTGACTCTAGATTATATAAGCATAAAAAAACTAGAGTTTCTTGGGGCATTTCCTTAGGTTCTCGGGAACTGAAGAACAATGATGATGGCATCGCAAAGCTGGAGAAAAAAACCCGCCTCTCTGCAAGGGAAGATTGTTTCCCTCCAAGTATGAAATCTAATATGCAACACTAACTAATATACACACTCTGCTGTGCAACTGAGAAATAATCATGCCCTTTTGCTTATCCATGTGCAGGCTGATGAGCAGGCAGGCAAGGCTAAAGCCCAAGCTGTTGAGCTGAGAACCAGGTATGGAATATATGTTCATGAACACTTAGAATGTGGCAGCTATCTGTCTGTGATTTCTTGTTTTATTTTTCTCCTATTCTTGGATTGATAAACTCAAAAAACATATTGAAACAGAAAGTAGCCAGAGAACATCACTTGAGTCTAGGGCTAAAGATGCAGAATAGAAGGTAGAAGAGCTGACCACAAAGCTTAATGTGCTTTTAGATGAGGTTGATGTGCTGAGTCCATGTGAACAATGGTGATAACTTTCAGAAAACGCATCGTACCTCTTTTGTGAGGGTTTGGCAATTATCTCTAATGTGCTTGAAGATAAGATTGCGATTTTGATCTATGGAATCACGTACAGCAACCAAGCCAAACACATGGAGTGGCCAACACAATTCTCCATCAGTTATTCCTTCCACCTTGACTGAAAAAATTTGTAGTGTATCGGGCGGACCATGATTATACACATATCGGGGCACAGGTTTATCTGTGTAGCTCATGGAACGGATCTTTGCTGAAAATAGAGATCAATGGCATCAGCAGCAGTAGTAGATAACTTGTAGCAGAATTAGAATGTACATGTAGGATTGAATCTATATGCTATCGATCACCTATATGATACAATTTAATTGAAAACTTACTGATGTCCTATCTGGCTGTAACCCCTTTTCTCGAGCCTCATTCAACCGCCGCTTCATGGCATATGATTGCTCAAGCTCACTCACTTTCTTGTCACATATCAGGAACAACAACTCCGTCAAGAGATCCATTTCGGAGACCTTCGGCAGAAAACTTCCCCCACGCCCTCCTTTTCTCCTCCCTCTTTTTCCTCTCTTCGTGATTCGTCCCCTTAATCTCCCTGCTAGTGCTAGCGCTAGTGCTAGACAATCTCCTTCGGAGCTGCTTCAAAATATACTCCCTCGCGACCATCCACGCAATCCACATCTCCCTCCTCATTTTCTCCTCACTTCTATCCTTCTCCCCCTCCTGCCCGGAATCTCCTCCTTGGGAAAGTCCATCCACGCCGGAATCTCCTCCTCGGCAAAATCCATCCTCGCCGGAATCTCGTCATCATCACCTCCCACACTCTCCCACAGAAACACCTCCGACGTACCCTCCATCTCGCACGGAGCCGATACAGCTAGGCGCAGGCCGCCGCTCTGAGTTTACAGCTTTGTTGATCTTGCCGGCGATGCTCTAGGTCTGGGGGCGAGAATGGGTCTTGCGGGGTGGGTCCGTGGGTGTGCGTGTTCGGTGGCAACACGATCTCTCGGCCAAATACGTTCGAAATCGACTTTAAATCAGGCTAGCAATTGAGCTCCCTTCCCCTAATCGAGTAGCTATCCATTGGAATCAATCGTGTACTTATCTGAAATCAGCCAATCAGGCCGCCTTCACCACGCTGCTGCACTCCAACTCCTCCTACCGCCGCGTCCTTGGAATGCGGCGCCATGTGGAGGAGGAGGCCATCTCTGGCAGCCGTGCCGGCGCCAGGGGCGCAGGGCCCCCGCGGCAAGCGCCGCCACCTCGTCGCTTCCATGGCCGGGGGCCTCAACGCTGGCGCCATCCGTCTCCCATGGACCTCCGCACGTGGGGGGCCGATCGCCGAACGGCACCTGCGCCTCCAGCACAGACGAGGCGGCGGCCGTGACATTCCCGTTCCGTACGAGAGAATTGAGAATGACGATGGGGATTTCGAGCACGCCGAGCCGAAAGCTACTGGGCCACGAGCCTAAATGTCCTCTCCGTTCTTCTCTTCAGAGCTAGTAGGCCGGATACACTGAACGGCATGGGCCGATAGGGAGACGATTCGTATGGGCCCCAATCAATCAGCGCTGACCCCGCAGATCTTGAGCTCTTCTTCACCTTTGCGTGACAATGCGCTGCCGATGAAAGAAAGTAAGTCAACCCACCCACGGATCCTTCTAGAATTTCACCATTGGGAGCCGGTGCCTTTCGAAGCACTTTCACGTGTGAACAGGAAAATAAGGGCAGGCCCAACGATCTAGTCAGCTGGAGCCTCACCGTGTGGGCGAGTTTAGTTTGCGGTCGACCGCACAGAAGAGATCTGTACGGTCACCGCCTACCTCCCACCTGCCTCCTCCTGCCGCCCGCGGTCCGCAGCGACCGCCTCCGGCCGTCCACCCACCTCCCGCCCCGCCGTCCGTCGCCCGCGCCCAGCCTCCTCCTCCCCCGCCACCTTCACCGCTGCCCGCCGCCCGCGGCGTCCGCCACCGGCCGTCCGCCCTCCTGCCGCCCACCGCCGTCGGCCCCACCCTTCCAAACCTCTTCAAGCGGGTATTGTGCCCAGCCTCCTCCTCCCCTGCCTCTTCCCGCACCGCCTGCGGCCAGCGGCGACCTCGCCGCCGTGCCATTCGGCCTCCTCCCGCCCACCGCTCGCGGCCCTGCCCTTCCGAACCTCTCCGACGGTCGTCGCCCCTGCCGCCAGCCCCGACCCTCCCCCTCTGCAGCCGGAGCTCCTCCCCCAGCCCCGAACCCTAACCCGAGCTCCAAGCTCCTCTCCTCTTCTTCCTCCTCCTCTCCTCTCCTCTCCTCTCCTCTCTTCTCTAATCCCGTCGACCACACTAGACCGCTTCATGCGGTCGACCTCAAAAGCAACATTGCGACCATGACACCTACTCCGTAGGTTTGGATGCCATCTAAAAAAGCAGTGGCTTGTAGAGTGTCAGTAGTTCTTCAACTTCTTCTATATGCTACGGGTGCCCAAGGGTGTCCACCGAATAAAAGTAGAGAAGTGAAAAGCTATGGCAGAGAATCCGTATAGTTGTGATGGGACCTGAAACTAAAAAAGACACGCTGTTTGCGTTGCGAGTCTTGCCTCTCCAAGCTATCAGTGTCTACGTGGACTACACCTTTTACTCTGGGGAGTACTCCCACTCCCTGCGTTGGTCTTGCCCTGACATGCTCTCAGCTCCGATGCATTGCACTGTGCTAGTGCTAGTACATATCATGGACCACCAGACCAACCGAAATCGATCGCTCCGTGTCACCAGCTTTCGGATGTCGCGAGTTCTGCCGGCTGAAAGAACGACGGGGTTACTTTCACAAAAAAGAAAGAACATCGGGGGGTTCAGATTCAGGCTCCCGTCCTGCTTGACCTTCAGCCCGCTGCCTCTCTGTTTCGATTGTTCAGGTAACCCTATCTTCTCTTCTGTTTCCGGGCTTCCGGACAAAGTTGTGAGCTCCTGCATGCGCTTATCCATGCGTTCCTGGCTAGGCAAAGCGTGCTGGCGAATTGGGACAGTATGCCCCGTCATGTTCCTGTTCTGTTAGGGTTATTCTGGGTCTTCCAGCAGGTGTACCACCATGTAACTGGAGTCTGAACTCTGAAGATCTTCTTTTCCTTCTAGAGAGAATGTGATAGACTATCTCTCAGCTTGAGCTTTGTCCCCGCAGATTAGTACAAATTAAGACTTCGATTGTACGTAACTGCACGGACAGCCCAACCGTAAGACTGCAATTCCAAGATACTGTGAGAAGAAAGAAAACGTCGTCAGAGATATTCAAAGCGACGCATGCCTAACTCGGTATTCGACCGGCTTGCCGCCTACTCTTACGTAACTCACAGATCACGGAAGGCTTCTGACGTTTGGATCATGTGAAACTGTGTAAGCACTAGTTTCTCATTCTCTTGCAGCTTATAGGTTTGAAATGGGTAAAATAAGCAAAGAAACTAAACAACAACTCTAGATACCAACAACTTGTGAAAAGCCAAGTGATGTTGCCGCTTGAAGGGAACCCGGCCAGAAAGAAGAGCCCAAGCTTCTTCCGTCTTCAGTTCTTCACCACCTACTAACCTTTCCAACTTTTATTATAATAAAAAAGGAAACTTTCCAACAAGTTGCGTGTCGCAACAAAGCGTCATCGCCCAGATGTTGGTTCAGTCCAGGATCGTGAGTGGTCAGCTATGACGTGTGATTACTAAGCAATAATTTTAAAGGTAAAATCTGCGGATTCTGATGCGAGCGGAGTCCATGTCCACCAGCCGGACGTACAGGACAGAATATTCAGAAGGCAAGGCGAGGCAGCCTTCTCCTCTTTAATTTTTCATCCGTAACATAATAAATACAACGCTGACTCAGCTCCAAAGTGTCCAGGACACGCTAGCGTCCCTCGAAATAGTAGGGAAATCATATAAAAAAGAAACGCCGTATAAATCTCCAGTTAATAATTTTGTGATCAAGATGATATCCTGTACTAAACAAATGGCCAGGTAAAAGACCTTCCCAACAAGCTAGAAATCCTATGCAGCAAATGTTATCCATGTGACCAGAAGGAAGGCGAGTTGTTTGTATTGACATCTTGTTGTTCTTGTATCTTACAAAGGAGAACAACAGTACAATATCCCTGGTATTTGTGTGGCAAGTTGGTCGAAGCTTTTATACTCTGATTTATTTTTAGCCAAGTGCTTTGAGACGTTTTTTTTAAGAGAATACGGCAGGTCAACCACCGATCTATATATTGATTGGAAAGAAGATACATAGATAACAACATATCATCACCAACACAACAACACGAAAAACAACTAACAACTCTACAACGACGAACAAAAACTACCACCGTCTAACAAAGCTATGGCCACAGCAACCAGCTGCCATCGAACCACATCCACAACCAGAGGTGAAGCTAGGCCTAAATTGGCTCTGGTGCACTGCTAAAGGAACTTGTATAATTTTACTGGAGTATATGGTATTTTGGAGTGCACCAGAGAAGTTTAACGTGGCTTTGCTCCTGTCCACAACAGCAACCAGCCGACCGAACAACCACGCAAAGGTTCACCATTGATATCGCCAACGCAAACCGAAAAATTCGGCAAAGGCTTTGTGAAGTTGAGCAAGTTTTAGGCTTATTTAACGGTAACGACATACGTGACATGTACTCAGTGGCTGATTAAGATAACAGTCATATTATTTTCATCTTGTCTTTGGATTGGGATTCGCAGTCCAAACCACGTGTGACCTTATCTCACAATGCGAAAGATTCTCCGGCCCCCACAGTCCAGTGCTCAAATATTGTCATCAACCCTCTCTTCCCTTCCAACCTCTCCGATTTTATCAGACAAAAAAACATTTTTGAATGGATACAATGCGTCAACTTCAAAGATAGTTTTTGGCCTCGATGTCCTCTTCATAATTTGGCCAAGTCTGGGGATCTAATAATAGTACAAAAAAACCACGCAATGCATTGTCGTTGTACACTACTTGTTTTACTCGGTCATCAACCTAATCCAAATCGTTAGTAAGACAAATTAAGATGCATCTCTCCGTTCTGACAAAAGGATTCTCTTGTTGCCGTGATGAACCATACTTACATCTCCACTATCGAGATTCCGAAATCGCCGTGAAGAGAGCTTAAAAAAAACGTGTGATCGGGTGGCGGTTAGCCTTCGGTTACAAGAATAAACTACTCTAATAAACAAGTGAACAGTGATGAGTGGTAGGTGGTGCTTGGATGGATGCCCTAAAGTTTAGCGCTTTAAATAAGTAATAATTAGATATATTAAATATAAATTAATTACATAAGTCATGTCTATTTTGCGAGACGAACCTAATCAGCCTAATTTTACTATAATTAATATATAATTACATACGTTTACTGTAGCATTATATTGTCTAATCATGGTGTAATTAGGCTTAATAGATTCGTCTCGTAAATTACTCATTATTTATGTAATGGGTTTTTAAATTAATCAATATTTAATACTCTTAATTAACATATTTATATCCGATGTGACGACGCTAAAGTTTAGTACGTGGGAAACAAACGGAACCGTAGAAGAATACAAGGCACTGGAAGAATAGTTTGGGCGATGGAATCTTAATTAGAACATCAAGGAAGGAGCTATACAAGCCTTTGCATCTTTGACTATGAGGTCGCTGAGACTGAAATGAGCATCTAAAAGTTATCTTTGCTGGCTGATAATGATACGGAGGCATACAGCTAGGCCTACCAATCCTTTATCATGAAAAAGGGGTTTTAACAACGACATATGCACCTTTTCCACTTATATTGGATCGCCTGAAGCACGTATATCGTTTTGCTATGTCTTCATTTTGAATTGACTGACTCTTAAAGTACATGTGCAACAACGATATCCTCATATTCTAAGAGAAAGGTAGAAAGCATAAATTCCCTGCTCGGTTCATATACACTTTTGTCCTTAACCAGTTAACCCTATAAATAAGAAAGAATAATTCAGCAACAACCTTTTTTTAGAAAAGAAAAGAATCAACGAGAAACATGAGAAGACGAATCAACATGATGAATAACCTTGAAATAAAGGATCCTCTTTTTAAAATGAAATACTAATCCACGGGAGACATCAGGAAAACCTATATAATTAGTCTTTACCTTATTTTTTCGACGTGCTACATAACATTTGTTTGAAAATAGAAAGACCTAGTTTTCCCTTTGTTGAGATTTGAGAGGAGCATGTGTTGTTTGGATTCAGATGCTAAAGTTTAGCGCTTTAGATAAGTGATAATTAGATGTATTAAATATAAATTAATTATAAAATTAATTACATAAGTCATGCCTATTTCGCGAGACGAACCTAACAAGCCTAATTTTACTATAATTAATACATAATTATCATACTGTAGCATTACCTTGTCTAATCATGATGTAATTAGACTTAATAGATTCGTCTCGTAAATTACTTTCGTTTATGTAATGGTTTTTAAATTAATCTATATTTAATACTCCTAATTAACATATTTATATTCGATGTGACGGTGTTAAAATTTAGCGCGTGGGAACAAACGGGGCTATAACGTGCTATTATTGGTAGGCTAGTAGTAGTAGCCTCAATAATCCTGGCCCTAGCAAAACCCCCAAAACCCCGGTCAAAATCCCAGCCACTACCTATGCTGCCCCGAGCCGGGGCCCACCGAAAGCCAAAGCCCAAAAGGCCGCCCCTTGCTCCCCTTTAAAAACCACACAAACCCAAGCGCGAGCCCACCCCCACCTCCCCTCCCTTCCCGTTCGTTCGCTGCGCTCCACTCCCATCCGGTTTGACCCCTCCCTCCTCCCCTTCGCCGCTGCGGCTGCGCTGTGCGTCCCCCCGTGCGCCCGAGAGGCGGGGCGGGTGGTAGCCGAAGGGAGCAGCGAAAGCCCTCGTCGTCGTCGCGTTGCCGTCGTCTCGTCTATAACTACTCCCCCGTCTCCCTCCAGTCCGTTCCGCTTCCGCATCCATCCATCGCTCGCCTCTCGCCCTATCCTGTTCGCTCCCCTCCTCTCCACACGATCCCCTCCCTTGTCGGCTTCCGCGCGGGCAGGGGGGACCGCGGCCACCACCACATCCACCGCCTCCCGCTCGCGCTATATCACACCGCCGCGCACGACGCGTTGCGTGCGTTTGCCGGTCGGTTCGGTCTAAGCTAGGCGGAGGAGGAGGAGGAAGGGGGCGGGCGGGGGTGTTAGCGTTGGTGCGAGGGGGCGGAACGCGCCGCCGGACCGGATCGCGCTCGCCGCTCGCGTCGTCGCCCAGCCGGGGCCAGGGCCAGGGGCCATGGCCACGCTCCCGCGCGCGGCGCCGCCCACGGCCGCCGCGCTCCTCCCGTTGCCCCGCGCCGCGCCGCCGCTGCTGCTCGCGGGGAGGGCCGCCGCCGCGCGCCGCTCCAGGCTGCGCGCGCGGGGGCCGTCCGCGGCGGCGAGGCGGAGCTGGGTCGTCGCCTCGTCCTCATCCGCCCGCGCCGTGCTCGGCGGCGTCGCACGACGGGAGGCTCCGCCCGCGCCGCAGAAGCCCACGCAGCAGGTACGGACCGATGGGGATTGCGTTATTGGTCTCGTGACGGACTCTCGTCGTTACTCGTGACGTGTGTAAGAGAGAGGGAGAGGGGTTGCGTGTTTTGGGGTTTTGTGGGGTATGGGTTCTGGATTGTTCGTTCGGTTTTGTTTGCGAAAATAATCGGCGATCGCATGCTCCGATGGATTAAGATTTTTGGGTTTGGTTTTCATTCCCTTGTGTTCGAATTAGTGGTAACATTGCCGATTGTGCTGGGCGATTGGGGAAAGCAGGAACAGTGTCACAGACTCACAGGCAGTTGACGAGTCCAATTCGTTTGGCCGTATCCTAATTACAGCATTTGATAAGGTTTTTATGCGTTGAAGCAGTGGTTGCTTGCAACTGCAAGTTTTTTTAAATCTGTGGTTGATTGATCGTCATGCACTGCAAATTGTCGCTTTTGATCTGTTCCTTTCATGGAGGTTTTAAAATACAAAGTGTAATAATCGAACAGAGCATACCAAATGCAGGGTTTAATAAACAATCAAGGGTTACTGGAAAGATAGGTGACAGCTGTGGTGGTAGGTACTAATCACGACCGAGTTTCCAGGAGTGTCAGTGCATCACATTGTGTAAAGCAGACATAGAAATATTTTTAGTAGTGTACGAATTCGCCATGCCCCTTCCGGAATGTGTTTGAGTAGGCTGTGACAATCACGACATTGTAAATCAAGCATTGTATTTACTGCCGCTTAACATCAGGAATTCCTTTTCCTTTTTCCTTTACCAGGCCGCGGATTTGAACGATATCTTATCTGAACGTGGAGCTTGTGGTGTTGGGTTCGTCGCAAACTTGAAAAACGTGCCTTCGTTCAACATCGTTCGTGATGCTCTAATAGCTCTTGGGTGCATGGAGCACCGTGGTGGTTGTGGAGCAGACAATGACTCTGGTGATGGTGCAGGATTGATGAGTGGCATTCCCTGGGACTTGTTTGACGACTGGGCCAACAAGCAAGGACTTGCTCCCTTTAATAGAACAAATACTGGTGTAGGCATGGTCTTCCTTCCACAAGATGAGAAGTCCATGGAAGAAGCCAAAGCTGGTAATGTCCTGCTGCTTTACCACAATATGCTGCTCCCACAGGGGACTTGTCTCCATGGAACATTTTCTATGTTTATTTGAACCAGAGATTTTTACTTGTCAATCCGTTTCCTGTTGCAGCCTACTTCAATTGTTATAGAATTTTCATGATGCCATACTTTGCATGCCCGCAAAATGTTGGTCCTTAGAAATTGAAACCTTTGGTTGGAATGTAGTTTCTGCCACACACTATTTTCCCTTGACACAGGGTTTGGAAAGCCTGTGAGTTCAACAGCTATAACATGCAAAAAGTTTAGTCAGTGTTTCTAGGGTGCTAGTTTGCCTAGCTTCATATAGGAGTTTGTCTTGACAATGCTCCCTCCCTTTCCTTTTGGAAAAAAACCATCCTTATTCTTTGTAGTACTACTTACCATAGGTTGCTATTATTTCTGTTTCTGCATGACCTGAAAGTGGCACCTTGTCATGTTACAGCAACCGAAAAGGTTTTCTTGGATGAAGGCCTTGAGGTTCTTGGCTGGAGACCTGTTCCTTTCAATGTATCAGTGGTAGGCCGTTATGCAAAAGAAACCATGCCTAATATACAGCAATTATTTGTGAAAGTTGCAAAGGAAGATAATCCTGATGACATAGAGAGAGAACTATACATCTGCCGGAAGCTGATAGAGCAGGGTGCAAAATCTTCCAGTTGGGCAGAGGAACTTTATTTCTGCTCTTTGTCAATCAGAACAATTGTATACAAAGGCATGCTTCGATCTGAGGTTCTTGGACAATTCTATTTGGACCTTCAGAATGAACTGTATAAATCTCCTTTTGCCATTTATCATCGAAGATACAGTACAAATACAAGTCCTAGATGGCCTCTTGCTCAACCTATGAGGTTACTTGGACACAATGGAGAGATTAACACAATACAGGTTTGCTTTAACATCCTCAAATAGTATCTATGATTACTTTTTGCTTACCATATCTTGTTTCTGGTTCTATGTTGTCCGCCAGTTTTTTTATATTGACTTCAAATAGTACCTTGCATTTTTCATTGTGTTCTGCTTTGCTTGCAGGGAAACTTGAACTGGATGCGATCAAGGGAAGCCACACTACAGTCTCCTGTATGGCGAGGTCGTGAGCATGAAATTCGCCCGTTTGGTAACCCTAAAGCATCTGATTCAGCAAATCTTGATAGTACTGCTGAAGTAAGAGACCACACTCCTTTCACTGAAATTATAGTACAAAGCCTTCATTCCACTCAGAGATGCCTGCATGCATTTTTCTTTTCCATTCCACTTCACCTGGAATTCTGCTGCTGTTATTGCTAAATAATTGCATCCTTGTATCAGTTACTGCTAAGAAGTGGTAGAAGTCCTGCTGAAGCTCTTATGATTCTCGTTCCTGAGGCATACAAGAACCATCCAACATTATCTATAAAATATCCTGAGGTATGGTTAGGGACACGGACGAAGTCCCTTTCGTATCAGCCTGCGCAAGCAATCACATCCAGTTGATTCGTGTTTCTTTTGTATAGGTCATTGACTTTTATGACTACTACAAAGGACAAATGGAGGCTTGGGATGGACCTGCTTTACTCCTGTTTAGGTAAGATCATTTGTATGCCAATACGGGACTGCCCCTTATTTTCTTTTGCTATTTGAGTATCTGTCGTGAAGCATTTTTGTTATCCACTTGGTTGAAACCTTCTTGTGCTATAGCAGATTTTGACTCTGTGCAGCTAAAATCAGGGAATGGACCATAAATGGGTATTCAATTGTGAAGAGATAGATCACAATAGATATGGCAATGTTTTGTAGTTATCGGTGGCATTGAGTAGTATCTTCTTATCCCCTTTTTTAAATAAATAGTAGTAGTTCCCCCTAATGGACAAGAAATAATAATATATAACATAAGAATATTCAAAAGGGTAATGACCCATGCTCCCCCCACCCCCCTCCCCCCCTCCTTTTATTTTTTTAAAATTATTTTTGGTATGCCTCCTTTCCAACTAAATAATGGCTTGCAACAGAGTGGTGGTTCTTATAGTTGTTTTATGTATTTTGTTCAGTGATGGAAGGACTGTAGGAGCAACCCTTGATAGGAATGGGCTCCGTCCAGCACGCTATTGGAGAACATCAGATGACTTTGTTTATGTTGCATCTGAGGTTGGTTCAAGCTATTTCATTCTTCTGTACATAAATTAATACGTTCAACAACAATGTTATCAGAGAGAATTGTGTCCATATGTAATAAATTATCCATTTGAAAACCTTGAATTGGAGCATTTGGTTTATCTGCCAGTAATTCATTGCAGATATACTGACACCCTTCAATACCGAATCACAAACTTCAGATGTCACAAGCTATATTAAATGTAACACTAAGTAAGTATTGTGTCCATATGCTAAAGTGTAGGTCTGACAGCTAGACTAGGTGAAAACTATGGAGCTAGTGACTTATTCCTATTTGAATGTAATGTCACTTGTGCTTGGTGTCAAACTTGAAGATCTTGCACGGCTCTGTTCTTGCCTATTTGGCTACAAGTTTTTTTTGTTGCATCCTAGATAATTAGCACTGGCTAGGTTTGGTTTAATGTATCAACTACTATTCAAGTTAGACGTTTCCACTTGGACGGAGCATGGATTATTAATTTAAGATGTATATAAACGTTTACTGGACTAACTTCTCAGCTCACTCTCTTGTATATATATGTCTGTAAAGAAATGCATAGTTCTCCTCCTGTTGTCTTAAAATAAGCTGACTTGCAGGTCACACATTTTGACCATCTGCTGAGCAGTTGAAATTGATATGTTTTGTTTTGTAATTATGACATGAAAGTATGTGGCAATAGTTGATGAATTGAAATTTTAACCTTCTAAAGGGTTATGTGAAATCTCAAAAAATCATATTGGGTTTGCACTTGTGACTAGTTTTGTCAATGATGGCATACAGGTTGGTGTTATACCAATGGACGAGTCAAAGGTAGTAATGAAAGGGAGATTAGGCCCTGGAATGATGATAACTGTTGACCTACAGACTGGACAGGTTAGAATAGAAACAAAGAATCTCTTCCTCTTCTTGCCTTTGATTGCTAAGAATTTTCTATGTAGATTTTAAACCTCATGAATCATCCAGGTGCTTGAAAACACAGAAGTGAAGAAAAGTGTAGCTTCAGCAAATCCGTATGGAACTTGGTTGCAAGAATGCACGCGTTCAATAAAGCCTGTTAACTTCCTCTCCTCAACCATCATGGACAATGAGACTATTTTGAGACACCAACAGTAAGAATTCATCAAACTTTGTTCCTTTGATCCTGAAAACCTCTTAAATTCTTTTCTTTTATTTGTCCGAGTTGTGGTTTTGTGTTCTTATTTTTTCAGAAGATACATCCATAATACTGTTTGTGAGCTTGGAATGCCACTGCGTTATGTCCAGTAAAATATTGCCACTAATTTAGTTGGTTTCAATTTCAACATGTTAGCCTTGTGTACTACTCCCTGCGTTCTACAATATTTGTCCAGAGCACACCATGTGCATAGACCAAGGGAGCATCATTTTCAAGAAGAAAAACATTGTAATGACCATCCATGTCCCAATTAAATGTCATACTACTGCATTTTTTCTTCTATCAGAACATTTAATTAGGGGTATTGAATGGAAATATTGCAATAACTACACCCTTGATATCCTCAACAGACAAACATTGTGGAACGTTTTTCTCCTGAGGCCATGGACAAACATTGATGAACGAAGGGAGTAGCTAGCTATATTACTTTTAGATTAGAAGTTGCACAACATATAGATACCAAGGGTTGCAATGGTTAGGAACATTACATGGGTACTCGAGCTGAATGTTTAATTTATACATATTGCCTTTTTTCCTAGGGCATTTGGCTATTCAAGTGAGGATGTGCAAATGGTGATCGAATCTATGGCATCACAAGGAAAGGAACCAACATTTTGTATGGGCGATGACATTCCATTAGCTGTGTTGTCACAGAAGCCACACATGCTATATGATTATTTCAAGCAGCGGTTTGCGCAGGTTAGTAAATCCTTAGAGGTTTAATGGTAGTTTATTACCTGAGCCCCTTCAAGTCTAAATTGACTGCTATATTATTCACTGAAATTCGTATCCTGACGCACCCAAGTATCAGTGTGACAACAAAATTATTAAATGACTTGGCAACCTTTTCATCTATAGTAGGGTTTGTACTTGGGAAATTAAATTTTCCCAGGCACAACAAACTGACAAAATTCTAGTGTAGTCCATCTGAAATTTGGCCTGCTGTGTTGTGAAATTTAATATTGTCACTCCAAAATTTTGACGAAAGGTAAATCGAGCTTCATGGTCTTTTGTTGGTAGCCTTGTAGGGAAAAATAGTGACTTATTATTTCCATTTCATTGAGCATTAGGTCTTTTAACTTTTACTTGGTCACAATGATGGCATTGTTTCCATGGAACTTGATCTCCTCATTGACAAAAAGTTGTTATCAATATCAATGTCCTCTCAGCTTGTGCTTCTACTAGATATGATTTCCTTTTGCATTTATAGGTTACAAACCCTGCGATCGATCCACTAAGAGAAGGTTTAGTTATGTCTCTTGAAGTTAATATCGGTAAAAGAGGCAACATCCTGGAGGTTGGCCCTGAAAATGCTGATCAGGTAAAATTAGTTAGTTTCAAGTTAAGTATGACATTATGACTCGGCATTTATTATTTTTTTTTTGCAAAGGGGTTCACGGTGCAGTGGCAAAAACCACCGGCTGGGAACTCTCACCCAGGGTTCAATCCCTGGGTGCTGCATAATTTGTGGAAAATAAAAAAAATCCCCTCGCTGCGCCTCCTGTGGGGGCATCTGGCTTGTGGCAACGGTGCAGTCCAACCAGGGGTTGTTGATTGTGGGCCGGCCCAAGCAACAGCTTGCTGTCTCGGGTGTGCAGCGGGGTTTGGGGGTTTTCTCGGTCGGGAGATAAAGTATCCTTCTTAATTGAAAACCGTGGGGGCGGTCTTACCCCCACCGGCCGAGTTATTTATTTATTATTATTTTTGGGTAATATCAAAACACCACCATGGACTTTTTCAGGTTGCGCTATCAAGCCCTGTGCTAAATGAAGGTGAACTAGAAACACTTTTGAAAGACCAAAAACTGAAGCCCAAAGTACTCTCAACGTTCTTTGATATTCGTAAAGGTCTAGATGGCTCCCTTGATAAAACAATAAAGTTCCTTTGTGAAGAAGCTGATGCTGCTGTGCGTAGTGGTTGTCAACTTCTTGTGCTTTCTGATCGTTCTGAAGCACCTGTGAGTACTTTTTTTTAACTTGTTAGCACAGTATCTGAAAGCCGCTATCTCTTCGAATTATTGGGTCTCTAAGACTTCCTTTTGAAATACGTTTCAAGTAGTTTTTTTGGATCTTCATTCTTAAAATGTACCTGCAATCCATTCCAACAGATTATTTGTTCACTGTTATAGTAGTAATAATAATAATACATAAAATTTGGAACAAGAAATGCAATCTTGCTGTTCACAGATGCACGTTAGTTTTGTGTAGTTAACAATAGAAACAACATTAAAACAAAGTGGATAATATAGTGTCACATGTAGCTGCATTCATACCACAATTACTTGCATACAGATAAATAATGAAGCTTATATAGTATGGCTTTGCATCAATATGAGATGCCTACAAACATTAATGCTTCTGGATTTGTTCTCAAGTGGGCACATGTCAGACTAACTATTCTTATTACAAACGCTGGAGACCCACCCACCTTAAATTGGCCATTTGCTAATTTGGAAGTGCCATTAAAAGATTCAACCACCTCTTTGAATAATTCGTTGCATCTTGTCAACATTGGTTGCTATGATTTTCGCTGGAAAAACTAGCATGAGCTTTACTATTATGCATGATGCGAACCTACAGATGATTGAATTATTCATAGTGCTAGGTATTTCACTTCTGCTTTATACTTGTATAAAAGTGTGAAACCTTACTTTTGATTCAAATTATTATCACTATTTATGTTTAGGCTATTTTTTTATACTTATGTTTAGGCTATTTAAGTTTTTGCAACAATACCACTTGTATGACAGATTGCCCCTTTTTAATTCTTTCCACACTATCTAGATCATAATCTATTATTGGATGATGTAGGAACCAACTCGGCCTGCCATACCAATACTTCTAGCTGTTGGTGCTGTCCACCAGCATTTGATTCAGAATGGCCTTCGTATGTCTGCTTCTATTGTTGCTGACACTGCTCAGTGTTTCAGCACACATCACTTTGCATGTCTGATAGGATATGGTGCCAGGTAAGAATTTATTGCTTACAATAGGTTTCTTTTAACAATAGGTACTCCCTTCATCCATAACTGTGAAGCCTATTTTGTCTTGCATGTAGATTAAGCAGACTTTTATCTGATTAGATTACCTCTAATTACTTGTCTTTAAAGCCTATACTCGATGCATGCATGTAACCAATGCAAGCAAAAGGTGTATGTTGTTATTAATTGGGGGTATAAAGGGAACAACATATTTTGCATTGAAATATGAAATAAGACTTTACATTTGTGGACAAGGCCATTAAAAACATGCCTTACATTTGCGGGCATAGAGAGAGTATATTTGCAGTTTGCTTAAATTGACAGCCTCATCATGCATAAAAGCATGTGGGCATTCCCAATATGAACTAACTGAATGGGATTGAAAGTTGTCAGAACCCTTAAATATATATAAAAGAAATCACAACACAATTTACCAGTGGTCCTGTAGGCGCTAGGCACTGGTCATGTTAGAGATAAACAGCAAGTACTGTATTCCTTTGTGCATCGATAAACATGTTAGAGATATATATTTTATGACTTGTGCCTCTGTGCTGTGTCTATCCAATGCACATTTTATTTCTTCTAGAAGCAGAGGAAATTAGATGATCAAATGAAGGACTTTTGATAAGAAAAGCCACGTCCATTCTAGTCTGTTCAAACCAACATACCATATATGCTCACTATTATTCACATTACCTATTGCAATCAAACCAGGAGAGAAGCAGTTGTTGGACTTAGAACAATATATGTCTTTTTTCTCTTGGTCAATAATCCGCATGCATGACATGCTTCACAAGCGAGGGTCCCCACAACATGTCTTTCAATATTTAATTATTTATCTTTGAAAGCACTTGCATGTTCGTAAAACATGGTACTAGGATTTGAACTCTGGTAGCAGTTACTCCCATGATTATCACCGGACCATGACTTCAAATCATGGATCATAGGAGACACTTTGAACCCATCTGAACAACTCTACTGTTGGATATGACCACATATTATGGAAACTACCCAGAGATAATGCTGATATGGGAGTTGAACCCTGTGAAAGCCGGAAACTCACCAGTTTCACTAGATGTGTTGTTGGCCTTTTGTCAACTTAAAATCAGATCAAAATACTATATTTTTTGTACTTATAAAAAATAGGTGTAGTTTTGTTTTCGTTGAACTGGCATCATAGATTGTAGCATTCATCTGTGTGCTTCCTCATGAATTGTACAATGTTGAAGTAACCATTTTATTTGTGTATTTACTAATATTCATTCTTCGATTGCGCATCAGTGCTGTATGTCCTTATCTGGCACTAGAAACATGTCGCCAATGGAGGCTGAGCAACAAAACTGTTAATTTGATGCGGAATGGGAAGATGCCCACGGTGACTATTGAGCAGGCTCAAAGAAACTTTATTAAGGTATGGTTTCTCTAGCTAGTGATCTGTTGGTCGAATGTTGCCCCTTTGCCCCTAATCGCCTGAAAATAGTTGAATGTATCAGCTTGCTACATTTGAACCCTTAGGTCCATCTTCTCATGTTAAATCCCTGTTATCATTTTCTAATTCTTTTACAAGTTATCTCAATCTCGCCTGTTCTAGTTAACACTTAAAGAGATCCAAATGTTTCATTTACTTCAATGGTACCTTTTGTTAACATATTCAATTGATGCATTTTCAGGCTGTAAAATCTGGCCTGCTCAAGATCCTTTCAAAAATGGGTATCTCACTGCTCTCAAGGTTTGTCTATCTTTGCCATCCAATTAACAGAGCTGTACTGCCATAATTGTGAAGTATGAACTGCCACTGCAATTGGTTGACGCATGTACATTGTTTGGATAGCTATTGTGGAGCTCAGATCTTCGAAATTTATGGTCTTGGTCAAGAAGTAGTTGATCTTGCCTTCTGTGGAAGTGTATCCAAAATTGGAGGGCTCACACTTGATGAGGTAATTAAACTCTATCATAGCTATATATAATTTTTCAGTATGCTGCACCAAGTACAGAATTCTGATCTGTACATTTTTCACTTCCCTTCTTTTGTAATTGTCCCGGCATTCTGTTTAGAAGGCATCCTTTGTTTTATATGTAAAAAAGACTTCATGTAGTCCATCTATATTTGTCCCTTTTTAACACTTGTCCACATATCCTTGTGAAGCTGGGTAGAGAAACCTTATCATTCTGGGTGAAGGCATTCTCAGAAGATACCACGAAGAGACTAGAAAACTTTGGTTTTATCCAATCCAGACCTGGAGGTACTATCTATCCTTAGGAAAACATACTATTTTGGATGCATGCATTTCTGGCATTTTCTTATAGTTGCTGCATGAAGTAATTGTGTTTTTTTCCTTAGTACTGAATTAGTGCAGTAGTACTGAATACGATATTTGTCTTTTCTCAATAGGGGAATACCATGCAAATAATCCCGAGATGTCAAAGCTGCTGCACAAAGCAATTCGTGAAAAAAGTGATAATGCGTACACTGTCTACCAACAACACCTTGCAAGCCGTCCTGTCAATGTAAGTAGTGACCCTTCAGGTTTCCAACCCATTGCCTTTTATGTTCCCACCATGGTCGAGTTTTTTTTCCATTGCCTTTTATCTCACCACAAAGCTCATGATATTTTTTACTCTGTAGGTTCTTCGAGATCTTCTTGAATTGAAGAGTGATCGCACACCTATTCCTATTGGCAAAGTTGAGCCTGCAACCTCCATCGTTGAACGTTTCTGTACAGGTGGAATGTCCCTAGGAGCCATTTCCAGAGAAACACATGAAGCAATTGCAATTGCAATGAACAGAATTGGCGGGAAATCTAACTCCGGAGAAGGTGGTGAGGTGGGTCAGAGAATTTTTCTTTTCAACATAGGTCATTAGTTACGTCTGACTTCTCAAGCGGAAACTGCGACATAGTCTCGCTTATGGACTTCTCATTTTGCAGGACCCAATCCGTTGGAATCCTCTCACAGATGTGGTAGATGGATATTCTCCAACACTTCCCCATCTCAAAGGTCTTCAGAATGGTGACACCGCCACAAGTGCCATCAAGCAGGTGGAGCATCAGAATTCCTTTCATTTCTTCCGTGTTATCCACCTTTTTTGTGCTGCCTGCTTTATTTTTGTCACCTTACCTTGGATAGTATGCAATTAATTAATGCAAATATTACTATGTCAATGCCTGTGATGGGAAAGCATGCACTGATGGATATGTGCATTTTCCCTATGAGGGGAACTAACATCCTTCTTTAAAAAAAAGGGGCAGCCTGGTGCACGTAGCTCCCGCTTGCGCAGGGTCCGGGGAACTAACATCCTTCTTTATTTCAAAAAAAAAAACTAACATCCTTCTGTAATAGAAAAGCGGTTACTGGTTTCCAGTGAAGGGATATGTCCATCTGGATGTTTTTCCAGATGTCCCTGAACTCTGGAGATATGCAGGGGTCCCTGGGCCCGATCTTAGCGAGACAATAAGTGGTAGTTCTCAGAAACAACTTCACAGTAGAGTATATCCATTTCATGTTATAAATAAGGTATCATGTGTAACAGAAAGGAGTGTTTTAAGTAATTCATTTGTTCTGTAGAACCTAGCAACTCAGAGTTCCCTATGTTTTTCTTTCTTTCTTTTTTGTTCTTAATTAAAGGAGCATTGTGCTTTCTTTCTACCAGATTAAAATATTTGGGTTAACTTTTCATCAGTCCTGTCCTTCTACAGGTTGCATCTGGGCGTTTTGGAGTTACACCTACATTTTTAGTAAATGCTGAACAAATCGAGATAAAGATTGCGCAAGGTGCGAAGCCTGGTGAAGGTGGCCAACTACCTGGGAAAAAAGTCAGCGCATACATTGCACGTTTAAGGAATTCCAAACCTGGAGTTCCTCTTATATCCCCACCTCCACACCATGACATCTATTCCATCGAGGATCTTGCGCAGTTAATTTATGACCTCCATCAGGTGTGTCTTCTGCCGCTATTCGTAGAATGTCAATCAGTAATATTGGTCCTATAGGAGAAATACAACAACTTCAAAATTCTTGTTTTCTGTGGTGAGTGGTGACTCACAAGAATATGATCTGTATTGGTATCTGTCGGTGCTATGTCAACTGTTTGTGCTGTTAAGTGTATGGTTTCCTGTTCTTTGTACTAATGGAAGATGTGCAATAAATATCTGGCTGAACAGATCAATCCTAAAGCCAAGGTGTCCGTAAAGCTTGTAGCCGAAGCTGGGATTGGAACTGTAGCTTCTGGAGTTTCAAAGGCAAATGCAGACATAATTCAGGTTAGTAAAGTTTCTTTTTGAATAATTTAATTGGTGCTTTCATTGTGCATGAAATTTCACATCAGTTGTCTATGGTTTCTGTATACATCTTTATATCTAAACTTCAACTAGGGGCCTGTTTGGTAGAGCTCCACCTGATTCTGATTCTCTATGGGAGCTGATTCTCTGAGAGAAGTGATTCTCTGGCTGAAAGTGATTCTTTTCGATTCTCTATCATAAACTCTCAAAATTAGGATGGAGAATCACTTCACAGAATCAGGAGAAGCTACTTTTTTCAGCTCCCAGCCTCTAGTTCATTTCAGAGAATCACTTCACAGAATCAGCAGAGAATCACTTCTCTCTGAAAAACTGTTTGGCAGAGCTCCTCTTGGATTCACCAGAGAATCCGCTCTGGGAGCTCTGCCAAACGGGGCCTAGGTTCTATACGATGTGTTGACCCTTGTGAGTAGGCCTGGCAGAAAAGCTCGAGGCTCGTGAGCTGACTCGGCTCGTTCATAGATTCGGCTCAGTTCAGCTCGGCTCAACCTCTTAAACGAACTGAGCCAAACTTCATTTTCAGCTCGTTTCGTTAACGAGCTGGCTCGTGAACCGCTCGTGAGCTGTTCAATAGGCTCATTAGGCTCGATAAATATAATAACACCAAATTTAGTTGTTATTAGTATAGTAGTATTTTTGTTGTTTTGCTAAAATAAACTTGTTATTCAACTTGTAAGTCAAATCTAGCATTAATTGAGTCTATTTTGAGTCTTTCAACTTCTACATTATTCCAATTTATTAGTTTCCGTTACTTATTTTTATAATATCATCAATAGTTATACTTTTAAATATTATTAACATGCTTAAATTATAATATCTGGGTTACTATCATATTTAATTTTTACGTTAATATTGAACGGTGTTTGGCTTGTGAGCCAAACGAGCCGGCTCGAGCTTTTAGAACGAACCGAGCCAAACTCAACTTTTAGCTCATTAACCTTAATGAGCTGAGCCGAACTAGCTCGTTATTAAATGAGCCATAACGGGCCGAGCTGGCTCGTCAGCCACCCCTACTTGTGAGGTTGCATATGTTGTTTTTTTCTTTCCATTTCATGTGACTGGCATTTGCTGTCTGGCTCTTCCCAAGGATCTAGCTTCCTTCTCATAGTGTATATTTACATACCTAATTTTCACTTCCTTTCTTGAGATATTAATTATCTAGACCTTTGCTGTAGTGCATTGTTGTAGTACTTAACAAAGACGGCTATATAGAATTGTGCTATGAATTGGAGCATATTGCAGGAGGACATCAGTTGTTTACTATGCCTCCGGGAAATCTCAGCAATGCTTGACAAGATAGTCTTGTCCAGAAATTCTATATGCTAGGTCATTTCATCCTGAAATGCTGAGCTAGCATAATGATGGGATGAATGCGTAGTAAAACTTTGTTTCTACTCCAAATTCAATGGATTATTGCAGCATTTGAGACAAATTATACTATGAGCTCTTATTCAATCAGTTGTACATGAGTTATCCCAAAGGGTGCTGTAATTGGGTGAATCAGAGATTTACTGTATACTTATTTTGTTGTCTAATTAACTGTTCTATTACATAGATATCAGGTCATGATGGTGGTACTGGAGCTAGCCCAATTAGCTCAATCAAACACGCTGGGGGTCCTTGGGAACTTGGTCTTACAGAAACGAATCAGGTTTTTCTACATTTAATTGGTTGTTGTAATCAGTTTATTCTATAAAATTATTTTCTGTTTTCTTATACTAGTTAGCTTCCTACAGACACTCATACAAAATGGATTGAGGGAGAGGGTGGTGCTTAGGGTTGACGGTGGATTCAGGAGTGGTCAAGATGTTCTTATGGCTGCTGCCATGGGTGCTGATGAATATGGTTTTGGTTCTGTAGCTATGATAGCTACTGGATGTGTCATGGCACGTATTTGCCACACAAATAATTGCCCAGTTGGAGTTGCTAGTCAGGTAGTAGCAACACAAGTTATTTTGTCTTCCTCATATTGGACTACGTCTTATATTCCATGCTCTTGCAGAGAGAAGAGCTTCGTGCCAGGTTTCCTGGAGTTCCTGGCGATCTTGTTAACTACTTCCTGTTTGTTGCAGAAGAGGTATGTCATGATTCTCATTACCAATGCTGTTTGTGTTAACCTTGTTCCTTAATTTATTTATGCAATGCCTGGGTATTTATTTTTTGGATAATAGCAAATTCGATCTTGAATGGTTGTTTTGTTTAGGTACGAGCCGCATTAGCCCAGTTGGGTTATGAGAAGCTGGATGACATCATCGGACGAACAGATTTGCTTAAACCAAAGCATGTCTCTTTGGTGAAAACACAGCACATTGATCTTGGATACCTCTTATCTGTATGTGGTTGAAACACATTGCTATTTGAACTTTTATTGACATCTTTTCCATATGCTTGCTATATTAATCAATGGTTTGTGCATCAGAATGCTGGATTGCCTGAATGGAGCAGCTCCAAGATTAGGAGCCAGGACGTTCACACTAATGGCCCTGTTCTTGATGAGACGATCCTTGCAGATCCTGGGGTAATGTTTTAGATGAGTTATCTTTAGTTACATGGACTAACTTAACTAATGGCTGGCGTGATATAGCTGAATTCTCAGCATTACAACCAAAGCAATGCCTGACTTGTCATTCTGTCCTCTTGGAACTAGAACTGTTGTATTTATGATCTATACACAGCCTTGTCTAAAATCTTGTCTGCATGGTGCAACATTATTTATATTATCTCATTTGCAGATTGCTGATGCGATTGAGAACGAAAAGGAGGTTTCCAAGATGTTCCAAATTTATAATGTTGATAGAGCTGTATGTGGTCGAGTAGCGGGTGTGATTGCCAAGAAGTATGGAGACACAGGCTTTGCAGGACAGCTCAACATCACGTATGTTCCATACAGTTTCATTCCTTTTGAACTGTGAAAAAGTAGGAACTTAATCGATTTTATATTTCAGGTTCAATGGAAGTGCAGGACAGTCCTTTGGTTGTTTCCTGACTCCTGGAATGAACATCCGGCTAGTTGGAGAGGCCAATGATTATGTGGGGAAGGTACTGAATTCTCAACCCTTGAAAGTCTTGCCTGATCAGCTGTATGAAACGTGAAACCCTGGTTGATATTTTTCAGGGTATGGCTGGCGGAGAACTGGTGGTGGTTCCTGTAGATAAAACAGGATTTGTTCCAGAGGATGCTACAATAGTTGGAAACACTTGTTTGTATGGAGCTACAGGCGGTCAAGTGTTTGTGAGAGGCAAGGCAGGAGAAAGATTTGCAGTTAGGAACTCTCTAGGCCAAGCAGTAGTTGAGGGCACTGGAGATCATTGCTGCGAGTACATGACTGGTGGCTGTGTAGTTGTACTTGGCAAGTAAGTACAACCTACAGAGTTCTCTTTTGGCAATTGCTTCCTTCTCCTTAAATCCTTACACATGCATATTTATTAATCTACAGGGCTGGGAGGAACGTTGCAGCTGGAATGACTGGTGGCCTTGCCTACATTCTGGATGAGGATGATACGCTTGTCCCAAAGGTTTGCAAGCCTCTCTTGTGTTTTTTTTGAAATACCATGTTTTTTAGTTCATGTTTTTGTTTTTTAGTTCATGTTGCTATTGGTACTACATCAACTGGTGTTGATTGCAATGAAAATTCATGACACAAGCACAGGAAGTGATTGCCTAAAGAGTTATTCCTCTGCATAATTTACAGCTTCTCAAAGGTTATAACGTATAGCTTGCATCTGTTTTAATAGGTTAACAAGGAAATTGTCAAGATGCAGAGAGTGAATGCTCCAGCTGGGCAGATGCAGCTGAAGGGCTTGATTGAGGCTTATGTTGTAAGTGAACCGCGTTCCTTCACGAGAAACCAGTGTTGTAAGATGTCGATCAAATGTTGACCGTCACCTAACTTTGATAATTTTGGACCTTTTAAAGGAAAAAACGGGCAGTGAGAAAGGTGCCACAATTTTGAGGGAATGGGAGGCATATTTGCCGCTCTTCTGGCAACTGGTACCGCCCAGTGAAGAAGACTCGCCAGAGGCTTGTGCCGAGTTTGAGAGAGTGCTAGCCAAGCAAGCAACCACCCAACTGTCTGGCAAGTCATGAAAACAGACAAGTGGAAGGTGTTCTCTGATACTCCTTGCAAAATGATTTTCCTGACCACATCAAGAAAGATGTAACCGGCATATCTGAAGCACCGAAGTGCTCCTCTGAAGATAGCAATTTTGTGGAGGCTCAGCCCCGGTCATCTTTTGGAACTGAGCTCGCAGAGCCATCAAAGGTTCTCTACGCTCTTGCACCCTAGGTAACCCCTGTAAATTGGTTTGCTGACTCTAGGGTGCAAAGGTCCTCTCTTTGAACTGCTGCGTTCCTGTACATGATTCTTGGCTCTTGCCCTGTGTAATTATGTCTTGGTTAGCTCGTAAATTATACGCGTGGAATGGAGGCATGCAAGTCACGTGCCCAATAGTACAGTACATAATAAATTGCCCGGTCAAGTTGGATTTCAAAGCTTGTTTCGTGAACTAACGAAATGTTGCTTGTGGCTCCATGCCCATGGTGTGATCGCTGTGAAGGCTGGAATCCAATGTTTCCTTTGCATTGGCTGGAATCCAACGGTTATTCTTATGAAAGGCTGCCTGTATGCCGGAATCCAATGCTTGGCGTGATAATATTTATGGTCATCGACAAGCTAAATTCCATGCTGTATATGGTAGGCAGGAATTCCGTGATGTGCCGCCGAAAACGTATAACGCAGCCTGCGTGGGCCAGGCACAAATGTTCCACGTATTTGCTGCTCCGGCTAAAAAAATGCTAGCGCCACTCGTTCTGTCGTACATGCTTTATAAACAATTGTTAATCCTTTGTTCGTATTCCACCAATTTATCGGGAAACTGACATGTAATTTTCACTATCGGCCTTCGAAATGGCAACACTTTCAATTCCTGCAGTAGATAACTCAAGGCTGGTGGACTTCAATCGTTGAGTAGAGTTGGAATATAGCCCGCCGAAAAACGCTTTTATATTGCCAAAATATATAAGAAAACGTGTGACAGCCCCCTCAACTCATTACATACAATATATATAGATTACAAAAGCAAAACAAAATCACGCTAAAAAGGCGAAACAAGTGGAGGGAGGAAAGGGATGTACATTCTCACTACCAACTTCTACAAAGATAACGTGAAACAAAAAAGATTTAAGATTCTATACCAAGAATATACAGACGCGCCTGCAACAGCAGAACAACCATCTACCTTGGACTGTTCCAGGGAGACGAAGGCTTGTATGGGAAACCATGGGGGGCGGATCCATGCCCTAAATCGAGGCTGTGGAGTTGTTCCATCAATTGTGACCGCCGCTCTTTGAAGAAATCTAGTCTCGTTGTTAGTTCAACCAGAGTGGACGATGGCACAGCCGGCGGTCTCCCATATTCAACACCCTGCTATAGATCACACGGGAACTAAATACTCAACCTAAAGTGTTTTTAATTTTAATGTTATTGCAGTATAACGACCAGGGTTTCCCTTACCTCAGTTGTTCTGGGGATGTTCAGCAACAATGACCCGCTCTCTGCAGGCACACTTGTTGACGCCTCCCTTGAATCACCCAAGGAGGCATCGAGGGAATGCTTGCGGGAGAAAGGCCTTGAAGAACCGTGCGATAAGACATGCTGCTTGATGCTTCTCCAGTGTGATGCACTTGGCAAGCTCTCCTGTCAGAATGCCAGTGTATTTTTGAGTCATCCTATTTTTAATTCATTACTTACATCATGCTGGGTACATTATTCATAGGCGGTTATGTCTCTTAGAACCTGAATCGAGATTCATGGAAAATCAACTATCTAATTGTGGTTTGATCTACTCAAACTAGACGCTTTTGGGGGTTTAAGTGGGACACTGGGCATAAGAAAAATGAAAAAAAATGTAGGGCCTTAATGATTTTTGGGCAGGACCTACAGGTCAGCACCATTAGGCCAAAGGGACCTTCCAGTAGGCCAAAAGTTGCCTAGAAGTTGTAACAACAATTGTTTTGAAGAAAAGTATTTTAAATTCGAGGAAGTACTATTAAAGTGCAATCATGGAGATGATCTCAACTAATTTGTGCCTTGATTTTCTCGAGTTGCACGGTTAAGCATAGAAAGACGGGAGATTTGCAAACAGCTAACCTCATTCCTTTGCTTCTTCTCTTGATTACAGAAAGCAATGCTCCTATCAAATCCTGGTTGGATAACGTTCCTGGTAACAGTTAAATATTGCGTACTCAATGAACTGAAACATGTGAACATTAATAGGAATATGACAGATCCAACAACCTGACCACCATTCTGCATTTCTTACTAAAAATGTAGCGCGCAAATATTTGGACTTGTGGTCACATAATCTAATGACAACTGAAAACAATGATAATTATAAAGAATACAGGAAATGTCTTACTGCAAGAGATGACTTGGAAGGGGTTGATGACGATCATTAGTATCTACGGAAGAGCCATACTGGTGTTGGCGTTGTTGATTAAGTTGGAGATGAAGCTCTGCAACCTTCTGTTTTAACCTTGCAACATCAGCTTCTGCGAGAGCAATCTCCTCGAGCTCGGCCTTTGTCTTAAGAGAAGTGCATAGAAAACAGAGGACACCACAAGATAAGCCCAGCAGATATGCAACTATTGGAGATCAACTTGCTTAAGATTTCAATACCTTTGAATCCATGGCGCGTGAACTAGAAAATTGTGAAGAAGACATGCTTAATCCAACCTCCAATGCAGCTCTAAGATCCCTTTCAGCTTGTAGCTGTTCTTGCAACCTTGACACCTAGCGAACAAACAGGTGTGATCAGACTTAGAACCAAACTCTGAATAATGAGGTACTTAAGCTGGTTGCGACAAACAAAATAAAATAAATATGCACACAACAAATGGCTGAATTTGTGATATACTTTGGAAGCATAAAAGCAATCAAATTATATAATAACAGAATATGACATACATCCTGTTCCAGAGCCACCCGACGCTCATGTAATGCTTGTTTTCTTCTTTCCAAACTTGCCTGTAGGATTGCATTACCTTTTGCCTGAGAAACATATTTAGTTAGTTTGCAAGATTCCCCTAAAACGAGACTTGATATACAGCAATACAGCACTTTTCCTTTCCTCACCTCCTTTGCAATCCTGATCTGTAGATCATTCTTTGTTACCTCAAGTCTTTGGATAGCAAGCCTGCAATTTTTTTAAGTAGTTAGCATTTTCTTCCACAACTACAAACTATTTGTACAAAGCAATCATGTAAATTTAGGCTGCAGTACAGCTAGGAACTTACTCTTCTTCGCCAGATGGATCAACTAAATCAGATTGTTGGCCCTTTCTTGCCTGCATAAGCCGTATGTGCAAATCAGTAAGGTCAACACATTTTACAATTAATCACTAATTAATTGTAGGAAAATTTTCAAAATAATCTGAAAGAAATTTAGTGCACTATAGAAGCATATTTTTGGTAATGTTTTCCCTGTGAAAACCATAACTTCTGGTTCATGATATCATGGAACCATAGCTCAATGATTACAAACATTAATAGGCTTTGCTAATGTAACATTCAACATATATGAACCTATTGAAATATAGCAAAAGCAGACTTATTGCTTACATTACTGCGCCCCCATAAGTTAGAACGCTTCACATGCTGCTGAGTTCCATTGGATTTGTTGGAGTGTCTCTCCTTAGAATATTCAGCCCCAGGACCAGGTAATGGAATTCCAGCATCCAAAGACAAAAGAATTTCTCCCATTGACAACGGAGGTTCGTGACTGGCAACCAGATTTGATGGATCCTTTTCATTTGATGATTGCTGAACTCTGGTTGAGCCATTTTCAGTTAAATGAACTAGCGGAGCATCTTTTAAGTTTATATTTGATTCCAAAGTGTTATCCTCAACAGAGGGTTCAGCATCTGAATCATTTCCATTCACTTCCTGTTGTCCACACATTACAAGGAGTAAGAAAGCAAACCATGTGATGATATTGACAAATGAACGTGCTACTAAAAAAACGTAAGCGCAATCTGTCAAGACGCTATAGCTAAGATTCTTTTGCAAGGAAACAGTAGGGAGAGAATCTAGATAAGAGATCGTCAAAATGAGCTACAATATGCTAAACATATTCAGTAAAAATCTATGCAAACTTTTGTTTCCCTTTTTCTCTATGGCCTTACAAATATATAAGGAAAATGTATGATTAGTAATGGCACAAAAACTTACTACAGATAAGAACAGAAATACAGAATTTCAAAGCATATCAAACCTTGTAGTCATAGAGATCACTACGGGTGCATGCACTCGTTTCACTCAATTTTCCGCTCATTATTCGCTCGGCATCGTCTAATTCCTGATCTACATCATTCTCTGCATCATGAAAGCCATTATCCTTGATATCCACGGTTTCATCATCTGTTGATTCTTCACTTCCACTATCTCCAGTTTGAGAATCAGGTGACAAGGAGCACCGAAGGTGATCATCCTGTAAAAATAATAAACATGAGCGGACATATAGTGGTATGGTGTCTGCTTCTTTTAAGTTTATCATATGGTTAGACAACAGAGAAACTAGTGGTGTGCATGAAGATGAAGAAAGTTAAAAATCAAGCAGCTGCAAAGTGAGATGTTTTATCAGCTACCTTATTAAATTATAATTACTTCATGGACCCAGACAGAAAATCAATTCCATGCAATAAGACAATCAAGAATTTTCATGCCTTTTGATTCTCGTACTCACAATTGTCATAAATAGATTCTGTGATGAGTTGAGAGACAATTAAACAATTGCATCATCTTATATTGTCCATAATTATAATATAACCTGGCGTATATTAAATACACCAAGGTATCACAAGAAACTCACATTGAATATACTTTCGTATTCCTCTAATAGAGTAGTGACAATGCCTTGAGCACTGTTAGCAGCATTTGCAGCAGCAATAAGCTGGGCAGCACTGTCACCATTCATGTCGAAGTCATCTTCCATCTCGCATTCACCAGCCAGAAGAGGACGTAACAAGAGCGGGGCCATACAAGCACCAACTGCTGATGGAGTCATTCGGTTCTCAGCAGTATGAGAAGCAATGGTATGCATCATTCTCAAGATTCTGCAAACATGGTTTGTGATTTAGTTAACTAATTATCCAGATATATGATATGACAAAGTGCAGTTCCTAGCAAGTTGGATGACTGCCTGAAATATAAGTACATTTAGTAACTTAATTTGAAATATGTACATCTTCTGCTGTCTCATCTGCAGACTTCCAGATGAGAAAAAAATGTTGATCATATGCTTGGCAGACAAGGGAATATAATTTATTGTCCAGGATCATATACCATCAGGTAAAAGCATTTGAACACAAAATATATCCCTGTCAAAAAGAAATAAGCTAACCTCTGTAACAGCCGCCTATTAGGCTCAGGAAATGTTTCAGATACTGCTGCACGCATAGAATTGATCCGAGATTCCTTGATTTCCAGACCTAGACAGGTGTAAAAAAATAAAAATGGAAACAAAGAAAGCAGAACATCCTACAAAAATATCAGCTGGGAAACTAGATTCTTGTCACTGCATAGGAGCTTGAAAGAAAAAACATCTGGAAACCTTATATATCAACTATCTATTAAACTATAGAGGCCCATGATACTAGCCAGTCGCCATAACAAGAGCAAACTACAAAACAGATGGAAAGATGTGCATAGATACAGAACAGCTTAAGCAATATTTCAGCGTTCAAATAAGACAACTGTCCCTCCATAACCATGGAAGCATATTCAGAATAACATGAATAGAATACTTACGGAAAGCTTCCAATAATGCTGTGCAGCAGGAAGCAGGAACTGGGGAAGAAGGAAGCTCACGGAGAACATGCTGCAGATACATGTATACATTCAGATAGTGGGAAAGCAGGAAAGAAATAACTATTGGAACTCTGTGGCATCAATCTTTCTAACATGATAAGAAATACTGAAAGGTACCTTTACGCAGTCACCGACAACATGAGCATCCTCTTCTGGTGCAAACTCTGTCCTTCCTGGAATAGAAAGAAACAAGCACATACTGATATGCACAATGAAACCAAAACTAAAAATCAAAATATTCCAAATATGAAATAAATAATCACAAAAACCTTGTTCATATTCTTGCAGTCTCCTGTCAACCTCCTCCACATCTGCAGCTTGACGCAAAATTCCTTCTACCTTTATTCCTGCAAGAAATTGTTCGCATTTCAATTAAATATTTACATCAGTAATGTGCAGCAGATCCAAAACTTCGGTGATAATTAACATTGCCTGGCCCTACCATGTTTCTCAAGGAAACGCAAAGCTTTTTCTAGAAAAGAAGGACTGCCATCTATATCTTCCAGTGCAAGCAGTATTGGCCTGCCAACAACTAGTGATTTGATAGGTCTCTTCTCTCTCCCTGCAGTCAATAAAGGGAATGTATGAAAAAAAAGAGATGGATATTAAGTTCATAGGAGCCAGTCACATGATAGTATAAACTGTAAGGGAACCAACAATTTGGAACAGCCCCTTCATATACATCTGTGGTGTCATTACGAAATATTCCATTATGTCCCATAACAAGAGCTGCATTTGGAGCCTGCGCAAGAGCTTCTTCCAGTGCTGTTTTCCATTCAAATAAATCTTCAGAAGTTTCTGCCTGTATTAAGAAAAGAAGGTAGTTTGTTGTAAAAGTTGAAGAAGCACTACAATGCATGGCGGAAATCATAAGCCTTATAATTTAACTTTTGGATTCCCTTGAGTGGGTCAAAAGGTAAACATGTATACCTTCAAGGTGAAGGCACGGCCATCACGACCATCTGGAAAAAGGACAGTCAACAGCTTTTTGGCTTCCCTGACTACTACACTGCAAATAAGTGTCAGATACAGCAATAATAAGTCATTTATGTAGAGAGACAGGTATACACAAATGACAAATGGCAAACATCGTGAGTACATTCAGCATGACCAAACAAGATTCAAAAGAATGCGTAAACTGTGAAATAGACACATACCTCCCAGAATTATTCAGGTCAATTCCCCCCAATGTAAGGTTCACTTCACCACTTCTCTGTGGCAATGTACTCTATAAATGCCAAGAACAGTCACACGTCAAGAAAATAGAATTGAGTACTACTACCATATAACTCGTAAACCATAATCAAATGATACATATGACAATTAATAACAAGTAGTTCCTGTAAACTTTCTATTAGCAAGTATGACATACGGAGTAGTTCACAATGTGGACAAGAACAGGGATACTAACAGGATCACTCTTGAAGAAAACTAGCGATGTTCGTGTGAGGATGAACCAACGTTTTTTCCACGATTTCCATCCAATTCCTAAGATATTGTAATGATAACACCGTTAGTCTCAAACCAAAGAAAAACAACATGTGACAAAAATAGTTTTACCTTTGGATGATATGAAGAGAGGACCACTCTTAAATACCTGACCAGAAGGTCATGGGATGTCAGAAATATTGTAATGATAACTATAAATATGAAAGAGCAGGTTTAAGGTAAAGCAAAATGCCTTTCTTGTTCAGAAGCATTGTTTCAAATAGAAATTTCTAAAGTCTATTTGAAACCAGAAGCAAACGAAACACTGTTAAAGAAAAAGTTCAATGCTATGATGTTAGTCGGAGGGAACAGGAACCTGTGCTCTTAACAAAAAAAGAAAAAAGGTTCGAAAACATGCACCACACCACAAATTCATAACGATAAGATCGAACCATCCATGGAAGCTGCCAGCTGCCCTTTCCTGGACGTGAGGGGGCTCTTCATTCAACAAATTTATTTTCATAAACTGCTCTCATACACCCCATATATGGACCAATTCCAATAAATTCATCACATTCCACTACATATTCAACCCTCTACCATATCTCAGCTTTGAAAAAAAAAGCTCACGCCATCACCTCCAACCAAAAAAAAGGGGAAAAGAAAAAGGGAAAAATCGGTGTCCTCCCATCTCTCTGATAGCAATTCAGAAGTCCTTATCCAGTTTCAATATTACAAGTTCACTTCAAATATTGAAACGCCTCCATCAGTCTATCTTCGTACCATTTCCAATGAAACTACCCCCAAAACACTTCACATTTCCACAGTGAAAAAAAGCCAATTCCTACACGAATTTGAGTTGCCATGCAACCAGATGGAAACCGGCCTCAGGCTCTCCAATGTCCAATCCAACCCAAATCCAGCAGCGCCAGCGACCGCCCCTGCAAGCTCAGCTCTCGTCGTCCTCGCCCAGACGCCCACTCCACCGCAGAGGCAACAGCCGCCACCCATCCATCAAACATCCACACCATCCCCGTCCACCCAAACCGCAGTGGCTGCTCATCCTCGCCATCTCGCCCCGCAGCTCGAACCCAAAAATTCCATCCACCACGCACCGAGAAAACAGCAAAACACCTACCCGAGCAAGCCATCGGATACCAAACGCGCCCCAAAATTCCAACAGCCGCGTTTGAGAGGGAATCGGGGCACTCACCGCGTTGCCGCTCGCCGACGCCGCGCCGCCGCGCGCCTGCCGCTCCGCCGAACCCGGCGTCGTCGTCGTCGCCGCCGCCGCCATCCCCTCTCCTCCTCCTCAGATCGTCCGCATCAACCAGCAACCAGCAGCCGCCGCGAACGAAGACAGACACCGAGCCAAACCAGCGGCTACCAGGGCAGCAGAAGCCGCCTCAGCAGCATTGGATCCGCGCGCGGGCGCCGCCGCCGCGATCTGGCGCGCGTACGTGCGGCTGTACCCGTGGACGGGCGGGTGGGAGGATGAGGCCGCCCTGCGGTGGTTAGGCTTTGAGAAGGGCCTGGCGTCTCGGGTTTTCGCTTGCCCCGCCCGCGGAGGTGGTGGTGGTGGTGGTGGTGGGCGCGGGCGTGTGGGTGCGTGGTGGCGCCGCGCTCTTCTGCTCCGAGCGCGCGTCGAGGCGACAGCGACAGGGATTACACGCACGCACACGCGCTGCCGCTGGCCGCCGCTGCCGCAATCACCCGCTCCTCTTCTCTGTGTGTGTCTTGCTCTTGCGGGAGGGGAGAGAGGGAGAGGCCACAGGCAGCCACAGCCACCAGCCAGCCAGCGGCGGATGGCTGGTTGGACTTTTGGAGTCATGCGGAGTCCACATGGCAGCTTGCGCCGGAAGCGTCCGTCCCGCGGCCATCAAGCCGCGGTGCCCGTGCGGTGCGGTGCGGTGTGGTCTAAAGCTTTGTTAAGCACATCTGGATCTGCACTTAATCTCTCGTCCCGTTGTTTAATCGGGGACCCTTTCCGAGATGTGCCATCCTCTGATACAACACGACGCCATCACGCTCGGGTTTTCCAATTTCAAACAATAATTAATGGTTCAGAAATCAGCAGCCCGTTATATGAGCGACGCCATTTTTATTTAGTTTATTATTTACCAAGTATTTGTCCTTAGCACGTATCTTCTCTAATCTAATTATAATGGCGTGAGATTTTGCGTTATTTGAGATGTTTGGGTAGCGCCACAAAAAAAAACAAGTTTGGCATCACTCTCAAATGAATAGCGTTGTACTAAGATTGATCACATCGATGGCCAACATGCAAATAGTACTTGTATGGGTTGTATTCCATTCCATAGATTTGACGCTCCTAAGAATAAATAAAATAAACAAATGCCCTTGGATACACCAATTAATTCCATTCCTAACAAATTAGCTACATCTGCCTACTTTATTAGCACCTACTCCGTAAACAGATTGCGCTTAACAAAAATGTTTTCCTAAAAAGGGAGACAGACATGGTTGGGCAGATCCATTCCGTTCCTACGTAGATCAGCCAGATGTGCTTAGGTTAGGCCAATTGGCACCTCAAGTGGCATGATAATATAAGCTTAGATGGGCACCAAACTGTTACCAGCAACATGTCAACATGTAGAAGAGCAGCCCAGCATGAAGTGTAAAGCGCATTATACGTTTCCCAATGCCTGCTCCTTGGCATTGCTTGTGCCGGGGAGGATTAGGCACAGGGTAGGTGTGACTCAACACCCAAAAGATATACTATACTTGAAACATGGTAGGAGATTAGGTATGAGCCTGCTAGTAAAAAAAAGCTCCGGGATTAGCCAGATGAAACGGACGGTTACCATTTTGTTAGTGCAGTGGGGGTCACCGTAACCCTTCGCTGGGCCTCGGTTTGGTAGCCCTTTTTGCCCGGCTGCCGCATTGTTTTCTTCTCCCCTCTCTGTACCTGCTACAGTGGCCGGGTTGGAGGCGGGTCCTTTCAGGCTGGGCCATTTGCGTCACAGGACCTCAACAACCAGCTTTTGTTTTGGCTGGTGCCACAGAGGCGTAATTTGCTTTGGAGCTTCTATCTGGCTGGTTGTTGAGGTTGAGGATATGCAGTGAATCTCTGTCCCTTTGGTTCTCAAGGTGTTTTTCCCCCAGAGTGCTGTAACTTGAATTTTGAACCAAATTCGATGCGATTTGAAATTCTGTCCTTTGGACCAGTGAGGCTTGAGGATGAATTCGGATGAGCTCTCGGATCAGGAGGATTAAAGCACTGCTCATTGCTGTGTTGTAAAGCATACTTGATGCCCAAGACAACAAGTCGTCTTCAGTCATAAGTACATGAGTGCAAATTAGCTTGGTTTACTTTGAGATGCTACGATTCATGATTGCAAATGAGTGTCGGTATCATGGCCAAACATGTCGAACCATACCATGCAATCATTCTCCACATCATCGTATCACAGACTGTAAATTGTCCAGGTAGGCTACTCCAATCACACCATCAGTCCCCAACCAGAGACTGAAAAAACAACTGCCCATGTACTTTCAGTAAAAAGGATTGTTCTCTGAACGTGAGCAGAAAGATCTCAGCTTTATTTGCAATAGCCTTTAGCCTATTTTTTTTTACAGAGAACATGCTTGCAGGCAGAGGCAGTACAATCACATGCCGGGATGGGTGTGCCCCCAATCTTGTCACTTTCGACCTTATTCAGGAAGCAGCCGCATGACCTTTGCAAAAAAAGATCTATGGAGACAAAAGGTTTCAAGCATTCATCCAAGGAATGGGCGCCTGAGGGTTTCTGTGCCCGTCCGTACGGCTTTGATCCTGCAGAAGCCCATTGCTAGCCTCTTGGTAAACATGTGGTTATGTGAACATCTCTACAATTATTTTCACGTGCCCGCTAGGTCATCTGTGCTGCTTTCTGTAGTACTATCTCGCATGGCATTGCATCGCTAGTCTTCTGAAAAGGATGGATATTCATGCGGAAAAAGGTGCATGTTCAACATCTTTGTTGGGAGCGCATACAGTACGTTTGAAGAAAATTCAGAACAACTAAAAAGTTTTAAAAAAACTAGTAAATTAAATCCAGATTCGTGTACTTTCATTACCAAAGACCGTAATTTTTCCTTCTGAACCTTTGTTCACCGCATCCTCGCTCAGTTCCTTTGCTCTAACGCTACTGCACTTTCGATCCAGATTCGTCTACTTTCATTACTAGTACGGCTGCCAGATTTAGTGACGGGAACCGATGAATATGGCTTCAATTCACTTTAATCGCGTAGCAAAGGACATTGGACCATGTCGTCCCTCCCTACCAAGTTATAAGTTGCGGCTACGTGAGCTAGAGGTTGACATCTAAGACTGACTCTCACAAGGAGATGCTTCACTCTAAATTCGGCGGAAGTGTTCGATTGTGCAAAAATATCATGCTTAATTAATAGCCCCTCTTCTAATTTTGGATGTTTAAACATGCTAGCCATGGATCATTTGGTGATTAGAATCTTATTTCCACACTCTGTAGCCATGGATTACCTCTAACCTCCACTGATCTTATGATGAGCAACTCCTGCAATTGCTAGTCAAATTCAGTGGTGTACCAATCGTATATCCTATATGTTGACACGAAAACGCGCCAACAAACTCGAAATCAATCAAACGTGCAGCACGGCCGTCACAACGGCCAACTCCTGACATCCCGGGGCAAACCGGTCAGACCGGTTCAGAACCGGTCAGACCGCTTCTGGTCGGGAGGTCGTGAAGACCTCGAAACTCAAGCTCGGGAGGGACCCCGTCGGAGCTCGAGCAAATAGGAGTTCCAAGAGAGAGAGAGGAAGGGAGATGATCGACATTGCCGCGCATCTTGTGGGGCGAGATGGGCACGAAGAAGAGGTGCGCCTGGTCGGGGTCCTCGGTGCGGAAGCGGCTCTCGCGGATGTTCTGGAAGAAGTACTCCTCGCTGGCGTACTTGCCCGTGAGCTTCCGCGGCGTCTGGTAGAACGTCTTGGGGTCGCCGTCCGGGTAGATGTACACCTTGAAGCTCCGCTCCATCTCCGCGTACCCCGCCGCGAACGCCTCGGGGGAGTGGTACACTGACGAGGAGGGCTGGAGCGGGAGGGCGGGGCGGGACTTGTCGGCGTCGGTGGCGAGCGAGAGCGAGGGGGTCGTGGCGGTGGTGGTGGCGAGCGAGGGGCCCGCGGCGGGGCGGAGGGAGCGGAGGGAGAGGAAGGAGAGGGAGAAGAGCGCGAGCGCGGCGAGCAGGAGGAGCGCGCGGGGGAGGGGCGAGGACGCGGCGGCGCCCTGGAGGCGGCCGGCCATCGCCGGAGGCGGGGGAGTGGAGTGGGGGTGTGATGCGGGACCTGAATCGGAAAGAACACGGAATCGGGGGGTCTTTCGGCAAAACTAGGCGGTTTGGTCGTTTACGTTTACATCCTCTGTTACGCCATTCAAAGGAGATTTACTAATTTAGTACAAATGAAGCTATGTGTTGACACGGAAACGCACCAATAAACTCGAGATCGATCAAACGTGCAGCACGGCCGTCACAACGGCCAACTCCTGACTTCCCGGGGCAAACCGGTCAGACCGGTTTATAGAACCGGTCAGACCGCTTCTGGTCGGGAGGTCGTGAAGACCTAGAAACTCAAGCTCGGGAGGGACCCCGTCGGAGCTCGAGCTAATCTAGGGTTGCTCTAGGGTCGGCAGGCCACCTAGAACGCCTTTGAACGCCGTAGAGACGAGCAAAGAACAGAATATGGGGTTGGAAAAGGATTAGGGTTTGAGAGACAAAAAAATAGAAGATAAAGTGTTTGATTCGATTGGAATACCTCTCAATCGGCCTTAACCTTTATATTTATAGGCCGGGGAAGTCTTACCCCTTTCGAATAGGTTACAATATGGGACTAAAACTCGGAATCCTAATCCTACTCGAATTACAGAAGCAAACCGGTCTGACCGGTTTGGCAAACCGGTCAGACCGGTTTGGCCCAAGGCCCAATTTGACCGTCAACACATGCCCCCTGCGTTTTTAGTGAACTTGAGAACTAAAAAGCAAGTAAATATGACTCAGGAGCTAAAAATTTATACTAAGGGCGATATTAACAAAATATCGGCCATCGATCTTCATGCATCTTGCCAAACACTTGGATAGAATTTCTTCAGATATCTCCTGTTGATAGCTTTAGGCAAATGATCTCCCTTCAGTGTCTCTAACATGTAAGAATTCCCAAATATGACTTTGAAAACTTTATAAGGCCCTTCCCAACTTGGCGACCATTTACCAAACTTGTTGCTTTTTGCTCCAATAGGCAAGATCGTCTTCCAAACAAGCTCACCAACTTGAAAATATTTGCCTCGTACCTTCTTGTTGTAAGCTTTAGCAACCCGAAGCTTATCCTTCTCAATCTCCTTTAAAGCCTTCAATCTTTTGTCGGTTACCTCATCAATATTGTCCAACATCAAATTGTGGTAATCAACAGCATCAAGGTCATTTTGTTTAGCCAACCTATAAGCGTCCAGATTTACCTCAACAGGTAAAACGGCTTCTTGACCATATACAAGCTCAAAAGGAGTAACTTTAGTAGCACCATGTCTAGATATACGATGAGCCCATAATGCTTCGGATAAAACTTCATGCCATCTCTTAGGATTTTCTGCTATCTTTTTCTTGATCAATTTAATCAAAGTTTTATTACTTGACTCGGCTTGTCCATTAGCCTGAGCGTAATATGGAGATGAATTGAGCAACTTAATTCTATAGGATTCGGCGAATTCACGTACCTCCTTAGACATAAAAGAAGTACCTTGATCCGTTGTAAATGTTTGAGGAATACCGAATCTATGAATAATATTTTGAGTAACAAACTCAATCAACTCTCGATGCGTCATATTCTTCAAAGGAATCGCTTCAGTCCACTTAGTAAAATAATCCGTAGCAACCAATATGAAACGATGTCCTTTTGATGATGGAGGATTAATTTGTCCAATAAAATCCAACCCCCAACCTCGGAACGGCCATGGCTTAATAATAGGATGCATCAATGCAGCAGGAACAAGTTGCAAATTCCCAAACTTCTGACATTCTCCACATCCTTTGTAATACTTAAAACAATCTGCCGTCATAGTAGGCCAATAGAAACCGGCTCGTCTAAGTAACCACTTCATCTTTGGAGCCGATTGATGTGTACCACAAATACCTTCATGGACCTCAGCCATGGCAAGCTTGGCCTGATCCGAGTCAAGACACTTTAACAATAAATCTTCGGCGTTCCGACGATAGAGTTCATCGCCAAGCAAAACGTATTTAAATGACGTTCGCCGAATATTTCTATCTGCACCACGACCAGGATCTTTCAAATAAGTAATAATAGGCACTCTCCAATCCTGATCTTCAACTTTGGATTGATTAGCATCATCCAAAGGATTTTTGCTTCTGTCAGGGGACAAAGCAGTCAGACCGCTTTCAGAACCGGTCAGACCGGTTCTGGCAGTCAGACCGGTCTGGCCGGTTTCTGCAACCGGTGTGACCGGTTCGTCCAGAACCAGAACCTCGGCTTTCGTTTGCATCGGTTTTTGGAGATAGAAATATTTCTTTGCAACCATATAACCAGATGCTTTCTGAGCCAGAGTATTTGCTTTATCATTATCTTCTCTCGGAATATGTCTTATAGTAAATTCATCAAAAGAAGCAATGATATCGAGACATCTATCAAGATATGCTTTTAATGAACCATTATAACATTGGCATACCTTTGATACTTGATGTACCACCAGGAGCGAATCACCAAAAGCCTCAACATGCTTTACTCCCATGTCTTGCAAAAATTTCAAGCCAAATAGAAGAGCTTCATATTCAACTTGATTATTGGTTCGCTTTTCTTCCAATCGGTTTGAAAACTCAAAGACGGCACCATTTGGAGAAATCAAAACAGCACCAATTCCTTGTCCATCATTGCAAACCGATCCATCAAAGTATAATCTCCATGGTGTACAAGCAACATAGCCGACGTCGAATTCACAAGTATCATTTATCCGATGTTCAACAATAAAATCAGCTACAATTTGGCTTTTCATTGATTTTAAAGGTTCACAAGCCAAATCATACTCAACTAAAGCATAAGCCCACTTACCGACTCTCCCACTAGATATCGGCTTTTGCAACATATGTTTAATTACATCGGTTTGACACAACACGATGCAAGTGCTAGATAATAGATAATGCCTTAATTGAGTACAAGCATGGTACAAAGATAAACACAACTTCTCAATGAAAGTATACCTTGTTTCTGCATCGATGAGACGTCGGCTTACATAAGCAATCACATACTCCTTGTTGTCGATTTCTTGAGTCAAAACAGCTCCAATAGTTCTATCTTCAGCCGCCACATAAAGTCTGAACGGAACTCCCCGCTTAGGCGCCCTAAGTACCGGTGGTGAAGACAAGTACTCTTTGATCTTCTCAAAAGCTTCTTGCTGTTTTGCCCCCCAAGTAAAATCGGCTTCATTCTTTAGCCGAAGTAAAGGAGTAAAAGCATCAACCTTTCCAGACAAGTTAATTATAAACCTTCTCAAGAAATTTACCTTGCCTAGAAACTTTTGTAAATCCTTCTTGCAAGTAGGAGCTTCGACTTTCTTCATAGCTTCAATTCTCTTGGGATCAACTTCTATGCCATTCTCATGAATAACAAACCCAAGAAACTTTCCAGCCGAAACACCAAAGACACATTTGAGTGGATTCATCTTCAAGCCATACCGTCGCATCCTCTCAAGAGCAAGTTTTAAATCGGCTAAATGAGAATCCAAACCATCTGATTTAACTACAATATCATCAATATACACTTCCACAATAACACCAAGTAAATCATGAAAGATTAAATTCATAGCTCTTTGATAAGTTGCACCGGCATTCTTTAATCCAAAGGTCATAACTACCCACTCAAATAAACCAATAAATCCCGGACACTGAAAGGCCGTTTTGTGCATATCCTCTTCGGCCATGAAGATTTGATTATATCCGGCATTACCGTCAAGGAAACTAACAACACGATGTCCAGAAGCTTCATTGATTAAGACATCGGCTATAGGCATGGGATATGAATCCTTTGGAGTGGCTTTATTAAGATCTCTAAAATCAATACAAACTCTAAGTTTTCCCGAATCTTTCTTTTCAACGGGAACAATATTAGAAATCCACTCCGCATAACGACGAGTCCGAATAAAACCAGCATCTAGCAAACGATTAACTTCTTCTTTTATTCGGTCATAAATAGCGGGATTAAAACGTCTAGCCGATTGTTTAAAAGGTCTAAAACCGGCTTTTATCGGTAAACGATGCTCAACTAAATCACGACTCAAACCCGGCATCTCACGGTATTCCCAAGCAAAACAATCAACATACCATTTCAACAAATTTATTAATTCGGCTTTAAACTCAGCCGATAAATTTTTGTTTACAAAAGTAGGCCTAGGAATAGTACCATTGTTGACACCAAAAATTAGCACCAGGAAGAGGCTGACATGTGAGCCGGATTTGGTGGAAGGATACCATTCGGCTAAGGAACTTTCTCTGAAGCATTCGGCAAAGATGATCTGCGGTCGGGAACGCGTCGCCATTCGGCTGAGGGGTTTTCTCTGAAGCGTTCGGCAGAGATACTCTGCAGTCGGGAATGCGTTATCATTCGGCAGAGGCATTGTTCCGCAGGCGAAGAGCAGTAGTGTTCGGGAAGGCATGATGACGTGGATCAATATAAGGAAAAGGCCGGTTCGAACAAGGAACGCAATATGGGCACAAAGATTCGTCACTTATTTTTAGAAACAAGTATTGTAGTCGTGTCCGACTAGGAGTTGTATCAAGACCTGGGTATAAATATAAACCCATGGCAATTGTAAAAGACACACAATCAATCATACAACAAACCGGCCCCGTGCCAACATCGAGTCATTTAGTCGAGTCGTCGAGTTCTTCGAGAGGAGTCATCGATCCGTCGACCTCCGTAAGTACCGGCAACCTTGTATCATGCTTAGTATCATGCGGTGGATTTAAGCTTTGATGCAAGTAGTCTTGTTACCATGCTTAGTATCATCCGGTGGATTTAAGTTGTGGTCTCAAGAAGGTTCCTCTGTTAGGTCATGAGCCATGCGGTGGGCTAAGATCTAGTATGGACCAAGTTATCGGCTCTGTTAGATTTCGGCAAGATCTAACAGATTCATTAAGTTACCCCGTGTTGCTTCGTTTTTACTATGTGCTTAATTCATGCAACACACCTTTGCCCAATCTAGATCGGCTAGAATCGGCTCTACTTCACGATGTGACGAATTATCCCCTCACAGCCGAGTCCGAAACCGATCTAGGTTGCCACGTGTCGCGGGTTCGAGCTTGTCGGCATCGTGTAGATCTTGACAGAACCGGGTATCATGCGGTAGATGCAGGTTTTTGGGTCGTCTTAGAGCTAATCATCCGGTGGATTAGAATTCGATTCGATCTGATAGATTTATCTTTACCGATTAGGCTTGTTCCTTCGCCATGGACCCCGATTCGGCTAAATAGCCGCATTCGGTAGTGCTCTCACGAGTGAACGTGTGTTCGTGGGTTTGCATTGAACAATGAATGCTTTTAGCCTTTCACGATTAGATTGTATCATGCGGTGGATTGATTTAATCTGATTGGTGGTGTAGCCTCAAACGAGTTGTATCATGCGGTGGATTAACTCGTTCGTTGCCATGCTTGACGGGTGCTGCTTTCGGCCTATGCATTCTTGTTTTCAATGTAATTTCGTGACTGTGTTGTGGGTTCGTAATTAAACATTGAATGCTTTTAGCTTTTCATGATTAGACTGTATCATGCGGTGGATTGGTCTAATCTGATTAGTGGTGTGGTCTCAAACAAGTCGTATCATGCGGTGGATTAACTTGTCTTGTTATCATGCTTGACGGGTGCTGCTTTCGGCCTATGCATTCCTTGTTTACTGCGAATTTATGATCATGTTTCACCCTTTTATTTATCTATCATGCTCTGTTTCTCGTTAATCGGCTATGAGTATGTGTTACAATGTTCATTCGGTTGAAAGCCGATCTTTCGTCATGCTTACGTCACGCATTCGGCAGTGCGCTCTTTGTGTGCCTTGCCGATTGCCGAATGTGGTTTTAACTGCCGACAGATAGCTTGTCCGTAGCTATATGTCTTTCGAGATTGGCTTCAACGCCGCAAATATGGAACTGTCTGGTCTCACCCGGCACGTTCCAGGTTTTGATCTAAACTTTTTTTGTCCCTTTGTTAGTTTTCAGGCAAACTGACTGGCACGCTTCCGGATTCAAAAGCCTGGGCCACGTGTGAAGCCAGCTAATTCGGCTTGCTGTGTGCTTGGCGTGAGGTGCAGACTTTACGTCAACACACTTTTTGGCACGCCCGGTGGGACACACACACAAGTTTTCAAGATGCCTGAGTTGAGCGACATCATGGATGTCACTTTGGAAGAGTTGTCTGAAGAGCATCAACAGATGGTAAAGGCTGCTGCTGGCCAATTCATTAACAAATGTTTACTGTCTTTCGCCAAGAACAGGAGTGGTGCACCGTTTCTCAAGTCCGACTTGCCAAGAGTTCTCCTTCCTGGGCAGTCTGATTTTACTGAAGAAGAAGAAAGGGAGAGATTCTCGGGCTTGTTATACAAAGCTTTGGGGGAAGCAATGACCAATCACAATGCTGCGTTCTTGAACAGTTTTCGGCATATAATGGTAAGCATTTTTGGTCAGCATGTGGATAAACCCTTCGAGCAGATACATGGGCAATTGGGTGGTCCGACATACTTCAATGTTCAAGCACCAGTTCAGAAACCACATGGTAAAGGAAATGCTGATGAAACTGGAGGTTCTGGTGCTAAAGATACAAATGGACAACCGATTCGGCAAGATCCTCAGCCTGCACTGCCGAAAACTCGCACATACGGTGATATGGCATTCGGCACCACAGAGAATCCGCCTGCTTCTGCTTACAAGATATCTCCCTTGAACAACAGACTGCAGAGGGATTTATATGGAAACGGATATTCAGAGTTTATGGATTACAATGCTATCGACGCTCTCCCGAATCCTGGATATGTTGGTACTGCAGGCATGCTTGCTGGAAGACCAGGGAATCAAGATACCGGTATTGACCTCATGGTGCGAAAAATGACCGATGTATTGCAAAATCAATTCGGTCTGAAGCCTAAAACTCAGGGGTACATGTACTCGTCTCCTTTCCCGGAATGGTACCAAAGGGTATCATTGCCGAATAGAGTCAAGGTGCCTACAGAGTTTACTAAATTCTCAGGACAAGATGATACTAGCACTGTAGAACATATAGCTCGATATCTGATGCAGCTTGGAGAGGCTTCGGCAGATGAGGCTTTCAGAATCAGATACTTTCCTTTATCACTGACGGGTCCAGCTTTTACATGGTTTGCTTCTTTGCCTGCTCAGTCGATTTGTACTTGGAAAGACCTGGAGCAGAAATTCCATGCTCATTACTACATTGGCAGTACCGAGAAAAAGTTGGTTGATTTGACCAGCTTGAGGCAGAGGAATAATGAAACACCTACGGAGTTCCTCAGGAGATTTAGGGAAACAAAGAGTATGTGCTTTTCTCTGAACATACCTGATGATCAACTGGCTGGTATGGCTGTAGCTGGCATGTTGCCTGCCATTCGGGAGAAGCTATTCGGGATGGAGTTTGATGATCTGGGCCAGTTGTCGCACAGATTGGCTTTGATGAGTAACCAGGCATATGGTTTCAAGAAAGATGCCAGATTTGCTAAAAATAATGATGTAGCTGACATCTATAACCAATTCCTTGAAAGAGCAGATCAAGAAGATGGGTATGAAGATAGCGAGGAGATAGCCGCAGCAGAGATAGTGTGGAGCAAAGAACCAGTTACAATGACTCAAAGATGGATCAAACAGATGAAGGGAACATATGATTTTGATGTGACTAAGGCAGACAAATTGTTTGAGTTCCTGGTGAAAGAAGGCCGAATCAAATTGCCAGAGGGGCATTCTATGCTTCGGCCCGATGGAGTGAAAGATAAGAGGTACTGTGGGTTTCATGATAGAAATTCTCATTCCATTAATGAATGCAGAGTCTTTAGGATGAAGATTCAGAAAGCTATCCAGGAAGGACATCTGAAATTCGACAACAAGATGAAACTGGACAGTAACCCTTTCCCTCAGAATATGATCGGGTTCTCGGTTAATATGGTAAATGCTGTTCCATCTGGAGAAAAGGGAAGATTGAAAGTTTTAACCTCAAAGAAGGCAAGACAGGATGGTTCAGTTGATCCCACTCGGCAGATCACAATTGAACAGATTCGCCAGAAAAATCTTCGGTTCCCGAATAGCCGATTTGAAGTGGGAGAATCCTTTAAACCCAGAGTTACTACACGTATTCTCCTCAACAAATGGCAGCGTCAGCAAGAAAAAGAGCGTTTTCAAAGGCGTGAATACGAGGAGGAGAAAAGAAGGCGCGAAGAAGAAAGGTTTGAGGAAGAACAAGAAGAGTATGCTCGAGAGCAGGAACGTGCGCATTGGGGGTGTGCATTCTTCAGACACTGTTGGAACGAAGGTTTGAAGCTTCCCACATGGAATAGTTGTCCTGAATGCAATAATAGGTATGATGAATATAGGCAGGGAACTGTCAATCGCCGATCTGTCCATGAAAGAATTGACAGGGTGCATCCTAGTGATGATCGGCGTTTTAATGATCAACCAAGAAAGAGACATACTGATTACAGGTGGGTTGATCGTGAAAAAGAAGAAGATCATGCTTATGTGTGGCAAGAAGGACAATGGTGCCCACCTGGTTTGAGGAAGAGCCAGAAGAGAAGAGTACAGCGCCTGAGGAATCGGGAATTGAAGCAAGCAAAGGTCAAGGTGAAATCAATATGGCTCCCAAAAGACAGGCCTGACGAACATGGTCATTCGGCTCCTACATGTATGGTATGTTTTCTGCCGAATGAATTCATGGCTCCAGCTAACCAAATTGTACAGGAAGAGATATTGCCCGATATAGATGATGCCGAACGATTTGGGTTAATGGCACAATTGATGTTGAACAAACAAGCTATTTTTGAGAAGCCAGCCCATAATCGGCACATGAAGCCACTATACTTGAAGGGATATGTTAATGGCAAACCATTGACCAAGATGTTTGTCGATGGAGGAGCTGCTGTCAATGTGATGCCATATACCACATTCAGGAAGCTTGGTATGGGCCCTAGAGATTTGACACCAACGAGCATAATTCTAAATGATTTTGCTGGAAATCCTTCGGACACCAAGGGATGCGTGCACGTTGATCTGATGATTGGGTCCAAGACTCTGCTTACGACTTTCTTTGTCATTGAGGGCAAAGGGGCATATAGCTTGCTGCTTGGAAGAGATTGGATTCATGCAAATTGTTGTATTCCATCTACTATGCATCAACAGCTTATTCAGTGGATAGATGATGAGGTGGAGATTGTCCAAGCAGATGATTCAATAAGCGTGGCAAATATGGAACCAGCTTTCTGGGAATATCAAGGCATAGATTGTTTCTCAGGCAAAGACTGGGGAGAAGGTCCTGTGGCACCAGCCAGCAGTGATCAGCAGCCGATCGAAGCAGTCGGCTCTCATAGTAATTTTTGATGGAAAATCCAATTGATGGAACTGATGGAAAATTAGGACGTGGATTTGTGTCGGCCGATAAATTGGAAGAAGTGGACATTGGAAATGGTGACAAGCCAAGGCCGACATTTATCAGTGCTAACTTGGATTCGGTTTTCAAAGAAAAGTTGGTGACATTGTTAAAAGAATATAAGGACTGCTTTGCTTGGGATTATTCGGAGATGCCCGGTCTAGACCGTTCTATTGTTGAGCATCGGTTGCCAATCAAACCTGGTTACAGGCCTTACAAGCAACCACCCCGAAAAATCTACAAGGAAGAAGTGTTGGCCGATGTGAAAAAGGAGATTGAAAGATTACTAGATGCAAATTTCATTCGGCCATGTAAATACGCGGATTGGATCTCTAATATTGTTCCTGTCTATAAGAAAAATGGAAAAATGAGGGTTTGCATAGATTTTAGAGACCTAAACAAGGCTACACCCATGGATGGATATCCAATGCCTATTGCTGATTCATTGGTTGATGCTGCTGCTGGATACAAAGTGCTCAGTTTCATGGATGGTAACGCAGGATACAATCAGATTTATATGGCATTGGAAGATATAGTAAAGACAACTTTCAGGTGTCCTGGACACATAGGGTTGTTTGAATGGGTTGTCATGACCTTTGGATTGAAAAATGCCGGTGCAACTTATCAAAGGGCTATGAATTATATTTTTCATGAGTTGATCGGCAAGATTGTGGAAATATATATTGATGATGTGGTGATCAAGTCATTGGATCATGAGTCTCATTTGGCCGACATAAGGAAAACTCTAGAATGCACCAGGAAACATGGGCTTAAGATGAACCCGAACAAGTGTGCTTTTGGAGTTTCGGCTGGAGAGTTTCTGGGATTTTTGATACATGAAGGAGGAATAGGAGTTGGTAAGAAAAGCATGAAGGCAATTGATGAAATTGTTCCTCCAACTAATCTTAAAGAGCTACAATCACTGCTTGGCAAGATAAATTTTGTGAGAAGGTTCATATCAAACTTGTCACAAAAGGTGTTGCCCTTTTCCTCACTGTTGAAAATAAAAAAAGATCAAAAGTTTATATGGGGTGATGAACAACAGAAGGCTTTTAATGAAATAAAGGAGTACATGAAGAAGCCACCAGTATTGGTACCTCCACAATTGAACAAGCCTTTCAAGTTGTACGTGGCGGCCGATGCCCAAACTATTGGATCGGCCCTCATTCAAGAATTTGAAGGGAAAGAAAGAGTAGTTGCATACCTTAGCCGAAAGTTACTAGATCCAGAGACAAGGTATTCGGCTATAGAGAAGCTTTGCTTATGTGTTTACTACTCCTGTACAAAATTTCGGCACTACTTACTACATGCCGAATGCATTGTGTATTCAAAGTTTGATGTGATAAAACACATGTTGTCTATGCCAATTTTGAACGGAAGGGTTGGAAAATGGATTTTAGCTTTGTCTGAATTTGAGTTAAGGTTTGAATCGGCAAAGGCTGTTAAGGGACAGATTATTGCCGACTTCATTACTGAACATCATGATACATCGATAAATTTGCTTAACATTGTTCCTTGGGTGTTGTTCTTCGATGGATCTTCATGCAACAAAGGTCGTGGAGCAGGTATCTTATTAATTTCACCCAAAAGAGAAACATTTGAGTTTGCTGTTCCCATTCAATCTGCTGTTACTAACAATCAAGCTGAGTATGAGGCATTGCTCAAAGGGCTCCAATATTTGAAAGAAGCAAAGGCCATTGCGGTTGAAATTTTTGGAGATTCAGAATTGGTTATAAAACAATTGAATGGTGAATATGAGTGCAAAAGTGATACCTTGAGGAATTACTATGAAGAATGCAAAGAAATATTGAAGAGCTTTCGGTCAGTAATTCTACAACACATTCCTAGGGGGGATAATGAAGAGGCAAATAGATTGGCCCAAAGTGCATCAGGTTATAAAGAGCTTCGAGAAGTTTTTGCTAATGATGTATATGCATTCGGGAATAATCTGGCAGAAGATGATTGGAGAAAAGAGATTGCCGATTATCTGGAGAATCCATCCCGAAAGGTTTCTAGAAAGCTCAAGTATAAAGCTTTAAAGTTTGTTCTTCTTGATGATGATTTGTATTATAAATCCTTGGATGGGGTGCTGTTACATTGCTTAAATCATGAAGAAGCAAAAAGGCTGATAAGTGAAGTACATGATGGGTTGTGTGGAGCACATCAATCGGCCTATCGAATGAAGTGGATTATTAGAAGAACTGGATATTACTGGCCGACAATGTTGGAAGATTGTTTTGAATATTATAAGGGATGTCAAGACTGTCAGAGATTTGGAAACATTCAGAGAGTTCCGGCATCGGCTTTGAATCCCATTATCAAGCCATGGCCATTCAGAGGATGGGGAATAGATTTGATTGGCCAAATAAATCCTCCATCTAGCAAGGGGCATAAGTTTGTGCTTTTGGCAACCGATTATTTTACCAAGTGGGTTGAGGCAATTCCATTAAAGAGGGTGACGTCGGAGAGTATGGTTGAATTTGTTAAAGAACATATCATTTACAGATTTGGGATTCCTCAAACAATCACCACAGATCAAGGGGCTCAATTTACATCTTCAGAGTTCAAAGATTTTGCTGAAAGTATGGGCATCAAATTGTTAAATTCTTCTCCTTATTATGCCCAAGCTAATGGTCAGGCAGAGGCTTCTAACAAGATTATGATTAAAATTATACAGAAAAAGATTGATCAGAAGCCGAGAAAATGGCATTCGGTACTCAATGAGGCTCTATGGGCTTACCGAATGGCTCCACATGGGGCTACACAGACGTCTCCTTATGAGTTGGTGTATGGGCATCATGCTATCTTGCCATGGGAAATACAATTAGACTCAAGAAGAATAAAGTTGCAAAAGGATTTAAGTTCTAAAGATTACAATGATCTGATGATGGATGAATTAGAAGATTTACATATGATTCGTCTCAGGGCCTTGGAGAATATTGAGAGGAACAAAATGCGAGTTGCTAAGTATTACAATAAGAAGGTGAAAGTTAAGCAATTTACAGAAGGTGATTTAGTTTGGAAAGCAATATTGCCGATTGGAACCAAATATGCAGCATTCGGCAAATGGTCTCCAAATTGGGAAGGTCCTTTCAGAGTGGTTAGGTGCGTGCCTGGAAATGCATATATTTTGAAGACATTATTGGGAGAAGAATTTGCTTCTGCTATAAATGGAAGATATTTGAAGAGGTATTATCCCAGTATTGAAATCGATCGATGATTGATATATCAAATTGCCGAACAGCCGATATTCGGGAAGAAATCGCCTTCAGAACAAATGTTGACAGAAAAGGAAAATGGCCAGTACTGAATGTATTGCCCTTAGCACAAAATATGTTACATCAAGAGTTCACGCAAAAGATAAGTTTTATTGCCGAAATTCCATGAATCCCTAGTACAAACTACTGAAAGAGCCTGTTCAGAACAGACTGGGGATGAATGGAATCGGCAATGGCGGTGCCATGGTCATCAAGACGATCAATAGAGGCGTCAATATCGTCGATGTCTTCTGGGTTGTTGTTGGCGAAACCAACCGGCATTCTGGAATAGTCGGTGCCGGTGTGCGTCGACATAGCGACGAGACCCGCAGCGACGCCCAGGCGAACGCCATGGGAAGCCACTTCGTCGACACGACCTGCCGCCGCACCAAGGCGTGCCTCGGGTGTGTCCCCTTGGGCGTTCACCTTGTCCGCCAGCTCCTCCACCAGCGCCTTCAGTCGATCAAGTTCAGCATCACGCGCTGCAAAGTCACAAGGGGATGACAGATTAGTATCATTTGGAGGACGAGAATTGAGATTGAGCAGATTGCAGGACTCACCATCAATGACTTCAAGCAGCTGCTTGCGCTCGGCCTGCCATTCGAGGTCCGCAATCCCGGCTTGCTTGGAGATGATCTCCAGTTCGCGACGAGAGTCGTCGCGCTCCGCCTTGAATCGGCGAGCATCGCTGTCTGAGTAGCGGGAGTCGTCCGATGAACGAGTCCGATTGGGCGAACTCGAGGAGTTGGACGCCGCGGGAGCAGCGGCTGGAGCCGCAACTGGCGCACCAGCGCCGGCAATCCATTGGATTACCCTGAAAGAACAAAGAAGATTCGTCAAGAAAGAGAAAGGAAATCTCGAGAGGAACGGAGAGAAGCAAGCAGCCAATCACCTGCGGCGAGCGCCGGCGCGACTTCCTTCGGCCTCATCGACGGCCGGGCGCCTCCTGTTGTTGTCGGCCATTGGAAGTTCCTCGGAGTTACTGTGGATGGGGAAAAAGAATGACTTGAGTCGGCAAGAACTTGGAAGACGAAGAACTTGGTGAAAAAACTGTGGGCTGCCTGGGTGTTTATTTATAGAACCCGCAGAGGAAATCGTGGCCAAAGATCGTGGCGCATATTCCGAAGAGTTCGGAAGGTGGAAAGGATTTTCCAGCCGATCGGTTCTCATGTCGTTTGGGATTCTTATCGAGTCGTATTCGGCTTTGATTGGATGAGATTCGGCTATGTCATAGTTGAAGCGTTTTCGGGTCTGACGCTATTAAAACCAGCTTTGCCGAATGAGTTATCCACAATGGAGAGAAAGCAGAGATTGGTAAAACTACAAAGTTGGTAAGACATTCGGCTAATTAAATATTCAATACAACTACACACCCAAATACTTGGAGATTACATCTTTAGCATCAGATATCATTCTGTTAATGGTCTCCAAAAGATTTTTGCCCGCTTCTTGGGTTTTTATCAGAGCAGAGAGCTTCGTTTTGAGCTGTTTATCTTCAGATAGAATTGCCGATGCTTCCTTTCGTATCCTCTCTGTCAGATCAGGAAGTTCGGCTAACTTCTTCTCGTCAGCTTCGATTTCAGTTGAAGAGTCCTCAATTCGGCTTCTAGTTCAGCTTTTCTGATTTTCTTCAGATCAAGTGCTGGCTGCAGTCTAGCTGACAATTCTTTATTGCTCTGAGCTTGGATATACAGATCTTTCAAGGATTGCTTAGCTATGGCTCTTCTTTGTTCTAAAGCTGGTTGTAAAGATTGACTTTTCAGAACCTGTCTGACTGCAGCAAATTTTTGATCCAATTGAGAGATTGGTTCCAAAGAAGCTTGAATATCAACAGGAAGGTTTTGTTCAATGGGCTTAAGCATATCTCTCAGAAGATCAGCATCCTTGACTTGATCCTGGATGTCTTTGTGCAGAAAGGAGAGGATTTCCTTTAGTTTTGCCTGGGTTTCTTCTGATAAAGTCTGACTAGAAGAAATTTCCTCTGCTTGTTCGGCAACAAGATCATCCAAGGGAAATGAGTAACTGGGTGATGAAGTTATTTTCTCCTGGAAAAAGATATTGCCGAATTAATGATTATCCATTGAATAAAGAACTGGGGAGACTGGAAAATTATTTCTACCTCATTTCTGATCTCTTGGATGGAGAGAGAGGGCGGCTCAAGCTCAGGCAAAGGTTCTTGTGTGTCATGCTGAGGAGAGCTTGGAAGGTTCTTTGGTGGAGATGAGGCTTCTAGCTGAGGTTCATCAGGTAGAGATGAAGCTGGTTCTTGGTGAAAAGAGGAGCTCTCCGAAATTGGATCCATTGAAGTTTGCTCTGTGACTGAAAGAAAGTTAGTGCCGATGAAAAGAGTTTTAAAGGACAAGATGGTGAGAAATTTTACTAATCACTGAAGCATCGGCAGGTCTTGTGCTAACGGCCAATTCCTGTGATTTGGCCTGAAATCATAAAGGAACAGAAATGAGCAGAATGAAATTAGCATTTTTACTCGAGGAGGGAGAAATTTGACCTGTGCAGTTATTTTGCTGCTTGTTCTTTTCTTCTTTATAGATGAAGGGGCAGTTAGAGAAGAAATTTTTCTCTTGGCAGCAGGTGGTGCAGCAAGAGTTGGATCCAGACTGGCAGGCCTAGACATTATTTGAGCCAAAGAAGGAGAGTGATGCCCCAGAATAGATATTGGGCCTGCAGTGTTATATGCAATTGCTCTGGCCAGAGGGGCAGGGACTGTGTCCTGCAGGATAACAAAGTTAAGGGTCGATGAAAGAGGATGTTATTGGAAAAACAGATGATTTATAAGCATGTTTACCTCTGAATTCGGCTGATAGTCAGGCATTAGATCAAGGCAAAGAAGGTGAACTGGCACATTGAAGATATGATCATGGAGTTCTTGCCACCAAAGAATAAAAGAAGGATGAGCAAGTGCTGTCGGCACAAAAGGTTCGATCTGGTAAATGGCTGCACAACACTTGTAATCAAAAATTCTTCTTGTTTCTGTGGAGTCTTTGGTGATCTGCCTGGGCTTGAGGAATTCATGGAAGAATAATCTTGGGGGCACTTGGCCACATCCTAATTGCCTGGCTACTGTATTCGGCTGGTAATATTCATATGAACTTTGAACCAGCCTTCCTCCACAAAATTCGGCTGGTAAGATGCAAGGCCGAATAAAAGTATTAAAAATTGCTGTGGACTCTACATCTATGCATCCAGTTTCGAAGCTGAATTCACAAGGAAAAGTGAGACTGTCATTGTCCATGTATGGGAACCAGAGGGGATTGGCAAAGCCTTTGAAGAAAAGTTCAAACAGTTCTCCAATGCTCTTGTTGATAGCAATAGTGGAGGCTGCTTCCCCATAGGTTTGACAGCCTTTGGTGCTCTGGGCTTCTGCTTCCTGGTAATTGACCGAGGGGAAGTGTCGGCTGTTGAGGTCAATGGAGACAATTTGGTGCATGTACAATTGCAGCCACATCTGGACAAACCACCAGGGACCATTGACGCAGGAAATTTTCTTGTTGGTGTGCATCTGATAAATGGTTTGATGGAGCATGTGATAGACACTTCCCAAGAGATATTTCCCGAGAGGGATAAGTGTGCCTGCAGCCAAGTCTTCGGCCATTACTATGTGATTTAGAGTTGGCTCATTGGCTTTACCACAGAAAACAAATCTACACAACCACATATTCAGAAAGGCCCTGTATTCAACGTCAGTCAGAGGACCATCATGCATGTAAGTCTGGATGTATTTCTTATAGCCGACTCCGGTCTTCACCCCTGTCTGTTTGGAAGAACCTTTGTACCTGTATGGGTGTGTTATCCCTGTAATGTTCAGGCCGGTTATCATGTAGACATCGGCCAGGGTTGGAGTCATTGGTCCGTGACCAAAGAGAAAGGCATTCATGCCATTGGACCAGAAGTGACAAGCTGCAATCAGGAGATTTTCATTCTTGGGTGTTTCGGCTAGAGATAACTCCAAACAATGAGAAATACGAAGACTGTCCCAATTCTGCGTCTGGGGGCTTTTATCTTCAAGAATCCTTTTGTACCAGTTTCTCCAGCCGGCGATTGGGGGGAGAGGCCAGTTCTTGAATGAATCTTGCCATTCGTGAGGTCTCGACAGTGAAGTTTTGAAAGGGATCCTCTGAGACTCGGCCGCAATAATTTCCCAGGGATCTGGATTCCCTGAGGGGCCAAGGAAGAAAGATGCGGATTGCTCCTCGGTAGGGGTTAAGATTTCAGCGGTCAAAGCCTATCGAGAACAGAAGAAAGGCGATTCGGGAATTCAAAATGCAGCTCAAAAAGAGTAATGCCGAATGTGATTGAAGAAAACGAAACTTACTTGAAGAATTTGATCCTGGTTCGCCATTTGAAGATTGGAGCTTGAAGGATTCGACGAACTAGGGTTTGAGTTTGGGGACGCACTCTAAGGATTTAGGAGCGGAAAACGGATATCGAGCGGGCTCAGCCTGGAAATGTTGGGGATTCCTGGTCAATTCCGAGATAAAAGTATCCTTTATCCCGAAATTGAAGGGGCATGTGTTGACACCAAAAATTAGCACCAGGAAGAGGCTGACATGTGAGCCGGATTTGGTGGAAGGATACCATTCGGCTAAGGAACTTTCTCTGAAGCATTCGGCAAAGATGATCTGCGGTCGGGAACGCGTCGCCATTCGGCTGAGGGGTTTTCTCTGAAGCGTTCGGCAGAGATACTCTGCAGTCGGGAATGCGTTATCATTCGGCAGAGGCATTGTTCCGCAGGCGAAGAGCAGTAGTGTTCGGGAAGGCATGATGACGTGGATCAATATAAGGAAAAGGCCGGTTCGAACAAGGAACGCAATATGGGCACAAAGATTCGTCACTTATTTTTAGAAACAAGTATTGTAGTCGTGTCCGACTAGGAGTTGTATCAAGACCTGGGTATAAATATAAACCCATGGCAATTGTAAAAGACACACAATCAATCATACAACAAACCGGCCCCGTGCCAACATCGAGTCCTTTAGTCGAGTCGTCGAGTTCTTCGAGAGGAGTCATCGATCCGTCGACCTCCGTAAGTACCGGCAACCTTGTATCATGCTTAGTATCATGCGGTGGATTTAAGCTTTGATGCAAGTAGTCTTGTTACCATGCTTAGTATCATCCGGTGGATTTAAGTTGTGGTCTCAAGAAGGTTCCTCTGTTAGGTCATGAGTCATGCGGTGGGCTAAGATCTAGTATGGACCAAGTTATCGGCTCTGTTAGATTTCGGCAAGATCTAACAGATTCATTAAGTTACCCCGTGTTGCTTCGTTTTTACTATGTGCTTAATTCATGCAACACACCTTTGCCCAATCTAGATCGGCTAGAATCGGCTCTACTTCACGATGTGACGAATTATCCCCTCACAGCCGAGTCCGAAACCGATCTAGGTTGCCACGTGTCGCGGGTTCGAGCTTGTCGGCATCGTGTAGATCTTGACAGAACCGGGTATCATGCGGTAGATGCAGGTTTTTGGGTCGTCTTAGAGCTAATCATCCGGTGGATTAGAATTCGATTCGATCTGATAGATTTATCTTTACCGATTAGGCTTGTTCCTTCGCCATGGACCCCGATTCGGCTAAATAGCCGCATTCGGTAGTGCTCTCACGAGTGAACGTGTGTTCGTGGGTTTGCATTGAACAATGAATGCTTTTAGCCTTTCACGATTAGATTGTATCATGCGGTGGATTGATTTAATCTGATTGGTGGTGTAGCCTCAAACGAGTTGTATCATGCGGTGGATTAACTCGTTCGTTGCCATGCTTGACGGGTGCTGCTTTCGGCCTATGCATTCTTGTTTTCAATGTAATTTCGTGACTGTGTTGTGGGTTCGTAATTAAACATTGAATGCTTTTAGCTTTTCATGATTAGACTGTATCATGCGGTGGATTGGTCTAATCTGATTAGTGGTGTGGTCTCAAACAAGTCGTATCATGCGGTGGATTAACTTGTCTTGTTATCATGCTTGACGGGTGCTGCTTTCGGCCTATGCATTCCTTGTTTACTGCGAATTTATGATCATGTTTCACCCTTTTATTTATCTATTATGCTCTGTTTCTCGTTAATCGGCTATAAGTATGTGTTACAATGTTCATTCGGTTGAAAGCCGATCTTTCGTCATGCTTACGTCACGCATTCGGCAGTGCGCTCTTTGTGTGCCTTGCCGATTGCCGAATGTGGTTTTAACTGCCGACAGATAGCTTGTCCGTAGCTATATGTCTTTCGAGATTGGCTTCAACGCCGCAAATATGGAACTGTCTGGTCTCACCCGGCACGTTCCAGGTTTTGATCTAAACTTTTTTTGTCCCTTTGTTAGTTTTCAGGCAAACTGACTGGCACGCTTCCGGATTCAAAAGCCTGGGCCACGTGTGAAGCCAGCTAATTCGGCTTGCTGTGTGCTTGGCGTGAGGTGCAGACTTTACGTCAACAACCATCACCAATATCTATTTTTTCTAAAGGATCAGCTGATGTAAAACCTTGACCCAGCTTATCCATATCACCAAGATCTTCAATGGCTTCGAACGTACCGGCCGAATGTTCTCGATAATGATCAATTCGGTCTTGAAGCCACTGTCCAGACGCAAACCGGTCTGACCGGTTCCCAGAAGCGGTCTGACCGGTTTGGCTTGATCGGCGCTGTTCAGATCCAAACCGGTCTGACCGGTTTCCAGAAGCGGTCTGACCGGTTTGTCTCTGTTGATTTTGTTGCTTCATTAATTACAGCAAGTAATTCAACCGATTTTCCATCGGCTTTAATGTAGCAGGAACAAAACCATCCTTAGTGCAACTGATCAGCTCATAGTCGGTCAAATCCATGCCCGACAAACATTGGACTTTCTCATTTGCACTAAGAGAGTCGGAATCGGCCATTGCAACAAAGGAAGAATTGTCACCATGGACAACTTCAACTTCATCGCCGATCCACTGAATAAGATATTGATGCAAGGTAGATGGAATACATTTATTTGCATGAATCCAATCTCGACCAAGGATTAAACTGAAGTTACCTTGCACCTCGGAGACGAAGAAAGCCGTGGCAATAGTCTTGCTCCCGACGGTCAACTCCATAGAAGCCACCCCCTTGGCACCAATGGGATCACCTCCACCAACTCCACTGATTGTCATGTTCGTCTTGATCAGTTCTTCATCTTTCCCGCCAATTTTCTTGTAGAGAGAGTATGGCATGAGATTCACAATGGCTCCACCATCAACCAACATACGAGAAATTGGCTTCCCGTTGATGTGCCCTCTCATATACAAAGCCTTGAGATGATTTTCTGATTCACTAGGCTTCTGAAACACAGCATCTCGCGGCCCAAGTTGAAGATGAGAAATTTCCTCCTCCGGCACCACACAATAATCAGAAGATAAATAGACAACATTAATTTCCATGTTGTCATGCTCTGGAGAAGGCTCAAAATCAACTAACTCTTCATCTTCAACCACTGGAGGAATCGGTGGAGTAGTTTTGATGGTTGAAGAAGCACCAGCCCCCGCTTCTGTCATCAAACCGGTCTGACCGGTTTCAGAAACCGGTCTGACCGCTTCTGCAGCGGTCGGCTGACTCAAACCGGTCTGACCGGATTCAGAAACCGGTCTGACCGGTTGTGCTGCTGATTGCACAACGGGTTTAGCTTGCCAAATCTTGGTCTGAGGGATCATAGGCCTGTAGTTGTTGAAGTAGTCATCCCTCATCTTCTCAGCTTCATGTTCCCTTTTTTCTTTGTTTCTCAAACGCTGTAGTTTCCGCTTCTGTGTATGAGTCAACCCAGAAGGACACCACCTTGGTTGAAAAACTTTCTTCACGCCCCTACTACTGCTAGCCTCATGATCATTAACCATGATCGGCTTCTTGACTGGAACAGGAGCCGAATCTCCAATGACTATCGGTTTTTTACCCAAGTCTTGCATAGCCACTGGAATATCGCCAATTTTTATGAATTCATTGGCTTGGGCTTGCACATCCTCCTTTTTCTCCTTGACACGGTATTCTTGCTTAGGAGGAACATGAATTCTTTGCTCAGACCGAAACCGGTCTGACCGGTTTATAAAACCGGTCTGACCGCTTTGGTGAGCAGCCAAAGGACCTGATTGGTATGAGCCCAATCGGTCATGTACTGAAGTCCCAGTAACATCACCACGATGCTTATAAGCTATAGGATTGACCCAACGCTGTGGTGATCTCTGTCTCTTTTTTGTTGGCCGATCAACTTGAACGGCCTTTGTGTACTTATTCATGAGCTGAGAGAAAGTAGGTCATTGCTTCAGAACCTTTCCTTGAATCTTTGGCTCATTAAATTTCCAAGTACCCACTTCCGGGCGCTTAGGCTTGAAAGTTCTTGGACGGTCTGGAGACAAACCGGTCTGACCGGTTTGGGAAACCGGTCTGACCGGTTTCGCCTGGCTAGCGGACCGATTCTCTTCCAAAGAACTTCCTTGCCCCCCGGGTCTTGATGTGTTAATAGTAATTTTCAGAGACTCTTTTCCATCCAGAGTTCTCCCAATCATCACTGTTCTGACCGGAACTTTGTCATCAACTTTTTCCGGTCTTGGATCTCCAATCACCACATTCTTACCCTTAGCTCCATCGGCTTGTTCCGGCCGAATCAGCATCTTGGTGTTCACATCCAAGGTATGAACAGGGAAAGGAGTCTTGTCAACTTGCATTTCGGCGAGCACCAATCGACCTTCATTAAGGGCCGATTGTACCTGTCGTCGAAAAACATTGCAATCGTTGGTTGCATGAGAAAAAGAGTTATGCCACTTGCAATATGCACGATTTTTCAATTGATCGGTTGGTGGAATTGCATGAGAAAGTTTAATAAAGCCATTCTTAAGCAATTCATCAAAAACACGATCACATTTGGCTACATCAAAAGTAAATTTTTCTTCTTGCCGATTTTTCTGAATCGGCTTTAATGAAGGACAAGAACTAGGCTTACTTTTTGATGACCAAACAAATTCAGCAGCATAAATTTCTTTATCATCGTCCGAACTTTCAGAATCATTATCAACAATATGCACATTCGAACGATTAGGTTTAGCAGATTCTTTTGAATTTTTGAATTTAAGTTCTAGACTCATAGCCTTCATTTGCAAGTGATTAATAGTAAGGAAATCAGAACCTTCTAATTTTTCCTTGTAATTAGACCGTAAGCCTGCAAAAGCTAAATCTGCTAAATCTTTTTCAGAAACAGTGATATTAAAGCATCGGTTCTTAACATCCTTAAATCTTTTAAAGTATTCAAGAACCGATTCCTCACGGCTTTGTTTAACCGATGTTAAATCAGATAATTTTGCCTCGTTTTCTCCGCTAAAGAAGTGATCATGAAATTTTCGCTCCAATTGAGTCCAATTATGAATAGAATTTGGAGCAAGCGAAGAAAACCATGAAAAGGCAGTTCCAGTTAAAGATAATGAGAACAACCGTATACGCAATGCCTCATAAAATGATGCCTCTCCTAATTGCAAAATATATTGACTAATGTGTTCCCAAGGAGTTCTATTATCTTCACCGCTGAATTTAATAAAATCGGGAACACGCCAACCATTAGGATAAGGAACCAAATCAAATTCAGGCGGATACGGTTTCTGATATAAGCGTGCACTACCCAATTCAAGCCCGAGTTTTGCTCTAAGTGTATTAGCTATGTCTTCTTTAAACTTAGCTAACTCGGCTTGATATTTCTCATCACCTCTGTTATGTGGAATGCGGGGAACACCATACATCGTATTATGAGAAGTACTCGGAATCGGCGCGTGAAACGTGCCAGATCCGTGGGGTATACTTCCCGTGGTGCGTGGAATAGTGTAAACAGGACCAGAAGTAGATGTATTAGACAAAACCATTGCACCAGATGCTCCTGCACCCAAAGAACCAGTCTGACCACCAGAGGGGGCCAAACCGGTCTGACCGGTTGTACAAACCGGTCTGACCGGTTCGTGGACCGAACCAGGGTGAGGTGTTTGTCCCGCATAAAAATTCATCGGCACGCCCAAATTAGAATCTAAAACATGTTCTGGCACGCCTGATGAGCTAGGTAATTCATTAGATTCTAAATTAATTTTATTTTTATCAGAATTACCAGTCATACTAGCAATCAATTCACTAGTAGCAGTTTGTGCAACAAGTAATCTATCATCCATCATGCGAGTAATTTGCTGCATTAAATCAGAGGATTCGCCCGTTACCTTTGGAATCTCTTCGACGTGATCATCTGCCAACTTGAAAGCCGGCATGACGAATTCCTCTACTCTCTTGACAAGACCACCGCGATCTTTCTTGAAGCCCTTCAAGAATTGCGCCCGGAAGTGCTCCTCAGCAATCAAATATCGCTTTCGCTCCTCGTCCGTGAGCTCTTCCATCGTCGCGGTGATGATGTTGTCTTTGTCAAGGTCGCACGTCAATCCAGACATGATTGGAGTAGATTGAATCGGTTTTAGCACCAGATTAATCTTCCCCAGCGGAGTCGCCAAAAAGTATGTTGACACGAAAACGCGCCAACAAACTCGAGATCAATCAAACGTGCAGCACGGCCGTCACAACGGCCAACTCCTGACTTCCCGGGGCAAACCGGTCAGACCGGTTTACAGAACCGGTCAGACCGCTTCTGGTCGGGAGGTCGTGAAGACCTAGAAACTCAAGCTCGGGAGGGACCCCGTCGGAGCTCGAGCTAATCTAGGGTTGCTCTAGGGTCGGCAGGCCACCTAGAACGTCCTTGAACGCCGTAGAGACGAACAAAGAACAGAATATGGGGTTGGAAAAGGATTAGGGTTTGAGAGATACAAAAATAGAAGATAAAAGTGTTTGATTCGATTGGAATACATCTCAATCGGCCTTAGCCTTTATATTTATAGGCCGGGGAAGTCTTACCCCTTTCGAATAGGTTACAATATGGGACTAAAACTCGGAATCCTAATCCTACTCGAATTACAGAAGCAAACCGGTCTGACCGGTTTGGCAAACCGGTCAGACCGGTTTGGCAAACCGGTCAGACCGGATTGGCCCAAGGCCTAATTTGACCGTCAACACTATACAATCTATTTCTTAAGGTGAGTGCATCAGGCACATTATTGCATTACAGTCTTACAGAAACCCTCTTCAATTCCTTGGGTTTTCTCACGTGCCTGGTGTTTTCTTGTACTGCATAGTGTATGCAACGAGTTGAGTGTGGATCAAAAGTAGTATATATAGGAGCAACAAGGCCTGTATTGATCACATTGTTCAGAACAATACATAGCTTGTATGCGAATCTATTCCAATTTGTTCTTACGGGATTGTACTCCATTGTAAATGGCTGAAGTGATTTCGTCTACCATTCTGTACGCTATTTTTCTGATACTCGGAAGACATGCAAGCGATGGTTTAATCATTGATACATATACATGGGAAGAAACCTAACTTGCCATCTTCTTCTTGTGTATGATCTCACTTTGCCCGGTGGAAAGAGGATATTTGAGGCCGGACAAGGTTAGTGGATGCATTCAGAATAAATGGGTGTGAATTAATTGGCAAGGTGAGTGGCCACTCTGTTTATTTCTACCCATTCCTAATCTGAAATGGAAGAAGTTGGAGTTTTCGTGTAAATGGATTTATCAATGACGCCTTGAGTTCAAATTGGCAGAACATGGTGGAGTTTTGATGGTTGAAAGGGATTACAGGACAGACACTCTCTAACCTTTCTAGGAGCACTCTATTGCTTCGGAGTTCATCTTTTTCATAATTGAAATTGCATCTGAGTTCATACTCCCTCCGTCTGAAAATATAAGGCGTGGTCAAACTTGGCACAGTCTTCTATACTATCGTTTGACTCTTAATATCTCAAATATTATAATGTTTGTAGCAACAAAATCATAGTTATATAAAAGTACTTTTAAATACAAATCTAATGGTATTATTTTTATTAGAAAAAATTTTATTATGCAAGATTAACTAAAGGTCAAAACTTTTAAAGTTTGAATCTTAATTTACGTGTGTGCCTTATATTGTGGGACGGAGGGAGTATTTGCTGTTGGCGTCGCCTTCTCCAGATTTAGCGGCTTGATGAAAATGAAATCCCTACATTTCCATGGATCCATCTATCTAGGGCCCGTTTGGCACAATTCCAACTCCAGAAAATCTATAGAGTTCTTGGAGCTAGGTATGAGGAGCTCCAAGAAATCCTGGAGTTGGAGCTGGAATTACGTAGAGAGTATTTAGATAAATTATTTTATTTATAAATTATACTAAATATTAATATTTAAAGTATATTAATTTAGTATAGAAAGTGCAAATCTAGACTGGAGTTTGGAGCTGAAGTTGTGCCAATCAGGCCCCTAGTATACCAAAACGAGATAGCTCCAATAGCTGGTTTGTCTTACATCCTAGAAGAATGCCCACTAGTGCTTGCTTCAGTGCATGGTAAGTGCAGCTAGTGTAGCACTGGTTGCAACTTGCACGCTTCAGAAGTTCAGATAAATATTTCTGGCCTGGAATTTGTTAGCCGTGGCTTTTGAGTGCAAAATGATTCCCTGCATTGCATTTTCAGAAAGTGAGGATGTCCCCGTGGCAATTCTTGTGAAGTGCTTTCTCTACAATTTTATTTCAATAGGATGAATTCAAAAAAGGGACCAAAATCAGACCTCCTCCTGGTGTCACAAAACTTCATATCTTTGTTTTTCATTTACTGGAAACTTTTATATCTTTCAAGTACATCTCTAACCCAGTAATCATATATAAAGTTCTCCCCTTTCTATTTTTCCTAAGGAGTTCATGTTGATTGGATTAAATCTAGGACAATCGTCAGATGAACTCACATAAGTAATGCCAATTAGCCATGAGAGCACAATTATCTTCGCGGCTCGCATAACTATTACCCAACTTCTCACGTTGGATACTAAGATTGCATAGGTTCACACCACAAGTAAATCCATCTACCTCTTGCTTGCCCACAATTGTTTGATAGTCCTAGAGTTCACACAGTTTTAATTCCCTGATCAAATACATACCAATTACAAGCATTATTTGTCCGTTAGTACTACAAATGGTCCTAAGCCCCACATGTCATCTCATGTGGATTACATCTTCAACGATCCTTGTACCATTTGCTAGTGTCAATCCACCGATCACCACTGTGCTGTGTGTGTTGCAGACTAGCAGTTTCCCAGGGTGACAGATGAACCGGCCGGGCTCACCGCCTATGGCTATATAAAGCCCACGAAGGGCACGTATTCCTTCACCACCGATCGAGCTCTCACATCCACCAGCAATGGCGTCCATCATCACAAAGCTCTCGCACCACATAACCGTGTTCCTCTTCCTTGTGCTGCTCACCGACCCATCAGCTCTCGCCTCAAAGATTAATAAGAACCACACTGCGCCTAAGCCTCAGCCATCATCAAGATCAAGCATCTACATCGTGCATGCCAAACACCTCGCCATGCCGCCCCACTTCGCCACCCTCGAGCACTGGTACCATTCCATGGTGACCGCCCACTCACCTCGCCCCGCCAACACCAGCCGCATCCTGTACACCTACGACACCGTCATGCACGGCTTCGCCGTCCAGCTCACCGGCGACGAGGCCCGGAGCATGTCAGGCGCCCCCGGCGTCGCCGCCGTGTACGAGCTAGGACGTGCTGTTCTACCCTCAGACCACGAGGATCGCCATGTACAAGGCGTGTGATCCTTGGCCAGTGGACTGCACCGGCGCCGACATGGCCGCGGCGATCGACGCCGCGGCGAAGGACGGCGTGGACATCATCTCCATCTCCCTGGGAAGCCCGCCGAGCCCCTTCCACAGCGACGACCTCGCGATCGCCACCTTCGGCGCCGAGCGCAGATCGAGGCATCTTCGTCGTGCTCGCGGGCGGCAACGACGGGCCGGAACCATCCACGGTGATCAACTCGGCGCCGTGGATGGCCACCGTCGGCGCCGCCACCGTGGACCGGCGGTTCCCGGCGAACCTCACGCTCGGGAACGGTGTCGTGCTCGAGGGGCAGTCCCTTTACCCCATGCAGGCCAAGGGAACCGCCATGACCCAGCTAGTCTTGTGGATCCCCTAATGACTGGATGCCGGACAAGGTCATGGGAAGATCGTGGTGTGCATGTACGACGCAACGGACACGCATAGCATTCTCTTGCAGAATGCTGGTGGAGCAGGGATAGTTGCTGTGGATCCTAGGGAGCGGTCTCGGGATGGCATCGCGGCGTATCCTTTCACCCTCCCGGGTCTCACGCTCAGCTACACCGCCGGCGAGGAGCTCAGGGCGTACATGGCCTCCGAGCCCAACCCGGTGGCGTCGTTCAGCTTCGGCTGCGAGACGGTCACCAGCGGCGAGAACAGGGCGCCGGTGGTGGCGGGGTTCTCGTCGCGGGGGCCCAGCCCGATCGCCCCCGAGCTCCTCAAGCCCGACATCGTGGCGCCGGGAGTGAACATTCTGGCGGCATGGTCGGGCGGCGCTCCTGTGTCGGGAAATGACAAGATCCCCGATGAGAGGAAAGCCGACTACAACATCATCTCCGGGACGTCCATGGCGTGCCCGCACGTCGCCGGCGTCGCGGCGCTGATCAGGAAGAAGCACCCCGGCTGGACGCCGGCGATGATACGGTCGGCGCTGATGACGACCGCCGTGACGGTGGACAACCGCGGCGGGGGCATCCGCGACAACGGGGTCACCGTCGGCGGCGGCGGCGGCGGCGGCAGCGACACGGCCGCGACGCCGCTGGTGGCCGGGGCCGGGCACATCCACCCGCGGCTGGCGATGGACCCAGGCTTGGTCTACGACGCCGGCGAGCGCGACTACGTGGACTTCCTGTGCGCCATGAACTACACGGCGGAGCAGATGCGCCTGTTCGTGCCGGACTTCGTCAGGTGCACGAGGACGCTCGCCGGCGGCGCCGCCGGCCTCAACTACCCGTCCTTCGTCGTGGTCTTCGACGGCCACGCCACCGTGCGCATGCTGACGCGGACGCTGACCAAGGTGTCGGAGGAGGCCGAGACGTACAATGTCACCGTCGAGGCGCCGGAGCACGTGAAGGTGACCGTGACGCCGATGACCCTGGAGTTCAAGGGGCACATGGAGAGGAAGAGGTGGAGTTCAGAAATGAAGCCGGAGGGAACCGGACACATCAGCTGGGAGAACGACAAGCATCGTATCTGGAGCCCGGTGACATTCCAGGGGAAGAACTGATGACTTGTGTCGGGACAGACCCAGGGGTCCCTGACCATCGGAGTAACCACCCTAAAAAAACATTAACCACAGAGGGCCGAATCACCAGCAGCCCGAAAGGGCCACCAAGGCAGCGCGGCCCGTCACAGCTTATCACGGCCCAAAACAGCCGTCCGAGCTCGCCTGTCAAGGGGACCCAAGTGGCGACCCCGTCTCCGCCTCGCTCGAGGGCCGCGCACCCCCTCAAGCAGGCGAGCCAACTCCGCCTCGCTCGAGGGCCGCGCGCCCCCTCAAGCAGGCGAGCCAACTCCGCCTCGCTCGAGGCCACCCCTCTACTCGACGCGGCGCGCCCCGGCGCCCCGCCCGACAACGGCATTTAATGCCCGCCCCATCGGGCAGGCGCCGAAGTCAAAGGGCGATCTCTCCCCACGCCGCGCCGCTGACACCGCAGAGCTCGCTGTTCTACCTGCTCCGGTCACTATGCGTCCTCACCGCTACTGTGCGGACGCATGCGGCGCTGCGCAAGGCCCTGTGCAGACTTGCAGGCGTCATTCTGCACCACTATTCCACCTGCTCCCGTCCTTCTCCCCCCGGGTGCAGCCCTCGAATGTGCGTGAAGAACCCTCGAACGAATATATGAGCAGCGACCGAGCACGGACTCCGGTCAGGCGCGGCCCGGTGATGACGAACGCCGGGTCAAATCCACCAACTCTCGGCCATTCCCCAGAAAACCGGGCACGCCGCGCACTGTGGTCAACAGCAACCACCATACCGACCCCTGTGCCGCCAACTCCTGTCATTCCCCACCTGCCACGCCCTCGAACCAACCAGCGGCGGACGGCTGGGCGCGGGTTACGGCGGCACCGCCCCTCGAAACCACTCCAGGACGAGCACAGGGACGGCCGTGACACCCGCATAAGCCGGAGCTCGCCATAAATCCCCTGCCAGGGTTAAGGACGACCGCACGCCTGGCGCCATGCTCTCCAGTGCGCGCCCCTGTAGCACACACTGTACTTGTACTTGTAGGCCCCTCCCCCCTCTCTCCTTGGCCTATAAAAGGAGGAAGGGAGCGAGAGAGAAGGGGACGAACACACACGATCACCGTCTCCCACGATATTGGCACTCTCCTCAATCACTTTCACACCCACTTTCAGGGACTTGGAGACTTCCTCTCCTCTCCCGCCGTGCTTGTAGCCCCCCCACTGCAGGCACCTCGGTGCAAGATAGTATAGTGCCGCGAGCACAGTCTGCTGGACGTACGGCCCCGCGGCCGGAACCAGGATAAACTCTTGTGTCATCGTGCTAGCTCTTGCATCAACCGTCAGGGGACGGGACACAACGCATTCTGTGTGGCGCTGAGGTTGGGCGGCCAATCTCAGCACCGACAACTTCCGGTAGAAGAATGTGCGCGCACTAGACTAGACTAAGATCGTGCTGGAACTGAGGCTATGTTAGGCCCCCTTAGGTAGAGATTCACGTGAGGGTGGAGTTGAAGTTGGGTGGAGAAGCTGATTTTCTTAGCTCCACCGATTTTACTTATGTCATGTGCAAAATAGCTTCACCTCTCACAACCAATCCACTAGAAGTGATTCACCGTCACGACCATTTTGTACAGCTCTAGCAAAATAGAGCTCTACCAAAGGGGCCTTATTAAATTTAGGTGCGAGTGGGAATCAAGGGCTGCATATTCTGTCTTCCGATTAGATTGATGCTATCTTTGTTGCAACTCTGAAGTATGCGCGGCTAGCTTACGAAACGTTAGTCTCGTTGATTCATTTGGTGTTCGCTTCTCGATCGTCGGTTCGATTTCACTAGGCAAGAGCTCTCTATCTAAAAAAACACCAAGCCTATCATACAAAGTCAAGTCTTGAGCAATCATTAAAAATCTGTTTACACTCAACGGATTTGTGTTCTTGGTATGCTAGTCTTAGTGCGGCAATTGCAGTGGTTGCAAGCATGCATCAGTTCTATATATACCCGGTTAGTTTTGATTTTCCAGACGCGAGAACCAGAGTTGCTGCTTGTGCTTGTCTAATTCTTAGGCAGGTGAGACTAGATGTGTGCCATCAGCGGCAAAGCAGCGAACACCTGGCGCGCAGCAGCCGACGATCGACTTGCCTAACGGCCAACGGGGTAGCAACCGATGACCAGAGACGACGATGGCATCGGAGCCAGCCTGTGTGGACGCGCTGCAGCCATGGCGTCGCGAAGGCGAACGTGATCCTGGGTTCCTGGCCGGCGGCATCGTGGGGGCGCCCGGGTGCACGTGGCGTCAACACAAGTAGGGCTCGGTGATGGCGCCCGGAGTCACGGCGACGCGGAGCACGCCGGTGAGCTGCGCGTGTCGAGACACAGCCGACGCCGGGTACAGCCGCGCGTGGATTCTGTGATTGCTGCGTCATGTCGTCGCGCACGCGCGCCGCCCGGCGAGCAGCAGGAAGCAGGTGACCACGCCCCCGGAACCAACGCGGCGGCGCTCCGGTGACCGGCCGGCGAGACCGCGAGAACCAAGGCATGCAGCGGAGCGGCAGCGTGGCGACGACCAGGGGCAGATCAGTCGAGGTTTGCCCCAGCGGGGACTCGGTCGTCGTCCTCTTCAGTCGTCAGGCAGGCGCCGGAGCTGGGTGGCGCCATGCACAAGGCCGGACGGTGGAGCGCCGTAGTACTGGTGCCGGCGGCACCGACCGGCACCGCCGGCCATGCCACGTAGGGGATGGAGTGGAGCGGGAGGCGGTGGTAGTGGTGCTGCACGGGAGGGTCGGGGCTGCGGCGCCTGTCGATGAAGAGCCTGCCCCGCGCGGCTTCCCCGACGCCGCGGCCGAAGGCCACGCTGTCCCCGGCGTCGAGGCGCTTCTCCTTGACGAAGCTCTGGCTGCTGTTCCAGTAGCATTAACGGAAGCGCCAGGGCTTGCCGGTGCGGCGGTCCTCGAAGTTGAGCAGGAGGCCCTTCTCGTTCGCCGCCGCGTCCTGTTTGCCGCTTGCTTCTCTAATTTCTTAGGCAGGTGAATTCAGAGTTGTTTTCAGACTAGCCGTGTGCCGTCAGTGGCAAACCAGCGAACACCTGGGATCACCAGCCATGGCGTGGCGAAGGCGAACGTGGTCCTGGGCTCCCGGCGTCGTGGGCGCCCCCGGCCGGGTCCCCACGCGTGGAGTCACGGCGTGCACGCAGGTGAACTGCGTGTGTTGACAGCCAAGCAACGCCGGTCGCCGGGTACAGCCGTGCGCGCGGATCGATGATTCTGTGATTGCGTTGCGTCATGTCGTCGCGCCCGCGCTGCCCGGCGAGCATGAACCTGGTGACCATGGCGGGGCATGCCCTCGGAAGCTCTCGTGGCACGCGGTTAAGCGCAGACCGGCGCGCGCGGCGGCGCTCCGGCGAGCCGTGGCATGCAGCGGAGGCGGCGCCACCGGCTCTCGCAGCTCCCGGCGAAGCGCGGCAGGACACAGGATGTCGTTCCAGACCGTCAGACCGGCGTGGCGGCGGCGCCGCGGCGACGACCAGGGTGGACGGTAAACCAAATGACGACCGGGGTGGACGGTATTTGAAATACCGACCACCTCTGGGTCCCTGACTGCCGTTAGATCGAGCACGTGCGGTTCAGATCGAGCGAGATTCGCAATGGCGGGGACTTGGTCGTCGTCTGGCCGGCGCGGGAGCTAGGTGGCGCCATGCTGGAGACCGGACGGCGGGACCGCGACGCAGCGCGGAGCCGGTGCTCTGGCTCGGCGGCGCGCGCCGGAGACCTCGCCGGCGCCCGCTTGCCTGGTTCAAGTTTTTAACACGGCCTAGTCACAGACAGAGAGCCTAACACTGACACGTTGACAGCAACAAAGCCTGTGTTTTGCATATGGTTCAGAAGAGTTCACTGTTCAAACTGGCTACGCATTGCATTTTTGCATTGCCGCCGGCTCCAAACATCCAGTCACAGTGGGATATGGATCAGAGTCAGAACTGGAAGCAGCTAAGGCCGAGCGTTTTGCAGATTTGCATCGCAGCATCAGATACTCCGGTTTTCAGAGGAAACTAAATCTTCAGGTGTAGTACCACGGCAGGATGTCAACACAACACTTGCTGCGAGTGCATCAGGCCAGGAACACACGAACTTCAGATTTTTAGATCATGGACTGGCACCCTCCAAAAGTTCAGTTAGACAGCGACTGCATATGCAGAGCGCGAGTGTTAGTTGCAGTGCCCGTTTCCATCCCAAAGTGATATCGAAACATACAGTAACATGTGATGTTCTTTGGCAGAAGAAACAGATTCGATCACATGCACTGTCAACGATCTCGATCTGCAGTGACTCCATGGCCCACGCAGTCCAAAGCCATAATCTGCTACCGCTTTCTAGCGGTCCTTGCTCTTTCTCAAGTGTCGCTTTTGTGCTTCCCCAAGAACTCCTTGTGCCACTAGGCCATCAAGTGCCCCCGATGTCCAGCCATCCGTTCTTGACACAATCTGATGTCCACCTTGTTTACCCAATAGGCAGTACCCAAGCATGGTATGCAAGCCTCTCGTAAAAATGTTCCCAAGAACTATTGTGCTCATTTGTATCTCAAAATGGGGTGCTGGTTTGCCGACCAAATGCCCCAGGAATGGCTGCCTGGTGTTTGGGTTCAATGGTTCATTGAGAACCATGAATGTGAGCTTAGGAAAGTGCAAGAGATTTTAGCAACATGATATTGGAGTTCATATGGGTTGCAATTTATTTCAGAATTAGCATAATGCTTGCAAACAAAAACAAAATCAAATCAAGGTACTGGTAACTGTTTTTTTTCATTTTTTTTAAGAAATTGAGGTATTGGTAATTGGTATCCACACAATAGCTCAATTTTCACACTGAATCAAATGGCAGTCTACAACTCAAACGTGTGTGTGTTGTAAAGAGTTGAGCATGCACCCCTATTTTCAGAACAGGACACATAAAAGAACAGGTAGTATGCTGGACAGGACAGTCAAGATTCATAATCCGTCTGCGTTTGGAGACCATCCAGTCCAGATTCGTAAGCAAAAGCATTCACAACTTCAGGGAAAAGCATGGCATATATGTCACTTAAACACTGAGAGACCCAAATAACCAAACTTGTTCGACAATATAATAACATGAACCGACACATACTGTAAAAATACCCAAACAACCAACTTGTCCGATAATAATAATATAATAACAGTAATGTAAACTTTAACTTCTAGCCAAAATACTACCTATATGAAGATAAACCATCCACGCATCGACCATTTATTTCTTCTTTGCTGCAGCCTTGGTGACCTTGGCTCCCGTCGGGTCCTTCTTCTCCACGCTCTTGATCACACCAACGGCCACCGTCTGCCTCATGTCGCGCACAGCAAACCGCCCCAGTGGCGGGTACTCCGAGAAAGTCTCCACCACCATGGGCTTGGTCGGGATCATCTTCACGAACCCAGCATCGCCGTTCTTGAGGAACTTGGGGGCGCTCTCCAGCTCCTTGCCAGAACGCCTGTCGATCTTCGTCAGCAGCTCCGAGAACTTGACAGCGATGTGGGATGTGTGACAGTCCAGCACTGGGGCGTAGCCGTTGCCGATCTGCCCTGGGTGGTTCATGATGATAACCTGCGCCGTGAAGTTGGCAGCCTCCTTGGCTGGGTCGTCCTTGGAGTTGGACGCCACGAACCCACGCTTCAGGTCCTTCACCGCCACGTTCTTCACGTTGAACCCCACGTTGTCACCAGGCAGCGCCTCCTGCATCGACTCATGGTGCATCTCCACCGACTTCACCTCCGTCGTCAGGCCTGTGGGACCAAAGGTGACCACCATGCCAGGCTTCAGGACGCCTGTCTCCACACGGCCCACCGGGACAGTGCCAATGCCGCCGATCTTGTACACGTCCTGCAGGGGAAGGCGCAGGGGCTTGTCTGATGGACGCTTTGGCTCGTTGATCTGGTCCAGGGCCTCAAGAAGGGTAGGGCCCTTGTACCAGTCCAGGTTCGTCGACCTCTCGATCATGTTGTCGCCCTCAAACCCAGAGATGGGCACGAAGGGGATCTTGTCAGGGTTGTACCCCACCTTCTTCAGGTAGGACCCCACTTCCTTCACGATCTCATCATACCGAGCCTTGGAGTACTTGGGGGTGGTAGCATCCATCTGAATTGTCAGTGCATGCAAGCTTTCATTAGCAATTAGTGTAGAAGATCATCAAACCAAGAGCTCAAGCAAGTAGTATGCACTGTTGAAACATTATGTTGTTACCTTGTTGCAGCAGCAGATCATCTGCCTGACACCAAGAGTGAAGGCAAGGAGAGCGTGCTCACGGGTCTGACCATCCTTGGAGATACCAGCCTCAAAGCCACCAGTGGTGGAATCAATGATGAGCACGGCGCAATCAGCCTGGGAAGTCCCGGTGATCATGTTCTTGATGAAGTCACGGTGTCCAGGAGCGTCAATCACAGTGCAGTAGTACTTGTTAGTCTCAAACTTCCACAGGGCAATGTCAATGGTGATACCCCTCTCACGCTCAGCCTTGAGCTTGTCAAGAACCCAGGCATACTTGAAGGACCTCTTGTTCATCTCAGCAGCCTCCTTCTCGAACCTCTCGATGACACGCTTGTCAATGCCTCCGAGCTTGTAGATGAGGTGGCCGGTGGTCGTTGACTTGCCAGAGTCGACATGGCCGATGACCACAATGTTGATGTGAACCTTCTCCTTGCCCATGGCTGCAGGCCTGTATGCAGAAGAACAGAAAATAGTCCAAGGCTCAATCTAACAGAAAAGCCAAGGCTCAATCTAACAGAATGTAGACACTGACTACCAGAGGCATGAACAAAATGATACATTGATTATTTGTTGAAAAAAAAAACAGGATGCATAGTTAGTCATCGACAAGGCAAGACCAATATTCATCTGTGAGTGATACATACAAAATGAGCAATCTACGGGACTAAAATCAGATTCAGCAGAGTAAATAGAAATGATATAATAAAGGGTGTGGAACAAATACACAAGCAACACAACTAGTACTCGATAGAATGCCGTGTTCTTCATCTAAAAAAATAGATTGCCATGTTAAGCAGCCAAGCATGGTCTAATCCGAGAATAGGAGGATCGGCAGGCGAGGCGAGTGCTTGGCATGGCAATCTAATCTTGCACTGGAGCAAACTGGAGATGCACAGAAACAACAATAATCTTGTTGTGTCAAGAAGAATTGAAGCGCCCAATAGGATTCGAACCTATATCAGAAGGCCCCGCATGGAGACCCTCAGTCTTTACCATTAGACAATGGGCACTTATCGCATCTCCAGTTTGCTAGTCAATCCTATGGTGGAAGATAATCTAACTAATCTTCTCTGGAAACCTCATGAGCGATTAAAACTTTTCTAGACCTATGAACGATGAAATCTCCTCTAGAAACCCATCTTTCCTAGAAACCCATGAGCGATTAAATCTTCTCTAGAAACCCCACGAGCGATTAAGCCCTTGTCTAGTTCCCAAAAACAACCTCAAAGTTCACTATGTAAAAAAGAAGATTCACATCACATCAAAATGTCATAACATGCATGGAGTACTAAATATAGATGAATTTTGTTGTACTCTGCGAGACTAACATTTTGAGCCTAATTAATCAATTTTTAGATAATTTTTCACACATACAATCAAAATACTGCAGTGACGCAATAATTACGAAGTGACCTCAAATCCCCAAATCCCCACCCCCCGTTCTCCGTCTAAACAAGGCCTAAGTCTTACGGAGTATCTCTGAGCGACTGATTGACACAGGATGTATAATTTTGGGAACAAGATGTCAAGATGCAGCAGACCAAAATATATATGCGTATGCGTAGGACCAAAAAGAAAAAACAGAGGAACAATCAGCAGTTCAGCACGCAAATCATAAATAATCAGTACGCAGATTGAGCCATGGATAGAGGGGAGGATCAGCTCATCAGTTACCTCCCGCGCTGACGGTGGGTGGAGAATGGGCAAGACCAATTCGAGCAAGTCAACAGAGCCGAGCAGACAAGGGCGGCGGCGGTGGTTGCATCGAGGTGGGAGGGAAGGCTCTGTCTGCGCCTCTGTTTATATAGCGCCGCCTGGGTTTGCCGCGGCCCTGCGATGGTCCACCGTGGCCCTCTGATCTTCATCCTGCGGACCTCAGCTCATCCAGCTTTCGTAGCGCCTACGAACGCCGCCGCAAGATTTTTCTTTCTTTCGTGGCGGCTACCCATCCAGCCTGACTTTTCTTTTTTTTCATTATAATTTTTATTTTCTTATTCCTTTTCTTTTCTTTTTCTCGTTAGGGCCGGAGAGGGCAGTCAAATCAACACACTGCACGTCAGTCCCTGGGCCCACTTTGTTTTCTTTTTTCTTTTGATAATCCACTTTGGGTTTCGATTGCATTCGGCTCGGGTAAAGGTTTGGTTTATGTTGCATTTATCAGGTCATCACAATGTCATGTGACAGCCCAGGCCACCACCACCACAATTCACAATCTTGGTCATTGTCAGCCCAGTCTAATATCTTCTCTTGTCTGATTGAGAAAGCGTCAAATATTAGCTAATTTTGTTTTTTCAAAAAAAATACAATTTCACCAGCATAGGACAGCCATGATCATAGCACAGTGATGAAAGAAGTCATCAGTGGCGTCGAAAGCTGAATTGGCATAAAATTTCTGTATCAGCACATCAGCCACTAGCCACCTGGAAATGAGCCATGAGGTCCTCCGATATGCGTATGCAGGTAGACCTGCAGATCAACCAGTGCAATATTTAAAAGCTCGTACATCTATTGTTTCTTCTGAAATAAAAGTCGAATCAGATTGAAATTACAAAACGATTTTTTTTGTGATTTATCAAATTGTCAGCTACAGATACAGGTCAATGCAATTTTCAGGGGAAAGCTGTTACACAAAATTACTTGGATGTTGGATCCTCAAAGCGTACAACTTCCTCACGATCCTGAAAGCACACACCATCCTCACCGTAGCAAAAAAATAAAAAAAATGGCGATCTTTGCTAGGGATTGAATGATCAAAGATGTATGGCTTATTGCTACACCCTTTGGTCGTCCAGTAGTAGCTGAATCAGAGTAGCTTATCGTATCAATTATGAACCCAGTTTTCAATTATGAAGTATGAACCCAGTTTGGAGATTTGCCAGATGTGACGACATCCCTGGCTCGAACGCAGTAGGTTCTCTCACGCTCCTCTTGTTATAACAGAAAATAGCAAGTCTGAAGACAGAACATGCACTGATGGACATGTATAAATGCTTAGATTTTAGATAATGGATAAAATTATATTATCCAGCCTTGACCAAGTTGGCTACAGCCCATAATACAAAATTGCAGCACTTCCGTCTGCACTCTCACACATTAATCAAAGTGAACCACACCATAAAGTTGATGAAGGCATCAGTTCATAATCCTATTACTAAACCTCCACCCATGGTGTGCAAAAAAGCGCATGGCCAACGTCTCTAAGGCCTGGCAGACGTCTTTTATTGCTTGTCTTTCTTCATCAAACCGATATAGCTACGCCCAGAAACGAAGTCAATACGTGCCCGGAACAGTATCTGCAAGTAAGTTTTTTGTGTAGAATTGTTAAAAATCAAATCATTACTACTTAGCCAAAGTGCCCAATATAAAGCAGAAACACCTGCCAACATTTAATTCCTTAACTTTTTACTTAAACCCACTAGCCAATTAGTAAACAAATAATTGAAACTATACGGTTTTGGACGATTTAGAACTATTTGTATGCCTGATGCTGCACAATTCTATTAAGCTTCGTACCAATACGGATCAACCCAACACGAAAAAACTGAAAGTTGAAGCCTGGTCCAGCGCATGCCTGGGCTGAATCCTCAAGCCTGATGGCTGCACGAGGTCCAGTACAGCCGCTGTAAGTATTCGATGAAATATCCACTATGCCTGTGCTGAATCCTCTAACAGTAGGTAAATAGCTACTGAAACTCATTTCATGTTGCTGATAATTTGGGACAGAATTCTCAGGAGCAAAACGAAACACTACATCTATGTCTGGAAAAGTGCTAAGCTTCGCATATACTAACAGACCGCAGTTCTAATTCACGCGTATGTATCGTATCTATTTCATAATTTCGTTGCCACCGAGATGACCTGACTGGAGATCAATCCTTTGCCAGTCTAGAGAGAGAGAGAGAGAGAGAGACCAATCCTTGCCTAATCGAACAGGCATACAAAGGCTTAAAACAGCACAAAACCCAAAAAAAATTGCACGTAGAGAAACCACCCAAAATCGAGCAACAGAACATCTTGCTTAACATAAGATACGATAGTAACTTACACACTAGGACACCAACATAGTTCTTGGTCTACTAAAAAAACTTGATACACTAAATAACAATGCAACAGTACGTTTGGTGTTTAATCATAAAGAAAACCAAAACTTGCAGCAGCTTTGACGATCTGAGCAACTCTAGTCGAACAGGCTGAAGCCCATGTCATCATCGGACTCCTCGGCAGGCTCTTCAGCCTTCTTCTCTTCTTCCTTGGGAGCAGCCGCAGAACCAGAGTCGGCAGCAGCAGCTGGGGCAGCAACAGCAAACTTGCTCGGGTCCTGCAAACCAACACCATATAGTTAGGACCAGCTCAATTACTCATACACCAACTTGAAATTTACACTGATAACTATAATCCTCTCATGGCTACAGAACAGACAGGTTATGTGCAAAGAAAAGTCAAGCATTTAATTCACATCAGTAGAAAACAATTTCCATATCACTGAGAACCAGATGTACAAGTTATCAGAATACTAAGAAACAGTAACAGGATTTACCTTGAGGTACTCCTTGATCTTGTCAGCATGCGGGTAGGAATAGTCAGTCTCCACAGCAACAGCAAGCACATTCTTATACCCATTGATGAACATGTGGGGCACAGCAGCAAGGGTCGGGTATGAGAGTGCCAGGGACAGAGATGCAACCATGGAGACACCCATGGCAAACTTCTCAACCAGGTCATCCTCAGTGAGGTCAAGGACCTCAGGGCTGAAGACCGACCCATCCTCATAGACATTGACGATCTGAAGACCATAAGAGAAGGGACGGATACCCAGCTTGGCAAGAAGGGCTGACTCAGATGAGCCAACCTTGTCACCCTTCTTGATCAGCTCCACAGGGGTGATAATTTCCACAGTACCCTTGTTAATCTTGGTGGGGATGTTGAGGACCTGAAACAAACATAGGTGTGAGTTTGCTGTGCGTGTAACAGTTATAGGAGATTAAATTGCCATCATAGCTCACCTGGAAGAAAGAGGTCTGGGAGGGATCCAGGCCAGTGTTGCCAGGGGGGACAACAACATCAACTGGAGCAACCAGCCCAACACGAGCAGGAGCACCAACCTGACAAGGATGAGTTGACATTAGTATTCTATAGATAACAGATGCTCTAGTTAAACTTTAGCTGAACTGCTATAATCCATCTGTTGGAGGAAAACAAAAGACATACTACCACGAAAAAGCATCCACAAATGTATTAACACAGAATTACAAACATCATAACCAGGCTCAATCGACATCTACTTGATATTTAATCACAAACAAGTAAGTTGTACTCAATGCAATAACTGGTATTGATATGAATGTCTATTTGGTGGTGGATTCTATCAATCATTGAAACATGATAATCGCATCATAACTTTTGCTAACTCCATCAGGTAATCACAAATAACAACCCAAATCACATGATAATAGCATCCTACACCTACCAAAATTTGAAAGTAAAATGCCGAATAAAATTACCAAAACATTGCATCTGAAACAAAAATTCAATGTTCAGGATAATTACAGTAATCTGCAGCCGTTCCTTAACCAACAAAGCGACTACAAAACACAATCATACAACATAACATAATAGCAAATTGTAACAACAGATGGATTATGAACAATCAGTAAACTTGGTGCAACACATAAAAGTAGAATCATGTGACCTAACTAACTCCCAATGCATCTGAAGCGTGATTCTTACTACAGGCATTGCACACACTGGACTTCTACAGCCAATGCAATCAAGTTCTGTTCAGTCTGTGCTCCATTAAAACCACGCTCGGGACAGTCAGATTGCACTTGCAAGTTACCAAACCATACATCTACAATTCATAATCTAGTCAACTTGATCGCTGAGAGGGGGCTAAGTTACCAAACCATACATCTACAATCCAACCTCTAGTCAACAGAAATTCACCTTGTACTTCGCGACCTCCTCGCGAACCTCCTTGAGGTCTCCCTTGGTGAAGATGAGGCCGACGTTGCCGACAAGGAGGTCCATGAGCGGGTCGAAGGTGTGGTTTCCCGTCTTGTCGGCGTAGGCCTTGATGCAGCGCCTGATGAGGGTGTTCTTCCCCATGAGCACCACGGAGTCACCCCTCAGCCCGCGGCGGATGTCCTGGAGCTGCTTGGAGCCGACGTTGTCAGCGAGGGCGATGAGCACCTTGGTGTACTCATCCAGAAGGCTGCAGAGCTTGCGGTCGTACGCCTGCTTCTTCTCCGCCTTGGTCCGCTTGATCGCCATTGCTGCAGAGGAAACCTAACCCTAGCTAGCCGCGGCGGAGGAGCTGTGAGGTGGAGATACACGAGGAGGAGGACCAAGCCTTCAAGGTAGCAGAAGGGCAAGGCGGACGGCTTGCGGCGGCGGCGTCGCTTTAACCTGGGGTACGGAAGCGGCGGCCGTGGCTTTTATAGTGTGGGAGGCGGGGGCGCTAGGGTTTCCATACGTGGCCGGCGAGATGTTGGGCTGCGGGGGGTGTGCATGGGCTGCTGTAACTGGGCCGGTCTTCTTTTCGAGGCAAGTCGTTGAAGAAGCAGGCTGCTCAGTGACAAACAGATCCAACAGTGCATTCCCGTTCAGGGTTCTTTTTTTTTTGCTGAATTTCATTCAGATGAAAAACGCGTTTATTGATTGATCCTGTGATCAATACTGGCACAGCAAGCACGCACTGCAAACTAAAGCAATGGCGGTGCATTCAATGCTCAAAGCTTGCAACAGATTCAGGGAACCCGGAGGATTGTGATTGGAACAGATGCAATTAATCTGAAAACAATTCTAAAAAAACGAGAAGGCATTGGAAAGCTGCGACAGGTGTGTTATTTAGAGAGTCAATATGATTTTTTATTTATTTAGTAAATCTATACGACCAACCTATATAGATGCACTCCACTGACTATTTCTCTCAACATACAAGGTAGTTGTGTCATTCAGGAACCCATTATATCAAATGTTACATCACCATCCACTAGAACTATCTATTTATGTCATCCACCGTTCTTCTATGATCAATAACATTCATGGTCTTTGCGAATACAATTCTACAAAATTCACGCGGTAGATGTCATCCACCGATATTATATGACCAATAACATTCATAATATTTACGAGTATAATGCTACAAAATTCGAAATAGTAGAAATACATAGATGGCCAATCATTTAAGAGCCGTTCTCTCTCAATAAAATAAACATATTTTTATGTACAATGTTGTTTGTAAAAGAATATTGTCATACAATCATCTTAGTGTTTCTACATTCAAATTTATCTTAAATTATATATAATGTGTTTGAAAAAAAATATTGCTATGCAATCATTTCTATTTTAAATTTTTTAATATTGTTTAAGAAATTGCGCGGGGTATCGTCAGTTTCATCGATGCCAGCGACCAGCGTCGTGTACTTGTAACGGACCTCGGCATGCTCCAAATGGAAAAGTTTATTCCAAGGAGAGAGAGGGGCTACTATTATGTTCTGTTCCGGGGGGAGCTCTTGCAGAGAGTTTGCTAAATTCCGTAGGATACTGCTAGTGCTAGTAAATTCTTTTGAAATTTAATATCTGACAGCATGGAACGGATGGAACGTTCCAAAAAATGCGGAAAAATGCTGCTAACACTGGCTTGCAAATCCAAGAGTCATTCTTCTCCTTCTTATATGAATCGGCAGTGCTCTTGCCTTAATTTCAAAAAAAAAATCCAAGAGCCATGAACATGATGAGTTTATGAGAAGAAGATGACACATCAGCATCACTTAGCTTGACAGCTACATTGATGCCAATGAAAAATAGAAGCAGGAGCAGCCAACATACACGCAAGTCTCGGTCAATGGTAATAGAAAGCGCCAAACACTGTCAAATACATGCAAGCTAATACAGTATGTATCATGAGGATATAATGGACAATGTATACTGGGATAATAAAGAACATGACTGTTAGAATTAATGGATGTATATAATTGACCAGTGGGATACAATAGTATGGAATAAGCATCAGCACAGTGCAACAAAAAATGATTTGATTAATCTTCACAGTTAGTTGTTTCACAGACTTTTGGAACAGCAGGGGGCAATGACAAGAGCATCCACCAAATCCTTTACAATGCAGTGATGCTAAATTACTAACATTGAAGGATATGAGAAGACTGTGAAATGCATGTACTATACAGCAATAAAAAATAATACAACTGCTTTGTCACCTCAAGGATATATGGAAATTCACATACAAGAGTATGGTTGTACTCACAGAAAGAAAGGGCCTAAACCAAATAATGTTATCTTGATATATATTATTTATCCTATGTAACCCCGGCGTTTTCGGACTGTATATTCAACTATTACGCCTTGTTTGCCTTAATAATGTCTTGTCAACCATTTGTGCTAGCTGAGGTTCATATAATAATGAAAGGAACAAAGAAATACAAAATGTTTGTAGGAAACAGAACTTTTCAACTTCAGTACGTCAAAGTTTTCTAGCTTACAAAAAACTTATTACTGGCTCTGTGCCAACAAAAAGTGCAATTATGACTATATTTGTCTAGTGAATAGATGCAATTGTATTATTTATTTGGACCAAAAGAGTTTATCTAGCGTGTCAAAAAATTTCCTCGCACAGAAAACATCTCCACGTGTGCCACGTGTAGTCCATGTGACATGTGGCAATGCGAGTGAAGTATTCTCCACATATCACTTGAGGGGGCTGGAGCCTCTCGCTTCCCATCCCCTGTTGCTTGTTCGTTACATTGCCATTTGCATTCTAAGCATGAAGCCAACATTTATTTATAAAAATTGGAAACAAATTCATGAAAACTTTGTAGTGTCAAATATTTGTAAAAATAAAAAGCGGTCGAAGTTGCCAAATATTAGCGAACGAGGTTAGTACTTGTTTATGTGTGAAGTCCCAGAAAACTAGTTGACCAAACATCAAATAGCAATAGAAAATATAGAAAAGGTTAGCATCAGCCACCAGCCAGCCGAACAGGTCGCTATATTTTGGAATGGATGGAGTATATCAAAAGTATTAATACGGCCTGGTACACTTTGATTACACGCAACATCCAAGACAAATTTTGAAAGGGGGGACATAAGGACTACGCGCTATGTGTTTATATGGATTCGTACTGGTTCTTCAACGACTACCAGATGATATTTTGTAACATATACATTACTAGCAAATATGCCCGTGCGTTGCAACGGGAAGAACAATGTACACGTGTCAGCCTAATAACAATGTTCTAAGACCTCCACTCAAGCTGTTTGCCCGTGTCAGCTGGGTCAAGACTGTGATGTCCGTGTTGAAGAACCATACTGTAGCGCGTGGAACCAAGGGAACAAGTGCCTATGTGCGCGGCCCAGCTAGCCAAAATGCATGCGAGGCAATCAGCACAAGCAAGGAAATCCTTGGGAGTGTTTTTCTTTTGGTCTTGCCGGTTGCGGTAAAGTCATGCTTTTTTTTTCTATGTTTCAACGGGGCTTTTCGATTTTGACGGGTTTTTTCTCTCGGGATTTTTAGGTCGGCGCGAATTAGGAAACGACCAACGAAATTGAGGGGCGGAAGCAATACTACCTGCTTTAGAAATAGAAATAGAATAGATTAGGTAAAGATACATTATGGTTTTTTTTAAATACAACACAAAGGATGGTGGGTTGATTTCTATAAATATTAGGGGTTTTTTTATAAAATTATGACGTACCGCGGAAGCAATCCTTGCTTTATAATTAGGGGTAGAGATAGAGATTGATGCCCCAATTTAAGACCAAACAACAGGTCAGCTCTTGATAGCCTATCAAAGAAAATTATCTCCTTCTGGACGATGTACTTGTTTTTATAGTTGACCAATCAAGCAAATATCAATAGAAAACGTAACAGGACGCCGTCATGATAAGCAACACATGTACAGTCACACTTGCAGGTTGCCAGATGAGCATTTGGTGTACGTACTACGTCTCACTGACACCCCATCAATCAGTAGCAAGCTGATTATCCACTAGCCCATGGATTAATCTGCCAAGAGCGAATCATTGCAATTCCAACCAAACAACTTGGCATTTTTTTCAAACTAGTAGAGTGCACGTGTATAAAATTGGACACACAAGTTTCACTCACTTCACAGTAATTAAGACGCTTGCCCACTTCACAATATAATATTACACACAAGTTTAGCCGACATCACAATAAACACGACATACTTTAGCAAATAAAATTAGTTAACAAATGTAACCATATAGTGTTTGATCACAAATTATTTTAAGAATGAACGGCCAAGTATTTTATGTGTCATAAAAATAACAAAAATTTAAAGTTCATATTGTATGTTAAACAAAAGTTAGAGAATCACTGGGAAGAGCAATTGATCGTGAACTCATGATCAACCAATATGTTTTCACATAGAAGCCTATAATCATCTTAAATAAGCTTAGCATAATCAAGCCACATTCCACCGTTGCCTCTCAAGCGGCACAAAACATTCTGCTCTGGACACATGGAGTTGGAGAACAAGCTTCCAAGACTAGGCTCCCGGAATGGAGCATGACTATTGTAGTGACAACCAACACCAAAGAGTAGTCTTAGATTGCTGATGTTGTTTCTTCTCCTTCCCCAACTTTCTAAAACACTTTGGATATAATGCTTACCATCCTTAACGATAATGTTCAGGTCGGCGTAAGCCTACCGTAACGTTCCTAAAAAAACGACGGCGTTGCCGACACATCTGTTTATCCGGGCTATACTGCACGATATATAATTATATAGAGGTTTTTGTCCGCTGTTTCTTGTCGTGGCTCCGGCGGGGCAATTCAGGACTTAGTGTCCGTGCTCGAATGAACGTGTTCGGCCGCGTGTGTTTGACACTACAACGCATGGTCGGTAGTGTTCATAAAAACATGAGGCTTTGTCACCTTCTGCTTCCTTTTTAGGGACGAGTATTACCTATCTTAGCATCATGGGTGCACGCTGGTGGGTAAGAAAAAAAATTGGTATCAAAACAAAATTAAGAGGAGGTGGACTCACCCCGTCCTCAATACAATTTTTGGGTTTTATAATTTCTAGGTCCACGGAAGGCCTGGCATGTGGGGCCATTGTAAGGGATGTGTGAGGGGTGGGGAGTTTTATTTAGGTAAGAAAAGTTTTAATTTTACTGGATCCTTATAGTATAGATACGCAAACCCAAGAAACTCGGATTCCATGTTGAGAAAAAACAATACTACCATGTATTACAACAACGGCATCGGGCTTCTCTCGTAGAGCATCTCCAACAACATATGTAAATTTGGATACCTAAAACTTATTTAGGTATAAGAAAGAGAAGGTTTCAGGAAATTTTTATGCTCTTCTCCAGCAACATATCTAAAACTGGTTTCCTAAAAATCTTTCTATAAATACTCTTAATTTTAGGGGCTTTTGGTAAAAAGGCCTAGACACAAAAAAATATACCGAAAATGGCATGCTTTTATGAGGACATTTTTGCAAAAATTGATGGCATCTTATCTTCTTCGGTTCTCCAATTATTCACCATTGCGCCCGTCGTAGCATCCGGCAGCATCTTGGCGTGCGTGCTTGCCGCCGGTGATGACGCCGTTGGGTCTTGCCGTGACAGGCGCGGACTCAGAGTAGTGGCCGCCGCCGACACAGAAACCTCGTTCATGCAGCACCGACGCGTAGTCGTGCTCGTACTCATACTTGCTGGGGGCGTCCTTCCGTCCTCTCCGACACCGGCGGCCCACGCAGCGTTCCGCGGTGGTGGTGGCGTTGTTGCGCACTGTCCGAGGTGGGGGCAGCGGCAACATTGACATTGTACCGCGCCAGTCGCTGCTGCGGCTGATGTTCACTTGTGGCGGCTGCGGGCGACAAGTGGTGGCCATGGGCAACGGCGGTGGCGTCGTCGTCGTCATCCGCGGACGCGTAGCCCTGAGCGCGCGGATCCTCTGACGGTGGAGCTCCCATGCTTCGAGGCCTGGGTTCGGTGGAGCTCGCCCGCTCCACGGCCGGTAGCGGGCTAGGGTGCAGCCGGTGGAGCTCCCTTGCTCCCCGATATGGAGCCGGCGCAGCTTGCGCTCTCCACGACCGGCGGTGGGCAGGGCGCAGCTGGTGGAGCTCCCCTGCTTCAGGTCACGGCCGACGCAGCTCGTCTGCTCCACGACGAAGCTCGCCTGCTCCACACGGCGGGCGGCGACGAGGTTGGTGGCGAGGTCCAGCAGCCGGAGGTGGCGCGGTTAAGGCAGAGCACGGCGGCAGGATGAGCGAGGAAATTTCCCGCGCTGGCGGTTGTGCTCTCCTGCTTAGAGAAGAAAATATAGGAATCCAAGATTTGGATTGGTATATTTAGGTCAAGGAGAAAGAAATTTAGACCTTGTTTGGTTTGGAGGGGCTTATAATAAGTCCCTCCAAATAAGCCTCCTTTCAACCAAACAAGAAGGGCTTATTTTCATAGGCCCATAAGCCCCCAGAGAGGTGCTTTTGAAGCTTATTTGCCATGAATCTACAAGAATTACCAACTTTCTACTATATAAGCCTAAAGAACCAAACACTCCTTGAGGCTTATTATAAGCCCCTCTATAAGGCCCTCCAAACCAAATAGGACCTTAGATTATAGCCTAAAAAATTTAGAGATGGCCATTCATATAGCAAATCTGCTGGAGCTATTTTTTTAAGATATTCGATAGTTTTTACGTATAGCAATTCAGTTTAGATAAACCGTTGGAGATGCTTTTCCATAAGGGACTACTTGGGAGAGCCTCTATATGTAACCACGCATTGACGCCGATGTGGAGACAAGGCACACAGCAACGATATAGGAGCTAGCCCGAGGAAAAACGACCAAGAAGCTCGCTGTTGTCACAGGTCGGCTTCCTGCTGCTGCGGAAATGGCGCTTGCATCCGGCTGTGGCGGCGGCGCCATGCTGACGGCGCGGTTCGCGCGGCAGGTGGTGCGCGGGCGGTGGTTCATGGTGTTCGCCTCCGTTCTGATCCTGTCGGCGTCGGGCGCGACGTTCATCTTCGGCATGTACTCCAAGGTGCTGAAATCTTCGCTGGGCTACGACCAGCGCACGCTCAACACGCTCGCCTTCTTCAAGGACCTGGGCTACAACGTCGGCATCCTGGCGGGGCTCATCAACGAGGTCACGCCGACGTGGGTCGGGCTCTCCATCGGCGCCGCCATGAACCTGTTCGGCTACCTCATGATCTACCTCGCCATCGACGGCCGCACCGCCCGTCCCCCGGTCTGGCTCATGTGCATCTACATCTGCGTCGGCGCCAACTCCCAGTCCACCAACACCTGCGCGCTCGTCACCTGCGTCAAGAACTTCCCGGAGAGCCGCGGCATCGTGCTCGGCCTGCTCAAGAGCTTCACCGGCCTCAGCGGCGCCATCTTCGCGCAGCTCTACCTCGCCATCTACGGCGACGACGCCAAGTCCCTCGTGCTGCTCATCGCCTGGCTACCCGTCGTCGTCTCCGCCCTCGTCGTCCACGCCATCCGCATCATGCCTTACCCGCCACGCTCCAGCATCAGCCGCCATGGCAGCAGCGGCTCCACCGCAGCCACCAACAGAGCCTTCTTCCGGTTCCTCTACATCTCCATCGCTCTGGCTGGTTTCCTTCTCGTTATGATCGTCGTGCAGCAGCAGGCCAACTTCTCCCACGCAGCCCACGCCGTGTCCGGCGCCGCCGTCCTTCTCCTCCTCTTGCTGCCCCTCGTCGTCGTCGTGAAGCAAGAGTACAAGATCCAAAAAGAGCTTGAAGAGTCTCTCCGCGAGCCCCCAGTAGTAATGACCGTCCAAGAACCAGCCGCCCTGCAGATGGCAAATCAGCCCCCAGAAACCATCGAAACTGAGGCAGAGGCGCCGGCACAGCAGCAGCAGCAGCTGCCATCGTCATCGTCATCTTCCAGCTCCAGCCTCGGCTCGTGCCTGAAGCACATGTTCGCCCCGGCCACCGGCGCGGGGAGAGGACTACACGATCCTGCAGGCTCTGGTGAGCATCGACATGCTGCTGCTGTTCCTAGCAACCGTCGGCGGCGCCGGCGGCACGCTGACGGCGATCGACAACATGGGTCAGATCGGGCAGTCGCTCCACCAAAACCATCAACACCTTCGTCTCCCTCATCAGCATCTGGAACTACGCCGGCCGCGTCGTCTCCGGCTTCACCTCGGAGCTCCTGCTCTCCCGCTACAGGTTCCCCCGCACGCTGGTGCTCACCATGGTGCTCCTCCTCTGCTGCGCCGGCCACATCCTCATCGCCTTGGGCGTGCCGCAGTCTCTCTACGTCGCGTCCGTGCTCACGGGGTTCTGCTACGGCGCGCTGTGGCCGCTCGTGTACGCCATCATATCCGAGGTGTTCGGGCTCAAGTACTACTCCACGCTATACAACTTCGGCACCGTGTCGAGCCCCGTCGGCGCGTACCTGCTCAACGTGCGCGTCTCCGGGTACCTCTACGACGCCGAGGCGGCGAAGCAGCACGGCGGGACCCTGGCCGGCGTGAACAAGACGTGCATGGGCGTGGAGTGCTTCAAGAAGGCGTTCTTGATCGTCACGGGCGTCACGGTGCTCGGCGTGGTCGTGTCGCTGGTGTTAGTGTGGAGGACGAGGAAATTCTACGAGGGCGACATCTACGCGAGGTTCAGGGACACTGCCGGTGCCAGCAGCAGCGCCAAGGTTCTTCCGGCTGGCGATGCCATTGCCACGGAAGGAAGCGGAGTAATCATGCATGGTCATTGGTCAACCGGGGAAGCGTGGATATTTTATTTTTAGACGCAGATATATATCCCCTTGAACTGTCTACTAGGTGCTGCCAATCATTTCAACTACAATGGTGTACACTAAAACAATATCCTTGTTGTATAGTGCAGTATGTAGTACTTTTATGCCTTTTGTACAATGGGTTGACAATTCGAATAATATAACTTATATAAATCAAATAAAAAGTGTGTACATGAATCAAATACACGTTGAAGAAGGGTCCACTGTCCAGTATGGTTGCTGGAGTGGGCTGTAGACGACCCAGCCCACCGTCTGTTTGGGTGTTTTCCCCCCACGTTATTACTCTTTTTTTCTAAAGGAGATATTAACTGCTAATGACTATCGGAAACCAAAATAGTTACGTAATTAAATTAAATCCGACTCCGAAAAACTAATAATAGGAGAAGCTCCTCCATCTATACATATGGGCGCATTGGCCAGGTGATCTTCTCATCACGTAGAGAAGCCAGGCCGCTTCAATTCGTCCCAATCGCCACCAGAGCCATGGCCACCGGCGCCAAGAAACCAGCCGTCGCTTCGATGCCCGGTGCCGCCGCCGCCAACGCGAGGCAGCACCACCACCACCACCAGCAGGCGCTGTTCGAGGCGAAGCACGCCGAGCTGTTGTCCGAGGCAAGCGGCGTGGCGCGCGAGTTCGCCGTCGACGTGTGCGCCGTCGCGTTCCGCCCCGACGGGACCGCGGCCAGGCAAGATTTCCTCGGCGTCGGGCCGGAGGCGCGGCTGAAGGACTCGATCTGGCGGGCGGTGGCTAGGGACGTGTCGGAGATGGGGCCGGAGGAGGTGGCCGCGCACGAGCAGCAGCTCCGGAGGCTGAGGGCCTTGGTGGCCCGCGAGCTGCAGGCGAATGCGGGTAAAGCCAAGCAGGCCGCCGATGGCGCCAAGAGGTCGCCGGAACAGCCGGAGATGGCCGGCGCCGCTTCTGGAAGCGGCGACAAGATTACGAGAGGGTAGAGTAGTTGGTATGGCCATGCTGGGATCGCCAGATCGGTTTTGTCTGTGCTGGAGCTGGACCATATCATCGGTGCACGCGCGTGCGCGCCAATCTGTTCATCTCAGTTCATCATTCATTGTCATCAGTCTCTAGTATTGTTTTGATCTGATTCTTTGATTCATTAGTGTACCGTGCATGTTGTGTAATCACCCTGTCAACGGTTGTTGTTGACGAATGAAATAATAAAAGAGAGAAACCATGCCTTCCTGTTAATATGCAATAACTAGACAGCACACTTTTATAACTATTCATTTAACTTATATTCATCTAGTATCAAATGATTCCTGTCCTCGCAATGGATTGTTTCGACCTGACCAAAGAACTGTGTGGTCAGATAAGCATGACGATACGAAGGTACTGGCTGACCGATCAGTAGGAGGAGAACAAAATGAATTGGATTCTGTGATAAATTGGCATTAGCCATTTTGTTGGAGCAAGGGTGATGGTTGATACAAAATCCAAGCTGCTTACGTGCAAGCGTGCAACAATCATGAAAGCAAAATATTATCCACGAGGAGGTCTGCTACAGGCGAAATCCATGTCTAGTATGCCCTACACCTTTGCGATGGACCTGATTGATCTAGTCTCAGACGAAATCCATGTCTAGTATGTCCTGCACCTTTTGTGGCGGACCTTTGTGACGGACCTAACTGATCTAGTCTCAGGCGAAATCCATGTCTAGTATGCCCTGCGCCTTCTTGTGGCGGACCTGATTGATCTAGTCTCTGGTGAGTAGGATCTGGTATTGTTGAAACAAATCTTTTGGCAGCCACTTAGAGGATAACTGAATGGTATCAGGGTGATCGACAAACAATGGAGGAATTATGGTAGTGATTGCTGAAATGGACGCCTTGGTACTGAAAATGGCACTCGAAGTAGGCATGTAGAGCCTAGTGATATCGCTGAGTTCTTAAGTTGATGAAATTCCCTAATTCTCTTAAAAAAACATGACCCTATTGTATCGCCTTCATTAGCTGGAGACGTAATATAGCTAGCTAACACAAATTACGCTTTCCTTTACACAACGCGGAAAAAGCAACCGCAAGCGTTCTCATTGGGAAAGCGGAAAATTGGAAACAAAAGGAATCGAGCCGCTAAAACCCTAGCCCCCTCTGCCGAATGGTCGCCGCCCTCCGTGCACCACCATGCTGCTCCGCCGCCTCCTCCAGTCCTCCCGCCACTTCCGGCACGGCCTCCAAACCGTAGCTCCGGCAACCAGCGTCTCGTCCTCCGCCTCCATCTCCACCTCTCCCCTTCCATTTGGCCGCCTCCCGGACCTCCTCCTCCCCACACGCGTCCTCTCCCCGCGGCTCCTCTCCACCTCCGGCGGCGACGACGACGGCAACAAGCCGTGGAGCTTCGCGGGGGACTCGGGCGATCCGGACCCCTTCGCCCATGAGGAAGCCGCCGCCGCCGCTGGAGAGGCGCCACCGGTAGGACCCGCGGCCGTCGCCGACGAGCCATGGGCGAAGGGCTTCGGCGTGGAGGACGGCGAGAATAGGGACGTGTTCGAGGGGATCTACAAGGAGGCGGCGTCGGCGGCCCCGGCGAGCGGAGAGGCCGCTCCGGCCGGCGATGAGGAGCAGTGGACGCTGAGTGGGGATGAGAAGGATCCCTTTGCCGATGCCGTGCTTGGGGAGGGGATTGGTGGGATTCAAAGTGAGGGTGGTGGGCTCGATGAGCTCGCTGCGGGTGAAGACGCTGAGGCTGAGCTGAAGCGACAGAAGAACATGGAGAGGGAGAAGGAGCTGATGGAGATACTCAAAGGTGATCATTTTGACCTGCTCGTGTATATGTGTTTTGATTCATAGGTAGTACAATAACCAGTGAGAGCATGATCTGATTGCGTAAATGTGTATTGTTTTGGATTAGTTGGATGACTGATCAAGTGCTACTCACTTATGGTACTGAGTTATAACCAGAAACATAACAATTTCCTGCATTTGGAATGAGAACGGCAAATTTTGGTTAGATCATGGTACTTGTGTAAGGGTAATTTGACTGGGATTGCATTGTTGCTCGTGGTTGTGAGCTATGATACATTTCCTCGGTCGTCTATTTTGGATGTCATTCATTTCCACGTTGCTTAAGGTAACTCGTGGTGAAGACGTGAATGCTTAATTTAAATGTTGGCATCCGCTAACTGTAGAGTTTCCCTTTAGGTGTAGACATAAGTGTTACCTGTTTGGAACTGCTTGCTGCATATTTCTTTGCTTTGTGGGCAGAATTAGAGGGCGTTCATGAGGCTGGCCTGCAGCTGCAGCTGTAGTTTAGGCTGGATGTAAACAGGCCAGTATGATAATGTAGCATTGATATGGTCAGATAGTTTATTTACCACTTTTGGTGCTCAGTTTATTTACCACTTTTGGTGCTCGTGGTTCCTCTGGTGTTAGACATCTTGACTGATTGGAATTATACTATGACTACAATTAGTTGCCTTTCATGTTCGGCCTACATTTTCTTTTTGCTAAATCAGTACTACATGCAGATGCAAACGTTAGTGAAAACAATATTTTATGATTGCAGGTCCAAATCGTGCATTTGGTGATCTCATCGCGTCCTCTGGGATCACCGAGGGTATGATTGATAGTTTGATCCTCTTGAAGGATGTCAGGGATGTTCCAGGGTTGCCTCCCCTAACTGAAATAGAAGATGAAGCTATCCAGAAACTGGATGCAACATCAAGCAGAGCTGAAATCGAGCGGCAAAAGCAAGAGGAAATTGCCAAGTCACGAGTAAGGCAGGTTGATGAGAAAGGAAGGGCATATGGAACAGGGAAAAGAAAATGCAGCATTGCCCGTGTTTGGATTGAGCCTGGTGATGGCAAATTCATTGTCAATGAGAAGGAGTTTGATGTTTACTTCCCAATCCTGGACCATCGAGCCGAACTTCTTCGTCCATTTACTGTTACCAAGACTTTGGGGCTTTGGGATGTGACTTGTACTGTGCAAGGTGGTGGCGTCTCAGGTTAGTGTTGATAGTTTGTACATCTTTACTTCAAATACATTTTGCAAAGCTAGGTGTCCTGAACAGTCATGGTAATTTATAACTGGTGTATTAGAATCGTTTGGAGGTAGCTATGCCATATTTTTATGTGATTTTGTTAGTGCATAGCATGGAATGACTTATGTAACTATATATTAATTCTTGAGTTTCATGCTAAATTTAATGGGTCAGGAAGTCCTGTATATATTGTAAACTCTGCATGATGTCAAACTTGTATGATATATGGCACACGTTACAGAAAAAACAGCAAATACATCTGTGTTTTTCATTGCTGACAGAAAAATATTATTTAGCTTTGCTGTTGTTCTTTCTATGCTATAATATGGTATGTTCTTAACTCTTTGAGTTTGAAATATCAACTCTGCTGCAGGATTATTGCATTTTTTATTTTTCTATTATAAGTAGTTCAGTATTCTTTTGCCATTGCCTGTGCACATATACTTTTTTTTCATGCTTAATTTGTGCAGGGTTCTTGTGTATTATGGAATACAGCCCCTCTACAGTTGATTTTCATGAACTTACTGATCATCATACACATGAAACCTCTCCCAAACTGAAATTCTGTTCATCAAAAAACAGGACAAGTTGGAGCTATCCGCTTAGGAATCAGTAGGGCCCTGCAGAATTGGGAACCAGGACTGCGTCCGTATCTCAAAGCAGGTAAAATTTGCCTTCACCACAACCCATTTTTACACTCCCTCCCAATATCCCTCTAAATGATTGCCGGCACTATGAACTTCCAACACTCCTATTTTTGGGCAACCATCCACATCAAAAGTACATTGAAGTGAATATTTTGCGCCGTCGTCATTTTACATTTCTATATGTGCCTTCCAAAAGTTACTTATATCTACGTGTATGTGCCAAAAACAGCTGGATATTTGACAAGAGATTCACGTGTGGTCGAGAGGAAAAAACCTGGAAAGGCAAAAGCAAGAAAGAGCTTCCAATGGGTCAAGCGGTAACAGGTAAATCGTCTCTGTTTGCCAAATTGTCAAAAGCAAGAAATGATGTTTTAGGGGGAATCTGATGTTGATTTTCTGTAGTGTTTTCAGGTTCATCAGCAGAACTCTGCTCTTCGTTGTGGGTTTCATTGTCAATGTGGATCTCCTTGCACTTGGTCTATTGTTATTTTGAGGAAGGCCCTTTCAGTTGGATACTAAAATCCTCCAGTTTGTATCGACATGGGGATCACACTACACTTGAGTGTTCTGTTAGTGAAATGATGATACAGCAAATTGATCCAGAAAATATTGCTTGACGTAATCAAGATTCAGATGTTGCTTTGCAATGAGCTGCCAATAAAACAGGCCGTGTCAATGAAACTTAGCTCAGTGAAAAATCCCTTCTCGCCTGTTAGGATTTCATGACTGAGAAATAGAGGTTTCGCATGTCAACAGTTGATGATTATGATAATTTGCTTCACAATTTTCTCTTCTTTAGTGTGTATGTCCATGTGCTATGTTAAATGAATGATACTCTGTCGGTTTATCTGAAATAATAAAACCAGTAGAAATCTCATTCTTTGGCATCACTTGTTGAGTTTTTACCATCGTTCTGGTTCTGAACATGTTAATCTTCGATCCCAAAAACGGCACTGCCTGTTTTTCAAGAACTGATAGAAAGAGGACACATTGCCAGCTGCCATTTTCTTAACTGTGTCCGTTATTAATACTTAATTCCATTTGCACCCCGTAATATATATTTACAAAACAAAAGGTAATGAAAACCCCGCTGGCTTCGGCTGGTGCGGATTCCGTTCCATCCACGGCGGCAGCGAACGAATTGGGCGGTGGCGCAAGAAAATGGCGCGGTGGCGGGATCTGCTTCGTCTTGCATCCGCTGCTTTGTTTACTCCCCCCCCCCCCCCCAAAATCGTAGCCCAACAACACCCTTGTGTTTCAGTCTCCCGCGCCAACCAAAAATGGCGGTTTGAGTTGTTGCCGAGAAAAAGAGCGCCACAGCGACTCGAACAATCACATTTCTGAAACCTGGAGGAAAGAGCGTGAGAGTGAGACCTGAACGATGTAGTTATATAAAGGAAGCTTTGCTTGCTCGCTCAGCCTTCAGACCTCATCACATCACCGTTCATCAGCATCAATCTGGGATCAGTAGCAGCCATGGCAACTTCGACCGTCGCCTTCCTCGTCGTCATCGTCGCGGCCATGGTCCTGCTGCAGCCGGCGGCCACCACTCCGTCGCCACCGGCCCCACGTCTGACGGGCCCACCCACCAGCTGCGCCTTGACTCTGTCCAGTGTTTTCAGCTGCGGCGAGTTCCTCTCGGCCGGGTCGGCTCTCGCCGTCCCGCCGACGAGCTGCTGCGGGCCCCTGAGGGCGATTCTAAACTCGCCGGAGAATATTTGTTTATGCCACGCAATCTACGGCGACCTCAGTGAGTTCGCACACTTAACGATCGACCCGGTCCGCTTGGCTCTACTCCCCCTTGTCTGCCTCGCTATAATTCCACCTCAATTGCCCTACCTTTGTCTAGGTAAGCTTTTGATTAATTCCAGTACGCGTCGTCTCATTGTATCATCTGAGTCATGTGTGGTTTGCTAATGTTCATAATGTGTGTGTGTGTGTCTTTTTTGCAGCGGGACCGGTGCCTCCACTCGGTAATGTCGACCAGACACCACCCCCATCGGCGACGCCTGCTCGTGGCTAGAGTTCAACAAAAAAGGCGCAGCTAATTTAGATAATCCGCTTCCATAATTGTACAATCGCCTATGTGTTCCAAAATTTCGTACCCTCGTGGTTTAGTTCAACAGAAACCGTTTCTGTTCATGTTCAACACAGCTGAGGCTGCTGTAATCTCATCAGTCATGTACCTCCTAAGGAAGTGATAATAGCGAATTTCACTGTAGGCCCATAAACTATTCTCGAGATCTCATCTAGATCCATAAACTAAAATAGTGGTCATCTAGGTCCATAAACTTTTCCCGAGATCTCATCTAGGTCCGCAAACTAAAAAAGCGGTCATCTAGGTCTATAAACTTTTAAAAGTGGTTATCTAGGTCCATGAACTTTTAAAGAGCTGTCGTCAAGGTCAGGCTCGTCGCCGCTGCATTGGACCTAGACGACGGCTCTTTAAATGTTCATGGACCTAGACGATAGCTTTTTAAAAGTTCATGGACCTAGATGACCACTTATTTAGTTTGCGGACCTAGATGAGACCTCAGAAAAGTTGATTGACCTAGATGACCGTTTTTTTAGTTTGCGGACCTAGGTGAGATCTTGGAAAAAGTTCATGAACCTGCAGTAAAATTCACTCAAGTGATAATATCAGTTAAGTCATTGTCACCACGAGCATTATCTTCTTTATTTATTTCCCGTTCAATTTTTTATATGTTTCATCCCCTCTCTTTATTTATTTTCCGTTAAATTACTAACCGTTTCTGTTCTGATCCGCCAAGCTCCACCACCCACTACAGGTTGTTATTTACCCCATCTGTTCTAATATATAGGTCGTTTGACTTTTTTAACTCCAGATTTAATCGCTCGTCTTATTCTAAATTTTGTGTAAATTATTATATTTTTGTGGTGACTTACTTTATTAATATAAAATCTTCAAAAATGCCTTAAATTTGACTACATTTTCACAAATTTTTTGAATAAGACGAGAGGTCAAACTTGAGATCAAAAAAATCAAACGACCTATATTTTGAAACGGATATTTTGAAAAGGATGGAGTACAATACTAATTTACTAACAGAATGTACACCAGTAAACAATTGACAGTAGCCAGACCGACCAGTAAATTAATTATAAAACTAATTATATAAATCATGTCTATTTCACGAGATGAACCTAACAAGTCTAATTAAGCTATAATTAATGCATAATTATCATATGTTTACTGTAGCATTACATTCATCTCGCAAATTAGTTCTCGTTTATGTAATGGGTTTTTTAATTAATCTATATTTAATACTTCTCATTAACGTATTTACGTTCGATGTGACGGGGCTAAACTTTAGCGAAACAGCCGGTAAAAATCTCAATTCTGCCATCCCGGCCTCCACTACACAAATTTGCTGCTAGCTCATTGTGGTCACGCGGAAGGTCAACAATGAAGAACTCCATCTTAGGGACATGTTTGATTCAGCTTTTGGGGAGGAGCTTCTGACTTTTGAGTTTCGAGAGTTTTTTTGGTTTCTGTAAAGTTGAAAAGTCGAGATCCAGAAGTCACGTGAGTCGAGCAGGAGCAACCTGTTTGTATTCATGTAAGGATGGACCTCCTGGATTTTTCCGACAGAAGGCATAGCAGGGATCCTCCAGAAGCAAGTGCATCCCAGCCGAGGTGGAGCGGTAGCGGCGGAGGAAGGACGGAGTGGCGATGAGGTCGGCGTGGGAGGCGATGCGATGCGGAGCAACATCTCATCCAGCAGGTCGTCCGTGAGGGGCGGCCGGCTGCCTCGGGGTCGGGGCACGGGAGGGCAAGCCTCCAGCGACGGGAGGAAGCGAAGGGCGGAAGGCCGTTGCTGCCAATTGCGACACCTACCGAAGGGGTGGGGATCGATCGAGGAGGGTTTGGGCTTTTTGCCGTCTGCGGGCTGCAAAGCCTAGGAGCGTGTTCATCGACGGCCCATCCAAGTCGGCACGAGCCCAGAACTACATCACGCGAGCTGAGCAGCTAGGGTTATCCTCCAAGTAGCCAAATGGACGCGCCATGAACCATGAATCGGTGATGGCACTTAAAATTTGACTAAGCGTCTCGTTAATATAAATAGTTCAGCCTTTAAAAATAAAATACACCTTGTACTCTTGAATGGCAGAAACCAAATCCCTATAGCTAAACTCGAGAGGATAATGTATACTAACATTGTCATGTATTACATGACCCCTAAGCAACTTCCCTAATTCAAGCTTACATGACGCCCTAACCAAACTTTCCTAACCAACTTCTACGTACTACTACTAGTATGTGGAAACGAGGGCACACCATCTCTGCCATCCACAGCTTTATTTTATCCAACTAACTTACCGTGTTACTGCTGCAAAAACAACAAAACAAAATAGAAGATTTATTAATGTTCTATCACAATATATTCAACAACGACAGCAAGCAGTAGCTGAAAAAGAAAAAGATACCTAGCTAAGATGCTGGCGGTGGCGAAGCCTTCCCTGGTGGCGATGGCAGGGTCATTGGCGGCGCACCGTCCCCTGTTCAAACGCAATCAATATTATCCATGGCATATAACAAGTTACCTTTTGCAACAACGTACAATATAATGTCATCAGAAGATAAGCTAAGCAGCAGATTAATAAATAGATGACTTACTGTCGCAGTGCTTAGCCAGTGCATCCAACCCAAAATAGCTGTTGCACTCTGTCGTGAGGGAGAACATCCGCGTGAAGTTCATCGGCGCCGGCAAGATCTGCTGGACGTCGCCGTTCACGACGCGGCAGTAGCAGATGGCCGCTCCGGCCCTGGCGATCGCATGGAAGCCCTCGCAGCACGAGCTCGGAGGCGCCGTGACGCTGCTGTTGGTGAGGAAGCCCGCGCACGGCATCATATTCAGCAGCGGCGTCCGGCACTCCGTCGGCAGCTCTATCGGCGTCGGCTCTGCGCAGGGGAACAAGCCCGGTACGCAAGGGCACGAGAGCGCCGCCGATGGCGTGGCCACGGCGAAGGCGACGAGCAAGCTGGCGACCACGAAGCTCATCTTGGAAGATGGAGCCATCGATCTTATGATGATGGTATGGCTATGGTGGTGTAGTACGTGATCCTTTTTGATGGAGGCCGGTGGAGGGGACGACGTACGGTACGTCAAATATATATAGCAGCTAGAGGAGGCCGGCCTCTGCTTAGAGATAAATCGCATAAACCCTAGCTGCTAGGAGGTGGATTTGAGATGAGTTTGTTGTTTGGATCTCAGAAACCAAAAAGATCTGGTCTTCAACAGATAAATCTAGCGTGGTTGCCTAACGGAGGCATGCAGTTTTCACGGCCGATAAGATCGATCACGAACGAGACATGCAACAAACTTTATTTTATATGCCGCCGCTGCGCGCATCTCTCTCTCCCGGTCACCCCTCGCTCTTGCGCTGGTCTCATCCAGTCATTCCCTCCCGGCCTCCCGTCCTCCATGCCGGTGCGTTTCAAGTCGTCGGGTAAAGGGTTTGCTTAAACATCTGAAGCAATATCATTTTGTTTCCTTTCGATGATTGCCGGAGGGCCTGCAAGAGCTGACCCGCGTGGCCACAGGAACAAAATAACTACACATCGACATGCTTTCAAATGTATTAGCGCAATATTTATGTAAATCCCAACGGTACATTAATAAGGACCAGTGTTCTCTGAGTTTTGTTGTCTTATTATTTATTTTGTATACATTAGTATACCGGCAAAGATTCAGGTCAAAGCACAACTTAACCCTCCCTAGTGGATCGTGTATCTTAGCAAAGCCTACTACTCAAAAACATCAGGCTATACCCATCAATGACTCTCCTATTACCGTTTCGATAAGACTTCAATTAGTCCATCTAGGCCAGAGCCATATATCAGTCATAATTGTACTGTTTTTATTGGTGGACGATACATGTTTGAATAAAACCATTTTAATATTGTAAACAAGCACAAATATGAGGGTGGTTAGGGACACTTATCTTTTCATAACAGAAATACTATTGCTCAGAGTTGTGAAACTTGCTCTTGATCTTGAAAGGTAAAATAGCCATCAACGTCCTTCAACTTTGAACAAATGATCAACTTCGTCCCCCAACTATCAAAAAGTCCAAAATCGTCCTTCAACTTCTTAAGTCCGAGTCGGGTTCATCCCTCATCTGAGTTGGCCTGCCACGTAGGCAAACCATGTCAGCAGCCCGCTATAAAATACCATGTTTACCCCTTGCTACTTCTAAAAAGGATTTATCCCTCCTGAAATCCCGGCGTCGCCGCATGTTGATTGATCGTTGCTCTTAGCTAGTGACCAAACTGCCGAGGCTGTGCTCCACGACGCATTGCTCTTCCCCAACCTCAAACAATGGAACACGTCATTCAGTTCTAGTTTCAGCTACTGAGCGAAACAGAATTGACACCGTATAGAACTGATTTTCATATACAACAACAGCTGAGTCTGAAGACGTGATTGCTTGCCTTTCGCTTTGCCTTTATCTTGATTTGTGTTTACAAGAGCAGAAGTCTGAGGATTATCTCGATGTTTCAATACGATGAACGACGATCTTAGCAGCATCTGCTACCTTGATAGGGAGGGGGAGGGTGGATGCAATAACGACAGCGGTGTTCGGATCGGCCATGGGCGTTGATGGTAGAAGATATGGATCATGCTCCCATCATCTGCATTCGATTACCCGGCGGGAGAATACTCAATCGATGACGGGTACAGTTCCATGGCGGCAGAATACTCCATCGATGACGGGTACAGTTGCCTGGTGGCGGGATTCTCCACACGCCGATGAGCCTGGACAACTCGAATCTTTTTTTTAATGATTCAGTTTGCAGAACGGTAGAAGGGAGCGACAAGGTCGATTGCTTGGGCTTCGGCTCTTCTGAATTAGGATCACCGGCTTGATTACCCATGGCTCGGCTCTCAGCTTGGGCGGCTCGCTGGCGGAACGGTACACATCAGGGGCGTGGTGCGGCGGTACGGATAGGAGGGGATGAATTCTATTTAGAAGCGGTAAACATGGGATTTCACAGTGGGTTGTTGACATGGCTTCCTATGTGGCATGCCACCTCGGACGAGGGATGAATCCGACTCGGATTTGAGAAGTTGGAGGACGATTTTAAACTTTTTGATAGTTGGGGGATGAAGTTGACCCTTTATCTAAAGTTGGAGGACGTTGGTGGCTATTTTGCCATCTTGAAAGCTCTTATTCTTCGAAGGTCTCGGGCAGTTTCCTTCTACTCCAAGAATAAGCATACGAGAAAAATAAACGATAACAACAAGAAATAATACACCAATCGAAATAAGAGTTTTGAAAGAATATACTAAAGGTTATGAATCAATGATATTGATCACGTGAGCATATAAAGATGCAACGATCATAAGAATGCTGCGTTACTTTTGAAATCATCGCAACGAAACAAAATGTCATTGTTTCACATAACGTACTCATGTAGTGACGTGAGGAATGCAATGGCGTGTTTTTAGATTCCCGTGTAAACCGAGGTCTTCCCAAATTCCACCCCAAATTCCATTATACAAAAAAAGATTCTCATCACATAAAAATATCGGTACATGCATGAAATACTAAATATAGATAAAATTAAAAACTAATTGTACAGTTTATTGTACTTTACGAGACGAACATTTTGAGCCTAATTAATCAATGTTTAAATAATTATTTATAAATACAAATGAAATACTACATTGACGCATTAATTATAAAACTCCAGTTTACCCTCCCGATTCGGCAACTAAACAACTCACTAAACAAAGGCTTTGTTTAGATCCCAATTTGGAAGTTTTTAATCATTGGAAAACTGTAGCATTTTATTTGTATTTTTGAAAAATTATCCAAACATTGATTAATTAGGCTCAAAATGTTCGTCTCACAAAGTACAACAGAACTATGCAATTAGTTTTTGATTTCATCTACATTTAGTACTCCATACATGTGCCGATATTTTGATGTGATGTAAATCTTCTTTTTACATAGTGAAAATTGGAGGTTGAATTTGGGATCTAAACATGCCAAAGGGCGGCTATTCAGCATTGCTGCGTATTCGGCGCCAAAACCGACGTCTCGCTCTCTGCCGAATCCGGCCCAAGTACAGTACTCCTACGAACGAACGGGCGCCGCGCCGCCGCGAGCAAACCGACCGAGCCAAGAGTTCACACCACCACCAGGCGGGCACCAACCAGCCAAGCCCACCGGCCGAGCCACACAAATCGATGCGTGGCTTAGTTTTACTGGTCCGTCTTCCCCGTTCCCTCCCCGCGGCCTCGCCGCATTGAATTGCTTCTCACGGTCGCGGCCGTCGCCGTCCCACTCCCCACCCAACTACCTATACCCCTCGCTTCCCCCGCTCCTGCTCGTCGCCGTCGCGTGCCTGCGCTCTCCGCCGGGCTCCGGGCCTACCCGTAAAAGTTAGGGTCCCCGGCCCCGGCCTCGTCCACCGGCGATGTCGCTGTCGCCGGCGGATGGCGCGGCGTACTGGATTCGGTGGCAGGTCTTCGTCTGCGGCGCGCTCATCGCGCTCCCCGCGGCGGTGGCGGCGGCGCTGCTGCCGCGGCTACGGAGGGCGGTGCCGCCCCTGCGCGCCACCGACCTGTGGGTCCCCTGCTGGGCGCGGCTCCACCCGGGCTGGCTCCTCGGCTACCGCGCCTTCGCCCTCGCCGCCGCGGTCGCGCTCCTCGCGCGCCTCCTCATCGGGCACGGCCTCTCCGTCTTCTACTTCTACACCCAGTACGGCTCCTTCCTCCTTGTCCTAAGTCCTCGTCCTTTTTCTCGAGGCCTATTTGCTTAGGATACGCGAGTAGTACTGTTTAAGGATTTATACACTTTAATTCCTGCGAGCATATTTTCATTGTGTGTATATTATATATCTCCACGGTGTGATAGGCAGTTTGCACAAGTAGTGTTTTAGCAAAAAATTTTAGTATGTGCTTGTGTATATTAGTATATCTCTAAAATATGATGGGATAGCATCCAAGTACTGATTTAGTGATTTTTTTAGTATGCACTTGGACAAACCACAAGGCCGAATGCCTGAATAAGTAAGCATTCTATGGCACTAACATACTGGCACTTGAGACGAGCTTGCTACATATTGGAGAACAGACATTGTCCTCGGCAGTGGGCACTTCAAATGTATCCTACTAATAGGACCAAAGATTCATGGTTTAGGCCATGCATTTTGGAATTGAACTCATTGTTCTGTGCTAGTTGATCACATCCTTAGCTGCTTGCCGTTCTGTTCCTTGAGTTGCTTGTTTCTTAGCTGCCATTTTGACTAATTTCATTCTCCCAAATGGCTTTGCAGGTGGACCTTTCTATTAGTCACCATATATTTTGCAGTATGTTCACTGCTTCTTTCCCAAATGATATTCTGTTCCGTTTACAGTAATTTCATTCCGTGCTGCAAAATGTTATCTTTTGTTGATTTCACCTTTTTGTGTGTGCATGTTACCCTTAGCTCGCAACAGCCATATCAGCTCATGGATGTTGGGTGTACTCAAAGAAAAGCTCGAGGAAAGCTGATGAATCCCACGGATTTCTCAATGATGATGTTGAAAATCGTGGGCTTTCCACTTCTATATCTGTAGACAGGAAAAAAGATGAGATGGATATGTTGCCGAGCTATTATGAACAAATAGTGAATGAGAAAAGAGCTGGGTGCTGGGGACGTTGCATGCAAATCATATACCAGGTTAGGGAGGACTATATTATTTTCCTTGTTAAGAATTAGTAGATATCTGTATGTTTTGTGCCGTCCTGATAGTTTTGTCAATTCAGTGGTACAACCGTTTGGAATGAGCCACGGTAACATTTCGATATTAAGTAACAGCATCATGTCTGATGATCGCTGCATGTATTAAGTGATAGTCCTATACTGCATTTGTTCATCTTGTTTTGTTACTTTCGAGTTGTGGCTATGCAGCTGCTATGATATCGTTGCTACATTTGTGGGTTCTACATTTGGAATGTGATTCAGGAGTCAAATTGATTTTCATGCCTAAAACTATATAATTTCTTTGTTTTTTTCCCTTGGCCTTGTTTACCAATAGCCTTTCCAAAATACCTCCATCACCACAATGCAAAGCTTCTGCCTGCTAATAACACTTGAGTGAGATACTGAGCGTGTGTATTGCTGTCGCGTCCCTGATGTTCTTTGTCTGTATGCAGACTAGTGCAGGTGCAACAATGTTGACCGATGTCACATTTTGGGGGCTCCTTGTGCCATTTTTCTACCGTGACAAGTTTGGGTTAGCGTTGGTATGTGATCATTCTGATGTGTGTACATATTATTTCCTATTCTTCTTCAGTAGTACGTACTAGACATTATATATTTTGATTGTTGCTGTCCTGACATGACGATGGGCACAATTAAAATGCTTATATATCAATATAACACAGTTGTATCCAGTACTATCAATTACATCATGTGATAAAAACATTCTACAAACTCTAGACTTTGAAGTCAAATAGCATATGTCGAACATGTCATTACTTCAACAAGCAAAGCATGCTGGCCATTTGGTAGCGATCCATGCATTTTCTTTTCATCTTCCAACTGAAGCCCTCACAGAGGTGAACCTAACTAATTAAAACACGAGAACTGTCTGATCTCTTGCCTACCATAACCACCTGAAAAGTAAAAATCCCCCACGAGGCATAGGGCAAACATGAACTGAGAAGATTAATATCTTTGTATCTACACCAAGTTAACTGTTTAGATGCAATGCCTTATATCCTGGTATCTTGCTGTCTTTTCCATTGAAATTCGGTGCAGGTCACTGATGGCATGCACTCTCTAAATGCTGTTTTTCTACTTATCGACACAGTTCTCAATAACATGGTAAAATTACTCGTAAATTATTTTTTTTCTGACTTTTGCGTCAGTTGGTTTAATTACTTTAGACTTGTGGACTTTCAGCCGTTTCCCTGGTACCGAATGGCTTTCTTTGTTTTCTGGAGCTGTGCCTATGTAACATTCCAGTGGGTCCTTCATGCCTGTGGAGACTTGTCCTGGTAAATTTTCTCCCTTGCTGCATAATAAAGAGAATTAAATGGAATGCCTTCGGTATACCATTTCTTGATTCAGATGCATATTTCTTTTAATATAGCATGTACATTAAGATAGAGATGAAAATATATATCATCATTTACACCTATAAATCCATTTGGGGTTGCAACCAACAAAAGATAGAAAACCTTGAAGTTGTTACATTAACTTTATAAAAAAGGAGACAAATGTAAAACACTTTTGTTGAATCGTGCAAGTACAATGCCGTTGCTGATGTCCTCTTCAATAACCACATGAAAATCAATTTGGGCATATGCTGAATAGATTCAGATGTGTTGTGATTTTCTTCTGAATACACCTCAGCCTTCATTGTTTGATGTTGAACATACATATTTGAGCCATATTTGGCCCCCTTTCCATGACATTAGATGTTGCACTTTAATCAGTAAAGTTTATCCTAATGAATAGATGATGTTGATGCATTGCATATTGAAATGTTGCTTCAGTTTAATTACATATGTTGTAAGTGTAAACAAAATTATGTATGCATTTGAATAAGGGCTCGTGGTACCTTTGGTGCCAAAACCGCGTCCCCTTTTTTTCATCTTTTCAGGTGGCCGTACCCATTTCTGGATCTTTCATCATCTGGAGCTCCTCTATGGTACTGGCCTTTTACCTCATCGTTTCATCCTTAACTATCCATCGACCAGAATCCTTACAGCAATCCAAATTTGGTGCAGGTACTTCGGCATGGCCATCGCTCATATCCCCTGCTTCTTTCTTTACTGGTTGATCGTGAAGGCAAAGCACACCTACTTCCCAAGGATGTTCCCGCATGCTTATGCTAGGACAGTATGATCCACTTATCTAACTGTGGACAAGGATGTATCGGTATAAATATAAGTAGTAAACTATATCAACGCATGCTAGGTTCAAGTGTACACGTGTATAGTCTAAGGATTCACAGCCCCTTGAGATTGGGCTGAACCCTGACCGATCGGCATCTTGATCAATGAAATGCATGCAGAGGTTAATTGTGGACGTGCCCTCCGCTGCCTTGTACTCTGTATGTTTTCCTTCAGTTGAAACAGATATGACCCACATTGGAAGATGCTGTTGGTGGCTTGGTTACCCCTAATGAGGCGTTGTGTAATTGTGTGTTGACAAAAGATGCTGTTGAACTTGCAGTGCCAAAATATTCCGTCAGTTTCCATGTGGTGCCCAACGATGTCACCATCTACTGTTCAATGCTCGTCATTTTACTCGTGCAATCACAACAGATGTTCCTCGGTTCCTTTTGCTTGACATGATCAGAGTAAAGCAATCAGACATAATTCTTGCACCAATGTCCGATCAGATGAAAAAAGCAAGCATATTCTTTTTTACTAACCTGCCAACAACTGGGAGTATGGTACACGATAACATCAGAAAATTGTCTTGACAGTTTGCACTACTTCATTTTCATTTCCAGTTTTCATGGTTTAGGTCAACTACTTTTCTGACAGTAGTTTCTTGCTTTCTTAGCTGTCATTTTGACATCATCGGTTTCTAGCTGCTTGCTTTCTTAGCTGTCATGTGCCTCTCCTCGTTGGCGCGTTACCGTGTTACTCCTAGTTTGCAATGAGACGTACATGCATGTCAACTTATATGATGTCGGTTTTACTCAAAGAATAGCCTGAGAAATAGGCTGCCAAATAATCCATGGCCTGAGAAATAGGCTGCCAAATAATCCATGGACTTGTTAATGGTGATGTTGAAAATCGTTACATGCTTGACCTAGAAAATTCAGTCCAATAACCAACATGACCCTTTTCTCAAAAAGGACGCGAAGGAACAAAATCTGATGGTCTTCGAAATTAACGGCTGCATGCACGCGGGAAACAAGCATATATGGTTTGGGTCGATTCATTTTTTTGGCAGATGTACGTCTTTCCTCTCTTTCGATCTGTGCCAGATATTCTAAACTGAATGGAGTAGATCCTAACTGACAAGTAGTGAAGATAACATCATATACATATAAGCAAGTCCAGATCCGTCGTCCATTCTACCAACTCATTCGACCATGTCGTCGTCGTGGGACGGCGTCATCTCCACCTCGTCCATCTCCACCACGCCGGCGACCACCGGCTGCCACATGCTCAAGATCGACGGCTACTCGCAGACCAAGCTGTTCGGAAGAGGCCACTTCGCCACGACCCCCGTGTTCGAGGCAGCTGGTCAGAACTGGTACATCAGCTACTACCCCAACGGAATCCGGTATGATAATTCTTCCGCGGATCACATCTCTCTCTTCATCAGAACTCGCTCGCCGATCACCGCCACCGGTTGCGCTAAGATCCGCTTCAGCCTGGTTCCTCACGCTGGAAAGCTGGTGCCGCCGCCGCCGTATTGCAAAAGCTTGGCCTTCGCCGCGAAGGCCTTGCTGAACCCCGCGGCATCCCGTGTTTCATCAAGAGGGAGGAGCTGGAGAAGTCGGGGTACCTGTTGGGCGACTGCTTCGCCGTCCGGTGCGACGTCGAGGTCGTGAAGATGGCGGCGGCGGCAGATCCGGCCGTGGACAAGCACGACCTGGAGAGGCTGGCGCTACCGTGCACCTGCGACGACGACCAGTGCAAGCGCCTCCACCTAGCCCGCACTGTGGAGGCTGCGTCGTCGCCCCGGCGCCGCGATGGCGGCGACGTCGCCGGCGGCGGCGACGGGGGCAGATCGTGCCTGCACCTGTAAGGACGGCCTGTGCAAGCACAAGCACCACACCGGGGAGGCACCGCCGCCTCAGCGCCGCCGCAGGGTCATGGCAGCGTGGTTCCGTCTCTTCACGGGCGCAGGCAAATCTGAAACCGAGACAGCAGCACATCATCAAACAACCTGCACGTCGTTGAAGAAACCCTTGCTGTCAGAAATTGATTAGGTGGTATATATTGGTACTTCCTTAGTTGATCCAAGCTGTTGCAGGCTTCAGTGATCTGAATCTTATAGGTGCGGAGAAATCTGTAGCAAGTACCAAATGAAAGTTTAGGTTACTGAAGGTTAGATATACATGTAGAATTAAAAGTTATGGTTAGTGCAAGCCGTGTTTGATTTGGTACTCTATTTTTAGGTTAATGCAAATTTTCCACCATTTTTTAATACAAGTACTTTGTTCGTGAATTTTCTTTTCAAATAAAAGTGGATTGAAGCAACCACCCACTTCTCTATTGGACGTGCAACCATCTCATTTACCTGCGAGTGTGATCTGTACAAGGTGCATCAGTGTACTAACGAGTAGAGGAATACACGGACTCTGATGATGGGTTCCTAGTATTAACTAGTAATTTGCGCGCGCCCTTGCGCGCGGGCGTGCGGTTGCATTGGAGTATCTGAAAGAAAAGGAATTATGACGGTATGAACTATTGGACAGAATGAATTTCATCTGGCAACCTGGGATGTTGTAGCTGTTTGAAGCATGATTGAAATCACTGCAAAACAGTGCAAGGTACAATGCGAAATGCTAGAGTTCCATAATTCATATGACAGCAGACTAGAAGGCACAGAGAAATATCGATTCTTAACTTCCAATTTTGAATTAGTGTGGGACGCAAAAATAGTTTAATTTCTTCGGCTGGCATTTTTATTTTTTTAACCCTACAATCATGCAAGGAACTTCGCATGAGGATTCCTAAACAGATAAATATTAAAGAAAAATGCAGATAAATATTGTACCAAGCAGGGACGCTCCAATAGGCTTGGGTTTAGAGGAATAATATAATGCTAAGATTTCTAAAATAGCTTAGTCACATCCATTAGAATGCAGATAATCCACATTTCAGAATTGCTTACATCTATCTCTTACTGAGAAAAAGAATCAAGAAGGGACCACCAAAGAAATGCTTCTATGGAGTAAGCTTGGTAGGTCAATCATTTCCGAACCACGGCCTAATCAGTAACCGACTGATAGAGCTTGTTGTTGAAATGGATAGCAAGATGTCGAATCAATCTATGATAAACATGAGTCTCTTCTGAATTAGGACTCTGTGTAATTCTTTAATTTCTTGAGTCTCTTGAATACTCTGCTCACCGTAGCACCAGGGCTCTATCTATAGATCCTCTTGTGGCAGCATATCAACCTTTACAGTCACATCTCTAGCTTTAGATCCTCCTGTGGCGCATATCAACTTTTACAGTCAGATTGAATATAATAAAAATAAAAAAAGTCACCAGTAAATAACACATCTAACCTAATGAATCAATGTAACAATCTAACATCTCATTTGAACACTTCACTGATTAAAGCAAATTGGACACATACGTGATTGGGTATTCGCTTTACTAAGTAGTAAATGCTGAATCCAACGTGAAGCACTAAAAATAATCACATGGAAGTTTCAAATTAGATCCTTTTTTTCTCTAGAAAAAGCGTGTGAAGATGCAAAATGTATAATACCAACACAGTAACTTGCCCGCCGGAAAATTATTTGCACATATAGACAAACAATATATTTGACTAAAAGTAAGGAAATAAGCATTGCTAACCTCTTTCTAAATCCTAACACAGTTTATACTAATCGAACCTTTTTTTAGTATACACTGCTCTGACTGTTTAATGCACCATAAAAGCAACCTTCGGATAGTTGACATGCAACTTTTGTGCCGATAAGTCACTTCCACACTGACATTGGAAAGCCTTGACAATGACAGGATGCTTGACATAAACACCAGCTATTGTATGGTAAGATTTTGTGTTAATCATTGGTCTGACTAAAGTCATGAAGTGGCCACCATAACATTCCCATGAAAGGTACCATCCGGACATAGGGCTTCTTCGTCCTTCAGAACACGTTTAGTCATTCAATAGTACAGGATATGTATGCTTCATTTTACCACTGGCCAATGATGAACTTGTTGCCACTTTCTATGAGAACCATATTGAAAATACTAAACTACCAAGGGTTTGCAGGGACATAGGACTGGGGGAATGCAAATACATCAGTCTTTTCTTCATTTTGAACTTGAGCCAGTAATTCACCCAAGATAGTGATTGGAAAACATGAATTCTTCATCGAATAACATGTAAGCAGTTTTCTTTTATTCATACTGGAGAGTAAGAATTTGTGGTAAGAAATGGGCATTAATCATTAGTGCTGGAAATTGTAAGTTTGCTTTCCTTGTTACAGTAACTAAAATTAGAAGGCTTTCTAGGTATAAATTGTATTTTATAGGAGGAAAGATGGATGTAGACTATAGCTGCAGTCAAGTCATGTTCTTACTTACCTCAAGCTATAAACGCAAAGCACTGTTCTCGTAAATGAAAATTCACGGTGCAATACTTTGAGCTGCAAATACCAAGTGAGAATAAGAAAACAAAACCCATTCAATGTTTACTACAAATACTGGCAATTGTTGTCTACATAGCATTACTTTGACTGTTGCAAACTTAAAAAAGGAGGTCCATATGTATACAACTTAAAGTTGTTCCAAGTTGGCTCTGCTCCACTAAATTAGGTAGCATATAACAAAAATAAGAAACCGTAACTACTTCCTAAGTTACCAGAAAAAACTTATATCTACTTTACCATGTCTGATGAGAGGGACAAAGTTGCACCTGCTTCATCATATTCAAGTTGGCTAGTCATATTCTAGTAGTTCATATTGAAGGAAAATCTTATGTGAACCTGTACCAAAGTAAAAAAAAATGAGTCTGCATTCTGAAATTACTTTTAATAAGCAAGTAGTAGTGGTACTAATTAACAAAGGGTAAGCAGAGAAGTTATCATTTATATGTTAGCACTTACGCTGAGATCTATTTAACACATCAATTGCACAACTTACTGGACAAATATTTCCCTAGAGTTTTGGCTCGAATATCACATGACTGATGTTGTTACTTTACATGACATTAAGAGCATCAATCGATATTTTGAATGGACCAAGAGAGCAGCAGGAAAAAGGTCAAGCTTTCATGACATGGGCAACAAGAGTTGAGCTTTGCCACCACGGGTGGATCCTTGAATCTCATTATTAACTCAAGATGCAGCTGAACTCAAAATACAATTAGATTCTTTAGGCACAGAAACAGACTTATCTGGGCGCTCTAATCTCGTGCAATGCCTTTCAGGGTGAACTTCCCTGTGATTTTAGGTGCACGCACCAGGAGATATAGGCAAGGTCCCTTAGACACATTACAGCGAGCAGCTTGTGAGCACTGCAGAGCATAACCTGGCACACGTTACTTGCCAATTCTATAAAAACTCCATGAGAAAACAAAGATTTATGGCAGAATGGATAGATTCAGGTAGCTGGATAGCCACACCACTCATTATGCGTCATCCAGTAGGTGCTAAATCCGAAATCCTTGTCGGTATCAAGAGAAAAATAGAATAGAAAGGCAGATGCGTGCTTACCGGCGACTTGCAGCCTCCCACAAATTTGAGATGGTTCGCTGCTCCTGCCGCCGACGTGCGTGCGCTGCTGCTGTGCCTACGACCATTGCTGCATCCATTGTCGTGGCTCAGCTTACTGCTCGTCCCTACTCCCCAGCTCGCTCACGCGACACGCTTGTCATGCTCGCGCTGCCCAGCCGGACTGCCTAAGCCCGCCGTTGACGTACCCCATGCTGTTGGCTCCTCCGCCGTCCGAGCGGCCGCACCATCGTCGAGGAGGGTGGCGACAGTCAGAGCAGACAAGGTGAAGAAGTGCCGCACGAGGGAGATCACTGCCAAAGTGCCAAGCACGCCAAGTACAGCCATCACAATTGGATTTTCTTGTTGTGGTGAGCTCAATAATAGAAGAAGGACCTCGACTTGGACTGCATATGTACGACACAGAGCAAGGGAGAAGTTTATGACGGGAGTAGAAACTCACCTCTGACGATGTGCACTGCCGCCGCCATGCGCCTGCTGCTAGAACTCTACTCGACGTCCTGCTGCCGCTCAACTTCGGTGCGTCTGCCCGTTGCTCGCCGCCGAGCGCTGCTGCGTCCGGCCGCCGCGCACCGACGCTGCATCCGCCCATCGCTCGTCACCGCTGCGTCCGCTCGTGTCTGCAACCGCCGCCCGGCCGAGCGCCTGTGGCCCCCACGCGATGCGCCATCGTCCGCTCAGGGAGCGGCTGCTCCGACCCAGGGGCGAGGCGTTGGTGTTGAAGGAGAGACATTGGAGCTCGACCACTGCAGCGAGGTACCGGATCTGGCCGTGGAGTGGTCTGGCCGGCCCGGAGAAGCAGAGGGACATGGAGGCGGCGATTCCACCGACGACGCACGGCTAGCCCTTGAATGGACTCGCCGCTCGGCTCCACGTGCGCTGCGGCCACGGCCGGCCGGAGAGATGCCGTTACGGGAGGACATTATCGAGGGAGAGCCTTGGGAGGGGAGGCGGCAACGACCACGAGGCGGAGCGGTGCTGGCCGCTGGGCGACGGCCGGGAGGAGGAGGAGGCGAGTCGGAGCGGCGCTTTTTTTTTCCCGGGAGCCGGAGCTCCTCGATGGTTCTCGAGGTGGGTGAAGAGAGATTTTTTTCAGGCGACGCACGCGAAAGCGAGGAGAAACGTGCGCCTTCTGGTATGTTCTACCGAATGAGAGATCAACGCGTGGCATCTCTTTGGGAAATGAAACGGCGCCTAGTTATCAACCGCAGGATCCGAATCGCACGGAGAAAACAAATCCGGATGACGTGTGCCCGCTGGGCGGCCGGCGCACCCGCCTCGTTGAATAAGGAGAGAAGAAGAAGAAGACGAGCAGAGGAATACACGCAACCAGCATCCTGCATCTGCACCGCCTTGTCCTGCTGGTCCTACAAACGTGCATTCTTCAGAGTTTTCTATAGTACCCATCGTCCGTCAGGAGTCAGGACACACACCTCTGCATTTCAGACATAGAGTAGGCAGATGTTCACTGCATATATATGTGTTGTGACTCGCCAGGACCTCGTTGCTTTCATAAATTATTAGATACTGAGCTTTGTTATTTTGATTGTAATAATCCTAAAAAAAACACAATGAGGATATGAACATCAATGCTTGGGATAAGTTCGACTGAATGTTGTCTGCCAAACTGAACGGAGGTGAGGCTTCTAAAGAAACTGAGGCAAAAACAATCCCAAATTTCACCCCCAAAATTCAATATGCAAAAAGAAGATTCTCATCACATCAAAATGTCATAACATGTAGTATTAAATGTAGATGAAATCAAAAACTAATTGCACAGTTTTGTTGTACTTTACGAGACGAACATTTTGAGCCTAATTAATCAATGTTTGGACAATTTTTTACAAATATAAACGAAATGCTACAGTGACACAATGATTACGAAGTGTCACTACACTCCCAAATTTGATCCCCAAATTTGGGATCTAAACCAGGCCTGAATGCAGAATATTTAGTGTGCTCAACTCCTGCCTGACGGTGCTGACCGACTAGTCGACTACCTTTTTGTGTGCACGCCATTTTCCCTTTTGCCATGGACGATGTGCTTCAGGACGACATCCATGGCGGCGGCGCCCGGCAGGAACGCCGACGCGCTCTGGTCTGGCGAGTCGGGGGTGGACGGTATTTCGGGCACGTTCGGTACAGCTCCATCTGATTCTGATTCTCTATATAAGCTGATTCTCTGATAGAAGTGATTATGTGGCTGAATGTGATTCTATTTAATTCTCTAGCATAAACTATCAAAATCAGGATGGAGAACCACTCCACAGAATCAGGAGAAGCTATTTTTTTTACGCAGAGCCTCTTAGTTTATTTCAGAGAATCACTTCTCGCTGAAAAACTGTTTGACAGAGCTGCTTCTGATTTTAACAGAGAATCCGGCTCTGGCAAACAGGACCTTCATTTACCGATCACCAGGGGGTCCCCTTGCACCTTTACAGCCGTCAGATCATACGCTTGCGGCCCAGATTTTCCTGGACAACCCTCGTCGTTTTCCTGCTGCATATAGACGGCGTGGATCACGCGACGGAGCGAGCTACCATGGCGCCGCGGCGGAGCGAGCGGCGACGCGATGCCGGACGGACGGCGCCGGAAGTCTCGCCGCCGACTTCTGGGACACCGGCGGCCCCAGGCTCTTCCATTTCCATCTTGTTCGTCGTTTGAGAGCGAAGCGAAGTCGAGCAGCGCCGGGTCATGTCGCGCCGAGCAGGGTCATGTCGGTCATCGCAGTTGCTGCAAACAGGCTTGCACGCACACGCTCTCACCATGGATCATCCAGCCTCTGTTTCCATAACAGAGCAACACAGCAACCACAAACCGCCGTAACGATCGAGCATTTTCCAGGATTAAAAGTCTGAAAGCAACACTCGAGCGTGAGATATCAGCAGAGCAGCTAACTAACCCCAAGAGCCAAATCCCTAATCAATGGACAGTCCGGCCCCCAATCCCGACGCAGCTTTCAGCGTGGTCGGCATTCCGATGTCCGTCCAACCTTGACCAACGGCGGGCACCCCCATCCCAGGAAGCGCCGGCGAGAGCGGCGGCACTCTGGCGAGGCGGGCGGCGCGGGCATGAAGGGTCGGGGGTGGATGGTATTTCATTTACCGTCCACCCCTTGGGTCCGTTGGAACCGTCGGATCGGGCGCTTGCGGCCTGGATTCGCAAAGGCAACCGTTTGACCTGGTCGTTTTCCTTTCCTCGGCGGCATGGATAGCCCGACGGTGCGAGCCATGGCGCAACGGCGGCGCGAGTGACAAAAAATTCGATGTTGAAACAACGAGTGAAGATAACGAACCTTCGGCCATGCCGATACCTCCTCTCAGGCGAGCACGGGCTATAAGCTTCTCCGGCATGACTTCTCGCCGGTGGCGCCACGACAGCTGCCAGATGGACCTTCAGCTCACCAGGCTTAGCGGAGCTCGATAGCGACTGCCAGAACTCAAGCAGTCTAGCCTCTATTTCCTTGAAGGTTTGCACGTCATGTTATATTGGTAGTGCATCCGTGCCGGTGCCGGGAAAGGAGACTCGGCTTGAGCGACTAGGAGGCGGGCTTGCTCCGCTTTGAATCTTGTCTGACGAAACTTAGCCCTTGGTTAGTTTCAAAGTTTGGAAAGCCAAACTTTGGACTTTAGAGTTACTACGCCACCGTAGCGTTTTATTTGTATTTATAAATAATTATCTAGACATCAATTAATTAAGTTGAAAATGCTCGTCTCGCAAAGTATAATAAAACTGTGTAATTAGTTTTTGATTTCATCTACATTTAGTACTCCATACATATACCGATATTTTGATGTGATCGGAATCTTTTTATGTATAGTAAAATTTGAGGGTGAAATTTGGGAACTAACCAAGGCCTTAATGGAGAATCTTCATAGTCCCGCTCTATGACGTTGCCACCATGCCGATCGGCAACTTTGCCTGTAATCTGCACACCTCCGGGTTCACACGCTTGGACGCCTCGAACAATCCTCCATGGTAGCGGCGTCGACGGCATCCACCGACCCGTCGGTGACCGGTGGCTAGCGCTGATTTGTGCCGAGAGAAAAATATTGCTGGTTGATTGATGACGGATGTCTGATAACTGATGCTGATTTATACCGAGAGAAAAATACTGCTGACTAAGCCACAACGCGCGCAGGAACAACGTCACCCGACCCCAATGAGAGCTGGCGACCCTCAGCCAGGTCCTGGAGACGGGTGCGAAGGCGGCAGCCGGGCCGCAGCGCCGGACGCGGCCTCAAAGAAATGAAGGCTTCACCTCTAGGCTCCATCCCAGTAATAGGTGGAGGATGGCGATGCAAAGAAGCATCAGCATGCAGCAACACCAGCAAAGTTCAACAACAGCATCAGCATTCAGCAGGACCAGCAGCAAATGGCTTCTTCCGCTGTCACCCTCCTGGCAATGGCCATCGTAGGGGCGGCGCTGCTACAAACTGCGGTCAGCAGGCCATCACCAGCACTGCCGCCGGTGGGGAGCTTGAGGCTTGAGGGTTGCGCGTCGAACCTTGCTAGACCTTTACAACTGCACGCAGTTTCTCTCGGGGTTTGTTTGGGAAATGGAGTTTTCAAGTGGATTGAAAAGGTTTGAAGTAAAGTAATTTTCCGTAAGTTAAAATCTTCCTCAATCCCTCTCAATCCACTTCAAAACTCTATTTTCCAAACAAAGACTCAAGTGGGTCAGCTCTCGCAGGCCCTCCGGCGTCGTGCTGCGCCAATCTAAGGGCACTCCTGCCGACCCCAGATTCACTATGTCTCTGTCACATTGTCTATGGCGGCGGCAGCAAGATCGGTGACTTAATCAGCATCACCATTGATCCAATCAGGCTCGCTCTGCTTCCCGTCGTCTGCTTAGCCATAATTCCACACCAGCTACCATACCTCTGTATTGGTAACATTTCCCGCATACTAATTGTGGTGCCATGTACCAAGGAATGATTTTTTTTGCGAAAGATATACCAAGACATGCTTTTGCTACTGATGTTCCTTGTAATTTTCTGTTTGTTGTATAGTTGGACCAGTGCCTCCGATAAGGTCCCAGACATCAACGCCGGCGACGCCTTCTCATCCAACCCTCAAATACTCGGTTGCAAGCCGTGGCTAAGATGCACGTACAAAAGGGCGAACTCTATTGCTGAAGTTACTATATATTAATGTTACTAGAAGAAGAGCTGCAATATGGATGTGTTCGGAGATGTCTCTTAGAGTAATTATCAGCATTTGAAACTAAGCTCATGAATTATAACAAGACATATTATGCTTTAGTGATTTGTGTGCTTTGGTAGTCTGTAAGTTCGCCCAAATGAACATGGATCTGGTTCAGGTGGCTTTTCTTATGTGCTTAGCAATTATACCGCCTCAACTTCCTTACATCTGCATCGATAATCTTAATTTTGATTTGGTTCTCTCCAGTGTCTCGATATAGTCTCAAGCCAAGTATGCTTTGCTACTAATCATTTCAAAAATTATTTGCTACTAATCGTTTCAAAAATGCTTTGCTAAATGTTCCTAATGTTTTTTCATTGGTACATTTTCCTCCCATAAGTCCATCGGCTAGACACCAATGCCACCGGCGACGGCAGCTCGTCTAGCACTCAAGGACGTCCTGGCTAGAGTTGGTGCGCCTAATTTATAAGATAACTCACCTATGGTTTGTTTTCTTACCATTTAACTATTATGAGGATGTATTATATATGCATGAATAGAAACTGTTTGTGTGCATTATATACACATGAATAGAAACAATTTATGTGCATTATATACGTATGAATAAAAACAGTTTGTGTGCATTATATGCACATGAATAGAAACAGTTTGTGTTCATATTCAGCTGAGGTAGTTAAAATCTTATCAGTTACTGTATCCGCTAAGGAAGCGTGTTAGTTAATAAAGTCATTCTCAACACAACATGATAACATTTATCTGATTTATTATTTTTCGTTTTATACTCCTTCCATTTTAAAGTATATTAGTTTCATAGGTTTTTGCTACATATCTGGATATAGTATATATCTATATCCATAGAAAAAGCTTTGTATCTAGAAAGAACAAAAACCCATCTTGGTTGTTATGATTATTACTAATCTATGTTACTAAGGATGGCAACGGGGCGGGGTCGGGGATATGCCCCCCGTTCCCCGAAACTGAATCCCCGCCCCGACTCCGACGTGCTATCCGGGGTAAAAATTGCCCCCGGCCCCGGCCCCGTCGGATCCCCGTTCCCCGTCGGGGGCCCTGTGGGGAGGCCAAGCACCAGCACAGAAATCTCATCCGCGTGAATAAATTCAGAACATATGCATCACAGTTCAGTTCTTAACCAAAACTAATCAGCAAAATGAGAAAGCCACTTCAAAGTTAACTGATCGTATTGTAGTTCAAAAAAATTGTTCAAATCAATTAAACAATAGTCAACATATTTGCTTCGGAAGCCAACAAGGCAATAGCTCATTGCGATAACCAAAAAGCAAACTTCACAAGCAAAACAATATAATCCAATTTCTCTTGGCAACGACGGCTTCCTTGCAGCAGACTTGAACGGTGGCTTGCTGATGGACGGTGCTCGATGCGGGTGGGCGGCAGCTTGATTTGTGCTTGTGTCGGCCATGGGAAAAAAGGAATAGCCACTTGGACTAGTGTCGACACCGGCGCTGGAAGCGCGTGACCGATGGGGGATGGGAGCGAGAGACTCGGAGGGAGCGGCGGCCGCCGCTTGACCGTGAGGACTGGGGGAAAGGATACCTCTGGCGTTTCTGCAGGAAGTACATGTTATATACTAGGCTATACATTGGTATTGGGCTGGATGTTACTGGGTTGGGCTGGATGTTTTTCGTGGGCCACGAGTTCAGCTTCCGTTCATTTCGGAGCCCCGTGGTGCCCCGCGGGGGGAGATTCGCCCCCGGCTCCACCCCGCTTAGATTTCGGGGCCCCGCTGTCCCCGTGGGGGAATTTCTGTCTCCATCCCTGCCCCGTTCGGGTCGGATCCCCGCGGGGATCCGCCTCCGCGGGGAAAATTGCCATCCCTTTATGTTACCCTGATACTTCGATACTGATATGGATACTCGATACAACGATACTTTGATACGTCATTTTCCCAAAAATATCGGTACAAAGTTACGCGAATATATGTATTATATTTATATTTTTATAAGTATATGATTTAAAAACTAAAAACACATATCTAATTCATAAACTTTTCTAAAAAGATCTGGAGCAGCTAATTGCCCAAGTATTGAAATTATTGATATAATGACTCATTATGTCTTCTACTATTCTTTTTCCTTTTAACATGGGACAAGAAATGGTGTATTTATAGGTAGGATTATGGTTTTGAAGTGTCTCGAAAGAATCAGAAATGTATGAAAATTTCATGATTATTTTATTTATTTAAAAATTATTAAATTATTCGATACTCAGAAGAGTATTAGTGTCAGACAAGTATCGGAGAATTATCAGTATCTGAATGCCAATTTTTGTCAAGCCAAAACCATGGCAAGCCAAAATTATGGCCAGCCAAAACTAGACAGGCCAAAATTAGAACATGAAATTTAGGTATTTACTTGGTTCAGTGCCAAAATGTGGTAACGAATACATTTTTCTATTGTGAGCTTCAAGAAGTTTATAGGGTCTGCCATGATTTTGGCTACAACCATTAGTGTGCCAACTTTTTGACAATGAACCAAGTCGCAGCCAAAATCTTCGGTCATACCTTGATTTTGGTTAGGTAAATATTGGAAGCGAACGCTCTTAGTTCCATGGTGACTGCGCTACTGGGGATCGCCGCTACCTTCAGGAGCGGCTGTCAGACACTCCTCGAGCCGACGGCAGTGCATGCGAGCGCGTTCCCCACATGACATGAACGCGAAGTCGGCGGCATCGCGAACGCGGCGGGCCGGCGAGGCGTGGTCCGTGGGACACCGCGCTGCTTCGCTGGTCGACGACGGCGGCGTCTCGGCAATTCTTCCTTGTTCCTTCACGGCTTCATCGCTGCAACCCGCCTGGTGTGCGTGCGTTCCCCGGGATCGGTCGGCCAGAGTGTCGTCGGTCGATGGCGTCTCGGTTCTGTTCTCTGAAGCAGCTGTGAATCTACACAAGATGCATCGGTGTAACGACCACAGTAAGGAAATTAATTATGGACTCTGATCACTTGGTTCCTCTTGGCAAGCAGATGCGTTTGCGGCTCTCAAGGAGCAGAGCACTCTGCACTGTCCTGTTCTGCTGGTCTTCAGTTGCAGCAAACGTGCATTTTCCTCAAAACTTTTGCCTTTTTTATGAGCGCATTTGCATCAATTATGTTTGTCTACCCATGAAGCATGCAACCGGAACTGAGAATGAGACAGTTCAGCAGATCTGGTCAACTGGGAACCAACTGCGCAATATGAACATCAGGACGAGCTCAAGTATCAGGATTAGTTGAGCAAACTCTAAGCAATGATTAATACTGTAGTGCAGAAGTACTGAACTAAAGTATCAGCTTGGGACACCATCAGCTTCTCCAACCTTGAATTAGTACATCCGAAATCAATCCAGGCCCAGCTGACCAAGACTGTTACGACCGAGAAAGAGAACAACATTCCCCCATTGGGCCCAGAGGTCACCGACGCATCCGTCGGCCCACAGGGTCAAGAAAACAATTTCAATTTGCTTTGGTTGGGGTGCGCCAGGCCCTGCCAGCAGTGCAACAGCTGGGCGACGCTCGAGGGCCCCAGTGGCAAGCCACTGGGGTGGGCCCTCCCCCACAAAAAATAAATTTAATATCGAAGTGGGCACATGGCCCACATATCAGATATTAAACTGATAAGAACAGATACTACACTTGATCTTAGCCAAAAGGCCGAGAAAGGTATGAGTTGTTATGGAGACGTGCCCCTCCTTTTGTAGCCCCTTCCGCTCAGCGCTCCGCTCTCGCCAGGCGAGGTGGGACTAATGCTTCTCTCCAACAAACACCGCGGCTGCGTCGGCAACCTGAGCTCCGCAAGCGAAACCGGGCCGTTTCTCGTTGTTGGGCTTCGCGTCGCGTCCGGCCCATTTATTGGGCACGCCAGCCGGGCCGGGATCATGGCGCGCGTCATTTGCCCGGCCAGCTCTTGTCGACAGACCTTGGATCGGTAATGGCCTCAATGGAAAACTGGGATGAACATGACATGAATTTTCTTTTATGATGTGGTAACTTTTTTTACAAAAATCTGTGGTAAGCTGTTAGCACGCCATCTCTGGAATGTTACTGGATTTTTAGTTTTGAAGGGTATGGAATGCGACTGATTTTTTTTTGTTTTTGAAATGTATGGAGTGTTTACTCTCTCTCTCTTTTTAAATGTGTGGAATGATAATGGAGTATTGCAATGTCAAACCATGGGTGATGCCACCACCGCTGTCAAGCTCTACTGAAGAGCGAACACTGACACCGCACGTACAAATAGCCAGCAACCATAATGATTTCCGGGTCAAAATGGACATGAACAACACAAGAAATAAGAATCCCCAGTTCGCAGCTAAAATCAATCAATGGTCTTATAGGCCGATAATCTCGCTAAATCAGGCAACCTACACTCTACCGAATTCTGACTGTCATACACCTCCTCAGGCTTATATGGACACGGTTTTCGTCTGGGCAGCAAACAATCTCCCATTACTCTCTGGTACAGGTGAGCTATGAACCTGAGCATCCTTCACTCCGGAATGATTGCCTGGAGCATGATCAAGTTCATCTTCTGAACAGAGCTCTTCAGACTATCGAGAAGGAGATGCGTATATTAAGTTCAGCAGCGTGTCACCGCAACCACCCAGCTCAGTTGAAGGGCAAGTAATGCTGCCATCCTCATGGACCAACTGTTGTTGAAGCAACCTTTTCTTGAGTTTATCTTCAGGGGTGTTGTCCGACATGTTTCCTTCACGTATCTTGTGACAGCAACTTAGGCACAGCTTAAATGGGCATGTGGGGCAGCATCTCAGAAATTGGCTTGCAGAGAGCTTACAGTTATTGCTGCTTTCAAAATAAACATTCAATAAGATCCCTTGTTAAATTTGAAATTGAAACAAGATAGCAGTTGCAATAAATAGATACATGAAAAGGCAGCACAACCACAACAAGAGGCATAGATAAACAAAAGAAATGCGTGAACCATAAAGAAAAGCTGAGCTCTCCCTATGATGTTTCAATATAGATGCTTCAAAGCAAAAGCAAAAAAAAAAAAGAGAGAGTTAGAGGAAAGCAGAAAAGAAAGCAAAGATCACGGCTCAGGCACAGGTAAAATAATTGACAAAAATGGAACATTAATGGTACTAAGCTGGCGATAACCAATAACACGCGGATTAACTAATCTCCTAATGGTACTAAGCTGGTGATAACCAACAGCACGCATGATCAAAGAATATTTAACTGTTCACACACACAAGACTGATATATGTCATTCTCAACACAAGTATATAAAATAACACAAAGTGGAGGGAGAAAACTGATTATATTGAGATACATGTTACTAGCTTACATGTAACTGATAGCAACATAAGAGATTAGATCTTACCAGTAAAGTGACTCACTCTGGCCATTTTCAGCAACCTGGATTTGGACATCAGATATCTTTGTTCCTAAATAAGAGTAGACAATTAGATCATAATATAACAGCAGAGGTTTTGGTTGTGTGTGTGTGTGTGTGGGAGGGGGGGGGGGCACAAACGAACCTTGTATTTTAGCTTCTAATGCTAATTCATCAAGTTGTTCCTGGTAAAGTTTTACTGGTAAAAGCTTGTAAAATTGATGGTTGGGAATTTTTATGCCAAGTATCTTCCCTTCAACACTTGGTGAATCCTGGAGATCCAAGACATAAACACTAAAAAATAAATACAACAATAAAACAGCATTCTCAAATTGCTCATGGTGAAATTGAAAAGAAAGATCACCTTATGCATAGCACATTTTTTACAGTCGCAGAGACCACGGCAAACTGGACAGCGGGTCTTTATATCCTTCGTGGAAATCCTAGCATACCTATAATGTGCAAACAGTTAGGGCCACAATTTACTACACCAGAATTTACTACAACTACACAAATGAGCCTATCAAGGATTTGAGATCCAATTAAACATCACTTGACATGAAATCAGATGGTGCATGCAAACTCAACAAAACCTACTGAAGAAGCAATTTCCACAAGTTATCTCAAATCTAAGCTGAGTGATTATCTTGCAAATATCCACCAATAATATTTAAGCAATCAAGTAGCTTTATTGAGAATGATTAATTCGAAGAGTAAGCATGCAAATAAAGCAGCAGCAAACAAATCAAAGACTAACCATTTATTAATGCAGCTGTTGCAGAAGTTCTTCTCACAGTTCTTGCAATTGGCAGCGAGCTCTGCCTTCGTCAAACCGCAGCGGTGACATGTTCTTGGTACTGCCTTTGTTATACTCATCGCATGAGGAATAACCTGATGCCACAAAATCGTGAGTAATAAGCACAGGCTCAACACAGAACTAAACAACAAATACTAAACTATCAACCGTGAACAAGTCAACAATTGAGGATTAGCTCAGTGACCTTCACAGGACCAACAGGCAATGGCTCAGCATTCTTGGAATGATAGCACCGCCAAATAGGTGCAGGAATTTCTCCACCAGCCTTCGTTCTCACAGGCGACGACAGTGCTGCATCTGCTGGCCGCTTCTTGCCCTTGTTGGCTTTTGCGTAGTGATACTCACAGAAGATGACAGTTGGGAGAGCACGGCCCGAGCAGCGCCACTTCTTCCCATCGCTGCGGTGGCACCGGAGGTGGTCTGGCGGAGGATTAGTGCTCTTCCTGCCCTTCCTATTGTTCTTCTGCCTCAGGAGAGCAACAGCAAGGACCTCCCCATCTGCTGGCACCTTCTTGCCTTTGTTGGCTTTTGCGTAGTGATACTCACATAAGCTGGCAGTTGGGAGAGCACGGCCCGAGCAGCGCCACTTCTTCCCATCGCTGCGGTGGCACCGGAGGTGGTCTGGCAGAGGATCAATGCTCTTATGAGCAGCAAGATTGATGCTCATATTTTTTTGAGAACCTAAGGAAGGGGTGGGTTGCTCACCACTAACCGTAGCCACCGAAAAGGCAGGTGGCCATGGCATTTGCATAGGAAAAGCAGAGAGATGCTTATTGAACTCCACTTTCCCATCAGACGAAAGGTCTTCAGGTCAATAATGAAATGCAGATCGTGCTTGCTCCAGCACAAAAGCGCTATTCCATTGGTCACCTTACGAACTTTGTAGTACAAATGTCCACCAGGGGCATGCTCACCAAGCACTTGCTCCAACTGCATTTCCTTCTCCAGCCTCCACCCCTTCTCCAGTTTCCACACTCTCAAATGACTGTTGTTAGATATGCCAACTGACTCAACTGACACGAGGCAACACACACCATCCTCCATCTCTCCTATATCATAGTGTTTCCAATTGTTGTCGGCTGGGACGGGAAGGACGGAGAATTTCATATTCCTCGTGTTCAGAAAGGGCAACAGTGTGCCTGTGTATTTGCAAAATATGAGGTCACCGGCGTGCATCAACTCACCATGTTGAGGTCCTTCGATGTACTTCAGGATCTTCCAGTCGTGGTGAACTTTCCAACTCTTCCTAAGAGAGTCATACTCAACAGCACGAACCATCCGGTCACGGCGAATGCAACGGTTCTGTACGGTGACCACTCGGAACGACGACGCGTCGTCGGCATGGCCTCGCAGCAAGCACGCGGAGAAGTGATCCGGGAAGATGTCATCCTGCGGAAGATGCACTAAGATGCGTTCGCAGGACAAAGGGTTGTACACCACGAGGGATTCGTCACCTCTGGCGAGGAGGAGGCGACCGTTGTAGCAGTCGAGGAGGCGCCACTCTGGATGACTCTCAAGGCCGCGGAGGCTGAAGGCCTTGGCTGCGGCGCGCTGGAGGTCAAGGTCGCCGTCATCGTCGGGCTGGATTGAATCCGCCTTCTGGAACGAGGGGAGGCCTCCGAACTCCCGCGGGATGTAGAGGCCAAGGAAAGGCGAAGACTTGTGGCGCGCACGGTAACTGTCGAGGAACTTACGGTCCCGGTCGGCGATGACGCCGAACCAGCGCTTCGAGGCGGCAGCGGCGTGCACGAGGGCGGCCGGCGTCGGGATGCGGAGCATGACCTCGGTGAGGACCTCGTCGGGGAGGTCATCGATGGTGGTGGTGCTGCTGCTCATGAGCTCCGACAGCCGCACCGCCATCGTGGAGAGGCGCTCGCGGCGGGTGGCGGCCCCCGGACGCGGAGGAGATGGCTGGGAATCAGCGGGAGCCTGACCCCCCGCCGTCCTGCTCCCTTCTCTGAATGTGAGAAAGGGAACCTCCAGGTCGCAGTCCACAGCGGCCGGCGGCGGGAGCGAGGCCCGGCGCGCAGGGAGGTGAGCTGGGGCGGCGGTGCGAAGCGGCGGATGCGGTGGTCGACCGCCCGCCTGCAGCTGCGGCGCCGGCCCGCCTGCAGCTGCGGCGCCGGCCCGCCCCTTCCTCCGCCGGCGGCAGGCGGCAAGAACGCTGCCTCACCGCACCGCCCGCTGGCCTTCCACCTTCGCCTCGCCTCAACCCGCCCTTCGCGAAACAACCGCCGTGAAGCCCGCGCTCCGACCAGGCCCGCCGGCGGATCTTCCGCCGAGGATTTGGGTTCCACGGGAGACAGCAACCCCTGGGGACCGAAACCCCCCACCACTCCGGGGACGGCGCTCCGTCGGCGGGCCGGCGGCGTTGTGGGCGGCGGCTGCGGTAAGCTTTTTTCTTTCCCCTCTCCTTTTTTCGAATTTGGCTGCTGGCTGTGGCGGATTCGAATTCATCAGATCCTCTGACGTCAACTTCTTGACAGTCTATACAGTCAGCGCATCTCCATCGTCCGTGGCGATCAGGGGCGGATCCAGGTCCAGCCCATGCAATCCCTTTAAGCCAGCAGTTGTGTGTCCTACACTGTTTAAGAGAAAAAGGCCCATTAGACCAGTATCAGTTTATAAAACCAGTTTATAAAATCACACACATTTAACCATTAATTAAGTGTGTTAAATAAAATCAATTTATAAAACTACGTACAGAACCCCGAGTTAATTCGCAAGACCTATCTGATGAGACCTTTGACCGTATGATTAGAGGATGATTATTGTAGCATTACTACAGTAAATTATAGGTTAATTAGACTTGTTAGATTCATCGCGCAAAGTTACACTCATTCTTAAAAAGTTTCGCAAATAGACTTTATTTAATACTTCCGATAAGATTCCCTGGAAAAAAAATCGGGGGAAAAAGAAACACGGCCACGTAAGATTGTTGGTCATATGTGTCGGGTAATTGCAAACAAAATGTAGAACGCGATAGTACGAATATGCATGCCATTTCAAAAGTTAAAAAAAAGTCCCAGAGAGCAGCCTCGGTTTAAAATGTCCTCCGATCCCTGTATTCTCTGACGTAGCTCTTCTGCGTTTTCCAATATATTCCTACCAAGACCGTGTATTTTCTTGTTCTTGTGTTTCCGGGAGGCTACATATGGAACGCAAGAGTGAGTCCAGAAAGATTTCACTAGCTGGTCAGCGCAATTCCACGTGTCCATCTCTAAACACAGTCCTCAATCTATCGACCTGACCGGCAGGGTGAGAGATGTAAAAGAATCCCCTTTATGGGAACACTAGCTCAGATTCGCGCATCAAAGATGGGAGACACGATTACGTTAAAAAAAATGAACACATAATTTTGAGCTCTTTTTTCCATTAAAAAAACTTGCAGACAAAAGTGCACATTTGCATACTGTTGATATGAACACATTTTGAGCTATCCGTCTGTTGATGGAAGACGCTGCTGAGCTGCATCATTGCTGGAATTCTGATGTGACCTACTACACGTTTTTTGGCAGTTTCTGCTTGAGGCTTCCGTCCCATTGAGATGATTTAGGCGATGGTTGTTGCTTGGAGTGAGATGATTTAGGCGATGGTTGTTGCTTGGAGGATGGCAGTTTGCGTCTGTTTGTGACTTCGTGGACTTCCATGTGTTGTATGACGAGGAAGACGGTTTGTTGAGCTGCAATGCTGATTGATTCAGATATCATACGCGCAGTTGCTGCCCAACGATACCCATTTCATCAACTCACCCTTCAATCGCAGAACAGATCCACAGTTCAGCTCCTATAACACGAAGCAGAGCTATGAATTTTCTTGAACACGGGATGGAATCGGGAAAAAAAAATCCACTCGCAATTTGACATGTTCGTCTCTGAATTTAGCCATCAAGCACTCGACCTTAAAAAAAAAGGTCCATGCCAGATATGAATGAAAATTCAGAAGCAGAAATGCAGCAACATGGTCGCTGTTCTGTATAGCACGTACTGATTTTGTCAACCAAGGGCAGCACATTTGAATATTCGCTACGATCCCGTTCTAAGCTATAAACACACTATATTCACAATAGAAATCCCAACTTTGTCATCAGTTGCTAGAATTAACCAATTGTAGGCAGGATAACACATGTTGCCACGCCATTATGTGGATCAAGAAAGAACTCAAGCTATGGACAATTACTACGATCTATTCCCCAATCAATCAATTCGGCGCGGCGCCATCTACCACCTTGCGTGTAAGACCAAGCGAACAAACCCGTTCACAATCTCTGCTTCTCGCCTCCGGTCGGCCTCCCCGACGACGACGCGACCCTCTTCACGAAATCGGCGAAGAAATCGGCGTAATTCGGGCCGGTCTGCAGCCGCACGAGGTTCGTCCGGTACGGGATCAGGATCGTCTTGAGCCCTGCACACGCATCACCGCACCAATCAATCTAACCCTCCGTAAAAAAAAAAAGACACTCTAGCATTTAAAATTTGTAAAAAAAACAAATCATTCTACTATATTTAGAGTACATGCGCATGCAACAACTGATTAGTGCGAGATATGGCTAATAATTAGGGGCAGGTCATTTTACTCTCTCCTTAGAATGTCTTTTTTTTTATTTTATTTTGGGACGGAGGGAGTAGGTTTCACACGGCACGTAGGGCAGCACGAGAATTGGCAAGGGGAGATTTGCTTACCGAAGATGCACATGGCGCGGTAGATGGCGGCGGCGGCGATGCCGTCGCGCGCGGGGGTCTGGCGGCTGCCCTCGAGGCAGCGGAGGAAGGTGAGGTCGGCGCGGAGGAGCTGGGCCTGGTCGTGGGTATCGTAGGCCATGTCGTGGCAGTAGCAGCAGAAGTCGAGGTGGTCGATGGGGCGGCGATCCCAGAGCACGGAGCCGGCCTCCTTGCCGCTGGACCAGTTGGGCCCGCAGTAGTGGCCGTAGCGCGGGAAGAGCTTGGAGAGCCACGCCCGCGCGCCGCCGTGCCACGGCAGCTGCGCCACGTACGGCCGGAACAGCGGCACCGCGCAGCCCACCAGCTGCCGCGCCTCCGCCTCCGCCTCGGCCGCGGCCTTCGCTGACCTCCGCGCCGCCGCGGCGGATGCGGATGGGTCCGGCTGTTTATTCGGAGCCCGCTGCTCGCGCCAGGGGATGAGGGAGGAGAGGAAGGCGACGAGCGGGTTGGCCGCGCCAGTCCGCTCGGGGGACGCCGACGCGGTGACGGGGGTTGCCGTGGTGGGGGTCGGGGTGGGGAGGCGGCGGAGGAGGACGACCGCGGGGTTGAGCCGGAGCGCCGGCTTGGAGGACGCCGGCGGCGGCGCGGAAGGTGATGGGGAGGAGGAGGAGGACGAGGCGACCTCCATTGCCGCCGCCGCCGCCGATGCCGACGCGGCGGCGCGCGAGGCGGTGGGGATCCCACCCGCTGGTTCCGCGGCGCTTTGGCTGGTTCGTTCGGGCGGCGGTGGCGTGTGGATGTGCGGGTTTGTAATTTTCCCTCGGGCGGCCGGGGTTGGGGGTGGGGCCGCGGCCACGGTCGCCGGGGGGTTATTTGAGGTGGGGATTGGCTGGCGCGGCCGGGGGCTTCGCCGGATTTGGGTGGCGAAGGATCTGGACTCGGGCCTCTGGGGGAGGCTATATGCGTGCGCTGGTTTTGTTCCCGTGTCGGGTACTCACTCGGGTCGGGTGGTGTGGGCAACGTGACGCCGCGACGCGTGGTGGAGTGATGACTCGCCTCGGCCGACACGCGGGGTCCGGGGTTTTCTGGAGGCGGCGAGGAGTTCGCCGCGGCGGCGGCGGCCGGCGTCGTAGCCGGAGAATGGGGAGCGGCTGGCGAGGGCAGCAAGGGAGGCTGGTGTTGATAGAGAGGGGGTGACTGCTGATGAGAGCATACGGGAGAGAACCTTGAAGAGAAGTTTCGTACAATAGATAGATTCAGCATTACCGAGTAGTATATCCTGAAGATTTATGGAGGTTAAAATCCGTGGAAGTAGTTTGCGCAGTGACACTGTGTCAAGATAATGATCAGCAGGGGACAGAGGAGTCAAGACAATCCGTGTATATGTTGTACACAGTAAAAGAATATATTTTGTGCTGTTGGAACCAAGATGAACGATCGGCTAATTTCCTTTGGCGTCGCTCTACACAACAGGCTCATCTTGAAATCTGACCAAAAATTGACCACCAGGGTGGCTTCTAAGAGAGCGCAAAACAATGACTGCACTTCAAAAACTTTTTTCGGGGCGTGTACTGAAGATTCAGCTCATTTGTTCGACTCGATAAGCTCCCGATATTCCTTCTTCTTCTTCACACCAGAGATAGTCCTGCATGTTCCAAGACAACAAAAGATTAGACAAGTGTATCTACGACATCATAATGTAGAACTGGAGCCATACAAGTTCCACAGCACTGAAATAGTGTCACAGAAGACATTAGAGAGTTCCATTGCATGCTTCTGACAAATTAAACTTTCTGTTTGAGAACTAATCCAATATGTACCCAATATGTGCCTTTGGTTTGCAAATTTAATTCAGCATTCTTTGTAAAAAGAAATATGTATGATCCACCATTTCCACATATAGGCATAAACATATATTATTACAAGAGACCTAAACAAACTAATCTAAGTAAAGATAACAAACCTGATCATTTCTTTATTCTTAAAGAATTGAACACAAGGTGTTCCCATGATGCCTGCAGCTTCTGCTATTTCAGGATCCTCTTCAATGTCGATTTCAACAAGATGAACGTATTTACCATACTCATCTATGACCTGCAAGATAAATTATTTTTAGCAAGTAACAAAACAAGCAACCCAAACTAAGACATGCACAGCTCAAAAAACGAGAACTTCTGCATGCCAATAGCAGCACATGTCTGGTACTTGCAGTAGCCCATGTCAAGCTAATGTTGATTTCTACTTTTAACACCCAAGTTGTAGGTTCCCAATTGCCATTGAAGAAAGAGAGTTTTCCTTAAGTTGATTGGTAGGTCGTATTGAAAATAATATAAGATCTAAAAATAAACCCATGATATCTTGTTTGGCCTAGCCATTCTTTAAGGTTTATGTACTTTGTTTCTAAATCAGAGATGCCTTTAGCGGATCCAAATCGTGGGAAACTAGATTGCCTCTTAAATGCCAAATTGTCATGAGAAACAAGAGGATTGAGTATATATTTATTATAATTAATCAATTAAACAGAGCAGTTTATCAAGGGTGCTCATTTTTACTTATTCAGAATGAGATGATGTTCAAAATTGAATTTAAACTTTCTGGAACTAACCTTGCCCAAAATTGGTTTTAAGGTTCTGCAAGGACCACATGTGGGAGAAGTGTATAGAACACAAATCAGCCGTGGACTCTCATGGTATAATTTGCGTAGTGCATACTGCAAAATAAGCAAGATCGGTGTCAATTATCAAATCAATATTTTCATCATATGGCCCAATCTATGCATATATACCTGTCCCTTATGTTTTGTGTGAGAAATGTCAAAGCCCATTTCAACATCTTTGGCAGTAATATCCTTCTTTGTTTCTTCTTGAACAGGCTGCAGTTCAATTAAAAAAAATTAGGAGAACATGACAATGCCGATATGTGGTTACTAGGAAATTAGAAATATAAAGAAAAAATAACAAACAAAATTACATGTCTGCATCTGCTTATGGTACCGTAAGCCCAGTGAACTAAAGATTGTACAGCCATGCTATATGGTAATAATGTATACGAAAAAACAAAGTTGGTCCCTGGACCAGTTGTCATAACGAAACAGGTACTATGAGAAGAAAACAAAGGTACCTGATGAAATTCAATAAGAAGGTCATTGGCGACTAAGTATCTTTCAACTGACAAAGCAGCTACGCATCCAGACCCAGCTGCAGTAATAGCTTGCCTCCATTCATGATCCTGCAGGTGCAGGTACACACTAGATAAGTATAAAAAAACAAAATGGCCATGGAAATATCTCAAGTTTGCTAATGTAAATCTTGCACAACATAGACAAATTTATAGAGGGATTTTCCATGTACTAAGCAGCAGAACTTTCCTTCTTAAACCATTAAGAAATTAGATTTAACATGAAATGACAAAAACATGGCATGCTGGAGACAATGGTGCGTGTTAACTGCAACAGGATTTAATCCAAACTTCAGAAAATAAGATACATAGCAAACCATGTAGAAGTTCCATAAACAATGTGAAATTGTGAAGGATGGAGTTACCTGAACATCACCAGCAGCAAATACACCATCCACTGAAGTTTTGGCTGAACCTTCTTTAACTAAAATATAGCCAGCACTATCAAGTTCAATTTGGCCTTGCAAAAGCTGACTGTTTGGAGTATGTCCTATGCCATAAAATAGACCTTTCACCTCAAGAACTGATTCCTCTCCTGTATCGATTCTCTTCAGCTGAACACCAGACATCTGCCCTTTGTTATTGCTAACAACATCCATGGCTTCGGTATTGAAATGTACTGTTATGTTGGGGTTGTTGAGTACTCTGAAACATTCGCCATAATCAACCTGTTAACCAAACATCCAGGGGATTGAAAATTTACCTCATTAATATTTCATGTGACTGAAGACGAGCTAACGTCCTTCGAAGAACATAATAACTTCATCTACAGATAACACAATGCTATGATTTTTAGTATTTAATTAACTTCATCTACAAACTTAGTTGAGATATTGATTACTTCTCATTAGACATCATATAAATGTTACGGGCTAAAATACAACATTTTACAGTGTCACACATTTACAGTGTCACACATATAACCAACATTAGAAAGCAATAGCCAAGGCCCAGAATAGTACTGTACCATCATAATTCATAAGGTAAACATGAGTTACCAAGACATAGTATAGATAAGAAGAGAAAATCAATCCATTATCACTCCTATAATAGTTAATAATTAACCAGTGCTAACAGCTAAAGCCCGAAATAAGTGAAATACCGGCAATCCATTGGTAGTATGTTGATGTGAACAGAATAGAGAATTCCTAGATAAGAGACTCGAAATTATTTTACCTGTCCTGCATAGCTCTGGATGCCCGTAGCTGATTCTTTCTAACAAGTAAATGAACATGGCGAGCATATTTTGTCAAATATATTGCTTCCTCCGTAGCTACGTCACCGCCTCCAACAACTGCAAGAACTTGACCCTTGAATAGTGGTGATGCCCCATCGCATATTGCACATGCACTGATACCTCTACTCCAAAATTCATCTTCACGAGGCAACCGGAGGCGCTTAGCGGTAGCTCCAGTTGCAATGATTACACTATGACATTTCACCTATATATATCACTGAGATGAGTGTGGAGAAAAGAAATGTATAAAATAGATCATGTTGCATGTGTTATACCACGTGATTGCAATAGCGAAATTGGGTATAATAGTACAAAAGGTGACAGATATCAGAAAGCCTAAAGAGGCAACCCAGAAGCGTAAATGATGAAACTAAACGATAGTGAAGGACCTAATTAAGTAAACCATATAAACACTGCATTGGTCCAGAGCTCAAAAGTACACTCCTGTGTGGGCTTGTATCCTTACATTTTTTTTGTTTAAAAATCTCCTTTGTTTCTTTCTTATAATGGACTCTAGTAGTTGTTAATGAATAAATAATATACTATTATAAAGTTATTAAGTATTAACCATTGAACAGCCAACAAAATACACATACACCATGAGCTTAAGACAACACAAGTTCAAAATCTAAAATGGATTAATAGGAATGAGAGGAAAAGCACAGAAGTAGGTACCTCGCGGTCGCTGCTACGGATAACAAATGGGCTGCTCTTTACATTCACAAATTCAACATCCTCTTGGTAAAGCTCTGCACCCCAGCGTTCCGCTTGATTCCGCATTCTAGATTAATGAATGCCCCCCATGGTGACATAAGAACATGAACATGACACAGTCAAATCTATTCAAACAGGAACAGCAAGGAACACTCTTACCTGTCCATCAGATCAGGTCCGGTTATACCTTCTGGGAAACCAGGGAAATTCTCCACCTCGGTCGTGGTCATCAGCTGCCCACCAGGGACACCACCCACCTGTAAACCTTCGAACACGACGGGCTTCAGGTTCGCCCGGGCAGCATAGATTGCAGCTGTGTACCCGGCCGGGCCGGAACCGATGATCACCAGGTTCTCCACTCCCTTGCTAGAATCTGCAACGGCCAACAAGTCAACAACCATCCAATCAATCACGCTTCGCTTTTAGCTCCGCTGCTTAGCAGCCCCCAATCTTACTCCGACGGCTCGCAGATCAAATGCGGCTAAGCGAGCATCCGAACGAGCAACTCGCGGCCGAGAACAATCCAATCGGAAATCCGAGGAGGCGAGAGCAAGACGGGAGGCGGACCTGAGGGAGGCGATGCCGCGGGGGTCTCCTCATCGACCGCGCCAGCGGCGGGGGCGGCGGCGGCGTGCAGCGCCTTGGACGCGCGGGCGGTGGGCAGAGGCCGGCAGGAGGACGGGAGCGCGACCCGGCGGTGGCGGGAGGAGGGCGGGGCGGTCGAGAGGGCGGCGGCCACGGCGACGCGCGTGACCGCCATCGCGAGCGGCGAGGGGGGAGGGTGAGGCGGCCGCTGGCTGCTGCGCTGGTGGCGGAGGGGTGTGGAGTGTATGAATGGATGGATAGGGGGGGTTTGGGTTGGGTGGGTGGGGGAGGGCGCCGCGCAGGAGCCAAACGGGAGAGATCGGGTAGTTTGCTCGCGGCAGCGGCGAGGCTCGAGAGCCGGCGGCCTCTGGTTGGTTGGTTCATCGCATCCTCTCTGCCGGTCTACCCCACCTCGCCATCGTGACATTGTCGTTTCCGGCAGTGAGCTCTCGTCAGCAAATGATGAAACATGGCAACAGATACAGGAGTAGGCTACGCGACAATGGGCCTGTTTGGAACTGTTAGCTTTATAATTACCACACCGGGTACAGGAGTAGGGCCTTTCCAAATTTGGTGTATGGAGTTTGGGGTCTCTTCGTAATCATTGCGTCACTGTAGCCTTTCGTTTGTATGTGCGGAAAATTGTCCAAAAATTGTAATTAGGCTCAAAATGTTCGTCTCGCAGAGTACAACAAAACTGTGTAATTAGTTTTTGATTTCATCTACATTTAGTACTCCATGCATGTTATGATATTTTGATGTGATGGAGAATCTTCTTTTTTGCATAGTAAATTTGGGAGTTGCTTTTTGAACTCAACAAGGCCTAGGTGAGAATGGATTTGTGCGTAACTAATCCTCTTTGATCGCCTGTATCAAATTGTGTAGTATTTCTTAATTTATTTTGACGTACTGTGAAAGCAGTAAAAGGTTCTCCGAAAATGAGTAAAACTGCTTGATGATGAAGGTTGTTAGGGTAGAGCTGCAAAATGTGAAATAAAATAGTCCCAAACATACCGTATTTTTGTCTATATGCATGGAGTTTTTGATAGTGTTGTTCCGCTCTTGTTTGTATGTGGTCCATGCTAGTTTGTTTTGAAAGTTTTTTTTGATATGTTAGTTGTCTAGAAACTCCTGTTATCGGTGTTAAAAATCCGAACAATTGATTATTTTGGATTTTTATGGGGAGGTTGTATGTATCAAGGGTGTGTTTGGTTCGTGACCACAACCTAGCCACAAGTTAGACGTGCCATAGTTTCTTTGACACGTGTTTGGATCATGCCACAACTATAACGTGCCAAACTTTATTAGCCATGTGTCCGTCATAGAGTCATTTTTTTTTGCCAAACTTTACCGAATGTGTGGCTCCATATTTGTTAGCCACACTTTTTGTGGCAGCCACACTTTACCTAAGGTTAGTTATGGCAATGTGTGGTCATCAACTAAACACGCCCCAAATATGAAGTGGCATGTATGATGCAAGTTCATGATAACTTGTTTGATTGTTAATAAACAAGCGTCTTACCTTTGGTCGTGTTCACATCTTTTAAAGTCATTATAAACTATAATAGCTTAGGAAGCTAGCTTATAGCTTTTTATAAGCTAAGTGATTCAATGGTTTAAGTAAGGTTATTTAGGTCGATTAGAAAAACTTCTAACAACTTTGAATTAACTTTTGTTGTGACCATCAAAGGTAATATCAGAATCGTCACATGCACCGCTAGTTCAACTATGATGCGTCCTTATGTTTGACCACGGTGATCAATGTCTAGTTTTGGGTGGTCAAATCATGTTCTCCTCATTCTCCAATCTCACTTTCGTGGTAGTCAACTGGAGAAGGATTTCCTCCTCCAGATGGTAATTAGTTCTACAACTGTTTTAAGACCAAGTCGCTCAACTTATTCACTGACACCGCTATATAGACTGTCTGGTCATTCACTGCTTCATTGAGAATTTCTAGCCATACTCATATTCAAATATCCGGTCATTCACCGCTTCATTGAGAATTTCTAGCCATACTCATATTCGAAGCATCTGATCTTAAATATTCTTATTCTTATGTACCATGTGGGTAACAAGCTGTTCTTTAAGAACCATATTACTCTAGTTTTTATCTTATTAGATTTTTTTCGGCGATCTTCTAGGCAATTACGTAGGTGGTCATGCGAGTTAAAGAGAGATGGATAAGTCGGACCAGAAAAATAACAAAGAAAATAAGATATTACGACCATATTGTCAAAAAAGTGTCAAGTGGAGCTAAAGTATATCATAGACCTGTAGCACTACGTTGTCAATTAAGTTTAGTAGATTTGTTTCACAAATTAATTAATTTTATAATTAATTTATATTTAATACTCTTAATTAGGATCCGCATATTATATATATACTAAACTTCAAACATGTGTTAGAAATTGTAACGGCAGCAATCTAGCAAATTGGAACCGGGACAGCGGGACCCCACTCCCCCCTAGATAGCCCAAGCCAACCTAGAGCCCTTCTCTTCTCCCCACCCCCGAAGAAGCCAGGGAGAAGGAAACGGCAAATCCTCCGCCGCCCTCCCCCGCCTGGCCTGGCCGCCTCCCCCAGCTCGCTGCACCGCCTTCCCTCGCGAGTCCTAATACCGACGCCGCGCCCGTCGCCCGATTGGGATGAACCGTCCTGGTCCGGCTCTGCCCCGCCCGCCGTTTGCGCGTTCCCCTCCTGCTCGGATCCTGCGAAGGTTTTCTCGACCTCCACGGCGGCGGTGCTCCTGTTGGCGCCGGCCGCGATTCGATTCAATTCGCCGCTGGATCCTCCCGTATCTAAGTAGCAGTATGTTCTAGGGTTCCGCGCGTCTCGATCTGTAGCTGGAAAAAGCAGAAGTATCATATTTTCTATTTTTAGCTATTTTCAGTTTTTTTCTCTTCTTGTTCTGGGGCCTGCTCCCGGGTTCTTGATTTGTTAATGTCAAGTGAGAAAGAAACCGACCATACTCAGCATTGTTCCTGCGCGCATCCTGTTAATTCAATAATAGTTCTTCATTCTGACACCTCGAGTAAGAGAAAAGGAAAGATAATTGTGGAGGTAGTAAAGGGGGGGGGGGGGGGAAAGAACAATAAATGCATTTAGGAAAGGTAGCGAGTGAGGAGAATAGTAATTCTCTGAGATTGTGTGTTAGGAGGGTTTGTGTGGGTTGAATTGTGGAATGGCGAAGGTGAAGAACAATAATGGCTATCTTGGTGTCACCGAGCCGATCTCGCTGAGTGGACCGACTGAGAAGGATCTTGCGCAGACAGCTGAGGTCGAAAAGGTTGGGGATTTGTATATCAGATAAGCCAAAAACCCTTCCACATTTTGTTTTATTTTCCTTAGATTCATGTCATTTCTTTTGACGGCACTGTTTTGTCCGTGTTGATCAGTACCTTTCAGACGCAGGCCTGTATGAAAGCCAAGCGGAGGCTGTTTCGCGAGAAGAGGTTTTAGGCAAGCTGGACCAGGTTGAACCATTTCCATGGATGTCCTTCTATTTTGGATTATTATTTCCCTAGGCCTGTACTGATTTGATGATGTTGAATGTTGTGGTAGACTGTCAAAGCTTGGATCAAGAAGGCTACCAGGATCAGTGGGTACGGAGAGCAATTTGTGCATGAAGCAAACGCAAAAATCTTTACATTTGGTTCATACCGTCTTGGGGTAATACACCTTACTGTTTCTTCTTGTTTGTGTCTGTTTTTTTTTTAAAATCATGAATTGCTATTGTGCACTTATGAGATTAATTTCATTTTTTTTCTAGATTACTATATAGCTACATTTATGCAGCCTCCCAGTAATTCATTGATAATAGGTGTATGAATTTTCTATTCCATTTTTTCCTATGTAGTACCTTATAGTTTCGGTTAGGTACAAACCTTCTTGCATATATGATATTGTGTATCTCAGTCGCTTGAAATACATGCTCTAAATTTCTTGTTTAATCTTTTATTGTACAGGTACATGGTCCTGGTGCAGACATTGATACGCTATGTGTTGGTCCAAGACATGCAACTCGAAATGTAAGAGGGCCTACTTTTAAAATCCAAAAGATACTGCATCAATATGATCCTGAATGAACCTTCTAGTTTTTTTTCCCCAACAGGAGTACTTCTTCAGGTGGCTTCACGAAATGCTATCTGAGATGCCAGAAGTTTCGGAGTTACATCCAGTACCAGATGCTCATGTGCCTGTTCTGGGATTCAAAATTAATGGGGTCTCTATTGACCTTCTGTATGCTAACCTTGCTCACACAGTGATTCCTGAGGTAAGTTTGTCTTACAGCATTGCTGTTTGAGCAAACTTTATATATTGCATGCCATATCCATCTTGTACTAGTTTTAACAAATGAGTAAATAGTTATGCATTTCGAGGAATAAAAGTGTTTTTGGCTGCAACTTAACATTTAATGTATTTTTTTGGCATGTGATATATCTTGTTAACCATTATGCCTTTGGTTTTGTTGGCAAGTGAATTCTTCCATTATTTATGACATTTGATATGCTCTTAATTATTTTGTGCTATTTGATTTCAGGACCTAGATCTTTCCCAGGACTCAATACTGCATAATGTTGATGAACAGACTGTTCGTAGTCTAAATGGGTGTCGGGTTACCGATCAAATTTTAAAATTGGTTCCAAACATTCCGGTTTGTGTCCTTACAATACCTATCTTGAAGTATATGTTCATAGCTTTTTCTTGTCGGACTACTTATATTTGTTTCTTAATCCAGAGTTTTCGCACAACCTTAAGATTCATAAGATACTGGGGAAAGCGCCGTGGGGTTTACTCAAATGTATGATTCACATAAGTTTTTTTTTTGGTTTCAGGAGTATGCTTTACAGTATTGACATGTTTATTTTATGGTGTCACTTATGAATTATGTACATTTTGTAACAAAGGCTTTGTTACCCTGTCCAGGTTATGGGATTTCTGGGTGGTATAAACTGGGCAATTCTAGTTGGTCGTATCTGTCAACTGTACCCAAATGCATCACCTAGCATGTTGATATCTCGTTTTTTCCGAGTCTACAGCAAGTGGAAGTGGCCTAATCCTGTTATGCTTTGCCATATTGAGGAGGGTCCTCTTGGTCTCCCTGTGTGGGATCCAAGAAGAAATTTCAGAGACAGGGGCCATCAAATGCCTATTATTACACCTGCTTACCCTTGCATGAATTCCAGCTATAATGTATCTGTTAGTACTAGGTTTGTGATGATCCAAGAATTCACACGAGCGTTTGAGATTTGCCAGGTACATTCTTTCAGTTCCCTTTTGGTTTGTTTTTATTTCGATCCTGAAACATGAATGGAACAAATAGCTGGAAGATTATTGTATAATAACTGAGTTTTTTTTATAATTATATGAACTTATTACTTATAGACATGTGGCATGTTTATCTTAAATTTCTATTTATATAGTTGATAGTTCATGAACTGTATCTCTTAAAATAACATTGATCCTGGTTTAGCATGTGCAAATGTTAGTGAAATAACTCTTCAGTGTAAACTCAGGGCAAACATTAGGTTGAACGATAGACAGTTGTGTAGGATACCCTTTTTAAAATCGTGATTTGATCTGGTGCATATTGCTCATATTGCAAAGTTGCTTAACTTTATTATAAATTCCATTTGCTAACTTTATTTTGCCAGACAGTAACCCAATATGCAACACTTCTGTAGTAGTTGTCAACTCCAAGTGTGCATGGCATGTTCTCTTCATCATCCATATCTTCAGTACTATACAGTTTAGATACCTTAATCTTGGTGGTTGGCTGATTTTATCACTTATTACCTAGACCAGCTTGTTTGGCTCATTATGATATCTCATTAATGTTAGGAACTATTTTTGCCCCTCAGGTAATTGGCCATGGAAGCTTGTTTCTTATATGTATACGGCCAGTGTTTCATAGAGTACTGGGTAGAAAGTTGTCATCTAACTGTACTGACTAATTGGTCTGCGTTGTACTCTGCCTCCAATTTACTTTGAAACTAATTGTAGGCCATTGATGAAGGAAAAGCGGACTGGGATGCATTGTTCGAGCCATATCCATTTTTTGAATCATATAAAAATTATCTAGAAGTTAATATCACAGCAAAAAATGAAGATGACCTCAGGAATTGGAAAGGCTGGGTGGAATCTCGCCTTCGCACTCTTGTATTAAAGGTAAATAATAGATACATTTCAATCTTTTCAAGAATGTGCACCGTCTCCTAATGTAGCACCTTTTGCTGCTGATACAGATTGAACGTTATTCACATGAGATGATCCTTGCACATCCGTATCCCAGAGATTTCTCAGACAAATCAAGGCCACTACACTGCTTTTACTTCATGGGTCTTTGGAGAAAACAAACAGTCCAAGCTCAAGAAGCTGAGCAATTCGACATCAGGGGAATCGTAAATGAGTTTAAGAACAATATTTGTGCATATCAGCAATGGAAAGAAGGAATGGACATTGAGGTGTCTCATGTAAAAAGAAGAGAAATCCCTTTGTTTGTGTTTCCTAGTGGAGTGCGTCCTCGTCCTTCTAGAACAGCACACAAGAACCCTCGTACAGTTCCAACACGCGATGTTTCAGCTGGTCATGTAGAAAATTTATTGGGCACTGTCAGTTGTAGTGATGCTCAACCTGTACCATATAAAGGCAGCTATACGAAACAACCTGAACCAGATTATTCTGGCTTCTCTCAGTTGCCAGGAAGTACTTCTGTGTTGCCCTCTAGTTTACCCAATAAAGAAGCTTTGAATGGCCATGCTAATTTTCGTGCAGAATCTGTGGTGCGTGAACATCCAGAACACTCTCAGGAGAATACCTTTGCTCCTGTGCAGAATGATGTATGCCATGCAGTCAAGCAACACAATAGTTTGCCGCCTAATTCAAACAATGGTTGTCAATCATATGGGTTTGGTTCCTCTCTTAACAGCTCACAAAGAGAATGTGCAGAACTGCAGACAGTGCTGCAAACAACTTGCAGAGTTTGTCACCTGCTACAGCCGCACCTGATGAACTTGATGAGCTGACATCCTATCATCAAGTTAAAGCTAACGAGAAAGATGTAAATGCTGAGCAGAGGCCGTTTTTGGAGGGCTGTTCTGAAGGTAACCTGGAACAAACATGCTCTCTGAGGCCCCAAGCTTCTAATGATCTGAAGCGCAAAGCCAATGAGGAGCTTGAGGTATTATCTTTTCTCTTACATGAATATTTTTTTTAACTGTAGATTTTCAGAATTGTTTAGGATGCTATTGTGACCTTGGCAACTGATACCTGATTTTTCTCCACCCTTATGATCTTGCATTTTTTTGTCTAGTTGTTTTAGTTTAGGACGCCCAAATCTGTAAAATAACATCAATCGATAAAATTTAAACACAACATTTACCTTGTTTTATTTTTCAGTTACATGCTATGCGCCTGCATACGCTGTTAGAGCCTTAAAGAACTTTGTGTGTCGGTGCACAATTGCAGCAGATTCTTTGTGTGTGTGTTTAAGACTAGATCAACCTAGGAGAAACTAGATGGATTTATTGCCTCTAGCTAGTCTTTACTACCGTTCTCTTCTATGCCGAAGCTGCTGCTCCTTAGTGCCTAAACACCCCATTGCTCTTCTGCCACTGAGCACTTGAGCCACCCACAATCACGCAGTCATTTGCTTCACTTGTCATCTCATCTTAGATGGATGGAAGATGGGAAATCTGAGTAGCATGAGACGAGGCAGCCTCAGTAATGCAGTGAATCAGGAAGAATGGTTGCCTGTTTTCGTGCTGCCCTGTTTCCTTGCTTCACTATATACAATACCACCAATCCCTGCCCTATCTGCCGATCATTTCGCTGATCTGGTCTCTTTTCTTCTGCATCCTACAGTAACCATCTCTCCCCATCTCTTCCGACTTGGTAGTCTAGCATCCAACAGGAAAAGCAAGCCCAATTTTACTCTGGGAATGAGATGTGAATATGTGATGAGCAGGGAGTGTAGAGGGTTAATCACATGGCCCCATGACCTAAATTAACAAATGCTATGTTAATATATAGCGCACCACCTTAGGAACTTGCAATACTTGACAGCTTTGTGGACCAAGTGTCTAGTTTACTATTTCATGGACCCAAATCAACCCACATCGGAAGTTCACGAAATTGATGCAATTAAGTCTATTCTCTAAATCATACATTTTCATTTTACATTATCTATTATTTCCTTTGCGTTTTCTTCTAAATTGTGTTTTTGTCATTTTGTTTTGGTGCAACAAAAGCCACTTGAGCTTGCTGCTCCATCAGTTGGAGCTGCTCCTGCATCGACGTCAACTGCCCCAAGAAGACCACTTAGGTACTTAGTGCACTATCTACATTATTTTTTGTCTTGTCTGCATGAGCATTTTCTCTAAAGAATTCTCAGATTTTGTCAAGTGTGATATCACATGCTGAAATGAAAATTCCTTGATAATTTCTTTTGAAGATTGAGGTTGACGACTTTGACGAAACCAAAGCCAGCTGAAGGAAGTTCCTGAATCGAAACGCCGGCCAGGAGCCAACTTATGGGGAAAAATTGTTTTACCTTATTTTGAAGCAAGGTTCGGCGAAGTGCACCATACTATTCACGTTGTGGAAGAAAAAAAACGGATGCCACCCGGCGTAAATCAGTGCACCTGGAATAATTTGTGTATAGTCCTTTAGTTGAGTTGTAGTATAGATGTACTCAGAGGCTCGAGGCGATACCTTTGCTATCCTTGTGACGCAATGGAACTGGCAAATGATGTGAAACAGCAATGGATATCATCTCTGTACGTTCTGTTTCTCAGCTAATTCGAAGTACATATAAAACTTATCATGTGTGGTGCTTATTTGCTTGCCCGTCCTCTTGTTCATGGCTTCATGTGACAAATGTAAAATTCACTCCTTGATATCCTTGATCGAATACGGCCATTCTTAACCTAAATAATAATAATTGCGCTTGCAACGCAAAAGCCAAACTTTTTCATCAATAAAGTAATTAAACCAAAATAATGGAGGAAGCTTATAAACCCATGAAAAACCCAACCAAAATCTCCAAAGGCCAATATCCAATTCAACGGCTACATCACCCCATTGCATCCAGCAGCCCCCAAATTTAATCGTACAGTCCACGCCTTCCGAAAAAGCCGCGACTCCTCCGGATGCGACGAGCACCCGAAGCGCCGACCCGCCCGTTGCTCGATCACTCCACCCAATTCCCAACCCCCCAGCTGCTGCCCGAGCACCCGAGCAGGCGCCCATGCCGATCCCAAACCCAACCGGCGACCCCGCCGCGCGCCCGGGGCCGCGCGTGGAGCTGGAGCTGGAGCTCCCGCGCGGCGGCGGGGCGCCGTTCGACCTGGCGGCGGCCGTGTGCAGCCACGGGCTGTTCATGATGGCGCCCAACCGGTGGGACCCCGCCGCCCGCGCGCTCGTGCGCCCGCTCCGCCTCGCCTCCGACCGCTCCGCGTCCCTCCTCGCCCGCGTCTCCGCCCACCCCGCGCGCCCGGGCGCCGCGCTCCTCGTCGCCGTCGAGGGCGCTGGTGCTCTCTCCTCGCTCGACCAGGAGTACATCCTCGTAAGCATCTTTTTGATGCACCAAGCTTTTTTTATGGTTTGGTTGTCGCCGATGGCGATACGCGTTGGCTGATTCCTGATTTCACCCGCAGGAGCGAGTGCGGCGGATGCTGCGGCTGTCGGAGGAAGACGGAGCGGCAGTGGCGGAGTTCCAGGCGATGCACCCGGCGGCGCGGGAGGCGGGGTTCGGGCGCATCTTCCGCTCGCCCACGCTGTTCGAGGATATGGTCAAGTGCATCCTCCTCTGCAATTGCCAGTTGAGCCTTGGCTTGCTTTCCCTTTTCGTACTTGTCTGTGTGTATTACTGGATAATCTGGATAAAGTCAAATGCCAAAGACAAAATCGTGTGGAATTGAAGTGCATAGTTCATCTAGTAATATTAAGCCCATTTTCAAGGTAGCTTATACAACTGTGCTGTTCTACTGCAGATGGACAAGAACGTTGTCCATGGCTACTGCACTGTGTGAGCTTCAGTTAGAGCTGCAATGTTCATCCAGTACTGAAGATTTTCAGTCAAGGACACCACCAATCAGGGAACGTAAAAGGAAGTGCAGCAAGATGCAGAGTGTTCGTGTTAAGCTAGAAACAAGATTTGCAGAGGATAAGCTGGAGGATCCAAATCCAACGCTGGCAAGTGGCACATCCAATAACTTAAAACGCTTGGAAACAAATGGAAATTTGCCTAGTTTTCCGTCAGTTGCAAGCAAAACAGGTGGCACATGTGACTCCTTGCCATCCTCGGATACTTCTGAGCATAGCTTGAACAATGCTCCTGGTTTTGAAAATTGCATCGGTGATTTCCCTACGCCAGAAGAATTGGCAAATCTTGATGAGCACTTTTTAGCCAAGCGCTGCAATCTTGGTTACCGAGCAGAGAGAATTGTAATGCTTGCACAGGGCATCGTAGAAGGGAAGGTATGCCTAGAAAAACTTGAAGAGATATGTAAAATATCTGCACCAGCTGCAGAAGAGGTATCTACCATCAAATCCACCTACGAGAGATTGAATAAAGAGTTATCTGCAATCTCCGGATTCGGCCCTTTCACCCGTGCCAATGTGCTCATGTGTATGGGCTTTAACCATACGATCCCAGCTGATACAGAGACTATTAGGCATTTGAAGCAGGTATTTCCCCACTCCTGGAACCTTTGCATTTTGAGATTTCATAGTCGACGTTTCAGTACTGACCTGTACTTGCCTGAAATTTGTTGCAGATTCATAAGAGAGCAAGTACTATCAGTTCAGTTCATCAGGAATTAGATAAAATATATGGCAAGTATGCGCCATTCCAGTTTTTGGCATATTGGTATATCCTTTTCCGATGCTTCCTAGTGTTTGTTCTAGTTATTAATATGCTTCTGACATGCCTTTTGCCAACACCATTCCTTGTTTTTGGTCTAAAACAGGTTTGAGTTGTGGGGCTTCTACGACAAGCAGTTTGGGAAGATTAGTGATATGGAATCATCCAGCTATAGGTTATTCACTGCAAGCCACTTGAAGAAAGCAAAAAAATAGAAGACAACAGGGCCGGATAGTTATTCACTGCAAGCCACTTGAAGAAAGCAACAAAAAAAAAAATAGAAGACAACAGGGCTGGATAGTTACCGTTAGCAATGCAGGGCTTGACTCATGAGGCATTTTTGACTCTTTTGCAAATGCCATCAAGACAAAATCATAGATGTTTATGTGATCATGGTAGCTGCCTATTGCCCTATTTATTAGCACGATTCAATGTAAAAAAAAATTCTTTCAATCTCTGTGCATGATTGGCATACAGTGATAACAGAGTCCTGAAAGTTAGTAGCATTTTCAAACTTGTTCCCAGCTGCATCTACTGTCTGTTGACTTTACAAGTTTACATTATTGCCAAAGAATATGAAAGAAAAAGCATTTCTTTACTCAGAAGTCAAAACGAAAGGATTGGAATATCGGCATTTGGTGACAAACGTATCAGCATAGTTTTTTTTTCTGATGCAGGTCACAGGCAACATTTTCCTTTTTCTTTTTGGCAGCTAGCCTAATTCGGTTAAACTTTTACGGTTGTAATTTGAGACCATGTTTTTTTGCTTAGGTTACAAATGCCAGCGAGTTTGATGGGAAAAATACCATTTACAAGAACAATGAGCACAAAATATAGTCTGATCGACTTCAGCTGTACTCTTTTTTGTTTTGTTTTCTTTTTGGTTCCCCTCAACTGGTGTAACTGTATTATTGGGAATTTATACATAAAGGGACGCCAAGTGACTGTCCTCGGCACTACTGTCCCTTCCTTTGGTACAGTATTGATCCAATCAAAACTGCAAATCCAGCTACTGCAATTGTCAAGAGCAGTTTGTGTTGTGAACCATGAGGTCGTGCAGGCTTTGGTACTGGTTGCTCTCCTGCTGCTAGAGCTCTGTCACTGAAATTCATATGGACACAAGTTAAACTTGATTTCCTCATCATATGCTACTTATTAGTCATTACTTGCTACATAAATAGGCAAAGTATGATGTTGGACCAATCATTGTATATATGGAAATGATGATTGAAGCATCAGATGAGGAGATCGCTAAGTTAGAATAAGACATGACTTAGTTATTTTGCTGAAGATTGCATTGAAAGGTTAAATATTACCAGTTAAACTGTTATTAACAGCAACAATCTAATTGTCATTTTTCTTGAAGATTCAATTTCCGGCAGGCATAAAGTTAGAAGGTTACCTTGAAAATTCTGCAGCAGCATTTGACCTCGTATGGAACTGGAGTTCATGTCCAATCCATTCACGAAGTCTGACGTACTTCCTGCAAGTTTGACAATATTCTGTTTGATTCCCACATACATCCTATATCACATACCCATGATAGTTAGAACACAGAGAAGAGGGAACTATATCTGAAATTAGTTCCCAGCTGTGCAATATATCCATACCTGATGCTCAAGAAGATCGACCACAGGTAGTTCAAACTCACAGTATTGGCATGTGAGTTTCCTTTGTGGGCATTGTATGCCTGTATGAAGATCCCAAAGCTCACGCTCTACTAAGCATTTGCAAAGCGAGCAATTCATCTGTGTTCATAATAAGTTATTAATTTAGGGATTTAAAAAATCAGGAAGGTATACATGCATTCCCATCTTTTTCATAAGTTTATATTAACTTAGTCGTTAAACAAGATTCTTTCATTTGTTTATACTATGTGGATACGAAAAATGAGGTTGCCTACCACATTCATAAGAAGAAACTGGCACGATCGTAAGAAGATTGTATATTTTGCTGTCGCACTGGTTATAACATATGCATTCTTGTAATGTTGCAGCTTAGTAAGGTCTGAGGAAGCTCAACTATGCAGGTTCCTGTGTTTCTGAACACAAGACTTGACTTCAGCAGTACTGTGAACTGGCACCGAAAATGACCATGAGACTCTAAGCAATGCATTTGAGAGAAGCTTAAGTTTGGAAACGTACTGGAGCATGGTTCTCATCGTAGTGTTCATCCATAAGCTTCCTTGGAACCATATCTCTGCAATGCTCGCACTTCTGAAGGTTCCGAGCGCAGTGCACACTGTGCAATGCAATGTTTGAAGATGGAATTTCCCGCTGACTATTAGAATGAACAGAGAAACATAGTTAACAATCAACATACAGGATCCCATGTCACTGAAGAGCATGGGGGCGAACCGCAGTTAAGAATGCACATCTAGAAATCATATCCCAGATACTTTGCTAATTATACTAGTACGAGATGTGATGCTGTTAAAAATGGCTAGGCAATGTACATGTGCCAGATTGTTGGACAATTTGCAGAAGGCATTCCAGTTCCAGTATTCCACAAAGCAAAGCTACCGTGTCGCATGTCATATAATAATAGTGGTAAAAATAAGCCCGAAACACCGCTAGAACTAAACGGCGACGCAAATAAACAAATCAGCACAAATATGCAGCACTCCACGATTCTCAATCCTATCCTCATATCATGCCCTCGCCGTAGACATTATGGAGAAACAGAGGCCTTGTGGGAGGGTGCGTTGCTGCCGCCACTTACCAGTGCGCGCAGGTGGAGGCTGTGACGGCGGGGTCGGAGTCCGCGGCCGCCATGGCTTGGCAGCTAGTGCAGACGGTTCAAGCGCCGGCGAGATCCAAGTCTGACCGGCCGAGGCGGGCGGAGGCCCGGAGCTGAGCCAAGCCAATCGAGGCTGCGTCGAGTCGGGGAATCTGGTGGGCGAAGGGGCGGAGGAGAAGGGGTGGAGGGGGAAGAGCCGGGAAGCGAGGGGGCCTTTCTGTTGGCGTCGGACCCGGAGGCGAGAGCGTGGCGGCTCCGGGGGCCCACCTGTCGGCCCCAAGTAAAAAATTCTCCTTTTACGAGCCGGTGTCCTATATTGTGGACAGGGCCAGCAGAATTGGACAGTTTTTTGTTGGACTTTTTGACCCAGTGGAGCAGCGCACACAGTTGGGTGGGCTCGAGGTGATGCGTAATGGGCTGTTTTGTTGGAGCGGAATTAGCTATCTGTTGGCGTCATGGGCCTAAGCCTGAATCGTTGGGTCGCGATGTTGGAGCACTTTAGTGGGCTCTTGGCCCCGTTCTCTTCTTTTTCCACTTCCTTTTCCAGTCGAAAGGTGTGACACTGTGACCTGACAGCTTTCCAATTGCACGATTCGTCTCGAAAACAATACAAAGATTAAATTGCAAAAAAGCTCGAATTCTCGCACCAATCAGGAGTGCTTCCCACCCCACATACCAGAAAGTGAAAAAAACGCCCACAAAAAAGATTGAAAACCCGCCAACTTCTCCCACACTGCACTACTCCACTGCACAGCCCACAAAGGCCACAAACTGAACTTATTGGACTTCGACCCCAATCTACCACCACAGGGCCAGCCAGTGCGCGTGCGCCCGAAGCCATCCCATCCCATCCCCAGCCCACGACGGCGACGCGCACAGCAGCAGCTTCAGAAAATGGGAGCCGAGGCTGACGGGCCGCCCACTCGCGCCTCGAGCTTTCTTCTCCTCGGGATATCGTCGGATTCGGATGGATGGTGAGATTCCACTCAACTTTTCCCCACCGCCAATCCTGCGCGTTCCTTAGCAGCTACGGAGTGCTACGTGTGCTACGAGTCTACTCCGACTACGAAGCAGCCATCTCCTCCTTTCCTCGGTGCATCGCTTCACTTCACTTTCTAGCCGTGGGCTTTCCGGTGACTTGCGAGCGAAAACTTCCACGTTTGGAACGGAGGGGCCTTCGCCGGCTACCCAAGGAACCCACACCAACTGCTTCATGTCAAATTCCTGCATGATAGATAACCGTTGTTGTTACTAGATCATCATCAGGTTCTTTCTTTCTTTCTCTTTTTTTTTGTGAGGATGTGATTATCACTTATCAGCGAGCTGTTGCTTGAGCATGGGAAGGTATGGTTGATGCATCGCCGTGGTACTGTGGCATCCGTTAGGGACTGTCCAGGTCCGATTGGTGACGCTTTACGGGCCACTAATGGGCAGGCTTTATTGACGCTTAACGAAAGCTGATTACTCTGTTTCAACCAACTGGTACAGCCTGGCTCCGGGAATACACGGAAAAACATCTCACTCCCTCGACCTGCCGAGCTCGTACGCAAGCCAGCAAATGCTTGAGGTGACCGGCCAATGATCCTCTCATGCGTTTCAGGTGGATATGCATGGATTGATCCTCATGTAGTCCTGTGACTCGCATGAAGCAGTTGCAGTTCAGAGACCTTGCCCTGCAAGCACCAACTTTGTTTGTTTGTTTGTTTCCGATGGCTTCAGAGTTCAGAGAGTTCAGAACAAACACCAAATCAATTAACAACCGGCTACTCCCAAGCCACATAGTAGTAAAAAAAAAGCGATCTTTTTTGTTTGCGCCTGCATTGTATATCCACTGTATGTAACTGATTCTTTATTGAGTATGTATGCACAGCAAGCTCGGACTGTAAATTTGCCATGGATCACAAGTACAGGACGACACAAAACTAATGCAAAGAATTGTCAGGTCAAGTCAGTATAAACCAATGAAGAAGAAGAAGAAAAAAAAGGTGTAAAAACTATAGCAGGTACGGTGATGTTCATCGCTGGTCTGTTTGTTGGTTAATCAAACCGGTCAAACTGTTTGATCACATCACTCGGCCGCTCTTGGCCGCCGCCGCCGCCCGCCGGCGGACAGGTACTGGTGAGCCCTGACGAGCTCCTCCCTGAATCGGGCCAGGTCCAGCCGGACGTTCTGCCTGTCCAGGTACACCTTCTTGGTCACGTCCCATCCGCGCTGCGCGACGCCGGCGGGGTCCGTCAGCACGGGGTCTCCGGTGGGGTACTCCCGGGACAGCGAGCTCTCCTCCGGCAGGATCTTGTAGCCGACGTACCGCAGGCCGAGCCGCGCCGCCGGCTCGCCGTAGTATGCGCCGGCGGCCCAGTCCGTGCCGAGGGGAACCACCTGGATGAACACCTTGCCGGGGCGCATGAAGAGGAAGTGCGTCATGGCGGCGCCGTGCACGCCCACCATGGCGTCGCTGGCGTTGAGCTCCCGGTATATCTTGCACATCTCCGTGGTGCGCTCCGGCCGGATCACGCTCACGTCGAAGCCCACGTCGGCGGCCAGCGCCGCCACGTCCGCCTCGTTCTCGATCACCCGGGAGCCCGTCCGCGACACGATCACCAGCCTCGGCCGCCTGTCCTCGTGGTGAGCAGAGGCGTGCCTCGGCGGCGCGAGCTGGAGCTTCGCCGCCGCGCGGGGAACGGTGCCGCGGCGGTGGCGCTTGCGGGCGGCGCGGCGCTCCAGGCGCTCCAGGAACTCGATGCGGCCGCGGTAGGCGTCGTCGAGGAGCCTGCGGAAATCGCCGATGCCCTTGCCCTCGGGCGTCCTCGCCGGGTCAACGGTGAGCTCGCCGTGGATGCGGAGGCCGGCGATCACCTCGGGGAAGCAGTGGACGCGGCGGTCGTTGGTGAAGTCGATCGGCGGGAACGCCGAGAGCTGCGACACGACGTCGCCGTACTTGGTGATCCACCAGTCGTGGTACTCGAGGATGACGAACACCACGCGCCGCCGGAAGTGGTTGGCCGTGACGAACAGCGGCAGGATGCCGTCGTTGAACTCGTGGTACACGTTGCCGGTGTACCCGCCGGTGGAGAAGAGCACCGCCGGCGCGTCGTGGCGCACGTCGCACCGCGCGGCGTCGCCGGGGGACACGCGGCGGAGGCGCACCTCGTCGATCGTCGCCATGACGTTCGCCTCCCACTTGCGCGTGTACGGCCGTATCCGTTCCTCCGCCGCCGCCGTCGAGTTGCCGCCGGAGACGAGCTGGAACGACGCGCTCGCCGAGTGCATGCGCAGATCGCCCCTGGCGAAGCAGATGTCCGCACGCTCGGAGGTGCGGTCGCAGCAGAAGCTATCGTTGCCCACGGCGGAGCAGGGACCGGAGACCCCGCGCCGCGCCGCCGTGGCCGCCGCCGCCTCCGCGCCGCCCTCGTCGGTGTGCACGAAGGAGAGGAAGGACACGGGCGCCACGAACAGCGTGCCGACGCAGAGGCAGGAGAGAAGGAGCATGGCCAAGATGCGCCGCAGGCTGAGCGCCCTGGACTGCGCCGCCTTGCCGCTCTTGCCGCCGCCGCCGCTGCCGCCGTAGTCCTGGTAGTAGTACATGACCCGGCGGCCGGAGCCCTTCGCCTGCGATACCTTGCATGCCACCTCCTGCTCCGGCTCGCCCTTCCGGAACTGCAAGATGTAGATTCTGTGCTGCTGCTGCTGCTGCTGTTGCACCATGGTCGCCAAAGAGAGAGGGAGAAGTTGCGGAGCACTGAGAGGACCGGGGGGAGAGAAAGAGGTATAAATGGCTCATCAGAGGCGTATAGAAAACTAGTGGCAGTTAGAGGTTGTGCTAGGCTACAGAAACACAGCCAGCAGTGATGGAACAAACCTCTTTGAGGAGCATTCGGTGGGTCCTTTGATTGGTACCTACAATGCACAATATCTGCACAAAGGATTTCTTATAAACAACAATAAGAATTTACTCTACTTTTGCAAAAAAAACATTTACTTGAGATCAACAATAAATCAAGCATTATACTCTTGTTTTCACATCATCATCATAGAGATTAAATCCAGTCTCATGTGCAATAGTATCTAATTTACAATACATCACTGATTTTCTTCTTAAGAAAAAATGCACATCTCAGACAGATTATAGCGTATAGATTTATTGTAGCATACTAGCATGCAAAGCATCTTTCAAAACCCAAAAAAAAATCATGACGTGTTGGGGAATTTGTTCTATACATTATTTTCAGTGTAAAACAAACACAACTAAGAAGTCATGACGTTAATTGTAACGCATACTTGTACTTGCGTCTTTATGGTTATGTTTTGATAAATTACTCGGTCATAGACCACTTGCGGTTTTATGGTTGTGTTTTGATAGGTTGCTCAGTCATAAACCACTCACATATGTAGCGAAAACAGTAGTCACCAATCATTAAAAAACAAGCTTAACAAAGTCAGTCTTTCTCCTATGTACATAAAAAAAATCATTTTGTCTAACTTCAAAAAATCATGGCCTACACTAATATCTTGTAGCAAGAATTAAAGATATAGTTTATCCGGCAACCATATCTTCTAGGGTGCATTATGGCTCTTTGAAACAAACTCTAGCTTACCTATTGTCGCTTCTTAAGGCAAATGGTAGAAATATATTGTAAATTGTGGGATTTGTTATTATGTGTAGTTGATACTTTCTATTTCTCACGCATCATACAATTTTGTCATAGACAATGCACGTACGTATGCAATGGTAAAATATCAGGGAAGATAATTGTTGAAAAAATAGGCTAATGATGTTAGTCTATCCCTTACACAAGACGTGTTTTCATGTAGATTGGTAAATCAAGCTCTAGACTCCTATTAGCAAACAAATTCTAGTCAAAATGACAACTATACTTGTGGCACATACAACTAAGACATAATGACATATATCACCATTTATTATAAAAAACTAATAAGGTGTGGCATGTTGCCTTTTGTTGTTAACTCACATGCTGTTATATATTGTCGTTTCTTAAAAGAAACAAAACTAAGAAACTGTGACGTATGAACTGTGGAATTTAACTTATTATAACATAAACTTGAAACTTCTTTACTTGTCTTGAGTCAGGCTACTCAGTCAATCGGTCATAGACAACTTGATGGTTGAAAAGTTACTGTGGTGAGATCAGTCTCCTAGTCTTTCCCTTGCATTGATATTGTGAGCTGCATTGCACTTGTAATTTGTAAAGTTGTATGGGTTTTGCTTGCTTGCTTGGGGGATTGGGGGTGAGTCTGAATTGGCATGTGCCAGGCTGGAGGGTGGTTTGAACATTGGGGTTGGGTTCATCTGGAATTATTTTAGGAGGGGTACCAAGCCATCTCAATTTGATTTGACCAAGCAACCCATCACCAATTGCATGTTCATCTCAAAGAAACACCATGACGAGAAAATACCTTGGGCCCATTCAAAAACAACAGAAATACGGTAACAATATAGGAGGAAAACACTGGGTGCATGATTCTAGATCATGAGGTAAGCTATATATATGAGTAATTAAGAAGGCAGGTCCTGAGTAACATCAGATTACATCACTATAATAAACACGGTACGTGCACAACAAGATGCTTTAAGAACGGGATTAGAAGTATGCTTAGTACCACCACTCCTATTGAGCAATAAATTCTTGATACTGTATCCTCGAGATAAACTTAAGTTCATCTGCCACTTTAGCACCTACCTCAGTACCTCTGTTAGTACAACTAAGACTAATTGTCATGGAAGGACTATCTCTAGCAACTCGCATATTAGTAAATGCAAAGATTACTAAACTATATATTGGCGCATATTTGCAACTAACAAAGTAAAAAAATCCTCAGTTTGTTTTATGTAAATACTCTGTTGCAAAAGGAAACAGGTCCAAAAGGATTGACGATGTGCCGTATGGAGCTTGAATTGGAAATAGGGGAGCCCATCAGGACAAGCAAACACCATTCGATCTTCTGTTTACATGGTTAGAGCTTTCGTTTGACCTGTTAAGTGTCCTCTAATGCGAGCTTTTGGAGAAAGAAAGCAACCAAGTAGGCTTTCCGTGAGCTAGCTTTCTGATGCAGGCTCACAATATTGTATCAGTCCTATGATGCTGACAAATCAAGTAGCACTCCGTGCCACTTTCTGTTAGATCCTACCACTAGCAAAAGCTTGACTCGTATCATATACATCCCTCAAAAGATGCCGGCTAACCCAATGTTCAATTAGTGCATTATGGTAAATACATATTTAATGTGCTACTTCAGTTTGAAAAATATGTGGCAGGGTGGTCATATCCATTTGCAAAAGGTCATTTTTTTTAAAAAAAGTGCATTTGCAAAAGAACATGTGAACATGTAGTAGCCACATGTGTATACTGAATAACAATTTTAAAGGAATTTGTTGGCCAAAAAAAATAAAAATTATCAAGCTAAGTAGTTCGACGCTAACAAAGTCTAAAGGCCCCTAAAGCAAACAACTATAGAACAAATCAAAGTGACATGAGGAATCGGTCCTTTAACTTGTATATATGATCAAATGTCATGTGATGTGAAGCAGGTGTCCACCTAACAAGTTAAACAGCAGCACGAGTAGGTGAAATGCAGGGGTTGGTACTTACTTACCAGCATAGACGTAGAAACAAATTTCTTCTCCGTCCCCTAATGACATCAAAAGAGATCAAACCATATCAGCCTTTTTAATTAGTTAATTAACAACCATTATTGTTGCACATAAATCAAAGACTGGCCCGGGTTAGTTAGGGTCGTCATAGGCCGGAGGGCAGTTGGTTATCGGCCATGGTACCTTTGTTAGGCCACCAAGCTATATCTAGCAAGAACTAAAGAGACCAACCTCTGATTTTCTTTTCTTTTCTTTTTTATTTTTTTTATCCAACATGAAAGAGACCAAGCTTTGCCATTAGCTGGTTCTGTGCTGCAGTGCACCAGGAGAGACTGCATGCATCTCAAGGGTGAAGCGTTCCCAACATGGGAAGGTTAAAGTTGGCATTTTATCACTAAAGCGTCACTGTAGCATTTCGTTTGTATTTATAAATAATTGTCCAAATATTGATTAATTAGGCATCAAAATGTTCATATCGTAAAGTATAACAAAATTGTGTAATTAATTTTTGAATTCATCTACGTTGAATACTCCATACATGTGCCGATATTTTAATGTGACGACTTCTTTTTGCATAGTGAATTTAGAGAGTAAACTTTGGAAACTCGGTGAGGAGGAAGAGATAAGGACATGCACAGGGATGATAGACGCGTAGAGCTCAAGATCGCCGCCGGTGGATGCCGACGGCGACGGCGACGTGTTGGGTTTCCTTGGCCCGGGCCGCGCCGTTGCTGCTGGCGCGGTCGCGCCCGGCTGTCCGTTGGCGTGTCGCTGCGCCGTCGCGTTGCGTGCGCAGACCGCCGCCACGGCCGTCGCTTTTTTCTGGATGCATGCATGGACGGATCGGATCGGATCACGGACGGGAAACCTTGGGGAATTGAAAACGCTGCTGGAAATCAGAAGACGATGAAAAATTTCCTCAAAAAGAGAAGATTAGACGGTGAATTCCATAAAATAAAAATGTGCTGGGTCTCTGGTCTCTGTGCGTGCTACACGATTCTGCGGCTGCTGCCTGTGGGTCACATTCTGTAATGGCACGCTTTATTTTTGTTTCTGCGAGTGATGGCACACCTGTTTTGACGAGGAGGCAGCACACGGAGACGCGCGGGCTTTTTCACGACGGCTAAAAGTACTACTGTTTCAAATTATTATTTATTGTTGACTTTTTTTATGTTCTTTAACCATTCATCTTATTCAAAAAATTTATCTAAATATACAAATCAATAAGTTATATTTGAAGTATATTAGATGATAAAGCAAGTCACGTATAAAATAAATAAATGATACTTATAAAATTTTTTAAATAAGATGAATGATCAAACGTTAAACGAAAAAATCAATTTGGAACGGAGCCATAACAAGCGAGCTGAGCAGTCGTCGGAAATGTTCTCTTTGACTGGCCTCTGCTTGCTACGTACGTACACGTACGCATGCCAGGCTGTCATGCAGTGTGCACCTCATCAGGTGTGTACGTGTCGCTGTGCCGTGCGAATCGCTCCCGACGAAGTCTCCATATACGGAGTCGGGGCAGCACACGTCATATAAAAGTCCGCGTAATTCACCTAGACCCACATGTCAATGTCACTCCACGACGGTTTCTTCCGAATCTCATCTATCACCTGATGAATTTTTCTTTTCTTCCTTCCAGAGGGCATCGTCACCGGCCATCGTCGCCGTTGCTGCTTTAATTTCCGGTTGCTTCTGGAAGAAAGCTAGCCAGCCATCAGGAGGATTAAAAAAAAATCGGATTGATACATGATCCTCCGTTGCGTGCGAGTGCGTGGATAAGGGGGAGAGCCTTGGCCCTTGAGCCTTCCGATGTCTCCTAGCTGGATCCCGGCGATTTGCTCGTGCTTGTTGCTCATCGCTAGCTGTGTAAAATTCTTTTGGGGTGAAAATCTTGGAAGAAACCACCGTGACCGGGACGGGGTAAAAACGACTCTTGGTCACACACGAGTTCGCTTTACCTGGTGGCGGATAAAAAAAAATCCCCCCTGACTCCACTCCAGTTCCAGTGCTGCACGCTGCATGCTGGCAGCCACCAGTCAGCCGTATTTTTCTCTCAGAACAAATCAGCTACCAGTCAGCAGTTATTTCTCTCAGAACAAATCAGTATCAGCCACCAGCCAGACGAACGGGGCGACATCCGGGTGTTTCACTTTCTTTCACTAGCAGAGTGACATGAATAATTACAAGGCAATGTTCTAGGTCAAAGCGCGCTGCCAAATACTAAACCAATAATATTTTCCTTTTTTTATAAATGCCCGAGAGTTACTGTTTTGTTTAATATTTTTTTCAGGTGGCCGGGGTCTTTGTATTCTAGTATAGGATAATTTCCTGAGGGAGAAAATTGTTGTCCACTTAATAAATAATAACTATAAAAATGAGCTGATCAGAATAAAGTATTTAGTGTTTTTTTGTGACACACTTAGGTATTTGCAATAATTCTAAGAAGACCAATAACTGTCAACCATTTGATAAAAAGAACACTCGAGAAACCTTGAACCATCTAATAGCATTTTGCGTAATTTGGGCCATGTGGCAAAAGAGAGGTTTTGGTTTTTTTTCAAGGGACTCATAAGGATCGTACCATTTCCACAAAAGTCATTGAAAAATTGCCATTCCAAACTAGATGCACGATCGACAAAGTAGGGACTAGTGAGCTATCCTATACACTACGATGTGCTAAGATCGCGGTTTGTCCTCACCCCTGTCTACTAGCTAGCATGCATCCGTGTGTGAGCTAATAATGTTCCCCGCTCTAGCCCATCCTCGCACACACCACTATTTTAGATGGCAGGAAAATAACAACAGCTTCGGCCACTGCATGGTGCGCATATATATAGCCATCTACAACCACACCCCACTGTAAACAATCACGTTAACAATCCTTTCCCAATCTATCTAATCCGGACCTACCCATACCACACACTTGGGTCAAAAAGTATTGATGGCCGCGCGGTTACGAACACAACGCTAACGCTAACGCTAACGCTAGCTCGTGAACCCGTCGTTAATAAAAATCTAACTAACCCACCCTTGACATGACACCTTGACACGAGTGGCTGGCTAATCGACCGGTGCGAGAATGACTTGGCATCAACTCGCCCAGCTAGCCGCCCAGCCCGGGGGATAAGCTAACCCAGCAGCCGGCAGGCCGGCCCAACCCAACCCCGAGTGCGTGGGCGCTTGACAACGATGCGACGCCACGCGCGGGCTCCTCCTTTGCTTTCCGTCTCGCCGCCCGCCGGCGCCGCGCGCCCCCCGAACGAAGCCGACCGCCCGCGGCATGGATCACCACCCGAACCAATGATGGCCGTGCGATCGCGACGGATCGCGCGCGCCAGGCCGGCCGCCGAGCGAGTCGGAGTCGTCGTCGTTAGCCACTCGTCTTGCTTTTCTTTTATTTTTCTTTCTTTTTCCTCCCTCTCATTGATCCTACACCCTTGTGATCGCCGGTCGCCGCCGCCGCAGGGGCCACGCCGGCCGTGCACTTGTATTGTACACGGGCACGTACGTTTTGCGAGCCTTTCAGCTAAGAAAAACCGTACGAGATTTTGGGATCAATGGCCCGTTTTCCATGAGAAGACGCTGTCGTTTCAAACGGGGCAATTAACGAGAGTGGCCCGTGACAGATGGTACTATTTGCATGTGTGCTGTAGGACGGCCGGCCTCATGGATTTGATTACTAGTTGAACACAACAACCAGGCGTCTTGACTCGTACGCGCGGGTGAAGGAATTCGGCGCGCTCTCGTGACACGGTTGCTGGTCATCAACCGGTTGGAACGATGCGTAGGATAGCACTGCACGGCGCCGCGCTGGGATTTGTCAGTGCCCATCCAAAGTTCTCGTCGCGTGATGATGATAATAATAATTAAGAACACCGAAAAGCAAGTACAATTTCGGTGTGTATTCTACTACTTGTATTGTTCTGGTATCCCATGTAGAATTGTAGATACAGATACTCCTGCTGAACCTACCGAGAGATGATATGTATTTCTTTCTCCTACAGTATTCTTTTAGTTTCCTTTGGCTGCTGCCAATCAAATGGCAATAATTGGACGCGTATGATTGGAGCTCTCCAGCTTTGTTCCCCCCATCTCCCATGAATGTGCGATCATGCCGTTTGGCTTTTGCCTCTGTGGACGTCCCTTTTGGTTCTGCGCATGACTTCTTATCCACTCGCCCACCAGCCACTCCATTTTGCATAGGAAGTGCAGCTTTCAGCTCTAGAGCTGTTCTAGAGGTGTATTGCGACCCATGAAAGATGTGTGTGTGGTACATGCTGGGCTTCTATTTTACAATTGAATTATCAATTGGATTCGAGACTTTGATTTTCGAGTGTCTGAAAAAGATTTGGCTTTGTGGGTTTAATTACTGCATTATCCGGATTTTGTTCTATGATGACGGTGAAAGGAAATGAAGGGATTAGGCTGAACGAAAGCCCCTTTGGGTTTTTTTTTGGGTGATATTGTGTTCCGCAAAAAAGAAAAAAAAACATGGCATGTCTTGTAATACTCGCAGTTATTGATTGTGCACAGGCCTCGGCTGTTATGGCTTTTTATGCTATGCTATTCCACGGATGTCTCGGCTTAAATCTTTTTTTTTTCGTGTTTGTAACAGTTCTGAACTGAAAGAAACTCCACATGAGACAGACTATCGCTGAGTGGAGTGGAGTAATCATCATCACATCGGAGTTTCCAGAATCTTCGCGTCTTAAAGAGATGCAACGCAAGCTGTTGCTTGGGCATCAGAAAGCAAGTAGCGACTTTTTAACACCACACGTAAGCAGAGCTTCGCTTGGATCCTGAGGAACCAGAAACGGAGGCCTAGCCTATCCATCTGCTTCAAAAACCACAAACAAACAATACTTCCGGCGATCCAAAGCCGAGGCTTTACTGTGGTGCATTGCAACTGGCAAAGCCAGCTTAGAGCTTAATCTTCTTCTTGAAACTTGCAATCGTTGCTTCTCTTCGTTGTTTAGCATTTCTAGAACTACTGTACTTCATTTAAAAAAAATTGATCAATTTATCGGCAACGAACATTTCAAAACGAAATTTGAAAGTAAGCATTGACAACATGCAGTTCTGCACGGGATGAAATTAAGCTTTGTGGTTTGTACATCGCTGGGTCCTGTTTGACCAATTCTATTCTTGATCGGCCGCATTTGTCAAACATCTCTTGAACACCTCTTTTACCAAATATTAAAGCTGCTTGACCTTCCTGGTGCCGATCAGAGAGATTCCTGGATATTTCGATCAGTAGACTAGAATGGATGGAATGGACAAATCCGAGTGCCGTTACAATAACCGTTCCTCCCAGTTGCTGCATGTGGCCGTTCATGTGCCATCCATCTGCAGTACGTTTGCAGGAACTAATTCGGTTTTTTCACATATAGCACAAGATCACTGACAGTCTGACATAACGCTAGCAAACAATTAATTCCTCTGAAATTGTTAACAAGTCAATTGTACTTGTGATTGCTTTGGGATCCAGGACTGCATCACTGGAGCACTTTTGCTGCAAGCAACCGAGTTGGTGCTAAAATATTCTCCCAGATCAACATGCAGAGCCAGTCCAGTACGCCGTGTGGTACTGCTGCCGTAACCATCAACATCTGCTTGGCGGCAGCTAAGCACTGTTACCAGCCTTGTACCCAGGTTCAGCAGCAATCCAGTGTGGTAGGGGCAAGCCGGGACCGGTGGTTGAGCTGATGATAAACTAGTGCTGTACAGCTTGGAGCTGAGGAGGACGAGGAGATCAGAAGCAGAAGCAGGATGGAGTTGGAGAGGATCCCTGTGACCTCGCCAAAACTAATGCGATGCTTAGCGGCCTTGATGGTGTAGCATCATGTCACATAATAATGTGCATTCTTAGAGGCCGGAATATTCATGGTCACGCTGTCTGGAAAACGCAATTTGTTAGGAGAGTAGAGCAGCATCAAGCTGGTACAGTGGTACTAGACTAGTCCATGGATTTGGATGGGCCTGATGACACATAAACCTGATTAGATAGAGCCGACCTAACGCTGCCACCAGTGAGACCTGTACATGACATGACAAGGAATGGATTGGGGTTGGGATTGGATTGCATCATCAGCAAATAATTCGTTGTGGGAATCAGGATATAAAAATTAGTGGTTTATTGGGTGGTTCTTGGGGGGCGCTAAGCTGTTATTAGTATATGATGATGGCTGCTTGGTTTGGTCCCCAGCTCTTGGATAGGTAGGAGGACAGTTGAAACCACCGGGGCAGCTTCCTTTGTGTGCTCCGGTGGGGGCTACTGGTTCTGCTGGTGTCGCTGCCGGCGGCTCTGGATTCTTGTTCGCCCTTTTCGCATTTAGGACCGCATGTAACTGTCTGTCCAACACAGCAACCAAGAATGCATGCACATACAGAAAGGGAATTGGAGAATGTAGCTGCACTTGCAGTCAAGTACGTACTCGACAGCGGCTTTGTTGGCATTGGGTGTTTATGAAAAGGTTGGATGTTTGGACAATAGAATTGATGAACCTAATGCAGATTCATTCTTCAGAGGGGGGAAAAAAGTGAGGACCTAACGTATATTCCAAATCATCACGAAGCCATATGCTAGCAGTAACATAACAAGATCCCCTGTCAGTGTGTCTCGCTACCATACCACTATCTGCATCATTGCAGGTATCTGCATATTTTCTGTTGTCATGAACAGCCACGCACCAACCAGGAACCAGTGCTCCCTTCATCAGGTACACCAACACGAATAATGTTGTGATGATAAGCGAGGGCGACCAGAATACTCGTAGGAAACGATAGGGCCATGCCGCGCTCTCATGGCGTCGGCATCCTCGAGGTGCTTGGGGGAATTTGCTGGCATTAATCTAGCACAAGTGCACCAGCCACCAGGGAATGCCAGGCTGAGTAGAGTAGGCCAAGTTGGCATGCCGTCGAACTGGCACCGCACATGCTATGTGCCTATGTGATGCTAGCAGCTTACTTATAGGGGTCGTGATGCTGCTGATGCTAAGTGAAACTGGGTGCACTTTGCTAATGAGAAGTTGATGATTATGGAGGGTATTTCTAGTAAATAGTAAATTACTGTTACTCGTCGAGCAGCATATACTACGGTTATTTCTGGGCGTCAGAGCCCTCTCCGGGTGGTTCGTGGAGCAAGCAACGAAGCGCGCACGGCGAGGCAGCGGGACGGGAGGAGGGAGAAGGCCGGGTGGCATCCCCATGCCCATGTGAGGCGGCCGTGGACGACGGGGCGGCGCAGGGGTGGCCTGGGGAGAGAGGAGAATTTCCCGTCAGAAGTTGACCGGGGCACATTCGGCCATTCGCACTGCGCAATCATTCGAATCTAACGGTCATTCCAGTCAAATGTGGCTAGGATCTGGATGAGAGCTGAATGTGCCTGGTCGTGGCTAACCGGTGGATTAATTTTGCGAGAATTCCTCTAGTGGTTAATCCGTGCGTGGCAGTGTCGAGAATTGGATCTGGCCTTGGACCTGCCCCCTGGCCTCAAGACCATTTTCAGGGGCACGGAGCGACCCAATTCAGTCGAAAGATTATGGTCTCGATGGCCCAATAGATAAAAAAAACAGTTTATCTTTAACATTACATATCATCAACCAGGACTTTACTTAAGTTATTGAATTGAGCAGTTCTAACTACACTTCAAAGAGCAGTAATTAGGCATAAATAAAATTTAACCCGGTTTTTTCAATAGACTTTGCTTCGTATGGACAAGCTGCAGGTAAAGGAAAACATTACTATAACAGTAGGTTTATAGGATTTATCGTTTGATATGGACTCAACATAATATCTTTACTAAAAAATTAAGAGCCACGTTGAGCACCTGCTTGCTCTGTAACTACCACCTATGTTTCGTGAGTGAAAAACTTCATGAAAAGTTCCCACCGCCATAGAAAATGCTTGCAGACGACTTCGTTGGACGTTGCAACAATGCAAGGACCTATCCGACGGGAAGAAAAACACCGAGTCCGAGCAAAACAGTTAATAAAAAACATCAACATGAAACACAACATTAGATGACAGTTTTTGAATAGGGATCATTGTTAGAAATAGTTAATAAAAAGAGACATTTCTCGGACAATACATTCAGCGGTGGCTGCATCTGATAAACAAGTACCATGCAATTTGTAGAAACAACGATGCATGAGACAAGGACCAGGATGATAGAGGAACCATAATTAGTGCAGAAACTTCACATGTCCAATCACCGAAGGAAATTCAAAGTACCAAGCAAGCAAATTTCGGATATGAAGCTGTTCTGAGTTAGATAAGCAAACTTGGTAGACATAGGAAGGCCTCCCGGACTCTGCAAGATGAACTAACGAGTTGTTGAGATGAGCAGATGACATTGTTTCTCTCTCTATCAAAAACTCTTTCCCATGAAATCACATACCAATTCACATTAGGATTTAGGATCATAGTGTCCTTGATATTGAATATACAAGTTTGTTGTATTGCATGGTATGAAACCAATAATTATACAATTCCATGGCGATAAACAAATAATTATACACAAAATATTAGTGTAGCACTGCTCCAAAAACGTAGGTATGTCGAAATATGAATCGGCTACGAGTGGCCCGCCCATCCACAAAGCAACTCGAATTACGACCGTCCAACAAGCAATACAAAATCTGATTCCGAGAAATTTATTAATTTCTGTTCACGGTACAAAAGAACAAAGCACTGTCCATCGTATTGATCATCTTGAGTTCTTTCAATGTCCAAAGTGACGAAGTCTAATTTTGAGAAGTAAAAAAAAAAAGACGATCGACCATCTATAACACAGACTAAGTTGCCTCTTACAATTAACATCCAAAACCATCAATCCAACAGCTGTTCACCTTACCAAGAAATGACGGAAAAGAAAACTATTATCAAAATGTATAACAGCACCGAAGTAACAGACCACTTTCACCAAGCTTAAGGCAGAATCGGGAGACCCAAACAAAGAGGCATGATAACACCGCTGTGCTGGCGAACCCTCTGAATCGCTAAAACTAACATTTCTGACAAGCAGACAAGGTGTTTACAGAACAGGCTGCAAGAGAAGGCCACACCCACACGGGTTTACATTCTGAAGTTCTGTCTTGTCTTGATCATCCGCTTCAATGCCGCAAGCCAAAAGTTGCACTCATCCCAGTCACTTGTTGTCAAAATCACCTGACACCATTGAATGATTGCCAACAGTTAGAATCAGATACAGTAAAAACTAGCATTCATTGACTTATAACGGAACATGTGAAGAAGAGAGACTACAGAACTTAGTAGAACCAATAATAAATGTACCTGGAGGTGCATTGCAGTGGCAAAATCACTACTATCAAGAGCGCTGCATAGTTGAATGAGTTTTGATGAAACATTTGGAGATATGTCACCGCTATTTAGTTTCGCAAACAATGCCCCTATTTTCCTTGAATTGTCTTCGATTTCACGCTTTTTTGCTTGAGTAGCTTGTGATCCCCCAAGGGCTTTGGATGTCTCATCGAATAGTCTGGTCAGTGTTGCAATAACAGGTCTCAGCTCAGCTGTAAACCACAACCGCATTAGTCAATACCATGTTCCCTAGCAGCATAACGTATTTATTTGGTACAATTCAAATGTACAGCTAATCAAATCAGGTAATGGGTCAGGAAAAAAAAATGTTCCTCAAAACCAGAATAGCATAAATAAGCTTGTCTCGCATGAACATGTTGACAGTCTTGTAGAATACTTCACTGGGCAAGTGAAACAAGAAATCTAATAACAAAATATAAGCCTTCTGTCTGTGTTCCACATACCAGACACCTTTGACGTATCGGCAGTCTGCACAGTCGGGGGAGGTGCAGGAGGGGCTGACTGTGTCTGTGCCTGTGCCTGTGTTGGACTTGAGGGCTGTGCAGGACTCAAGCCTGGCCTCTGAGCAAAGCCTTGATTGTTTGATGGCATAAACCTGGATGTTGAGTTAGTTGCAGCAGAATGGGGAAACATCTGGTTAGGGACAGGTCCTGGTACAGAGGTAGTAGGACCAAGAGAAGGGACTGCTGTAGTAGTCTGGTATTGAACAGGTGATCTAGGCTGATTGAATGTGGGTGGAGGTCCGCTCTGATATGGCGCTGATGATGCAGTAGAATATGGCTGGTTTGCAGAAGCCTGTATAAAGCAGAGAGACCAGTTTGTAATTGATATCATGCGAACAGCAGGCAAAATAAGTGATCAGTAGGCTTACTGTGTAAAGCTGAGAACCCAAGGTATTAGGTTGATGGTATTGTTCTGCATTTTTTAGACCCATTGGGTTGGCAGGAGTAAATGTCTTCACTGTTTGCGGTGGAACTGGTACGGGAGCAGAACCTTGTGATTGCTGCAAAAGAAAACAACTATGGTAAGCATGCACATATATATATATATATATATATATGGAAAACACTGCAACCAGTATCTTCAAATCAGGTGAAAATAAGCTTGTCAAAGTAACAGATATTTCCTTAACAAAAGTAACATTATATTTAGATCTTCCATTCAAGCACAGTAAGGAAAGCGAATAGAAACTGAAGATTTGTTATTCCAGTGTGTGGCACAAGGAAATGTCAGAAGCTTCTCTCATATTCCCATGTAAGATACTACAACTCCCGACCACACCCTGGGTAATCGCACATTCACACTACCCAATCAGCACTAGGGCGCTTCTCAGAGAATAATTAGCCTAGGGTAATTCTCATACATGAAACATTATACTTGAACTAAAAAAGAAAAGGTGTTCCCTGAATAACATACCTGAGAGCTGACAGGTGCACTTTGTGGAACAAACATCTGGGCTGGTTGTTGATGTTGATATGTGTTGTTGTATGCATAGGCTGCATTAGGTTGTTGCTGGTAAGCATCCGAATATGTGTTACTTGGCACATATGGTTGAGGTACTGGCTGTTTACAGTAGTCAGAAGTCAGAACATGATGTTACAAAATTAACATCTCCAGAAAACATCCTACTAGTTTACTCCTACAAACATTAAACCGGTAAATCAGTGGGAAACTTGGACTAGGAAACAATGTACAAGAGGGAACCTGGTATAGGTTTTGCGAATGGTCTGGGGTGATATAACTCTGATTCGTGAGGTAGGAAGAATTGACACCAGCACTATCAGAAACAGAACTCCCAGCAGCATCATTCTCTGGAAAGCATACCTCTAATAAGTAATCTGATATAGAATTGTATGTCTAATTATCAACACAAAGGAAAAAACGATTTTACTCTGGAACGATACAGGTGAAACAAAAAACAGTATTGTGCTGTAAGGTTAGGTGAATAGAGGATAATTAAAGTAGAAGTTTGTGCGCAAATTTTAAACCTCCTATTTGCTAAGGCATGTAAGCAAAAGCAAAAAGTTAACAGAGTTATCAAAGGAAAAAGGGAAAATGTGATGTCAATATCTTCACAACTTTAAACATGAGTTGGTGGTAGTGGTAGGTTCTACCAGGATCTTCTGCGGACTGATCTTTATGTACAGATGCGCTATTGTTGATCTCTTCATGGAGAGTGTTAATTTAACTATAATGTATGATATTATGAAAGATCCACATTTAATCTGTATGATTAATGTATCAAATACTTCAGCTTATTTGAGATCTGGTAAAGGAGGAGGGTTGTGATAGGCTCGGCGAGCCAATGTAAAACCTAGCCACTCATATGGAGATGAAACCCAAGAGAATCCCGTTGGGGCGTAACCCTCTTAGCGACGCGCCATATCGGAACCCGGGTACGGTGTTAAATGAGCAAGGGCCGGGCCGTCTCCCCCGAGACGCGCCGTGTCGTGGTCTGGGCACGGTGTCAAGTGAGCAAGGACCGGGTCGTCATTTCCTTAGTGGCGCGCTACATCGGCGCCCGGGTGTAGTGAAAAATGAGCCAGGGTCTTTGCACTTCCCTCGACGGGTGCGAAGGGCAAGGAAGCTAGCCGAGCCAACTAGGTTTCGGGTGGGTAGTTGGAACGTAGGGTCTCTAACAGGTAAGTTACGAGAGATAGCCGAGGTAGCAATTAGGAGGCGTGTAAATATTCTATGCGTTCAGGAGACTAAATGGAAGGGCCAGAAGGCGAGGGAAGTAGAGGGTACTGGCTCCAAGCTTTGGTATACGGGGGCGACTTCGGGAAGGAATGGTGTAGGCATCTTGATCGATAAGAGCCTTAAGAATGGAGTTGTTGATGTTAGGAGGCAAGGCGATCGAATTATCCTAGTTCGGTTGGTAGTTGGAGATTTGGCTCTGAATGTGATCAGTGCCTATGCCCCTCAGGTAGGCCTTAGTGAGAGCACCAAGATGCAGTTTTGGGAGGATTTGGATAGCATGGTTAGTACCGTGCCTATCAGCGAGAAACTCTTCATAGGAGGAGATCTCAACGGCCATGTAGGTGCGTCTAATGTAGGTTTCGAGCGAGTGCACGGGGGGTTCGGGTATGGAAATAGGAATCAAGAGGGGGAGGATGTTTTGAGCTTCGCGTTGGCCTACGACTTGTTGTTAGCAAATACCCTATTTAGGAAGAGGGAATCTCATCTGGTGACCTTTCAGAGTGGACAACACTCGAGCCAAATTGACTTTATCCTTGCAAGGCAGGAGGATAGACGTGCGTGCTTAGATTGTAAGGTGATACCTGGGGAGTGTGTTGTCCCTCAACACAAGTTGATGGTGGCGGACTTCAGATTTCGGGTACGTGTCCAGCGGGACAAACGTGCCAAGATAGCGAGAACGAAGTGGTGGAAGCTTAGAGGGGAAGCAGCGCAAACTTTTAAGGACATGATGTTAAGCGAGGGGCCTTGGGAGGACGGAGAAGATGCAGACGACATGTGGCTAAAGATGGCAACATGTGTTCGGAAGGTGGCTTCAGAAGTGTTTGGCGTGAGTAGGGGAGGAAAACAAGAAGCGAAAGACACTTGGTGGTGGAATGACGAGGTGCAAATGGCTATTAAGGAGAAAAATGAATGTTTCAAGCGCCTTCACCTTGATCGGAGTGCAGCCAATATCGAGGGCTATAAATTAGCAAAGAGGGCTGCAAAGAGAGCTGTGAGTGTAGCAAAGGGTCGTGCATATGATAACCTTTATCAGCGGCTAAGCACGAAGGAAGGGGAGAAGGATATTTATAGGATGGCGAGGATCTGCGAGAGGAAGACAAGGGACATCAACCAAATCAAATGCATCAAGGATGGGACGGATCGACTTCTGGTGAAGGATGAGGAGATCAAGAACAGATGGCGAGAGTACTTCGATAAGTTATTTAATGAGGAGAATGGTTCGACGCTTGAGCTGGATGACTCATTTGACGATGCCAACAGACGTTTTGTGAGGAGAATTCATGAGGCAGAGATTGCGGAGGCTTTGAAGAGGATGAAGGGAGGTAAAGCGATGGGTCCTGATGGTATCCCCATTGAGGTGTGGAGATGCCTGGGTGACAGAGCAATAGTATGGCTGACTAAGCTTTTTAACCTCATTTTTAGGTCAAACAAGATGCCTGAAGAATGGAGAAGAAGTATATTAGTACCGATCTTCAAGAACAAGGGAGATGTTCAAAGTTGTACTAACTACCGTGGGATTAAGCTGATGAGCCATACGATGAAGCTTTGGGAGAGAGTTATCGAGCATCGCCTTAGGAGAGTGACAAGTGTGACCCAAAACCAGTTTGGGTTCATGCCTGGAAGGTCGACCATGGAGGCGATTTTTATAATACGACAACTCATGGAGAGACATAGGGAGCAAAAGAAGGACTTGCACATGGTCTTTATTGACCTCGAGAAGGCATATGATAAAGTACCAAGAAATGTCATGTGGTGGGCTTTGGAGAAGCACAAAGTCCCAACTAAGTACATTACCCTTATCAAGGATATGTACAAGGATGCGATGACGGTTGTCCGCACTTATGGTGGAGACAGTAGTGATTTTCCAAATAAAATAGGTCTGCATCAGGGGTCAGCATTGAGTCCTTATTTATTTGCTCTGGTGATGGATGAGGTCACAAGGGATATACAAAGTGATATCCCTTGGTGTATGCTCTTTGCTGATGATGTGGTGCTAGTTGATGAGAGTAGAGCAGGTGTTAATAGGAAGTTAGAGTTGTGGAGGCATACGTTAGAGTCCAAAGGTTTCAGACTTAGCAGGACTAAGACCGAGTACATGATGTGCGATTTCAGTGGGACTAGATATGAAGATGGAGATGTCAGGCTTGATGGGCAAGTGGTGGCCGAGAAAGATACCTTTAGGTATTTAGGATCGATGCTGCAAAAGGATGGTGACATTGATGAAGATGTTAGGCATAGAATTTCAGCCGGTTGGTTGAAATGGCGTCAAGCTTCTGGTGTCCTCTGTGACAAGAGGGTACCACAAAAGCTAAAAGGTAAGTTCTATAGGACGGCGATTCGCCCGGCGATGCTATACGGTGCTGAATGTTGGTCTACTAAAAGGCGACATATACAACAACTGAGTGTAGCAGAGATGCGTATGTTGCGTTGGTTTTGTGGTCACACAAGAAGGGATAGGATACGGAATGAAGATATTCGAGATAGAGTCGGAGTGGCACCAATTGAGGAGAAATTGACGCAACATCGGTTGAGATGGTTCGGACATGTCCAACGGAGGCCTCCTGAGGCGCCGGTGCGTAGTGGGGTTCTACAGCGGGCCAATAATGTTAAGAGAGGTAGAGGGCGACCCAAACTAACTTGGGACGAGTCGGTTATTAGAGACCTTAAAGAGTGGAATATCTCTAAGGATTTAGCTATGGATAGGAGCGCTTGGAGACTAGCAATTAATGCGCCTGAGCCGTGATTTTTGGGTTTCACCTCTAGCCTACCCCAACTAGCTTGGGACAAAAGGCTATGTTGTTGTTGTTGTTGTGTATTTGAGATCTATTGCAATGCACAAGCAGTTTGGCTAAAACAAGTTCAATTTGTTCTGGCGGCAGGCTTAAAAAAAGTTATACTAGCATGGAAGGCTAGCCAAAAGCTGAATGGATGAACTAGTGAAAAGCATGATCAAAAACAGAAATACCAAAGACAACAGGATGAAATACTTAGGGTTTTTATTACAGTGAGATGATGGCAAGGAGTTAGATGGCCAATGCCTTTCAATATGCTTGGAGCAAATACCTCACTCAGCCCAACAATATGTGGTCATTTTATAACGGCAAACTATAACCAGTTAAAAACGCATAGAAAAAAATAGGAGCACACAAAACCAAATCAAGTGATAATAGAGGTCGGTGTCAACCTTCTGTAGAAAGTGAAATTCTATCTCTCAAAATCGCCAGCTCATGTGAATGTTCATCTGATCCCAACAGTTTCAAATACACCATTGCAGTCTTAAGAAGACCTTGACTGGCCAACAGTTCAGCGTAATTCTCAACAAGCTTAGAGAGTGATGCGCTAAATCTCTTGTGGCCTGTAGCAAGAGCGAGAGTAATGGTCTTTTCCATCAAATCCTGCATTTGCACACTAGTCAATTACAAACTGTTTGGATAAAGCCACAGAAAAATGAACTTTTATTATCCAATTGTACCTGGAGAAGATCAACATAAGTCTTCCCACCCTCTTCAGATTTCAAGTTGCGAGACCATATTTCCACAGCTTTGTCAATATTTCCAGCACAGATGTAACAGAGAGTTGCAGCTAGTGTATTTCCTACACTCAGAAGTCTAGATGCAAGTGTATCGCACAAAACATTCCATTCCTCTTTCCGTGCAAACTGTTGCAAGTTTATACATTAGCTTTCCAAAATGCAACCAAATGCCAGCTAGGTATGGAACTGAAAAGTCATCAACCGTCTTTCTACAGAACAATAATTTATTACATTACAGAGACCAAAAGTTTGTTGGATAAGGATTAATTTTAAGCTTAGCCAGATCAAATGGTTAGGCAGGCTGGCCAGACAGACACACTTTTCCTTTGTGAGTCCTGCAACCCCCAGTCCTGACCCCAAAAAAAAAAGGGATGTCGATCCTAAGATGTGCAATAGCTGTCGACCTGCAACAGTTTTAACTCTTCTCGCCTAGTTTGAGCTCATTGCAGTATATGCCTACATGGGGACCCAAGTACCCAACACATGAACCACGCTGGACCTGAGCAATAACTTCTAAAATGCCAACTAATTTACCATCAATCTAAGAATCTTAGTAACTAGGACAATACATTGGTGCCAACAATGTGGTAAAACACATCAGAGACAAGAGTCTCTGAATTAGTTCAGTCTCTAGTAAATATATACATGAGATAACAAAGACTAAAATGCAATTGCACTTTAGGCCCATCTATGAAAGCTTAAAACCATCATTGGAGTAATTCTTCTAGGCGAAAAGATATCACAAAAGAAAACTGATTGAACAAGAGACTGAGTTGCAACTTGGCATCCAATGTCTCCAAGGCACTTACTGTGCATAGTAGCGCAAGAGTTTCTTTCCACGAACTTAGTGGCCATGTACTCACGAAGCCCATTAAATCATTGCCCACCATAGCAGAAACAACCTGAGTTTGAAACAATATAACAATAACAAATGGTAATTATCAAAAGTTTAACTAAAGTAAAATACAGATATTCAATAAACAGAGAGTAAAATTAAACCTTTAAGTAGGGCGAGATACTCTTTCTAAGATACTGATTTCTTGTGCTTTCCCATAGAGCAGAACCACCAGCATGAGCAATAACCAAAGCATCAGCCATACGATTTGCAGCAAGGCACTGGTTAACTGCCCCTTTGTAGTCTCCAACCAACAATGCATGTTGAATGCTCTTGTCAATTGATGGATCAGATGGCACAACATCTCCAGGTATTTCCTGCTCTATCTGTTCACCATTTGTAGAAATCGATTCTTCAGCTAAGTTAGCTTCTGAAGGTTGAGGATTATTGAAAAAATCATCCCCATTATCAACAAGAAATTGAGCGTCTGCAGTATCGGCTGTTGTGCCATGATCAAGATTAAGTGTATCCGCCAATGTTTGGCTCAGTTCATCAGTTGAATCCACAGCTGGTGCCTGAGGCGGTTCAAAGCCAAGATGAGCAAGCAATTTTGTCCTTGCAACATCCCCATCCTCAAACATAACCCTTAAGAAGCCCCATGTTTCTCTCTCCTCATCTGATCTGCTCAAACATGCATAGCATAAAGTTAGTTATCATACAAAGGTTACTAAGTATTCTACTAAAGGGCTCTGTTCCAAAAGGCGGTGCTAAGGCGCTAGGTGGAGCAACACCTTGCCTAGCACCTATGCATTTTGCCTAGGCGTTTTTACCACCTAGAGTATTTTTAAGTCTTGATTTTTACATTGAAGTGAGAGAATTGAGGATGAAAGATGATGAAATATGGTCACAGAACTCATGGATGGCTTATAAAAATTAAATTCTTTGTTTTAATATGTCAAGTTCCTGTATTTAACATGGTTATTACTCCAGCGATCAATAAAAAATACAATCACCTAGAAACGCCTAGGCACTAGGCAGGGCCTTACCACCTACCTAGCGCCTTTTGAAACATTGCTAAAGGGTAAGTACATACAATGATTCTTGTGATTTCTTTTCACATAGAGCACGCAGGGAACTCTTATCACCATTCTGTATAGCAGCTTCAAATTCAGTTGACCGGCTCACCAAACTTTGTTCAATCACCAAATTGTGTACATGCACCTACAAATATATGTATATATTAATAGAGGAACTTCGAAAGGAGCATAAAACAGGACAGCGACCAAGAAAACATACCTCAGAAGTAGACACTTGAGCGCCTTGGGTGGGTGTTGCCGGATGGAAAGCAACAAGTTTACCACCGAAACCAAAAGATGCACCAGTGGGGCATTTCAACCATTTTGGGGCTGGAGCCCTTGGACGTGCTGAATATATTTTTATTGGTCATCAGATGAATCAGATCAAAGAAGGTATGCACAATATTACAGTTATTACAGTAACAACTGCTGATGTTGTTCGGTCTCACAATATATTTCTATGTTCGTGTAGAGCAAAGAAACATATGTTTTGCATCAAGTGTTTGCTATTTATATAGAGATAAAAGCCCAAATGGAGTACATATGCCAATATGCCTCAATGTACCTCGGCAATTTTACTCAAATCTAAGTACGAACATAGAAAACAGGATTATACATGGCAGCCTTTTCAAGAAATGATGGAATCAATATTGTTGAAGTTTACTTTGGCGGTACACAAGATCAATGGCAATAATCTAAACAAATATTTGGTTATCTTATGAACATATAAAGCAAGCCACAGTATGCTAATTTACCTGGGGCGCCAACATCAGCAGCAGCATAAAGTCCAGAGAACTGTAAAAGATAAACAAATTTAGGGGATTTAGCTTTGTATGCCAAAAAGCAGACATGAAAGTGCACTCAGACCCACAAATACTATTAAGTGATGGACAGTTGAGTCAATTTGATAACAACAGAGCGGACAATATAACCCGGTACAACCAACCAACCACAAAACAAAGCACTTTACAGAAAATATATTGAAACCCATATAACAATTAAACAACTGGTATTCAACATGTATTGCAAAACATAAAATTATAGCCCTCTTTACCTCTAGGTTGTATATGCCAATTTTCCCATCAAATGAGGATGCTGCTATTACGCCTGGAATTTTCCGATACCAGTGAAGGTCAAAATTCCAATTATCGCTTGTTGGTAGCTCACTAATGATCTGTAACAAATAATGTGATGAAACAGGCACAGTAAAAGAACAGCAAGTACAGCATATCAGAACATAATGGTTGCTTTGAGATGGTTAAGTTCTAATATACCTCTCCACTAACAGTATCCCAGCATATTGTTCTATTGTCTTTGGAACATGTAAGCAAGAACGAGCTATCATAGGGGCACCATGACATAGCAATTACTCCTGATCAACAGAAAAAACATGGATGGGATAAGAAAGATGTGTAATTGGTGTAATCACCAAGCACTAGAAAAAAAACAATAACAGAAAGAGAGATAAAACCTTTTGAATGGCCAACAAATTCTCTTACTGGTGAAATAGTCTTCCTCACATCCCAAACCTGTGAATATATGAACAGTGATATTGATATAAATTAAGAAAATTCTCCAAAATAATAGAGTTGTGATGTCAACTTGAAGAAACACCACTGTCTTGCCACTCTTTTATTGAAAAATAATGAGTTGTCCCAAAAAAAAAGTCTACTTAAATATAGGCACCACGAGCTTCACATATATAAGGTAAGTAAAATATATTTTTGGGGGTTGTCGAATTGAGAAAAAGGTAAATTACTCTCAGTGAGGGTGAGTTGTCATCATCAGATGCAACAATCAACTGGGTGGACATATCTGGGTTCCATTGGAGAACAGAGGACTTCCTTCTAATAGAATCTGAAAAGCTGTTCAGCAGTTTAAAATTCATTAATCCAAATCAAAGATTGTATCAGTAAGAGATCATGAAAGTGCAGAAATAACTTGGTAGATACCAAAATTACCTAGTCAGTGGTTTTTGGTTCCTTAAATCCCAAACAACTGCAGAGCAAGAAAAATGGTGAGATATAACAAGTCCAAGTGAAAGTAATTTATAGGTAAACCTACATTAGCAGCGACCAAAGTTTCCCTTACCTGTCATCCCATTACTAGAAGTGGTTGCTAATATATGTTGAAACTTGGGATTCCAGGATAAACAGGAGATTTCAGCTTGGGCACTGGAACCAACACTCTGCTAAAATTACGACAATCATTACAGAGGTTGAGAAAAGGCCGTCGCCAAATGGTGCAATAGTTGAAAGATCCAAATAGCACTAAATGATACACACACACACACAACTCTGCCACATACAACTAAACCTCAGATTCATTTGCAATCTTAATAGCTACCCCCATCAAACATGTACTGTAAGCTCATATAAAGGAGGGTGGGAGTCTGGGCAATGCTCGATCATGTGCAGCAAACTAACATCAAGGAATTGCAGCAAGATTTACTTGGCCTTTAACAAACAACTAGTGTAACACAGGTGGAAACATCGAGGCCGTAAAAGCTACGACTATAGTCTTATTTAGTCAGGCAAACAGTCCCCCAGTTTCATCCCTGCGTCAAATACTGTTGCTAGTACTGCTCATAGTGAACACTAAATTGAAAACGAGAATGCAGCATTTCTCTCAGAATATGGCTGCCTGAAATGGCGTAATCATGCTAGAGCAGTCAAAAGCATGCGACACAGCATCGGGTTTCCATGAAATGAAAAGCACTTCTGAATCAATACGAAGTAGCAGAAACCATGCATCTCACAAATTACCAATCCGGTCACAAATCATCGATCAATCCTCTTATAAAATAATAAGCTCTGTGCAAAACAGCAAGTACCTTGAGTGGTGGGTACACAACTGGCTCGACTGGGTTCTTGAGATCCCAGATGCAAAGCTCCCCCTGCTCGGCCCCTGAAGCCAGCCGATTCGGCGTGAGCTCGCTAAACTCCAATCCACAAACCTACAAACACGACATAAACGCAATCATCACACGACGCCAACCCCATCAGAACGCCAGGCTCGCAAACTTAACAATTCAGCCCCGCGCAACTCACCGGTCCGGTGTGCTTCTCTAGCCGCGCGACCATGGCGTCCTCCGCCTTTCCCTCAGAGCTGAAACAGCGGCAATTCAATCAGAACGACGGCAGATCTCGAGTGTGAAACGGGCGAGGGAGGCGGATCCGGACCTGATCATGCTCAGCGGGTTCCACACGGCGACGGAGCCGTCGCTGAGGCCTCCGGCGAGGAGGCCGAGCGAGAAGGAGTCACTACCCTCGACAGCGCCCGGCCGCGACCAGGAGAGGCGGTTGAAGCGGTCCGGGGAGGGCGCGGAGGCGAGGAGCGGGAGGTCCGGGGAGTCGGACTGGAAGTCGAGGCAGAAGATCTCGATGTTGGCGGACGCGGAGAAGCTCATGTCGACGGCGCCGCTCATGGTGCCGGCGGCGAGGTACGGCGCGTCCGGCGCCAGCGCCGTCAGCGCCGCGCGCTGCGCGCTCTTGATGCACGCCATCGCCGGCGAGACCCGCGCAGATCTGGGCGCGCGCGCGCTCTCGAGCTCGCCCAGGGCAGGGGCGTTGCAGTACACGGAGGAATGCGATCTGGAGGCGAGAGAGAGAGGAGAGGTGGTGATGGTGCGGCGGGAGAGGGTTGGGGACTTGGGTTGGGTCGAATCGGTGCGGATCTGATCTATCGGGGGTTTGCGTTCGCCCTGCTGCGCCTGCGTGCTGGCACGCGTGATTTGGAAGCCTTCGGCCGCGTCACTCCGAGTGATCACCGCTGTTGGATTCATCGAACGGGTTGCTGTGTGCCGTTAGATTTGAAGATGCATCAACGCCGACGTGCCATCTGAAACTTGTGGAAATCAGGCCAATCTAGTTTTAACTCAGAGTCCACAGATGAACTATAGCACGTAAAACTTGTCTCTATGTTAATTTTTTGCTGGGATCTGGTATTGCAAGTATGTAGTCTGTGAAAGGTGTGTATGTCGTATAGTGCTAAAATAACTTTATGCCAAAGAAACATGATATTTGAAAACATTTGTTCCATCAATTTAATGATCAGCATATATAGAGCTCTTTTACTACTGAGTGAAAGCTCATATATTTTATAATTTCGAACTACACAACTTTACTGTAATTGACGTAAGCTTTTACCATCACTCCAAAAATTCAATTACTTAGTTAAAATCAGCTATTGTGCACTCTCTTATGACGTCGCACTGTCTGAGTTTCGATACCACATATTTGAGAGATAATGCCATAAACACCACACATTAACATAACCACCATGAAAACCGGTCTTAGTCCCAACCCAGATTTTTTTTTACATTATACTTTCTCCTGCATTGTCGCTCAGAGACCGCCATATCCTCTCCTTTCTCAAAAGAAGGCATAAGTGATGCCAAATCATTTAGAACTAGGTGATACCCCACGCGTTGCTGCGGGAATTTGTTAAACAAAATTTTAAAGTGAAATGTGAAAGTATAAACACCAAAGTGATTGTATTGCAACGTTCTTTAGTAAACATTATACATAGAAGTATGACTGATCATACATGTAATTTTTACAACTGTAATTTATAGTTGCTACTTACAAAAATGTGGCCACGGAAAATCGATTGAAGAATAAATAAATGGTCTAGTGGATGATGACATGGCTTATAGTGGATAGTGATATGACGCATAGTGGATGATGACGTGGAATGATTGCATGCTGAGAGAAATCCAACCATGACTTGATAGTGGGTACCAATTATATAGGTTATATAGATAAGAGAACATGGCACTGATAAAAGCTTAAGGACCGATCCCAGGGACATTACCAATCTCGAATCCATTCCCACCACCTTTCTCTCGTGGAATAGTCAATGTTTATCGATATATGGTATAACTTGCTATAACGGCAAGCCTAAACCGCACTACCTCTGTGTTATATTATACCTTCAAACAATAACAACTACTCCGAACTACATTGTATGAAACAAAGACTTTACCTACCATAGGCTATGGAGCACTACATTTTGTTATGTAACCTAGCTTCCAAACTTTCTTCTCTCCACCCATTCAATTTCACAAATCTTATATACATAACTTCGCATATTAATGTATTTAGTCACTGAAAGGACCGTGATGTCACCTAGAGGGGGGGTGAATAGGTGATTCTGCAAATTTCCAACACTTAAAACAAATCTGTCAGTTCAACTCCGGATACTCCGAGGGTGTGCCGGATACTCCGGGGTTAAAGGCCGGAGACTCCGCAACACCTCCGGATACTCCGGAACAACTTTTGCTGGAAAAATGACAAGTCAGTACCAAAACCGGTCAGACCGGTTTGGGAAACCGGTCAGACCGGTTTCTGACTGAGAAACGCAAGAATGTAAATTAACCCCCTTTTCGACTTCTAGCACCAAAGCAACTTGATGTAGTGCTTGTGTAGATGATTTCTAGCAGGTCCAACTAGTCCCTGCACACAAGATAAGCACAACCAAGTAGATCGAAGCGGAAGCAAATATATGTGCTAGAAAGGAAATTGTGAGTCAAACCAAAATGGAGACGCAGCGAATTGTTTCCCGAAGTTCGGATTCGCTAATTGCCCAAAGGCGGCCCAAAAGCACAGCGAACCCTACGTCTCCGTTGAGGAAGCCCCTAGTGACCCAAAGGTCGAGCTATCTCCTCGGTTCCACTATCTTGATCTTTTCCCCGAAGGAGGCAAGACCACACCTGCACAAACAATCCGTGGCACACCACAACCTTGGTGGCTCACCGGCGACGCCTAGCCGTCTAGGAGGCTTCACCTCCAAGAGTAACAAATGCGTCAATGAGTTGCTAGACCTCAACCGCGAGTGCTCAAGCTATGGATTCACTTCTCACTGAGTTAGCTAGCTCTCTAGCTCTCTATTTCTCACACACAACCCTTCTCTCAACCCAATTCAAAGATATGAACAAATACAACCAACTCTCACAAAGAGAGACTTGGGGAGAGCTTGCTGGTGCTAGAATTGCTTCTGGTCGCCCAAGAGACCCAAATGAACCAGCAGCCCTCAAAGGTGAGGGCTAGGGGGTATAAATACCCCACACACAAAAACTAGTCGTTATGCCCGTGGAAAACCGGTCAGACCGGTTTCCCAAACCGGTCAGACCGGTTTTCAAACGAAACTAGCCGTTACACTCCTGAGCTCCCAAAACCGGTCAGACCGGTTTCCCAAACCGGTCAGACCGGTTTGGGTCCTTCCAGCACACTAAGTCCAAAAACTCTCCTCTCAAAGGCTATCTCACATGGGTTGACCTATGAGCACTTTTTGGTGTGAAGTTAAACAACTTAATGTTGCATCCCTCTTGATAGTACGGCATTCCTATACTCAAGATTGCGAATAATAAATAAACTCTCCACTTGAGCTTCTATGTCTTCATTGATGCCTTACTTGATCAATATCAACTTGAGGGCTTTAACATTCCATTCTCGCTGAGCGAATCCAACTTGAGCTAGTGACTTAGAATTTCCAAGTGTATGATCACGAATCCATACCAATTCATAAGTCACTTCTTTATATATTTCTACAATGATTAAACGCATTGCATTGCTTCACTTGTTATGGCTTGATTAATGCCTAGGGATCAATCCACAATACTAGTTCCTTCACCCTAGCAAAGTTCCTCGGCCACAAGACGACTCTTGTCCTTCACTTCGCTTAGTACCTCGTCACTAGCCATCTAGTTTGATCCCTTCCATCCTATCTTGCCACTTTAAGTTTGACTTTGCTTTGCATCCACATGAAATCCACATTGAAATCCATGTCTTCAACTATCCAAGATATAACCAATATCTTCAATTGAGTTATCCCAATATTATTTGACAAGCTTCTTCTAAATGAGACCTATCCATAAGCATCACTTCTTGTCTCATTTGCCATTGCTATTTACTTGTCATTTTCTATATTAAACACATGGGATCACATCCACTTGTTTGCTTTCACAATATTGAACCAATAGAGCGCATATTCTTATTAACAATTATATCACATGAATATCCATAAGAATAATCCCTGCTCATACACTTAAGCAAACACGTTAGATTACAAATCATGTTGTCATACAAATCACCAAAACACTTAAGTGCCTAGATGCACTTTCAATCTCCCCCTTTTTGGTGATTGATGACAACATGATTAAAGCTTACAAAAAGATATGAAATTTAAAGCTCTAAACAATTGAGATATAACATGAGCTCCCCCTTAATATGTGCCTTGAGTGGAATATCAAAAATTTGGCCTCACATGCCAAATGCACATATAAAGAAGAATATGAGAGCTCCCCCTATATCTCAGCATCAAACATGTGCAACAAGTGTGTGTGATAAAATAAAACAACTCGTGATGCATATGACATGTATCTCACACAAAAAGAGAAAAAGTTGTACATGTGCTGTCACAGCAGAAACCGGTCCGACCGGTTTCCAAAACCGGTCAGACCGGTTTTGCCAGTCAGCACATGTACAAAACCGTACATCAACCAAAACATGCATATCACACTAGCAAATTGTCACTTAGGATACATAAACATGTTCAACACACTCAGTAGCACACAATACAAGTCCTCAAGTCCACAAATAGATAAGATTGAAATTATTACATCCATGTTTCTGCACACACAGCAGAAACCGGTCAGACCGGTTCTAAAAACCGGTCAGACCGCTTTTGTCTGACAGACTACAAGAAGCTGCTGAAACTTGACGCTTTAATCCATTCTTCTCCCCCTTTGTCATCAATCATCCATAAAAGGGCCTGGAGAAGCTTGTAGTCATGTTCCCATCATCCATCATGCATCATCGTAACTAGGAGCTGAAGTAGGTCCGAAGATGGAAGTCGCTGCCTGTGAAGCATAGTCTCCGGGAAATGGAGATGGTGCACTCGAGAACTGAACTCCCGCCATAGAAGATGACGCACCACCATAAGCATATGACGGGGACGGGAGTGTGGCAGCTGCATAGGTAGGTCTTGGAGGTGCAAATCCAAACGAGGAACCAAACAAGTCACCCTCTGAAGTAGGCATGTATGGCATGGTCCCTGGAGCACCAACTGACTGAGGAGGAGCTGGTGGAGGCTGTGTGCTCGGCCCAACATGTCCATATCCAAAGATGTCACCATACTCCTCAAAATAATCCGCATTCATGTGATCTGTCATTATGTCTCTAAGCGGGGGTATCTCCGGCAACTCAGGAGGTGGAGATATAGGAGATGGAGGGTTGTCCGGACTCAACACGGCACGCAATTTCTTGAACTCATCACGAGTCTTCTTGCTGTCAATCCTTTGCTGCCTAAGATCCACCCGGACATCCCGCTGACCTTTGCAAATCCCTGTGAACATAGAAATGAATTTTCTGATTGGAGATGTCCTTTGCTCGGGCTGTGTACTGCTGCCAGATCCAAACCGGTCAGACCGGTTTGCCAAACCGGTCCGACCGGTTTGGCCAGGCTGCTGCTGGGGCTGCTCCCCATGCTGCTGCTGCTGCTCACCTTCTGCTGCATCAATGTCTGCGGGGTCTGCTCGTGGAGATGGAAGCCTAATCTTCTTTGGAATGGGTACACGCAGTCGTCCATGAGATGCATCACAACGAAACCCAGTGCGTGTCACCATCTCAATGACCTTCATGATATAAGGTGCATATCCACAAAGCTTCTGAGGATTTTCAGATATGTGCTTTATTTCCTCCCAAATGTAATCACCCACATAGAACTTGTCTTCACCCGGCCTCATTTTAGCTAGCAAATTCTTGCCGAACAAGGACACTTCTGAAGTGTTGCCGCCTCTGGGGGCAAGTGTTGCTCTAAGCATCCTGTTCAGCACCTGATAGTATGTGTATAGGCCAGCTACTTTGCCAAAGTTCCCTGTCTCTGTGCTCGGGTACATGAACTTCATGTTCTCAGCTGGAAAAGTTCCATCTAAATGCAGCCTGTGGCGTCTCCTGTCAGCCTGCCTGAAACCAAGACACTCTGCAAAGGATAGATAAGAAATGCTATATGAGGTCCCCTCGGTCATCCAATGCATCCTTCTGGTCTCTAGCTCATCTCCCTCAAAGTAGACTGTGGCATAGAACTGAGCTATTACTTCTGTGTTCCAATCCCTCTGGTAGCCCATGATGGAGTAAATTTTTCTCGCTTTGCATGTTTCAATGATTTGATCAAAGATCACATTTTCAGCTTTCTCCATGTACTCCCAGTCTATACAGTGCTGCTCACAAATAATCCTCCCTCTAATCACAGCCGTCTGATAATAGTCCTGCTGAAAAGCTGTGTGAAAACGGTAATCAGTAGCTGTCCTCGGGGCACCTATTGGATTTATTCTCCTCCGATCCCTAGTTGTATCTGTCATTCCGAGCCCCCTGTAATTAACAACTCTCCAAGTAGCAGGGGCAGTCGGCTCTCTGACTCTAGGGAATGGTGGCTCTCCACCTTCGTCATCATGTCCTTCTTCTTCTTCCACATCTTCCTCTGCCTGATCTTCTGACATAACCTCCTCATCATCAACTGCTGCCCCACTCTCATGTCGTGGCTCAAACCGATACACATCATCCTCATCATCATCGCTCGAAGTGGTCACATGTTCATCCACTTCCTCAATCTGCTGATCGGCGGCCCTCTTTGGTCTTCTAGGCCTTAATGACCTACTACCACCCGCATGTGAGCTGCTGCCAATGGATGGATCTTGGCGACTCTTTTTGATTCTTTCGGCGTGCGTTCCCTTCGGCATCTTCTACTGCCTTTCCTGGGTTCACAAGATATGGAATACATAGAATAAGTGCCAGGACTGAGATTGACTTGAGATTGGTTCAATTTGAGAGCATCCAACAAGATTTGAGACAGCTCAGAGCTAAACCGGTCAGACTGGTTTCAGAAACCGGTCAGACCGGTTTCACCCGAGCTGAACCAAATCGAGTTGAGGTCAAACCTAGATAGTTGCAAGATCAAGATATGAGTGATATACTGCAAGATAAATTATCCCTACACTTTATGGAGGCCAAACACGGTGCAAACGAAGGACTTGTGCCTTCACTGCCCAAACCGGTCAGACCGGTTTGCCAAACCGGTCAGACCGCTTTTGGCAGTGAAGGTGCAACTCCTTGGTTCGCAAAATGTAGCCCACCAAATCCATTGATCTCTTAGGGATAGGTTCCTAGATATGCCAGAAGATGTTCTATCAAAGGGTTTCGAAAGATATTCATCGAGTGAGTAGATCGGGCGATGGAAACATTTGAGTACCTTGAGAGCCTTGAGAACGAGAGATGATGAAGATTTGAAACTAAAACTTGATGGGAATCCAATTTAGCAGCCTTGAGGCACTCCAATCCCACCAAGAATCCTCCTTTTCCTTGGATTAATCAAGAAATCGCCATTGGGGGCTTTCTCACGGTGAAGAACATGAGAGAGAAAGAATATGTGGTGAATGAGGATGGAGAGAGAGAGGGAATCACGGGTGGAGTTAAAATCCATGTGGGCCAGCTCCCTGGGCCAAACCGGTCAGACCGGTTTGGGAAACCGGTCAGACCGGTTTCTCCCAGACAGTTGGAACTTGTCCAAATACATGAGATTCTTGCTCCAAAAATTCTTCACTTGATCTGAGATTGCATAAGATGGTCTTGATCTTCAAAATCTCATGATTGTCTTCTGAGGAGAGAGATTTTTTGATAAAGCCTGTGACCCTGGACACTCCGGGTGCAGTCCAGATTATCCGAGAACGTCTAAGACAGAAGGGGTACTCGGAACAATAAAGTTCCAGCATGGTCCCGGATATTCCAGGGTGTTCAAAACAGCAGAACCACTTGAGACCTTGATTGAACTAGGAAGAGATAGATATGTAAAGTCCAAAAGCTCCACTAACTCTTGCTTCTTCCAAGAGAGATAAAGATGGATGGATGAGTAGATAAAGATTTTATGGACTTGAGAAAATCTCATTATTTGTGACTAGCCATCAATCAAGCAAAGTTAACTATAGTCACAAATAGATCAACAATGGTCAAAAGACCAAAACTCAAATATTTTCAAATCGGCACACAACCTATCATGCTAGTTGGATTTTTCAAAATCTATCCTATGTCACACAGAGACATGCATATATATTGAGTTATAGGACCAAATTAGCATATTTAGCTCATACCACTTGCATTTGAAGAGCACTTGACGACAAGTCAATATTTAAATGTGTGGACCAAATATCTAATAGGTACCCGAGAAGGACACTCAATATATTTGCATGCAAATGCACACACTAGCATGAAAAAGAGCCTAGATGCACAAGGTAGAAATTTAGTCAATAGAGAACATACCTTTGCCTCTAGCCGAACACGTTGTGCAATATACTCAATTAAGCCATATGCATTCTCCCATGAGATAAGTCTTTGGATGAGAGAAAGAATACATTAATTAGCACAACAATAAGTTTCACATTAATGACCTTTACATGTGGATGGCAAATGGGTCATTAAATATGAAACCTCACAATATAGACCAAATTCCTTTTCTCTAGTGCATATATGATATATTGTGTAGGAGAGGCTCATATGCACTAGTTTTGAATCAATCAAGATCAAATAAAGGAATTTAGACTATATTATGGTGAGTTGTCAAAACATATATTAAGAACAAGATCCAAGATATGAGATGATACAATTTTACCACTTTGGATCCCAAAAAGAATTGACAACTCCAATTGAGAGAATTGATCTCTCACCATTGAGACTACAAATTCACTAAAAGAAATGTTAGTCTCAAAGACACAAATATTGAAGTAATCTCCCCCTGAAAATGTGCATCATGCATGGACTGTATGTGACATGCACTTTGTCTTATGAGTGACATGGGTAGATTATTTCAATATTTGATCACGGCACATGATAAAATGCTTCTATTGAAATGTGCCAAGAAAACTTACTACCACATAGGTATAAGTTGATAGATATATGCCAAAGTGAAAATTTCAAGAAATATTTCATTTGCATCTTCATTCCCACTTGTTTACCCAAGTTGCAGCTGACCGGTTTGGAAAACCGGTCAGACCGGTTTTGCCGGACCTGTGCCACTTGAGTATATATGCTTGTATCTTGTCGTATTGTCGCTCAATCTAAGAGTATAAGCTTTTTCTGCATATGACAAGACTTTGCTCTACTAGAGAGCCATTAAAAGCACCACATGGCATATATTATACAAATTCATGAAAAGTAGTTTTAGTCACTATCTAGTGTCACAAGAGCAATTACTTGAGGCACTTGATCCTACCAAAGGCATGAGTGACTGAAACTTAATCAATTTAAGCACAATGTTACCGAGATGACATTGGGTACAAGTTGTAGAGCGGAAGCATCTTTCTTGGCTACCCATTTGATCACAAGTGATTGCTTTCAAGCCAAGCTTCCAATGCATCTCTTTGTCCCTGCTGTCTTATCAAGCAACTTTTGGTACCCAACTCATGTTGGGTCCAACAAGGTTAGTCACAAGATGTTTAGGAACCCAAATGGCCCTTATGCTAGATTGTGGTGAGTCAATCACCCTAGCAGCATAGGTGCTCACTTTGTCGTTCCTAAGCTTAGCAAAGTCATAATGTACGAGGTTTGATTTAGGGACTTTACCATTTGAACAATCCTTACCCAAATATCCCTTGGTCCGGCATGTGTAGCAAATGCGGCTTCGGACCCCTCTTGAACCTCTTCTGACTTTCTTCTTGTGGCCATCATCAAATCTTGGCCTTTTGCTTGATGTCATGACTTGAGAGGCCCTCTTCAAGGGTTGTTGGGCTGCTGCTGCCTGAAACCGGTCAACTTAGACTCCGCAACACCTCCGGATACTCCGGAACAACTTTTGCTGGAAAAATGACAAGTCAGTACCAAAACCGGTCAGACCGGTTTGGGAAACCGGTCAGACCGGTTTCTGACTGAGAAACACAAGAATGTAAATTAACCCCCTTTTCGACTTCTAGCACCAAAGCAACTTGATGTAGTGCTTGTGTAGATGATTTCTAGCAGGTCCAACTAGTCCCTGCACACAAGATAAGCACAACCAAGTAGATCGAAGCGGAAGCAAATATATGTGCTAGAAAGGAAATTGTGAGTCAAACCAAAATGGAGACGCAGCGAATTGTTTCCCGAAGTTCGGATTCGCTAATTGCCCAAAGGCGGCCCAAAAGCACAGCGAACCCTACGTCTCCGTTGAGGAAGCCCCTAGTGACCCAAAGGTCGAGCTATCTCCTCGGTTCCACTATCTTGATCTTTTCCCCGAAGGAGGCAAGACCACACCTGCACAAACAATCCGTGGCACACCACAACCTTGGTGGCTCACCGGCGACGCCTAGCCGTCTAGGAGGCTTCACCTCCAAGAGTAACAAATGCGTCAATGAGTTGCTAGACCTCAACCGCGAGTGCTCAAGCTATGGATTCACTTCTCACTGAGTTAGCTAGCTCTCTAGCTCTCTATTTCTCACACACAACCCTTCTCTCAACCCAATTCAAAGATATGAACAAATACAACCAACTCTCACAAAGAGAGACTTGGGGAGAGCTTGCTGGTGCTAGAATTGCTTCTGGTCGCCCAAGAGACCCAAATGAACCAGCAGCCCTCAAAGGTGAGGGCTAGGGGGTATAAATACCCCACACACAAAAACTAGCCGTTATGCCCGTGGAAAACCGGTCAGACCGGTTTCCCAAACCGGTCAGACCGGTTTTCAAACGAAACTAGCCGTTACACTCCTGAGCTCCCAAAACCGGTCAGACCGGTTTCCCAAACCGGTCAGACCGGTTTGGGTCCTTCCAGCACACTAAGTCCAAAAACTCTCCTCTCAAAGGCTATCTCACATGGGTTGACCTATGAGCACTTTTTGGTGTGAAGTTAAACAACTTAATGTTGCATCCCTCTTGATAGTACGGCATTCCTATACTCAAGATTGCGAATAATAAATAAACTCTCCACTTGAGCTTCTATGTCTTCATTGATGCCTTACTTGATCAATATCAACTTGAGGGCTTTAACATTCCATTCTCGCTGAGCGAATCCAACTTGAGCTAGTGACTTAGAATTTCCAAGTGTATGATCACGAATCCATACCAATTCATAAGTCACTTCTTCATATATTTCTACAATGATTAAACGCATTGCATTGCTTCACTTGTTATGGCTTGATTAATGCCTAGGGATCAATCCACAATACTAGTTCCTTCACCCTAGCAAAGTTCCTCGGCCACAAGACGACTCTTGTCCTTCACTTCGCTTAGTACCTCGTCACTAGCCATCTAGTTTGATCCCTTCCATCCTATCTTGCCACTTTAAGTTTGACTTTGCTTTGCATCCACATGAAATCCACATTGAAATCCATGTCTTCAACTATCCAAGATATAACCAATATCTTCAATTGAGTTATCCCAATATTATTTGACAAGCTTCTTCTAAATGAGACATATCCATAAGCATCACTTCTTGTCTCATTTGCCATTGCTATTTACTTGTCATTTTCTATATTAAACACATGGGATCACATCCACTTGTTTGCTTTCACAATATTGAACCAATAGAGCGCATATTCTTATTAACAATTATATCACATGAATATCCATAAGAATAATCCCTGCTCATACACTTAAGCAAACACGTTAGATTACAAATCATGTTGTCATACAAATCACCAAAACACTTAAGTGCCTAGATGCACTTTCAGTCACGCCGGATCCTTACCACCCGTTATAACCCCCTTAAAAAATAAACCTCACCAACTTCTCTCGTCGATGGATTCATCCCACCTCCTTCAATTTCATGGTATTACTGTTGTTGCTTTAAATTTGTAATCGAGGAGACCATCAGGGATAAAACCTGAGTACGTATTCATTGTAATGAAAAGGTAACTAAGGATTTAGGGCACTGATTCTTTAGAGGGGCTAAGGCAAGGTTTTTTGTTTCGGTTTTTAAAAAAATTCGGTTGCCGGCGAAATAACCGAAATTCGTTCAAAAATTTCAGTCAAACGATTGGTCAAATTTACGATTTTTTGAATATTTATAACCTTTATAAGGTTTCCTATGAATTCAATAACCATAATTGTGTTTGTATCTCAGTGGTTTGTTGTTTATAAGCAACTCTAGAGGTCCCCAGGTCGACTCCTATGGCTACGTCATTTATTTTTATTTGCTGAGACTATGTGGACCCCACGTGTCATTGAGAGAAAAAATGAAAAAAAGAACCAGGCTCACGCAGGAATCGAACTCAGAACGTTTCCTACGCAAAAAAGAGTTCAAACCACCAGGCCACAAGCACATAGTTGATTTAGAGTGTTATAGGATATTATATAATAAAATAAAAATTTAAAGGTAACGAATTTTTGACCGAATTTTGTTTCTTTCGTTCACCAGCGAAAAACACGAAATTCGCGAAATTTCCCTGAAATTTCGTCGAAGTTTTTAACCTTGGGCTAAGGTAAAACACAGCAACTATTCGAGATCCAAAACGATTGTGCCCATTTCTATAGTACATCTGATGAGAATCACGGTTATATCCTTTGGGCTGACCAATGCTCCTGCATACTTCTTCATGTACTTGATAAATAGTATGTTCATGGACTACCCTGATAAGTTCGTGGTGTTGTTCATTGATGACATTATGGTCTTCTCTAAGAACGAAGAGGAGCCCCGGGGACAAAGGACGAGAAGAACTAGGCCCAACTATAAAACTACACCTGGCCCACGCAACTGCAGGCTTCCAGCTTTCGTAGCCCAGCCCATTATCAGGGTCGCACTGGTCTACAAAACGGTCATGGACCGCCACGGGCTCAACTGGTCAACTGGGACACTTTGCACCGCGCCGGCGTGGCATAGACTTTCACGGGGGCGCTCAGGGCACGTACAACAGTTTAGACGGCTGCTGTCTATTTAACACGTACAGACAGTTCAATAGTCAGCTCTATAATAGTTTAGACAACTACTGTCTATTTAACTGTCTGTGTGATAATAAATACACACTCTGGTTTCTGATGTTTTGCATGAGAGCACAAGCCAAAGCAGTAGACGAGATAGTAGACAACAATACTTCCTTTCGTCATTAAATAATGATCACATCAACTCATTTGATCTATGTGGCAACGAAAAGGGACAGCTGATGGCTCTAGGTTGTACATGCCCTTGCACCCTCGGCCCCCTTCCCTGCAGCCTCGCCTCTGTGGCGGTCGTCGTCTATCCTGGAGGCCGGACTCGCAAGCGAAGTGTGCAGAGGACACAACGGAATTGAAATTAAACCGGCCATGGGAGAGGAGTGCAAGAAGCCAACGGCGGCGGCGGCCGTCGCGCCGCTGCGGAGGACATCGTCGACCCGGCGGCGGACTCGGTGAAGCTCTACGAGGACGTGCCTCCGATGCCGCTGATGGCGCTCAACCACATCTCGCGCCTGTGCGAGTCCGTCGACGCCTCCGTCCGGTTCTACGTCAAGGCCCTCGGCTTCGTCCTCATCCACCGCCCGCCGGCGCTCGACTTCTCCGGCACATGGTACCCCCGCCGGCCGGCTGGTTTGACATCGACACGGACCGAAAGGCCGGGCTTGTTCTTCTTACCCGTGATGACTCTGCTCGGTCTGCAGGCTGTTCAACTACGGCGTGGGGATCCACCTGGTGCAGCGCGACGACGCGCGGAGGGCCCCCGACGTGAGCCCCGGCGGCGGCGGCGGCGAGCTGGACCCCATGGACAACCACATCTCGTTCCAGTGCGAGGACATGGGGTTGATGGAGCGGCGGCTCCGGGAGATGCGCATCAGGTACATGAAACGGACCATCAACGAGGAGGAAGGGTCGCCCATCGACCAGCTCTTCTTCAAGGACCCCGACGGATTCATGATCGAGATCTGCAACTGCGAGAACCTCGAGCTCGTCCCCGCCGGCGCGCTCGGACGCCTCAGGCTACCGCGCGACCGGCACAACCCGCCCGTCGGGATGGTCCCCGGCGGCGACGGCCACGAGTAGGTGCTCACGTGAAGCTCTACCGAGTTTTAGTTAAGGGAGTGGTAGTAGACTGGTAGGCTAATAGCTAGGCCTAGTAGTAGCAGCAGCGGCGGCAGCAGCTTCTTCTGAAGAAGAGCTTGAGTTTTGAGTTCAGATGTTTCTCCTGCTGCTTTTTTTTTGGCTGGGTAGTTTTCTGTCAGCTTCAGTAATCGCTCGTATTGATGATAATTATTTGTACCCGCAGTGTAGTTGTGTCCAGGAAAGGCCGTAGCCAGCTTTATATATAAAGATCCCGCAAATGATACTGGGATTATCAGTTTATTATATATAAAGCATCCCGCAAATGATACTGGGATTATCAGTTTACAATCACAGACCGCTCAAAGAGAAGCACCCAACAAATCCGTAACGGGACTCTCTATACACCGCGTCAGAGATAGCAAGACACTACTCGCGACGAACAAACTAAATGGCCATGAGACCATTACAAATCGGCTGGACCCGACCTTCCGTGGAGCCTACAACTCCATCATCAATGGCTATAAGAAGACTCAAACAACGCCTTCAGGAAGGCAAAGACACGACGTCAACGTTTGATTTTCACCACGGAGAGCTTCCACGAACCGCCGCCGAACGAGACCCTGCAGACAACGCCGTTAAGAGGGAAGAGCAAATGTCGTTGCCCGACCTGACACCATCAAGGGCAAGCACGTCTCATTTTCCATTTGCACTCGTAGCTGATTCAGATTAAGTCTGTTGAAATCTTCACGAGTTAGGACGATTCCATAACCTACGTTATGGCCTGCGACGCACACGACGGATCTCCTGATACAACATCTGAGGGAGCCGTTAGACCCGGAGGAACGCCGGCGAACTCTGGCCGAACTGCCGGAGAAGATCGGCGGGACCCAGGCTACATTGGTCAGGTGACCCCCGGCGCAGCCCACCGGCACTCGCACCATTACGGCGTGGCTTCCGCCCGACGCGGCGCCGCCGCCACGGCGTGACGCTCGGGCGCCGCCGAGCACGCTCAAGGCGGCGCCTCTGGACGCCATCCACGGGCACGTCGTCGGGGCGCTGGCCGGCTGCCGAGCACCACCTTGCGCGGAGCACGCCCCGGGCGTCGTCCTCGCGGGGCACTGCTACGGCTGCCTCGCCGGCGGCGGCCCGGCCTCCAACGTCCTCGCGAACGCGCTCTGGTAGGTACGACGCGGTGTTCCATCCCCGCGACGGGCGCCCGACGGTGGCCATGGTCGGCGCTGCACCGCTCGCTCGAGGGCCTGCTCGCGTTCATCCTCATCTACTGTGCCCCGGCGTGCCCGCCGACGAGGCGCTGCGGTGCCTGGAGGCGACCAAGGCCGACCTCGGCGCCGCCGTCCGGATGGCCTCGGCGCGCGCCCGCGAAGCGTTCGAGCGCGCCGCCACCGCCGCCCGGCATCCCAGCCCGGCCGCCTACGCGCGGTTCTCCGAGTCCCTCATGGGCCCCCGAGCTTGATGCGGCCACTGTGCGCTCTCTCAGACGCCTCGGACTTGACGCTCTGCTGCCCTGTGCCGCCGTCACAAGGCCCTTTCGGTGCTCGGCTTGTGAGTACGAAGGGAGAAGAGGCTCGTGCACCCTGCCGGCGAAGAGTTCAACGGCCGGGTGGGCTACAAGCCTACAACGACGGCGACGACCCCGTGACTGGAGCATTTCAGGAAACACCCGGACTGTGAGCTCGGTGGCCCGTTGCTTCGACACTGGACTGCACCCGGATATGGCAAGCTTCTTGGAGAATCGCTACGGGTCTGATTGGTTCTCGTGCGTATCGGGCCTGGCTCGTTCCTGGGAGCCAGGCTCCTGCTGGCCAGGCTCTGCACATGCCCAGGTAGTATTGATTGGTTCCCTGTATCTGGATAGCCTAGCTGCAACAAGATATTGATTGGTTGTCTGTTTATGCATGCGTCCAGGCTTTTTTACCTCACAAGGCGCGCACATCTTGCACCGCTAGAGCGTGGCTCGCGGGAAACGAAGATTTTTGCTGCATCTGCAGAGCCAGGTTCAGGCGTGCATTTTACATGGCCAGGGACAGGCTCAACTGCTGCTACAGCCAACCAATCACACATCAGTTGCATCTAGAGGGCCTGGTTCCACGAAAACCAGGTAGAAACCAGGTAACCAATCAGCCCCGTACCATGGATGACGATAATGTCTACATGAGTTTGTTTGCGTTTTCGTAGTAATTAGCGGGTCTGATTGGATCACGGATCAGTGCAGATTCGAGACGAGTGAAAGAATTTTGTGCCTTTTTTTTCATGCTGGTCATTGGAAACAAAAGATAAGCGCATGTTTTCTCAAGGAAACGATAAACAACACTCGAGTGTCGCATGTTCTCTAGCGCCTGTCCATTCAATATGCGCTCCGCTTCAAGGCGTAGTCGTCAGTTTTGGACATCCTCTTCAACTCCGGCAAGGGTCGGATGAAATCAGCATTATTCTTTTTTTGAGCAAGGAAGTTAGTATTATAATTTGTGGGATTTGTGGTGTTTGGTCATCTTCTATTAAAGTCAATATTAGAATCTGTGGACTTTTGAGTGGGTATTTTACCAGAGATTGGAGAGGGCTTATTTATTTCGGTAGATGAATGCCAAAAATGAGCAATACATAAAATTATTAGTTTCTGTTTGTATCATGCTGCAATGCAGAAAATTATTGGTTTCTGCCTGTGTGACGCTGGATTCGAACTCAATTTGCAACCGTTAAAATCGAAATTATTTTAGATACAATGGTAACTGCCACTCCTTCCATCTTTGTTTTTTTTTGCGAAACTAGTTGGTATGCATGTTCCACATGCACGTGTTTTAAAAAGGGCATGAAAAAATCTTGAATTCAATAGAAAGTTGATTGTAATTTAAGGAAAATGTTCAATTTGCAAGACACATGGTACAAGTTCTATAAACTTTATGCTCAACGCTTCTTCTCTTTTTGCGAATTCACGAATTGGAATCACAAACTCACAAACATTCGCTTGAAGCTCACCTTTCAGTGGCTCAGTAATCAACTGTTTCAGCACTACGTCAAATCAGAGAAACCGAAAAGAGAGAATAATGGATAAAATATCGAACTCAAGTGTATACTATAATATATAAATATAAGTAAATATTGCAAAGGCAAATAAGTAAATATTCGAGACCGAAATGTCCCAAACGACAATATAAAAAAGAGACTAAATGTGCAATTGACACATCTACTCTAACTCATAGACTTCCGGAGGAGGAGGTACCATTGTGTGATGAAGATCCAAATAACTATTTGAAAGCATGTGAAAATAGTCATATCTACAGAACTTAACATATTGTATACTGCAAAAATGGAAAGGGAATGTAAAATTATTGGACTTAAATCCAAACGTAATCATTAACTACCATTTATTTGAAAACTTGCTTAGGCTATATATACTAAATATGACAATATTAAGGATACGACATTGCAAGCAGAATTTACCATATTTTACACTGCAAAAATAGAAAGGAAATGTAAAATTATTAGAGTTAAATCCAAACATAATCATCAACTACCATTTATTTGAAAAATTGCTCAGATTATACATATTAAATATGGCAACGTAAAGGGTGCGACATCGCAAGCAGAATTTACCATATTGTACACTGCAATAATGGAAAGAAAATGTAAAATTATTGGACTTAAATCCGGACGTAATCATCAATTACAGTCTATTTGAAAACTTGCTTAGATAATGCATATTAAATATGGCAACATAAAGGGCGCGACATTGCAAGCTGAACTTACCATATTGTACACCAGAAAAATGAAAAAAATGTAAAATTATTGGACTAAATCCAAACGTAATCACCAACTATCATATATTTTAAAAAATTGCTCATATTATAAATATTATATATGGTAATATAAAATTCGCAACATCGCAAGCAGAACTTACCATATTTTATACTGCAAAAATGGAAAAAAATGTAAAATTATTGGACTTAAATGCAAATATAATCATCAAATACTATCTATTTAAAAACTTGCTCAGATTATACATATCAAATATGACAACATAAAGGGAACGACATTGCAAGGAGAACTTACCATATTGTATACTGCAAAAATGGAAAGGAAATATAAAATTATTGGAGTTAAATCCAAACATAATCATTAACTACCATCTATTTGAAAAATTGCTCAGATTATACATATTAAATATGACAACGTAAATGGTGCGGCAACGCAAGTAGAACTTACCATATTGTACACTGCAATAATGGAAAGGAAATGTAAAATTATTGGACTTAAATCCGGACGTAATCATCAACTACTGGCTATTTGAAAACTTGCTTAGATAATGCATATTAAATATGGCAACATAAAGGCGCGACATTGCAAGCTAAACTTACCATATTGTACACTGTAAAAATGAAAAAATGTAAAAATATTGGACTAAATCCAAACGTAATCATTAACTACCATATATTTAAAAATTTGCACATATTATACATATTATATATGGTAATATAAAAGGCGCGACATCGCAAGTAGAACTTACCATATTTTACACTGCAAAAATGGAAAGAAAATGTAAAATTGTTGGACTTAAATCCAAATATAATCATCAACTATTATCTATTTAAAAACAATCATAAACTATTATATATTTAAAAACTTGCTTAGATTGTGCATATTAAATATGACAACATAGAGGGAGCGGCATTGCAAGGAGAACTTACCATATTGTACACTGCAAAAATAGAAAGGAAATGTAAAATTATTGGATTTAAATCTAAACGTAATAATCAACTACCATATATTTGAAAACCTGCTCATTATATATATATATATATATATATATATATATATATTAAATATGACAACATAAAAGGCGCGGCATCGTAAGCAGAACTTACCATATTGTACACTGCAAAAATAGATAGAAAATATAAATTATTGGACTTAAATCCAAACGTAATCAGTAACTACAATCTATTTGAAATTTGTTTAGACTATATATATATATATATTAAATATGACAATATAAAGGACGCGACATCATAAGCAGAACTTATCATATTGTACACTGCAAAAATGGAAAGAAAATGTAAAATTATTGGACTTAAATCCAAATGTAATCGTCAACTACCATCTATTTAAAAACTTGCTCAGATTATACATATTAAATATGAAAACATAAAGGGAGCGGCATTACAAGCAGAACTTATCATATTGTACACTGCAAAAATGGAAAGGAAATATAAAATTATTGGACTTAAATCCGAACATAATCATCAACTATCATCTATTTGAAAACTTGGTCAGATTATACATATTAAGTATGGCAAAATAGAGGGCGCGGCATCGCAAACAGAACTTACCGTATTGTTCACTGCAAAAATAAAAAGAAAATATAAAATTATTGGACTTTAATCTAAGCGTAATCATATACGCCAGTTTTGCAAGTATACTGGCAAATTCCTTTTGACCATGATGTATATATGAAAGCATACATATTGTATATAAGTTCAGAAATGAAGTATGAGCTGCCGAAAAAAACACATCCAAACAGTGCCGCAAATCACGTAAACATGCGGATCTAACAACTAATTAAATCAATTCGATAGTTGCATGTGCCGCGGTCGACGCAATAATATCATCCTATCAACAAATTCATCAAACTATCTAGTCTAGTATCCCATGATACCGTGGCCGACGCAGGAGAACCTGACATGGCCGACGTGCGACACCAACTTCGACTCACCCATACCATCGCAAACAACCCCACCATCCGCCTGCACGCCACCAGGTAGTACCTCTCGCGCCGGCTCAACGCCGCCGCCGCAGACTCTTCATCACGTCTGACATCGTCCTCCTCCTCGTCCGACGTTGTCGTATCGCTGTCGACGGCGCCGGCGTTCTTGCCTCTACCCATCATGCACAACGCCCTGTAGTACGGCCTCCGACGCTGGAGATGCTCCGGCGTGCAGGTGCACATATGTGTTGAGCCGACGGCCGCGGGTGATGTCAGAGCGGCGGATCTCTCTGCTGGAGGATTTGTGGAACAACCACATGTCGAGGGGGGATAATGAGAAGTGACGGCTGGTTGGCGTGATTTATATAAGTCCTAGGTAGTCTACTATGGTAATTATGACTTCAATTTGGACACAATCATCAACTAAGGAAACCTATCATATGTTTGAAAACATACTCAGATTGTATATATTAAATTTGGATAGTCTAGTATGGTAATTATGACTTCAATTTGGACACAATCATCAACTAAGAAAACCTATCATATGTTTGAAAACCTCCTCAGATTGTATATATTAAATTTGGATAGTCTAGTATGGTAATTATTAGATTTCAATCCGGACACAATCATCAACTAAGGAAATCTATCATATGTTTGAAAACTTCTCAGATTGTACATATTAACTATGGCAACACATTGGACTTAAATCCAAACGTAATCATGAACTATCATCTATATGAAAACTTGCTCAGATTATATATATTAAATATGAAAATCTATCGTCCATTTAAAAACATACTCAAATTATACATATTAATTATGGTAACAGATTGGACTTAAATCCAAACATAATCATCAACTACCATCTATTTGAAAACTTGCTAAGATTATACATATTAAATATGGCAACATAAAGGGCGCATGTGTAGATTTAGGTGGACCCGATTTAGGTGAAAAAAGTTCTAGGTTTTGGGGGGGAATTCTCTTCCGAAGGGCGATAAAATGGGTCTCCCCCTCCCCTTTCGTAGTCATTTTTTCATCACAGATGGGTCCTCTGTGAGGTGGGGGTGGACCTAATCTCGGTGAGAAGCGTTTTTAAATCTAATTCTCTTTTATAGTATAGACAGATGCCACTCCCTCCATCATTTGCCAAGTTAGTTGGTGTTGCCCATCTAACGCCGCGTATACGCGCAATTCATGCCGTGCGTCGGAAACGTTGCGCCCCGCCGTCCCCACCAAAAACCTCGACCATGCAAACCCTCTTCCTCCCCGACGCCGTCGCCGCCGCCGTCGCGGCGGCCGACGTGACCCCACGCGCACGGCCTCTGCCCCGGCGCGTCTCGGTCTCGATGGCGCGCGCGCCCCGGCGGGAGTCCGGCCCGAAGAAGCGGGTGGTGATCACGGGGATGGGCGTGGTGTCGGTGTTCGGCAACGACGTGGGCGTGTTCTACGACCGGCTCCTCGCCGGCGAGAGCGGCGCCGGGCACATCGACCGCTTCGACCCCGCCGGCTTCTCCACCCGCTTCGCCGCCCAGATCCTCGGCTTCTCCTCCGAGGGCCACATCGACCCCGAGAGCGACCGCCGCCTTGACGACTGCCAGCGCTACGCCCTCGTCGCCGCCAGGAAGGCCCTCGAGTCCGCCTGCCTCGCCCTCGGCTCCCGAGCCATGGACAAGGTCCATCACGCCGCCGCACACGACCGCCACCGTCGCCATGCACGCCAGACACTTCCCGATCCCATCTGGTAACTAATCATGGCAACACGACCTGCAGATTGACCTGAAGCGCGCCGGCGTGGTGATCGGCTCCGGCATCGGCGGCATCAGGGAGTTCACCGCCGGCGTGGAGAGTCTCGTGACCAAAGGCCCAGGCAAAATCTCCCCCTTCACCGTCCCGCTCGCGATACCAAACATGTCGTCGGCCCTGGTCGCCATCGACGCCGGCATCGGCTTCCTGGGCCCCAACTACTCGGTCTCGGCGGCCGGCGCCACGTCCAACCACTGCATCCACAGCGCCGCCGACCAGATCCGCCTGGGCCGCGCCGACGTCATGCTCGCCGGCGGCGCGGAGGCCGCCGTCGCCCCGGTCGCCCTCGGCGGGTTCGCGGCGCTGGGCGCGCTTTCCCGGCGGAACGCCGACCCCGGCACGGCGTCCCGGCCGTGGGACAGAGACCGCGACGGCTTCGTCATCGGCGAAGGCGCCGGAGTGCTGGTACACGTGCACGCCCGCTCGTGTTCTTCACTTTAATGAGCTGTGTCCTTGATTAGCTGATGGCGAAAACTTTGGCTAGGTGATGGAGAGCCTCGAGCACGCCATGATGCGTGGCGCACCGGTCCTCGCCGAGTACCTGGGCGGCGCGGCGAGCTGCGACGCCTACCATGTGAGCAACCCGAGGCCAGATGGCCGTGGTGTCTCTCTCTGTATCAAACGGGGCCTTGAAGACGCCGGCGTCGCACCGGAGGAGGTACACGTAGTAACCAAAGATGTTTCACCATTTGTGAACTTGGGTTTAATTTGGACCATGATTATGTTGGCGACTCTTAATAACATATATATAAGTTGGTCATAAGCGAGAAGATGGATGTTGCAGGTGAACTACATAAACGCTCATGCAAGCTCCTCGCGTGCTGGGGACCTGGCAGAGGTGAAGGCTTTGGAGCAGGTCTTCAAGGACACCTCCCGGATCAAGATGAATGCAACCAAGGTGCTGGATCTTGCCCATTTTCCCTTCCCTGTTGCACCGTGATGATCTATATGTACATTTCCCTGTTGGAACTTCACTTCAGAGTTCAGAATACCCATGGCTTCATGCAACCTCTCTGTTTTATTGCAGTCCATGATAGGGCATTGCCTTGGCGCGGCCGGCGGTTTGGAAGCCGTCGCCACCATCAAAGCCATAACCACCGGTTGGGTGCATCCAACTATAAACCAATTTGTAAGTAAATGCTCAGATGTTTGTTCAAATTTGTCATGTGAATAAATGTAAAGCAGAGCTGTGATATATATCTGCTCGATCCGTCGACGACTGCAGAATCCTGAGCCGGCAGTGGATCAATTTGACACGGTGCGCGATGTGAAACAGCGGCATCAAGTACATGTCGGTGAGTGGCAATGGATACGATTAATTGAAATCCCTCGCTGAGTAGTGGCAGTGATGACTGATGACTGAAGTACTCGTTTCGTTGGTTCTTCCCCATACGCAGGTATCTCCAACTCGTTTGGATTTGGTGGGCAGAATTCAGTGGTAGTGTTCGCACCGTTCGGACGCTGACCATGATGCTGGTGCGTCACACATTATGTCTGCTAGAAAACTACCTGTAACATGTCTCAGTCAAAAGAGAGAACACCTTCGCCCTTGATGTTTTCTTGAAAGTTGCAAGTGAAAAGGCGCTGATCTTGGTAATGCATACATAAATGCTCTTTTGTGAGATGCGCCATGTAATACAACGATATGAAGTGACATTGTTTTTTTTTTTGAAACTTAGCATGGAGTAACATTTAGACTCTGGTCTATGGAGTCGAATTCTCCCAGCACATCTAGGGTAATTGGGTAGTCCAATGAAATGAAAAGCATTTTATCGTGGGCTTTACTTGTTAGTAAATTGCCCATGTTTAATTTTGCGTCGTCAGTTTTCACGCGCGCTGTGGTTTAGGCGGTCAGTGCGTCTCCTGATTTCTGATGAAGGTATTGCCGGCAGGTCTCACCATGGCCTGATTGCTCCTGCTGACGGCCATCTTTCTAACAAACATTCTAGCTTGGTCCCGTCCATCGTAGTTGAGGACGTCAGCACTATCGTTGGACGTTGGCACGTTTCCCATTCGAGCGAGGGGCAGATCGAGCTATAGCCAACCTAATCTTGTCCCTGGGAATGGAAATGCATGAGTTTAGCTTGCCTTGATCGGCCGCATCAACGACATTAGCGTACAAATTCTACTATTTATTAAGTGGTCTAAGTGGCAATTGGAGTTTTTTTTTTGGAATTAGTGGCCATTGGAGTTGGGAGGACTAATTAGGACCGAGCCTCTTGTGAAAGGACAGAGAGGAGGGAAATGTCGCCGCGGAAACCTGACGACAATCGCTCCGTTCGTTTGGCTTATCAGCCACCAGTACTTTTCTTTCAGAACAAATCAGCCACCAGTCAGCGATACTTTTCTCTCGGAAGAAATAAGCAACAGCCGGGAATCTGAAGCCAACGAAGGAGAAGCAGGAAGCTGGACGGCGTCAAGGAAAGATGAGTTCCAGGGTGTTTGGGCTGGACTGGGTTTGCTAGGCCTGGCCCATGTAGTAGTTAGGCCCATGACAGCTGTCGTGTTGTTATGGCTCTCCCTGCATGGAGAAAAACTGAACGGAGTTGTATCGTGTGCAACTCGTCGGCGTTGGCAGCGCCGGCGCCCGGCGGCTGTCATCGTCGCCTGAGTTATCCGATAATACTCACCAGCTCCATCAAGTTCGCGTGCTATCTGTCGCCCGGTCCCCCTCTCCACTTCTCCATCTCGACGGTTCGGCGAGGAAGCAGAGGCGGCTGAGCCGCGGCGCGACGCCGAGAGCTGGCCGGGCTCGCCGTGCCGACCGGTCTGACACGGCACGGCTAAGCCGCCTTCTAGAAACCTCCGTTTCTTCCTCCCTACAGCGAACCTGCCACCGGCGCCAACTCCTCCTCGCCCCTAAAACCTAGCCGCGCCGCCGCCGCCGCTGATGGGGAAACGGCCGCGTCATAAACAGCGGCGCCGGATGCGGATGGCCCCCATAGAGGGCGACGGCCTCGCCATCTGCGGCTCCTCCGCCGAGGACGTCTCCAACGCCCTCCGCGTCCGCCGCCAGAAGGTCGGCCCCTCCACCGCAGCCGTACGCCGCGTTCCATCCTCTTCCGGCTCCGACGACGACGACTCGGCCTCCCGCCGCCGACACGACGCTCACACCAGCAACACATCATGCTCCACCTCCCTCACGGACGACGGGTCCCTCCAACCACCGCCCAAACGGAAGGCGCGCCGCCTCACCACGTCCGATGATGGAGGCGGCGGCGATGCCAAGCCAGAGGCTCCGGCAATTGAAGCGGCTAGGGGGGAGAGGCGGGGTCCGAGGTTTGCTGATCTAGGTGGGATGGAGGCAGTGATCGAGCAGCTGATGATGGAAGTGGTGGTGCCCCTGTGCCATCCGGAGCTGCCGCAGCGCCTTGGGGTTAGGCCTGTTGCTGGGCTGCTGCTGCACGGACCGCCTGGCTGTGGAAAGACCACCCTTGCACATGCCATTGCCAATGAGACTGGTGTGCCGTTCTACAAGATCTCGGCCCCTGAGGTCGTGTCTGGGGTACTGGGCCGTGTTTCTTTGGGGTAGAAAATTTCTTTGGGGGTATCTGGGCCGTGTTTGACCAATAATTAAGGGTATTAAATAAAGTCAGTTTATAAAACTATCTTCATAACTTCAGATTAATTCACGAGACAAATCTAATGAGATCTTTGACCGCACGATTAGAGGATGATTACTGTAGCATTATTGTAGTAAATTATGGACTAATTAGGCTCATTAGATTCGTCGCGTAAAGTTACACCCATCTCTAAAAAGGTTTTTACAAACAGACTTCATTTAATACTTCATGCATGCAAGATTTCCTTTGGAAAAATATTTCTCAGAGCGAAAGAAACGCGGCCCTGGTATATTTTCTCACTCGTTAAATCTTAAATATATATGGGAAACATTCTGATGCATTGTGCACAAAATAAGTTCAACTGCCGATCTTGTCCAATGCCGGAAATAACTAAAAAAACAAGGGAATGGTTATTGATGCTGTAGCTGTTGCTGAAATCTGTTGCTGTGAGTGTTCAAAAACAAGATCGAGATTCACCATTTCTTTCTTGTTGTCGTTTCAATATTTAAGCTGGATTATTTTCAACCTGGAACCCAAATTTGCTGTAATTAATATGAATAAGTGGTGCCAGAGGTTGTCAATATCCTTTGTTAGTATAGGCATCACGAGTTAGAATGTATAACTAATAGCATGCTGCCTTGTAAGATGCGTGTTTAACATAACAGATATAGCTGTTGAAAGTTGGTATTCTAACAGGTGCGGAAGGTCAGTATCTGAACCCATTATTTTCTAATATCAGTGTAGTGCTATACAATGTGGTACCATGAAGTCATAAATTATTCATACTAGGTGCTGAAAATTTGAGATATTGAAAATAGTGGATATTGGCTTGAACAATGGATGGAATTTTCCTCCGTTTATTTTTGTGGTTTCATATTCATTCATGCTCAGACAGATTCTCTGTTAGGATTAATTGCTGAAGATCACCTCATAATGCTTGTGTTCTTGCAGGGGCTTCTGAGGAAAACATCAGGGATTTGTTTCAGAAGGCATATAGGACTGCTCCTTCAGTTGTGTTCATAGATGAGATAGATGCAATTGCATCAAAGAGGGAGAATCTGCAACGAGAGATGGAGCGACGGATAGTTACTCAACTGATGACATGCATGGATGAATTCCACCAGAATATTGGTGGTGGAGATTCTGATGCTGAATCATCTGAAAAGAAACCTGGTTATGTTATTGTTATTGGACCGACAAACAGACTTGATGCTGTGGACCAAGCTCTGCGAAGGCCAGGAAGGTTTGATCGAGAGATATCTCTTGGTATTCCAGATGAGAATGCACGGAAACAGATTCTGAAGAAGCTTACACAGAACCTTCGACTTGAAGGCCAATTTGACTTGTTTAAGATAGCAAGGGCCACACCAGGTTTTGTTGGTGCTGACTTGAAGGCATTAGTCGATAAAGCAGGGAATCTGGCAATGAAGAGAATAATTGATAAAAGAAGAGTTCAGTATTGTTGTGAGGATGACGGAAACAACAAGCATGACTGGTGGAGGCAACCTTGGGACACAGATGAGGTGGAGAGCTTACATATTACCATGCATGGGTGACTTCGAGGTAATCTTTTTTTTATTTTAACATGTGGAGCTAATGATCTCGTGTTAATTCACTAAGTATAAGCTAGATTTGGAACATAGCTTGATCTGTTTTCCTCAAAAGACATTGCATTTTTCTTTTTATATTTTTAGTGCATTATTTTCGCTGTTAATTTCGTGTTGTGTAAGGTGCTGTGGATTGCAACAGATTGATACCATTTCTTTTCTTGCTGCATTCATGTTCGTATTATGTTATAATTGTGGGCATGGCTTTCCCCAAATTTTCTTCTGTTATTAAGTGTTTATCAGATTCCAATGGATTTACTTTTTAATATGCATTTTTTTCTTTTTTTCACTCGGTTCATTTCACTTGCTGAAGGAAGCAGCAAAAATGGTTCAACCATCTTTGAGAAGAGAAGGTTTTTCTTCTATCCCTGATGTCATATGGGATGATGTTGGAGGTCTTGATTCATTGAGGAAAGAGTTCGACCGCTGCATTGTTAGATGTATTAAGAATCCTGAAGATTATGAGGTGAGTACTGCATTGTACTTACTATCCCTGCGAACTGTGTTTTACACCTCTTGTACTGAAGTTTAGCTACTATCCCAGCGAACTATGATTTATGCTTCTTACTTCTGTCTCTTCTCCGGAATGCTTTAGCCCATAGTGATTGTCACCTCAGAAGCTAAGAGCACTTATATTATTTATACTGAAGTTACAGACATCCATGGTGTTCATTGTGATACTTTGTAATGTGCAATAATCTCTTATTATGAATAATATTTAATACAAATGAGTTTTATTTCATGTCATCTTTGTTATATGTCTTAAGGCATTTGGAGTGAATTTGCAAGCTGACTTCCTGCTGTTTGGACCTCCGGGTTGTGGGAAGACACTAATAGCAAAAGCAGTGGCACATGAGGCAGGGGCTAATTTTATTTATATTAAGGTAACTTATGTTTTGTTTTCCATATTTTTACTCTGCCTTTTCAAGTTCACAAATAAGGATAGTTCTTCTTATGGAACTAGGGGCCTGAGCTATTGAACAAGTACGTTGGGGAGAGCGAATCAGAAGTTAGGAAATTATTCATCCGTGCACGCACTAATTCCCCATGTATAGTATTTTTTGATGAGGTAAGAGTTTTTTTCCATACCCAGCCATAGTATATATTCTGTTGAGGCAAAACCTGTGTCAGTCACTTTAAACAATTTTGGATGCTTGACACCTGTATACTACTGGAAGTCGTCAAGCAACTTAAATTTGCTGGGCATGAAGCTGTTTTATAGGTATACATTGTTCAAGTGTTTATCCCTTTTGATTTGACAGGTAGATGCATTGACAACGGAGAGAGGGAAAGAGGGGGGATGGATTGTTGAACGTGTCTTAACCCAGGTTTGATATTTTGGGACATTCTTTTAACATTTTATTTCTTTTCGTTGTTTTTCTGATCAATGTTATTCTGATTCTTCTGTCTGCAGTTACTTACTGAACTCGAAGATCAACGTCAAGGTGTTTATCGGAGCTACAAACAGGTGACTACCAGCAGCTAATGGATCATTGTTTATATAATTATCTCTGAATGGAAGGCCAATAACCGTACCCCTTTTCTGGTGCAGAATTGATGTGATAGATGATGCTGTTTTGCGGCCCGGTAGATTTGGGAAGAAACATTATGTACCTTTACCTGGTGCTGATGAACGGGTTTCAGTATTAAAAGCACGCGCTCGAAGCAAACCTATCTCCTCAGGTGTTGATTTGGATGCACTGGCACGCCGAGAGGAGTGCAGCAATCTCACTGGTGCCGACCTAGCATCACTGGTAATTTCTTTAGTATTTCATTGGACTGTCCAAAGGGAGAACTAACTAGCTTCTGTCTCTAGAATGTGGTGTCTTTTTTGGCTTTGAGGATGGATAGCCGATGAATGCATCCTTTCTTTATGAATCAGATATTTGAGTTAATTGCAGCACTCATTTGTGTGAATATCAAATCGACGGTTTAAAAAGGGGGAAAAATGGAACTAACATGCTTGTTTCGTTAGGTGAATGAAGCAGCCATGGTAGCATTGGAGGAAAGACGGGAACTCCTTCAGAACGGCACATCGTCGACGAGTTCATCTTTTTTGATTGAGCAATCACACTTTGAACGAGCTCTAGCGAAGGTGAAGCCATCGGTTTCCGAACAGGTATCGATCTGCATCGGAATGACATGCTATGTCATGCTAAAATCTTCTGTTCACCATGGTGATACTGTCACCTGTTTTCACCCATTGCTCTTTCCTCTTTTTTACAGCAAAGGAAACATTACGAGGCATTGTCAAAGAAATACTCGTCAAACTGATGGATCACCACGCATCCACCTTGGTGTGTGTATGGCAACCTTTTGCACATGTATGCCCTTGCTTGATGAGAGCTCCCGCGTGCGGGAGGCAAATGGAATTCTGCTTCCTCGCAATCAATTTTGGTTTTTATTTATTTATACCAGCTTGATCTACTGGCAGTTTTGTATGCCCTTAATCATACACAAACTAGTGCAATACAATTATATTCCTGAAATATAGCAAATTATTTTTCTGACATTTTTTTGTATTCCCCTATTGCTGTTCTGGGTTACACACTTACACTAACACTACACCATTGATGAGTAGCTTAAGCTTTGGAATCAAGCTTATCAAATGCCGCCAAGAGTTTAGGGTCGTGGTAGTAGCGCCTCTTTGCCCTCCCGGCTCTCATCGGTGATTCCGGCGTCCCGGCGGCAAAAAGCCAGCCGGCATAGGGGTCTGGGTCTGGGAACGGCTTGGATCCCAAGACGACGAGCTGGAAGAACTCCCAGAAGCCGAGGGTGGAGATGATGAACTAGGGTGCTAGGTGACATTCTCAAAACTTCATCGGTGGCATAATCAGATCTTGATAAGTGCAACAACGACATGGGGCATCCCTTAGCCATTTGCCTTTCTGTTATCCGCTTACACTTTCGATGCTCTGCTTGACAATCACTACGTACACTCCTCGTTTCACGTCCAAATACGTCGCTTTGAAACAGTTGCAAGTTGCCTTTGATCATATCTTCTCTTCACACGCCTTTGCGTAGTACTTCTCGACGCCTCTCTGTCCCATTTCTGCGCCTACATACAGTTCCTGTGTTCTGTTGCATCTGAAAGGTACCCTCTGCCTGTGCTACCTTATTGGTCACAGCAAGTTCAGAGCTATTCAATACAGACGCATCTCTAATTCAATTCTTGGTGGAATCCCTCCATTTCTAGACGCCATTTTCAGCGAAACTAGACGAATTGCAGAAATGAAAAGAACAGAAGTAGTTGCTGTGGATTTTGTTCAGTCAGAGAAGAGGCCTGAATTCCTGGCATCAGCAGACCAAGGCCTTGTTTAGTTCCCAAATTTGGGAGCTAAATTTTGGTCATTGGAGTGCGTGCGCCACTGTAACATTTCGTTTGTATGTGTGAAAAATTATCTAAAAATTGATTAATTAGGTTCAAAATGTTGATCTCGCAGAGTACAACAAACTGTGCAATTAGTTTTGATTTCATCTATATTTAATACTCCATATATGTGCCAACATTTTGATGTGATGAGAATCTTCTTTTTGCATGGTGGAATTTAAGGACCAAATTTGGGAACTACGCCTTGTCCCGAGTCCGACGCGCCGACAGTAACCAGCTCAACAGATTTCTAGGAAATCTCATCACGATGCAAATCGACATGCGCCAGCCGCCAGCCAAACAGCAACTTGAAGGTTTCTCCTGTCTTCTGGCAAATCATACGCCTAGCTCCTAACGCCTCGTGCCTCGAAAAGAGATGCTGCCGGTAAGTTAACCACCGGAAAGTTCAGAGTGCAGGAAGCTTCCAATGTCAGTGGGTAGGGGTGTAGGACGGACAGCGGATAGGACATGGCCGCCGAACCGGCAGCTTTACACGACGGCAGCTGTTGAATGCTTGCTTCCGCAGCTCTGAAGAATTCTGACGGAGAACACACTGAGAGAGAGAGAGAGTGGAAACAGTCACACGGATTCAGGCCTGCCTGAGCCGCACCACCAGAAACCGCCATGGCGTCCGTCCGTCGCCATCGCCGCCTCGTCTGCCACTGCCAGGAAGAAGAATAGAACCGGCAGACAGCGACGGCCGTGTCAATTCAGAATCCGCAGGCGTTATCCGTGTCAATTCAGATAACACCACCAGCTCGAGCGAAACGGGGCAGCCGGCCAACAGGATGGGGCGCGGCCGTCGCGTCCTGCGGTGGACCGGTCGCCGGCTCGGACCCGTGCACAGAATGATTGGGCTCGTCGACGGCGAACGCCGGCCGAGCGTGGTGGCTGGAGTGGGGAGTGACTACTGACTGGTGTGGATTCTTCCTTCCAAGGGGATATCATGCATGCCGCCACAGGCTATACACTACGCCTGAAAGTGACCCAAGAGCCGCCCCCAGATGCGACGTACGGCGGCGAGAGATCGAGGCAGCGCTTAAGTGATAATGGCGACTGTTGCCATTATCTCAATCAGTCAAATTCCAGTCTCCCAACAGTTAGGCTGATGGCATTATCCTATTCTTCGTAGAGCTATCAGCTAGCTTAGAGAAGACAGCTGGTCGTCCCTTCTCCTGTCTTCTTCTCCGACTCCGAAATCCGAATAAAGAAAAAATATATACGTACAATTTTTTTAGCAAAATACCGCGCTAACACCAGAGAACAAATGCTCCGTCTACTCTAGTCGGAAATTTTTTTACCAACACAATATAGCGATGGTGCCGACGCATTCATGCTTAATGGTCTAGTACTCTAGTCGGCTCGAATGGGCGGCAGCAGCAGCAGCAGCATCATTCTGCCTCTGATTGCACAATCTGCTCCGGTTCGTGCGCGGTGATGCGACAGGCTCCCACTCACGCGTAGTACAGACCATTCGGCGTCGACGGATTTGGACGTCGGTTGAGGCCAGACCGGCCGGCACTGCGGCGTCCCTGTCGCGCTGCGAAATGCTAATCCTTCAGTCCAAATTGGGCGCATTGATTCAATTTATTTGTCTGCGAATCCTTCAGTCACATAATTGTTTACCCAAGCACTGTAAAAGGCCCCTTTTGATTTGCTGACCGGAGCACCAACAGACGCAGCATTTCAGAGATTTACTAGGTGCTTTAGGTGCCGCGCCACACCCAGCAGCCTGCGCCATGGCGGCCGCCGCCGCGGTCGTCGATGGGGTTCGCACGTCGCCGCCAGCTCCACGGGCTGCTGCAGGTGGCGGACAGCGTGTTCCCGACGATCGCCGTCGACATCGTCTTGACAACGTCGTCGCCCGGCGCCTCTGCGCCGCCACGTACATGATGCTGGGCGGCGCCGCCGGCGAGGCTGAGCCGAGCCTGCTGGCAGAGTGGCAGTTCACCATGATCACCAGTCGATAGATTCAGAGTAACTTGTTAAGCTGGGTACACAATTTCCAGGTAAGCTGCATGCGCATCAGGACGATTTGTTATTTGGCTAAATAAATTTCTGCATGGAGTACTGTTTGCACCCATGGGGGCAGCATGGAACTTGGACGAACACTCTTGGAGCTCAGCGCAGCTAGCGAGGCATCTTACCCTATCTGTTAACACTGACTCTTGTTCACCTATCACTTCCCCAGCTGGGCGCCCTTTCGCTATCTAGTATGTAGACACCAATTTTGGCAGTCTGTTTTTATGGACCACGTATATGAAACTTACCATGGTCCATGGATATGCACGATAAGATTGTTTGCCAATAACTGGTTCTGAAAAACTTGTTCCATTTAAGGCATTTATACCGTTGATGTATCATTCTAAGTAGCATGAATTGAACAAGTTTTGACCCTATAATTAGTATTCCAGTGGCATAAATAGAATAAGTTCTATACAATGGTGGCATGGGTCTAAATAATACAAAATTATTGGCAAATATCAAAACATAATTGATACAATGGCACAAACCTGCCACCAGCCTATAACACCTGCGATTTTTTAGTATGAAGCCAGATTTAATTGGAGGCATAGATATCAAAGTCGAAAACTAAAAATATCAAACACTAGGAGCCCTTAAGACGCTTGTAGTGTAATCCGAAAAAAAATCTAATACTATGATATTATTAATTAAAATAGATTATGCATATTATTTTCATATAACAAATATGAATGTATACCGATATACTCATTTCATTTTAAAATATTTGATGCAATGACCACCTTTTCACTTCAATATATACTTTGTATAATATATACTACCACCCCTCCGTTTTAGTGGCTAGACCATGGTCCATATATACTATACCAAAGTATCAAAGTGAAAAGGTGATCATTGCATATTCTCCACGATATATACCATCTTTTTTGACTCAACACGTATACGCGGGATATCCATTGAAAGGGATAACCAACATACAGTTTAATAGCAGATTGTAATGTAAAAGTGGTAGGCAAGTTTTTTAGTGGAAGGCCAAGCTTATCTCTCAATCACGTGGTAATTACTACGAGTTTTACTTAATCGTGTACTTGCCTAACCAGATTTTGGATAACATAGCTGGAGGCTGGACCAGTCAGAATATAGAGGCCAAAAGATACCTTCCACTACCTGCCTCCTCATACTAAAAGAAAAAGGCCACCCCAATGCCTGAGGTGTAGTATTCCTCAAGAACCATGGGTGGTGTAGCCTGGTAGCCAAAACATCACGTCGGATCCTCTTATCTTGAAGAAATCAACTTCTAGATAGATGTCATCGATTCCACTCATTGCTTTATTGATTGGGAATTCATTGTCATTTCAAAAGTACATTATTTTTGACAGAGACCCTATCTGTAAATAATGTTGAAATTAACTAGTCCATATCTATGGCAAAGCGCAATAATCTTTCTTCCCTGTCGCGCCCAAATGCTGACATAAGTTAGAAACAACTGATAATTTCCCATTTCTCACTGATTTTGATCTCCTTTTGTTTTCGTGGGTCATCCGATTGGGTATCTTAGTTTGAACCTTCAAGGTTAAGTTTTATCCTGACGCCGTTTCCTTCACACTACCAATCCCATCAGTCAAATCAATATCATATCTAGTCGAGCAAGAGGAAATTCCACATTAGTTCCACTGATAAAACCATGGCTCCTTGAAAATGGTGGAAGAATTATCTGCTCGTCACTTCATCCCATCGACCAAATCAAAATCCAACAACTTGGTGGCACACGGTAAATACTACTCCCTCCGTTCTAAATTATAGTCCGTTTGACTTTTTTTACCACAAGTTTGATCGCTCGTCTTATTCAAAAAATTTATGTAAATATAGTCAAATTTAAGTCATTTTTGAAAAATAATTATTAATAAAGTAAGCCACCACAAAAATGATAATTTGCACAAAATTTTGAATAAGATGAGCGGTTAAATTTGTGATAAAAAAGGTCAAACGACATGTGATTTGGAACGGAGGGAGGAATACATGGTTCTTGGCAGGCTACCATTTTCCTTTCCAGGTAAGAACAGGGTAGCAATGGGCACTGGACAGTAACACAAGCATTGCACCGCACCGAGACAGAGCAGGCACAATCATCATCATGATATGCCTAGGCCTTGTTTAGTTCCAAAATTCCACTCCCAAATTTACTATGCAAAAAGAAGATTCCCCGTCACATCAAAATGTCATAACATGCATGAAGTACTAAATATAGATGAAATCAAAAACTAATTGCACAATTTTGTTGTGCTCTGCGAGACGAACATTTTGAGCCTAATTAATTAATTTTTAGACAATTTTTCACAAATACAAACGAAATGCTACAGTGACGCAATGATTACGAAGTGACATCATACTCCCAAATTCACCCACCCAAATTCAACATCTAAACACCACCTAGTGGGTGATCGCCCTTGATTGAAATGGGGGGAATCCTGCCACCAATTCCCTGCCTGTCATTTGTCTCGCCCGCACATCGAATTCAGCAACCCCATCCTTCAAAGCCAGAAAAGAAAAGATTTCAGCTCGCAATCCTCCATCCATGCCTATATATACCGGGCGCTCTCCGGTGCGACGTGCTCGTCCTCGCCCAGCTCCGCAACCACCGGACACAGCACACGCACCATGAGGACCACCACCACCACCAGGACAGCGCTGCCGCTCTTGGCGCTGGCGGCGGCGCTCGCCATGGCGCTGCTGCTCCCCGGCGCGTCCGGCGCCGCGGCCAGCAAGCCCCGGATGCGGCAGGGCGACTACCTGAACCGCCTGCGCGGGTCGCCGGCGTCCGCGCGGCAGTCGTGGCAGGCTGAGTCGTCGCTGGCGGTGGCGTCGCCGTCGACGGCGGCGGACAGAGCGCAGCGGCGCGCGGCGGCGCCGGCCGTGGGGCGCAAGGAGGACGACCGCGTGGACCGGCTGCCGGGGCAGCCCGACGGCGTGGACTTCGCGCAGTACGCGGGGTACGTGACCGTGGACGCCGCGGCCGGGCGCGCGCTGTTCTACTACCTCGCCGAGGCCGCCGGCGGCGCGGCGTCCAGGCCGCTGCTGCTCTGGCTGAACGGCGGGCCCGGGTGCTCGTCGCTGGGGTACGGCGCCATGGAGGAGCTGGGCCCGTTCCGGGTGAAGAGCGACGGCCGGACGCTGTACCGGAACCCGTACGCGTGGAACGAGGCGGCGAACGTGATGTTCCTGGAGAGCCCCGCCGGCGTTGGGTTCTCGTACTCGAACACGACGGCGGACTACGGCCGGAGCGGCGACAACAAGACCGCCGACGACGCGCTCCAGTTCCTGCTCAACTGGATGGACAGGTTCCCCGAGTACAAGGGCCGCGACTTCTACCTCGCCGGCGAGAGCTACGCCGGCCACTACGTCCCGCAGCTCGCCCACGCCATCCTCCGCCACGCCGCCGCCGCCGCCAACGCCTCGCCCATCAACCTCAAAGGCATCATGGTATGCAATCAAATGAATTACCGGGATTAATAATCGACGTGTCGTGTGGGTTAGGTTAGATTACTGACTGACTGATGATGATGATAATGATGTGTGTGATGATGCAAATGCGATATTATGAATTATTAAGATTGGGAACGCGGTGATCAACGACGGGACGGACACCAAGGGCATGTACGACTTCTTCTGGACGCACGCGCTCATCTCCGACGACGCGGCGGAGCGCATCGGCAAGTACTGCAACTTCAGCGCCGGCGCGGCGGACTCGGACAAGTGCGACGAGGCCACGTCGGAGGCCGACGAGGCACTGGAGGACATCGACATCTACAACATCTACGCGCCCAACTGCCAGACCAACGGCCTCGTCACGCCGCCCATCACCGCATCGGTGCGTTCTAATAACCTAATCACGACTGGACTCATTAATCGAGCTAGTACTAACATATGTAAACTCGAAGCATCTGTTAATAATGTGTGGCTTGGATCTTACGTGATGATATATATTATATATATAATGTGTCTGGCTGCAGATCGAGAGCTTTGATCCCTGCACGGATTATTACGTGGACGCCTACCTCAACAACCCGGACGTGCAGAAGGCGCTCCACGCTAACGTCACCAGGCTCGATCACCCCTGGTCGGCATGCAGGTACACCCGGCCGTACACACACTTCTCTCCTAAAAAACACCAAGATTGTTCGGTTGCGCAGGAGTTGGCAGGGGTTGGCATGAAAATGGAAGGGAATTAAAACTAAACAGTCTTAATTTACATGACAAGTTTCGACCAAACTAGACTTAATTCAATTCAAATGGGGCCTATTTCAAATAGTTTTACACACGATCGATTTAGCGTAGTATGTAGTAACCACGGAAGTGGTCCGGTCGATCTCAAGTTCACAACAGCTAGGGCTGGCCACATGCATGCATGATTATTGGTACCATCGACCGAAACGACATATCCACTGCTGGAGATATTTTTCCCGGTGCTCCATCGATCACCAATCTACTGTAACGACATATCACTAATCGCTGCACAACCTGGAGTCAATCATTCATTCAGACAAGCCCTGGCTTACGGCATACGAAATGCGTGCTGATTCCACGTTAGGTTTGAGCTGGATTATGGCATTGATAATACGGATTAGGTCACACGTGCACGAAAAAGTGCTCATCCGTAACAGTATCATAATGCGGCGCTATTATATACTGTACGCTTTTGTGAACGGTAGGTGCAGCACAGGAACAACGCAAAAAAAAGTAGGTGGTTGCATCGAAAGCCTTCCAACTTAAAAAAAAAAAAAAACTTTCACCAACTGCAAAACTTGTTTGAGTTGGCCAAGCGTGCAGAAATCGCCTGCTTCCCAGGAATTTTTCCCCGTGGTGTTTGCTTCCCAGGAATTTTTGTACATTTAACAAGTACGTAGGCAAGGATAGCATGGTCAGTAGTTTAGAGTTTCAGATTTGACTCTTATGATTCCTGACAAGATATGATATCAGATATCACTGCCTGCCTAGTTCTCATCCGTCCATGCCGTGATCCAACGCACATGACGAACATCATTTTCGCCATGTTATTTGGGATTCCGATTCCTCTTGAATACATGGAGGAGTGCACTCCACACATCCATCTTACAGCACATCAAGCATGGATCTTGGAAGTCTATGATGATTGATCCGCTTGCTTCCTGACCATCATGCAAGGATTGATTGAGTCCATGTGCAAAAGCAGTCATCTGAAACAGATAAAATGGGATTAAATATTATCTTCAAACCGTGGCGTGTATATGTATATTTATTTATTTTTTACAAAAATACGTTACTCTTTTTCAGTGATGTCTTGAGAAGCTGGACTGACAGCGCCACAACGGTCTTGCCTATCATCACGGAGCTCCTGAACAACAACATCAGAGTCTGGGTGTACAGGTAAGCACAAACAGCTCAGTTTCACTGATGCAACAATTCGAATGGGAAGCTCATCTGTGTGCATTCATGGGAAGTTGTATTCAGCACGATGTCACTGATGTTTTGCAGTGGAGACACCGACGGGAGAGTACCGGTCACTTCCAGCAGATACTCTGTTAACCAGCTCCAGCTCCCAGTCGCTGCGAAATGGAGAGCATGGTTCAGCAGCACCCAGGTGCTCACACCCTCACACTCTGATCATCACTTCCCTCACATGTTCACTGCAATAACAGCAAACATAAGCAGAAAGCAACACAAAACTGTAGCTAGCTAATATAAGTGGAACAGTCACTCAATTCACGAAGAATGACATGGAAATACCCAGATGATATAGCTTCATCAAGTCCAAAAAACTTTTTGGAGTTATGATATCATGAACAATAGTTTTTGTGGTGACCTTCTCAATCTTCTGGACCCAGGGTGCTGGAGAGGTGGGTGGCTATGTCGTGCAGTACAAGGGCAAGGAGAAGGGCAGCCTCAGCCTGGTAACCGTGAGAGGAGCCGGCCATGAGGTCCCCAGCTACCAGCCGAAGCGAGCCCTTGTGCTTGTTCAGAGTTTCCTTGCAGGCAAAACGCTCCCTGACTGCAAGAAATGCGAACAGTTTTAGCATTTGGAAGCACAAAGACTGCATCAGCAGCATCACAATATGTATCCATTCCATTCAGCACGAGAGAAGAAAAGTGAAGCGAATTAAGTTAGAAAATAGAAATATAGGCACCTTGTAGATCATGTAACTGCAGGTTTGCAAAGGCAATTATAGTCATATAGAGAAATCTGTACACGAATGAAACCTATCAAATCTGAACAGTAATCACCGGAATTCCAGAAAGTGTGTGGTGCAAAACTGCTGCTTTCATGTGTTGAAGATATCGATCAGACGATGAAATTTATGGAGCATATGTGCTGGTACTACCAGGAGATAATATAAATATACATCAGTGAAAGCAGAGAGCATTTAGAGCATTGCAGAAAAGCTAGTATCAGAAATCACACTCATGCCTCAGTGAAAGCAGTTATTGCAGAAACAAAGAATTTCACTTCAACAGAAACAAAATAGAGTATTCCTTAAAAAAGGCCAATTCCTTTCTCCCAATAACAAATTTTCTTCCTGAAAATCTACCAAACAATTCTGTTGTGCTTCCCAAGATGATGCAAAAATGAAGAAAAAAAAAGTGGTTGCTCAATACATTGGCTCCCTGATTCTTTCAAGATCTGTTAAAAGTACATGCATGCAATTGCATGCTTTCTATCTTTGGATGGCCATAACAATGGTGGCAACATCGCCTCATCTGATTATGTATAAGTCACAATGATCCACAAATCTTGTGGGATGAATCGACTTATAGTTTATTCTCCCCCTTGCCTCTCTATGTGGTTTAAGGTTGGGGAACCTGCCCCTGTCAATCCTTGAATCTTTTCGCAGGCATAGACATAATGGGAGTCAGGATCCTCAGGAACAAATCCATCAGGGAGTCTACCCCTCTCTGTCAGTGGAACAGGATCCAATACATGCCTCCTTATCTTTGCAGTGAACCCAGGTCTTGCTGCAATACATTAAAACAGCAATGATGAGGCCAGCATAAAAGTACGGATTTTTTTTAACCCAGCAGGGATTTACACAGCTATCTGTTTTCATTTATCATACTAATATATATCCTCTTCCGAAAGACAATGTGGGGTAGCATGGACCACTAATTCAGAACCAAAATACTAAATGTTGCACCACAGAAAGGAAACTAGCAGAATTTAATCTGTAGTTATTCTTTTTTCCTAAAGAAAGATCTCATTCTTCGAGAAGAATATTACATGGGGGGGGGGGGGGGGGTAAAAGTGTAAGGCTGATACAGGAACCTTAATAGATAAAATAAAAACATGGAAAATTGGCATTGTTCTCTATAACTCTTGCAAAACTCCAGAATTTGATGAAATAAATCACAAGTTAGTAATTTCATGTAACGAGACAGAATATTAATGATCAAACAGAAAGATCTTAATGGCATAATACAGGCGGAAAAGATTGAAGCCTTCTTATAAGCGTTGTACCGCAATACAAAAGGAAAGAAAAATTGCCAGGATTTACAAAATTTACTGCAACTCTTACAACATGTCTGCCTTTTCTAAAAAAAAACATGTCTGCAAAGCAAAAGGGTAAAAACTCGAATTTAAGTCTCATACGTACGTAGAATGTAAAGTACAATTTTCCAATTGCATCCTGATTGATTCAAATGAGGGATTCGCACTGATGGATCACCATATGTTATCTATAAGTTCAGGCATGAAAGTTGATCAGCATATATATCATGGTTTCAACATATTATTAACAACTGCTGAGGCTGGACTGTGTATATACATATACTGATATAAGAGGAATGGAAAATAATCTAGAATACAGTCCCAAAATCGTCCTCAACAGCACTGCTCTGAGCAAATGTACAGTGCTTACCAAAATAAAGATACCACCTGGTTTAAGAAGCCTGCAATCAAAAGTACATCTGATAAGGCTGCAGGAATATTGAAATTAACGAGATATATTGGTGCAGATGAGACTGCAGAGTGATACTTCAAAGGGCCAGCAAGACACTAAAAAACCTGTCCACTTCCAAAACCATCTGAGCTGCACTGAGAGGAGCATCCACACCACACTATGAAAGCAGCAAGACCTCAATATCGAAGAAGTCCAGGAATAAGCAAAAGGACACTGTGACTTATGTTACATACTTACCATCAATGAGTCCAGAGTACCTAAGAATTTAACAAAGTTAAGTGAAATTGCAAATGAATGTCTGCAATTGCCAGAAATATAAACCACAGAAAAATGAGTACCTTTATCAATTGCACAATCAAACGAATCATCAGGAAACATACTCATATCTCTGACATCCATACGCAAGTCTGCAGATCATAAGGGTATCAATCAAAGGTACATAGCATCTTCGAACAACAGGGGAAAAGATAAACAATCAAGGATACATTGAAGTTGCGGAATGTTGAAATATTTCTTTCTCATCATCTCAATCACAACCGAAGAAATGTCAATATTCACGATCTCCACATAGCCATCATTGACCATGTCCTCTGACATAACTACAGAAAGAACCATGAAAAGAAGGGGATTGGAATTAGTAAATTGTTGGAGCTAAATTCAGCAAGCACAAAACAAACTCTCGATCCAAGTTGATTCAGATAATCAATTATAGAGCTATATATTTTCCTAAGAAAAACAAATTATACATCCAAGTACTGGTTCTAGAGGAGTGACAGTGTGACACTGCACTTAGCATAAGAAAAATAGAAGAAACACTGCTCCAGCGCCATTGACATGTGGCATCAACAACAAGAGATGTCATTTACTATTTCAGTACTTCACAAGTGGCCTAGCCGTGAAGCTTCCATTCAGAGTAAGCAACATGTCAAGGGCAGTGACATATCACCAATGGCAACACGTGGACTAGGAGTCTGGGAGAGAATGACTTGCTAAAAAAGAACCGGGGAAGAGAATGACCTTGCCCGGTTGTCTTGTCATGATGATATTCAAGCCCTTTAGATCCCAAATTTCACCCGTTCACTACGTAAAAAGAAGATGCCTATCACATCAAAATGTCATTGCATGCATGAAGTACTAAATGTAGATAAAATCAAAAACTAATTGCACAGTTTTGTTGTACTCTACGAGACAAACATTTTGAGCCTAATTAATAAATTTTTGGATAATTTTTCACCCATACAAACGAAATGGTACAGTAGCGCATGCACTTCAAAAGACCAAAATTTGGCTCCCAATTTCGGAAACTAAACAAGGCCTGAGAAGCGCAGCCAAATCACCGTCTAGTCAATGACACTTTTCCGCAAACTATTCCGTGGCAAACCCAAACAGCGATTTCTGTTCTATCACCGGAAACCATGCCTACGCACGCAGCTACAAGTACATAGCATCACCACCCATTATATCAGCAAAAGAAGAAGAACAAAAAGGACACAAGCTTTCTACTTTTGGGAAGAGGGGAATTCGTTCGAAAGCGAAGCAACGGTAACAAGCAAGTGCAAATTTTCACGCGGCAAGCAATGAATCAACCGCGGGCGGCTGATATATAGGATACGAAAGGGAGATGAGCTGGACTGCGTACGCGCGGAGCCGCATCCGATCATGAGGAGCCGGGACGCCGGCGGCGCGAAGCGGCGGACGAAGGGGCGGAGCGCGTCGTAGCGCTGGTACCAGTCGTACGGCGCGCCGCCCTCCTCGACGTACCGCGCGTCCCAGTACTCCGCCTCCCCGTAGCTCAGCGATCTCCCGCCGCCGCCGCCGGCGCTGCCGTCGCTCCCCTCCCCCGCCCCGTCATCGGGCGGCGGAGACGACATCGCCGGCCGGGGAGCGCTGGGGTCCGGAAGCTAGCAAGGAGAAGCGGAGGAGGGGATTGCGAGTGGGGAGAATGGGGGAAGAGGAGGAGGAGGTAGTAGTTGGGGGTGGGAGGAGCATCGGCATCGGTGCGGTGCTCGCGCCCGCCCGCCCGCCCCCGAGCTTGGGACCAGCCGCCACCGCACGTCGCCGTCGTCGCCTGCCCAGTTGCTCCTCCAATTTTAAATCATTTCCTGGTTTTTTAGGATTTGTTTGTTTGTTTGTTTGTTTGGGTGTTGTGTTTACGCAGTTACGGCCTCTTTTCCAATTTTAATATGTGGCTCTGTTTCCCCCTCCACTGGCCGTGCCACTTTTGCCCAATTTTTCCAAGCATTTTTAACAGTGGGTGGGTTATTGTCAGCACGTGGGCGCTGTGGACGTGCGCAGCTCGCTTATGAGTGGCAGCTTTCACCCATGGAAGCTCACTTCAGTAGTTCAGTGAGTAAAAATCAAGTAGTTTGACAAGTGGAAATTTCAATAATTATGTGAAAAAAATCAACTAGCGTGACCTCTCAGTGCGCCGGTGCGGAACAAATTACGCTATGTACTTACTGAAGGAAGGGGTACCGGGTGCCGGTGCGGACAGACTAAAAATCAACTAGTTTGAAAAATGGGATTTTCAATAATTCTATGAAATAAAGTTCTTATAGTGTAAACCTTGAGAATTTTGTGCTCTCAGTAGGCTCACAAATGTCAACAAAATAGTGTGTGTGAAGTTTTTTAGGCCCCTAAAAAAACCAACGGTACGCCTTTAGCTGCAACGGACCGTGGCCCCAGCCATCCTCAACTTCCAACGAACGCTTTGCAGTTTGACCTTCTGAAGAATCTTTCTTTACCAAACTAAAAGAAAAAAACTTCTGCAGAACGTGCTGGGCCGGGCCCAAAGATAGCATCATGATTCATTCGCAACGCCGCAGCGAGATCTGGCAGGGCCACGGCAAGCAACAACAATGGGGAGCAGGTCTTGGCAAGTCACGGCCTCGCATGCACAGCTCGCCTGTCACACGACCTCTGATCAACCGAACTGGTCCTCCTATATCCTCTTGCTGGACCACCAGGACCGCGCTCACCACTGCACGTCGAGCAACAGCCACACACACACACACAGAGAGAGAGAGAGAGACTAGCTTCCAAGATAATGCAGATGCAGCCCATGTTGGGGACTAAAGTAAACTCTACTGAAGCCTTCTGTAACCTTGGCCCGTTTGCAGCAAAACACCACGGCCTTGTTTAGTTCCCAGCTTAGGAGGTTAAATTTGACACGTTATCACGGCAGCGACACGGTAGCATTTCATTTGTATTTATGAATAATTGTCCAAACATTGATTAAATAGGCTTAAAATATTTGTCTCGTAAAGTACAACAAAACTGTGCAATTAGTTTTTGATTTCATCTACATCTAGTACTTTTATACATGTGTCGGCATTTTTATGTTATGAGAATTTTTTTTACGTAGTGGAATTTGGGGTGAAATTTAGGAACTAAACAAGGCCTACATTTTCTAACTGAGCAGTACCCTGTAGACGCGTGAGCGTCGGATCCTACAAGCGGACGCGTGGCGCGAATCCAGGGCAGGGCTGCACCAGGCGCTGTTTACGGCCAGGCTGCACCCAATTTTTTTCCCTTCAAGAAAGGCTGTTGTCCACAATAGGACAAATTCAACAAAGATACCATGGAGCAATAATTCCCTCAAATTGCTAAATGCTGAGCGGAGTTGATATTTTTCCGGTTTTAACCAAATCTGAAGTGATGAAAAAGAATATAAATAGTAAGTGTTTTAGTGTATCAAAACCATGTCAAAAAGCACCTCTTAGAAGCTCGCTTAGCTTGATTATCTTTTGTCCAAGGAAATCCAATGTTAGAGTATTTATGCTTCTTGTACCACGTAGAAGCGCACTCAACTTAACCCTTGTTTAGTTCCCAAAAAGCAACCCACCAAAGTTCACTATGCAAAAATAAGATTTCCATCACATCAAAATGTCGGCCCATGCATGGAGTACTAAATATAGATGAAATCAAAAACTAACTGCACAGTTTTGTTGTACTCTGCGAGACGAACATTTTGAGCCCAATTAATCAATTTTTGGACAATTTTTCACACGTACAAACGAAATGCTACAATAACCCAATGATTACGAAGTCACGCCAAACCTCCAAATCCCCACCCCCAAATACGCATCTAAACAAGGCCTTAAATGGATATTTCTGACAAGATGGCGTTGCTGAATAGATGTCTACTTCCTTGAGGTATGGGACACATCCTAAAGTCAAAGGTAGGAACAGAGAAAACCAATAGCCACATAGTTGCTCCAGATTTGGAAGACAAATTAGCTCAACTCTATTATAAGAGCAATGTGCAAATTCTAGAATCTTGAGTTTTGAGTTAGGCGCATCCATCTTGAATACTCTGTCGATGCCAGTATCACACTGGTAGAAATAAAGATAACGCAGCTGCGTGCATGTACTTGCAAGGAGATTATGTAGATCTGACTCAACAAATGTTGCATTGTAAAGGATGAGACTTGTGAGGCAAGATATATTAGGATAGTTAACAAAGAAACTATTCACGCCAGCTGCATGAATCACTGAGCCCTTGTTTAGATCTCAAATTCTAACCCAAAGTCCACTATGCAAAAAGAAGATTCTCATCACATCAAAATGTCATAGCATGTATGGAGTACTAAATATAGATAAAATCAAAAACTAATTGCACAGTTTGATTGTACTCTACGAGACGAACATTTTGAGCCTAATTAATTAATTTTTAGATAATTTTTTACACATACAAACGAAATGCTACAATGACACACTCCAAAAGAACAAAGTTTGGTTCCGAATTCTAAATTCGGGAACTAAACAAGACCTGAATCGGCACCTTGCGATATCCTGTCACCCCTTTGCTCACTGGCATGTGGTTCCAGGGGCCACATTGCAGCGGAGCGGAGTGGCAAATATCTATTCTGTTTTTAACTGACGATGAAGCAAGCAGGTATGCAGCAATTAGAGGCTTTGGGGATCAACAATTCTGCACAAAAATTTTCTAGTTCTCCCTTCAGTAGCTACAAGGGATCTGATTTGGTCATTTTACAATTTTACAGCGTCACAAATGCGGCATTGCAGTCTCCTCAATCCTCATGCTCGCCCTTGTGGAGATTGTGCAGGATGTAGAGAGAAGCCGACGACAAGAAGATGCACATCGAGTAGCTGAGGAGGTCCAGCCCCGTGGCTATCTTTACCATCTTGCTCCTCTCGAACATCTTCACCAGCAGAATCATCACAATGACATGCCCAACTTTTGTCTTGAGCTCGTCGAGGGATTCGATCTTCATCCACTTTGGCCGTTCCTGTATGAACAAGAAATAGAAATTAAGGCTTACCGTATGATTTGGCTTCACGGACACAAATACCGTATGCCTCCAGAATCCAGAGTCATCATCCTTTTTGTGTTTCTCAAGTTAGAAGAAATTTGTTGAAATGACAACAGTTTTCAATCCATGAGTAGGAAAATGCCTATGTGCTAATGTACAGTCTACTTATGTTTCAGTAATTGTTAGTCTGATTTTTTTTCAGTAGTGTAGCCGGTCTGAATTGAGCAGTGGACCGAATAGCAAGCAAGCGGAACAAGCAATCAACTTTTGTGTTTTGAAACCAGGAGTAGGAAAATGCCTATGTGCCAATGTACAATCTTTTTATGTTTCAGCAGTTGTTAGTCTGAATATGTTTTTCAGTAGTGTAGTCAGTCTGAATTGAGCAGTTGACTGAATAGCACTGAATGATTAAATGCTTTTAGCTAAACTTGTAAAAATGTTTTTTGAGTCTGAACACCGATGTTACCTTCAAAGCGAACATCCCGAACAATGATGATCCCCTGAGGGCACGATCCGCTTCTGAAGGCACATCGGTGGAAGTATTGCTGATGAACAGACCGTAAAGGCCCATCCCAAATATCAGCATGACTGTGCCAGCAAGATACACATCTGCAAAATATCGATGCCGCAAAGCAGCAGTTTAGCGAGATATGTCACAAACACGCATATATTGCCACAGCCAAGACCATTGCTCGTGCTAACTGACTGAACAAATAGACTAGGTGAAGAACTTCTCACCGATGGCCTCGACGACTTTGAGGACCATCTGCCCCGAATGAACTCCCTTTACACAGCTCGACCAATAAACTTGGTATGCCTCTTTGATGAAGACACAGCCCTGATCGATCACGAGTAGACGTCAGATAAGCAGATCCAATGAACCCTGCTGTTCACTGTTCAGTAACAGTAGTAGTAAAGCATTGACACTTAAGAAGGGTACTACGCATTATGACAGGTTGTGGGTCACCCGTTCAACATATGAAATTACACTAAGCCCTAACAATTTTTTCCCGCAGTGATCAGGTTTACAAGCAAAAACCAGCAAGAACAAAAGCAAAGTTAGTGGTAAAAGCTGTGGTCAAAAGAAAGCCATGGCAGCACACGTTTGATGGAATCCTAATTCTAACGGATCTGTCTGCAAGCGTCCAAGATCTGCAGGCAGGAATCCAAGATGGCTTACATTGAGGAAGCACAGCAGGGAGCCGGCCAGTGACCCGGCGATGGCGAGGAGGGCCAGGAACCGGAAATCGAAGATGACCTGCGGCGCCATGAACAGCATCAGCGTGCGAGCATGTGGAAAGCCCCGCCTCAATCAACATCGTGATCCGTATGCCGAAGCGAATCATGGAACGAACGAACGAGCGCGAGTGTGCCGTACGTACCCTCTCGACCGTGGTCTCGATGGCGGTGGCCTTGGCGGTTGGCACGACGGCGCCGTTGGTCCCTCTCCCGCCCCCGATCCCGTGGTCCCGGGCGGCTTTCGACGCCGCCACCTCGCCGGACGGCATGGAGGAAGCCGCCGCCGAGGCGACCGCCACGAGCCGTGCCGGCCGCCGGCGCGGCGGGAGCAGCGGCCCCGTCGCCCGCCGGAACGCCGCCGCCGCCGCCGGCGCGACGCAGCCGCTCAGCAGGAGCGCCATATATACCTCCCGGCGGCCGCTCCTGGCTCCTGCACGCGTGCCGGTGGGGGTTCGAGTTCGAGCTGAGCAGCTGTCGCGGCTTGCGTGCGGCAGTGAGACGCTAGCTGGGTTTGGACTTGGCGCGGAGCGAGGCGAGCGAGCGGTGGGCAGAGCGGGAGCAAGAGATATACTATACCCTGGCATCGTCGCGCGGCGTCGCTGTCGGGCGCGCCCCCACCCCACTCTGGCGGCTATGGCCGTTGGTCTGTTCCGGCGCGTGGAGCACGCCGCTCGGTCGTCCGTGGAACACGACACGGCGACGTGTGGACGGGAGAGACTGCTCAAGCGCACGTTCTGAATCGCAGGACTCACGGACGACGACAGATGATGCTGGCCCAATCCGCGCGGAAGAGGTGCGACATCCATGTGAGAGCGCAGAGCTAGCTCTTGCCGTCGGAGCGGTGAAAGAGAAGGTATTGGCGCATGGCGCCACTGTGCCAACGACAACGAGCCATCAAGTGTAAGAGCATGTGCTACCGACACGACACGCCGTCGTTTTGCTGGCTGGTCGTGAGCACGGCGATCGATATTTGTGAGCAAGGGAAAGCCAGCGATCGATATTTGTGAGCAAGGGAAAGCTTTATTTTAAAAAAAAACTAAAGAGGAAGGGAAAGCGATCGAAACGAGACGAAGATCACCGTGCGATGCAATCAATCGATTCTCTTGTCTGCTTGCCGTGGACGGGAGCAAGCCGGCTGCATGGTGTGGCCCAGGCTCATGGAGACGAGTGATGGGCCTCCCATGTTGGCATGCTGCCATGCATTTCCTCAAGACACAGTAACAGCAAGCCGGAATTACTTGCGCAGGCAACCAGTTCGAAGATTTACAAATCCACACGCGAGACTTACAAACCGGATTAAAACGGCGCAGCTAGTGGCAAAGATGATGAATTTGAGGGGCGATCGCGCTGGGATGGCCACCGCGCTAGTCTTTCCACATCCATGCCAGAGGTCATGCTTCTCAGCAAGCTCTGCATCTTCAGCTCAGGCAGTTCAAGAGCCTCCCGCCAGCATGTTCACCAACGGCATGCTCAAGTTGGTGATCAACTGCTAAGGTACTTTCCTTCTGGGCTCCGGCAAGGCTCAGGACTCGCGCCTCTACATAATCAGCAGCTCAAGTTCTGGCTTGGCAGGCAGCTCGCCGAAAAACCTGCACAACTTCCTCAAGATGATCGACTTACATATATAAGCGGCTCTCATCGGCAATTCACAGCATAGGCCAGCCTGTTCTTGTACTAAGAGGTTTACCGTGCTTTTTTTAGAAAATGGGAGTCTATTTCATTAGGTAAATGAAAGTGTCCCGTCCGCTGCAAATGGTTTACCATGTCGCAACAAACCAAAACAGCTTCTACAGCCAAAATGCTAGGGGAGGAAAGAAATCTGTATGCCTAGTTACTCGGTATGAGCGCGAGGACTTGTGATTCGTGACACACAGCTCTCCCTTGTTATTATACTTGAGGCCGAACATAGTCAGATGGAGCACACAGTCGTCTCTGTCACCCTCAAGTTTCTTCACCTGGGCTCTCTTAGGCATCACACTCTTGACAAGGCAAAACTTGCTCCTGCCCATGTAGGCAAGAGAGGCCCTCAAGTGCCTCTCAGTATCCTTGCAGAACAATCTGTCATCTGCCATTTGCCAATCCAACTGCATTGTTCCAAGCTCTATCGGAGTTTCGCTGCCAATGTCGGAGGGAAGCTCGCAGGAACAAATGTACCCATCCTTATGGAGCCCGACCCACGCGTCTAGCTCGCTGTCAAAGTAACCTTGGTGTGCAAAAGGCAGAACCCAGGGATGCCACCTCCACACACAGTACTTGGTATTGAAGGAGTAGGTGCTCTTCTTGAGACCCGGGCGATCCCTGTATGCCGTGGTCATGAAGATGGTGCACCCATCCGAGTGCACGGCATAGGATGTGATGATCTCGTAGCTGTCGAACGGCGGTGGCGGCGCCGGGAGGCTCCTCCATGACCAGCCTTCACCATCAGGACGATGCGAGCCGGTGAGCGCGCACGACATCACCTGAAAGGAGTGCTGCTCGTTACAAGCTGGAGGTGAAAATGCGTAGAGCATCTCACCGGCGGCCACGACGATGGTAAGGCCACATTGCAGCTGAGCAGGAACGGCAGGGCCAATCGCCAGTCCGGCGGTCTCGGCGTCGTAGACGAGGGCGGGGGTTTGTCCAAAGCGTGCATCGGTGACAATGAAGAGCTTGCTGCCTGTAGTGGCGAAGGACATGGCGGGGTCCGCTGGTGACTCTAACCGCAGCGCCGGAGGGTCCGGGAGCTGCCCTGCAACAGCAACGCCGGCGTCCTGGTCGTCGCCCTCGTCGGAGTCGGAGTCGGAGTCGAAACTGTCGGCGTCGATCTTGTGGACGCTGAAGCCCTTCTCCCAGTCGTCCAGAGCCAGGTAGAGGTGCTTCCGCCGCCGGGCTGGCCGTGGCCTCTTGCTGGCCAAGTCGCCGCCGCGGCGCTGGTCTTGGGACTCATGCCCCCGCCGCTTAGGCATCTCTCTTTTCTCCAAGTCGAAGCGAGCACTGCGGTGGATTGGATCTAGAAAATCCTGCCTTGTTGCTTGCCGGAGCAACAGCTAATAATCTGCAATCGCAACGGCGGGTGGATGCCTCCCCTCCCTTGCTTGTGGATCGATCTGATCTGCCAATGCAAAGCAAACCTTTTTAGAGTACGCGCTCTGCGGCAGTGTTGCAATCGAAGAGGAATTGGGCTCCAAAATGGATTCGCAGTCGGGAGTCCGTGTACCTGCCGGGCTGACCCGAACTGAACCGCCGGATCCGAGCTTCTCGGCGGGGCACCCGGACCGCGCGGATAGCCTCTTCTCTAATCTCCTCTTGCTTTCGAAACTCGGCAGCATCCGGCGATGGGTGCCGACTATGGTGGGGCTGCTGTGCTGGAATAAACACCGCTGCAGAGGATGGCTGGAATCGAAAACCGGTGGCTGCTGCTCAATTCTGGCAGCGGGATCGAATGCTGAATACTGCCGAAATTTTTGCAGACTCACCTCACGTCTTCGATGAAATCCATTGCTGAACGGACGTACTAGTACCTACGAACAACTTGGAAGCAGATGACTTCCGAACCGGACAGTGAAGCTGGTCGCTGAACCGGCACGTTCGTCTGTCTTGTCATCGAGTATTTTTCTCTCACGATAAATCAGCACCAGTTATTTGTCACCAGCCAAACACTAGTATTTTTCTCTCAGCAAAAATCCGCACCGGCTACCGACCAGCCGAACGGGTCAGTTGGGACAGATGAGGAGAGGCTCGGGTGGCAGGTCGCCAGGTCTTATCATGCATCTGAATCAGATTATGATGCAGTGATGCTCCATGGGTAGCATGAAAGAGGAGAGCAAAGGATTGGATTGGTAATTTGATTGATCACTTCCTATATCCAACCAAGGAGTTCTGCTGTCGTGTGGAACTGAAGCCTGTAAAATGTTTCATTTATTATATCCCTTTATTATTATATGCAATAGTAACATGTCATACAAGATGATGCACTGTTTAACAAAGGGTGGCTGTGACTTGTGAGTGAAAAAGGGAACCATAAGTCCAACTTCCCTTTTCGCCACATGTTCATTCAGATAACAGATAAGAAATCTAAACACATATCGGACTTAAATCCCTGGTTAAACAAAATAATACTAAAATTTTGAAATTATTCTGTACAAGTTTTACGTTTCTATTGCAGAAGTAGAAGAAGCGGACATTTTCTGACGCTATTGGTGGGGCCGTGTGGGACTAAAAATGAGAGCAACTTTGTACTTGAAATCGTGGATGTTCCACTTGAACAAAGTAATTTTCTGTTATTTGATTCCACATGTACGTTGAGATCAAGATATACTATATTATGTTTAGCAAAAAAAGAATGCTAAATTGAACTTACAGCTGAAAAATCTGAAATGGGGCAAGAAAACAGTATACTGAACATTGTTTTCTTTTCCCTTTAGGCCCCTAAGTATAAAAACAAGAAATCCTCAGTACTTAAATTGTGAGCATTCCAACACAAGAAAGTAAGCTTCTATTCTCTGATTGTACATGTAAAGTGAGATCAAGTGACACTAGATTATCCTTACTAAGATGGATGTTAAATCGAACCTACAGCTGAAAGGGAGGACAAGAAAGAACAAAACAGTATCTTGAATACTGTTTTGCTTTCCCTTTCCAAACATTTTTTAAATAAAAATAGTGGAGGCCCTTGATCAGACTAATTCCATAAGAAACGGATCTCCTGAAGCCATTACTCTGATTAGCTTTACAAATTCCATCTCATTCCGAACCTTCAATGGGTACACTGCATCCGCTTCCGCAGTATAAATTGATAAGAAAGTGGTATTCGATGGCAGATCTGCATCTGACCTATAGACAAGTTTTGTCAAAGCTTTGGATTCAAAATTGTTTGGTGAATCCATTGCAAGGAATAGCATGGGGACTGCAAATCTGTGATGAATGTCTAAGCTCCCAATAGTTTTAACAAGATATGAGAAGACACCGATATGCTGCTGAGGTATGTAAAATATCTCACTGCTGCAATGAATCATCTTATTTTCACCTACACTTGTTCTGTAATTGGTTTGATAATGAGATGGGAAATTGCTGACTGCCTTTTTAACCATATCGCCTTGGCTCACAAACCACTCAGCTCTGTTACCTTGTAGAGGCACATCTGACCATGATTCCTTTACCTGGGAACAGGTTAATTTGATCAGATAAAAAACTGCAGAAGTTCTTTATTTTATATACATCGTTCTAGAAATCATGGCATGGATATGAACCTGGTTGGTTATCCAGAGCTTAGCCTTATCAGCATTCAAGAGATTCCAATAATTGAGGACCATATGATCCTGAAGGAACAGAAATCCTTGAGCGCCTGCAAACCGATCAAACACCTTTGGCAGGTACCTGCAACACAAAATTATCAGTACACACTTACAAATACCAAGGAAATATTTATTTAGTGTGGTGAGAATTTTATCAACAGGATAAGAAATGAAGCTACTTTCACTCACTTGTAGGCTTGTGCCAAATTACTGAATTCCACGGCAAGATCAGAGTTGCTTTGCTCTGAAAGAATAACAACTGCCCGGAATATCCGACCATAAAGCAGCCTCCACTCTAGTGCAGTTCGGTCCACGGGTTCAGTGCAATGCACTATGAGCACAATATCACCAAAATGCTTCCTCCATTTTATAAGATTGCCGATCTCAGTGCTTACTTCTCCAATCTCCTCAACCCCAAGATGCACCGAAGGCAGCTTCTTGGGAACAAACTCCTTCTTGTCCCCATGTCCAATGGTTGCCCTCGGCCGGTCAATTTCCAATGACATCAAGCGTGGCTGCCGGTACCCAATAGCAACCAGATCTTGCAGCCAGGCAGTCATGAACTGCAAATCCTTTTCGCCCCAAAATCCCTCCTCTGTCATAGCATAGCTTAAAACAAGAATCCGCTCGAATAGTGTCCTCTTACTGGATCGCCACTCCATTAGAAACTTTATCAACCTCCCTACATTGACATGGATATCCTTCTCGTCATCAAATGGGTGAGCATGCACATTATCAATGCGGTGTACAGTTGGTGGGTAGACCACTAAGTACCCTCCAATCTCCCATAGTATCCTCTGCGCCCAGTATCCACGTATGACATCCGATGCCATTGGGCTCACCGATACCGGCAATGCAAGCGCCCAGAACGCCGGCGAGTGGAACAATGTGTTAACAGAGTTGACTGGCGTCATCGTGCCCTGCGGCAGTGCAACTTTGGGAGCATCCGCATCAAACTGGAAATCAAATGCATCCATCTCTGATGACTTCCGAGTGAAGTAGAACACCGCGTCAACATCTGGAAGGCCATTGCACATCCCCTGCTGTATGAATTGCCCACCGCTGAATATCTCAGTGTAGAACTCCTCAGCTTCCACCTCCCCGGCCTTCTCCAGCGGCAGCCCCCGCGGCCAGACCGACGGCTGCCCAAAGTGCACGAAAGGGTTCACGACCGTCCGGTTAGGATCGGCGTGGCTGTACTGCAGCAGCACGGAGCCTCCCTGTCGCTGGTCCAGATCGACATCGAAGTGCCTGGTGAGGTTCCCGCCCAGGACGGCGTTGCGCGCGTCCGCGTCGTAGATGACCCGCGCCCCGCGCTGCACGGCGAAGAGGTACGCCGCGGCCTTGCGCGCCGGTCCCCGCGCGGGGAGGAAGGCGACGGAGCGGAAGCCGAGGCGGGCCTGGTCGGCGAGCGTGAGCAGCGCCGCGCCCGGGTGTGACCAGTCCGCGGGGGTCGCCTCGTCGGCGACGGCGAGGAACTGCCACCCGGGGACCGCGCGCAGCGGGCGGTGCCGCGGGGCGTGCGGCGACGCGGTGAAGACGATCCAGCGGGAGGCGCGGAGGGCCGGGTGCGGCGAGGTGGGGAGCGCCGGGAGTGGGGGCACGCGGGACCAGAGCACGGACGGGTAGGGGATGCGGCGTGGGGTGCGGAAGGAGGCGGGGCAGAGCCCGGAGGGGGAGGCGCCGCCGTAGAGGAGGAGGAGGAAGAAGGGCGCCGACGCGAGCGCGGCGAGGAGGACGTAGACGACGCGCTTGGAGGCGGAGGTGGGGGAGGCGCGCGATGGCATTTGGGCGTGGTCCCCTGGCCGGCGTTGGAGCGGAGGTGGGGGGATGGAAAGGGCGAGGTGACTTGGTGACGTGCTAGGAGATGGATGCGGCGGAGTCAACGGCGCCGGGCCAAGCCGCGGCGCCGCGCTGGTGGCGCCGCCGGTGAGGTGGTTCGGCACTTCGGCCGGCGAGGGGACCGGAAGGGCGGAACGCGGAAGGCGTGGACTCTGTCGGGTGGAGTGGAGTAGGCTGTAATGAAAGTGGAATTGGACCAAACCGCGGGCCTGTTTCCGCTTTCAATGGCATGGGCCGGGTTAGGATCCTGATTGAGCCCATTAATTCTGGAAGGCACCACACACCACCCACGAATCCCAAATCCGCACGCCTCTCGACGCTTGGAAATTCAAAATGCCGCTGCCCCCCTGTCAGCCTCACGCCCAAACCACCGGAGCTTTTCGAAAATTCCCCAACGAAATCCCAGCCCCGGCGGCAACCGCTGCCTCCACTCCCGGCGAGCGCTCCTCCTTTGCCGGCGCGGCGGCGGCATGGAAGCGGAGTACCCCACCTTCGCCGACATCTCCGGGGCCAGCGCCCTCCTCTTCCTCGCCGACTCCTCGCCCGCGCCGCCCCCGCCTCCGCCTCCGGCCGCTCTCAGGTACGTTCCTCGCCTGCCTCAAGTCGCACCACCGAATTTCATGCCCCGCGCGCACTTTGTGGTAGCAATCTGACCCTCCGTTGTGGCGCGCTTCTCCACATTGCAGCGACGAGTTCTCCTGCTACTCGGGCTCTTCCTCCACCTCCTCCTACTCCGGCGCGTCGGCGAGGTCATGCGTCTCCAATTCGGCGCGGCGCGGCCGCACCGTCGACCCCCTCCGCGTGCTCTCCGTCGTCGCCTGCCTCCGCCGCATCAACCCTAAGGTGAGCAATCGGATTCCTCGATTACTGATTAGCGCTCGGTTGCCGGCCGTCTCTTCTGTAGTTACGCTCTGATGGCTCTGCTCGATGGCTCCAGGTGCTCGCCGAGGCCACAAGCAAGCTGTTCCATAGCGGGCCAGAGAAGAAGCGGAAGGGCGTTTGGATCGAGATCGACAGCTGCTACGACGAGGAGGACCAGAGCGAGAGGAGCAGCGCGGTGGCCAGCGAGGGGAGCACCGTCACGGCCGCCGCGTCCGCGGGCTCCACGGCTACGTCGGGGAGATGCCGCCGGCCTCCGCGGGCGAGTGGTGATGGTGGTGGTGAGAAGGCGCCTAGGAGGGCGGACGTGATTATGGAGTGGTTTTCGCGGCCGCAAGCTGGGCCGGCCACGGAGAACGACATCCGCGCCGCCGTCGGCGACAACTCTGGGACGAGCAAGGCTATACGCTGGTGAGCAGGACTCTGCCTCCAACTCCAATTTGACGCGGTTGTGATATGATTGTCTGATTGATGCCTCAAATTGCGTTTCTGCGTGCTTCTGTTCGGGCGAAATCCGCAGGCTGCTGAAGCAGGAGGGCGGCTTGAAGCGTGCAGGCACTGGCGGGCCCTTGGATCCGTATGTTTATATGGTATGTGAAATTCGTGCACAGTACTTGAATTGGGATAATGATTATACTGAACTTTTCAATTTGTAATGTGTATTGGGTTTGTTGACTGAAGATTTCTCGAGTTGAGTTTAGAAATTTGGGATTGGATCTGTACAGTCATTTGTCAGTGTGCAAATTTTGGATGAGGCAGTGATCCATATCCATTAGTGATCCACCTTTTGTTACTTCACACATCCTGAAGCGACCCAGCATAGTATTAAGAGATGGACATGTGAAAGTTGAAATGAATTGTTACACCTGATTTTAAGTGTACACTAGTCATTCTTGACTTATATATTTCTGGAAGTTGAAAGTTCTACAAATATTGACTAATAGTTCTGCGAACCACAGAAATGTTGTGGTTCAGTAGAAACTAGAAACCCTGAAAACTACTGCCCACTGCAAAAACAGGCACTGAAATTTTAAACCGGTGACCTGTGGAGTTTGTAAAAATGCTTATAGCTGAAGCTTTGTATTGAATGAGAGCTTTAGAACTCTACTACTATTATTCAGATATTGGGTCTCTAGTTGGCCTTGTGTCAATCTTTGGAGTTTGGACCAAGACAGTTAGCAATTTGCGGTGACACAGAATTGAATCAACATTTGGAAAGTTGAAGTCAATTGTTAAACCTGATTTATGCTTACCTAGTTTACAAAGTCCATACTTGACTCTTATAGTTCTGAAAGTTCTGTAGATTGAATTATAAGATCTGAAAAATTTTAGAGCCACTGACATGGGAGAGTTTAAAACCTGGAAGCCAGTGCACTTTCAGGAACTTCATATCAGTGAAAGTGGATTGCGTAAAAATGTTGTGGTTGTCAGAGAAGAGTGTGCAGTAATCAAAATAGGATTTAGGAACTTTCGGGAGCAGAGTAATTATTTCAACCATATTTTCAGTTTTTCTATTTTCGTAGAACATGAACTACTGTTATTGACCCACATGATTTATCATGTATGCTAATTTTCTGAATGACTTTTCAGGTCGCAGGTTGATCCCGTGAAGTTAACTAAGTTGTGTTTATAGCAATGGAGATGTTTACTGTAAGGCTATTGGAGAGGCCAAGTTATCTTCTGAAGAGTATTTAGTAATTTCTATTACCTGTTGTCTTAATGTCCCAGTTTTGCCTTCCTACAGAGAAGTATAGGACAGAGGTTAACTTGTCATGTAAGCACGATGAAGATAAGCTCTTGGACAGAAAAATGGAGAGATAGAATCTTGAGTATAAGTTTAGTATAGATTATATAAAGTATAGTGGTGCATATATCATGCTTGCCGTGTTCATTTATGCTGAGATAATATATCACATTATTGAACATCTATTTTGGAATAATTGAATATAATGAGTTCATTTTTCCGCCTCTTGAATGCAACAGAATTTTAATATGTTTTTTTTTCTTTTGTTATGGCAACATTGTTGAACTTGTGTGTCATACTGACATCTGCCTGTGATCCAGTCATTGTGGTTTTATTTGTTCTATCACTGAGGCTCAAGTCTTTTGGATCCACTTTATTACCTAGGTATTGCCACAATTAACAAATCTAGAGATGTCGAGTATTGAAAGTTGAAACTCAATCATTTGCATGGTTTCTTATAGCTAAATCTGACATGCTAAGAAGAAGATAAAGCAGAGTGAACTGTTGTATGACACCTGAAACCACCGCCCCACCCCCCCCCCCCCCCCCCCCCCCCCCCCGCCTGCAATCCTATCTCCTCTTCTTCCTGAAGGATCATTCCTAGCTCCTCTTCTTGGAGAGCATGTGCTTGAACCAGAAAGCTGAATCCTTGGGGTACCTGTTCAGCGTCTTGTAGTCCACGTAGACGAGGCCGAACCGCGAAGTGTACCCCAGCCTCCACTCAAAGTTGTCAAGCAGTGACCATGCAAAGTACCCAATGACTCTAGCACCATCATCTATAGCCTTTTTGAGCTCAGTTATGTAGTCTCTATAATACCGGATTCTTATCGTGTCATGCACGCCCTGAGTAATGCTGATGTTACCAGGCTGGTCCATTCCTGTAAGAGCACAACACTCGTTAAAACCAAAGCTATAGATCATTCTCATTTGGAAATGAAAATTTTGAATCACGAGTACCATTTTCAGCAAGGATCATTGTAGGATTTTCATAGGTTTCCTTGACATAGTTGACAGCTTTGTTGATTCCCCATGGTACAATGTACAGCCAGTAGGAGTTTGCCTGCACAACTCAAAGAATTTGCAGTTACATAATCAGAGCCAAACCAACTTTCAGCTCGGCCCGGCTTTGGTATTTGTAGACTTATAGTAGTATACTTACATGAGCACCAATAGGAACACCATTTCTTTCATCTGCAGAAAAATGTAAAAAGCATATGACTGAAGGAACATCTAGACACAGTTGGTAGCAGCACAAGAAACCGCGGAAAGTGATATATGTTGCAGATCCTGAATCCAAGAATTTGGTGCTATGGAGTCAGAACTTACAGACAAAACCAACATGCCAATCATCCTGATAGCTGACCGGCATCAGGTTCCATGCCCCAGGATCCTTCATGTAGAAAGAAGTGTAGTGGTTGATGCCAACATAGTCTATGGAGCCTTTTACCATCTTGGACTCTTCATCGCTGAACAATGGCAGCCTATCCTTGACAATCTCTTGCATTGAATATGGGTACCGTCCATTTATAATGGGGTCAAGGAACCTGTAAGAATATTGTAAATCAGTTTGTTATTTGAAACAAGCTGTGTTTAGTCTGTTCCCCTCCAAGAGAATACAGCATCAATTTGTGTCTAGTTGCCAACACTGTAACAATGTCACTGATGCACTGAACTTCTAAGGTAAGCAGTGATCTTTGATCTAGAATAAAGTTTTTTCAGGTTTTTACCAGCCAAGGTGGAAGTCCCTGGCTCGTTGTGCTGCAGCTTGATCCGCATTGCTGTTGCTGAAAGGTTCGTACCACACAAAATCCAAGAGAATTCCAATCCTCCCCTTTTGGTATAGCTGTTCAGTTGAAAGAAACACTGAAATTTTAACTGAACCAAAAGTGCACTGTGTAGTGCACACTTCTAAGCATTGAACTGATTTGGCATTTGCACCTGATATTTATCACGATATCGCTTAACTGCAGCTGCATGAGAAAGGATGAGATGGTGCGCGACAAGGTATGGCTCTGTTGTGGAGTCGCCTCCAGCAGCGCACCCAGAACACCTTCCTGGCGCGTGTAAGCCATTGTCGTAGCCCAGGGCAGCGACGCACCTCGGCTCGTTGAAGGTAAACCAGTTCTTGACCCTGTCTCCAAACGTCTGGAAGCAGAATTCAGCATAGTCTGCAAACGCCTCCCTTCATGGGTACAATGTACAGTTGTGTCAGTCGCATGGTTGAATCAATTTGGAACATCATCTCTCGGTTCCTAGTTTGAAATTCTTACACTATCTTTGGGCTAAGCCAGCCAAGGTACTGCTCATGGAGTGCCAATGGGAGGTCATAGTGGTAGAGGTTTGCATATGGGGTGATTCCTGATTTAGCATCAGAACAATAACTCAGTTTCTTTAAAAAAAAGTTGGTCAGGAATATCTTTTGAGGAGTAAAAAGGCCAGTAATCTGACACAAATATTGTTTTCTTTATAAGGTTAGTCAAGCCGGTTGAGAAGTTTACCTTGCTTAATCATGTAATCTATGAGCCTGTTGTAGTAATCCACTCCTTCCTGGTTCACCTTACCAGTTCCATCTAAAATTTATATAAGATTCTACATCACAAATTCCCTTGTCCAAGGAAATTGTAAAAGATGGAGCACACTTACTTGGGAAAATCCTAGACCAAGAGATCGAAAACCGGTACGCATCGAAGCCCATGTTCTTCATTATGTTCACATCTTCCTACACCTCAAAGATCATCCAGCAGCCATCGACATCAAATAAGGACACCGCAAAACCACATGAATCAGTAATGCAGAATGGCTGTACAGCATATGACACACCTTGTACTTATGATACTCATCAACCGTCACATCTGCGGTGGCATTGTCAGGGATCGTCCCTTTTTACACATCAGCAAATTCAAGTATTAGTATTACCATTTCTTTATATTAAAAAAAGAGACATGATTTTCTTCTCGGTGCACGGTAAACTACACTGCCGAAGTGTCAGTTTACCTGGTACCTCGATGAAGGCGTCCCAGATGCTTGGCCCCCGGCCTCCCTGCTTTGCCATCCCCTCGACCTGGTACGCCGACGCGGCCGTCCCGAAGACGAACCCCTCCGGGAACGCCCGGCGGCTGAGGCCGCCGGCGTTGTAGATCTCCGGGTTGAGCCAGTAGAATTGCGCCGTCGGCAGCGTTAGCAGGACATGAGCTGCCGCCGCTAGCACTATCACCTGTACTGTGAGTTTCTTCATGGCTCTCTGCATGTACCCGGAGGAGAGGGAGCAGGAAAGCCGGAGACAGAGGCCGTGCTTTCCGAAGGCTTATAAAAAGGGGAGGGGGGAGAGAAAGGCCGAGCCCTTTTCCCTGTTTTCTTTTCTAAAGAAACCGACAGCTCATTTTCACTGCGTGCAGATTGCGTTGCTGCAGGCCTGGAGCATCCTAAACCTGAAGCTCCGAATGGGAGTTACAAAGGCACAAAAAGATTGTGAGGGCATTGTTGTAGCTCGCTGCAGTTATGTGCGGATGTTTCTCCTCTTGCCTCTTGGTAGGTTAAAATATCTTTCTAACAATCACAGCTTTGTTTGTCTTTACTCCTTCCCATCATACTGATGATGGACCACTCATCAAGTCACTGCTTCAATGATTGGCAACGTCCATCTATGCAGTTTTTCAGTGAGTGATGGTATATCATGCTACCAAAAATTTGACAGTTCTATACTTTTTCTGGCACCACCACGTCAGCCCGGAGTACCTCAAGTCCTCAACATCTGCAAATGAACGTCTGAACTCTGAGGCCCCGTTTGCATTGGAGGAAAAACGTAGGAAAACTAAAGGAATCATATTCCCGTGAAACGAACGGCCAAGAAACTTTCCAGAGGAAAGGCAGGGAAACATGTACTTTTGTAGGAAACAAAACATTTACGGGAAGCTCTTGGAAATTTTTCCTGCGTGTGAAGGAGAAGCTAACCATTTCCATCATAGTGTTATACCGCCTCGTTCGCTTGGCTAATCAGCAACCAACCAGCAGTATGTTTCTCTCTGCACAAACCAGCGTCAGCCACCAGCCAGTCAACACTATTTTTCTCTCAGCACAGACCAGCACCGGCCACTGGCCAGCCGAACGGGGCTATGAGGAGGATTTCAAGGACTTGAAAAGATAGAACAAGGACTGGTTGTGTGTGCTGCACTAGTGAACTCAAAATTGAGTGTGATAAAATCAACTGTAGAGAAAAGATCGAGCATTTATTCAGTACCATATGGGGTTATGAGAATTATCTGACCCCATTTATTAAGAGAAGAGTTATTTGGCCCGTAACTGCTCTTTTTCTGATACAGTGATACATGAGTGCTCTCAGGGAAGGGAAAAGACAATGTTTGGCCACATAAATTTATCACTAATTTGCATATTCGTGTACCATCACGTTTCGAGCCAGTCAGCCAGCATTATTTTTCTCTCTACACAAACTAGAACCAGCCACCAGCTAGCTAGCAGTATTTTTCTCTCAGTACGAACCAGCACCCGCCACTCCTGCGTGTTCCAAACACTTGTTTCTATAAATTTCCCGTGTTCCTTTCCTATTCCTAGTTTTCTTCTATTCTTCTGTTTTGCTTTCCTTTATTTCAAACAGACCCTAAACTAACGCGAATTGCAAACAACTTGTACCGTTCGTTTGGCTTATAAGACACCAGCCAACAATAATTTTCTCTCAGAACAAATCAGCACCAACCACCTACAATCACATGGATGATACACCGTGTCAGGAACAAACATGTCTATTAGTCCGTGCACGTGCTACAGAACTATATATATATATATATATATATATATATATATATATCTCTGAAGATAAGATAAAGCCTGCCATTAAAGATTCGGATATGGGCGCCCGCAGCAAGAAACAGGTCTCGTGCACATCATCAACGAGAGCCTGCCGCGCTCGCGTACGCGTGCAAGCTTGCGGCTGTCTCTCTTGCCGGCGGCGTCTGCCTTGGCGTGCCACGGCACGGCGGGAGAGGCAAGGGACAACCCCGACGAACGCTTCGATCCCGCTCGTCACGCGATTGCGTCGCCGAAATGCCGTTGCGTTATCCTATCCGCAGCGGCGCCGGCAAACGGACGAGGCCGTTTGGGCGAGATCGCGGGGTAGCGTGGAGGACCAGCCGCCGTGCCGCTGCCGGCCACAGACACCCGCCGCGCTGAGTCGCCGCGAGCCAGTCATGGCCTCGTGGCGGACAAGCGACAAGCGATGGGACAAGCCCACGTGCCTACAGCAGCCCACAATTTATTTGTTTTTTTTAAAAAAATTCTAAAAAATCTAATGAGTCTAATTAATTCATGATTTACTACAGTAATGCTACATCAATCATTCGCTAATCGTTGGGTCAAAAATGATTTGTCTTGTGAATTACGACGTATCTGTAAAAAAAACTCCCCGCAAAAAAGACACGGACATTCATAGAATTTTTTTGGGGGGCTTTCTTCTCTCTGCACAAGCCCGTCTGACACTCTGGCCCTCTCTTTTTCGGCCTTTTTGGCAGGGCCGTGGGCAGGTCATTCTTGGTTTTGGCCCAGGGATATAACTCACGATACTTTGGTTTTGGCCCAGCCCATTCAGGAAAGGCCTAAACCCAGTTAAAACTCTGACCCCGTCCGGGAAATGGCGCCATCAGCCACTAATCAGCAGCGTGACTCGGACCTTAGCTGGCCATGACGCTTTGCCCAATCTCCCGCTCCTGACAGGCTTGACAATCCACAGTTCAGACAGATTACGACCCTGAACCACTCCCTATTAAATTCGCCCATCCACTGGAGTGTACAAACATCCCATGTACGGCCGAGATTTGGTCTATCATACAGACACGGCCTTCCTCCATTCTCTTTCGATAGTTATATTTCACATTATCACAATAACCAAGGAGAAAGACTCTACTTATCATCCAATTAATTATGTCATCATGACTCCTCGTTAGTGGGGTTATTTTACATGGAAACTAACATCATTATATACACACCAATCCTTTTTCTGGAGGAATTACTCTGCACGTGAATCGAAACGGTTATCTTTGTGAGACTCAAGACACCACTCAAATAGAACTATCAAAAGAGAATATTTCAGTTTTGAAAATAAGACTATCAAAAGAGAATGGATGGAGTATAAACATCTGGATGGGAATGCTAGTGACCAAGACGAACTCGCCATCGCCGTCGTCTCGAGACGCATCGCCGTCAGGGATTCAGAAGGATCATCCAAACTTTCCAAAGCCATCTTTTTATCTCCGTCGTTGCATCAGGCTCCTGAACAAAACTATCCCCGGTCGCTGCCGTGGCCTCGCGCTGCCCGATTCGATGTCGCCGCTGACGGTAGAACGGCGCCGAGTTCATCCTATCAGCTGGCCTGAGCATCGCATCCACAGGACAGGAGCAGAGGATGATGACGATGACGTTCAGGTGCAGCTCGCCAATCAGTGAGGTTTGCTGATCTGCGAGGCTGCAGTGTACGTTGTCTGACGGCGTACGCCGGACAGTGGGACGCAGATCAGGCCGGGTCAAAGTAAAACTTGGCCGGCTTGCTCCATGACCATGACCATGAGGCCCGGCTCATCCGTGATCTTCTGGGCAGCCGAGCTCTGCAGCGATGATGCCTGTTGCCTGGCTGCTCCAAACGTGCTGTTTCTTTGTTTAGTTCCTGAATCGGGCGGCGCCGATTCGGGACTGATAGCTACTGTGCGCAATAAATACGTCATGTAGCATTTCGTTTGTATGTGTGAAAAATTGTCTAAAAATTGATTAATTAGGCTCAAAATGTTCGTCTCGTAGAGTACAACAAAACTGTGCAATTAGTTTTTAATTTTATCTACATTTAGTACTACATGCATGCTTTGACATTTTGATGTGATGATAATCTTCTTTTTGCATAGTAAACTTTAGGGGTGGAATTTAGGATCTAGACAAGGCCTAAAATGCTTCCTTTTTTCTGCACGTGTCTTGGCCGTTCACGTCGCCGGGGGCCGGGTTTTCTTTAGTGTTCAATCGCACGTGCAGCTTTTTTAACGATAAAAAACTACTGCTACTTGGTGATGAGAGCAGGGCACGCGCACGCGGATGATAAAAAGAAGGGTATGATGACGATCACCGGATGGGCCAAACATGAAACTTATGCAAAACGCTTTTTCTAACTGTGTATACAATAACAAGCTGCGCTTGGTAGGTGAGGAAGTGAAGCGAGAGTGAGACCATCAACGAAGAACAAGCAACCTGCTTCGAAATGATGGGTACGTTCTAATGATTTTCTGGAATCGACATTGACCGCGTGGTGGTGCATGCGATCCGGAGACAATAGGCATAACGTGTAGGGACGTACGGTAGATGCATGGAGAGTATATGCTGCTGCTAATGCCAATGGCATCAAGACATCAACGTCCTGTAAGCATTATTGGCTTGCAGTGAAGGAATTTCTTTGGCGCTTGACGTTGAAGTGCACGACAACACGTGGTGGCTTCATATACATACTGCTGGAAGAGATGGATGGATCTTTACAAGCAAGATTTTCCGGCCTTCATACTTTTCAGATTGAAAGGAATTAGCGATGAGCGTGAGGTTAGATGTTCTAACAATGAGGATCATATTGTTTGCTTAAAGTGTTTGTGGCTTTGTGATATTATGGCACCAGGGTGGTGTGTTTGTTACTTCAGCGACCGGAATGTTGTACTCCCAAAGGAAGCCGTTTAGGACAGCGACACGGTTTTCAAAACACAACTTTAACTTCTTATTTCTATAAAAATATTTATCGAAAAGTGATATAGGTATACTTTTATAAAATTATTTTTCAAAATAAATCTATTCATATAACTTTTCCAATTTTAAACACAGCAACTTAAAAATTATTCATGATTTATATTCTCAAAGTTTGACTAAAAGCTTGTCCTAAACGGCTTCCTTTAGCCATACATAGGGAGTATGTAAAAAAAAGAGGGGCTAATATATTCGTAAAAATGTGAAATATCATTAACCCACCCGGGACACGGCGCCATCGGCCATCAATCAGCGTGACTCGGACTGGCCCTACCTGACGTCTCAGCCAGACATGGCATCATCCACATTAATTTCCTTGTACAAATGGAGATGGATTACGACCTGGAAACCACTCCCAAAGCGGATTACGATATGCATTACCAGAATCATGCACATTGGCATCGGGTGGGAAACCCCCTTTAGCACCGGGTTTCCCACCCGGTGCCAATCTTCACCGGGTAAAATAACCGGTGCTAAATGTGGGGGCACTAGCAAAAAATGTTTGCATATTTGCGTGTTGCGGGATTCGAACTCAAGACCTCTTGGCTCGCGCGCGTACACCCACCTAACCATCTGACCTACGCTACACATGTGATGAAATAAAAGATGCTTTCCTTTTGTAGTAGCATATGACACCCCCTTTAGCACCGGGTCGTAACACGACCCGGTGCGAAAGGGTCTTTAGCACCGGGTCGTAACACGACCCGGTGCTAAAGTGTGAGGGCCTTTAGCACCGGTTGCTAACACCAACCGGTGCTAAATGTCACCCTTTAGCACCGGTTGATGTTAGCAACCGGTGCTAAAGTGTTTCCGGGGGCACCCTAATTTCGCACCCGGTGCTAACGTCACATTAGCACCGGATCTTGAGTGCACCGAGGCATATGAGGGGTGCGGATGTGAGTTATTCTTGTAGTGATGGGAAATCTGGGAGCATCGCACACGGCCGAGATTTTGATCTCTTGCACACGGAAACGCAGCACACATCTCCATTTTTCGAGCGTGTACAACACAAAAGGATGCCGTATCAGGAACGCTAGATAGACCAAGAGCGAGAGGAGGCGTCGCCGCCCTTCTCCGTCGAGACGCATCGCCATCAGCGATTCAGGATCATTCTGCTCTTCTTCTTTTCTATCTCCGGCGTCGCATCCATCACTCACACTCTTGGGACGAACGGCGGCGAGCAAGCCATCTCTTTGGCCTGGGCATCGCATCCACGCGACGGCGATGTGCAGCGTCGCCAAGACGCCAACCAGTATTTGTATTTCCTCCGCAAGCAAGGCTGTATTTAATTAATTACTTCTTCGCACAGCGGACTCTGGTGCGTGTTTCTTTGCTTCCCGAAAAAAATTTTCAAAGAAAATTTTACATTAAGTATTAAATAAAGTTTATTTGTAAAATTTTTTAGATATGAGTGTAACTTTACGCGACGAATCTAACGAGCCTAATATAGGTTAAATAAATTATTTATGAATATTAAAATCAAATATAAGTGGTAGAAATATTTTTGTTGCATTCATGCTGCTGCATTTATTTTTGTATTGCTTGTGATTCAAACGAGAATTTAAATTTATTTAAATTCAAATTTGAATCACCTTGTTTGGAGTCCTAGAAAAGTTATTTCAACCCGAGTCCATTTCTACTCCCTACACTCCCTGCCCGGTCCACTCCTGCTCCTCCAACTCTCTTCCTCGGCCCAAATTCCTCCCCTCCTCTTCTCCCCCGCCTGGGCCTCTCTCACTCGCGCCACGGCCCAGCTCGCCAAACCACCCCGCCTCCACCCCTGGGCCGAACCAAAAGCCGGTCCATCTGCCCCACGCCTCGCGCCTCTCCCTCCCCTCGCTGACAGCGGGCCCCGCCCGTCAGCTCCACCTCTTTCCCCCGCGCACAAGCCTCCCTCCCCCTCCCGGCGCGATCCTCGCCGGACCGCCCGGCCGAATCGGCCCTTCTCCGCGCCGCCCGGCCTTCGCCGAAGCTTCCCGAGCCGCCTTCCCTTCCCCATCGTGATCTCCTTCCTTTCTCGCCCGCTCCGCGCATGGCAAGGCGTCACCCCCGCGATGGAAAGCACCCCCCGCCGCCGCGCCTTCCTTCCTTGGCGTCCGTGCCACCCTGGTCCCCGAGCCCCCCTGCTGCTATTTAAGCGGAGCCCGAACACCCCTGAACCCCCACCAGCCTTCGCCCACGCCTCCCGAGCTCCAGCACCCCCCTCCCACGCAGCGCCGCCGTTTCTTCTCCGCCCGAGCACCGGCCGCTGTTGGCACTCCTTACGGCCTACAGATAAATCCGCAAGCGGACGGATACCGATGTAGCTTTCACCCGGGAGTATTCCAAGGTATCGATTTCCACGGGGAACGAGAAGTGTACTAATCCTAAACTAAGTTGTCCTAGGTAGATGGAGTGGATGAATAAAATGGATGAGGTGGATGACGACAACAAGGAGAGAAGAGAAGAGGTAGGAGGGTAGAGAGGGTACAGGTCTGGTAAGGGTATTCTACCGATTGACTGAGCAGAGCAGAAGATACAGATAGATACTTGCTTCGGGACTACAGAGCCTCCGACACACAGAAAGGGATGAGAAGGGGTGCCGGTGAAAGGACCAACACTAGGCCTAGAGGGGGGGTGAATAGGCCTGTTTAAAAAATCCTGCAAAAATCCTCAGAAAAATATCAGAGGGTCGGATGATCCGACACAGTCTCGGATCTTCCGGCCAGGAAGATCCGACACTGTACAGGATCTTCCGACAGGGACAGAATCCCGGAAGATCCGAGAATAAGTCGGATCTTCCGACAGGCAATTTAAGGGTACTTCGAGATTTGAAATCTAATCACCTTTTGACGATTCTACTTGAATACAAAGCTCACAAATGATGTAAGGAACCTTCTATATATGATCAATATCAGAGTATTCCCACAAATAAGTAGATCGGGACAAATCAAGTTATAGAAATAATAAGAGCAAGAACAAAAGTGGAGACAAAGGATTTTCTACCGAAGTTCACTCCACAAAGGAGCTACGTCTCCGTTGAGATGCTCACAAAGAGCCGGGCTGTCACACTAACCCCAAGTCTCTCCCAATCAACCACAAAGGAGGATTGAGTTACTTACTATGTGCTCCCACGAAGAGAGAGGGTAATACAAACTTCCGGGACTCAAACCACAAGAGAATGGGAGTTCACCGGCACCTCTAACCGTCTAGGAGCAAGCTCCAAGAGTAACAAACGCAAATCGATGAATCCAAGTGCTTCAAGTGCTTGAGAGATGAACTAGTGAAGGGCTCAAGGTTGCACAAGTCTCACACCTCAAATCTTCTCTCTCACTCAAACCCTAGGTGAATCTTGGAAGAATCAAGCCTTGGAAGGGAGTAGAGAGGTGGAGTGAATGCTCAAAGGAGTGTTTGTCTCGTGTTAGGTCAGAGTGAACAGCAGCCAATGAAAGAGGGGGGTGAGGGGTATATATACCAACCCCACAAAATATGACCGTTATGTGCTCTGCGAAGGGGTACCGGATCTTCCGACACTTAGTCGGATCTTCCGACAAACAACAGATATCGAGTAAGAAACACTCCACAGAAGTTCCGGGGGCCGGATCTTCCGACCAGTTGTCGGATCTTCCGGGCGACCCCGGAACTTCCGGCCCAGAGAGAAACCAAGACAGAGCCAGCCGGAACTTCCGGTCGGATCTTCCGGCCTCGGGTCGGAACTTGCAACAGAACACTCGTGAGCTTGAAAATCAGCCAAGTTAGGTATCTTCCGATGCAATGGCCGGATCTTCCGGCCAGGAAAAACCCGGGACCGAGCTCCCCGAAACTTCCGGTCGGATCTTCCGGCCTAAGTTCCGGCCGAGCAGAAAGGGGAATGTGAAGGATTTTGTGACTCTCAAGAGTTTGTCATCTCAAGCAAAGCACTTTTAGCAACTAGAATTTATCAACTACATCCCCCTTGATAGTACGGTGGTCCTATACTCAATTTTAAACGGAAAAATAAATTTAAATCCATCAATTGAGTCCTCCACCATATGAATAAGCGTTAGGGTCCTTCCTTTAGCATTTACTCCCTTTTATTCCATTTTATTCCTGCACAACTCATGTAAAGCATCATATCCAAATTTCTATTGTCATTAATCACCAAAATAGATTAAATGCCTAGATGCACTTTCAATCTCCCCCTTTTTGGTGATTGATGACAATACATATTTGGGTTCACAAGATAGGAATAAAATTCATGTTTTGCATCCAATATTTTGGAGAGGCTCCCCCTAAATATGTGCATGTTCAACTTAAAAAGCCTCAAATGCTTGTGCACATATTTTGCAAGAATCTCTCAAAATAAGATGGCATAAAAGTGCTTGGTGTGATAAAATCAACGAGATGCATATGACAAGATATTCACAACAATAAAGTGAGAAATAACATCGCATCAACCATAAGCATCTCACAATAAAATAGAGAGGAGCATCACACTAGTAAAAACCAAAATTAAGTCTTACAAATAAAAATCTCACTTGTCACACCAATGCATACCACAAATAATTTCAAATTCTTACAAGTTCACAAGCTAAACGAGAATGAAAGATATAACAAGTTGTAGCCCAAATTCACTCCCCCTTTGTCATCAAAGACCAAAAAAGGGAGCTACTCGTCCTCGTCGTCGCCGCCATCATCGTCGTCGCCCTCATCGTCGCCATCATCATCGTCACCCTCATCGTCGCCATCATCATCGTCGTCATCAACAGCTGCAACGGCCTTGCCCTTGCGACGATCCTCATCCGTTTCTGGCTCACTAATGTATTCCTCCTCCTCCTCAGTTTCTTCCACACCCGCCTCTTCTTCTTCTTCTTCAACTATTTCCTCCTCACCTTGTCCTTGGTGTTGAGATGCACCAAAGACATACTCTTGTGAATAATCCTCCCATGGATTTGCAAAGGTAGGTGGAGGAGTAACTTCCCGGAGTGGATGAACAGGAGAATGTGGCATGTTCAACTTGTCAAGAAGTTCCTTGTGGCGCTTATCCGCCATGTATCTATCATGCTCAGCACGTTTCTCACGCTCATGGGACTTCTTAACTTGATACTTGCACATGTTGAAACAAGAAAACATGCCTTGTAGAAGAAAATCCACTTTGCTCATCTTTCTTTTAGGAGTATGGGAAGGGCCACTGGAAGAAGCTGGAGCAGTTGATGGAGGATCTTGGGAAGAAGAAGCACCTTGAGATGATGGAGTTGGAGCACCTTGATATGCTTTGGACTTAATTTTCAGGAGCTGTGAAATCTTGCCCTGAGGAGATTTGTATGGAAGATGAAGCTTGTCAGACAAGATGTTTACCCCAGACACATGCTTGATCATATGGAAGATGTATGGGGCATAGTGACAGCCAATGGAAGCATCATAGGAGCAGTAGATGATTTCATTCCAAATGAAATTGAATACTTTGAACTTGGGCTTCCCGGGGGCCATTTGAAACAACAAGTTCTTGGCCCTCTTAGAGATATTGTCAGCATCGCCTGCTCTCGGATACAAGGTCCCTCTAAGAAGTTGATTCAGCAACTTGTAGAAGGGAGAGAGACCCTTGTACTTCCCAAACACCACTTCACCATAGGCATGATCATACATGAAAGCTAGCTTTGTGTCATCTAAAATTCTTCCTAGATGAAGATCAACTTTGCTACGATCATTGCTTGTATGGGCATAGGCAGTCTACTCAGCAAGCCCAAACAAGCCAGCAAAGTCATGCAAAGATATGGAGAGGCGTTTTCCACACAAGGTCCAATGTATCTCATACCTGTCCTCATCTACCCACAGAGTGGCATAAAACTGGGCGATAACCTCCTCATTGTATGGACATTCAAAAGCCATCAGCTTGTCCATGTCCATCTCCACACACCGCTTATAGACATCATCAACAACTGGCTTGAGCGGTGGTGGGAAGCTTTTCAAGTATTTCCAATCGACCCAATACATGGGAGTGCAAATCCGGGTCATCTTCAGAATAACTGACTCATACTAGTCTGCCTGATGTGAAATCCAAAAACGAGGATCACCCTTGAATGCCTTGTACTGAATGCGTCTTGGATCCTCATGTTCACTGAATCTGAGGGGCTTCATGTTGTTCTGAGCTAGTTTGAAGTTAACCAGAGGACTGTCTAGTGAGTGCCGGAAAGGAATGGCAGTGCTAATGAAGTTCTGAGACAGAAATGATATGTCAATATCATCATTGTATAGTGTCCCTGGTCCTTCTCCTTGATTAGCTCTCTTAACTCTTGGGTGAGGAGGAATCTGGCGCCCCTGCACATTAGACTGCGCTCTGCCTCGAACAGAGCGAGAAGTCGTTGTCTTCATGGACCTCTTTCCCTGGCCAACTTCTTGAATCCCCCCATCAGAAGGAGGATCCGACTCTGAGGATGAATCGCTAGGAGGATGAAACGAGCTTTTGGTGCGACCGGTACTTGGGCGCACTGTCAGAGAGGTGCTCTTCTTCTGTGTAACCTTCTCTTTAACCATCTGACAAGATATGAAGGTGTATATTTAGAGATAGGTATGAAGATCAGCAACTAAGTTGATAGGACAGAACTCGACTCTGTCGGATCTTCCGGCAATGGGTCGGAAGATCCGGGGGTCCGGATCTTCCGGTCCATGATCGGATGATCCGACAGGGTCGGGTCAAACCCTAGCAACTTAGAAACAATAGATTAAGCCCACCAAACTTCATGAAATCATAGGGAAGGGTTCTAGGCATGTATATGAGATGATTCACCAAAGGAAAACCACTAGAACTTCCTACATTGATAGATCGGGCGATGGGGATTTTGAATCAATACCGTTGAGATTTCCCGCGAAAACTCCGGAAGATCCGAGGGGAATCGAGCCTTGGAGAGTTGGGGAATCAAAAGATGTCACTTGATGAAGAAATCCACGGTCCAATCTTCAAATCGCCGTAGGGCGTGGAGAGAGGGAGCAAGGAGGCATTGGTGGAGAAAGAAAGACAGACGAAGAGGTATCGGTTGAGTCCCAGATTATATACATCGCGCACGGGCCGGAAGATCCGATGAAGGGTCGGAAGATCCGACAGAGACAGAACCAGAGAGATTAGCACCGGAAGTTCCGAGGGCTCCCAGGTCCGGAAGATCCGACAAAGTGTCGGAAGATCCGACCGGGTCGGAAGAACCGAAAAAGATTAGAGATGAAGATTTGAGACAGAGCCCCCCGGAACTTCCCGAGGCAAGTTCCGGGGGTATCTCGGAAGATCCGGTCCAGAAGAGATGTGTCCCAAGGATGATTTTCCACGACGAGATTTGATTGATGATTTTGAGAGAACTAGCTTATGAACATGTAAGAAACTTGTCCCGAAATTGATCAGCAACAAACAATCAACACATAACCATGATCAACTTGGAACAGGAAAAGATCCAACGATCAAAAGATCAAAATTTTGAAGAACTCACACAAAAAAAAATAAAAAAAAATCATTTTTCTTCTAGTCTAGGCATCAATCAATTGTGTATGCAACAAGTCAAGCCAAGTTACGAGAATCCAAGATATTTAGCTCACTCCTCAAAGAACAAAACCTTTGCTCATCAAGATGCTTGGTGAAGATATCGGCCAATTGTTTTTCGGTTCCAACATGGCATAGGGCGATATCTCCTTTGGCTTCATGGTCTCTAAGAAAGTGATGTCTAATGTCAATGTGCTTGGTTCTTGAGTGTTGAACGGGGTTGTTTGCTAGTTTTATGGCACTCTCATTGTCACACAAGAGTGGGATATTTTTGAATTCACAACCAAAGTCACTCAAGGTTTGCCTCATCCAAAGTAGTTGAGCACAACAAGCATCGGCTGCAACATACTCGGCCTCGGCGGTGGAAAGCGCAACGGAATTTTGTTTCTTAGAGCTCCATGACACCAAAGACCTACCAAGAAATTGGCAAGTCCCCTTTGTACTCTTCCGATCTACTTTGCAACCGGCATAATCCGAATCGGAGTAGCCAAGTAGATCAAAAGTGGAGCCCTTGGGATACCACAAGCCAAGGTTTGGAGTATGCACTAAATATCTAAAAATTCTCTTAACAGCCATTAGATGACATTCCTTAGGATTGGCTTGAAATCTTGCACACATGCACACACTAAGCATAATATCCGGCCTAGATGCACAAAGGTAAAGCAAGGAACCAATCATGGAGCGATATACCTTTTGATCGACCGATTTGCCTTCCTCATTTAGATCAAGATGGCCATTCACCGGCATAGGGGTCTTGATGGGCTTAGCATTGGCCATGTCAAACTTCTTGAGCATATCTCTTGTGTATTTGATTTGACATATGAACGTGCCATGCTTCAATTGCTTGATTTGAAATCCAAGAAAGAACTTCAATTCCCCCATCATTGACATCTCAAATCTCTTGGTCATTATCCTACTATATTCTTCACAAAATTTTTCATTAGTAGAACCAAAGATTATATCATCAACATAAATTTGACAAACAAATAAATCTTTGTCTATTTTCCTAGTGAAGAGAGTAGAATCGGCTTTGCCCATTACAAAGCCATTCTTGAGTAGAAAATCCTTAAGGCATTCATACCATGCTCTAGGTGCTTGCTTAAGCCCATAGAGCGTCTTATGGAGTTTGTAGACGTAGTCGGGGTGCTTGGAGTCTTCAAATCCCGGTGGTTGCTCCACATATACTAGCTCCCCAAGAGGCCCATTCAAAAATGCACTCTTCACATCCATTTGATACAACTTGAAGTTGTGATGAGATGCATAGGCCAAAAGGATACGAATTGACTCAAGCCTTGCCACCGGAGCATATGTCTCACCAAAATCAAGCCCTTCAATTTGAGTGAAGCCTTGAGCAACCAACCTAGCCTTGTTTCTTGTGACAATGCCATTTTCATCTTGTTTATTCCGGAAAACCCACTTGGTGCCAATCACATTTTGCTTGGGTCTTGGGACCAACTCCCATACTTCATTTCTTGTGAAGTTGTTCAACTCTTCTTGCATTGCAATAACCCAATCCACATCTCCAAGAGCTTCTTCTACCTTGAGAGGTTCCAAAGAGGAGACAAACGAGTAAAATTCACAAAAATTTGCTAAACGTGAACGAGTGGTTACCCCTCTTTGGATGCTCCCTAGAATGTTGTCAACGGGATGATCCCGTTGAACACTTTGATGAACTCTTGGATGTGAGAATGTTGATTGATGTTGGATGGGTCCATCATCATCTTCTTCATGATGTGACTCAACATCTTGAGCATCTTCACCTAGAGCTCCCCCTTGATCATTGCCATGGTCATGATCGTCACCATGATCTTGGACTTGATCTTGTGATGAGCTTGGTGGTTCAACTCTTGTTGATGGTGACGGATCGATGTTGAACATGATTTCCGGATCTTGGTCTTGTTCTTCATCTTCATTTTGAGGCTCTTGAGGTTTCACTTCTCCTAAACTCAAGTTCTTGATGGCTTTACTTGGTGGGACTTCATCTACAAGGTCATTTACAACTTGCTCTACTTGAGAGCCGTTTGATTCATCAAATTTTACGTCTACCGTGATCTCAACACAACCGGTGGTTTTGTTGAAAACGCGGTAGGCGTGTTCGTTAGTACCATAACCAAGTAGAAAGCCTTCATCAACCTTAGGTGCAAACTTTGAGCTTTTGGTTTTCTTGTTAAGAATGTAACATTTGCAACCAAAGACTCGAAAGTAATGCACCTTTGGTTTGTTACCGGTTAGTATCTCGTATGGAGTCTTGTTCAAATACTTTTGAAGATAGAGACAGTTAGTGGCATGGCAAGCCGTGCTAACCGCCTCGGCCCAAAAGTTATCCGGAGTCTTGTACTCATCAAGCATGGTCCGTGCCATTTCAATCAAAGTCCGGTTCTTCCTCTCAACAATGCCATTTTATTGAGGTGTGTATGGCGCGGAGAGCTCATGCTTGATTCCTTCTTCATCAAGAAACTCTTCAACATTGATGTTCTTGAACTCCGTCCCATTGTCACTTCTTATATGCTTGATCTTCAACTCAAACTCATTTTGAGCTCTTTTAATGAATCTCTTGATGATTGTTTGAGCTTCACTCTTGTCTTGCAAAAAGAAAACTCATGTGAAGCGAGAAAAGTCATCTACAATGACAAGCCCATACTTATTCCCGCCAATGCTAACATATGCAATCGGTCCAAATAAATCCATATGAAGTTACTTGAGTGGTCTTGAGCTAGTCAAAATGTTCTTGGGTGGATGTGGAGCGCCAACTTGCTTCCCGGCTTGACAAGCACTACATAATCTATCTTTCTCAAAAACAACATTTGTTAGTCCTAGGATGTGTTCATCCTTTTGAAGTTTGGCCAAGTTCCTCGTCCCAACATGAGCTAGCCGGCGATGCCAAAGCCAACCCAAGCTAGATTTTGCCACTAAACAAGTCTTCGGTTCCACTTTACTAGTTGTGAAATCAACTAAGTAAAGCTTTCCCTTGAGTCGACCCGTAAAAGCAATAGAGGAATCCTCCCTTCTTAGGATACTCACACCCTCGTTAGTAAAGAGACAATTGTAACCCTTCTCACAAAGTTGTGAGACGGACAACAAGTTGTATCCCAAAGAATCAACAAGATAAACATTTGAAAGAGATGAGTCATGTGAGATAGCTATTTCACCTTGACCTATGACATCACCATGATTGTTGTCACCAAATGCGATCTTCTCAACGGGTGAGTCATACTCTTGTAGCTTTGCAAACATATTCCTTTCTCCGATCATATGATTTGAGCATCCACTATCCAACAACCACGAAGGTCCACCGGAGGAATATGCCTACAAAACAAGTTTAAGCCTTGGACTTAGGTACCCAAAAGTGGTTGGGTCCTTGAGTGTTAGCTTTTGATATTTTAGGCACCCACACACTTCTCATCATCTTCCTAGTATGAGCACCTATATACTTTACCACCATCTTCCCATTTTGGTCCCAAGTAACCATATAGTCAATGGAGTAGTTTGGCGATGGCTTGTGCTCAATAATCTTTTCTTCCTTCTTGGTCTTGATCTTGACATCTTGACTAGATGCTTTTGCTATTGGCAAGGGCTCCATGGACCTTACCGACCCATGAGCCGCATCCATTAGTTCACCTAGATTGGTTCCCTTGGTGAACAATGTCACATCACGACCTCTTTCCTTCTTTGTCCCATTGGCCTTTCCACCTCGAGTGTACCCAAGCCCATCCTTGATAGTACCATATCTACCGGCTTTATATGCCGGGTGGGTCTCAAATACACTCTTGCCCTTACCTTGGTCTTGGCCAATGGCATTGTTCAACTTTTGGATTTGAGCATCTTTAGCCTTGACTTTCTCTTCTAGCTTAGAAATGTTAGTTGCACAAGCATCTAAATCAATTTTATAACATCTTGAGCAACCTTCACTAGTAGAGCCACTTGAGTCAAGAGTTGTTTTGGAGTTGTTCTTGGTATTTTCCCAAAGTGAGCTAAAATTGACTTCTAGATCTTTGTATTTGATCTCTAGGCTTGAATGCCTTTCTTGAAGCTCACTTTTAGCACTCTTTAGGTTAGTTAGAGAGTCATTTGTCAAAGACAATTCCTTTGACATCTTCTCCCGTGAGTCATTGGCATGAGATAACTCATAAGCCAATTTCTCAACCTTGAATTTCTCCTCAACTAGAGCCTCTTCTAGGACAAGGTTTCTCTCCTTTTCAAGGATGAGCAATTCTTCTTGTCTATCAAGAGACTCCTCTGTTTTCTCAATTTTCTCTAGTAGCTTTTTAATAAACTTGTAGCCATCTTTTCCGAACTTCTTTATCATGTTTTTCTCATGTTCGGCTTCTTCACTATCTAGATCATTTTCAATGTTTCTAGATGACAAAGGAGTGGATGAGAGAGGTGGTGTGGTGTCCAATACCTTAGACCCTTGAGCCATGAGGCACATCGGTGCTTCGTCATCACTCTCATCGATGTAGTTGAAGAGTCGTGGAGTTGATGTAGGAGCTTGAATGGCACAAGTCGCCATTTCTTCATCACCGGAGTCATCACTTGATGAATCCCAACCTTCGCCGACGTGAGCGCTTCCAAATTTTTTCTTGTAATCTCGACTCTTCTCCTTGTATTTCTTGTCTTTGTCATCGGTCTTATCCTTGAGCTTCTTGTTATCCTTGTCATTCTTCTTGTGGGGACAATCGGCAATGAAATGACCTTTCTCCCCACACTCATAGCATCTTCGTTGAGAGAAGCTCTTCTTTTCACCTCTTGCCTTCATGAATCTCTTGAAGTTTCTAACCATCATAGCGGTTTCTTCATCGGTGCTCTCATGATCATTTGAATCTTCACTTTTCTTGGAAGTTGAGGTCTTCTCATTTGACTCAACCTTCTTGCTAGGTTCGGCCTTGAGAGCTATGGTCTTGACTTCGGTTTGTTGGATAGACCTTGTCACATCCAAGCTATTCATCTCATGATATTGCAACTTGTTGAATAGCTCCATAGGCACCATTGTCTTGAACTTGTCACTTTCTCTAATCATTGTGGCAAGCATTGGGTTCTTGGGTGCGTAGGCTCTAAGCAATTTCTTCGTGACCTTGCTCTCGCCCCAATCATTGCTTCCAAGCATTCTAATTTCAGTGACGAGGAGCTTCAATCGATCATACATCTCTTGCAAGGACCCATCCTTCTTCATGACAAAAGCTTCTAGTTCTCCTTGTAAGAGATCTACCTTGCCTTCCTTGACCTCATCCGATCCTTCATGTGCCATTTGAAGAGTGTCCCATAGCTCCTTGGCACTATCTATTCCTCTAATCTTGTTGTACTCATAGGAGCTTAGAGCACTCCTAAGCACGGTCACGGCTTGAGAGTTGCGGAAGATGTCGTACTCTTGTTCTCGACTTGGCGTTCCACTCTTGTCGACACCTATATTCACAATAGTCCAAAGGGATGGATGAAGACCATGCAAGTAAACTTTCATATCATCGCTCCACCGGGCATAGTCAATCCCATTGAATTTGGGGACTTTGCCCATTGGAACGGATGAAAAATTAAGACTAGAAGGGTCAAAAGATTTGTTAGAAGAAGATGTCTCATATCGAAAAGACACCGAGTGTTGTCCGTCGAGAGCGTCTCTTTCTCGTATCTTCTTCTTGAAAAGCTTTTGCGCCTCTCTTTCGGCCTTCTCCTTAATCTTCTTCCTTATCTTCTCCCTTCTTTGCTTTTTCTTTTCTTGTTCATCCAAGCTTTCATCAACATCGCTAATGTTGAATTCATCATCGCTCGAGCTTGACTCAACGGGCGTCGGATGTTTATCTTTGTGGGCGGAAGCCATCTCGGATACATCTCCCATACCGGCCATAGTGTTTTCCCTTAGCGGTTAAGCCTAAACAAGGGATTAGGCTCTGATACCAATTGAAAGGACCAACACTAGGCCTAGAGGGGGGTGAATAGGCCTGTTTAAAAAATCCTGCAAAAATCCTCAGAAAAATATCAGAGGGTCGGATGATCCGACACAGTCTCGGATCTTCCGGCCAGGAAGATCCGACACTGTACAGGATCTTCCGACAGGGACAGAATCTCGGAAGATCCGAGAATAAGTCGGATCTTCCGACAGGCAATTTAAGGGTACTTCGAGATTTGAAATCTAATCACCTTTTGACGATTCTACTTGAATACAAAGCTCACAAATGATGTAAGGAACCTTCTATATATGATCAATATCAGAGTATTCCCACAAATAAGTAGATCGGGACAAATCAAGTTATAGAAATAATAAGAGCAAGAACAAAAGTGGAGACAAAGGATTTTCTACCGAAGTTCACTCCACAAAGGAGCTACGTCTCCGTTGAGATGCTCACAAAGAGCCGGGCTGTCACACTAACCCCAAGTCTCTCCCAATCAACCATAAAGGAGGATTGAGTTACTTACTATGTGCTCCCACGAAGAGAGAGGGTAATACAAACTTCCGGGACTCAAACCACAAGAGAATGGGAGTTCACCGGCACCTCTAACCGTCTAGGAGCAAGCTCCAAGAGTAACAAACGCAAATCGATGAATCCAAGTGCTTCAAGTGCTTGAGAGATGAACTAGTGAAGGGCTCAAGGTTGCACAAGTCTCACACCTCAAATCTTCTCTCTCACTCAAACCCTAGGTGAATCTTGGAAGAATCAAGCCTTGGAAGGGAGTAGAGAGGTGGAGTGAATGCTCAAAGGAGTGTTTGTCTCGTGTTAGGTCAGAGTGAACAGCAGCCAATGAAAGAGGGGGGGTGAGGGGTATATATACCAACCCCACAAAATATGACCGTTATGTGCTCTGCGAAGGGGTACCGGATCTTCCGACACTTAGTCGGATCTTCCGACAAACAACAGATATCGAGTAAGAAACACTCCACAGAAGTTCCGGGGGCCGGATCTTCCGACCAGTTGTCGGATCTTCCGGGCGACCCCGGAACTTCCGGCCCAGAGAGAAACCAAGACAGAGCCAGCCGGAACTTCCGGTCGGATCTTCCGGCCTCGGGTCGGAACTTGCAACAGAACACTCGTGAGCTTGAAAATCAGCCAAGTTAGGTATCTTCCGATGCAATGGCCGGATCTTCCGGCCAGGAAAAACCCGGGACCGAGCTCCCCGGAACTTCCGGTCGGATCTTCCGGCCTAAGTTCCGGCCGAGCAGAAAGGGGAATGTGAAGGATTTTGTGACTCTCAAGAGTTTGTCATCTCAAGCAAAGCACTTTTAGCAACTAGAATTTATCAACTACGTCCCCCTTGATAGTACGGTGGTCCTATACTCAATTTCAAACGGAAAAATAAATTTAAATCCATCAATTGAGTCCTCCACCATATGAATAAGCGTTAGGGTCCTTCCGTTAGCATTTACTCCCTTTTATTCCATTTTATTCCTGCACAACTCATGTAAAGCATCATATCCAAATTTCTATTGTCATTAATCACCAAAATAGATTAAATGCCTAGATGCACTTTCAGCCGGTTACCCTGAACCTTGGGTCCTAGGACACCGGAACTAACGTGATGGACTACGAAGACCGAAAGGGCTGTCACCACCTTACGGCTACCACCTCCGTTGCGACGGGCAGAAACTAAGGTTACTGGCAAGTCTAGGAACCACTCCTACACTAGTCAATAACTACTTATCTCCTATAGCAAGATAAGCACCCAAGCTAAGCAACCAGTATACAGTTATACCAATCAACTAAGCATTGAACGAAGAACGAGACAAGTATATAAATGTAAGAACTGAATGCTCAATTAATCAGAGAGAGATACAAGAGTTACCAGACATGACCCGGATGTCACTCGAAGCAGAGCCGCATCCGTAGAGGCACAGCGGGAAGAGGGGCCGACACTCCGGCTCCTCTCCGGGACGCTCACCTCTCCTCTCTCCCTATTCTACTAATACAAGTGGCGGAACTTGGCAACGCTCACTCTACTCTTTTGTTGTGTACTGATGTAGGTGAAGGAGAGCTCTATTTATAGCTGGCCAGGGTCGGTGGGAGGCAGAGTAGCATGCAAGGAAGCTCAGGTCGGTTCCCCCCTAGTTCGGCCGAATCTGGGGGATTCGGGCGAACTGGGTCGGTTCGGCCGAACTGCCCAGTTCGGCCGAACCGTAGGATCCACCGCCCTTGCTCTCCTATGGCCTGGATGTCATCCCAGGGGCGGTTTTGAGGCGGTTGGTGCCTTCGGGCGAACTGGTGGGTTCGGCCGAACCCGTGGAGTTCGGCCGAACCGCCCTCTGCACCGCCTTCGTCCCTTCCACGTGCTGGATCACCCCCTGGGTCGGTTGGCAAGTCGGTTCCTTGGTCTGGGCTAAGTTGGAGGCCTTCTGGTGGACTGGCGGGCTTCGTTCGAGATGGACTTGAGCCTCTCCGGACTTCTGGTCCACTGGGTTAATAGACAGAGTTCGGTCGAATCTCGCGATTCAGCCGAATCCATCTTTTCATATGCTTTTTGCCTCAACTTTGGTCATGTGCCTCCTGGAATCGAATAAACACCAAAAGTCGTGGAAATGGTTAGCAATAAGCCCTATAGCTATGGTGTGTGATTCCATTGTGTTCATTTTATACTTGGTTGGCGGTCGCAAATCGGTCTGTAACGACCGCCAACAGCCGCCGTTGAACTCCGCCCTGACGTCGCCGTGCTCCAATTGGACCCCTCCAGCACCTTCGCACGGTGGTAAGCAGCACCCCAGGCCCCTTCACGCTCCATCCCTCGCCCCGTGGCACATTCCCCGCCCTCGCCGGCGAGCTTTGGCCGCGGGTCATCGCCGTTGGCCACCCCACCGCCTTTCCCCTCGTCGTGAACCCCCTAGACTTGCGCGCCATCTCTCCCCGGTCCCATTGGGACAAGTCCCGTGCTAATTGGAGCCCTGGAGCGCCGAAACGGCCCTGCTCCGGCGAGCCTCCACCGCGGCCGAGCAGCGCCGCCACCCCCTCTGATCGCCGCCGGCAACTCCCTTCCCCCTGATCCGATCCGAGCCGCAGGATCAAGATCCTATGGCCCCTGTTAGCCGCGCCCCCGAAGTCAAATGAGCCCATACCGGTCAGCGCCGGTATTTTTTTAAAGAGCCTCAGCTTCCTGGTATTCAACCCGCGCTCCATTCCAGTTCAAAAGTAATTGCACTTAGGTCCTGGTTTTAATGAAAAACCCCCTGATCTTTTTCAATATAGAACCTGCGGTCCTGTCGAGCCCCTTTTACGCGTTAGCCCTCGGGTTTTAACGTGAAATTACGTATAGGTCCCTGATTTCTTTAAAATAAGCCCCTGGAAACTTTTAAAACTTGCCAGTAGTTCCCTAGAACTTAGAACGGCCTTATCTTTTCCGTTTTAGCTCCGATTAGTGTGATTTTCGCGCTCATGTGTTCGTAGTGAAGCGTAGAATATTTCTAAAAGCTTTATTTGTACTGTTTCTACTGTTTGGTGTACTGTTCTAATAGATTATTATTTGTTTGCATGTATTGGTTTGCGTGCTCGCTTGTATGGTGATTCGTGTCCAGTCGGTGAGCCTTTCGCGTTGGACTTCGAGTACGTGGGAGACTTTCCGGAGCAGGACCCACAGCAGCAGCAGCAGCCGTCCTTCAAGGAAGGCAAGTTATAGCACGGACAATTCTTGCTACCTAAACACACTTTATACATACATTTACTTTCATATGCATGTGTCTAAATTTGATGTCCTATTAAGGTTGTACCTAGTGTGTTTATACCTATCCTTTGATTACCTTGGGTTTATGCATATGGGTAGATTTTGCTATGCGTAGCTACTGTCACCTTTATTTAACTGTTAATTTTGACTTAATGGTTCACTTCAACATTAATGATAAAACTTGATTTTTAGCAACATGGTTTAGGGAGCTGGGGCATGTGCTGTGTGCCTTGCTCCAGTGTCTCTCCGTAAGGTCTAGTTCTTAAAGCGGCAACCCAGGAGCCTGTCGTCACCGCCAGAACTATTATGGCTCTGGTCTTGGTCAGGTAGCTTGTACGGCTCTAGCTTGTCAGTGGTTACCGTCGGGGCCAACGGCGTTAGGGGAAGTAAGGCGCGAGGTGTTTCCGGATTCCACCGAGGACGGGTGATCCGTCGGGTAGGTCACGTTAGACCCAGTCCCGTGCTGGGAGTCTCTGCGATGGAGAACTCCACACGTTGCGCATGGATGGGTGTGATGCCCGCGCTCTGGATGCCATCGACCCCCCCTATGGTGTGACTCCGTAGGCGTACGTCGATCTCGCTGCCTATGGTCTCACCACCTTATTGTACCTTAGCGGCCACTGCCTTGTTAGGGTGTCTTGTGAAAAACCTCATAGCGTCCCTATGCAATCACACCTCGGAAGTGTTGATGTGCGTGGTTGGGTGCAAAGTTCTTTTGAACTTTTACGCGGCTGGTGGGTAAAGGGCGAAACCTCTGCAGAGTGTAAAATCTATCATGATAGCCTTGCTCAGGGTCACGAGCGGCCTGGATCCTTTTTTATTAGAAGATGATGTTTATTTATGTCTAATGTCACTTATACTTATTAATTGGGTTACAACTGGGTTTCATTCAATTGTAGTAATTGGTTAATGTTAAAATGTACCAACTAAAAATGCTAATGCAGTTAAGCCGTGTCTAGCCTATTTTGAGCCTTCATACCCGTGCTATACTTGCTAAGTAATTGTTTACCTACACTTGCTATTTTATTCAACAAAATCCCGGATGGGTAAACAGATTGGGCTGGGCATGAATCCGCTGCTGAGTTTCCAGAAGATTTACCGTACTACTGAGTTGTGATCTCTCAGTCAGAGTCCATGTGGATTGCGGCTCCATTAGTTGAGAGTTTTATTAGTCTTCCGCTGTTATTGTTTAGAGCATTTATGAAGCACTCTGATGTAAATATTTTATTAAATGAAGAATTTATTTCAGCATAAGTTCTCTGTTTATCATATTTGTTTGCTATATGTGTACTATGACTTCTTGGACACCCATATGGCCGTATTCGGGTTTTTGTGAAAATCTGGGTGTGACACCACGAAACCCATCCCAACCGTACCTGATCTGCTGAGGTGGAGGGCTGTGCAGCGATGTCGGTTGCCTGCCCCAAACGTGCCATTTCTTCTGGGCATCTCTAGAAAGATGCTGCCCTTCTTTTCTGTCACGTGTTTTTTGGCGTTTAGTTTGCCGTGGACCTGGTGGCAGTACTATCAGGAAGCATGGCGGTGTTTTTTAACGTTTATCACACGCACACGCCTTTTATTTTTCACACTAAGCCCTTGTTTAGTTTTTAAATTTGGGGTAAACTTTGGCATGTTGGGGTGCGTGCATCACTGTAGCATTTCGTTTGTATGTGTGAAAAATTATCTAAAATTGATTAATTAGGCTCAAAATGTTCGTCTCGTAGATTACAACAAAACTGTGCAATTAGTTTTTGATTTCACCTGCATTTAGTACTCCATGCATGCTATAACATTTTGATGTGATAGGAATCTTCTTTTTACATAGTGAATTTTAGGGTAAAATTTGGGATCTAAACAAGAGCAAAGCCGGCGGATGAATGATATGGAGTAAAAAAAGAAGGTTATGGTGATGATCGCCGGATCACAAATCATCGAGTGATGAGGACATGGCGATGCTTTTGGTGACAGCCCCAGCATGATGACGACATGGTGATGCCGATTTTACCTTTCTGTCATCTCTCCTACTGGCACGGTGAATGGAAAGGGCAAGGCATTCCAAATTTCACCCAAAGTTCACTATGTAAAAAAAATATTCCTATCACATCAAAATGTCATAGTATGCATGGAGTACTAAATATAGATGAAATAAAAAACTAATTACACAGTTTTGTTGTACTCTACGAGACGAACATTTTGAGCCTAATTAATCAATTTTTGGACAATTTTTCACACATACAAACGAAATGCTACAGTGCGCCTCGGTTTCCCAACTCCCAAATTTGGGGTGCCAAATTTAACATCTAAGGCTGTCACCACCACGCACGATTCGCATCCGCATAGCGCATCTCCTCCTGCCAGCGGGCGAGGCCGCGAGGAGTACGGCCACCCCTGACGACGTGGCCCCGGTGCATCGAAGGTGGCAGGCAGCCCAAGGCCCACGTGGACCAGACACGCAAGTCCCTGTCATGCTGGACTGTTGGAGATTGGAGTGACTGGCTGGCTGTAAAGAAAGAAAAGGTTGAGCAGATCCCCATCCTCCCCTGCGTGCCCAACGTGTGGCCAACCCAAGAGCCCAAGAAAACCAAATCCAAATCCAAACCAATGCTATCTTTAAAAAAAAATTTCAAACCAATGCTAGAAAAGGGGACAAAAAAGAAAGTCAACCCAAGAGCCCAAGAAAACCAAACCCTCGTTTAGTTCTAAAGTTTGGATTGGAAAAGGTCATAAATACGGTACTGCAGCATTTTATTTATATTTATAAATAATTGTTCAAATATTAATTGATTAGGTTTAAAATATTCGTCTCACAAAGTACAACAAAACTGTATAATTAATTTTAATTTTATTTGCATTTAGTACTCCATGTATGTGCCAACATTTTGATGTGACGAGAATCTTCTTTTTACGTAGTGAAATTTGAGATGAAATTTAGAAACTAAACAAGGTCCAAGTCCAAATCCAAACCAATACTATTTTTAAAAAAAAAATCCAAACCAATGCTAGAAAAGGGGACAAAAAAAAGACAATTTGCTGTCCAGCACACAGCGCAGCCACTCTCCCAAGCTGCTGACAAGAGAGATTGAGATAGCTTAAAAAATTGCTTGAACCCCCCTACCAAACAAGACGTATACGCCACAGGGGCCACCCACAGGATCACGGGGCCCACCCTCTCCACGCCCACTGCCACGCCGGGCCCACCACGCCCCTGCGGCAGGCCAACGCACGAGCGAAAAGGCCACACCAACGGTCACAGATTGGGCTCTCGCAGTTTCGTCGTCTCCTCTCCTCCCTCCCTCCCTCCTCTCGCCAACGCCACCAAAAGTTTACCCCAACCAAATCCTCCGCTCGCTCCCCTTCGCTTTCCTTCCTTCCTCTTCTTCTCCATACCACCCCACCGGTCGTCCGGTCCACCGCTCTATTCCTCTGCCTACTTCTCCATCCCCGCCAAGAGGAACAAGGCGCCAGGGCCGCGGCTGCGCTCTCCAGGGCCGCGTCATGGGCGCCGCCGAGAACGCCGTACGGTTTCTTCCTTCCTTCCTTATTATGCTCCCGGAAAGATTGTCCCTTTATGGAGCAACGCGGGTTTCTCTCTTGTTGTTGTTGCCGCCGCTCGCGCTGATGGGTTGCTTCGCTTTGGTGTGTGCTGACTGCTGACTCCGTGTCTGTGTGAGACTTCGCGTGCAGGCGCCGCCGCGGCAGGAAGTTACGCGAGACAGGGGAGCGGCGCCGGCGCCGGTGGACAAGGTGGTCGTCTTGGACCAGGCGCCGCGGCTCCAGGCGCAGCGACCGCTGGCGCCGCTGCAGGTCACCACGCAGGCGCCGCCGCCGCCCATGTCCGTGGCCTCCGGCGCCGTGGAGCCGCCGCCGCAGGTGGCGGCGTACCAGCCTGTCCCGCAGGGCCCGCCGCAGGTAGGAAGAAATGTCTAAGCCCAATTGCCTAGATTCTTGCTGCAAGTAAAATTTCGATCGAATTGATTAGGATTTTTCGGTTTAAATAGTGGGATTGGCCCGGCCCTTTTAGGACATGTGAGCGTGCTTGATTGCGATCCGACTGTATCAATTTAGGCTGGTTGGTAGGCGGGGAGGGTAGTACAATAATTTTTGTTTGGTACCAGCAGGTTTATTGTATTGCTGTGCCCTGTACTTCTGACTTTTTGGATTTCATTCATGCTTGCTTGCTGAATTATTCTACCACAAGACCGCATTGACAGAATCACTGAATTATTCTATCACTATACTACATTGGCAGTAAGGATTTAAAAGCACTCCAAAAGAACTGGCTCTCAAAAGGGTTAAAGAATAGTTTGATGCTGATAGTTTGGTTTGGTTTTGATTAGAACTGGCAAAAGAGTAGTTTACTTGCAACTTTGCAAGTTGTGCTGTTGATATTTGCAGATATGTTAGATGCCAAAAAGACACAAAAAGATAATCTTTATCTGCCTGATTTAGGCTTAGGTTCTTCAATTATGGAGCTTCCACATAGCACACGGCAACAGAGCCAATAATGCATGATGGAATATCCAACATTACAAGCGAATTGTGTTTACTTTTTGAGGTGATCGCCAAAAGCAATTTTATAACAACTCAAAGTGCTCACCCTCCCACGATAGAAAAGGAGCATATACTGTAGTGTTTGGCACGATTTATTAATGAGTGTTGCCTAACTTATAGTTTTGGTTAACTAGATACATGCATGATTAATGGGTTTCTTAGGCACTACTATGGAATTCCTCTAAAAAATCACCAAGAATGTACCATCACTCGTTCACTTGTAATTGAATATCTGAATCTGAATGTGACGTCATAATAATCTAAATCTGCAACGGCTACCGACTGAGTTTAGCTGAAGAGGTGACAACTGATTTGTGGTTGCAGGGGCCGCTCCCGTCGCTCAACTCGCACAAGTACACCAACGGCATAACGCTGTGCCTCTTCCTGCTCCACCTTGCTGCGGCTGGGCTCGCAGTTGGGTTCTTCGTGTTCAGGGCCATCCAGGACATCACCCAGCACCCACGGTCCCGCAATGCGCGGCGCGAGCGCAGCCTCCTGCGCGACTGGCTCCTGCCCGTGGAGGGCACGGTGGCACTCAGCATCGTGCTGGCCTTCGCGTGGCAGAAGGCGGTGCGCACGTGGCCACGGGCCATGGTGCGCGTCATCCTCTGGTCCAGCTTCGGCGTGACGCTGGGTGTGGGCGCGCTGCTCATGTGCTTCTCCATGCTAGCCACAGTCGGGCTCGGCGTTGCCATGGTGGTGTTCTCCATTGGCACAGGGTTGTACGCGTGCTGGGTGACGCGCCGCGTGGGCTTCACCGCGCGGGTGTTCGAGCGCGCCGTGCAGCCGGTGGACAAGTTCCGCGGGCTGAACGGCCCCGCGTACCTGATGGTGGCGGCTGGGTTTGTGTGGATCTCTGTGTGGTGTCTGGCGGTGATCGGCGCTATGAACTTCCGGTTCCCCGGGCTGACCATTCTGGCACTGGTGGTAAGCCTGATGTGGACGGCGGAGGTGATGCGGAACGTGGCGAACCTGACGGCGAGCCGGGTGATCGCGCTCTACTACCTGCGCGGCATGCAGTCAAGCGTGAAGTTCAGCTTCCAGCGGGCGCTGACCTACAACCTCGGCAGCGCCTGCCTCGGCTCGCTCTTCGTCCCCACCATCGAGGCGCTGCGCATCCTGGCGCGCGGGCTCAACCTCCTGGAGGGCGAGGACGAGTTCATGTTCTCCTGCGCGCACTGCTGCCTCCACGTCATGAACGGCATCTTCAGCTTCGGCAACAGCTGGGCCTTCGTCCATGTGAGCACGCGCGCGCACTGCTCCTTCTTCAAATCGCAATGCATTTGGCACTAACAAGCAAGGTGTTTTGTTGGTGTTTCAGATCGCGGCGTATGGGCGGGGGTTCGTGCAGGCGTCGCGGAGCACGTGGGGCCAGTTCGAGGCGCTGCCGGGGATGGCGGGGCTGGTGGACTCCGACATCACGAGCTCGGTGTGCTTCCTGACGGGCGTGACGAGCGGCGCCCTGTGCGTGGCGCTGGCGGGGTCCTGGGCGTTCGCCGTGCACCGGCACTACACGGCCACCGTGTCGCTGCTGGCCTTCTTCGTCGGGTACCTGATGACCCGGATCGGCATGGCGCTGCCGCAGGCGTGCGTGGGGTGCTACTACGTGTGCTACGCCGAGAACCCCATGTCGCGGCTCTTCGACGACACCATCCCGGGGCAGCTGCGCAAGATGCAGGAGGGCCAGGGCCCGCTCGTGCCCACGCCGCGCTTCCCGCACCAGCGCGCCGCCGCGTGACCCCCCATTCGTCGGACTCGCCATGCCCCCTTCTTCAGCGAGGATGAGGAGGCGGCGGCTTTTGCAGTCGCGTGGAAGAGACGAAACTGGGAGCTGGATGGTTGGAGATGGAATCTCTTCCAGTCCCAGCCCATACGGCCACGCTGCAAGCTGGAGGGAATTGTGCCTGGTCTTGTAAATCCATCCAATTTTTTGTCAGTAGAAATGAGGAATCCCCAATTTCGGGTATGTAGACAGATCTATTCTTGGATAGTTAATGTGAATATTTTAACATCATTTTTTGATGACTTGAACACCGGATTAGCCTCATAGATTGAGGCGAGGATGTAGCCGTAGTGCTCCGCGTAGGGTGTCCTTGTGCTCCGCGTAGTGAAACGGTCGATAGGGTGCTCCTCCCGTGTGCTAAGCAACATGGTTTAGAGGCCCAATTAGACTCAACACACTAGTACTATCTATGGGTATCCATGCGCATTCTTCACGAGATTTTTTTCATTTCATGGAAAATAAAGTCACACACGTAGCTGTATTCGAATAATTTTTGGCACGAAATTTTATTAGCCTCCAACAGTTTAATATGATACTAGATTCAATATTTTTGTCAACTTAATTCAACATTTTGACAATATTGGTTCGACATTTATAGAAAACTAATTCAATATTTTCTAAAAAATATTAAAATAGTATATTACAAATGTTGAACTAGTTTCCGACAAATGTTGATTTTTAAAAACTATAAACAAATATGAAATATATTTAAATTCGAGCTTGTTTTGTCGTATAAATTCTAACGAATACTACGGTTCAAATAGATTTGAAAAATGATTTACAGTTTGAGATAAAATTGTATATAAAGATCTAAACCTAAATGGAATCACGTCCGATCAGCTCATACATGCAACAGCCTGCTCCCAGCTGTCCGCGTGCATGTCTCACCGTTGTCGATTATTGTTCGGTGATAATATGGTTCGTTATGTGCATGGGTCTCAAACTCCGAAAGCCATATAGGTTTCCGGGGCCAGAGGCACAAAATTCTGTGATGGGCCGAAGAGAAAACAGCCCATCAAACACCCAGGCTGCCGTTTGAGTCACGTCCCACCCGCTTGAGTCGCGTTTTTTTTTCTTTTTGAGATTTGCGTCGCGTTGATTTCACGCGCGCCGCTCCCCTCTCCCAAATCGGCATCAACCCCTACCCCAAAGTACAAATAGCAATCCGAAGCTCCGAGCGCAAGCGCAGATCGCCCTAGCAACGGGGAGCGCGGTGATGGCGCGGCCGAGGGGTAAGAAGCGCACGGCGGGCCAGGCGGCGGTCACTGATGATTCGAGCAAGTCGGCGGGGGCGGCGGCGGCCCCTCGGGGGCGGGGGAAGCGCGTCAGGGCGCCGCCCGAGCCCAATGCCGAGACGGAGTACTTCCCTGAGAAGAGGAATCTGGTGACTAGCCTTCACGACGACCTGTTTGTTAGGTTTTTGGTAATTGGTATCCCTGATCGGGTAGTGAGCGTGGATAGGTTCTTATCTGATTAGCTCGATCGCGGAATGCTTCGGTTTCGATTGGTGCTCGTATCGCGCTGGGATCGGTAAAAGATGGGGATGATGGTGTTCTGCTGCTAGTGACGCTGCAATGCGGCATCTCACTTGTGACTAGCACTTGGTTCGACTATTGGTTTGTTCCCATCTGAAGAGAAAACTAGAACGCTCTGCTGTGGTATTAGAGAATCCAGAAGGGATTGCCTTTGGCTGGTCAACTTTTTCTTAGGCCCTCCGGTGCTAGCAATTGTTACGTCAAGAGTCAAGGAGCATGCCTGATCAGTGATCAGCACTAAAGTTTATGGTAGCCATGTTGCACCATAGGTGCCATGTTCTGTTTGCAACTTGTTTTTTTTTCCTATGACAGCAGTTCTTCCTTTTGGAAGCAGATGTTTTGACCATTTTTTGGAAGCTTATTATTATTATTAGAATCGTGAATGACTGTCCTCTATGATGGCCTAGCTATTTTGATATATGTGTGTTATGACTGATGGTTTGTTGCTCTGTTCAGGAGGATCTGTGGTTGTCTGTTTTTCCTATTGGGACTGAGGTTTGTTTCTATCCTGCCTTATTTTGCATAGTGTGTGTATGGTAGCTGTGCGCGCTTGGACATGATAGTATACAGCTTAAGCTGCATGCTATCCTTGCGTATACAACTTATAGAACTTGGCTCGTCATCTGCAGTGGGAACACATTGATAAGGTAAAGGAGTTCAGTTGGAACTTCGAAAATTTAGAGGTATGATGGTCAGACTTAATCTTGTAAGGATTTTCTTTTTTCCTTTTTGAATGTTTAAATTCAACATAAAGTGATATGTGATTGTTCTTGGTGAGCAGAAAACACTAGAAGAAGGTGGGGAACTTTATGGGAAGACGGTTTACTTGTTTGGAAGCACCGAGCGTAAGTAACAAAGTATACTTGGTTGTCAGCTAATTTCTACAGTTAATTTTGGAACCATGTTTGTTAATCATGATAATATTTCAATAATACAAGTACCAAACTAGTGTTATCTGGCTAGATTTAGTGAAGTTTATTTGAAGAGCTATTAATCTGGTTTAGTGAGATTCACCAACAATTATATCCATGCATCACTTTTTATATGTTGGGTGTTAAAGTAGATTTTAGTATCTGCCATATGCTTCATTTCCTTATTTAGTTTTACGGATGTTAAATATTGTTCCATACAAGTCAAATTGGCTCCTGTTGGCATGCAGCACAACTATTGGATGTTAATGGTGAAACGAAGCGGATGGTATATATTCCTGTTGTAGTTGCTGTGAGTTCTCATCCACCCTCTTGGTCCAGCAATAACATTATTATATTCACTCTTCTATGTTGAGTTTCATAATAAAACATGTTATTAGAAAAAAAAATGGACTATGATGTCTTCGGTTGTACATCATATTGAGCTGAACATTTAGCTCATGCAATTCAGCAATTTTGTCTATACATTTTACATTACTAAAAGTCATACAATCATTTTGATATAATTTTTTACTATTTTTATGTAGAACTATTAATTACACAAGATGAAAGTTTATATATATATATCAGCTTTTAAGTTTAAATTTGCAGCAGATTTTAAAGAAAAAGTGTAAGAAACTTTATTTATCTTGTCAGTTGATGTTACCAAGGGGATTATCTTGGCAGGAGAATCTATTTCCTTCTATACGATGTTGTTCTATTATGATTCTGGATTTTTCTCAAAGATTTCCTTGCTGTATTGCCTTGTAACTTGTCAAAACTATTTGGCTGGTGAACATGTCTTCAAATAACTTGTTTAAGGAGTAGGATTTAACTGGATGATCTGTCTTGTTTAGCAGTTGAAAATTTAATTTTGCAGGTAGATTGTCCTTTTCCCCCATCAGATAAAATTGGTATAAATTCTGTTCAAAGGGAAAACGAAGAAATAGTACCAATGAAAGCGATGAAGATGGCATGGGTGCCTTATGTTCCTCTTGAGAATCGGTAATGTTGCATTATTTCTGTTGAGCAATATTCTTTGCCTTTTTGTTTCTCTTGCCTATATCCCTGCCCTTTCCCACTACATTGTAACTTATTCTGCTCACCTTGCTACAGGCTTAGCAGGATTGAAAGTTTGAAAACAAAAATTTTCACTCTCGGTTGCAACCAGCGGAGGTCAGTTTTATATGAATTCATATCTACAAAATTTCATGCTTTAGGGTACATATTTATTTCTGTTATTTATTTGTTCCGGGGCATTTTCATTCTCATCCAGCGAGGTTCTGTATTTCAATTACCACTAGTTACAGTTATAAAATCCCGGGTTTATACATTGTACAGGTCTGCGCTGAGGCATCTGACAACTGAGAGAGTCAGAAACTTCGACTATTGCATGCCCTGTAAGTTAAAATAGGTTTTTAGGCCAGTATTGTGCTTCTCTAGGAATATCTTTTTTTTTTGAAAGCTATCCTTTTTGTTAAGATCCTCTGAATACCTCTTACCTGTGGCCACTACTGTACCTATTTTTGTCATGTATCATGCCAAGATCATGTAAACTGCACTATCCAAAACTCTGCATAATGTTCTGCGTAACTGCAGCTACTTATTAGTTGAATGGTTGTGATGCAACTCTTCGTCTTGGAATGATGGCCCTTTTTCGTAATCAAATTGTTGATTCGTTTAAGTGGTAGTTGAAGTAACATGCCAGGAAAGCATGTGATGGGCTTTAGTTGTTCTGATTAGGGCATTAGTTGTTCTGATGATATCATCTCATCGGCATGTGAACCTTGTTTAATATCTTGCAGATTATAAGCCATTAAATCCTCCCGAAGATGAATATGGCACAGTTTTCAACATCGAATATCCTCTAGAAGCCCCGGTAAGCTTCCTCTAATTTGTTATCCGTTCCTGAAATAAGCAAGAGGGCAGGGGGAGGAGGAGGGGGTTCATATAATTACTAAAGGAGTAAATTGTAGGGTCTGTATCACATTAAATATAGATTTCTTTGATTGAGAGCTTAACTAGGCTTATATTTCGGGTGTTCTCCATATAATCCACCAGAACAGGAAATTAGCATAGCAGCAGCAGCAGTAGGGAATTGACAAAGAAAAATCTTTTAATCCAAGCATGATTACTGATTGATAAGATTTTTGCCTTTTTGCTAGAAAAAAAATCCAATAGTGATATGCTAATTTCAGTACATAAGATGCAGCCAAGAGTTGGCTCTTGGCTTATTACTTCGATCTAGACCGCTTGTGCCTATGATGTGATCATCGGTCAGAGTTCTCGTCTGGTACTGGTGACATGCTGTCAACGGTTGCTACATAAACCAATCTCACGCGCTCCCCATCTTCCATTGCTGGTGTCTGATCATGCATGCATTACTTGTCCTGTCATGTCTTCTTGAATGTCGTCACCTGTTTCGCAATAGGTTGGATGCTTGATCTACAATTTGATGGTGCAAAACCCAAGTGGATGGGTGGGTTGTTTGAAGCTTCCTTCTATTGATTGAAGTGACAATTAAATCTGCTCACCCTGCTTTCCACTTTGTAGTTATTATTATTCACAAAAGTGTACTAAATGTTTCCTAATTAAGCCACGAGTTCTGATTTCAAGTAGCTGTAAAGTGCTATTATACGTTGATGTTTACCTTGTGCTGCTTGTTGCAGATAGTAATTTGTGATTTTGACTGGGAAATGGATACAAGGTTTGTATGGAATTTCTTTTGTTCTGCTCTGATGCACAATGCTACCCATGAAAGGACATCCGTGTTGAATAATTGTGTTGCTATGAAGGATTTTGCTGATCTTCTAGTCGACGATAAGGTGTTGCCGGAGGATGAGAAAGAAAAATAAGGTCACTAATATCTCTTCTTGATCAATCATACACTAAACTTAGCGTTGTCTTACAGCAGTAACTTCCCTTCCTATTTTACTGCCACGTTTCTTTAACAGGAATTTCTAAAGGAGAAGGTTAGAGGAAGAAAGAGAGAAGTGAAATAGGTCGACAATGAAGTAAAAGATTTAATTGTTTTCTTGAGAGATTTATTGTTTTCCAATATTCAATGTTACCCAAAACTTATGCAGGCTAAAGAAGCCAGGAAGAAAGAAATTGATGATATGGACCCTAAGACAAGAGAGGGATTTGAAAACATCAAATTTTACAAATTCTATCCTGTGAAAACCCCAGGCACACCTGATTTCAAAAATGTATGAAGCTTTGTCGTTCAATGCTCCTTAGTTAAAGCATTTGAACCTGTACTGGATTTAACTTTGTATCTACTATTTTCAGGCCTCAAAGTACATCAATAGATATTATCTCTCCGCACATTATCTGATGTAATGGTGTTCTCGGACTCGCATGTCTGATGAACTTCGTCCTTGATGATTGATCTAACTTTAAGAGTTGTCATTAAAAAATTTTGGAAGCTGTTTCAAACGGATGTGAACTCTCTTCTAATAAAGCTACCCTCGGACTCGTCTTGATATCCCCTTAGGCATCTTCTTTCGTTGTGCTATTTGTAACATTCTGAGCATAGATCATTATGTATTAAATCACACGCTAGTCGTTGTATGTGTAAATGAGTGGTTCAAGAATAGTTAATTGACTTTTGATCTAGTAAAGTTTCAGCACAGAATTCCTTGATTTACAGTATCGTTGCGCAGCTGAGCCTTTGTACCAAATTTGGGAGTTTTGGGTCTATTCATGATCATTGCGTCACTGTAGCATTTCGTTTGTATGTGTAAAAAATTGTCCAAAAATTGATTAATTAGGCTCAAAATGTTCGTCTCGCAGAGTACAACAAAACTGTGCAATTAGTTTTTAATTTCATCTACATTTAGTACTCCATACATGTTATGACATTTTGATGTGACAAGAAATCTTCTTTTTACATAGTCAATTTGAGAGCTACTTTTTGAAACTAAACGAGGCCTGAACTTTCCTGCCCGCCGTTGTGCTTTATGAACTGTTTTACCGACTTTGGGCTGTGCACCCAAGCACTGGACATGCTATATTGCTCCATGCATTAGCAACCCAAAAATAATCCTGCTCCACACAATTGGTTGGCTGCTGCCTGTTGAAGGCACGGTAGCGCTCAGGATAGTGCTGGCCTTCGATAGTGCTGGCCTTCGCGCGGCAGACCAAACCATACATTATTGTAGTGGTTTGATTGATCCAATCATGTCCTGTCCTGTACAGCGTAGTACTCCGTAGATGTACTCCCAGTACCGTAGAATAGTCACCTCGTCCTCGCCTTTTTTTCAGCCAAACAAAGCAATGGAAAAAGGACCGAGGACAAAGCTCTGTCCTTAGATGGTCGCCATGTATTAGGCTCTTTGGTTCCGGACTAAAACTCTTTAGTCCCGTCACATCGAACCTAATTATGTTAATTAGAAGTGTTAAATATAGATTAATTAAAAAACACATTACATAAGCCGAGGCTAATTTACGATACGACCATGATATGTAATGCTACAGTAATCATGTGATAATTATTCACTAATTATAAGTTAATTAGGCTTGTCAGGTTCGTCTCGGGGAGTAGATATAACTTATGCAATTAGTTTTATAATTACTTTATATTTAATGCTTCTAATTATCGTATATTTGATGGACTAAACTTTAGTCCCAAGAATCCAAACAGCCCCTTAGTTAAAAAAAAGAATTATCGCCATCTCTCAGTAATGGGCCTGCGGTTGGCTAGTGACTGATGCTGATTTGTACAATTGTGCTGAGAGAAAAATACTATTGTGAGAGAAAAACATCGTTGGTTGGTTGGTGGCCCGAACGGACATGGCGATTGATTTCTCGTGATGAGCAACTCTTCCGGCCGTGATGAACTCCGTACGACCACGCGCACGCAGAGCGCCGCTGCCGTGGCCACCCGCAGCCTAGCAGCAGCCTCGCAGCCGGCCGGCCGCCTCTCTTTCCCCTCAATGCTCCAGATTCTCCCCGTTGCAGGGCCGCCACCGCCTGAAATTCCCCAACCCCTCGACGACTCTCTCTTACCGCCGTCACAATTCGCTGCTGTGCATTCTGCATTCGGCCATTCACAGCCGCTTCTGCAACTCTCAATGCCGATTTCATTTTTCTTTCTATTTGTTTGAAAGACCAACTCTCTACATGGATCGGTTTTCTCGTCCCATTGGGTAAGTATAACTGTGTAAGTAATCCATCGAGTTAGTTACGGATTTGCTTTCTTCGTGGTTTACTGCTGATTGTCATATATTTTTCAAACTTTAGGGAATTCAGCAAAATCCCATGCCTGGCAAAGCCCTTCCCTAGAGCGGAGTCGCGGCGGATATAGAGGAGGTGATTCGATTTCGGAATAATTTTCGAGTCGGACTAGATCCCCTCCCTGTTTAGGAGGGGGTAACTCGCAATAAACTCGAGCATCTAGTCCCACTTCAGGAATCTGGAGCATCGTGTCTCTGGGAGAATAATTTCGGAGGAGCTGAAGCGATTGCAAATAAACTCGGGCATTGGATTCTCGATACAATTGCAGAACTGCTGAAGGCCAAGCGAATTAATCATGGAGCTAAATAATGGATACAATCACGTAAATCTTCTGCACTGCATTTTTTTCTAGTACTTATATATTTACTGTCACAAGTACCTCAGTGGGATAATTGCAGCCAAGTAAACTTTGTTTCGAAACATTACAAACTATTCTAGTTTGATGTGCATTAACATAATGGTGGTTAATCTGTTTTGCTGTAGAAACCAAAGGATGAAGATAGGCTCAGCTTGCTGATGGATGATCTTTTATTGTCCATCTTGGGAGCAGTAGACATAACTACTGCTGTAAGGACTGGTATCTTATCAACACGGTGGAAACATATGCCGTGGTTACTCCGTGAGCTCACCATTGATTGCAAAGATTTCTTATCTGTCCCGCACCCAAACCCCATCGAAGTTGACCATATGGATAGAGCAATGGCCTCCCTAACCAAAGCCGCAAGGAGCTTCTTGGCTGCTCCTCGGAGTGAAGCTACCATCACAAGGTTGCAACTTAAGCTCTATTTGGTCAGCAATTACTCAGATGTCATTGGCCCTCTAGTTAGTCAAGCTATTGACAGTGGAACAGTAGAAGATTTAGACCTTGCTATTATAGATGAGAAGGAACCAGATGACTGCTATGACGAGGAAATGCTTGAGCAAGCTCGTCCCGTGCAGGGTTTCTTCAGTGCCTACCCTAGTGTGCTTTGTTGCCTCTCAAGACTCTCTTTATATAATATTTGTTTTGCTGATTGGGATATCCATCACCTCTTATTTGATTGTTGCAAGCAACTGCAACATCTCTACCTCTCCAACTGTGATGCGGGAGGACTGTCAGCTTGGAAGATAAATGCACCAGACTCAAAACTTAGTGTTCTTGAACTAACCTTCTGCTGCTTGGGGAAACTTGAAGTGTTGTGCCTTCCAAAACTAGAGCGACTTCGTTGGGATAGTTGGATTTGTCGGTGTACCCCATTGTCATTTGATGTTGCTCCATCGCTTAAAGAATTGAACCTCATATGTACTGCAACGGCTGGTCATCAAGGATTCAAGTTAAGTAAGGTTCTAAGCGATACCACAGCTGTAGAGAACCTGACATTAAATTTCCATGGAGAAAAGGTAAAGCCATGTTCATTTTGTGCACATTGTTATTACGATATGTATACTGAAGGTGCGCAATTTATTCTATAAATTATGATTTAGATTAGTTTTCAATATAATTCTGAGGAAAACTATAGCTGATCCATACCTTCATTTTGTTTATCTGCTTTAAAGTATGTTAGAATATTTTTTTTTGTAATTATCCAGAAGCATCAGATAAATGACCATACAGTTAGCCTAATTTAGCCTACTTGATCTGTGCAAAAGACATTAATCATTCATGTTCTTATTTTCTGCATCTCTGTTTTGTTAGATTTGGATAAAACCCGAAGGAAAACAACTTTGCACTGCATTCAACAAACTAAGGACACTATCTCTACATGGTATATTTGTTGAATTTGATCTGTTATGGACGATACTTCTCCTTGAAGCTGCACCTACTATTGGGATATTGGATATCGAGGTTTGTTTCGTCATTTTCTTTTTATTGAATGTGTTCAATTTACTAAGAAGTTTGCTTCAAGCCTTCCTCATTTTGTTCACTTGTAAGAAATCCTTCCATCATCATATGCATGTACTCTAAAGTTTAGCTTGCATCCAAATCGAAGTGGTCATATGAATCATTTCTCAGTTTTTCTTACCCCATTTTTTCTAGCAATCCCCTGATCATGTGATATAAGTTGCACAATACCTAACATAGGTGGGCTGTGGTGCATGACAATAGTTTTCCCCAGGCTATGGAAACCGGGAACCATAAAATATATGCCTTCTCGTCCATCCCCCTAATTTTCTAATCCCAAACGGGGCTTTGTTGCTGCTGTTGTTATCAGCTATAGAGCCTAGAACTTAGCCTAGCCGGTCGGCGCAAATTTAACATTTGTTCTCCTTAATTCATTTGTTCTCCTTAATGTGATGACACAGTTCTCCATATTCGAGGACAAAAAAAAGGTAGAGTGCATGAGCTGTCTTGTGGCATCATATTTTACAGACAGCTGCTACATGTTACTCATTAGGCTTTGCTGCTCGTTTCTACCTGACTTTCACCCATCCCTTTGTTCAAGCGCAGTTGTACTTGTAGATGAAGCAAGAACCAAGGATGTTGGAGCCATACCTTTGCTACCCATTTCATGCCCTTTTTTTAGAGCATATATCATCAGAGGTTTCAAACAAATGAAAATGGTAGAAAACGCATAAAAAACCAATGCCCATTTTATTAGGCTCAATGCATAATAATAAAGACAATAAGAGCGATAATAAGAGCAGGAACAATGACCAATGCCCATTTTCCCAGGGACGTCGACCTCAAGATACCAATGGATATCACTGTGATTTCAGTAGAATCAGGCTCTTACAAGTCAGAGACAATAAGAGCAGGTAAAACCAATGGAAATAGTAGAAATTGGATAAAATGTTGTGACAAATGATCAAGGTCAATGCTGCGAACCATTTTAGGTATCCATATTTGAATCAAATAAACCCAAATCTAGCATTCTAGCTCATCCATTGCAATAATAATAATAATACCTTCAGCCTGAGAAAGTTCATACTGTTCATGAATCACTCGAAACCCTCAGTGTAGTTCCACAAATATGTTATTCTTTTTCATTTAGTAGGGTATTGTGAAATTGAATGGGTGATTTGGCTTACCGAAGTTCCACAAATAATTTATTTCTGAAAGGATTTTACTCTTCCTTTTTATGTTACAATGTGTTTACCTTTTGAAAATAAATTAGATACAATCTGCCTTTTATTATATTAACAAGGTTTTTAATTTTGAATTAGATATGGGAACATCCATGCATAGTGGATGATGAGGTAAGACGACAGGTTTTTGGTGACAGAATAAATCCTAAATTGAAGGTGTCTGAGCTCAAAAGTTGTAAGGAATGGCTACTGAGAGAGGTTCGGATTACTGGCTTTAGTCCAATGGAGCAACAAATGGTATTTTTAAGGGCTGTGATGGCACGAGCTCCCAACTTACGGAAGATTGTCCTGAATGATTACCAGACTTGTGATTACTGTGACAAGATAGGCGCATTACCTCGTTCTGAGAGATTACCAGCAGAACGTGTGTTTCCAAAGGGCAAGTATGAACAAGACCTAGCAATTGAACAACTTATCACAGACATGCCAGGGTGCAATGTTAAGATAATTTTTGGGAATTAAAAAACTGTCGAACATGTCATGTCTTACTTCCGAATAGTATCATGATGCACATTTTGTACCGTGGAATTCTTATTCTATGTTTCCACATGACTAAACAAGGTAATACAGAGGCTTGTGACAGAATAATATTGTTCTATTGATAGATCCCAGAAGTGTTTTTTTTAGATTCAGGACACCTGATTTTATAAGAAGGTATATGAAGCGTTGTTTATTGCTAGTGTTCCTTGGTTAAAGGATCTGAACCTCCGGGTGTTATTGTGTGCATCATATCCCAAATTGCCGTATTCCATGTGCAGCTTTCCGTCTCCGGCCATCAGGTTCTTTCCGTCCTCGAATCTGAGCAATGTACCCGGCGGTGGCTGTGAGGACGACCACCGGATTTCATACAGCCCGAGCTGAGGTCGCAGGAGCCTCGAGCTTGCATCATAGCTAGGCGTTCCTGTGAGCAATGTATATCGATACAAGGGAATGAAAACAAACAAATTTAATCGTGGGGACTCATCATTAGATGTGTCCATCAGGCGTAGCGCCGAGTAGATGAAATCCTTGTGCTCCAGATGATCCGTAAAAAAAACATACATTCTTTTTTGAGAAAAAAAACACACACACATTTTTGGATCAGCAATGATCGAATAGCAGCAGTAAATCCTATTAACTCATCATCAAGCAAGGCCCACACGCGCTTGTTCTCATATACTGCACCATAAAATTTTCATGTTTGCTATTTGGCCCAAAAGCGGCCTGTCTGCTGCATTGCGCCCGGAACGCAGCCCATCTAGCCAGGATTTGTAATTCCAGAGTGGAACAAAAACAGGCCGGCAGAAGAATATATTCTAATTTGGCCCAATTCAGAGATCGAAATGGGCCCTCTCTCGGTAAACTCCACGGCCACCGCGGTTAGCGCCTTATCGCCGCCGACGGCCTCACGTCGGCGATGCTGCTCCTCTTTCCACATAATTTTTCTTTCGTCCAGAAGCGCATCTCCTCTGATGGTACTGGAGTTTAATTGATTCCTTTTCTTGTTCGGGGATAATAGAGAGAAAGAGGCTGGCTAGTACAGAAAATACAGCTAAGGAGAGGCGGCCGTGTACTGCTGGGCTGGAGATTCATCCCAACGTGGATCCATCGATGTCTTCTCTTGTTGGTATGTAACCGTCTACTTGTTTGAAGGGATTGTTTTCTCAATCAGATCCAAACCTTTTTTTTTCCTTCATCATTCAGTAAGTTGTGAATTCTTCGTCCTGCGTGGTGTCCGACTAATCCAAACCATACACAGCTTCGGACTGCATTCTCTCTCTCCGTTTTTCTTGTATATAAAGTCCGTAACGGAATTGGACTGCCTACCAATCTCGAAATAGGCGAGGAAAACAATTTCCTCTGTTTTTCGAACCGGAACCGATTGAAGACTGGTCCGTTTTGTATTAGGACTAGGAGTCTACTCGCGCCTGTATATATAAATAAACACGAGCTTACAGAGTTATTTCATCGCAGCTTCAAAGGTATGCAATTGTGTTGAAGACACCTTTTATATTAGATTATACAAGGGATCTCTACTCACTCATAAAGGGTCCGAATTATTCTTTGCAACTTAAAGGTTGTAATTGGATTGAAGACTGGTCCATTTGGTATTTGGCAGGATCTCCTCACGCCTATATAGGCAGACATACTGATTTCATCGCAGCTTGAAAGGCTTGCAATCTTGTGTTGCTGATGGTGCCCGATCATACACATGTAAGTTATTTTACTTGAAAATTTTGTCCCATTTTATTTTGATAAGGCTATAATCTACTTCTTGAGCAAATTCCATGTCTAGTTAAATTAGAAACTATCCTCTGTTATAGTGCCACTTGTTATGTATAATGGATTCTATATTTCCGATTTAGATGTTGTGTGCATTCTCATACCTCTTCTTTTAGTGGCTTTCTTCTAAAACAGAAAAATCCTTTTAACCAGGATTTCTAATTAGGCTTAGAAGGGACAGCTTTTCAGGTACATAGTTTGGTTTTCTAGTTAGATTTAGAACACATAATAAATTAGCAATTTGTCAACAGAACTTGTTAGCTGCAATGTTTCAGCACCACTTGCCTTAGTGATAAACAAAAGAACTGTTTATATCTATAATAAAAAGAGAGGTGCTAGAAACATGTAATATAGCATGTTACCTGTGCAGTACTTGGATTGCTATTGCTAGACTTCTTTTGGGTCACTTAATATCGATAAGTTCATATTTATTTATCAATTGCTCATTATCTTGCAGCAAATGGAGGAAGACATAATAAGCAAGTTAACTGATGATGTTTTACTCTTGGTCTTGGAAAAAGTTCACTTGAGAACAGCAGTGAAGGCTAGTGTCCTATCCACACGTTGGAAAAGCTTCCCTTGGTTGCTGACTCAAGTCAACATAGATATCAGGGATTTTTTTCATGAACCGTGTGCCGACCCCACAGTTGATGATATTCATAAAGCAATGTCATCTCTAACAGAAGCAGTTAGGAGCATGTTGGCTCCTACCCGCAGAAAGTGCATTATCTCAAAGCTCAGCATTTGGCTCTTCTTAACCAACATCTACTCAAATGACATTGGTGATATTATTAATGAAGCAGTTGAGAATGGAATTGTAAAAGATATAGAGCTCATAAGTGGGGTTGAGAAGCTTCCTTTTGATGTTCCTGATGAAGAAATGGTAAAACATGCAGATGGTATAAATAGTTTCTTCGGTAACTATCATAAAATATCCAGTTGCCTCCGAAGACTCCTCCTTTACAATGCAACCTTTTGCGAATCAGATCTACATAATCTCCTTGCAAATACATGCAAGGAGCTGCATTATCTTTATCTCTACCAGTGTAATACTGGTATTAGCACATCGTTCAAGATAGACGCGCCGAACTCAAAACTCAATGTTCTAGAATTTGCCCATTGCTCTTGGGTACGAGTTGATGTCGTTTGCCTACCAAAACTAGAGCAACTCATACTGGGCTGTTGGTCATCGCCATATCTGCCCTTGACTTTGGGATGTGTCCCATGCCTCAAGGAAGTAGATATCTATTCTGCAAGTGTTTTTTACCAGGAACAACCATTCAAGCTAAGTGAGCTTCTAAGTGGTGCGACATGCATAACTACTCTAACATTGGATTTCCTTGGACAAAAGGTAATCAAGCTAAGTGAGCTTCAAATTTCACACTGCTGCTTCTTTGACATGGTTTTGATAAACTCAAAACACTTACTGTTTATATTATTTGTCATCACTTCAGATTTGGTTACAGCCAGAAAAATATCAACTTTGCTCAGCATTTAGCAATTTGAGGGAATTATTGCTTCATGGCATCTTTGTTGGATTTGGACTATTGTGGACAGCAGCCCTTGTTGAAGCTGCGCCATGCCTCAAGACGCTGGACATTGAGGTATGCTCTGTTTTTCCTTGCTCTTTAATTTAGTGTGGTTTTGCTTTTGGTAAGAGAATAATAATCTAGCGCGCTTTATTGCTGTGATACTCGCTTATGGGAGTAGTCTGAGTGAATTTTGTGGGGAAGAGCACACCTAACAGAATTGACAGGGTGTCCTCCAATCATAGGGTTAATTGAAGATGGTTTGCGTCCTTTTCTTGATTTATAGCAACCGGTTAGGAATGGTGAATATGCAAAGTTCTTACTGATTTAAACCATGGCCGTAGGATTAATAATGGGCTACGGTTTGACCTTTTGAACAATATCTCATGCTTCTTGGTATGCTAAGATGTAGCAGTTGCTTTAACACCACCTCGGTCTGTTCAATCAAAATCAAGTAGAAAAGGATCATTTGTGTTTCTGCAAGGGTCTTGAAAGCATCACATCATTTATTTTCATAAAGTCATAGGCATACGGATAAAACAAGACACAAACACATGCACTGTGTTGTGAATGTCATTATTTTCTGCGCATAAGAAATGACAATTGAAAATAAAATATTAGTTCACTTTCAATTTAGAAAGCATGCTTATGCTACATGTATGTAGGTACATGACCATCTATGCGGCGATGATGATAACGAGAAACAGTTATACGGAGAAAGAACCAATGCCCCATGGGATGTGTCTGAGTTTGCTCACTCGTCCAAGTCTTTGCCTATTAAAGAGCTCAAACTCTCTGGTTTCAACGCAACAGAAGAACAAATCTTATTTATTGGAGCAGTGATGAGGCGAGCTTCAAACTTAGGGGCCGTTATTCTGAAAGAACACTATTGTAAGGACTGCAGCAAAATCAGCACCCCAATTGCTTCAGTATGCAGGTTCCCGAGCAACGAGGATGAACAGGAGATGGTAGTGAATAATCTCAGAAACCTGTACTCCTCCGGTGCCCAAATAATCTTCAGCCACCACAAATTTTCCAGTGATTAAGTGTGTTTCTATCTCAGATGGCATGGGGAAAAAAAAACCAAGTTAGTGGGAAGGTGTTGGAGTATTTTGCCCTCTCTTTCCTCTAAAGATCCTTGACTGTATTATCCTTTTAACTTGGGTTTTGTGGTGTTTTGAATTTCAAATAAAGCTCATGATGCCTCGTGATTGAAATACATGTGTTTAGTTGCCGGCATATCCCACTGATATGAACGCACCGGCATGTCAGCTCATGCTTGTTCGATGACGACGCGCTTGGCTAGCTTACATTCCTGCAGAGTGCAGACGATGCATGCATGGCTGTCTCGATCATATCATCTATCGCCAGCGTGGAGCACACAACCCGGCCTGATGTATTTCTGATGCTTCGATCTTGTTCCGACTGGCATGCAGCACGTTCGTAATTGATCGATGTCCCCGGGCGGCTCCTTAATTAATTTCCACCAACAATGCAGGGAATGGAGCACCGTACCGAGGAGAGCCAGTAGATCGTGGCGCAGCGGCCTACCGTGCACGGAGCAGAAGAGCAATGCAAGCAGCCCGGAGATGATCAAGTCGGGGCCGGCGGTGGCATTTCGTTTTGTACCCGCGCTTCACGGATCGGATCACGGCCATCCAATCCATTTCTTCGGACGCAAGCGGCCTGGGCCGAATGGATTTGCTTCTTCGTTCCGAACGGTGGGCCCAATGTAAACGAGCTTCATTTCTGTGGGGCCGCTGATCTCGCCCAGTTTCCCTCTTTCTCATGCCGTATCACAGTCAAGCGGCTTGGAGTGATTTCTCATGCCATTCACCGTCGAATTACTACGGTCAATGGCATGTGTTGGAGTAGTTGTTACGTCGCCTTACTATTACAAAAATTATGCTCAAATAACGCAACGCGACACTTACAAGTCCAACACATACGTTCCAGGGTAGCACCGAGTCGTGTCCCGCAAAATGGAGCACATTCTGGACCCAGCACTCAAATACTACTATTCCTCTGTTCATTTCATACATGAAACCAAAGTGTACAGGATAAGATCCTTATCCATCACGCCCCAGAGTTATTATGATACAAAATACAGGCGTGCTAGAATTAACACAATACAAGTACACAACCGCAGCTTTAATCTCATGTCATTTTGCAATGACGGTGCCACGCGAACACCCACTGAAGACTGAACAAGCAGAGTCAGTTATAATGTCATACTAGTACATTTTGTCCCAGCGAAAAAAAAAGGCAGAATTGTCACTATTATGCATGTTGTAATGTTTTTGCATTAAAGAATCATATGATGTTTATATAATGACAATTTACTCACAGCACATGTCAGCATCCAAACCATATCAAATAAAAGGAGAAAATAAAAGAGGAGAATATACTGTATCTTCTGTATCCAAAACACAGAAGAAACAGAATGAGCTTTGAGCTGTCATGTCATTCTGCGTGAAATTTTATAACCAGTTACTCACCTTACAATGACAAAACTATGTCTGAACAGAACACATATTTTTAGTATCATGACTTGTTGCCAACTCATTTACTGAAAGATGCAGAACATCAACATCTAAACAAGGGGATGCAGTAATTATTCAGGGATTGGAATGTTGTTGCCTTGTTCATTTCAAACTGGAAACCAACCAGAGTCTAAGACTGAGTTATACTCAAAGGCAAGATCTACATAACATCCTTATGCATTGCATAATTTTGTTTAACTGAATCTTGCACATGCCCAAATCAGTACCAAAATGCTAGAGACAGGCTTTCAAAAAGAATGCTAGAGACAGGCACAGAGTAACCTTCCCATTGTTTTCTGAATGCAATTAAGCAAACGCAACATTCAGTTTAGGATAGAATATTCACTCCATACACATACAAAAATAGGTCACACACTCAGACTACAGAAATAGAGTAACCATGCCATAATAGTACAACCAAGTGCATGGACTGAACATACATGGCACCCATTTCAGAATCATTAGCTTGATGCAAGCAGTTCAATTACACTAGCTAGAATACCTTATTCGGTCAAGAGTATAAATCCTTGGACAGAGAGAAAATTTCAGGGGATTAAAGAGAAGTGCCATGGACATAAGGAGACTGACTCCATGCAAGCAGTTAGAAGTCTTAACGGCAACACCAGCACTTGGATGGAATTCAACAACACATGAGCTGCACATGCACTTCTAATCATCTCATGCAATAGTAATACTAGTTAGAGCATTGGACAGAGAATCAGAGATGGAGAAATTTGATAAGATCAATCAGAAATGACAGGCAAATCAGGATGTGATATTCACTCACTTCAGGCAAGCAGTTCAAAACTTCCAACAGAGATTAGCTTCTGTTCTTCCTTACAGAACGAAACGAAAATGCTAAGCGCCTAAGCAAGTGCATAGACTGAATTGATCTAAACCTATCGATGCGAGAGCAACCACTACGATTGCCCATCAAAAGAAAGGACTAAGCAGAAGTAGAACACGGCGCGGCTAGACCAGCAGATCGATAGTGAGATGAAACAGATGTTAGAGCAGCACGAAGTGGATTCGAAGGTTCCTACTCGTCGAATTCCCAGGCGAACTGCTTGCGCAGCTCCTCCTCCGCCTTGGTGAAGTCGTTGTCGATGTTGAAGGTGGCGCGGACCTCGTCGGTGGTCTTCCCCTTGATCATGTCGGCGACCTTCTGGCAGATGGCGTCGAGGAGCCCCTCGATCTCGAGGTAGTTGGCGGCGAGGAGGAGGTCGTGGAGGGCGTTCAGGGGCAGGAGGTCGAGGAGCTCGCGGTCCCAAACCTCCAGGTCCTCGGACGCCGCGGCGTTAACGCTGCTGCTGCTGCTGCCGGCGACCGTGGAGGCGGTAGGATCGCAGTCGGGCTTGGTGGCGGCCGCGTCGCCTGCGTCGGCGTGCTTGTTGCAGTACTCGAGAACCGTGTCGAGGGTGCTGGCCGCGACGTTGGGGAGGTCGACGATTTCGTCGGGACAGCCTTCGATCACGCGGCGGATTTGTTCCGACAGGCTCGCCGCCGCCTCATTGGCCTCGGCCTCGGCCTCGCCGTCGCCGCCGCCGCCGCCGTCGCCGTCGGAGTCGGAGTCGGCGCCGTCGCCGTCGGAGTCGGAGTCGGAGTCGGAGTCGTCCTCCTCCTCTGCCGCCGCCGCGTCCTTGTCGGCGGCAGCCTCTGCCGCGTATCTGGCGAGTTCCGCGGCGAGCTCGGCCTTGGAGGCCGCCGCCTCCGCCGCGTATCTCTCCTCGTCCTCGCGTAGGCAGTCGAGGTACTTCCAGGCAGCCTGCCTGTCGGCACTCTCGGCCTCGGCTCTGGGGTCAAGGCCGCTCGCCATGAGGTGATGCTTGCGGTGGAATGCGTCACCTCTCCGGCCTTGGTGGCCGAATCGGGCGCACGGCTCCCTCCACATGTCACGGCGCGCATGGCCCATTGCACACAGACGGGGGAATGAAGGGGCAATTTAGGGATTCGGGATCAATACTGTGGTTGTTTTTGTTTTTATATACGCGGTCGTGATTAAGGCGGTGGCGGTTATCGCTTAACAACAACAGCTAACAGCCAGCCGGGGGAGGGGGATCTGGGGGCTTCTATCTACCTTGTGGAAGCAAGATAGGAGAGATGGCTTTGAGGCCCACAAAGATCCATCTTCCTCCTCCTTCTTCTTCGCGGCATGCCGTCGCACTTGCCCCCTCGTCCTCTGCCCCAGCCGGCGGCTGCCGCGCCGTCGGCCCACCGCCCGCCGCCGCCCTGCCTCCCCGTCCTTTCTAATTCGTTCCTCGTCGCCCCCGTGCCGCCGATCCCCATCCATTGCTTGTCCGGCCCGACTCGGCCGGCGGCGTTCCCGCGCCGCCTCGCCTCCGCCGTCGGCCGAGCCGCCGTACCTTCCGTCCACCCCCTCCACCTTCTTCTCTATGACCGGCGGTCATTGTAGCTCCCTCCACCGCCGGAACCCTGAACCCTAACTCTAACCGCCGCCATCGCTGGCGGCCTCAACCACCACCCACGGCCAGTGGCGCCCTCGCCGCCAAACCGCTCCCGCCCCTTCGCCCACGGCCGGAGTCAAGGAATATGAAGGAGATCGTGCGGTCCATGTTGGCTGCATGAATCTCAAACATCAAAAGCTAACATCGAAAGCTAGCGCCTTAAAAAAACTTGTGGAAGCTACGTAAGAACCCCGGAGGGATTTGGAGCAGGGAACAAGAATAAACAATTGGTGCGATAGCTTGATGGGCCGTGGTGGCTGGGTGGCAAACGTCACATGGTTGGTTTGTTAGGGTAGTACTAAACTAATGACTTGTATAGTATACATAGAATTAAATGAGCTGGCATCTCTAATAAAAAATAACGTAGCGAGTGATTAAAAAAATGACAAAAAAACTGAGTCTTATATAAGACTTGGTTTCTATATAACATTTAATATATGATGAGAGATGAGTAATATTAAATTAAAATGTAGAAGAGTGATGTTTGCATTGGGGGTGTAGTGTTTGTTGCTAGTTTTTTGATGATATAGAGAATATGGAAACTAAGTCTAGTGTCTTAGATCGGGATCCTTTTATGCGTGCCGAACTATTGATGATCAAGCATTTGGGAGAAGAAAACTCTATATTTAAACCAGCACCTTTTTATCTTGCAGAGACTCTAGTCTAATTGTCTAAACATGCCTCACTTTACTCCAGTTGTTAACACAATGTATTGTAGTATGTTTCTGATCCTGTTGTAATAGAGGTAGCTATGACTTTATTTTATCTTTCGCTAGCCAGATTTTATGATATACCCGCCTCCTGCATGATTTCTTTTTTACTTTATATATCGTCTAACAAGCTGACTTTCTATCCTCTTTTTCAAAACAAGCAAGTACACATTCATTTTATGTATACTTTACTTCTATAAATACCTACAAACAGTGGCCGACTAGGATTGGAGTAAAAAAGTGACCAATTTAATACCAAACTCAATAGTTACACAACTTTTGATAAAAAGAAAAAGCTACACAACTCATGTGACATATGTTATATTAATTATTATGTTAACTGAACATTAAGACATTAAAAAAATAAATCTAATTAATAGTATAATTAGAATCAAACTATGGATGTGAGTGTAGACATGCATGCATATAAGGTGTATCTCTGTATCCATGCAAATTTGCAAGTGGCCGTGTATATATGTAGTATGCAGTCATACAAATTTACAGTTGGTCAGGCAGAATATGCAGTAGCTTATGCTTGGATGATTGGACTATTTGCTTCTTCAGAATTTTCTCCACAACAAAGGTGGGTCACGGCCCAAGTTGGCCTGAACGTGGCTCGGCCAACGTCTACAAAAGACTGAACTGGTATATTTAAACCACATGTACCTCTACATTAACAAATATAAAACCTATCGATATAATAATCAACGAGTCAATTCAACGCCATATACAACAACTTATATTGTTATGCCACTTTGGTTCAGTAAGTTGCAAAATTTTCATATGGATGCATGAACTTATCATGTGTGTGCGTATAATCAAATGTACATCACGGAGCATAGTCATGCCGATGAGTCATGTAGGGGTCTCGTGTATTATTTTGAAGGGAAGGAGGGAGAAAATCTGAAGTTGATAACCTAAGCTCTTTTCAACACCTCTAATTTCTAATTTTGATATTCCTACAACATAGCCGGTTGACAGATTAGATATGATAGATGACGCAACGAGTCTATGCTCCTTTAACCTGCCATCTTAGTGATGAAGGAGCATGGTGTGAATGAAGATAGTTATGTATATTATAAGTAATATTATATCGAAACGTGAAAAATTAGACATAAGTGACACACATCATAGTGGAGCTGATAAAACATAAGCCCTTTTCGTTCATCATAAAAAATTAAATGGTGAAGATTCTAGATTAATATATATATTAAGGACATAATTAACTATTTTAGTTGTATCCATAAATATAAATGCATCGTCTTTAAGTTTTGTTTATATATACTGGGGAATGTTGCAACTTTTCTATACATCATTTCATAGTTTAAAATTATTATATATGACAAACTATAATCCATATATTTTAACACTATAAAAATATATAACCTTGTATTTATATTTGACTGTATATGCGTACATGCTACTCGTGGATCTAACAATTACAATTACCCCCTCACGTGATATTGCCACAGACAGTAAGGACGTCTCCAATGAAAATAGTAGCAGTTATTTGATGGCACATAATATAAAAGATGACATATATAAGATAATTTTATTCTATATTCAAAAGCTTGCTTTATTATTTCTCTTCTCTTCTATGGATAGGATGAGTAAATGTGACGTAAGAGCAACTCCAACGGATTGAGAAAATAATCATCTTTTCATATTTTTTAGAATAAATGGGGTTAAAGGGTAAAAAACTTGTTCCAACAGATCTCCTATTGCAATCCCTTTTTCCTTTATTTTTTTCAAAATCCCTTTATCCTTCTCCATCTTCCCTCTCTTTTCTCAGCCATCTCCACTTTTTTCTCAATGCCCCTTTCCTTCTCTTCTTCCTGTCCCATCATTCTTTCTGCCCACGTTCTTCCCCGTAGCCACCCGAGCCAGGCCGCGGTCGAGCGCCACCGCATCAAGCCCCCCGAGCTGGGCACGGGCGCACGACCGGCCATCGAGCGCTGCCGCCCCGAGCTGGGCGCGGCCTGCCGCCGTCGAGCTCTGCCTCCCCCCTCCCCCCGAGCTGGGCGTGGCTGGCCGTCTAGCGCCGTCGGGCGTGGCCACTGCCCCGATCTGGCGCGGCTGGCCATCGAGCGCCGCCGCCGGGCATGGCCCCTCGCTATCGAGTGTGGCTGCCTAGAGCCTAGGCGCCGCCGGCCGCCGAGCGCCGCCGCCCCCGACTGAGCGGATCCGAGCTGGGGTGCGGCCGGGCGCCAGGCACCGCCGCCCCCTTTCACGCCAAGCAGGGCATGCCGCCATGGTCTGCCCCCGCCGCCGTGCGCACGCCGGCCGATGAGAAGACAAGCAGAGAGGAAACAGAGAGAAAATAAATCAAGTCACTTATAAATGGGGCCCATATGTCAGAGGAGATAAAAGGGAACGAGAAAAGTGGATCTGTTAGAGCACCTCTACTCAATATACTGAAAATCTGTTTTCTCAGTCATCTTTTACAAATTTTAGGGAAATGTGTTTTCTCAATCTATTGAAGTTGCTTTGGGAAGTATGCTAGTTAGATAGAGAGGAGCCAGAGCTGCTCTCTACTCAATATACTGAAAATGTGTTTTCTTAATCCTCTTTCACAAATTTTAGGGGAATGCATTTTCTCAATCTATTGAAGTTGCTTTGGAAAGTATGCTACTTAGATAGTTAGATAGAGAGGAGCCAGAGCTGCTAGCTAGTACGTAGTTTGCCATCGGAGACGCCACACTTATGATTATCCCTCGTGCCCGGCGACGCAAGCCTTGGACGCAGCACGTTGTTTGCCTTGAGAGATTTTGATATTTGACATAAATTCGTGGGCCTTTCAAGATTTAACACCCCCATCACAATGATACGTACTGACGAAGCTACGGCCAGACCAACCTGGGCCATGGCCCCCTTGCCTTAGACAATTTTGTAACGAGCCATGTGTATATATGCGTGGCCGGCTTCTTTTAGAACGTTTGTATGGGTGTTGCATGTTTATATGCAAGCAACGCATTGTTCTCCCATAAAGCCTCTTGAATCACTTATTATGTAGCTTATGTAGTTATTGATTAGCATTTTGGCCCCCTTGAGTTTAATCCTAGCTCCGCCACTGATGACATGTGGGGTCATCCTGGGGTGTCAAATCTTGAATGGTCATGAATTTAGCGTCAAATCTTGAAATTTCTCGTTTGCCTTGCGCGAGGTCGGCGCGATGTCTCGCGTCTCGCCCGGGCCGAGTCGGCAAGTCTCGCAAGCAAGCCAACGGCCCCGACGCCCCGAGCCGCTTTTATTAGCCACTAACCCACCCGAAGTCCCAAACCCAACCCGGACCAAACAAAACCAAACACCACCTCTCTTGTTCCTCCTCCTCCGACTCGTCATCTCCATCATTTCCTCCTCCCCCAAATTCCCCCAAATCGATCTCCCCGGCACACCAAATCCCCACGCCGCCGCCTCGGATTCCGGCGAGCCCCGCCCCGATCCGTCCGATCCGTGCCAAATCGCCGGCGCTCAGGGCGGAACGCCTGCCTGATCTCGACGCTCCCCCCCCCCCCCCCACCCCCACCCCCACCGATGGGCGCCGGCCGTGTCTGCCGCGGCGGCCCCTCCTCCTCTCTCGCCGGCGCCGCCGCGGGGCGGCCGTTCCCGCCTCTCGCCGCCTCCTCCGCCTCCGCCTCCCCTTCCTCGGCCCCCTCCGAGACGGCGTCCACGTCGGTGACCAAGACGGTGAACGGCTCGCACCACTTCAAGATCGACGGGTACTCCCTCTCCAAGGGGATCGGGGTGGGGAAGTACATCGCCTCCGAGTCCTTCTCCGTGGGGGGATTCGACTGGGCGATCTACTTCTACCCCGATGGGAAGAGCGGGGAGGACGGCGCCGCCTACGTCTCGCTCTTCATCGCTCTCGCCAGCGAGGGCACAGATGTGCGCGCGCTCTTCGAGCTCACTCTCGTCGACCAGAGCGGCAAGGGGCAGGACAAGGTGCACACCCACTTTGGGAGGTCGCTCGAGAGCGGCCCCTACACCCTCAAGTACCGCGGCAGCATGTGGTGAGTCTTCCCAAGCCTGTGCATGTTTTAGATGGATGTGTGCATGTTGCACCCAATTTGTTCGATAACATTTGCTGCATGTCATGGCTGTGCATGCTGCATAGTTTTGTGGTGCATGAGGAATTGAACTGGCCTGTTACTAATGAGTAGGAACTGCTATGTGCCCTCTAAAATAAATGGGTATGTTGGTGAAACTTAGATGTACCAGTCAATTTGTGCCTGGTACTCTGGTAGCCCTTCTAGGTACTTGGTGTATCACTCATTTTGTGTTTAGTGCATGTTCTTAGGTGAATTCTTCTTCATATTTTTATGTCCCAAAGTTCCAAATTGAGTTGCTGTCTGCTGTAGAATAGCTAATGTCTGGTAGTCCTTTTAGGTGCTAGGTTTATCACTCAATTTGTGTTTAATGCATGCTCTTAGGTGAATTATTCTTATCTGTAATGCCCCAAAGTTCCACGCTGAGTTGATTGCCGTCTCTACGAGGATCTTTGCTTCTGTTACACTTTGGTTTGTGGATGTGCAGTGAGCGTCTTAAGTGGTTTAGATGCACAATCTATTGCCCGTTTTTGCCTTGCTTGGTATATCTAGTTTTCAAATTGTTGTTATTAATGGGGCCATATATTTTCATTTTGATTTTTCTGGATTAAGGACCGTCTCAAGTTCTCTTCAGAATTTTCCTTCTATTGATTGCGTAGCTTTTGGCTAATTTGTTAATTTTGACATCATTATTGCAATTACTTTAACCATGTATTTTTCAGAATGTATGAAATTGGTGCAAAAAAAGACATGTTTGAGTGCTTGTTGTGCCTTATTAAGTTGATAGTTGACATGTTGGTGCCCAGGTTTACATGAGTAGTAGTTTAATTCTAGTTGCCATGTACAACTTAATTTGCATTGGTGGGCGGTGCAGCAGCTGTCACCATGCACTTTGAGCATCAGTAATTTCGGCATTAAAATTTCTGCTGGCTGGCTGTGACAGTATTTAGGACATTCCCAGTGCAAGTTCCATAGGAATTTCATGCACATTAAATAGGGTGACACATGGGATTTTCTGATGACATAGCATCAAATTTAAGAAGAGAGAATAAACCAGTTTTATTTAGATGAAACTACCTGTACACGGATACCAACTTTTCATGAGCCTTGAAATTGAATGCTATCTAGTGCCTGTGAAACCACAACATGAAATTATGCATTGGGGGCATAGTTTCAAACACCATTACATTGTCTTCTTGTTTATGTGGCTATCTTGGAAACACCGATACGAAACTTCCACTGGGATTAGCCTTAGGACAGTGGAGAGTATGAACTGTGTAATTAGATGGAATGGCACTGCTGTCAAATCATAACTGCTTAAATTGAAAGCTATCTGTTTCAGATTAATTATTTATGTCTCAACTTTCTGCATGATTTTTCTCTGCAAATTTGGCAAGTGTGTGTGTTATTACTATAGTCTGATGGGGATTATGTTTGTCATAAAGTGGATGCTTTGGCATCATGATCTTGTTGCTACCATGCAATTTTGATGTTTCTGGTGGTAATGTGCACTGCTTTTAATGTCATATCAAAATATGCAGGCTACGTTGTGTACATTCTATTGGATGAGATTGTTTTGACTGAACTATGTAATTTCGCGCTTCTTAAATTGCTCGCACTTTCTGTCCATATATTTGGCATTCCATGAGATGTAAGTTAGCGCTACATATGAGGTGTGATCAATTGAGAAAACACATTAGACATTACTTTTATTTTCATTACTGCTTATCGTTGGTCTTATGGTGTTTCCTTGATTGCACATTATTTCTTCTGTTATCCTATTTGACTTGCTCTGTCTGTGTGGTTGTTCTGTGGCTTCTTTCCTTGATTCAAAGTAACTTATCCTATTTCTGCTCACCAGTTTTTGGAAGTAACTTATTTGCTGTGCATGCAGGGGCTACAAGCGTTTCTTCAAGCGAACTGCCCTGGAAACATCAGACTATCTTAAAGATGATTGCCTATTAGTTAACTGCACCGTTGGTGTTGTACAATCACATACTGAAGGACCAAAGATATACACAATACCAGTACCACCATCCAACATGGCTCAACATATTGGTCAGCTATTGACAAGTGGAAAGAGAACCGACATCAAGTTTGAAGTTGATGGAGAGATGTTTCCTGCCCACAAGGTGGTTCTTTCAGCCCGGTCTCCAGTTTTTAGGGCACAACTTTTTGGTCCCATGAAGGATAAGAATATGAAATGCATAAGGATTGAAGACATGGAGGCTCCAGTATTCAAGGTGCCCCCCCTGGCTCCCTGTTTCACTTCGTTACATTTTTTGTGTGTTATCCGCTTTATTTGCTTTTTTGTTACTGTCATGTTCATGTCTCAAGGCAATCTCTTCGTGCTACTATCCTTGTGTTATATTTGTTTAAAAAATCACGCGCATTGCTATTAGTAGCACATAATATGAACAACCAGAACAGACATGGTTTAACTATGCCCCAACTTGCAAAAATTCTTAATCAATCAAGCAAGGGCTTTCCTTATATTGTTGTTAGAACGTCTGAGGAAGGAAATAAAGCTCTATTTTATGGTTATGGATGTTGCATGGTGTAGCCCATTTTTAGGATATTTCAGTGATGCAATATATGCTACCAATTTCACTCAATAGTTCATAATCTATCACTACTTGCTCCATTGTATTCCCTCTGTTCCAAATTATTGGTTACTTTAGCTTTGTCCTAAGTCAAACTTGTCCAACAGATCATAGAAATATATTCATTTCATAATACCAAATAAATACACTATAAATACATATTCCATGGTGAATTTAAACTAATTTGATGTTTATAGATGTTGATTTTTTGTATAGAAACTTGGTCAACGTTAGACAGGTTTGACTTAGGAGAAAGCTAAAGAGACCAATAATTTGGAAAGGAGGGAGTACGTACACTATTTTTGGGTCCATTTTATGTTCACTAAGTTTTACATTCGTTTTGCTCTGCAGAAGCATGTTGCGTTCATTTTCCTTGCTTGTCAACATCTAGCAACTTCTTCAATCTGAGTTTGTACATGTTGAATTTTGCAGGCTTTGCTCCATTTCATGTACTGGGATGAGTTGCCGGATATTGAAGAGCTTACTGGTGTAAATACAACTTGGGTGTCTACCTTGATGGCTCAGCATTTACTTGCTGCTGCAGACCGTTATGCATTGGAGAGACTAAAGTTGCTCTGTGAACTTAAGCTGTGTGAAGATGTTGCAATAAACACAGTTGCAAACACTTTGGCGCTGGCTGAACAGCACCACTGTTATCAGCTAAAAACTGTTTGCTTGAAATTCGTGGCTCTGCCTGAGAATTTGAAAGGTAACATTTTTTGTTCTAAATCTTGACTTGGTTTTATATTGATTTATCATTGAAGCTGTTAGCTCTGGAAGTTGAAATTGAGGATGTAGCTGTCCTAGTTGCTACGTGATTTTATGAGTGTCTTATTCTAGGATCACATTCATATGATGCACTGAAAAACTAAACTGTAGCAATAGTTACTTGTCTAGTTGTCTGAACTGGTTTTGAATATTATTTTAAGGCATAATACTAGTGAGAGGGCTATGATGGAAATTGATATTCTCTAGTATTGGATATATGGATGTTATGTCATGGACGTTTATGATGGACAATAAATAGATACTTGATTTCATATATCAACATCTGCTTAACCATGTTTATTTTGCAGCTGTCATGCAAACCGATGGGTTTGATTATTTGCAGCAAAGCTGCCCATCCCTTCTGACCGAGCTTCTTGAGTATGTGGCCAAGGTAGGAGAGCACTCGGTGACTCCCTGCTTGTATTCAACTGAAGTCCTCGATGGTGGCGATGCCAATGGAAGACGTGTGAAACCAAGAATTTAACGGCTGTCGAAATGAACCTAGAAGAGGAGTTCCTTGTGTCTTTTTCATTGTAAAGTGTTTCCTATATCGGTGCTTTTGTGGTGCCATATCATGAATGTTGTAGGGTGTGTGTTTGTGTGTGTCGTGACTTCCATCCCTCTCTTCGTAGCCCTATTGCTGCTACTATGGAGCGAGTTATGGCTAATATATATATCCTACTGACTAGTGAAGTCCAATTGCTTTGCTGCGAAGCATGGTTGCTTTGCAGCCTGGTGATCATAAGTTGCACACAGGTGGCACGCCAAAGGCGGTTTGGCGCAAGGTTTGATGGAATTGCCGGTGCAGAATGCTCTCTTTTACAGAAGGATCACCTTGTGCCAGGCCAGATTTGTCGATTCCTAGTCGTCTGTATTTGACTGTATTCAATTGAAACGATGAAATGCAATGAAATGTATCTGTGGAGTCATGCTTGGACTTTCACTTGCATACTCTCAAACTTCTTTGGTCCTTTCGCCTGTGCTAGTCTGAAATCTGAATAGATATGTGCAACATCCATGTGATCTTTGACAGGAAATTAAATGATGGAACAGCAGAGCAATGGCAAAGGTTAATTAGGAGTATTAAATATAGATTAATTTAAAACATTGTTACATAAACGAGGAGTAATTTACGAGATAATGTAATGCTACAGTAAACGTGTATGATAATTATGTATTAATTATAGCGAAATTAGGCTTGTTAGGTCCGTTCCGCGAAATAAGACATTATGTAGTTAGTTTTATAATTAATTTATATTTAATATATTTAATTATTATTTATTTAAAGCGTTAAACTTTAGCATTCGGATCCATACACCACAAAAAACACTGGCATCCATGATATATCGCTAAATTGCTGTTGGACTCCGCTACTTTTTACCTCATCTTGTCGTTTTTTTTCTAGTAGAAATGTTTTCTGCCTTTTTTGGGTTCGGGGTTTTCTACCCTTTGGCTCGTCGTTCTCTCTGACTCTAACCAATGACCCGAAGTACAAAACAACATGCAATTAAGGTCGCATGGAGGGAGGTTAGCCTCGAACGTCTCCAAACCCCGAACCCAACCCAACAGCCTTGCTTTGCTTGCTCTGCACTCCGCCACCGCCAATTCTCCACTGCACAGAGCCTTCCACTGCGATCCCGAGCAAGAAACCCAGCAGCAGCCAGGTACTCTCCCGAGTCCGGGGCGGCAAATCGCTGCAGCGGGTGCAGAGGCGGTGCCGCGGATCTCGTCGGGCGACGGCCGCCACCATGATGAGCGGCAGCTCCCCTCCGCCGCCCCCGCTTCCGGCTGGGGTACGTACTCTCTCACTCCCATCTCATCTCCGTTCACTCCCATCTCATCTCCGTTCTCTCTTTAGATCCGGGGATACCCCTATCCGTTTTGGGCGCTTGGAGCGGGGCGCCCTTTGTGCCGTCTGATCTGATAACTTTCTTCTGTCGAATATCGAAGATTAATTCGATTCCAATTTCCATATATGTCCGCGTGCTCTCCTCTACAGCTTAATAGATTTGTTGTTTGCTACACGATGGCTAGCGACGGAATCATGGTCGGAAAGTATTGATTGTCTCTGCGTCTGTTGCTGATTAGATGCCGCGTGTTTCACAAATGCAGAGTGGGAGCTTCTTCAGAGGATACACGAAGCTGTGCAAGGGCCTCGCCGTCATATTGCTCCTTGTGCACCTTGTAGTCCAGCTGTTCCCGTCGGCTGTAAACTATCTCGCGCTAATTCCCGCAAGGTAGAAGCTCAGGATCTCCAGTTTGTTGGAATTCTTTATCCACTATTAGATGTTTTACTAGTTGCTTGGCTCCTAGTTTGTGCTAGAGATATTTCGTTTCCACTGGATGGCTAAGTTGTTCATGGTTACCCTCTGAGGTGAAATCTTCTGCTAATACTGACTGTTAATGAGAGCTACTAATATTGGTAACCAGCACATCCATTTGGAATGCATGTTTAAAAATTAAAATGCTGACTTACTGTAATGATAATAATTAGTCACTGTGTCAGATTTTAAACATGTTGGTCTCAGATCTCACCACTATCATTGCTCCTATTCAGCATTGCATCTGGTGCACATAGAGAGATATTTTAGCCTATGAAATGTAATTACCAGATATTCTTTAAAGATAAAAGAATCACTAAACCAAATGTGAATGTCAATTATTCAGCAGTTTCAGAACTATTTGCTTTTTTTTTCTGCAGGACAATCCCTTTTGCTTGGAACCTGATAACTGCTGGCTATGTGGAGCAAACAATTCCAGGGGTAATGTATTTCATCCTATCATACATTCAGAGGCCAGAGCACCAAATTCTGAATTTATTTACTTCATATCTGTCCTTTTGTTTTTATCTAAAGATGACTAATGGAGCTAAATCACCTGAAATGACATTTGTTTCCATGGCCATATTTCACTTTCATGTGAAAGGAGAATATATCTAAATCACATATATGAGCTAACGATGCTTTTAGACAGTTAGCTATCTACAGAAGCAGCTAGCTCAAAACTTGTAATGAATTCGATGAAATTCAGGTAGTGGGGTAGACTGGTATAGTACAGTTTGCCGCTGTCTACTTGTTTGGATGTAACTTGCATAATTGAATCAGTTACTCACAAACTAGGAGAAACACTGACCTAATTTGCTTCCAGCTTTCTGTTGTTACGATGATGGACATATTACTGTGAATTCTAAATTCTTCTAGATGTGCATTGTAAACTTGAATGAGATCTTAGGGAATGGAAATACTGCTGATTTGTTTCATTAGCTTTTATGCCTTGGAGTGTTGATCTGCCTTTTGTTGTTTGTGTGGTAAATGAAGTATATCAGCACATTTGTTGATTCAGCTATTTACTGATTGTAGTTTTCAAGTATTATAAAAAATTTGACAAACATAACAGAGCTCCCTCAAACTCACATGGTCAATGCTCTTCCAGGTGATCATCAGTGTCATTGGTCTCCTTTTATTTGGGAAGTTGTTAGAGCCTTTATGGGGTTCAAAAGAATTATCAAAGTTCATCTTTGTTGTCAACTTTTCAACTTCTGCGTGTGTCTTCATAACTGCTATTGTGCTATACTACATAACTCAGCAAGAGATCTACCTGTAAGTACTGTATTTCTCTACAAGCTTATGAGCATGTTGTTTGATGATTCATTCATACTAATTCCTGCTTTGGTGTTCTTACTGTTTGATTTTTCAGCTATACTCCTCTTTCTGGATTCTATGGTGTTCTTTCAGGATTGTTGGTGGGCATTAAACAGCTTTTACCAGATCAAGAGCTTAATCTTTTTGTGCTAAAGATCAAGGCAAAGGTCTGTTTCTTCAGTCCTGAATGTTAAACAACACTAGTTTTCATGCTATTATTATTGTTCGCTAACACTTCCTTTTTGGGTCTATTCAGTGGATTCCATCTCTTGTTGCGCTGATGTCAATTGCTGTAAGCTTCTTCGTAAAGGACCTGATGTCATATCTCCCAGTTTTGCTGTTTGGCATTTATATGAGTTGGATTTACCTGCGTTACTTCCAAAAGAGAGTTGAGACAGGCATGAAAGGAGACCCAAGTGAGGAGTTCTCTTTCTCAAGCTTTTTCCCAGAATTTCTAAGGTGGTACATCTTTCCTTTATAGAAGCTCTAAACCATTTTGCACTGCAGTGAAGTATCTCCTGACAAATTTGTTGAAACACGCAGACCAATTCTGGACCCAGTAGCATCTATATTCCATAGGCTTCTTTGTGGAAGATCCGAAAGATCTGACGCCAGGGGACAAACATTAGATACCTCGCCATTGCCTGGTTCAGATTCTATTGAGGCAAACAGGAGGAGGTTAGCATCTGAGGCCAGTTGCTCGCTTTGCGCATTCGTGCTTCTATTCAGTCTGGCTGAATATTATTTATCTCATTGCAGGGAGAGGGGTCAACGGGCGCTGGAGCAAAGATTAGCCGAGAAACTAGCTGCTGTCAGAAGTTCGGAGGGCACATCACTTGATGCCTCTGATAAAGTTTGAGTCTTCCATGTAACAACCTGTGCAGTTTGTGAATTCTTGACGATGTGTTTCCATGTGATTTCCTGAAGAACAGAGAACGAAGAGCATGTATTTACCTTCAGCCTCACCGTTGTGTTTATGATCAGTAGGCATTGTGCTCCATTTTTCCCATGGTGTCTCTGTAATCAACTAATGAAGCATCAAGTAGTGTACAACCATGGTGACTCGAGCTTTCATCAAAAAAAAAAAAAACCATGGTGACTCGAGAATGCAATGCTCCGTAGGACAAGAATGCTTCTATGTTTTTAGTTTGCTGTTTTTTTAATATCGAGGTTGATGGTGCTTTACTGGAATCAAATTGTTTACGGATGTTTTTAGAGCTTTGTATCCCACTTCCAATATCAAGAAAACTTTAGCCGCCACCTATCAATTCTAGTAGCAAGTAAGGTGCACCGTGCGGCCTTGCCCATTGACCTTGCCTGCTTGTGTTAATCCAAGACGCAATGAAATCATAATTTTGCTGTACCTTTAGTTTAGGGCTTGAACAATTTGACGAGGAATTGTATACTCTACACAATGTGCCGGAGTGTCTTCTCTCCAACACAAAAACAACTATAACTATAGCTATTTAAAATCACTATTTTTTATTTTGTCCCCTTTGGCAGCAAGATAAATACTAGGTAGATATATAACTAATTCAGAATTATCACGGATTCTACAACCGATCGAGAAAATAAAAATTACAGGTGCTTGGTGTCTATTAAGCACCTGCGGCCTTCAAGTCCTATAGGCCTTTTAGGCCTTTTGCTCTCTACTCTCTTTCTCGCCAGACGGAACTCATCATAATAATAACTCTTAATCCACCAACAAAAAAAATTGGGAAAGAGCGCCAGTAAAATCAAATCGGAAGGGAGAATTCTCGAAGCCTGCATCCCCACTCCGGCGCCACATGCTCCCTGCCTCCCTCGCCGCCGCCGCCGCCACGAAGTCTGGACTCGCTTCCGCCCCAGCATCCGGCGGCGTTGCCGCCCCTGGCGCTAGCCGCAACGGAGGCGCCCTCTGACCGCCGGTGGCCTGTGGGCGGGAGGTTCAGCGATGCCGCCGGCCCGTAAGAAGCGCGGGGCGGCCGCGGCCGCGGCCGCTGCGGCAGCTGCCGCGGCGGCGCAGTGGAAGGTGGGCGACCTCGTGCTCGCTAAGATGAAGGGCTTCCCCGCGTGGCCGGCCATGGTAAGGCACTGGCCGCTTGTTCTCTGATTTCTATCTGATCCGGCACCGTTCGCACTAGTTTAGGCGTCCACTCAGTTGGAGAGCTTGCCTAGGGTTCCTTGTAAGACAGAAGTAGAATTTTTTTACTGTACTATGTCGATCCAAACTAAAAGTTAAGGTTCCTATGCATTGCTCATTGTGATTTGGCAGCCTTTTATTAATCCGCGCTAGTTTTTGTGGTTTTGGTTGTGCGTTAGTGAGGCCTGACATGTTTAGGTCTTTCTTGGCATATGAGATTAGTGGTGACTAACTTGGCGATGAATAGCAGTTCTGAACACTTGGTAAGTTTCTGCTATTTCCATGCCCTAGCCTGATCTCACTGCAATTTGATGTATTTCTCAAATATTGATTGCACTGGTAAGTGAATGGTTACTGCAATCGAGATCTCTTCCTTCTGGCAAATGGGATTGTAGAGTTTAATTGGGTGGTATATGGGAGCTTGTTTAGCTTTGGTATTAGTGAAGATGTGGTAGACGAATGATGTTTGTTGGAGAAAATGTTGGTTCCTCATGCCATATGTCCGCAACCTTTATGGTTTTATGCTATATTTTGGGTATAACCTGGTCCTTTAGGCCAATGCGGAGATGTTAAATTTTAGCTTGTTAGTACCAACACATGGGCTTTAATGGTTTCTTGATGATTTAGGCTGTTTACTTGGATGGAACATGGTGATATCTGGCTGTTGACGAACTGTGCCAACTTTTGGGGAACCAAGCGATGTCTCTCAGGATGTTGTTTGGTTCAATTCACTATGATGTCTCTTTAGAAATCCTTGCCCCATGCTTGTCTTTTCTTACCTAGTAAAATAAACTTATGCAGTTAGTTTGGGCGTATGGAACTATGAAGTTTCAAATGGTTCTTCGGTAGTTGGCTTTATTATTTCTGATGCTCGCATACTTTTCTATATCCTTGGAAGTTCAGTCCTCTAACGATTATAGATGTACTTAAACTGTGAAGATTTGGAAGCAACTGTTGATGTTTTCATTTATGGAAATACATTATTTCTTATAGAGGATTTGTCACTGTGTCCATGCTTATATACTCGCTCTGCGTTTGAAGGTGGGCCAACCTTGCACTACTCTGACTTGGTTTGTTTGAAGTTTCTCTTAGCATGATTTAGCCTCCCTGGTGATTTAGGCTCATAAGGTTGTTGGGCACTGGGCACCATGAATTGGGTTGATAAAGTCCTTGTTTGCTTTCTCGTGACTGTGGAGAGTTAGAAAATTTAATGACAACATCCCCATTAAAGCAACACCTTCATGGTTTGTTTTTGTTCTTTTGATATAGCAAGTTCATCAAGCATTTAGTCCATATCAACATTTATAGATCTAAAGACATAGTTGACGTATAGGGGCCTGGGGGGTACTGGCAAGCTCCTTTCAGATGAGTTTTAGCCTGTGGCATTGAAATACTAGATTTATAGGTTCAATTTTACCAACTGATTAGTGCCCTGAGCATTAACAAGTGAAATTGGATATTGGAATAATGCTGCTTGTTCGTTTAATTTTTTTATTTTATAAATGAACCCATATGTGATGAGGAAATGAGCCCTATCAATAATGAAAGGATTTGTAAAGATATCTCTAAAATTGGACACATCTGTCTAGAATTTTATGCAGTTTGTCCCACACTTAAATTGGGGCCTCTGTTGTGAATAGGGATGGATATTTTCTTTTCTGTCAGTATCCCCCTTCTCATTTTCTCCAGTTTATATTATGTAGGATTTGGATTTTGGAGGATATCGTACTTGACCATCACTAACTTTGATAGTAACCTGTAATCCTAGATTTTGCCATGAGATTTCGTGGGTCATCAATGATGTAGACAATTACTTTCCTTTCTCATGCTCTCCAGCTATGAAGTATTTCTTCACCTTTGGTCTCCGAAGGTTTGTTTTAATAATGTCTATTCTCCCAGAAGTTCTTTGGTGCTATTTGACCAAACTATTTTTTTTCCTTTTTTGTATGGTGCCTTCATGAGGCTGACTTCATAAATCCTTGCCATTAAGCTTCGATTTCCTGGTCCTGGATGAAGCTGCTTTTTATATTCTCCACTTCTATTACGCACACCTAGTCTGTTTTTTTTTGTTAACTCTTGGACACATGCATTGTAGTTGAGTTGAAATTGAAAAATGTACTCATCAAGTATCTCAGTTCATGAATACCCGTACTGTTACAGATAACCGAACCACAGCAATGGAACCTTCCTGCAGCTAAAAAGAATAAGTTGCTGGTCTGCTTTTATGGAACTAAACAGATGTGAGTATCACTTTGAATTTAAGATCTTACTTTTCAATTGATACTGTATATATATGCTTATTCGCCCTATATACATTGTTTGCTTGGACCAGATGTATATTATTCAGAAACAATTTGAGTGTTGGTCCTACTGTTACATGAAATTGGATCTTACATGGTGATGCATATGTTCCAAAACATATTCCCTTGTGTTGATGAACATAAATAGCATCTCTATGCTAGCTTCTTTGATTTGAATGTTGACCATGTTTTTGCTGCATAGTTCCATAAGTATCCGTCAAATATTCCTAATCATGGCAAGGATCAAGTGGTTTTCACCTTATGGTCTTTGTAGTTGCGAGTTGGATTTCCATAGTCTTACCTGATCAAAAACTTGTTTTGGTTATTGTAGAGCACAATGTGTATAAGCACCACCTCTAGTATTAAAATATGGGCATGATTCTTTATTTTTAGTTGAAATAAATGAGTATATAAGTATGTAATGTAATTACAATTTCTTAGGATTTATTTATTTCTAGCCTGACATGTCGGTAGGATCCTAGTAAATTACTTCACCCTTTTCTAAGACAATTGGACTTTAAGAAAAATCCATACTCCATTTATAAAATTATTAAAAATTACAAAAACAATATTTGCACAATTTTAGGAATGCATCTATAAAAGAAGACTAGGTGATGATCATATGCCATCAAATTAGTGTCTCATATTATTGTTTATGAAGGGAGCTATAGATGGTAAGAATGGACAATAGTCTGTAAAAGGTTCTCAGGCAAAATTATTCGTGTAATGTGATGTCAGTATAACAAATAGTAGTGTTGTAATCAACAATTAGTTGTCTATCTGGTTCGTGAAATGCCCTCCCCTGCTAGATGAATACCATATTAAAATGGGTTATTTTGGCTAATTTTTGTGGAATCCCTTTTGTAGTGTGTGTACTGGTGTTGGAATGCTTTCACCTCATACCATTTTAAGAGCGTCTTACTTCCTGGCAACTCAAAATGTCTGGGAGAATAACTTCATGTGCTTCTATCTTCTACCATGTATGATTTTGGCAATGGTTTTAGCTCCTCTCCATCACAAAAGTGAGACCCACTGTCAAATGAATTAATGCAAGCCAAGTGCTCCCAGTCCTGGATAGCAAGTCTGGAAGCCCTCACTGGACTCCACATCCACGTAGCATGATTTTTTTATTATCTTAGTTCCTTCTCTCTCACTCCGAATCCTGTACTTGCTCTGGTTCCAGCATCTCCTAGCTTAACGCCTCACCGTGCAATGGGCTAGCTTTGGGTTTGGAGGACCTAGCAGCTCGTAGTTCCTCTTTGAGGCCACACTTGTTAGGAATCTTGTATGAATCAGTGCCATGGAAACTTGATGCAGTGATCTTCTTACTTAACATTCAGTTCTATAGTAGCATCCCCATCATTTCTGACATTGAAGTGAACTAACCTAAAGACACTCGCAAACTTGCAGCAGTTGCACCTCATGGCAATTATCAGATTTGGAGATTTACTTACTTCTTATACCACTAAATCCTATTACCGGAATATTCAATACTTTTTCTGACATCATTTCCTTTTAATTATATTCCAGTGCCTTTTGTAGCTATGCTGACCTTGAGGCATTTACTGAAGAGAAGAAAAAATCTCTACTTGTCAAGCGACATGGGAAAGGAGCTGATTTTGTCCGAGCAGTTAAGGAAATTGTTGAGGTTTATGATTCTTTAAAGAAAGAGACTAATAATGATAAGAGTGGCTCAACTGAAAATAATTTGAGGGCGGATTTCAAAAATCATGTCAATAACAGTAGCAGTTTGGATACTGTTGGTCCTGAGGATGGTTCTGATCTGGCCAATGACAACAAGATGGAGGATTGTCCCACCTCTTCCATGGATCACAGCATGGTAAGTACTCCTCGGCCAAATATCAATACAATGGAGGGTGAGCACTGTGTTGTGAATTCTGCACATGGTGACCCTATTGAAAAGTCACCTATCCTTCATGAGAGTAGACATTCTCCTTTGCATACTGGTTCATGTTCGAAGAAGAGACAAGAAGATTCACAGCAACAAGATTCTTGCACACATGGTAATTTTGCATTGGCATGGAGATCAGGAAGTTCATTAGGCGCTGAATTAATAACATGTCAGGACAATGGTGATATGATGAATGGTATGCCTTCTGTTGATTTAATTCCTGGTGACAATCAGGAAGATTCTGCTCGTAATAAGTGCATTGAGGATGACAAGCCTATCATGTGCTCCCCTTCTGCTACAAAGGAAGCTATCTTGTCACATTCAAGTCAAGGAACCTGCAGTCAACCTGCAGCCTCTGGGACCAGTAATGATGATAAAGAACCGAGTTCTTCAAACAATAATGTACAATGCACTTGTAGTAATGAAGTATCCCAAACTGGAGTGAGGGATAAAGAAGTCAAATTGAATGGAACGGTTGATCTTCCCATGAGCACAACCCAAACTTTTAAAAGAAAAAGAAGGCCAAACACTAGTCGTGCTAATAATCCTGCCAGTAGTGAGGTGACAAATATGGATAGGGAATTGCAGCCTAAGTCAAACGGAGACCTTGTATACTCTCCAAATTTGAGGAATGAAATTAACAAATCAGATGGAGATGAGCACTTGCCATTGGTCAAAAGGGCAAGAGTCCGAATGGAAAGACCTACACTGGAGAATGCAACAGTTGATGAGCCTTCTTATGACAAAACAGAGCCAACTAAACATGAAGATCTATGTTATAAGCATGTCATGCCTGCAATATCCGGAAAGGATAAATCAGATGATTGCGTATCTCTTGGCATAGATGCTTCACCCAAAATGAACCACTCTGTGTCATCAGGAGAAGTTCAGAATTCTTGTAACAATAATAAAGAATACCAACCAAAAGCTCTGACGGTGGATATAGAAGCTGCTTTGCCTCCATCAAAACGCCTTCATCGTGCCTTAGAAGCTATGTCTGCTAATACATCTGAAATTGTTAGTAACCCGCCTGAAGCTAAAGAGTCAAATGAGGTTACCCTGAAATGTTGCACTGCTTCATCAGAAAGGGTCCTTCCTAATAATTCTGCAGATGCACTTGTCAAAAGTCCAAAATCTGCAATGGCTAAAAGCCCTATGGTATCTTTGAGTGCACAAACTTTAGATGCCCCAACTGGCCAAGTGCATATCACACAAGCTGTCATGTTGAACAAGGATGCCCTCTCTCCTGTTTCTTCGGATCTGAGAAATGATGTCAGTGACTGTATACGAAAAGACAAAGTTTCTGAAGAAGCCTGCATGGACAATGAAAATGTACCTGATTCATTTGTTCATACTGGGATTGATAGTGATGACTGTGAGAAAACTCCGACCTGTTCCATGAAGTTGGAAGAGTCTGCCTTTGAATCTAAGTTTGATCAACTACCTTCACATAAAGCAAGTGGAAATGAGCCTAAGAAATCAATTGAAGGCTCTGCTAATGCTTTTGGCAAAACCATTGATGTATCTGCTGATGTCAGTGACTGTATACGAAAAGACAAAGTTTCTGAAGAAGCTTGCATGGACAGTGAAAATATACCTGATTCGTTTGTTCATACTGAGATTGATAGTGATGGTTGCGGGAAAACTCCAACCTGTTCCATGAAATTGGAAGAGTCTGCCTTTGAATCTAAGTTTGATCAACTACCTTCGCATAAAGAAAGTGGAGATGAGCCTAAGAAATCAATCGAAGGCCCTACTAATGCTTATGGCAAAACTATTGATGTATCTGCTGAGCCAGTTAGCCAAGCAAATGCTCTTGTCTCATATACTAGGGGCACTTGTGATCCTGTGCTGCATGATGACACTGTTTTAGCTGAATTAATAGTTAATGTGTGTGACAGAACAGGCACAACTTCTTTGGTTTCTAAAGTTTCGTATATTCATTCCGAACCAAACGCCAGGACATTTGAATCGTAAGTCTTCTATTTCATCTAAAAAACAAAACCTTCAATTTGTTTGTTATATAGGCATATTTGTCTACCTGGATATTGCACATTCTTGCATTATTTAACTTACTGCAGATCTTAGGAGCCATGTGTTTGTCCCCACATCTTTGCATTCCAGCATTTACTTGCTGTATGTTATGTAGTCGGAGCGTACAAACTGAATAAAAGAATAAGCAGTCGCAGAGCTAGATTGTAGGTGGGCCAACCTTGGAGATATATACTTAGTTGGATACTTTTACTAGCTACCAGGTGGAGATTTTAAGCACTTGCTTAAGCAAACAGAATCTGCCTCTGGTGACTGAGTGTGCGTAGGATTTAGAACTTTACATCCTTACCAGGCATTCAGGCTACTATGTTAGTTCTTCTGTATTGAGCAGTACAGCAAAGATGCATGCTAATATGCATTGGACTTGCAGATGCAAGTTTAGCTATTATGCTCCAACTAACTGTATCAATAGACCAGAAGTATTAGTTAGGAATGCTTGTTCTATTTATAGATACATAGGTAGAATACTGCTGTTTATACTTCCTAGCAACTACAGGTGACATGCTTACTCTCTGGTGCCACAAAAAATAAGCAACTCACCAACCCAGATCTTCTGAAGTCTTATGTTCTTAATCATGCAGATAGGGTCAATAACAGCTTCATTCTTTAATCTTATAGGCATAGTTCTCCAGTAATTGCACCGGAAGACCTTGATCATGGGTTATTAAACCTAAAGGATAAGAGCTTATCTCCAGATTCAATGCCTACCAAAAGACTAGTTGTTGATGGACATGCTCGTGGATTTTCTCAATCAAATTCATTCACGTACAGGTCTCTAGATTCAAAACTTGTTTCAGAACCTTTGGTGAATATATCTTCACTCAAGGAAGGATCAAATGGCCGGTGTTCACCTTCAAATTGGACAATAAGGTCTGCATCGGATAGGGTTCACAGTGAACAAGATAGTGGTGAGATTCATTTTGATAATCTGCAACTGAAGGGCTTAGCAGGTCGTAATGAGGCCAATTCATCACGGCGGGTGTTCGAAGCTTTTGTTGGTACACTAACACGGGCAAAAGAAAGTATATCTCGTGCAACACGTCTTGCACTGGACTGTGCTAAGCATGGCATTGCTGGGGAGGTTAGGCCTTGCAAACTCTTTACCTTAATTTAAGAGGCATGCTATTTCATTGTGGTTTATCTTGGGCCTCTATTTTTATGATTCCTCATGGTTTTATTATTACATTTACTTGCTTGCATTTGCACATTTAGTAGCTTGCTAAGGTTAAGTTATTCATCTCATCTTCTGTCATCGCTTTCCTAATTGTGATGATATCAACTCATGTTCTAGTTTACCATATATAGATTAGATTTCATTTCAAATGTTGACTCTGTCGACCATAAGAATGTGGTCAGTTTTGTCATCATAGTTTCTCATATATATCAACTCATGGCCTTTGTACATTCTCCAATATGACATACCATGCTATTCACAAACTAGAAATAAGTGGGCATTGTTCCTTCAAAAAAAAAGAAATTAGTGGGCATTGTGTGTTTCTATGGCACAATAATTGCTTCACTATATTGATATTTTCAGTTTTTTTTTTGTTCGAGCACAGTAATACTGTTGGACCAAAGTTTTGCAATGTAGATGTGATTCGATTCTGCTCTTTTTGTCCAATAATCTAGGTAATGGATATCATTATTGAACACCTGGAAAAGGAAACTAATTTAAATAAAAGGGTCGATCTGTTCTTCCTCGTAGATTCAATAATCCGATACTGTCGCAATCAGAAAGGTACATGCATAATATTCTTCTATTTGTTTTTTTAGTTTGGAATGGGTAGATATGAAGCTACTAAGCTGCTGCCATGAATCATGTAGGTGGACCTGGCGATGCTTATCCTTCTCTTATCCAGGCAGTCTTGCCACGAATTATATATGCTTCTGCACCTCCTGGTAATTCTGCTTGGGAGAATCGGAGGCAATGTCTCAAGGCAAGTGATTTCAGTACCTGATTGAAGCATACTCTTTCGCATTTCTTTCACACGCTTATGTTTATTGTTCATTAGGTTTTGAGGCTCTGGCTTGAGAGAAAAACCCTTTCAGAATACATCATTCGCCACCATATTAAAGAGCTTGAAGCTCTTAATGAGGCGTCATTTGGAAGCTCTCACCGTCCTTCGGGTACAGAGAGAGCTCTGAATGACCCGTTGCGGGATAATGAGGCATTTCTTGTTGATGAGTATGGAAGGTAGGCCTCTACTTTTCCAATAAGAACTATTTCTATGGTTCAATGAATGTACTGCCGAGTCTTGTTTATGCTGTTTATTCCTATTGCATACTAGATATTTTGTGTAGTCTTAGTTTTGGGTCGATTTTTTTAATCTTTACATAATTGCGAAAGGAAAAATCGTCATTTTGGTGCTGATAGCGTATCATCACCTTAACAACCCTATGTCCAATGAGATAGGGTTGCTAGAACACTAGAACACTAGATAGTGTTGGATGGCCCTCTCTGCTTCCTACCTCATAAATGTGCTTGACTACTTGCACCCGCAGACCCAAGGCATTTTTTGCACGAAAAGCTTGTATATATACAACTCCTGGTGATGTTGGCTGGTTCATAACCCTGTTAATTTGAGGAGATTTTGATTTCGCAGCAAGACTACCAGGATAGTATGTATGGGATGGTACCACTTGTTAGTCCATTGGACAAATTGTTTGTTTTCTTCAATCTCAGATTTTAAGTGCTTATAATATGTTTGGGACCAGTTTCAGATGTATCAAATATTGAAAATATTGAGTATCAGTAATTTAAAATCTTACAAGAAATATTAAAAAAGGTTTAAGGACATAAATTATAGTCATGACTCATGATGACACTACAAGGGTGTCCAAATAATTCTATTTGACTTCACTATTCAAACTATATTATAGAATTATCCAAGTGACTAGCTGCTAGTGATGGTGCTTAGAAGACTGGACAAAAATATGACATTTCAATTTTCCAAACATTAAATGGGTTTGTATATCAGGTGTGCTCTTATTTTGTACATGCAACAAACTGTGTTTATGCATGCTGAACTGTGTATCATCCTTTTGTACTAAAGACTATCTGCTCACTATGATCCATTCTTCACAGCAATGCCGGTTTTCACCTTCCAAATTTGATTTCCACAAAACTACTTGAAGATGAGGATGGAAGGTCCTCTGAGGAGAGGAGCTTTGAAGGTCTTACTCCTGAACATGAGGTTCCTGGTGCTAGTGAGCAAGAGGCGTCTCAGTTGCAAGTGACAAAGCATCAACTCATATTGGAAGAAGTTGATGGTGAACTTGAGATGGAGGATGCAGCCCCATCATCTGGAGCTGAAGCCAGCTCCATATGCCAAGAAGATCTAACTAATAATGCTATCTGTACTGGAACTGACCAACAGCTCAGTTCCATTCCGCCCCTACCTGATGACAAAGCTCCATCTCCTCCCCCATTGCCATCATCACCGCCACCTGTACCACGCCCACCCTGTCCTGAGCAGCAGCATCCAGGAGCCAACTATGTATGTGGCTGTTCTTTTGTTTGTGCAGGAAGACTGCTCTGTATTTATTTTTTTTGTTGAACATAATTACTCCTTGATGTCCTCTGCAGAATGTTGAAGGCCAACACCATTATTCTGTTGCAAACAGCCGAGGCAACATGGATGCATGTGTAGCTTCTTCACAGCATCCAGTATCCTACAATTCTGGATATGCAGGCCATAATAATCAGATATTTCAACCGCCGCCGCCGCCGCCACCACCACGACCAACACAGCCTATTGCAACATTCCATCCTTCTGGCCCCCATGGCACCATATGTGGGCCCTCAGTACCACAGCATGGAAATAACTATCACCAACCACCATCAGCACCGCTACCTAACAGTGCATACCATTTACAACCACCACCCCGTCTGCCAGGTCCGAATCAGTTCCCATATCCACCTGAACCAGAACAGAGAACACAACCTTGGAATTATGGCCCTCCCTATCCTGTGAGTTATCAGTACAGTGGACCTGACAGAGGACACCATGGATTCGATAGAAGACCTCAGTTTGATGACAGAGGGCATCACTTTGATGATAGGGGTCATCGCTTTGATGGTGGAGGGCATTACTTTGATGATGGAATGCATCACTTCGATGATAGATGGCACCACTTTCATGATAGGGGGCAAATGCACCATGAAGTTATGGATGGTGGAAGGTTTCCTCCATTCTTTCCACCAGGTATTTTCCTTTCCTTTTCTGGTCTATCCAGCATTGAAGTTTTTGCAACGCTTTAGCAGCTTTGCCGAAATACAAGTTTAGTTGAGTGTTTTTACATGAATTAAACTTCTATGCTTAGCCAGTTTTGTTCTGATCAGTATCCAGGTGACACTTTCTTTTCAAAAGTTTCCCAGTTGACACTAATATTTTTGAATAACATCCAATTGGCACTATTTATAATTAACCGCACTAACCTTTACAATCATTCAGGTCCCCCGTTTCCAGATCACTTTGAAGCGCCGCCCAACCAATTTCATTGTGGAAGACCACTGGAGCCCCCACCAGGTCCATGTTCGGGGTGGCCTATGCCTCATAGGAGATCCAAGTACCCTCCTGATTCCAGACAAACCATGGAGCCTACGGTTTCCAATGGAGGAGGTATGCTAATATTTCCATCTGCGCTTATGGTGGTCCTCTAGGATGTCGTCACATGTTCAAAATGTGTTTGTGTGAGTCACTTTCTTTCGTTCTTGGTTAACTTCAAGCTGAATGTTAGTCCCCATTGTGGAATCAGGTTGGAGGCATGGAAGGCAAGATTATGATAGATACCATTAATGACTGGTATCAGAAGGGCTTACATGTTACCTTTATCATTTACAACTGTAACTTCTAAGTTACATGATTTACTTGGGATAAGGTACTTGTGAAGTGTGGAATAAGAGCATTCCCCAGTACTTAAGTTTCCTACATCTTTTCTCTGTTTGGTTATTGCAGAATGATGTCCGACTCAACTCTGATAATGGCTGATTGACAGTTACTGGGGATGGGCAATTTCTAACAATAGTTAACGGTATGATCTTACTTTTTTAGAAACCAAGTTCTTACATGGCATTTGTTTCGGGTTGCGTTTATTAATTTGGCACATGTTTTTTCTGCTTATATATTTCTTTTAGGTTTTCTTGTCATTGGTGAATCATGAAGCATTCGTCGACGTCTCATTCACTGGTGTGCTTAACATGAAATCTCATGGAATAAGAGATGGAACCCACCCCATTGTACATATGTAGTTGTAGAAGTGTTCTGCAAATGCAGAAACGGCCTGTGAGGAGGGGCCATAGATTTTGTTTGTCAACCAAACGTTCCATCTTGTTGCTGTATTTTGTTCCTGTAACCCAGTTGCTATCCAATCCAAATGTTCAAAGATAACTTAATTTGTAGTTTGATAGCAGAGCATATCTGAAATTTAAATGATTTTGTACTTGTAGAATTTTGATGCCGTGCATATGGCTCAACACTCTTCCGGCGAATGCTGTCCAGTTTCACACAGCAAAACATTCTCTCTTTGGGTTCTAGGTCGGGAATGTATAATTGAGTTTGTTCGATTTTGCTTTGGGTCTTGTGATCATAAGTAAGCGAACTGCCCAAATGGGTTCTACCACGATGGGATCTTACCTTTTGCGAGATTACATACAACGATAGGATCTTACCTTTTGCGAGATTACTTTTTTTTTTCAAGCCACAACTAAACTCGAGAGGGACTTACCCTCCCTCCCCCAGCACCGGGCCTTGGTTGGCTTCATCTTGAATGAAGAATATAAAGTATATACACTCTAAAAAGTTTAATTTTCACCTATGTTGAACATCCTATGATTTTTCTCGATCCAGATACTCCAAAGCACCAAAATAGCTAACGTGCGTACTTCTTTTGAATTAAGGCGTGGAGCCAAGGTCAGTGAGCCATTCCAAGAGCGACGACTGGGTGGGTAATTGGTTGTCGCCGACGTCGTGAGCCCCGGGAGGCTGTCGCCGGTGAGGGTGCTGGGGATGGACAAGGGACTCAGCTAGAAATCTAGAACAGAGAGATGCAAAAGTACAATCAAAACAAGCGGGCGATCCCATCTCGGACCTCAGTGAGCTCCATGCCTTGCTGCTATTGATTTCTTGTAAGCCGAAGAAGGTCTCGATTGGGAATGGAGGCACGGCGGCGGAGTTCCATGGGACGGTACGGCAGGGGTGGTCGTTGTTTGAGATGCCGACCGGGTGGTCGTGGTGGTGTTGGTGACGTTCGAGTTGCGTATGCGACGGCCGGCGGCGACGGAGGCCATTCAAATGGCGGTGGCGCGCCGCACCACCGTCGGCGTCGTGTCGCGTCTGCTTTGCTTTGGGCGGCGGGCGGCGAGGGGAGCAAAGAAGAGGAGTGAGTGACCCGTTCCCTTCCCTCGACGGTGGGCAAGGCGTTAATTCCCGCTGGTTTGCAACCAAGCAGCGACCATGCACGCCGTCCCGGCCGGTGTCCCCTCGGCCCTCGCCTCGCGTGGGCTTGTGCCTTGTGCTGCGAAGAGCGCGCTTCGGGCGGTGGATGGAGCGCGGCTTGGCGGCATCCGCGTCGAGTGGTTTTCTACAGTGGATGAATGTAATGGAGAAGCCGATCAAGGCTGGCGCGCGACGTTCTAGGAGGTTGGTCAGACGGTGGTCCGTCCGGCCTGCTCCCCTCACTGGCCAGTCTAAATAGCATCCACTGCCCAGTTTCCTACATGTACACGTACGTCTGAACATTTATTTGTTTATGGCAGTTTGGCCTTGCTAACGCGCTCACTTGTTACCATTAATATAAACTAATGAAACTCGCGACGACATACATACATCTCGATGTGGCAACATATATATTATTCCATTAATGCACGATATCTAAAATCCTCCGGCCACACGAAGAGGCGAGAAGAATGTTAGTTACGTGGGAAAGAAAAGGCCATTAGCACCAAAGATATATAGATATGATATGTATATATATACTAAAGTATATAATATACCAAACAAGTGCATTGTCTCGGAACAATCTTTTCCATGCCAAAACACCCACGCAATGCAGCGGTTTTGCTTCTCCCGCTCCTCGTCCTCACTGATGCGGCTAGTGCTAGTCCTACTACTCCTGCTCCGGCTGTCCACGCCGAGCTCGGCATGGGCGCTGGTGTCCCGAACCATCACCGTGGATAGGCAAGGGCGTGGCGATTTCGGGACGGTGCAGTCGGCGGTGGACTCCGTGCCTGACGGCAACCACGACTGGATCAAGATCCATGTGATGGCAGGGAGCTACTGGTCCGTGCCATACACTTCTGTGCTAGTATACCGTCGTTCTCTACTTCTCTTGTTTATTGTGTCAATAGTAGCAAATTACCTTCTACGACATTTCTCTATCATGCTGGGCTGCTAGAGGTCTCTCACTATGTGAAAATTTGCTGCAGTCATGAAGTCACAACAGATAGCTAGATTTTTCTCGATCTAAAAAAAGATAACTAGATTTTGCCGCTCGCTTTGCTCGTTTTTCGATCTGTGCTAGCATACAGATGGCTAGATTTTGCTCATTTTTCGGTATGAATAGGTTCACCAGCTTGAATATATATAGAAGCCTCAAGATTTGAGAGATATATAGTTTTCGCTCAGAAAATAGTTTGCATTAATATTTGTACACTTAATGTTGTGTCATATATGTATAGCAGTAATCGACTCCGATCCATGTACAATGCAAACCCCTGATCTGACGCATTAGCCGCAAAAAAGAATTTAATGAGTACCAGTTCACTGCGCTTTGTTTGCATTTTTTTCAGAAAAGACCGTGCTTGGGCGCGTGCATTTCATTACTGCTTTGTTTGCTGATGAGCTAGCAGTGCAATTTAATTTGTTGGTACGTGCAGGGAGAAAGTCACCATCCCAAAGCGGAAAGGTTACATCTTGCTTGAGGGGGACGGCTCGTCGACGACGGACATCAGCTTCGACGCGAACGCGCACGCCGGCATCGACCAGATAATGCGCCGCCGCAACGTCGGAGTCGACGAATACTCGCCCACGTTCCGCAGCGCCACCTTCGCCGTCCTCGCCGACAACTTCGTCGCCCGGGACATCTCTTTCAAGGTAGCAAAAACTATATATCTATAAAAATCAAAACGATCTACAATTTGTAACGCGTGCCTGCAATATGTATAATCGATCGCAGAACACGTACAGAGCGATGGACATGAGCAAGCAGAACCAGGCGGTGGCGGCGCTGGTCGGCGGCGACAAGAGCGCGTTCTACGGCTGCCAGTTCCACGGCTTCCAGGACACGCTCTGCGACTACCTGGGGCGGCACTACTTCCGCCGCTGCCTCGTCCGCGGCGGCGTCGACTTCGTCTTCGGCTACGGCCAGTCCATCTACGAGGACTGCGTGCTCATGTCGGACATGCCGCCGGGGCCGCAGCCCGGCTGGGTGACAGCGCACGCGCGGGTCGCCGCCGGCGGGCTGGTGTTCAAGGGCGGCGCCGTGGTCGGCACCGGCCACATCTACCTCGGCCGCGCCTGGAACGGCTTCGCCACCGTCGTGTTCTACGGGACGCGCATGGACGACGTCGTCGTGCCGCAGGGATGGCAGGCATGGAATGCCGGCAACGACGTGTAAGCTGCAAACGTAACATGCTCTGTGCTACTTGTTTAAGAAATTTTCTGTGTTTAAATTGTGAGATGAAATTTTTCGTTTTCAGGTCGCAAGTTACGTTTGCAGAAGTTGGATGCTCCGGGCCAGGATCGGATATGAGTAGAAGAGAGGGTTGATTGAAGCGTCTGAGTGACGAGGAGGTGAAGAGATTTGTGGACATGAAATTCATTGATGATGGCTGGCTGTCAACACAGCCATAGCTTAACCTATAGAAATTGAAATAAAATATGGTTCTTTTAAACACCAAATATATATGTTGGCAAGCGTCTAGCAACATTTTTATTTCGTGAAATTAAATGAGTGACTACTCACTAGAGAGAAATGGGCAAATGGCTATAACAGCAACTCCAACGGATTGAGAAAATCAAAATTCCTGGTTAGAGGGGGTTGAGGGTAAAATTTCAGCTCCAACAAATCCCCTTTCATAATCTCATTTCCCTATATTTTTTCTCAATCCCACTTATCTCCATTTCTCTCCACTTTCTTTTCTCAATCACCACCATTTTTTTCTCAATCCCCTTTCCTCTCCTCCTCTCTCTCCACTGCCTACTCTTCCTTCTTCCCAGCGCTGACGAGTTGCACGCCGCCCGGCGCGCCGCCGGCCGCGCGCACAACGGCCGCCCCCCGCGCCACCTCGCCATCGGCCGCCCCGCGCCCCGCGCCGCACGCACGCCAGCCGCATCGCGCTGCCTCACAGCCGGGCGGATGCCTGCACATCGGCCGGCCGCGCCCCGCCTCGCGCGTCGGCCGCTCGCATGGCAGCGCGTTGCACGCCGCTCCCGCAGCCGCCCACCACACCGTGCCTCCGGACGTACAGATCTGCACCGCCCCGACGCCAGCCGGGTCGCTCCCGCACCGCCCGCCACCCAGCGCCGCACCGGGCCGACGAGCAGCGTCGGTTGACCGTGCGCGGCCGCCTCTCTATGCGGCTGGCCGTGGTGCCGACCGCCGCCTCCGCCGCATCGGCCACGCGCTGCCACTCGCCGGTCACACGCTGCTTGAGTTTGAAGAGAGGGAGGAAACGAAGAGAAAGAGAAAGGGGAAGGAGGAAAGGGGATCCGCTGGAGAGCACTCACCAATATTCTGAAAATCTGAAGGGGATTCCCCTATAGCAAAAATAAAGGAAAAGGAAAAATAGGATCCGTTGGAGTTGCTCTAACTACAAAGGACATTATGCATGTCATATATAGTCCTTGAAAGTTGAAAGACAAACATTGTCCAAATTTCAATCTGTATTATTGACCGCAAAACAAGTTTTTTGGCAACGCAAAGTAATTAATATATGAACGTATATTTGATACGACATAATGGGACAAACATGCATGAAGGCTAGGATCAAGAGATAGCTAATTTAATTACACTCAATCATCAGTACTAGTCAGTAGTGGCGAAAGAAGGGTCGTCCATCTTGTGGACAAATTGGGCCCTGTAATGGCCATGGGCCTCACTCAATTTATCTTCAAAATTAAATAAGCCATGGCCGGATTCATCTATTGTTCTAGCTAACAATGAGATCGAGGCTTCAGAGAATAAGTGTCTGATTAGCAGTAGTAACAGAAAGATGGTCAGTGGTCAGTGGAGACAGGCAATATACTAAGCAGGTCACACAAAGATCATCCATCTGCAAACAAAGCTCGTGCTTACCAGTTACACCCAAGTAAACAAAGAGCAAGAGACCGATGGAACCGTCACACGGCGAGCATGAGGCACCTACAACTCATCACCTTCTCCCCTACTCCCATTCATCGCACGAATCCAGCAACCATGCAAAGAGAAACACGACGCTCGCTCTGTCAGAGCTCACGGCCACAGAAGAATGTCGTCATCGATCGATGTATATATATATATAAGTAGTGGCACGCATCTACCATGCATCGAACATCAACTAGATTTCTTTAATACTCTCTCTCTCTCACTGCGCCGGCCGAGAGCGAGCGGGGTTCAGCCATGGCTGCCCCGGCGCTGCAAGTGGCGCTCCTCGCCGCCGTCCTGCTGCTCCCGTTCCACAGCGTCCCGGCGGAGGCGCAGACCAAGAAGTTCTGCCTCACCCAGTTCGCCATCGCCAGCCAGGCCTGCGCCATCCTGCCGCCCACAAGCCCCGAGCACCACCACCACGACGACGACGAGGAAGACGAGGAGGATGATGAAGACGAGGACGAGGATGAGGACGACGACGACAGTGGCGGCGGCGGCGGCGGCGGTGGAGGTGGTGATGATAGTGGCGGCGGTGGTGATGATAGTGGCGGTGGTGGCGGCGGCGGCGGCGGCGGCGACCGCCACCGCGTCGAGGAGAAGAAGAGCGGCGTGGTCAGCAAACCCGCGTCGTCGAGCGGCGGCGGCGGCGGCGCCAAGCCCCCGTCTTCGATGATCACCGTCGAGGCGGATGCGGAGGTGGACGCCGACTCCGACGAGCCGCAGCGCAACGGCACCAGGCGCTCCGTGGGGAACCACACCCGCAGCGGCGGCGGCGGCGGCGGCGTCCGGCGCCGCCACCGCTCGAGCCGCAGGCACCGCCGCCGTCGCCACCGCCGCGGCCGTCTGCGCGACGGCGAGAACGAGGACGGCGACGAGGACGAGGACGAGGACGAAGACGAGGACGCGGACGAGGAGGACGACGACGAAGACGAAGACGACGACGAGGACAACGACCACCGCGCGTACAGAGACTGCTGCCGGTGGCTGAAGGAGGTGGAGCCTGACTGCGTGTGCGAGGCGCTGCTCCGCCTGCCGCCATTCCTGGTGAAGCCGCAGCACAAGTACACCGTCAAGGTCGGCCACACCTGCAAGTTCACCTACAGGTGCGGCGGGACTTAGCTTGAGGTGTACGCGTCGCGTCGATCCATAGGCCATATCTACGACGGTGAGCGATCGAGGCCTGGCCTTTTCCGATCCTGTGCTATAATCATCAAGTTTGTGTTATCATCAGGTAAATTAAGAAGGAAATATGCGTTTGGAAACTACCAGGGTTTGGACACTATTATTATGTAATCGGTCACTATATGTATACATACTACAGGAAGTAGCTACGAATTTGTAATAGTGATTTACGTGTTATATGATGGGCTGTTGTGGGCTACTTATTAGATGCTAGTGTGTCAGTCAGCGACTGGCAACAGCTGAAGTTTCAAAAGAAATTAAACTGATCTGTATCAGGGAACAATCAATATAATGTGGGTTTAATAGAGCAATTGCAAATATTTGACAGAAAAAGCAAGCAGCATGTCAGATGTGTGATTGTGTACTGGTACATTGTGTTCAGTTTTTTTTTCGATCCATTGTGTTCAGTAAATTAGCATGCCGTATGTATAATTGCAACATGCCAACATACATACACGCACGAATACCACTGCCGCGCGATGGCGGCGAGAGGAGGAGCGCGCGGAGTTGCTTTGGCCCGGCCCACGGCCCACGGACGACGACGACAAGCTCGGAAATGAAATCAATAGCGAAGAAGAAGAAGAAGAAGAAGAAGAAGAAGAAGAAGAAGAAGAAGAAGAAGAAGAAGAAGAAGAAGAAGAAGAAGAAGAAGAAGAAGAAGAAGAAGAAGAAGAAGAAGAAGAAGAAGAAGAAGAAGAAACCTTTCCAATCTTCACGCCTCGTCATGCATAATAGATTCATACCGACCAGTTCAAGCTATAATCCATTATTGACGATCATGAAACAAATTAAAGCAACGCAGGCCAAAAAATTCAATGCAAGGAGCAGGTCGCGCCTGCAAGAGAGAGTCTACACTCACGCCGGGTTTTAATTTACACATGTTTGGCAAAGAAGCACGTACCGTACCTCCCTCCGTCCATCAGTACAGGTCACGTTTGTTTTTTTATAAAGTATTGACAGAAAGTAGTCAAATTATGTATACAGCATATATATACTTATAGAGAACAAAAGCTGCATCAATATATCTAGATATACTCGGATCCCTTTTGAGATGATGTTGACAACCTGAGGTAAGAGATAATTTTTAAAAAAATATATTTCTGAGAACATTTTATTTTCAAACTATATTTCTAAGGATATTTTTATATTAAACAAACATGCCTAGCGGGAGTCCGATCCCCTGGTTCGTATAGCCAAATAAATGTCCAAAGCATCAGCCAGAGAAACTGAAAGCCATCATAATTAAACAACGTGTTAGCACATGTTGCACGTGCCAACCTCACATCGTCCGCTTTAATTTCACTCCCTGGCAAGTCTACCACAAACATGCCTCAAAGAGGAACTCCGTGGAGTGTGATTGAAGATCACATCGCATTGCAAAACAAGTTGATGAAAAAAAATACGCTTGTAAAATCCAGCTTCCTAACGAATTTAGAAAGCAGCAGATGCAGAAGAGTAGAAGACTATATAAGCTGTCTATGATATGGACAGGACCGCGAGATAAAACTTTAATCAGTATAATTCTTATAATACGAAAAACCTACTGTTGACCAAAGTTTAAGAAAATTATCTTAAAGAGACGCTGACAGTGATAGCCAAACTTGTTTTTTTCTCCCTTCCTTCCCTAATAAACAACGCGCTTCATCGACTTGTTTAATATAATAAATACCACATCCACTCCAAATTACTATTTGTTGTTAACTTTTTTCATGCTCTTTGACCATTCGTCTTATTCAAAAAAATTGTTCAAATATACAAAACCAATAAGTTATCTTTAAAGTATATACGCTGATAAAACAAGTTACATATAAAATAAATGATACTTGTGAATTTTTTTAATAAAACGAATGATCAAACGTTAAACGAAAAAGTCAACAACGAACAGTAATTTAAAACGGAGGTAATACATGGTATACGCTGCCCGCGAAAAAAACATTATATCCACGGGCTTGCACAAGGGCCCACCCTCCAGAGGCCAGAGACTCCACCGGTCCCAGCCGGGTCGAGAGCCGACCGGATCACGCCGCGTCACATCTGTCGGTGGTCGCCGGGGAACGGTGGGTGAAAGCAAAGCGAAGCCCAAGCGTGCGAGCGAGCGAAAAAGGGAGGAACAAAAAATCGAACCCACACGCAACGCCAACGCCAACGCAACGCGTGCTCGACGCGCCGGGGCGCATCCACCCGCCCTCCAGATCCAGCGCCACATCCACCGTGAGCTGCCGCGGCGGGCGGGCGTGCTAGCAGCGAGCGGTGCGCGAGGGCGGAGGGCGAGGGAGGGGGGGACAGATCCCGGGGGGCTGCAAATCTGGCAGGCGCCGCGGTGGGGCTGCGGGCGCGGGGGAGGGCGGGGGGCTGGGCGGACGGAGCGGAGGGCGGGGAGGGAGGGGAGGACTGCGGCAGGCTCAGGCCCTGGCGCAGGAGGCTGCTCGCGTCCATGGCGCTCTCGTGGCCCTCGGCCGTCCGCCTCGCCGTCGCCGCCGTCCTGCTCGTCGCCGTCGGCGTCGCGCTCTTCACGCTCCCCGTCGAGAAGGTGCGAGCCTCTCCCCTCATATCGATGCCAATAGCTTCGTTTCTCCTTGGGATTGCGGTGCCTGCCATGTCGGGGTTGGCAACCTCCTGATGTGTGCGATCATGAGATGAGGACACTTGGTAACCTGTGCAGCTTAGCCTGGCTGCGTGGTTAGTCATCCAATTGCTGAAATGTAGTTTCGTTTTGCCCTTTTGATTGTCTGAACCTTCCCATGGGTACCCTTAATCCCCTGGCATGATTATAAGCTTCGTGTTGCTATATAACTAGACATTCCTGTTTCAGCGGACCTAGTGACTGGCTGCACCAAATATGCTTATAAGTATTTCAATCTTCGTAAATGTAGTTTTGTTTTGGGAAGACTGGCCAATTCATTATAATAATATGGCATGGTTACAAATTAAAATGCACTTTCTGTCTAGCGAGAAACTTTCAATGGGTAGTTCACTGCTTCATCACATCCACTGCTGTGTGCCCTATGTCAGGGTAAATAAGTTACATGAATTGGGGGATCAATTGCTGGCTGAAGTTATATATGTATGGAATTGTAATTGTCATTTACTCATTCCAGTGATTAGTTCGTCAAGGGGGTCATGCTTTGCTGCATTCTGAATACATCCTTATTGTATTGTCTAGCACTGTCATTTTTTAGTGTTTTACACAGTTATGGTAAGCTAGGTGCCTATTCAAAGTGGGACCTAGATATTGTTTCCCATTTTAATGATGTATGATGTATCTAGTTATCAATTAATACCTGCAGTTTGTCTTTCTCAACAGCTTTACATCTTGCATCCGGTTGATGTTGTTAACTGCTCTTCTAGTTTTAATCTTGATTTGAATGATTTTTTGGTAGACACTACTATGGGACTATGGGAGGTATAATAAATTATTCAGAGTCAGGACATTTCCTTCATTGTTGGTTGTATAATACATAACACTGCAATGCTGTGATAACTCTATTTACGAAGAGTACTCCAAAGTACAAGAAGTTCTTACTCCCCCTTCTCTTCTTCTTCGCTTTCTAGATACCAAAATCTCAGGAGCATGAAGTTAGAAGTTAGAATAGATTAATTTAAGTTTTGCATCAGATACTTATTTGTTTAAGTTTTTAATGACAGATTTTAAAGGAATTTCTGGTTTGGATCAAGGAAAACTTGGGACCATGGGGTCCTTTGGTGCTGTAAGTATTGAACTTCCTTGCTCATAGTTGTACTTTTGCACTTGCAACCTCACTTTCGCAGCACATTGAGTTCTACACGCCTAGACTCCACTACAGAACTTTTCATAGGCTACACAGATCCCAGTATTCCCACCCCTTAAATAGACCCAAAGGCCAAAGCCCACCTACAAGATATGCAAAGAGAGTTTAGATTTTTCATGTCTGGTATTTGGCTTGCACTTGCAGTGATTTGTCATACAGCTGGAGTATCGTGGTTCTATATTATTTCCCTTGCTACTTTCTAAATTCCAACTATTCATGTTGTCTATTACTACAGGGCCCTTGCTTACATCCCTCTGACGGTCTTAGCTGTTCCAGCATCAATTCTTACAGTATGTGCAATTGCCATTTCCCCTAGTTGCGAACCTTTTCGTTTTTCTTTTATTAAGGGTCTTCAGGTGTTAGATCGCCTTTTTATGTTGCTGCAATTCTATTTGCTAGCTTGGAGGGGGCTATCTTTTTGGCTTGCCTGTTGGATTTGTTGCTGATTCCATCGGAGCAACAATTGGTGCAACTGCCGCATTTCTTCTTGGCAGGACGGTATGTATTATTTAAATGCTCTTTTTATTAAAAAAATAATCTAAGTTGCCAATTGCATGTTCCACAAATAGATATAAAATGCCAAGTGATAAATCAATTCATTGCATTTGTGTGGCCATCCAGCTATTGTTATCTTCATGCTATAAAGCATGCATTCTGTAGCATGCCTCTTTTGTCTTGTGTTTCAACTGCAATTACATTAAAGATAATTTGGTACAAGTTATGCACCCTATTGATACTATTAAGTTCAACTGCCTCTTTTAGTTTTCACTGTATAGTTGCATTATTACTTTTCCGATATCTTAATAGTGTATAATATTGCTGCAGATTGGGAGGCCTTATGTTCTCTCCAAATGTAAAGACTACCCCAAATTTCAAGCAGTAGCTATTGCCATCCAAAGGTCTGGTTTCAAGGTAACTTCTTGCACCCACTACGTTGTAGACATCCAAGATCCAATTGGCTGAAAATAACATTTAACTGATGTTCGCTATTTGGGACTGCCATGTATCCATATCGTGAACTTGTTTGATTCATATACACAATTTTACTAAGGCTTCTAATATCTTCACAGATCGTGTTGTTACTAAGGCTTGTACCTTTACTTCCGTTCAACATGTTGAACTACCTGCTGTCTGTCACTCCTGTTGGCATTGGAGAATACATGCTAGCTTCTTGGCTAGGAATGATGGTATTCTTCTACTTGCTACCTTTTACCTTTTGTGTTATCTTTATTGGTGGTTCCCGTAGCTTTTCATTTCTAGACTACTACCACAAATGATTGGGACAAAAAAGAAAAAAAAGGCTTTGTTGTTGTATTATGGCATCAACTTGCAATTAGCCAAACTTGCAGCTTTAAATTACCTTTTTTCATTTATGGACTGATCTCAGTCCATCAATGCTAAAGTTCATCTTTTGCTAACCATTCTTGTTTTGCAGCCAATCACCCTCGCTTTGGTGTATGTTGGAACAACACTAAAAGATCTATCGGATGTGACACATGGGTGGAGCGAGATCTCAACTACTCGATGGGTGAGTAATAATACATTATTTCAAATTGCTGCATTGTGCTGTGACATGTCACACATTTGGTTTGTGTTTTGTAACCACTAGTTCATAAAAATTTTCTGAATACAGAATACATAACTTTTTTCATCAAGAAAGAAGAATGATCATTAGACTGTTGCTTAAGCCTTTTTGTTTATCTTGGGTTCCTACATGAATATAATTCATTAAATACGTTTGCTCGCATACTCTATTTGTTGTTTATCATAAATAATTTAGATGATCGAGATCTATTGATAAAGTTTCTCCATCCATGCTTGCTGTGCATCTGAATAAGTTGTTTCATCAACAAACCTCTGCAAGACTTAGAAATGCATGGACAAGTGCAGAAGTGCTACAGGAAAGAAAAGTTTTATTATTTAGGATCTGATCACCAGCAAATCAAATATTGCCCTTTAAGTTGATTCTCATTTACATTTCAAAAGTATATTTGATTTTGTACAGAACATCCTAGTAACTTATGTTGCCACCTATGCTTGTTTCTTTTCAGATTCTGATAATATCTGGCTTTGTATTGTCTGGTAAGTGCCATTATCTTTCCTGCAGATTCTGATAATATCTGGCTTTTTTGTCCTTTAGTTATATACTTATATATAATATGTAATTCCAAAACAAACATTCTAATTTCAATCACAATCTTTGATGCCCTGAAAATTATCAAGTCATCAGTTGGCTTAAATAAAGCCACTGTTTTTTTAATCTTATCTTTCCAGTGCATCAGTATTCTGTAAGTGCAATTGTATTTTTGGGCCATTCTTGTCACTGGTCCATAATTATACATATTTCCAGAATATATATATCTTTGATTTTAATTCTCATCTTAGAAACTGAAGTCCTAGGAGATTTGAAACACACCTGCTATTGATCTCTGAATCTGCATATAGAGAACAACACTAAACGTCAATTGCCCGATTGCAGAGACAAGGGTATCCCTTGAAGGATTTGTATGGCCTTATTATAGATGGATGACTAGTGAAATGTCATCTTAGTATAGCTTCAGGCCTTGAGGAGCAGATAAAATTGATATTTCAACCTACTTTAATTGCAATTCTAGAAGTGTCTTTGGGACTTGGGAGAAATGAATTCGCACTCTTACGAATCGAACTTTGTTAATAGATGCTACTTAGATATCCAGATAGCAAACAGAGCTGTGTTCAACCCTACTACCCTAGGCCTTCAGTTGGCGTAGTGGATTTCACATTGTGCTTTGCAACGTTAGGTGTCCAATCCCCTTTCTCTAGTTAAAGCAAATTTGAAGAATTTCTCTCAAATCACACGCTAAAGTATTGCTATTCTATTACCTTAACTGCAAAGGCTCTCCTTGATCATGTATGTACTGACTGTTTTGACTGTGTTCTTGCAGTTGTCTTGATTATCTGCGTCACGAGAGTTGCAAAATCATCTCTGGAGAAGGCATTGGCCGAGAATGGAGAGGTTGACGTTGGAACCTCGCAGCTTCCTGTGGTAGCCTCTCCATCGGATCTACAGCAACCACTTGTAATCAAGATTGACACATCAAATGAAGATCATGAGAAGTAAAAGTGTTGTTCACAACTTCAGATGTACATTCTTTGGCTGTTGAATCTGTAGTACTATATATACCCATAGCTCTTGTTTGAGGTCAATTGGGGCGGTGAAAGGGTACAAAGCAACCCAAAAGAGAAACCAGGATGCGTTTGACTGATAGGTAATAGTAATACAGTATACACTCTATTTAAATACACGTGCTACCTTACCGTTTGATGAAAAAGGCAGTTGCAGTCTTTAGTGTTTTTTGTTCCCTGACGTTGAAGAGCTTACGGTGGGCCTTGTTTCCTTGTCATACTTGCGCATTCTGAATTAACTGGTTAAACATGCAGCATTGGTTGAAAGATTATGTGAATAGAGAAATTTGTAGCTGATTACATATGCTTCTTTATACAATCAGATAATTTTAACGACGTGTGCTCGCGCTGTCTCCGACGACGGTGAGCCGGTCGCTGTTTATCGTGTTATAAGGCTGTTAGCGCAAGCACGTGTATATCTTTTCTGTCGCTACTATGTATGATCGTGTACTATAGCTAATCCAACGCCACGTCTTGTGTCCGAAGTGATAACAAAATGTGTCAAGCAAATCATGTGCCATACTGCAAAATGGCCCCAAGAAAGATCGGCCTCGAGTTAAAGACCCCAAGAAAGATCGGCCTCGAGTTAAACGACATGAATTATCTTGCCTAAAAAAAGGACATACACAGATACACTGGCTGATAATAAAAATTGGTTTGTTGGGATACAGGTGAACGCCGTCGTGGCAACAAGAATTACTGGACCGGAAATCGTGAAGAGATAAGGAAAAAGTCCTATTTACCTCCCTGGATACAAGACCGAGTTCGCAAAACCACCCTAGACATGAAAACCGGGTGAAATACCTCCCTCAACTTTCAAAACCGTTCGCTTTGCTTCCTTCCTGTGGTTTTAAGCGGTTTTCAAGGTGGTTTTGCCTTTTTCAATTGAAAATAAATCTTGTAAATATTTATTAAACCACAAAAAATATTCCTAAGCTTCTAAAAATTATGAGAAAAATCTTAGAGATGGATTGAGATGCAAAAAGTCTAAATAAAATATTTAAAACTAGTGAAAATGACTACAAAATTTTATAAATTTTAAATGTAATTCTAGAAAAATGGAAATATATCCAAAAACCTAAACACACATAAAATTTTCTAAATGTATCTTGAATACTTTTCTCAATAAAAACATAAAATGAAGCCAGTATGAATACATTCATCGTAAATGCATTCAACCATCGTAAATGCAACATATATTAATGTTGAATGCATTTATGCATTTACAATAAGTGTATTCATGTCGGCTTCATTATGTTTTTATTGTGGAAAGTATTTAAGACGCAATTAGATATAGATTCAAATATTTTAATATATATATTATTTTTTTGTATATATTTTCTATTTTGCTGGAGCTAAATCTAAATTTTAGAAAAATTTATTGATATTTTCACTAGTTTAAATATTTTATTTAGATTTATTGTGTCTCATTCCATCTCTAGAATTTTTAGAAGCTTAGGAATATTTTTTATGGTTTAATAAATATTTACGAGATTTATTTTTAATTGAAAAAGACAAAACCACCTTGAAAACCGCTTAAAACCACGGCAAGGAGCCAAAACGAACGGTTTTGAAAGTTGAGGGAGGTAGTTCACCCGGTTTTCATGTCTAGAGTGGTTTCGCGAACTCGGTCTTGTATCCAGGGAGGTAAATAGGACTTTTTCCAAGGGATAACCACTATAACTATATGGGCCGGGCCGTTATCTGTTGCTTCTAAGGCCGAAGACCGAGACAAACCCTTGAGAGTTTCGGCGATTGCTTTGAGATTAATACCACACTGCTCACGTGAACAAAACAAAGCGTGCTCATAACTCGCCCCCTACGATCGCTCGTACACCTCATGGTACACGGGGTTAGCAATTCAAACTTGAATATGGAAAATTCTTGAAATTGCAAGCGCACTACATGTTGCGCTTAGCCCTTTTTATTTTTTGCAACAACAATTTTTCTTTTGTGCGCGCACAGTAGTGACGCTGCCAAATACCACGACACCTTATACTGTCTCCAACGATGAAGACTCAAATCAAAGACCCATTTACTACTTGAGGTTACCTACAATAAAAAAGTCGGTGACCCATAAACTCATTTCTCCAACAGAAGACCTAAAAGAGAATCATTTCTGCGAATAGGTCACGAAAAGACAGGATAGTTGGTAAACTGTTTCCTTGGCCTTTGCTCTTTGGATAGTATGTGTTGGAGCCGTGGTCGCTCTTTGCTAGTTGGTTGGCTGGCCATTTGTTTGTTAGCCCTTTTTATTTTTTGCAACAACAATTTTTCTTTTGTGCGCGCACAGTAGTGACGCTGCCAAATGCCACGACACCTTATACTGTCTCCAACAATGAAGACTCAAATCAAAGACCCATTTACTACTTGAGGTTACCTACAATAAAAAAGTCGGTGACCCATAAACTCATTTCTCCAACAGAAGACCTAAAAGAGAATCCTTTCTGCGAATGTGTCACGAAAAGACAGGATAGTTGGTAAACTGCTTTCTTGGCCTTTGCTCTTTGGATAGTATGTGTTGGAGCCGTGGTCGCTCTTTGCTAGTTGGTTGGCTGGCCATTTGTTTGTTAGCCCTTTTTATTTTTTGCAACAACAATTTTTCTTTTGTGCGCGCACAGTAGTGACGCTGCCAAATGCCACGACACCTTATACTGTCTCCAACAATGAAGACTCAAATCAAAGACCCATTTACTACTTGAGGTTACCTACAATAAAAAAGTCGGTGACCCATAAACTCATTTCTCCAACAGAAGACCTAAAAGAGAATCCTTTCTGCGAATGTGTCACGAAAAGACAGGATAGTTGGTAAACTGCTTTCTTGGCCTTTGCTCTTTGGATAGTATGTGTTGGAGCCGTGGTCGCTCTTTGCTAGTTGGTTGGCTGGCCGTTTGTTTGTTGGCCTTTTTCAGTTTTTTCTCTATTTTTAGTCCTTTGTGAGCTTGTGTCGGTCAACTCCTGTTTGGCCTGTAACGAGTACTATTTATAAACTGCTTTCTTCTTAATGAAATACGTGCTAAAGCACGTTCGCGAAAAAAAAGACAGGATACCCAGATTTAGGTTGTCTCTCCTGAAAACCCATTTTGAGTTTTGATATGGATACTCTGTTGGAGGTTGAAATAGTACCATCGGAGACCATTTTGGATTTGGTCTCCTTTTAGGTCACTAATTGGAGATAGCCTTACAGCGGTTCCCCGTCGGGCGTTTGAATGATAGGTAATAGTAGTACGACATACACTGTTTTTGTTTTTTAAGCAAGAACAGGCAGGAGTTCTGCCATTTTATATTAATATATGAGAGCAGCAATGTCTTCATGTTGGACCAGGATAAGGCGCAACCGATCGCGGAAGCAAGAGCACGCGACCGCGGCGCCCGCCCCCGCCGCATCCGTCGTCGCTCGCTACCACTGCCACACCAACCCTGTCGGTCGTCAGTCTCCTCCGCCGCCTCCTTCGCCCTCGGTCCAGCAACGTCGCGCCGCCTTTGCCACCGCCACGCTAATCCGTCGGCGCTGCTTTCTCTTCCGCCGTCTCCGCTCCCGCCGTTGGCACTGCCCACCGGGGTTCCCCACCGCCCGGCTAGCGGTGCCCTCACCGCCGGGCCGGCCGCCGCCGCAGCCACCTTTCTACGGTAGCCGGTGATCTCCGCCTCCGATAACCCCGGGGCCGTAACACCGGGCCGCTAACCCGGTTGTCGGCGGTGCGAGAGCCGTGGCGCAGCAGCGCGGCACGGGTCGCGTTCTTGACGCGGAGCGTGACGGGTAGCGCATTAGACTTAACGCTTCACGTTAGCATTGTTTACTTGATATACTTGTGCTGTCTGAATTAACTGGTTAAACATGCAGTATTGGAAGGATTACGCGGATAGAGAAACTTTTTCAGCTGAATGCATACGCTTAAGTTTGCAGACGTGTGCTCATACTTCAGTACTTCCTGTCTCCTACAATAACGGTGAGTCTGCCGCTGTTAATCGTGTTAGCCGGGCTGTTTTCATAATTGTGCTGTCTGAATTAAGTTAAACATACAGCACTGGTAGAATTACGCGAATAGTGAAATTTCCAGATGAGTTCATACGCTTCCTACAATCCTTTCTCCGGAGACGGTGAGCCGCTCGCTGTTTATCGTGTTAATCCGCACCAGGCTTTCGTGCACCCGTGTATATGTTTTCTGTCCCTACTTTCTGATTCGTGTACAATAGCTAATCGAACGCCACATCTTGTGTCCGAAGTGTAATAAACAAATTTTGTGTCGAGCAAATCATGTGTCATTCTGCCAGAATGGCATAAAGAAAGATCGGCCTAGCAGTAGGCCCGGAAATCGTGAAGGGAGAACCACAAATATGGGCCGGCCCGTTATCCGTTACCGCTATGCAACAATCCTTAAGAATTTTGGCAGTTGCTTCGAGATTATACATACATTTATACCACATCGCTCACGTGAACAAAACTAAACATGTTGATAATCCGGCTTCCATGATTGCTCCCACACCTCGTGAGAAGCGGGGTTAGCAATTCAAACCTGAATGCAAAAAATTCCTGGATTCAAAGCACACTACATGTTGCGCGTAGCCATTTTCTCTCCATTTGGCTTTTGCAGTCGTTCTTTTTTTTTTCGCGCGCGTCAGCAGTCACGCAGTTTGCCAATACTATATGGGCCGGGCTGTTACATGTTACCTCTAAGGCCCAAGACTGCGACAACCTTTGAGAATGGGCTGTTACATGTTACATCTAAGGCCCAAGGCTGCGATAACCCTTGAGAATTTCGGCAATTGCTTTGAGATTTACTATATACCACATCGCCCACGCGAACGAAACGAAACCTGCTCATAATTCGCCCTCGATGATCACTGGTACACCTGGGTAGTCGGGGTTAGCAATTCAAACTTGAATATGCAAAATTCATGAATTGCAAGCACACTACAAGATGTGCGCTTAGCCCTTAATTTTTTTCTCAATAACATTTTTTTTTGTGCGCTTTCAGCAGCAGCAGAGCAGCAGAACGCTGCCAAATGCCACAACGCCTTGCAGCGGTTCCACGTCGGACGGTCAAGTATGCAACTGCACAATACTTTTTTTTTGTGCCCACCCGTCGCCGTCGTCGTCTTTCCCTCGGGCTCACCGGAGTGAACTTTTTATAAATATATACAAATCCGCCGCCGGTTCTTCTCCTTCGAATCAACCAGGGAACAAAACTGCCGTCCCTCGGACACAGCACAAGAACGGAAACAACAAGGGCACAAGAGGTGGTGATCGTCTCCGACATTGCCGACCACACCCTTGTCTGCGCTACGTGCCATGCCGCGCCACTGCCGCCGCCGGTGAAGTTCAGCGGCAAAGGGGGAGCGATGGAGATGGCGAGCGCGCGGAGGAGGGGGCCGAACAAGCCGCAGGGCGGCGGCGGCGACCACCAGATCGCGCTGTGGGGCGCCTGCGTGCTCCTCTCCTCCCTCTCGCTGCTCCTCGCAGCCGCCTCCTCTGGACTCGGCGCCGCGAGGCTCACCGGCGTCAACGCCCGGGAAGTCGGCGCGATCGTCAAGGCCACGACCAGCGCTGTCGCCGCCGTTCACGTCGCCGGTGGCGACAACGACGGCGGCGGCGGAAGGCACTGCACCGACGACGACGACCTGCTCCGCAGCATGTCCGTCGACGGGGAGTGGGTGCGCGACGTCGAGCGCCGCCGCGCGCTGTACGAGCCGGGTCAGTGCCCGTTCGTCGACGAGGGGTTCAGGTGCAGCGAGAACGGCCGGCCGGACGGCGACTACGCCACGTGGTGGTGGCGGCCGCGGCGCTGCACGCTGCCAAGATTCGACGCGGCGAGGCTGCTGGAGATCCTCCGCGGCCGGCGGCTGGTGTTCGCCGGCGATTCCATTGGCCGGAACCAGTGGGAGTCCATGCTGTGCATGCTGGCCACGGCCGTCGCCGACAAGGAGGGCTCCATATACGAGGAGAACGGGAGCCCCATCACCAAGCACAAGGGCTTCCTCTCCTTCCGGTTCCGGGAACACAACTGCACCGTCGAGCACTACCGGTCGCCGTACCTTGTCCGGCGAGGCCGCCGCTCGCCGGAGCGCGGCGGCGGCACGATCCAGCTGGGCGCCATGGATTCCAGGGCTGCCCGGTGGAAGGACGCGGATGTCTTGGTGCTCAACACGGGGCACTGGTGGAACCAGGAAAGGCTGCAGCGACTGTAAGTACTGTCACGGCCTAGATTGCATTCCTTCGGCTACAAATTGCCATGATTTCATTTCTATTTAATTTATTTACCACAGAAACGTAGTTGAACAATTCATGCTACTTCTACTCCCTCCATTCCTAAAAACCTGACGTTTAGGACAATATTTAGGTCAAATATTAGAAATATAAATCATTAATAATTTTTAAATTGTTGAGTTTGTAAATGTGAAAACTATACGAATAGATTTGTCTTGAAAAATTCTTTCATAAAAGTATACATATATCACTCTTCGATAAATATTTTTATAATAACAAGAGGTCAAAGTTGTATTTTGGAGACCGTGTCGCTGTCCTGAACGTCAGGTTTTTAGGCACTATCTCTCAAGAATTGTGTTTGACATCCACAATTAATTATTGTTAATTTATTTTGTGCATAATAACAAAAATCATTATACCCCCTACCAATTAATGCATAAATACAGGTAAACAGGAAGCCATTAATAACACAATTAATGTTTTCAAAACATAGCTATGCATGCAACCAATAATCTAGGGGACTGGTCACCAACCAAAAAAGGGCAACGGCCAATTCATCATTGTTGTACATGTAAATCAAATCATAATTTTTGCACCTTGATGGATCTTTTGCATCATTGTCTTACGAAATTTCAATGTGAGATATCCCTATGATTCACATACTCAAATTTTCAAAGTGCCATTTATATATATTCCTAGTAAGCACATAATAATTGTTGCTAGCTAGCGTCTATTACCTCCAATGGGTAAGAAAATATCATCCATTAGATCAAGTCGTAATGGCATTAATTTCACAATAATTTGGAGTGCCCTAAATCTGCTGTGCCAAACTTTTGTAGTATGTAGACCTTAATGAAAAACATGATAAACGTGCTTTACGAAAAAAAAACTTTAATGTACTAGACATTTCATACGCTGTTTCCTGTGTTGTAAAGAGGATGCTACTTCCAGGACGGCAAGAAGCTGCGACTAAACATGAGCGTCGATGACGCCTACCAAAGAGCGATGGCTACACTACAGAAATGGATCCAGAAGGAAGTGAACACCACAAGAACACTGGTGGTGCTCCGAACGTACTCACCAGCACACGTAAGGTCAGCAGCAACTTTTATTTTCACAATACCAACCTCTCTTAGCTTAGGCAGCACACTTTTCGTTCAACCATTTTGCTGCAGACGTGACATCCAACAAGATGTATATATAATGTGCCCCAGCAGATTCAGAGACAGTGGAGGCTGCGCCGCGGAGACGCTGCCGGAGCTGAACGCGTCCAGGATCAAGCTGCACCAGTGGCCTGGCATCCTGAACCCAAATTTTGAAGCACTGAAGAAGTTTGACACAGAGATGAAGAAGTTGCATGTGCTGAACGTCACCCTGATGACGGCGCAGAGGAGAGACGGCCACCCGTCGGTGTACAACGCCGCGCCGTCGTCGAGGACGACGCCGGCGGCGGCGGACTGCAGCCACTGGTGCCTGCCCGGCGTGCCGGACGCGTGGAACGAGCTCCTCTACGCTTTGATCGTCAGGAGGTTTATGTGATCGATCCTGCCTTGTGGCAAATGTGAGCGTGAGAACATTCGTGTTTGCAGGTTAAACTCTGTGAAATGGAGCATTGGTAGGATAGAATTGATGTCCTGCTCTTTGTGTAGCCCGTATGGTTGAGGTTATTAGGATCAGAGCTGAGCAATGCACTGAAATGATGTGAATTTGCACGTTCTGTCCCCAGGCCGTCAGTTCATCAGGGGCAAGCAAAGTAGCAAGGTGAAGGGAGAAAAAGGCATCCATTTTCCTAGTTTCAAAATTCAAATCCAAAACTCCCTGTACATATATCGCAGATATGAACCAGGTTGACCACGAAGAGTGTAGATTTCTAAACCAAAGCTTGATCTCTTGTTATATTTGAATTGAGACAAATTAGCTAGAAATGTTAAGGTCACCGGCTTAAAGTTCTAAGAACTAATAAGTTCAGACATAAAGCCATCACGTAGGACAAGTGAAATGAACAAAGCCTTAGAAACACAACAGTTTCAAATTTAACGACAACAACCACATAGCTTGATCACAAGTTAACTTCTTTTTTTTGCCGATTCAGATATCAGAATCGTGCTGAGTAGCAGTAAAATGACGGCTTGGGAACTTTTTTTTGCCGATTCAGATATCAGAATCGTGCTGAGTAGCAGTAAAATGACGGCTTGGGCTCTGGGGTTTTGTGTGTGTGTGTGGGTGGGGGGGGGGCATCCAAGTATGAAAATATAGATTCTATCTATTCGTCGGTTCACTAATCGATCACAAAACGATATATGCATGTGATGATCTGGGGTCGGCAGTTAACTTATCGATTCACTAGGCATTCAAACAGGGAAAACTGAAGCCAACATGCCATCTCAAAAGTGCTATGCTTAGATACCACTGTGGGCATTCAAACACGGACAACTGGTGCCAATGTATTATCTCAAAAATGCCATGGTTACAAGGCCATTTTTAATCGTCATCTGGTATGGTGGAGATTGGGTCCCTATCCACCCTGTGTTTCTTTCTCTTGAGCTTCGGCAATGCCATTATCCAGGAAGGAACTTCACACCCTGAAGATACCAGCACATTAGCAATATTCCTCAAGAATGGCTTGTCCTCCTCTGTGAAGAACGTGATGGCCTCCCCAGATCTACCGGCTCTTCCGCATCGACCTATACAGAGGAAAATGGATAAGGTCTTTCAGTATCAAAGTGCCCCCACCTGATGCACAAATGCAGACAGCCTACGGTATCCAAAACTAATGCGACTGCAGACAAATTAAATGATCACTTAAACTTATAACACAAGAAATAACTGGGCACATTTATACCAGATCAGAATTCAATTAAAAAGGAACCTAACAGGCAAGATGATGAGGTAGATTTGAAAGGAGACAATTCTAAAATTGTATACCATAAATCCATAATCTCAAATCCATATGGAGCCAATCAAATGTACTCCGAACATCAGAATTCAGAAATCTACATTGTGAGCGTGTGGGTCAGACAAAGTCTTACCTATCCTGTGAATATAGGCAGCAGCTGACTCCGGAAAATCGTAATTTATCACGCAGTTTATACCTTTGAAGTCCATTCCCCGAGCAATGACTTCTGTTGCTATCAGTACCCAGGTCTTTCCAGCTCTCAAGTTGTCAACAGCATCCAGACGCTGCAGTAAAGGGAATATAAATTGAAAGCTTGTGAGCTGACATAGACGACAGTACTACAACTTTATAACAGAATAGCACCGGAACTTATAAACAGTAACAATATTATGCAAAGCAATACCTGTTCCTCATTGAGGTCTGCATGAATTGCATCAGCCCTAACATCGTCAAATGCCAGTTCTTTGTAAAGTTCTTTTGCCCTCTCTTTGCTTTGAACAAAGATCAGTACTGGTGGGTTGAGAGACTACAATTCAATAAAAGGTTGATCAGCAATAAGTAAAAAAACAACAACCGGAGGGAGATGTCCTACTGATTTTGTCTTAAAGAAGTTAGTACCAAGATTCGAACCCGGGCCGGCAACGGGGGTTTCATCGACCCCCGGAGTTCAAAACTCTAACCGTTACACCACCAATAAGTAACAAACATAAACTTGGAAAACATAAAAACGGAAACTTTTGTATTTTGTTCAAATGAATAGTACAAGCAGCAGACTAGGTCCAAGCCTGACTTTTCATTTGTACGAGTGTCGTTAGTGCATACATGGTACATAGAACCATGGTGCATTAGTACAGTATTAGCGATGCAATCTGTGCAGCATCAGTATTTTATACTTAAACTGCAATCTATTTGTAAAATTCATGCAAATACTATTGCACATTCCTCAGTTTCAATTGACCATCATTTGGAACTCCGGAAGTATATAGGATATCTGGAGACAACAGAGACACAACTAGAGAAGGATTATTGATAAAACATACCTCTTGAAAGCTTTGGCGAAGAGCTAGCAACTTTCCCCTCTCAGTTCCAGCGAAAATCAACTTTTGCTTAATCAGTGAGGAGGCCGAATTCCTGTTAAGTTGAACAAACAGTGATGAAAATAACAAATCAAACAGGCCTGATTTAGGTTCATATTTTGAGAAAGATACTCACTTTCTTCCAACAATGACCCGAATGGCATCGTGCATTATAGTACGTGCAAGAGCCTCAATTGAATCAGGCAATGTGGCACTGAACAGAGACCGAACTATTGAAGGATTGGAACAGGCTTCAACAACTGAATCAATCACTTCAACAAATCCAAGCTCAAAAAGTTTATCAGATTCATCCAAGACAAGGTATTCCACACTGCAAAAGGAAGCTCTGTGTTATTTAGATTTCAGATTGTGCTTTATGATGCTGAAAGAAACAATTAATCGTTCATCCTTAAATAACAAGAAAACATAGATGATTGGAAACCAGCATAAATGTAGCTTAATTGATATTATAAAATTTTGATTCCTAATTGATTGAATAAGAATACAGGAACCACAGGCTTTGTGTTATTTCTAACAAATAGAACACTAACTGGTAAACTTTCTTAACGACGCGTGAAGAACTAGTCTACAACTTATCGTTTCTGCATGAAATACTGCAAACTGCACAACTATGCAAGCAATAAGTGTTTAAAAATTGCTAGAAAAAGGAACATGAAGTTAACAGCCATGATCAAACATACACCAAAACCACTACTTGTCAGAAGTGGCCATCAATATATTGCTTATGGAAACCAACTGCAGTGGAAAACAAAACAATAAAACATTCAAGCTATGATCACTGACCTACTTAAATCAAGATCTCTTTTCTTTACAGCATGGTCCAAACGAAGCGGGGTAGAAACAAGGATATCACAGTGCATATCTTTGAAGTTCCCTGATTTGGAGAGATCACTGGTCATCAATTTAATATAGTACTTCCTTCCTTTAGCCAACTTCTTGCATTCTCTCACAGTTTGTGTCGCCAATTCCCTCGTTGGGCAAAGAATCACGGCTTTAACACCACCTTTAGACCCTGGCTATTAGAACAATATACTCATCACGTGGCATATCAACCAATCTGAACAGCACAATGCAATACTACAAATACATACCTTAATTTTCATAAGAAGCGGAAACAAGAAAGCCAGTGTCTTGCCAGAACCAGTAGGTGCACACGCAAAGCATTCCCTCCCCTAGGCAAGGAACGCAAGTTAAATCACCTTAACAGCCAAAACAACTAAGAAGTTTCCAAGGCAAGATGACTAATCCAAACAGAGTTCAAACTCACTGAAAGAAGAATGGGAATGGCCTGCCTTTGTATCGGTGTAGGTTCTTGAAACCCAAGTTTTGACAAGTTCCCAACCAGATAGGAATCACAACCATACCTAGTGTAAAAATGAAATCAACTAAACCACCTCCAACAACTGCACATAACCTGAAGTGTGATCTATTGTGATTGAAAACACTAACCTTGAAATCAGTTCTTCAAAGCTCTCAAGTGGTGCTGGAACATTTTGTCCAGCAATGTGAATGTCAAACCTCTTCCGAAGAACTGCAGCCCTCTGCAAAGCGAAAACCAAAATCAAACTATAGAACTACAGCCATCCAGATGAAACAGTGGTAAGAAACCTTGGAAATTGCAATTGCAAATATAATACACCAAGCTACTTTGGCACTACTGTAATTCAAGCAGGATACTGAAAAAGTTATAACAAATTTTAGGACATGCAAGCTTTTAACAACCAATTCTTCATAAGTGAGAGTTCAGTCCAGCAAAAAATGGCCACATGCTTACATAAATGAGATGAGATAAGCATGGCAGAATACACCAACACAAGTGTATTGCAAAACTTCAATTACCTCGATTTCCCTCTCAATCGCCTTCCGCCGCCTCACAACCACCGAATCTTCATCCTTCCCCATCACCACCTTCTCAGAAACCACCTCGGTATTTTTGTCATCCGCCAATCCCGTGAACACACTGAACCCCTTGACAGCATCTGCAGAGCACAACACACGAGGCCGAATGAAATTACCAACACAATCAGCACCGAAGCGGCAACCTCCCGAGGCGAATCAACCGGAAGTCAGCCTCACCCGACGACGAGGCGGCAGCTGCTTCCGCTCGCTTCTTCTTATTCTTCTTCGCCTTCGCCTTGCCGCTCTTGCGCTTCCGCTTCTTCTCCGGGGACGGCGCGGACGGGGCGGCCAGTGAGGGAGTCGGGCTTTGATGGAACCGCGCGAAGTCGGCGGCGAAGCGCTTGCGGTTGAAGTGGGTACCGGCGAAGAGCGCCGCCGAGAGCTTTGAGGTCTCCATGTCTCGCCGTCGCCGCCGCGGAGAACCCCCTTTCTCCTCTTCTAAAACCCTAGGCACCCTGCTTCTCTCGGTGATTGCTGCGGGACCCCACCTGCAGCGACAGGACTAGTAGAGCTAGCCGGGCCCCACATCCCAGCGACGGAGCCCGCCCTCTCCATCCCACGTGGGCTACAAAGGCAGACCCGTGTGGACGCAGAGGCCGTCACTCCCGACCCCACTAGTCAGCGTATCTGACTGACAGCCAGGGGCCACCTTTATCGATGACGTGGCGTTCGTTTCCGCTTCTGGTATCCAGTTCTTTGCTTTGCCCCACCTCTGCCTCTTCCCTCCCCGCGCTGCCGTAGGAAGGGGAAGAAGAAATAATTCGGCGCGCAAATCTCCGCATCCATTCGCGCGCAGCAATTCTTGTGCTCGAATTCGCCGCGATGATGATCCCGTGGGGCGGGGTAGGATGCTGCCTCAGCGCTGCTGCGCTGTATCTCCTCGGGAGGAGCAGCGGAAGGTGCCGATCTCCCGCGTGTTATTTTTTTTCCTTTTTCGGTGCAATTCCTGTGGGATCCCTGTGGTTTCCACTTTGGTTGTTTGATTCTCAGGGACGCGGAGGTGCTGCGGTCGGTGGCGAGGGCTGGCAGCATGAAGGATTTAGGTCAGTCAGTAATGGGTTAGGGTTTGGTTACTGTATTTGTGGTTGATGTATTTAAGCCTTTGGGATGGTTCCTTGTTTGATTTAGTCTGATCATGTTTTTGTATTAGCAACCAAAGGATAATGAAACCAAAGGGTGTATATGTGATGGGGAAAAAAATCTGGCCAAAGCCTTTAGTTGCACAGTTTGATTCAGTCTGTTGAGATGAGCTTAGATTAGTACCCCTGATAAGTAGGTTAGCATCTGGGTGTTGTTTATGGTTTTCTTTTTGCTGGTAGAATTGTATCAGGTTTACACTGAGCTGACTTGAATGTATGATTTACATGATTGTCAACTGTTCACTTTGTTGTGCTTGCTCAGTTTTTTCTGCAGTCATTCCACTATCTTTTTAGACATATATATGGGTTGATTGTAGTGTGGTAGGCTGGTAATGTCCCGGAAGAGATATTTGTATCAATTTGGGCTCAGATTTGGCAATTAAAGCTTGTTTGCAGATTTTCCCAGTATATGGTCAATGTAAAGAACTCTAGCGTTTCCGTGTTTTGATTGGTTGAATATGTAAAAGAACTTTAGATTAGGTGTATATTTTGAGAACTTACCAGCCATTTGATTTTTTAAGTGTATAAATGATATTATATTTTGACCTGTCCACACCGTCTTGAACAGCTGCTATCTTGGACACTGCAAGTAAAGTCCTACCACTCGTAGTTGCCGTGTCTGGAAGAGTTGGTTCAGACACGCCACTTATTTGCCAACAAAGTGGCATGAGAGGTGTAATCGTTGAGGAAACGGTAACTAGTAACGACTGATTTCGTTCGCTCTTTTGTTTTTGGTGATGAGTAGATGGGCTGCAATAAATATAGTATTTCTGCCTATACTTTATAAATTGTAGGCAGAGCAACACTTTCTGAAGCACAATGATGCTGGATCCTGGATTCAAGATTCTGCAGTGATGCTTTCCGTTAGCAAAGAGGTTCCGTGGTATCTGGTAATTGACTGCTATAGCTATTTTTCTGGGTTTTATTTTTGTTGCCTCTTCGAATATAGGACTTTCAGGCTCGAACTAGCATATTGTGTGCCAAAACTTGGGTTTATCAATAAGTTAGTTTATGCAAACTTGGGTTTATAGTAGCGAACCAAGTTTATGGTCTCTGTTTGGGTTACCTTAAGGTTTTCTTGTGAAGTTTATTGATTTAGCTCGCTGTGTGGATAAAGTCAGCTTTTAAGCTCCAAAGTCCAGCCTTGCTAGACCTGGCTTCTTGTTAGAGGCCAGGCTTATACCCAAAATTAGCCCCTATCTTAGGCATTGTTGATATCATGCATAAGCTATTCTTATTGCTATGATACACAGCTCTCTTGCGTATTTGAGAAATATCATAGATGAACTTCTTGTCCAAAATTAATGATAATCCTGATCCTAAGATATGCCAAATGGGTATTTAAACATTCATCATTACAGCTCAGGATGTAAATGAATTTTACAATTCCAGATTCACTGAATGAATCCTTCAAGAAAAGATTGGCATCGTGTTTAATAATTTGTATCCTCAATTTGAAACTGGGATGCTTCTCTAATCTCTAAATGTCACTAGGATGATGGAACTGGACGTGTCTATGTGGTTGGTGCTCGTGCTGCATCTGGTTTAATTTTAACTGTTGCCAGTGAGGTTTTTGAGGAGTCAGGGCGGACACTTGTACGTGGAACTCTAGATTATTTACAAGGATTGAAGGTTTGTCTAAAATCGAATCTTCAACAGTTCTAATGCTTAGAGAAACACGATTGATGATTAAGCAATAATCTTTGTAGATGCTTGGAGTAAAGCGAACTGAAAGGGTTCTTCCAACTGGAACCTCGTTGACGGTTGTTGGTGAGGTAGTATTTGTATCTTTAATCGGTCTGTGCTGTGATGTGCAGTATTAGTTCTTGTTGACATGCCTTATGTATTTGTGTCTCTTCCTTTTGTTCTCTACTCTTATTTTGTATGAACAGGCCATTAAAGATGATGTTGGAACTGTTCGAATTCAGCGACCGCACAAAGGACCATTTTATGTATATCCAAAAAGCATTGATCAACTTATCTTGAATCTTGGAAAATGGGCCAAGTAGGAAAATTCATTACAACACTCTCTTTGTCTTAGTTAGGGTGTTGTGATGCTAATGGCATGTTTGTGACAGATTATACGGGCTTGCTTCCATGGGCTTTGCAGCATTTGGTGTCTTCCTTCTTGCAAAACGTGCAATACAGCATTTTCTACAAAGGAAACGCCGGCATGAATTACAGAAAAGGTGCCTAACTCCTAACATCATTTCCATTTAGGACATCCAAATGAACAGTTAGAAAAAGTAGTAGCATTCTTTAATTGTTCAGCTTCTTTTCAGAGTTTTGTCTTCCTTCTGTTCAGCTTCTTTTCAGAGTATTGTCTTCCTTTCTGGCCATGGCTAGGATGCAAGTGACTTGCATAGTTGCATCATTATGTTTTATTGTGTAAGAACTGTGTGGGTGATGCTAAGTAATCTTGTAATCACGTATGCTTTGACAATACCTCCTCCTATCGTAAATAAATTCCAGCTAGGTTAGTTATAAATCAAATCCTTTTTAACTTTGACCATCGATATCTTAAATTTTATATAGTTTGACACTATTAGAATCATATATATATTTGTAATGTATAACTCTTTGCATTTGGGATATATTTAACAGATATTGCTAGTTAAATTTAAAAAGGCTTGACTTATGATATACCTAGATTGACTTATATTTGTGATAAGAGGAAGTACTAAGCAATTAATACAACACTCACTGCATATGATTGCATACCAAGGTTTTAGTGAGCACAGAAGATTCTGAAACTATTTTACCCATGTAGGGTTCTTCAAGCAGCAGCACAAAGGCAAGCTAGAGAAGCTGAAGGTAATCTTGGTATAGTTTGGTGTTGTATTACTAGTAATGGCCATGTTTAATTATTATCTTATTTTGTTCAGGGGGAAATGGTACATCGGACACAGAGCCTAACAGTAAAAAGGATCAATTAGTGCTGGATATTTGTGTTATATGCCTTGAGCAAGAGTACAATGCTGTTTTTGTGCCGTAAGTATCGTACAACTTCTAGAGCATCACTGTGCTTTGTTGAGAATGAAACAACTTGATTTCCTCTTTTTTTTATCTTTCTTTTTCCATAATCACAAATATAATAGGCAAGATTATGGTTTTCCTGTATCATGTTGACTAGTTTCTCAATTTCTCTCTTAGCAGTTTCTCATAACTTGACAACCACTTGAATATTGCTAAAAGGGTTAAACAACTCAATAAGCATTGTTATTTGTGATACTTCACCATTTGGGTTGGAGCCTGAGCAAAGAGTTGAACCACAGATATACAGAAATGTGTTCACATTTTTAGCCCTGCTCATTGCTAGTTCCGCTATCATGGTTATCACCCCCCCCCCCCCCCCCCCCCCCCCGCACAAAAGTTTTAGCTTGGAGCAACTCAGTAATTGATAAATTGTTATACAGGTGTGGGCACATGTGTTGCTGTATGGCCTGCTCTTCACATTTAACAAACTGCCCACTTTGCCGGAGAAGAATTGACCAAGCTGTAAGAACTTTCCGCCATTGACAATATATATGATGCAAAAACTGGTATGGTACCACCACGGTGAACTGCTTCTTCCGAAACCAGTTGGTTCTTCAAGTGTTGGCTGCTGTCAGCCAAGGAAGCGAACTGCAATTCTGGGCCAAAGCTTCTTCAAGGAGTTTGCTAACAAAACAGCGAGTGATGCAAGCTCATAGCCAATGTGTGCTCTTGCCTGTATTGTACTCCAATTGTGTATAGAACGTTCTTGTATAAATGCACATAGGCTAGCAGGGTGCTTATTTTATATGGATGCTAGCACTGCCTAATGGAAATTTGTGCCAAGGAATAACAAAGTCATTGGCTTTGGTAACATTAATCGATTTTTCTGGTGAATGAGTGAGATGCCCATCGCTTGATGATTATTCTGTGCCCAATTTTACTTCCCCCAGGATCATAGGAAACAGAGCTATTTGTAATGTGTATACTTTTATGGCTCATTTTGTGACCTGTACATGAAAACTCATGTTGGCACATTAGTTTTGAGTCCATATATGCGTGTTCCTCGTTGATTTAGAGACGTGTACACTCGTGGGATCTGGGATGATAAAAGCTTTATGTGGGCAAAATATTCACATCGGGGACTATCCATGAACAAAACCAAGTCAAATCGGCGAAGTATTAAATGGATGATGGCTTTTGACTTTTTTTCTGGGGTAATGCACTCTCCAATATTGTTTGCAACTTCGATTTTGCAAGATTGTTGCAACTCTCCAAAATTGCAAAAGTGTTGAGCAATCACGTGCCAAAAGGAACAGAAGGCAATTGCAAATGCAGCGGAGTCTCACCAGTTTTAGCAGCGGAGTCAAATTGACGAACACCAACAAATTTTAGCCATGGAAAATTAGACCTAACCATTGAGGTCTGAGTTGGCCGGCCGGTCTGAGCTTGCCCGGACTAGTCCGCCTACGACCTCAGCTTAGACGTCCGGTCTGTCCCCAGCGGGGAAGTCAGAAAATCCTAATCCTAACACGAAAAAGTCTATATCACCCCCTCACATACGAGGGTTAGACTACATGACCGCTAACCTATGAAACGGTCTATATCACTCACTGAACTTTTCAAAACCGATCAAATTACCCCTAAAGCACTTTAAAAAATCATAATAAATCACAGAAAAATCATAAAATACAAAGTTCAATTGTGTTGGACTGCAAATGAGTATATCTAAACATATAATATGATATGCTTCAGTACATTTTTTACAGCTATGAAGAAAAATACAGATCCAAAGTTAAAAAAATGTATTAAAGCATTTCAATGTGTATATATACCTATTTGAATTCCAACACAATTGAATTTTCCATTTTATAAAATGATTTTTCTATGATTTACTATGATTTTTCAAATTTTCTTTAGGGGTAATTTGATCGGTTTTAGAAAGTTTAGGGGTGATAGTACCATTTCATAGGTTGGGGGTTACCTAGTCCAACCCATAGGTGAGGGGGTGATCTGGACTTTTTTCAATCCTAATCCAAAACCATACCCATTCCCTGAGTAAGGCTGAGGTCCGCTGCAACGGGAATCGCAATCTCAGGATCCACCCGAGCTCCCGCAGAAAGCGAGAAACCCTAATCCGGTAATCCCCTCCGGCACAGGATTCCCATTCCCAATCCCGCCCCTCGCCGCCGACGTCCTCCGGCCTTGGCCTCCGCCGCTTGTGGGGCGACTCGGTGAGCTTCCTCGCGCTCATTTGTTCCTAGATGTAGATGGTGACACCTAAATATCAGATTCAGACGAGGTTTTTACTCTTTCTTCTTTTTTGCTTCCAGGTGCTCAAGCGCCGACCTTATCTGCATCTCAACGCTCGCCGTGTCACCCAACTGCAGTTGAAGCGCGAAATTTGGTCTTGGCAGGTTTGTCTCGCTCTCTCCAATTCATAATGCCATATGCTTTGTATTAGGTTCTCTACTCTGTTTATCTTCTGTCAGCATAGTATTTTGTAGCGAGGCATTGTTCGGGTCTGAAGCGATTCAGAGGTGCCATGTGCTAATCTGATTGTGCTACAAGTATTATGCACACAGATTGAATTGATTTTGTTGGTTTGTTTTGCTTTTTGGTTCCAGGGATGAATCATACTCCAAGCACCAGAATTGTTCGTGGCAGAGGTAGAAACAAAAGGAAGTGGACAACAGATGAAGACGAAGAGCTTGTCAAAGCCTTGTGCGAGGTATCTGCTGATCCTAGATATAAGGTTGAAGGAGGGGGCTTCAAGAACTGTTACTCTCAAGGAATAGAGAGCATTCTTGCACAAAAGCTGCCTGGCCGTGGCATTAAATCCAGCCCTCATGTTGATTCTCGGTTAAAGGTGCTCAAGCGGAAGTATTATTCAATCAAGGATATGTTAGCATCGCCAGGCTTCTCTTGGGATGACTCAAGGAAGATGATCCAATGTGAAAAACAAAGATATGATGAATATTGCAAAGTATGCTATTCTGACTATTTTGGCACCTGTATATTCTTTTGTCATAATATGTTTCTGTTTTGACTTTTTATTTGCTGCAGGATCATCCTAGAGCCAAGGGTCTGTATGGTGTCCCATTTGTATATTTCGATACATTTGATGCAATATATGGCAAGGACAGATTGCCTGGAGAAGGGTTGGAAGGGTCTGAAGAAGCAATTGCTAACATGGAGAATGATGAAAATACAAATGAAGTTGGCGATGACGAAGTGGAGGAGGATGGGATGTCCACAGGACTATCTAGTCGTTCCTTGGCTGCAACATTAAGCTCAAAGAGTCAGAAGAAATACAAAGTTGATGGGAAAAGGAACAGAGCTGAATCAAATTGCCCGTCCCTGGACAGGTTCAAGGATCTACATGGTCAGTTTCAGAGTGCTATTCAGCATGCTAGCACGATGGCAGCAGCAATGGAGCTGTTCAAGGATGTACATGATCACTTTCAAAGTGTCGTTCAGCATGCCGGTGCAATGGCAACAGCAATGGAGCTGTTTAAGGATGCACATGATCGCTTTCAGAGTGTTGTTCAGCATGTCAGCACCACAACGGCAACAATGGAAAAGTTCAAGGATTCTCTTACTCATTTCCAGAGTATCACTCAGAATGGCAGAGTGCTGGCAGCGCTGGAGTATGATACTGATATGCAAGAGAAGTCAACGTGTGAAGAGCCACAAAGGAAGGCCAAAGTAACAGCCATTGCTGAAGTACAAAAGCTTGGCTTTACTGGAATTGAAGTGGTAACCGCCGCAAGCATTTTTGCGAAGGAACCAAACCAAATGGACATGTTTTTAGTACTGCCAGAAATCTATAAGAAGGATTACATACTCCAGATGCTCAATGGTATGCCATGTGATCCTCTGATTCTATATACAATACATCTCATTTCATTTGAACTTTATGGCTGAAAAGGTTCATTTAGCATATTTGCTTTTAGTTCTAGCATTGGCATTTGCTGCAGGTTTCAACTCTCTGATATATATATGTATATGATTGTTAAGTTGCTTACACTAGTTTTCAGTTGGCAAGTTGCTTCTCCTAGGAGTGCAACGTGTGCAAACTGTAGAGTTTTGGAGCATTAACAGATAAACAGATGGTCCTATCTGCATGGCACATTTAGTTGACTGTGTACTCAAGAACATGATCACCTCACCACATATTTAGTTCGATCGAGTTATAAGTAGCTGCTTGCTGCTTGCTTTAGCCATGTGATATGTGCGCATGGGGATGGATAATTATTGACTTCTTAATAGTTTTCTGAGCTCCCTTGTGATGTATTCAGGGATAATTATCAATCATATGGCATTTCCGGTTAGTCGCATTATAAGGCCATTCCTATATGCAAGAATATTGTACTTAATCATTTGTTTATGCTTCTTCTTGGTAAAATGTGAACCAGTTTGTTTTTTAATATTTATATGACTGTTGAGAAGTGGTTGTGAATTTGCAATGATTGATATCTGTTCAAAAGACAAGGCATTTATACCTCAGTAGAAATATTCGAGGGTAGTTTGTTGGTTGTTGCAGGCTAGATGGAATAAAATGAGCTGAAGTTTCTTTCCATGTCAAATGAAACTAAGTCGTTGCATTTCCTTGTTTCAGGTGGACAATCTATCCAATATTCAGTTGGCTAGTCAGTGTTCTTGATACAAGTTGGCTAGATGTCTGTAAACAGTTATCATGTGACATTCTTCTAGTGACCGTCCATGTACTTTCCATTACCAATGTGGTCTGGTCTGTTAGCATATGTCAAGACTATTACTCCGTATCATACTCTGAGCGATGTGGTCCCTTTCCATGTGTTTTCAACTTCTGATGGTTTGTTCGCATGTAAATATGATTCTAACTTAGCTTAGTGATGCAATAATTATTTGTAACTTTTTCGCAAAAAATGAGAGAATTGCTTGTGTTTTTTCCTTTTTATAATGATGCATGAACTATTTATCATTTTTTTACGGAAAGAGAGACAGAATTACTTGTAATTTCATCTAAAATTATTTCCTCTAACCAATTAGTTACCATCCCAGTCCCACTGTTCTTCATTGAAGCATTCCTGTATGCTACTGATATTACCATTCCAATTCCCAAGACCAAGAGATGCCAAGAAGAGTTTAGCCAGGCTACAACAGATTTTTGTTACTATAAAATTCACTTTTTTTTAATAATACATGCCTACCAAATGGAGTGAGTTTACTAAGATGCACTGTACTACTGTCCAGAAGCCGAAACTGAAATATGACATTCTGACGACCTGGTACCAAGACTAGCGGTGTTACTTGTCGCTGGGAGAACATCAGCAAGCCAAGCGAAATAGGCCTAAGATTAGATAAGTAATTAGATAAGCCGAATTCTTTTTATCATGTGAAATATGACATCACTGAAATATGACATTCTTTTTATCATGCGAAATGTAAGCCGAATTAGATAAGCATTTGGCCACATTTTTTCTACACCGTTACCATGCATAAACAGATCAAGAATAGTTAGACGGAGGTATGATAATTTACAAACTCAACCAGATATCAATTACCAATAGCTCTCCCAATCACACAAAATAATAAACAGATGCACGATGGCCTTAGAGCATCTCCAAGAGACTAGCCAAATCATTTTCTAAAGTTAAATTTATCTATTGTTAGAGAAAAAACGTTTCTATCAGACTCTCCAAATTTAGTGGATCTCTATTCTACCTTATTCGCTAGTTATATTTAGCTAGCCTACCTCACTGACCATCTTTACAAAATATGTTGGATTACTCTGTTATTTGTTAGTCAAATCTATTTTTAAGAATAGCTAAATCAGTAAATTTGACTAGTCTTTTTAGCTAATCTCTTGAAGATGCTCTTAGATTAGTTACTCCCCCAATCAACCAGATTTGTGTTTTGTGCATGAGATAGAGCAGCGGCCCTGCTGTTAAGCCACATGAACACAAAGCAAATATGATTTCACCTCCCAAAAAAGAATATTAAGCCAGCTCCAATTGAATGGAAACACAAAGGAGGAATGGAATGGTGCAATTAACTGAAACAGTGATAACACTGATCTTCAAGTTGCTGGCCTTAGATATCCACAAATACAAACAGAAAATGAAGCAGAAATGTAGTCGAATTGTTCTTTGACAGTATTATTTTGCAATCAAAGAAGACTTCATAGCCGAGATGGTATTACTTCCATGGCCCAAGTACAGAGACACTAGTTAACCCACAGAAGTTCACTCCTTTTTCCCAATCCCATGAGACATGTTGTAAACTCCACGGCCCTGTTTAGGAGACGCAAACAAATCACCAGGTGAGTAAGAACTAAAAAAAAGAATGGGAAAAAAAGTAATAATGGCCTCAGGTTGAAAGCTAAAACTTACAATCATGAACATGCTGGAGGCAGCAAGTGCAAGGGGGATGGCAACAGAGGTGATCACATCATATCGCCCTTTAAGGTAGGTGTGCTTGGTCAAGTTCTGGAAGTAATCCTGCTGCTTGAAGAGCCTCTCACGTGGCAGAAATGGTGCTTCTGTCATCCTGCATTAAAGCAAAAGAAACCTAGAGAGCTTAATAACACAATGGTAAAAGGAACAGCCTCTGTTGCACTAATCCTAAGATTGCAGAGTACTCCCATGGCAGTTAGAGCTCAATCATTAATCGTAACAACTGTAAACAACAACTAAAGAAAATAAGCACACCTGGTCTTAAATCGATTTAGTTCATAGATGTCCCAACAGGAGACGAGGGGGGGGGGGGGGGGGGGGGAGGGGGGTTGGGGAATAAACACAACACTTCCCATTGTAAGGTGATGGTTTATTTGTACTGCACAATGGAACAAACAATGCGAGTGATCACCCAAGATTAACATGTCCTATTCTGGGCAGAGTTAAGGGGAAAAGCAACTCTTTAGCCAACATTTCATGGCTGGTCATGACCACAACAGTGCAGTGCAACAGTATACACTAAAACTATTTGAACTTGAGAACCAGGGCCGTGTTTCTTTGCTTTTTGACAAAAAAATTCCAAAAGGAATCTTATATGCATGAAGTATTAAATAAAGTCTATTTGCAAAACCTTTTTAGGGATGAGTGTAACTTTGCGCGACGAATCTAATGAATTAACCTATAAGTAATGCTCCAGTAACCATCCTCTAATCGTGCGGTCAAAGGCCTCATTAGATTTGTCTCGTGAATTAGCCCAAGGTTGTGAAGATAGTTTTGTAAACTGATTTTATTTAATACCCTTAATTATTGGTCGAACGTGTCTGTAAAAAAATTTCTCCACCAAAGAAACACGGCTACATACAGATGATTTCATGTCTAAGCAAACTCTTATTGCAACAATCACACATGCAAAAACATTTTAAAGAACCAGCAAGCATATTATGCACCTTCCATCTACCATTTGATCAATGCCAAATCACTATGTTGTTCCTATTAATAGTCATAGCATCAAAGACCCGAAAAGAAGTCTATTTTACATCATTTTCGCCTTTTCGCATTTAGTGATGGAATATAAACCAAAGAAACGTATATTGATGGCCAAAGTAGTAGAAATACCCAACACATAGCTAACCATTGACACCACACGGCACAATCCGAGACGCCAGAATCGGAACCGATTAATCCAATCGCACATCTAGGGAAGATAGACAACAGATCGAACCAAAACCAATCATGCCAGATCGCGTGCACAGAGCGCGCCGAGATGCCACTCATCCAGCCGATAAACGCATCACGACGACAGCGATGGACTTGAGAAAAAAACACAAGCGCCCCACGCACGAAGCACCCCAACAACGCAGGCGATCCATTCGGCGCAACCCCATAAAAGAAAAGAAAGTACCGCGTCCTTCGCCCGCTCCGGATTCCGGGAAAATCCGGCGGGACGGGACGCGCGATAGGTTCGGGGAGGAGGGAAAAAGGGAGAGATCGACTTGTACCTGGCGGCCGAGGGGAGCGACGCGGTGGCCGGCGGCGGAGAGGGTGGGGATCTGCGAGAGGTTGGGGATGCGGGGGACGCTGACCTGACCGGAGGAGGAATGGAATGAGCCAGGGAAGGAGGCTGCGACTTTTGTGGTTTCCCTCGTGGGCTGAGTGGGCGCTAACCATTTATGGGCCTTTGCCAGGCCGACGCAGAGGCCCATCTCACCTAAAAACTAAAAACTTTTTTCGCCAATTTATTAACAATTCCTATTAGTTCCCGTCGATGCATAAATATACATCGTTGTGAATTTTATCGAAAACGTGGATGCTCCCATAGTCCCATTGGTTTCCAGAGATTTCAAATATTGGCCATAACGCTAATCAGAATATGAAGTTTAAAACACGGTGCAAAACGCTGCAGAACTTGTAGCATCGCCTGATAGGAACTGTGTTCAAGAACCAAAGAATCAAGAACCAAGATACACACAGACCAGCTGGGGTGGGTGTTTGATGCTCGTGACTAAAATTTAGTCACGTCAGATCCGACGTAAAGTTGTTAATTAAAGGTATTAAATAAAGATTAATTAAAAAAACTTATTACATAAATAAGGGCTAATTTACGAGACGAATCTATTAAGCATAATTAGTACGTAATTAGATAATGATATAGTAAACCTATGATAATTATGTACTAATTATATTTTAATTAGGCGTTCGTCTCGCGAAATAGACATGATTTATACAATTAGTTTTATAATTAATTTATATTTAATATGTCTAATTATTATTTATTTAATGGACTAAACTTTAGTCCCCTGTATCCAAACACGTCCGATTCTATTGCGAGGCACAATACATAGTACTGGAGCTTTCAAGACAAGTTACCTTCACTGCTGCTATTTTACACAGATGCCATTCAAGCAAACCAACTAAACAGTGACTCGGTCAGGCATCAGATAAGGCCTTGTTTAGATCCTGAAATTGGGAGCCAAAATTTGGTCTATTGGAGTGCGTGCGCTAATGTAGCATTTCGTTTGTATATGTGAAAAATTGTCCAAAAATTGATTAATTAGACTCAAAATGTTCGTCTCGTAGAGTACAACAAAACTGTGCAATTAGTTTTTGATTTTATCTACATTTAGTACTCCATGCATGCTATGACATTTTGATGTGATGTGAATCTTCTTTTTTGCATAGTGAACTTTGGGGGTGAAATTTGGGATCTTAACAAGCGCTAAGTTGGAGCTTCTAGTGCAGTAGAGGCAGAAAGCAAAACTTTTCGGGTGTGGCCATTCTGAATCCCATTTCCTGGCAAGTGCCTTGCTGTATCCAGAAACCAAGCAGGTTCCTGGCAAATCTGATGCATAGGCCTCCCAGTTTGGTGCAGCAAAAAGCAAGCTCAGTGTGCCAACGGTAAATTGTAATGCATATGCAAAGTGACATACCCAGTTAAAAGGCACCAAGTACTAGACAATCTTTCAAATACATATGTAACTTCTCCAGAACCTTGTAAGTGAATCAGAGATGTCTATGTTTCGCTGTCTTCTCTACTCACCGGTAAAGGCAATTTGAACCGTCAAGGTACTCTCGAGAACATTTCATCATCCATTATCTGCAGCTACAGGATAGAGCTTGCTGGCTAATGCACGAACCCATACATCTGTGAGAGGTCATCACTGATATATATGAATATCAACATTATTCACCTGTACCAGGGAAAATGAATGAGGAAACATAGCAGGTGATTCTGAAAGAAATTGTTCCAATCTGTTCCTAATTATGGTGCGGCACCACAGCAATGTACATTTGCTAAAAAACAGTACACACAGGTCAAATAAATGCAATATATTTGCAACACCACAAAGACTACTGAGTAGATTGATGTTAAGCCAATTGACACTTGATATCATCGAACTAGAGAGTTTACAGTTTTACATGTGTGTCCATAGCATAAGGAGCACAACTAACCAATCATTATTGGCCGAATCACAGTATCTTGGACGACTACTGAAAATTAATAAACGTAGAGATACAATTGGCACTTCCATACCCACATGGATACTCAAGCTTTATCATCATCATCCTCGATATCCCAGCTCAAATCCTCGTCATCTTCAGCAACACTCAGCCTCTTCCTCAGCTCCTCCTTGAGAGCGGGGCTTGCGTCATGGGCACTGCCCTTTTTCTCTTCATGCTCTCCAAGATCCTCAATCTCATCCCATTCAAGGTCCTCTTCCTCCATTGTTCGCTGTCTAGACACTATGGAGTAATCACTATCCTTGCTTGAATCACTGGTCTCATGCTTTGCTGCTTCTTTCTTGTCACCAGATTCTTCAATATTTGACTTGGAGGGCCTTTCCTTCTCTTCCTCATCCACTACCACCAGAGAGCTACCCGAAACTACTTGTTGTGGCTCATCATCGTTCTTCTGTTCTTCCTTCTCGTCCACTACCACCAAAGAGCTACCTAAAACCACTGGTTGTGGCTCATCAGCATTCTTTTGTTCCTCCTCCAAAGCAGCCGGTTCTTCCACTGCCTCGGCCTTTCGTTCTTCCACCACTCTCTCATTTTCCTTTGCTTCCCCTTCATGCTTAACTTCTTTGATTGGCTCTTGCTTTGCTACTATCTCTTTTGCATCCTCGTTCTGCTGCTCTTCCTCCTCATCCTCATCATCGACTTCCCAGCTCAAGTCCTCATCTTCCTCCTGCGCAATCACACGCTGCACGAGCTTTGCCCTCGCGTCCTCCTGCTGCTTCAGTTTATGGACACGGTAGAAGTACCTCGCCCAGAACACATCGCTCTCCACTGTGCCTGGCACTAGCCTGTCCACCATGGCTTCCAGCGCGTCGCTATCGTAGCACAAGGCCTCGATCTCGTCCTTCCTCTCATCCAAACTAAACCCCTTACACCAGGCCGCGAAGTCCTCGGCATCCTCGGGATCGGCGGTGAATGTGGCCGGATCCGCCTGGAGCGCCCGCAGCTGCGCCTCGAAGCGGCTGTACCGGACTTGGGCCCCGGAGGCGGAGCCCAGCTCGGACTCGCCGCCGTCGGAGTGCGCGGAGACCGGGGCGGCCGCGGCGGCGGCGACCTGGGAGAGCGCGTCCTTGCCCTGCGCGACGATGTCCGCGAGCCCGTCGAGCGCGTGCGCGGAGGAGGGCAGGTCCCGCGCGGCGCGGGCGGCTGCCTCGCGGAGCACCTCGGTCTCGCGGCGCAGGCCGGTGCCGAACTCGGCGAGGTCGCGGCGGTAGGCCTCGAGCACGGTCTCGGACTGCGAGGTGAGCGTCTTGAGCAGCCCGCCGAAGCCCCACCCGCCGCCGGCGCCGGCGGTGGAAGCGGGGGCGGGGGCGGGAGCGGCGGATGCCGAGGCGGATCCGGCGGCCTCGGACTCGGGCTCCTCCTCCGGCGGCGGTGAGGCCGGGTCCGGATCGGGCTCGGCGAGGATTGACTTGAAGAAATCCATGGGGGTTTGGATTGGATCGGAGAGATGGGGAACCGAGAGGGGTCGTGGATCGTGGTGGGTTTGGCCGCGGAGAGGGAGAGCAGCCTCGGGAAAGGCAAGTCGTTTCGATTTCCTTCGGGGGGAGGGCTTTGCTTCGCTTTCGCTTGCTGTGCACGAGTTGGATGGATGATTGCCGGAGCCCGGAAGGCCTGGAACGGACGCATTCCTTTCTTGCCGTCTGCCGTTCGGCTGAGCGCCTGAGCGGCTCGTGCAGACTGAACTTCCCCTCCTTTTCCCCCCCTTTTTTCATTTTGTTCGTGCGAATTTCGAAGTTGTCACCAAAGTTTCTTCACTAATTTAGGATTACACTTGCACGAATTTGGAAAAGGTCATTTTCTATTTCAAAAAAGGACATTTAAAATGCCATTGGTTTCTTCACTAATTTCGAAGTTGTCACCAAAGTTTCTTCATTAATTTAGGATTACCTTTGCTTCAACACACAATGATCATTATCAAGAAAAAACACAGTGATAGTATTTTTTTTCCTAATTCGATCTCACCCGTCCATTGGGAAATAAAGGGCCGAAATAAACGGAGACCGTCACAAGTGGTTTTGGTCTGTTCATTTCCTCACCACCGTCCCTCCCTCCCTAAAACCCTCGCCGTCGGCCCCCCGGCTGCCACCCCCGTCGCCGTCGCCGGGAAGACGCCCCACCGATGGCTTTGGCTCGCCTCGGGCAATCTCTTGCCCGCCGCCTCCACGGCCCTATCTATCTCCCACGGCCGCCGCCCACGTAGCCCCTCTCTTCCTTATCGACTCGTTCTAGATCTCGATTGATTTCTGCAACGCGAGTGCGATGATTCTTACACCCATTTCCGTTTCTGTTTCAGAGATTTTCATGCCGCCATTGTCCGATCCTTCGCTCCGACCCACACAGGCGCATGCTTAAGAGGTGATCGGGTGATGGCTTGCTTCATTGCTTGTCTGTTCCTGTTTAAGTCATGCATGGACTTGATTGCAATCAATCTATCTGATGGATGATTTGGTAATTAGGTTTTGCAAGCTTGACATACAGTGCCAGCAGTGTGATTGGACACAAGCTCGGGGGGCCATCACCACTCCACGTTGTGAAGGTTTGGGTTCTGTAGTGTTCTGCATTATGGATTTTCTAGTTATTACTCAATTTTGGTTACAAGTTTGTGTTCCTGCAGGTTCTAGATCTTGTTGTACATCTGGATCATGCTAGACCGATGTCAACAGAGGCACCACCAGCAGCAGCACCTTCAAAGGGCAAGGTGCCTGTTGGTGCGCGGAAGGTGTGAGGACGTTCTGATTTACTATTTTTGTTATTTTCTCCACTTGGAAGAGTGCTATGCTAAGTGTAGCTGTGTTTATTTTATATGTGCAGGTTGGTCTGAAGGTTGTCATGATGAGTCCTGGTTTTGTATATGAGCCATACAGCCCACGAGAACGCATTCCCTTCTGGAAAAGGTTTTTTTCTATTTTCATTATATCTTTTGACCATGTGTGGTTCTCTGTAGAAAAATCAGTATATGGCACTCAATGTGTATCCCTAAGCATCTGTTTGTGTGGGAAACAACTGCTAGTGCTCCAGTACACAACTACCATTAAGATAGTCATAGTTCACCATACCTCAAAAATATGGAATTATGTTTGACAGTTTCTGCTAGTGAATGGAAATCTTGGAACATCTATTTGCGTATGTATGGAGCATGTTATGTATTGCTACCTCTATCCACAAAATGAATGATTTTTGGGACATTAACAAGGACTTGAACACACAAGTTCAATCCGCAAATTGTATGCAATGTATTTCAGAATCCGTTAAATGTAACATAGGTTCTGTTTTTGTTGTATTTAATTAAGCATTTATAAATATATCACTGGTCAAATTAAAGTGCTTTGGCCGCAAGCATTGTAAGATACAACTTATTTTTTACTGGAGGGAACATAAAAAGTAACATTCTCTGGCTAAACAGACTCAGGCAAGCTGCATTGAGAAGGGTCATTCTAAACATTTTCTTTCTACGCTTTCAAATGTTCATATTTAAGACCTGTTTGGCAGAGCTTCCCGAGATCCATGCAGAATTTAGGAGTTTGGATGATAAAATAGAGTGATTCAAACCTTTTTCTTTAATCCAAAATGAGAACAAAATGGCTCACCAAATACCCTCTGTTTGTCCACATTTCTAGCTCCAATGATATCTGGAGCCAGGGATTTGCGATTTTTAAAATATTAAACATGACCTTAATATGAGGGATAATAAAGTGAGAATAGTGTTATTTTTCTGGCTAATCCTGCATTAAATACTCTATCGTTACCTTGGTTGGGAAAAGTACAAACTTTTTGGTGTTAGTCTTGTGGCTGCACATGTTTCGTAAGATAATTATTGGTGTATGATTTAAAGATCTTTTTAACTTTGATTTGTTCTGAATTAGATGGTTTACACTAAGTGGTTGGAGAAGGACAAAGGAGGACGTCATTTTGGAGGTACTGGACAGTTCTATGGAAAAACTGCTGCTGCAAAAGCTTTTTTCCCCATTAGTGAACTTCAGGGATTTGAAGTGCAAACACTTAATTTTCTCATCCTTGGTAGCACATTGTTCCTGTGCACCACTGCTGAAATCAATCTAGAATATACTGCAAATAGTTGTGGATGGTTATTCAACAGGCATAACAATGTTTGTTTACATGACATAAACAGCCATGGTATATCATCGGAAACTGTTTGGATGTACTGATTTAGGCTCATAAACTATGGGTTCTTTTCACTTATGAAATTTGCTTACTGCATTGGTTTAATGCTGTGTATGACGAAGTGATGCATCTGAATATCTTAGTTTTGATCCAATCCTATCATCACTCATCTTTCGTGATTTAATTTTCCCCTATTTAGATGTGATGATGTCAGATATTTTATTTGATTGGTGTTTAGCTATTTTTCTTTGTGCTACTTTGTTTTACCAAATGTGTGCTGACTAGTTGGGTGCCTTGACAGATGAAGAATGCATATGCCGTTTCAAGGTTAAGGAAGAAAACTGGGTACACAAAAAAGCAATTTTATGATCAAGCATTAAAAATATACAAGGAGGTACATCTTATTTATCAGTTGGAAAAAGCTTACATAATTTTAAACTTTAAACTACTTTGGTGTGTGGTTCAGATTTGCTTTCATGTATGGTGATCCGATTCTAGGTTTATTCTGTGTTTAAATCCTTAGAAAAAGAGATAATGTCTAACACATGCAGGCAAGTATATTTTCATGAATAAGACAAGATCAATGCAGCTAGATAGGTATATTAGCTATTTAGCAAAGCAACTGTCCAAATTATTAATCTGAATGCTTTATTGTTATGACTTTTTGCATGCTAGTTCTAATGAATCACCCGGACAAATTGTAGTAATAGCTAGTACTGAAGTAGCCATTGTCCTGATCACATTATGTAGATGAGTTGCAGGGCCTTTTACAGCATTCTTTTACCATGTTCCATTTAACATTTCTGTATAATGCTAATCAGTTAGGTAGTGTTTGGTTGGATGGACCAAGATGAATGGGACAGACCATCCTGGATGGATTGAGGATGGATGGGATAATTCAGGATGACATGATACAGATTGTGCGTTTGGTTGGCTGTATGGAGCTATACATGTTTTTTGTTTGGTTGGCTGAATGGAATGGTATGAGTTGGTACATGATCCTGTTTGGTTATGTGTATGATCCCATTCAAGAAAATTTTATTTGTGTGACATCTGCACATATTTTTTTACAATAATTTGGTACACATTAATGCAACAACTAACAATAACTAAATAAAAATAAAGTCACGTGGACATTGATATACATTGTATTAACAAACAATTACTAGAATCACAGTCGATAATGACATACATACAGAAACAGTACACAATAGCTAGCATACATACAACAGAATGAATAAAACCATCATACAAGCAGCTATATATATGTAGCAGCACTGACGAGTACATATTTTTTTCCCGTCTAAACTGCCTGTCCTCGGGCTTGGTGCAGCGGTAGAGCCTACCGTCTGTAACCGGAAGGTCCCGGGTTCAAGCCCCAGCCTCTGCATATTTATGCGGGTAAGGTTTGGGCGCTATTACAACCCTTCCCCAGACCCCGCTCGGTGCGGGAAGCCTACGGCACTGGGTACGCCCTAAACTGCCTGTCCTCCATCTCTACTTTACCTATTATTTCAATCATCCCCTAGCACAACTTCAGATTGGAACATCGAAAACCCATTAAATCTAGTGAACTACTGAAGGATCAGATCACGTAATCGAGCAACCAGAGACAGAGAGAGGGACGAGGAGGAGGGGGCTACCTGGGGAGTTCCTGAAGGCACCGCCCGGGGAGAACGCGCCCAGGCAGCAGCGGTCTCCTTGAGGCCTCGAGCTCTCGCGAGAGGGAAGGAAAAGTCCCCGAGGGAGGGGAAGAGATGAGGGGCGAGCCGCGCGGCGAAACGTTCCGTCCTGAATGGCGTCGTTCGATGTTTTTTTCCGCACGGAGGCATACAGGATCTAAAGAGAATATTCGATGAATATGGGATGGTTCGGTCCTGGACCATTCTGTCCGATCCCGCAACCAAACGCCGGTGTGGGTGGGCCCCACATGCCCATCCAGGATGGTTCGGTACATGTATGATTTGGTCCTATCAACCAAACGCTGCGTTAATCCGTCATTGGATTGTGTATTTTTTTCATCCTTTCAATTGCAATAGCTGCAGGATACATATTTTCTTCTCGAGTTATCTTACAGCAGTTGAGCACATAGCATATGTGAATTGTATTGACAGTCTCATCATTTCTAAGCATGTAGTTTTATAAGTTTCCCTGTCCAGCTTTTGAAAGATACAGTGTCCTCCCATGCTGATGTAATTACACAAATTGAAGTGGTTACTGACATTGCTGGATGTCTCCTTTCACTAAAAATGTGCTTTTTTAGCCTTTCCATCTTGCTGTTAGATACATGTCATTTTATCATTGCAATTTATTATGCATTTCTCTCAATCACCCTCCCTCAATAATATATCTTTGTAAGACATATTAGTACCTTTTAGCATGGGGAAGTACGGAAAGTAACACTATCATCACACTATCACCATTTCCCTCATGCTTGTCCAAGAACCCACGATAATATCTACTAAAACCTGATCTGTTGGCATTGTTCAATCTACTTGATTCAGGTTAACACTCTGATGGCACATGGAGACACATCAGCGCTCCGGAAAATTCTCACAGAGAGAATGCATTCTGTAAGTTTCCAGCATGTCATCAATCCATGCTAGATAATGTACAAGGAAATTGCTGATTATTGTTTCCTTTCTTTTACTTTTTTGTCCGAAGACAATAAAAAATGACCTAAAGAGAAGGCAATCCAAGTGGAATTCTGTACACTGGGAACTGGTGGAGCCTGCTGTGAGTATCAGAACTTTGAGGGCTCGCATGGTAAGCTACTTCCGTTACACTGTATATCTGTAAGTTTAATATAAAAAGCATCATATTGTGGTATGCACATGTATATAAGATCGAGTGTTCATGCTAATTTTGTAACTCTAATAGCACATTTCTGATAAAATTTGTACTTTGTACTATGTTTTCCTTATCGGACCATGCAGTTGAGGTATTGTTTGCTTTGCAGATTGGCCTTGATAAGAATGACCTCGATAAAGCTTTTATACAGCTTACACTTGAGTTTGTCACAAAACAGGTTTCATTCTCTCAAACTTCTAAGTTCTCATGTGTAAAATGCGGTTCATAGTTCTCGTGTGTAGAATGCGGTTCCTGTACCTGTTTTTTGTTTGTTTTTCAACCACTAGCTTGATGCTGAAACATGATTCACTGATTGCTTTCTCTTTCTATCTTAATCTATATCCATCCTTTTTTATGTTCATAGTCTAAATTTGTATTGTCATCAATTGCCATGTTGTTGTAGTCCTGGTCTTCATCTTTGAAACGGACATACTTTTGCAATAGTCATGTTTAATTTTCGCTGTACAATCCATTATAGCTCTGTAGTTGAGCTTTCTTAATTTTAAGATTTACTCTGTACGCCTTATTGTTACAAAAGAAATGTTGCTTTAATGTTGCACTTGCATGTAGATTTCTATTGCTTGCCACTGTTTGCACATAGCTGTATGTATCTACCTGACTGCACACTTTAGATTGGTCTGACTGCCAGCAATACATTCTCTTTTCTTGAAGTGAATTCTGACCTTTATTTGCTATAACCTACACATGTGTATGGTTAAAGTAAGGCCTAGAAATTAACATCCCTAATAACTAATAACCATCAAAATTAGAATCTGTAGATAGAACTTCTCATTGAAAAACACGATGTCCAGAGTGATTTTGTTTTCCTAGACACCCCACTGTGTAGTGCTATCAACCCAGTGTATATTCAACCCTTTAACTGTAGTAATCTATTGTTTCATGTAGGATGTAGGGCTTCATGCACATCTTTTGACTAATCTTTATTATTTTTTTCTTTAGAAATTTGAAGCCTATAATTCAAAGGGTGAGGTTGTGTCTGGAGACAAGTCAAAGGAGGTAAGTTAAATATTCCAGAATATTGTAGTGTCATACAAGTTAGAGTGAGGTTAGCTAGGCTCTAGGAAAACACCCAACTACCCGAGTGCATGAACTAATCCTCAAATTGCTTACAAGATCAAAGTTTAATAGAACCTAGTTCAGCTTTTCCACAGGATGTCTTCCTCGCTAACCTAGTTTGCACCGTTTACCGGCTAACTTTGTATAAATGTCAACTTGTCAAGTTATACTTAGTCAAGTATTAAAGAAATGTTTGCTGTTATGCTGGTTCTATGTTAGTGGCGGTGGATATAATCAGAATCCAGCTTTTTTCTTCCTTCTAGTCCAACGTTCTCAGCCATCAACTAGGAAGTTGCCTTGCCGGCAGTAACATATTGAAGGAAGCCATTGAGAGGAGCAAAAACTATTATTTTTAGCCAAGTACCAGTTAAGAACTACTAGTTGATACTTTTTTAGTGGATTCCTTATCTGTAACAGTCAAGTATTCAATACTAGATTGGCCTAAGCGATTGTAAGAATGATTGTCTGTGGGTCTGCACAAATATGATCCAATAGCACGGTATTGGTTTTAGTTTAGTTAAACAGCAAGTTTACCCTGACCAGTTCAATCCAACTGGTTACCATCACTTATCTGGAAGTCAAATACTGAGTGGCTTTAGTTGAATTCTCTAGGAAGGGGAAAAAATGTCAATCACTATCCATTAAGAACTGCCTCCATATAGAGACTACTCATACCTGTGCACATACAATGCATGGTTAGTGATTAGAGGGCACAATAGCTGTAATATGGGTATTAACTGTAGAAAGAAGACACGGAACAATCGATCTGTGCCATTAGATGAAGTTAGTGGAATGGATAGTCCTGTGTATATGTATAACAAGGTCAGTTGATGTAGCCTGTAGGAGAGGAAGCAAGGGTGTCATCTATATTAGTCTAGATAAATGTAAAATATAATTCAAAGTTATTCTAGATTTTTGTTTTCCTGCTCGTTCTTAATTAAATGCTATGATCAGGCTTACAGGGTTAAATATTCTCATGTTGTATTCTGATATCTGCATTTATTCTGTAGGTACTTGTGAAAGACATATGGGTGTTTGAGAGATCCCTTTTTCATCCTGGAGCATATTGGCGTGTATGTGGAAGGATTACTCTGTAATAATATCTGTTTGGCAAGCACAGTTCCGTCCTGAATGAGCTTAATGGAGCCTTTTGGCTGCACAAATTTTTCTAAATAAAATTTTGCCCTGCTCTCCTGTTTCACCAGTCTGACACACATAGGCATAACTGTAGTCTATTTTTTTGCTCTCTTTTTTCATGATTTTATTAGCAGAAAATACAGTATTTTGTTCACTCTTTTGTTAGAGAACTAGCTCGGGATGATACTTTACCCCTTCGGAATGTTTTTTGTCATATCTTCACCAGATATCAGGACTCTGTCCAATGTAGCAACATAGTTCATGCTACATATAAGGTGATGTTGTCACGAGGAGAAGCTTCTCTACCCCCTTGTTTTAGACGTTTGCCTTTTACAATGTACATTACACTTGATGGAATGGCGATGCTGCTGCCAGTTTTGTGCCTATCGTTCATGGTGCTTTGCTGGTTCTATTCATGTGCAGATGCACTCCTGCATGGTTGCTTCAGTTTCTATTCAGCTTTTGGTTGTAGTAAAACAAGGGGAACCCTACCCACTTCTGTGTAACTGTCGTGATTTGGTTATCATTTTTGCCGAACATTCCTCTTGCTTTGTGGGCAACAAGTTGTCGTGCATTCATACGGCTGACATTCCTCTTGTTAGTTTTAGTTTCTTCCTTGGATTTATTTTATAGAGCGCGTTATTTGAGTAATTTGTGCGCATCTATGCTTTGAATAGTGTTTGCCTTGAGAAATGTTGTTTGTGGTGTCAGACGGATTGCTGCTCTCTTCATCAAAATTGAGCCTGAGGAATTCCACTTGCCTCCATGGCTAAATGGATCCTTGTCCAGTTGTCCTTGATGCCCCTTTCTTTACAAATGAAATGAAGAAGAGCATGAAAAGGACGGCAAAACTAGATAGCGACGAGCTAATTTTTAAATTATAATTAGCGACAAAGCTAATTGTCTGCTAGCCATCGTATCCACGAAGTATTTTGGATGAGATTTGCTTACATCCTATACAGAGTAGTATAATCCTCACAAGAATATAGCTGAACTCCTGCGCTCCTCGAGGCAAGGCCCGCCCGTCAGGATTCAGGAACACTTGGTCATAATCCAGTGGCTCTGCACTGTAAACAAATGCAAGGACCGGGGCCATTACATTGATCTATTCCCCAGGAACTCCAGGCAGCAGTGCTCGGCTTCAGCTGCTCGCTCATCAGCTTCACCTGCACCCCTGGGCCCCTACCTTAGCGGTTAGCCTGCTTGATGACGCAGTGGAACACACGTTGACCAGGGCACCTGACAGCTCGGTTACACGAAAACGAAGCCCCCCGTCCCAATCATGCGCTAGCCGCCCTGCAGTGTCAACGGCTTGCTAAACAAACGGCTGCTGCGGCTGCGTTGGCGTATATGCAGACTCTGCGGATTGTTAACGACCCGAATGACAGCGGGATTGCGGGGGAGGAGTCATCCTCCCCGCGCGTCAAAAATATTTCTTGCGTGCGGTCCGGGTGATCGTGATTCGTCGGCCACGCGGAGAGAACATATATATATATATATACACACACGTACTCCCTCTAATTTAATAAAGAAAATCGTTTAGAACAGCGATACGGTCGTTAAAGCACAACTTTGACTTCTCTTTTCTATAAAAATATTTCTTAAAAAATTATATATTTATATTTTTATGAAAGTAATTTTCAAGACCAATCTATTTATATAATTTTTGTATTTTTAAACTCAACGGCTTAAATGTTATTCATGTTTTATATTTCTAATGTTTGACTCAAATCTTATTCTAAATGGCATTTTTTATCAAATTGGATGGAGTATATATATAAGCAAGGCGTTCATCAACGCCCACGGGATGAAGGAAGCGAGGCGACGACTTTGGGAGGGCGACGGTTATGACAATCATATCATCACCACACCAGTGGTGAAGCGAGACGATGAGTCAGATCGACGGGTGCCATCATGGCATATATAGTCTCAACTCTCAACTCAATGATCCAGTAGTGACAGCGCGGTGATGCTAGCAGTAGTATGCGATGCATGCGGCAGTGCAGCAAGCCAAGGCGTATAAAAAAAAGAGGCGGCGACCGGCGAGGGAGAGGGAGCTACCGACCGGTGCGTGGGCGGCCATGCTGTGGCGAGCCAACTGTGCGCGGCTGGCGGCGACAGGGCCCCGACCGCTGCAACCCCCGCGCCACGCTTTTCCCGGAGAGGGACAGCAACACAACAAGGCGCAGCCGAGGCAGGCGCAACATGTCTAGTCTCTGCTGGGGTTTTCTTTTAGGGGAAAAAGATGATCAAACAGCATCTCGATCTAATGTACGTCTTGGTCTCGCCCTTCTTTTTGACAAGATTTTTCAGGATCGATGCGGTTCGGTAAAGCAAGGACATGTATTTGTTGTCTTTAATTTCCATTGAGCCGTGTTTCAAACGGGGCCTAAGCGCGTCAACTCAATTCAGGAAGTATGAACGCTTTTTTCTCCGAGGTTCAACACCATGTTTGAACCTTAGGATGGTGGTGTGCATTGACAAATTGGCCCAGCTTTAGATTCAAACTTTGAGGCCATTTCCTCACCAACACCAACCCATGAACCATCGTTCATTCCTTCATCAAACCATACTATATGTGCTCCAAAATGTAAAGAGGAAATAAAATAAAATGGTAGCAACCTGGAGGACATTATGGTATATTCAAATACGAAAAGCTCGCAGCCTTCCAAGAATTCCTGTTCCGTTGCCGATCACGCAGCTATATATATAAACCTCGGGACGGCGGCGACACATATGCCATTGCGGCCTCCTGCCACCACGAAAAGGCGGGGCTCGGGGCAGGTGCGCGTGCGTCCTCTCTTCATCTTCTCCGTCGCCGTCGTGCTAGCTGCCACCGGAGCGAGCGGCACCGTCATGTGGTGGCCGTGGCCATGGCCGTGGTCGTGGCAAGGCACCGCGCTCACCGCCGCGGCGTGGCTGTGCCTGCACGTCGCGGTGGCGCGGCTCATGGAGGCGCTCTGGTGGCGGCCGCGCCGGCTGGAGCGCCACTTCGCGCGCCACGGCGTGCGCGGCCCCGGCTACCGCTTCTTCTTCGGCAGCTCCATCGAGCTCATCCGCCTCATGGTCGACGCGTCCTCCCGCCCCGCGCCGCCCGAGGCGCCCCACGACGTGCTCCCCAGGGTGCTCGCGTTCTACCACCATTGGAGGAAGCTCTACGGTAACTCTCACTGACCAACGACACCGATGCTTCATTCAATTCCTTGCTTGCATTGCCACTTTCTTCTGATATCTTCAGTCCAGCTCATCGATCTCTTGTAGGAACTTAAAAAGATTGATCATCGAACAAACTCATCATAGCTTAACTGCAACTTTTTTTGGTGACATTACGCGGTTTCTTGGCGTATTCGTAATCATTATTTTTGTAAGCTTGGTTTTACGGGTGACAAATTCAAATAGTGGGCGGTGTTGTCATCATCTTAAAAAAAAATAACGAGTGGTGCAACTTTACAGTGTTTACTTATTCCAACTTCACATGAAAACCTAAAAAAGGAAGAAAAAAAAGTGTGCATTTGCTACGCGTTTATATACAAAATTATTAAGGGGCAATTAAAGAGTAGACGCTCACGCGTAAACCGCAGGAAAGGAGGGGACATGCTTCCATGCTTTTGCAAATAGGAACAAGAGCACAAACTGTAAACAATGCTTGATTAGGTGAGCTTCATTTCATTTCATTTCACTTTGGTACTATATCCTACCACCACTAGCTGCCTCCATCGCTTTAGTCGTGATGACAGCAAGTTAATTATCAAGCTCTGCGGGCTAACAAATTCATCTGCAACACCTCCCAAGTCAAACCTTCTGGTGCTGCTTCCATGATCCATCATCTCTCCACCAGGCTGTCAATGCAGGTCAATGATCATGCGAGTAGATTAACAACAGGGCAGCAGCTTAAGATTACCTATGCATAGCTAGCCCACAGCCATGTAGATCCATCCATCTATCCATCCGGCAATTCAGAGCTAGAGCACATGCCTTCATGCTTGCTTTGTGCTTCAGTTACCCTGCACATTTGTCAGCATGACACTGCCAGAGCATTCAGTTCAGGATCCAAACCAGTTGGTTACGCGCTGTTGAGATTAGTTTATGCTAATCTTTTGCGGCGATCGATGATAATTCCGCTGTTTTTCAACGGTTTGTGGAGTTTAATATAAATGTACAGCCCTAGCTACCTACAGGGCATCTGCGTCTGATCCAAGTGACGAATCTTGTTTGTTGGTCAGTTAAGGAATTATGTGATTTGTCCACATGAAAACACTGAAGCTAAGTGCTGGCTTAGCTTAGCTCTATGGCAACCAGCAGGCCAGTAGATCATGGCCATGGTATCACATGCACTAATGCTTGATTCGTTTGTATATATAATCCACATGTCAACTTATTTATTTGCTGATGAAAAAATAATCAATGCCAGCTCTAAGTGTGCGCGTGTCTGATTTTGTCAAAATGACTGCGCATTTACACACAGAAAACATGTGCTTTCCGCTGGCGCCAATCTCAACCGCCGTCCAATTTTCCATGAAATGCATGGCAATATTTTCTATATCTTTCTGAAAATTAAAATTGGATCCTAAATTCTACTAATTTTACGCTACTAATTTTGGGTTTCATATTCAGGTCCTATGCACCTGATTTGGTTCGGGAGCACGCCGCGGCTGATCGTGAGCGAGCCGGAGCTGATCCGTGAGATGCTGCTGTCTCGGGCGGAGCACTTCGACAGGTACGAGGCGCACCCGCTGATCCGCCAGTTCGAGGGCCTCGGCCTCAGCAACCTCCACGGCGACGAGTGGGCTCGCCGCCGCAAGATCCTCACGCCCGCCTTCCACACCGAGAACCTCAAGCTCCTCGTGCCCTTCGTCGCCGACACGGTGCAGCGGATGCTGGAGGAGCGCGTCCTGTCGCCGTCCGCCGCTGGCGCCGGCGAGGTGGAGGTGGACGTGGCGGAGTGGTACCAGCGGCTGCCGCAGGACGCCATCACCCTCGCCACGTTCGGCCGGAACTACGACGAGGGCAGCGTCGTGTTCCGGCTGCAGGGCGAGCACGCCAGCTACGCCACCGAGGCGCACAGCAAGGTCTTCATCCCCGGCTACAGGTTCCTCCCCACGAGCAAGAACAGGCGCGTGTGGCAGCTGGACAGGGAGATCAGGAGGCTGCTGGGCAAGTTCGTCACCGGCCTGCAGCAGAGCGGCGATCACCGGAACGGAGGCCGTGACCACGGCCGCGCCGGCGGCGTGAAGGACTTCATGAGCTTCATGGCGCCGGCCATGACAGCGGACGAGATCATCGAGGAGTCCAAGAACTTCTTCTTCGCCGGGAAGGAGACGCTGACCAGCCTCCTCACCTGGGCAACCGTCGCGCTCGCCATGCACCCGGAGTGGCAGGACCGCGCCCGCCGGGAGGTCGTCGGCGTCTGCGGCGGCGGCGGCGGCCGCCGTGGCGTGCTGCCCACCAAGGACCATCTCCCCAGGCTCAAGACCCTGGGGATGATCGTGAACGAGACGCTGAGGCTTTACCCGCCGGCGGTGGCGATGATCCGGAAGGCGAAGCGGGACGTCGACCTCGGCGGGTGCGTGGTGCCGGCGGGCACGGAGATCATGGTGCCGATCATGGCCGTGCACCACGACGCCGGGGTGTGGGGCGCCGACGCCACGGATTTCAACCCGGCGCGCTTCGCCGACGACGGCGACCGGCCGCGGCAGCAGATGGCGTTCATGCCGTTCGGCGGCGGCGGGCGGGTGTGCATCGGCCAGAACCTGGCGCTGATCCAGGCCAAGGTCGCGCTGGCGATCGTGCTGCAGCGGTGCGAGTTCCGGCTGTCGCCGGCGTACGTGCACGCGCCCAGGGTGCTCATGATACTCAACCCGCAGCACGGCGCGCCGGTCATCTTCCGGCCGTTGTGACCCTCCACGTCCACGAGGCAGCTCAGATCAGAAATCCCAATAGGATTCAATTAATTCCTTTCCTGTAAATTATCCACCCATTGCCCAATTGCAAATATATATATATATAAAGTATACCATACGTGATATATAGGTATCAGATATAATTATATGTAAAGAAGATCGATGGCCCCCCAAAGAAAACTTTTCTAGCTGGTCGTGTCCAAACTTATTCGTCTCTTTGAGAATTGAATCGATCGTGTGCTTTCAGCAGCTCAATCCTCAGTAGGTGGCCTGAATCTCATGCAAACGTTGTGAAGAATTTGCAACACATGAGAGATGAGGCATCGAATATAACAAGGGAACCCCAATTCGTATCATCAAGTGCCAGACATTCTCTCTTAATTCCCAAATTATTCCAGAAATGGAATCTGTTGCGATTTCCATTTACCACTGTAGCATGTCCACAAATTCAGATAAGAATGCTAAGTCTTGTCCAGAATGAAATTCATGTTCAAACTTTTTCCCTATAGAAACAACCTCTATACAGGGCAGCATATTACAAAGGATGTCTGACAAAATATTAAGGGGGGAAGGGGTTGCCTTGTCCCCACCCCCAAGGATATCTTTGAATTTCTTGAGGGTTTATACTGACAAGCGCACAAGCTTCTCGATCTCTTTGATAACGAAATCTCTCTCCTCATCAAGTTGTTCATCTTCGCCTGTGAAACAGAATGCATTATTAGTGTCCTAATTTGCATCTCTCAGCAATCTAACAAGGAAACTTCCATTGACATTGAATCCAGCTACGGTGTTTGGTTACTCTATTGCTGGTTAAGTAGGAACTAGGCAATAAATTACTACATTAGCACCTTTGCTTGTGGGGAGGTTGTGGAGTAGCTTCAACAATTCTCTGTGATTGTCAACCAAAATTTGAACAATCTCACGAGGCTTGTTTGGATTGGCAGCAAATACCTGCTTCCATGCAGCAAAAATGAACCTCCGAAAAATGGTAAAAGGCCTGATGGAGTGTGTGAAGCCACTGAAAGGCTAAGCATATGAAACTTTGAAGCATGAAACTTATTACCTTAAAAATGTGAAAGGCACATATCCTGATATTTTTGCTTGAATCCTGAAAAAGCATCATTTAGCAGAGACATTTGCAGAGGATGTGTATCGGCATAAATAGGTGGTCACTACTTACAAAGAGGAAAACAAACTATCTATAACTAATCTGTGTTGTTTTCACCACTCAGTTATCTTAATGGTTAAAATTTGTAACACTGTTTTCTTGCAAGTGTGTATATTTGAACCATTTTTATTAGAAACTAAAATGAGTTCTCGAATCCTCATTTTGAGACAATCCAAATTGACATCCAAACAATACATAAATGGCTGGTGAAAATAAAATGATAGTTACACTGTTGGACATGAATAATGGTGCTACGCATTTTAGGCTTTTAGCTATAAACTGAAAGTCATTCAGACATGGATGGCTGCATCTCTGGTAGTCACCAAAGAACCATCGCAAGAGTATAGTTTTTTGTGTATAACAACCTTTGCTTCGTAAGATATTAGATATCCAAAAGCCAGTGAAAAAAAGCAGGATTTCTCTTGTATTGTACTAGTACAACATTCACCATTGCTTTCACTTGATAATGGCACTAGAATGCCATAATTAATTGCATGAAAAATAGAGTGGCAATTATGAGTCCCTAATATTGGAGATCTTTGAGGAAATGTAGCAAGTAGTCTAGATAGACTGAAATTAACATAAGCAATATTTTTTCCTTTCATTTTGGAAATACAAGTATACAACAAAATTGCATGATCATCTATACAAGGACTAAAATATCAAAAAAATCAAGTGGGGAAGAGGAAATGAGAAGGACGATCAATATCATTGCTGATTCCTTTGAATGGAACCAGGAAATTTATATACAACATTCTAATACCTTCAGCAGGCCAATCATGGTGTTTAAGTAATGAACATCCAAAATGTACCGCTTCATTATTTGAGCATTTGGGGCCTCCAACAGAAACTCTGAAAGAAACTGGCATGCAGCAAAGCACTTTTAAGCATTCTATTTTAGTACTCTACAAAAAGTGCAATCTCAATAGTCTAACCTTAACTGACTGTCTTCTTGTCACATAATTAGTTGAAGATAAAAGCCTTGTGTAGAGTCCAAAAAACTGCAGATGTTTACATCGGATCAGTGTTTAAAGCTTTTATCAATACAAAAACAATTTTTCGTTAGAAAATAGTGAACATATGCATAAGATGGCATAGATGAAGATACAAGGAACATGGTGGAGAAAAACTAATTATCCTCTTTTTTTGGCATTAAATTGTGGATTTCAATCATTTCATAGAAAGGTATTACTCAGCTGACCTGTTCATAGTGGGCGCTCAGAAATTCAGAGACTGCATCTTCATGTTTGGTTAGCAAATCCTGCAAACATCTTGTCAACAGCAAACATTAACCCTGAGCAAGCAAACATAAATCCAATTTTCTCTTTTAAAAAACAAATTGAAAAGATTATATTTACCTTGAACGTGTTCAGAGCATCAGAAGCAATATCAAAGTTTGGCAATTCAACGTACTGGAAAAACAACTCGAAGCTACTTGACTCCAGTATATATCTGAAAGAGCACTACAAAATCAAATGTATGAAAAATTAATCAATTGCAAAACTAATTAAATCATCTATTGCCTGTTTGGTTTTGATTTATTGCAAAATCTAACAGATGCAGTGTGCATTTGCATGTCTACTTGTATTGGTGATGGTGTTATATAATTTATCTGTTTGTGCATACACAGAGGTTCTAAAAAAAGCAACATGTCAGAAGCATATATGCTGGAAACTATACGCTATTGCAGACAGCAATTTCAAATAACCGCCAAGTCCCAATAGCCACTAAGAAATAGGAAATATAGTTGAACGAAGATTCCCGAGCCTTACTTTGCAAGTGTAGGATATTTTATGCATTCTCGCAACATGTTCCCACAGTTCAACGCAACTTCCAAGTTCTTGTAGCTGGTAGAACATAGTTAAATCAATAAAGCACAAGAGTATTACAATGGAATATACTATATAACCGAAGTATATGGTAAAATGTACATGTCTACAGGAAGTAAACTGACATCTATACATTTCTGCAATTGCATTGCCACCAAGATACGAATCAGTATGCTCAGATTGGTTGTGTTCCTAATTCATAACTTGAGAAATACAGGCCTTACCAAACAACAAGGAAATCCAAAAGGTCAATATGATTTTCAATATACTGCACGCAGCAATAGCTTTCATCAACCTTTTGTCTCAACAAAATACACCAGCAGTGGACAAGATCCTTTCTACCCTGTAATATAGAACCAATAAGGCTAATAAACTCTGAAAAAAGGTATCTATTTCAATACATGAATATAGCATACCTCCCAACCCAAGGAAGGAAGATTCTGAACAAAGAGGGAAAGAACACCCTCCTTGCAAATCTCAAGGGCTATCTGCAAAACGTGTTCTTGATTTGGTTCCACTTCTCCGTCACCAGAAAGCGTATGCTTCAACGTAAGTATATTTTTCTCAGCATCCTCGAGAGCCTAATAAGAATTCATGAGCATAATGCCTTCTATATCATGGAGTTTACTGTTCAATGTGTACAATAGTTGTATATGGGGACATCATATGAATCAGACAAAAATTAAAACTGTAAATCAAAGAAGTAAGCAGGCACTCGCTTAAAGCAGGCTCGACATGCATCTCCGCTTGTATGTGAACACTGTTAAAAAGAACATGAATAGAAATGCATGTTTACATGTGATGTGTCCCTTGTACTTTTTTTTAAGTCAAACCTCAATGCTAACACATAACATGTAGATCCCAACTGCTAAGTTATCCATTCGATGAACAAGTAAGACAAGTGTCCTGTCATGTACCTACATAACCTAAAAAAAAATTTCTGGAACACGCAGGAGAGCTGCGTATCTATATATTAAGAATAAATATGGGTTAAAGCAACCCAGGACCAATAAACCTAAAATTAGTCAAATCTGCTTACTCAATCTAAGTTAGTACAGTTATAGAAGGAAATAATCACGTTTAACATTGCCGCATTGGGAACCCGTGACACATTGAGCTATTTCCCGATTAGGTATCGACACAGATGCCTTTGCTGACGCCAACATGGGGATCAATATGTGCAATCCAATGGTAACCGCAACCTCACCTGACCCATTACAAAAAGAAACTCAACAGTTCTGAAGCTTTGAGCGACAGACTGAGGAGTCTCTCAATTACTTTCCCTACCACGTTTCCTGCTTTGTGGACATCTGGCTAATTATCAGGCAATGCCTCGACTAATAGCAGCACAGCCTTTACTTCTAATTGCCAAGCAATATTCCTCAACTACAGGGAACTGGAGCACTGTCAGTGTGTCATCAAGATCCGGGAGTATATACAGCTGTGCAAACATAGCGACAGATCCAGCGAGCCTGTACAACTCTATAAACAAAGCAACTCGATCTCATGGACAGCACCCAAGAACACCCACCCGGGGTGGGAGGAGATGCTCGCAACGGATCGCGCAGGGAGAGGATGGAGATGTGGAAGCAAGACGCTGAGGGCCGCATACCTTGGCGCCGGTCTTGGTGTCGAGGGCAACGAGAGAGTCCTTGATGGAGCGGACAATGTCCTGCGGCGACGGGCGCTGCCGCGACCCACCCCGGAAGAAGAAGGACATCTCTCGCCGCTGGCCGGCGCAAATCCAAATGGATCGGGGAAGCGCGTCCCTTGCTCCTTCAGTCCTGTTGCCTCCCAATGAGTCGATGACTACAGCCACGCATTCCCGTTTCTAGCATGTGGTGGCGTAAACTTCCTTGTACGTGTTCACTCCGGTTCGCGCGCGGGGGGGGGGGGGGGGGGGGGGCCGCTGCGAGGCGCGGCGCCCGGCGCCGAGCGGGGGCAGTGCCTTTTTTAAATTTATTTGTTTTCAATTTTATTACTGTGCACTTTACTAAATTTTGAAAGGAAAGGCGCCGAACTTGTATAGTCAGAAAAAACACGGGAACGTTTTATACACTGTGCCAGAGAGTAAGCTTCACACATCTGTATATAATTAATCAATAGATGGATTTTGTTATTACAAACAAATGATGCACCACAATATTCTGGCTGGATACGAGTCACGACTTGTCACTTGTTATATCACAACTTTTCGAACTATGTGAAGTTATTTATTTTTTGTTTTAGTTATTTACTAATTGTGTAACTGGTTTGTCTACTTTTTTTTGTAGGAAGTGGAGGGTGAAGATAGACTCAGCATATTGACTGATGATATTTTGTTGTCTATCTTAGGAAGAGTTGACATAAGTACGACAGTAAGAACATGTGTATTGTCAAAGCGATGGAAGCATCTGACGTAGTTGCTATGTGAGCTTACCATTGATGTCAAGGATTTCCTACCTGTCATGCAACCAAACCCCATTGAATCTGAGCATATGGATGAAGCAATGTTATCGCTTACAAAAGTGACCAGGAGCTTATTGGCAAACCCCCGGAATGAGGGGGCTATTAAAAAGTTGCAACTTAAGCTCTACTTGTTCAATAATAACTATAGATGTGACATTGGCCCACTACTTAGTGAGGCAATTAACTATGGGATATTAAAAGATTTGAACCTCGCTATTTTGGATGAGAAGGAAATTGAAGACCGCACGGAATACCAAATGCTACAACAGGCTTCTGTTGTGAATGGTTTTCTTGATGCCTACCCTAGCATATTTCATTGCCTCACAAGTTTATCTCTATACAAATTATGCTTTGTTGAATGAGACATTAATCATCACCTATTTGAATGCTGCAAGCAATTGCAGCATCTATACCTTTCAAATTGTGATATGGGTAGGCGCTCAGTGTCGAAGATAGATGCGCCCAACTCAAAACTCAGTGTCCTTCAATTATATGTATGCCTGTTGGGAAGACTTGATGTGTGTTGCTTGCCAAAATTGGAGCGTTTGGAATGGGAAGCTTGGATTTACCCTGGTGTCCCCTTGTCATTTGGTATTGTTCCATCACTTAAGGAATTATGCCTCATTTGTGCTACACCAGACGGTCATCAAGGATTTATGTTAAGTGAGGTTCTAAATGATACCACGAGCATACATACTATAAAATTAGATTTCCAAGGAGAAAAGGTTAGTCCGACATATCTTGTAGGCTGCTACTATCATTAAGGGCATGTACAACAGTTTAGACAGCTGTTGTCTATTTAACAAATAGATAAATAGTTAGCTCTATAATAGTTTAGACAGTTGCTGTCTATTTAGCTGTCTGTGTGATAATAAATACGCACTCTGGTTTCTGATGTTTTGCATGAGAGCACGAGCCAAAGCAGTAGACGAGATAGTAGACAACAACACTCTCTATCCTCATTAAATGATAGCCACATCAGCTCATTTGATCTATGTGGCAACAAAAAGACAGTTGTTGTATGTGGGTTGTACATGTCCTAATAGAGTTGTTACTGTCATTAGCTAGTAACTCTTGTGGAAATTTAACACTATATCATGGTTGCTCTAGCTGTTGCTTGGTTTGTTTATTCGAATATTATTATGTGTGTATATTGTATTTCCAATTGGCATTTGCCTGGACGCATTTAGATAGTGAGGCATTTAGATAGTAAGAGTCTAGGGAAACTCCTTTTTAAAAATCTATTTTTCAAGGAAAGCAAAACTGTATTCTATAGATTTGTTGACGAGCACATGATAATAATATGCAAAGTAGAATTATGTTTTCCTTTCTCTTGGTCTCTGTTGTGAAACACGTCGTCAACGGTTGAATCTTCTCCCTCTCACGCCTCTCACGATAAGCACAAGAACACAAGTACAAAGTAGACAAGACACGATATAGGTGGAGCTTCTCTTTATTCCTCAAATCGATATCTTACAATAGGGGTGCTCCTCCGTATATATACTTCGAAGTAAAGGTAGAGTTTGGTAAGAGCCCACAACATAACCGGACTAGGACTAGAAGTCATTTATCTCCCCTACCTTCTATGGTTGGTAGGTCCGGTTAGGACTCTCCAAGAGTCTTTGTTTTACAACACTCCCCCTTGGGCGATTACCACGAATACATATGCCTCATCAAAAACTCCATCCGAAAACCCAGTGGGAAAAACGGTACTTGGAGAAAAGAGTACATATCATCCGTTATTGTATTGTACATATTGCCTCATTAAAAACCTTATGTGAGAAACCTTCAAGGGAAAACTCACAAAGGAAAAGAGTACAACATTAAACCTTCTTGGTAATATAAATTCTATATTTGTTATTCTTCATGAGTAGTTATCAATCTTCAAGATTTATATATGAACTTTCAGATTCTTATAATAATGATCTTCTTGATCTCAAATAGTCTAAGTGGTAAACCTTTTAGGTTCATTTAATAATTAATTGTCAAGTTGATTCCTTCTAGGTACAACATAAAATTTTCAAATCTATACATGCTCCCCCTCACAATGATATCATTTAAACTTCAATGTTTAAAATGTTTTAGTCATATTTTTCAGAAATATGAGTAAGCAATTATGTTCAATTATCATAATACTTCGTCTTCATAGACTCTTCTAGATTATGAGTAATTGGAAGCAATGTGCTTCATGCACTCATTACCACTTTTAGTTGTACAACACAAATGGAGTTTAATCCTTTCATAGGATTGTGGGGATTAATCAGTCTTCTTTTGACATTAAAAGGGGATAATTTAATCTGTCAATCACCAATATACCTTCTATGGTATTTGAGGATCCTTGCTATTTAGTGCTAGCTAGCTGTATATGCACTTGGAAGTGCTTGTATGGTTCCTCGCTTCTTTTAATTCAATAACTCGGGTCTATGTGAGTCATCATTCATATCTTCAGGATTATTGGTGTTCATTCAGGAATAGACTGATAAGTCATTCATTGACTATTTCCTTCATGGATTTCTAATTCTTCGAGAATAACATTTCTTTTCTCTGTGAGAAATTCTCTCATGCAAGAGAGAAGTGATAGTCCTTTTTATATTAAGTTAAGTTCTTCATTGAACTTTTTACTGAGAAAGTGTTATTCATAACAAGTCATTCTATGACTTAATTTCCTTCTAGGATTTTTCTCTTCTTGAGACTTTTAATATTCTTCTAGAATATTATCTACCTTAGACATTTAGTACTTAATATAAGATTAAATTATGTTTCTTATGATTTTATCCTTCAAGGAAATTATGAGTCCTTCAAGGATCTCTTCTCATGGATTTTCAGAACCCACTAATTAACTGCATAATATTTATTTTATTCATTCATGCCATTTGCCAGATATGTAGCAGAATATCCATTCATATATAATGGGAGTTTACTGGCCTTTCTCAAAAGACTTATGGACCATTGCATTTCACCATATTATTATTTCATTATGACTCTCTAATTTGAACTTCTAGGTTCAAGTATTTTCTTCATGGTTCAACCTCAATTTCATTCTTTCATTGACCCGATATGAGCGCTTCATGCGACTCTGCCATGGACTTTGTTATGGATCCATTTTCTCATTAGAGAAACATTTCCAATAATAGAGGTAATGTTGTCGACATTCATTATTCTCTCTCATATCTCCCGGATAAGACTATTATATATAGTCAACTAGTATCTGCTATGCCAACACAAAATATTCCGCGCGCTTTATAGTGTTAGGCATTCATCTTCATGATGATTTTCTTAGTGAGGTAACGATCTTCTTTTCAGAATTTATGGAGATTTCATTCAGATTATCTGACAAGTTCATTTGGTCCAAAACCAACAGGCGTCCCCGTAGATTTTAAATTAATGATCAAGTCATTTGCGATGGTGAGCATACTATTAGATACCCGGGGTATACTTCCACACATAGGATTATGTTTACTGCAAGTAAACTTAACTTCTGGTTAATAACTTCATGTTGTTTCTCCTGATTCCGGATTCCCATTTGCGAGTTTTCATTGTGTACACATTCTCGCTGTGGTCAAATCCTTCAATGATTTTTCACTTCTAGTGTGTTTCCACTTCGGGTGATGTCCTATTCTAGGACTTCCTCACATTTAGATTTTCTGGCATTATACTCTGCTTCATGTAGATTTTGTTTCTTCTAGAAATCTAGTGCGTGATTATATTCCCGCTTCAAGCTTTCTAGGAATACTTCAATTCTAATATAAGGCATTCGATAGGTATAGGCTTTCTCCCCCCCCTAATGCCGATATTAGATATTCTTAATCGCATACTTTTCATAAGATATCCCCATATCATGAGCTTATTTTTAATGAAAATTCAGATCCATAGTTCTCCAACTTCAAGTGGAAGCCCACTCGTGTATGCTAAATTGGTGAAATTATTTCATAATTTTTTTTCACGCACATTTACAAGTATTGACATTCATATATGCAGTGATCTCGACATATTACTGTAGTGGCATGAAAAAAATACATATACTTCATAAAGTTACTTCAAGTTATAATTATGCAAATATAATTTACATGGAATTTCTACTAGAAAATTTCATTTCTCGCTCATTCAAGAATTCCCCATATTCATTAAAATTCTGAACCCATTAATAACAAATTATTTTCCACACAATGGACTTACATGTCTATTTTCTTTTCACAATCCGCAAACCCATTCTAATCGAGTCATCCAATTTCTAATTAGATAAATTCACTATTGAGCCAATTTCAGACCGGTTTTCTCCCCCTCATCTCAACCTTCTTAATTATAGATGAACTAATGACTTCTAGCCATATAGAGCATGCAAGCTAATTGATTGTATGTTGTAATAGCTTCCTGACTATCTCAACTAAATGGGAGATGTTTCTCAACAGGAGAAATTTGAGTGTGCATAGCATACAAGCTAATGCAATGACAGAAATATATGATAGCTACAAGCCAATGTAGAGCGGAATTTTGATGTAATACCTTTGCAAGGGTTACAAATTAATGTAATGACATGCAGGTCTTTACATTAGTGTGGAATTTCTTCTACTGGCTATTCTTATTGACATAGTGGTATATGGATCACAAATGCTATGCACAAAGCTACATGCTTAGTCATTATAATGAACATGGCTACGGACCAACTTGCGCGTTGGTTTGTCCATCAATCTAACAGGATGCGACAATCTTGCAAGATTAGGGATATGCCTATTAGAATTTTCAAGTTTATCCACATTCTTCATATATGCCTCTATATCCCCAGTTTCTCTCCCTTTTCATATCATAATTACACTTCATGTGATGCTATGCTTCAAGCATAATCTATGAATCATTTTAATGTTCCATAGACTTCAATTATACTTCTAGTATATATATTCATAAAGTGGTATGAAATTCACATATAGATTGTACTATTCGATGTACAATAATATGATTTGAGTAGAATAAACTTCAATTTATAGGGGTTATGTATTTGGTACATAATTAAGTAATATACAATTTCATGACTAAATTGAATCTTCTGAGATCAATTAAAAGTCTGTATATGATTAGTTCATATGCATAATGGAAATTCAGTTTCCATTCTACCTGCATGGTAGGAATGCAGAATACAAATATAACCTTCAAGGTTACTTGAGGCCTTTTTCGTGGAAGTATCACTTCAAATGATCATCAAATAGGCATTTAAAGGCAATAATATTTACAATATTCAGCATATAATTCTTTATTTATTCCATGATATTAAATAATTACTACAGGTAAAAAAATGCTACGAGCAAATAGGCACAAAAATAAGGTGATAAAAACCAATACAGAGGTAAGAAACACCAATTTACTAATTTGCCCTTCTATTCTGGAAAAGATTCATAAACTAAATGCGAAACTTCTAGTTAAAAGCAAAAATTACTTGCTCTTCATGAGTATAACCATATTCTTCATGAATATAACTAATAGTGCAGCTTATGTAGGAAATTTTATTTACTTTTGGTTAACGGAGTATGAAACTTCTTTGTCTCGATTCATCTCACCTTAAGCCTAGCATTACTTTCCTTCCACTTCTATGATATATGCATCTTCTAATTGCATAAATGTGTGTCATATTGATCTATGCAAATTCTTCTTGAATTTGACAATATGCCTACGTGGCAAACAATATGATTCTTCAAGAAAACATATTGAATGTGTGCAACTTCATGTTATATATGAACTCAAATATTTGGCATGCTTTGTATGAATTTACTGCTATTGTAAAAACATGATGCCATGTTGGGAGGAAAATGTAATGTGTATAAAATAACTTTCAGAGTTATACAATATTTCTTCTAGAAAAATTATGTTGTGCAAGGCTTAAAACCAATATATTTCTTCAAGAAATAATAGACTTCATGTCACGCCTACATTAATCATGCAGTTGCTACAGGCTCACTTCATGTGTTTAAATTGCATGAAATAAGTGCAAAATTAATTTGTATTGGTTAAATTTATTCAATTCAATTAATTTCCTAGCAAAAACATATACCCCATTCACATAATTACTAGGGGAAAAATATGACACTCTCAAGGGGTGATATGTCTAAGGTTCTTCAACATTTAGAGAGGTCATAAACCTAAAACCATGTTTCTATGATTAAAGGTAATTTTCTAGCAACTTCAAGGATTAATGGTTCAAATTTTCAAAATTATATGTCCATTAAACATGCTAGAAAAAGTTAAAATATGAGCCTCAAAGGGGTTTTCAAATTTACAGAGCTCATACACCTAAAAACCATGTTTCTATGATTAAAGGCATTTTATTACTGTGTTTATATGCAACTATAGCAAATTATCATAAAACAGTAAATAACTACAACAGACTGTAAAAAATATTCATCATACAGGTCTTGGCACGGGTGCTGCAAGCTGGTCGTTCCTTCTCATCTTTCCCCTTCTTTCGGCGTGGGTTTACCTCGTATGCAGACAGAGGTAGTGCGCTAGCGAGCATATCGCACTTGGCTTCTTGCTGCAGCGGCAAGTTCGACAGAGGTACGAATTCGAGTGGCGGTCGCATGACCTCGGCCAGACAGCTTCGGGCTGCGCTAGTTGTAGCTTCTGGTTGCGGTGCGAGCTTGGAGCAAGCGAATCCGGTGAGGGTGCAACAATTGGCTTGACTTTGAGCGAGCTTGGCTGTAGACATCGCGCGGCTTCGGGCGGCGTACAATGTGCATGCCGGCTGCGGATGGAACTAGCCAGGAGGTGGCACATACTGCTGTGAGCAGCTATGTGGTACACGGCTTCGGGCGTCAGTGAGTTCGGCAACAGCCAACAGGCAACATCGTATGACTACGGATCGGCTACGGGCGTGACACCCCATGGCTACTAGCCATAAGGTCATCTACAATAATAATTAGACTTTTTAGATCGTACAACTACATGCATTTTTCTCGATATAAAATCAATCTGCTCGTTGATTTGCATGACTGGACGCTGGTCTTCGTGCCAGCGGCGTGTCTCCTGCTAAACACCGGACTGCTATTCCAGCCCAAAAATATTTTTCTTTTTACACGTAGATCCAATGGTTTGTCATCCAGTACTAGCGTGTACATGCCAAGGTGTATTTTCCATGTAATGGTTACAGACCAATTCGTGATACGTAAACCTGAATACTTCATGTATACTAGAATGCAAATCGCTTGCTTGTTCATATGTACAGATCTAGTTATTTTTTTTATGGATTCAACAAGAACAAATACACTATCGTGAGTTTGGGTCACGTACATGTTCTTTGCTAACCTTCGTGGTTATAGCAGATTAGAAAATTGATTTCCCGGCTCGATGGCAGGAGAAAACATTTAATCTACTGAAAAAAATCGTTACCGTTCGATTGCGTAGAGGAATCGAAGCCTGTCGCGTAGGACAGTTCGGCAGGGCCGTGGGACCTGACGGCGAGTCGATGCAGATCCGCTCGCTGGCGACGTTGATGAAGTCGACGTCGTCGAAGTAGTCGTTGGCGAGGACGACGGCGAGGATCGCCGATGTCGAGCTTGATGGCGACTCCTCCGGCGCGTAATCGACGAAGAGCGTTCGTGCTAATAACGTGTTGTGAAACACGTCGTCAACGGTTGAATCTTCTCCCTCTCACACCTCTCACGATAAGCACAAGAACACAAGTATAAAGTAGACAAGACACGATATAGGTAGAGCTTCTCTTTATTCCTCAAATCGATATCTTACAATAGGGGTGCTCCTCCGTATATATACTCCGAAGTAAATGTAGAGTTTGGTAAGAGCCCACAACATAACCGGACTAGGACTAGAAGTCATTTATCTCCCCTACCTTCTATCGTTGGTAGGTCCGATTAGGACTCTCCAAGAGTCTTTGTTTTACAACAGTCCACCAAAAAAAATAAAACACACACACACACATACCGTTTTTTTCTCTCTACCTCAACTGTTGTCTCTTTTTTCCCCCTTGAAGCTTTGGCTGCAACCAGAAGGAAAACAACTCCTCACTGCATTTAATAAGCTGAGGAAGCTGTCTTTACATGGCATCTTCGTTGAATTCAACCTACTATGGACGCTGGTCCTCCTTGAGGCTGCACCATTCCTTGAAATGTTTGATATTGAGGTATTTCATCTGTTTGCTATCCTTGTCATTATAGTTCTATTATATGTTCCCTCTGGAAAATGCTTAACCTTGATTCAAGTTTGAGGCACCTCCAATTCAAACTAAAAAAAAGGTCTGGCGTTGTGTTTGTGCTTATTAGATATGGGAACATCCATGCCAGATCAATCACTTGGGTATTTTTGAGGAAAGGCCGGATCCCTCATGGAAGGTGCCTAAGTTTGCAAGCCCAAATAAGTAATAACTCCTACATGAAGGAGCTCAAGATTATTGGCTTCAAGCCACTGGATCAACAGATAGAATTTATAAGATCTGTTATGCACCAAGCTCCCATCTTGGACACTATTCTTCTGAAATATGATGACCCCTGTGACGACTGTGAGAAGATGGGTATTTTCCCGCCCCGGCCTTCTATGAACTGCTTGTTTCCAAAGGATAAGGATGAGCAAGACATGCTAGTGAACCTGCTTAAGGATGGAGTCTCCTCTCCTGCTCGGATAAACTTCGACAATTAGAATCGATTTTGGTCGCTAAGATGTGTGTCGTCTTCCGTTGAAGGGAGATGTGTGCCGCTGTTCGTGTTCCTCCTGTATCTTATCTACATTTGTGAATCGTCCAACTGAGGCGATTTGTCCTTTCATGCATGTGTTGTGTGAGGTTCATATGTACGTGCATTAATTTTTAGCTCTTGATTGATCTGAACATTTTTTACGCATAATATAAAATCAGCATTCTGGGCCCCCAACGCTGAAGCCGTGCGGACGCTAGATACATGAAGCCCGTCATGCTTCAGTAGAGGCCGGACAACCCATTTCACCGGTGGGGCGTCCGCTGCTATAAACAAGGTATTGCCATCGAGAGCCTTGAGCGACGCTAGCTTGAGAATCCGAATGCAGCTAAGCGGATTTGCAAAACATGAAGCCGCGTACTGATTGGAAATGGCCGCGTTTCTTTGGGATGAAATTTTTTTTCCACCACGTTTAACCAATAATTAAGGATATTAAATAAAGTCAGTTTACAAAACTAACTTTATAACTCCGGGTTAATTCACGAGACAAATCTAATGAGGCCTCTGACGTATGGTTAGAGGATAGTTACTGTAGCATTATTGTAGCAAATCATGGACTAATTAGACTCGTTAGATTCGTCGCGTAAAGTTACACTCATCTCTAAAAAGGTTTTGCAAATAGACTTCATTTAATACTTCATGCATGTAAGATTCCCTTTGAAAATTTTTTTGCGGGTAGTAAAGAAACACGACCAATGTCTGGAAACGAAATAAATGAACTGAGATGCCAAGAATTCCTGATGGAAGATCAGAGTCAGAGGTGACATTTACGATCCGGTGCATGCAGTGGCGGAGCCAGGACTGGCCTAGGCCCCGGCGGGTTGGACTACACGTTGATAGCTATGCAAATAATGAGACAACAAAGCCAACAAGTGATTCAGCTGCAGCTTGACACTATCGCCTAAGCTAGTACATGCTTCGTGTGCTATTTTTCCTGTAATTGAGATCATATACTTTAATCTGAATTAGTTGCCGTCACACGCATATACATAGGAGCATCTGGTCACGACCCATGATGGATATATGCACTGTCCTTGCACATTGCGTAAACATCATACAGCAAACGAATGGCATGGCTTGTAATCGATCGTTTGATTTCTGTGTGTGTTCGATCTCTTGTGTGTGTTCATCGGTACGTATATATATAGTACACGCCAAACATACATACATGTTTTTTTGTTAGTGTATATATGTATGTATTCTCCCACTGCACCACCCCTAATCTTCTCTTTACAATACACCAGCCCGACATGACCTATACAAACACACGAGGAGTCCAAGGGCAGACCGAATAATAATTGTGTCCGTACGTGCATGAGAACCCAAAACAAGAGGCCTTGCATGCATCTCGATCTTCTTCCTCCTCCAAGCAATTCCCCTTCTTCCAATCCTCGTTGAGCTCCCACGACCTTGATCGATTTAGTCGCACGCAAGCAAGCATCATCGCATTGCATGCGCTAGTACGTCTGCTCATCATCATATCATCTCTGCTAGCTTCCTCGATCGGCCGCCGCCGCCGCCGTCGTCTTCCCTCCGGACTCGATCGCTCCCATCTCCTGCTCGATCTATCGTCGCTCGCTTGCCGCGGCCACCACTGGCGGCGACTCGCTCGATCACTCCTCGAGCGCGGTGGCCGCAGCCTTGTAGAGGTCGTATGGCGCCCAGAGGTAGTCGACGGTGCATGGCTTCCTCGAGTCGAGCCGCAGCCATGGCTTCCCCTTGCCGCTCCAGTGCAGCAGGCTGATGGGCCCCGGGTGCAGGCTCCGGCACTTGCCCTCCATGTTGTCCCCGCCGAGCCCGTGCTGGTTCCACCGGTGGTCGACGGCCTTGATGTCTCCGGCGAGCACCAGCAGGAACGGCGGCAGCGATCCCAGGTGGTAGATCCTCTTCTTCTTCTGCACCGCCATCCACTCCTCCACCCGCCGCGTGTACCCTCCGGCGCGCCACTTGGCCACGTCCATCACCATGACCCCCGTGTTGAAGTAGCACGGCCGGCGGCCATGGAACGTGGCGCTGAGCTCGGCGTCGGACCAGAAGGCGTCGGTGAAGTACTTGGTGAAGTTGGCGTGGCAGTACTCGGGCGCCGCCACGACGTGGTCTGCCAGGTCGACGGACCAGAGCTTGCGGACGTCGTCGACGACGACGACGTCGGAGTCGAGGTAGATGACCCGGCGCACGCCGGCGGGGAGCGTGTCGGCGAGGTAGATGCGGGCGTAGTTGAGCGGCTGGTCCAGGGCATGGCGGACGGAGCGGGAGATGCGGGCGCGGACGCGGGACGGGTCGAAGCGGTAGACGGCGGGGTCAAGGTAGGGGAAGGTGGCGCGGATGGCGGCGAGCGGGTCGGGGTCGTCGGCCCCGGCGTCCCGGCGGCGCGCCGCCGCCGCGAGGAAGTGGAACGCGACGCTCTCCGGGCACGACGTGTGCTGCAGGATGGAGAAGACGGCGGCCATGGTGCCGCGGAGGTAGTTGGCGTCGAGCGTCATGGCGACGTCGACGCGGCCGTCCGGGGAGCCCCGGGGAGGGCACTCGTCGCCGTTGCGGAACGCGGGGGCCTCGCGGAACGCCGGGGACGGCGGCGGCGCCGACGACGGGAGGCGGATGACGTCGACGCGGATGCCCGACGCACCCGCGACGACGCCGACGAGCAGCAGCAGCAGCGCCAGCGGGAGGCACCGGGCGGCGCCGGCGGCGGCCATCCCCCAGCTCGTCCTCGCCATGGGGAGCGCGCGCGCGGCGGCGGGGCGGGGGAGAGGCCAGGGCCGGGGGCCGGGGGTGGTGGTACGGTGGTGGCAGGCGTGGGGGAGGGTGGTGCCACCACCGGGTCCGGACGCCGGAGGTGTTTGTGGGGGCACGGGGAGGGGAGGATAAAGTTGGGAAGGCGCGGGACGGACGCGCGCGCGCGGAGGCGAGGACGAGAGGGGAGGGGAGGGAACGGACGGCGGCGACGACGCGCCACCACCTGCCTATACTTAGACGACCGGCGATCGATCAGTTGTTACCAAGTTGAGGGCACATGCGCTAACCAAGAAACCAATCATATGTTCCCAACAATCATTTCCACATGCCTAGGTAAGCTAGCTATCTCCCCGGCGACCGTGGGTTGTGTTGTTTGACTCCAAAAGGAACGCAATGGGCAGGGTGTTTTGCGCGGCGGCGGCGGCTGGTTGGTGGAGAGGAGCTAGCTGAGCCGCCGTGCCGTGCCGTGCCGTGACAACAATGCCTGAGGGCGGCCGGAGTTTATTTATGGCGACGTACTTGTGGCCGGCGAGGGGGATTGCTGGTGGCCGGAGAGGAGAGGAGGTAGGTAGGTAGGAGGAGGAGGACGTGTTGGGCGGCTAGTATTCCACAGCTCCAGCTAATTGCATTTGCATGCGCGTTATGTCAGCGCGGCGAGGCGAGATGAATGGTCGACACAAAGGGCCTGGGGGGTAGGGGCCCACCACCACGCCTATGCATGTCCACTCCGCCAGCGTGGCAGGCCGGCCTGCATGTGCTGTTGGTTGCATACTTGCAGTACGGAGTATGATATGATGGTCCGCATGTATGTTTTCTATGGTGCTGCCATTCTTGTCAATCAACGCTCCTGGGATTTGTCAGGCAATAATCCTCTTAACAAGTTCAGATGGAATGGAATATCGTCCCAGACATCATGCATCCGTTCACGCGGCAGTTCGACGTGCTCTCGGCCAGCTGCTTGCTAGTACTAGTTAACTCCTCCTCTGTTGGTCGATCGCCATGTGTGCACCAACCCAGCTGTTAACGACCTGCCGCAGACGCATGTGTGCACCAACTCCTCCCCGAAAGATGGAATCGTCGAGGATTTCTTGGCTTGGCAAAAGAAAGTTGACTGGCGTGGATCACTATTACATTATATAGTACTGTATCAAACCTTATATATAGAAGGGCTCGATCACCGTGTGCGTCCAGTGTCCATTTACCTTGTAGGAAAGGGGGAAAAACCCTACATCGATCAGCACAAGTCAATGCGTGTGCGACAAGAGTAGCTAGCTAGATGCAGACAACCAATGGCGTCTAGCCCTTGTTTAGATGCCAAATTTGAGTGTCAAATTTGAGGTCTTGAGGTGCGTGCGTCACTGTAGCATTTCGTTTGTACGTGTGAACAATTGTCTAAAAATTGATTAATTAGGCTCAAAATGTTTGTCTCGCAAAGTACAACAAAACTGTGTAATTAGTTTTTGATTTCATCTACATTTAGTACTCCATGCATGTTATGACATTTTGATGTGATGAGAATCTTCTTTTTGCATAGTAAAATTTGAGGGTGAAATTTGGGATCTAAACAAGGCCCTAACCGACAAACGCACAGTAACTGAATGCTGTTTTATACTGTATGCAGAAAGCCCAAAACGAATCCGTCACAGAACCAAATAGCTCACCTTGTGTGGTCAAGAAAGAACGCCATTTTCGTTTATGAAAAAGAGAAGAAAGAGCACCTCATTTCCCGACATCCAAAAGAAGCCATATTCCTGAATAGGAATATCTGTTTTCTGATGCCCAAAGGTGCTAGCTTCTCTCTCAGTCCTGGCATCGAAGCTGTATGAAGCTCCCTGCGATTTTTCTTTTTTAGCTACTGAACATCTGTGCCACTACTTTGAAGCAGCTCGTCTATTCAAATTCAATCATTCTCGGGTGTCTGTTCAAACTGGAGAAAGGGTGGAGTCATATAATTCTCATGCACCCATACGACAAGCGACACTGCTACACCATCTGGTTTAATTTCTTCAGAACAGCTGCTGACCAATTCTGTCAGGCTCTCGGGCTGCCGTTCACGACGTTCTTTCTGATTCAATTCCTCTCTTCAAAATAATCGATGGGCTCCAGAAGTTTCGGATCATGCATGGCCAGTCCTCTTGTTCCAGGCGTATAGAGTTCAGACCATGCATTGCTTGCGTTCCCATGAATGTAGAACAGCATCAACAATATTCTGTCAACGTAATTCATATCATGAATTGGAGAGCGACGTTCCTCCAACACTGGCCACGCGGAATTCAGGCACGCGCGACACGCGGGCGAGAAGGGATGGAAGTCCTTGGAAGCGAGATCATGTGCATTGCCTTGTGTCGGTGGCTCGATCGGTGCACGCTGATCACATGTGTTAACAAATAAACACGCTGATCCAAGTCGATGGATGGACATGGTGCCACTAATATTCTACATTAAGAATAGCTGATGTGAATAATTCCGTCCCTGGCTTCATGATTCTTTCAAGTGATACCTTCGCCTCTTGAGTCTCATTGGCTTTTGAAAATACAAAGCAGCAAGTTGTTGGAGTATAATTCTTTGGAGGTCAATATTCTGAATCCCCAAACCACCCTGATCCTGTGCTAATGAAAAATGCCATTCGGTAATAAGCAACCACATTTCTGAAGATACAGTTCTAGCGAACGAGATTATACACAATTTTGAAGGTGAAGTGCCATACGTAACTGCATGCATATGTATTAATATAATAGATACTACGTTAAGCTCAATTCAGTTTCTAGGAGAGCATATAAGTGATGCAAATAATATGAGAAATTCAGGTTTATGTTGGATAAGATGAGCTCAGATGGTAGTGCATATTTAGGGTGCAATACATGGACAAGCTTATAGATAATAAGGGAAAAGTTCAACCTTGAGTAGGTACATCCAAGCATCGTTCGGTTGTCTGATTGTCTGAAGCTGATCTACCTTCGGTGATGCAACATTGCTCTTCCTCATCCATGCCTGTGCCTATGGAGTCTGATGTTAGAAAGGCGGGAAGACTGCACTCCATTCTTTTGTTAGGGATCCAAATTGATGTGCCTAATGGCCAAACAGGTGATAAGTTGTTTAAGGTCTTCGATAAATCGAACCTTCCACTCCAGTTTCTAACCATAGTTCTCGTCCGTAGTACACATAGGCCCGGTTTGCCGCATAATCCTAAACCAAACAATGAAATATACACGCATCAAGACGATGTCATTCGTGTGTGTGTGGACAACAGTAGACAGACAGAAAATGAATATGAACTTAAATCCGCCAAGCAAGCATCACTACAGATTACTATAGTTTCAACCTCAAATAATCAAACAAACAAGTACAATGATGCTAGTGGTGTGGGAAGTTGGGAACAGGCGAACAGCTTACGGGGCTGGGGGTGGCGCGTGGCCCGGTGCCGGTGCCGGTGCCGGTGGGGCCGCCGACGGAGGGAAGCGTCAGCGAGGAGCCTGCGCGCGGGCCGGCACGCTCCGGCTCCGCCATCGGAAGACCTCGCTTCTACTGGTCTCTCGGCGAGCGAGCGACCAATGGATTTGGGAATGGCGACAGCCACAAGCCGAACCGAGAGACTATTCCACTTTTCCCTCCGTTCCGTTGTGCCGGCCGTCTTCTTTTCCCGCCGTTTCTGCACGCGCGGCGGGCCGCGCTGGGCCTACTGAGCCGTCGCGCAGGAGTCCTGTCTAGGAAATAGGCCCATTGGTGACGTGTGGTGGGTTTAGGGGGGGCCGTTTTAGCCCAGATATGGCTATGGAATGCCTCATTTTCGATCTCGCAACGTGAAAATAACACATGGAGGTCTTGTAAAAAAAACAATCAAGTTTGAATTGGGAACGACACACTTGGTAGGACTATACTGAACATTGTTAGGCGTCAGATAAACGATCTGCAAATTTGCGATAACCTGAGTTAAAGGCTTGATTCGTACCTGGCTCAGGACAGATGAAACAAGCTTCAGAAAAGGGGAAATCCAGCTCTTTGGCTTCAGCTTTTAGTCTCCAAAATAATCACTTTGCTCTTATTTCTTGGATGTAATCTGAGGCTGTGGTTGCTATATATGCACGACGTTCTCTCTTTCCGTCTCCAAAATAATCGATGTGTCCACACGTTTCAATTGATGGCCAGTCCTTTTTTCAGGCTTTCAGAACTCAGACCATAGTTTAAGATATTAAGAATTTGTCGGCACCATAGTTTCAGATTGGAGGCATAACAGTGGACACGCAGAATTCAGGCACGCATAAGACGAGGCAAGAGAAGGACTTGCAAGCAAGAGAGCCCATTGTAACGGTGCGCTCTGATCACCTGTGTGAAAAGCAACATGATGTGCATCACTGCACTTGACAGCAGTAGTACATTAAGAAGAAGATTTAGCGATCACAATGCATCCAAGCACAGTTAGTGGCTGTAGCATATAGTGCGAAGTGTCGATCTTTCCAGTTTGGCAACAAGCACAAATTGTAGAAGCAAAATAGTACAGTACACGGTACACCGTTCCACAAGACAGGCAGATTATCTATTTTGCTACATCCAATGGCGTGTTCTGTGTGGCCCTTATTCTGTGACGGCCAGCCGACGCCGTCTGTGGAATCCGATATCAACCGTGGGACGGTTGGGAAGAATCTTTACTTGACCGTTGATGGCAGATCTGACGGCCTTCTCCGCCGGATCATTTTTACCTGTAGAGATCATCTGGACAGTGAGATCGATATGTTTGAGAGATGAGAGGTGCCCGATGCCAACCTCCAAATTGCCGTATGTTGATCGTGCTTTATCTGCGTCGAATCCAAGCTGAAGCCATTCCAGCATTCGCATGCCTCCTTCAAATACCAAACCAGGTCCAGCTATATTATAGAAACTGAAGCATCTTAGACATCGGAATGCACTGTGATTGATGATGAGTCCGTCTTCAGGAACTTGCTCTACGAAAAGATATAGGGTACGAATGGCAGGCAAATCTTCAAGAATACTTAGATAATCCCTTTCCATCTTACGGACACATATATGCAAGTAGGTGAGGTCACAGAGACAGGAACTGATCCATCTTGGAAACGTGTAGTAGTATGAACTGCCATAAATGAACTTTTGGAGGAGATGCGGAGGAGGGCACCATAAATCCACCAGATTATCTCCACCACTAACGATGTTTCTAATATTGATATGCCGAAGGCTGTTTCCTCCAAGTTTGCACAGGGATGAAATCAATGATTCCTTTCTACTTTCCAGATTACTTGCTCCGCCCTGCACAAACGTCACTCGGAGCACCCTCAACTTGTTCAAAAGTGATAGATCGTCCCCAAAATTTATGGAGCACTTGCAGCCATCAAGAGTCCCTAACTCCTGAAGGGATTCCATGTTACCAAACCCACCTGGCATGATGAGTTGCTCACCAACAAGACACATCAGTCGCTTGAGCTGAACAATACTTTCTGGCAGCCGTGTTACTCCAGTATCGATTAAATCAATAGTCTGTAGATACTGTAGAATCCCAATTTGAGCTGGTAGCATGACGACGCCGATAGCTCCACGGAACCCTAGATACCTCAGATGAAATAAACTTAAAATGCAATCGAGATTAATATCCGTCAAAACACTTCTCCCTAGATCTAACACTCGAAGAACAGGTAGGTCCAAAACAGAAGGCATCTTCCAGCCTCTAACATTGCATATATTGATTGAACGGATATGAGACAGATTCATGGCTCCTCGAGAGACTGCCATTGCATGTTCTGGATTGTCCCAGACAGAGAACCGACGAATCCTTTGATATGGAGATGGACAGTCCTGGCCATCCAACATAGTTGAAAAATTTTCTTCAGCTGACCGAGAGATGAGGAAGTTCAATACGATATCATGGACTCGACATTTTTCTTCTTCATCTCTATCATACTTCGGAATTATTGGTTGGATCAAACTCCTATTTATGAACTCATAAAAGTAACTCTCAGCAACTTGCTTCAAAGTAAACCCTTGTTTTTCAGTGATAAATCCTTCAGCTATCCATCTCCATACCAATACATCTTTGTGAATCATACGATCCTCTGGAAATGTACTGAGATGCAATAAGCAATTTCTCATATGGTGAGGTAAATCGTTGTAACTGAGAGACAACACCTTATCTATTACTTCCAGCCCACTATCTCTTTGGTGCATAGAACGGAAAGAATTAAGTGCTCTCTCCCATTCTTCCATTGTTCTTGGTTTATTAGCTAACAAGCTAGATAGAGTAACAATAGCCAGGGGCAAACCACCACATTTGTCAAGTATCTCATTTTTAATCCCCTCCAGCTGAACAGGGAACTTAACTTCAGCACAGCATGTCCTTTTGAGAAATAAATTTTCAGAATCGCTTCTGCTAAGAGGTTTCATTTCATAGACGAAACCCTCATCTGAAATGCAGCAGAGCTGACCTATATGGTTGATGCGTGTTGTCATGATTATTCTACTTGTATGGGCATTTTTAGGAAGAGCACATTGTATGGTTTCCCATGCTAGTTCTGTCCAAACATCATCAATCACGACAAGATACCTATAAGCAAGTTCGTGAAACGGTGAGAATCATTTTTGTAATAAATGCAACAGAACTTTGCATGCATGTAAAAATTCTACAGAAATTTATGGAAAACACAAATACAATAAAGTCTTATTCCTCTTTTCTTGGTGTTCTTTAAAAACTAAAAGTTCTGAGACCCTAGTTTTTTTGTCAGATTTTAGCCCTTGGACTCTGGATGTATAATGAAATTCGATGAACAAGGGAACCTAACTTCAACTCTGTGCACATGCCATTAATTCTTTGAGGCTCTAATCTTTATAACTTTCTCACTGTGGTCCGCCAAAAATAATTAATGACCTTTCTTCCAAAAAAAATCACAGAGTGCCTACTTCATTCCTTCTGACCAGATGGCATCTAATCTATACAAATTAAACTCTCTATGTGTATTAAAAATTGAAATCACAGAGATGCATAGAGTTGAAGAAGTTAGATTCACATCGGTCATGTAAGTAATTCTTTATACCCTTATAAGTGTATGGAGGCAAAGCCAAAAGAGAAAAAAGAGAAAGAAAGGGAAAACTAACCTTTTATCTTCAAGATGCGATCTTAGTTTGTCGATCAGTTGTCGGTCGTTATCGTACCTGCAAGGTTTCTCCTCACCTCGAGCTCCAGTTCGAGATAGCAACTCCCGTAGAAGGTTATTCATGTTGGGCTTTTGCGATACGGACACAAAACCTGCACAATAAAATTGACCCTTGATCTTCTGATACACCTGATTAGCGAGTGTAGTCTTGCCTGAACCTCCAGATCCAACGATGGAGACAACCAACCGTCGGTCCGATGGGTTCTCGCCGATGAACCGGCCAATGATCTCCTCGCTTGGGCGCTCAATGCCCACCAGTTTTTCTACCTCCACATAGAGTGCCTGTAACCGAGGATCGATCTCCGTGTGCAATATGCTAGAATTGCCCTCTTCAATCTTGTATCTTTCTGTACGCTGGTATGCTTCGTTCACAAGAACATTGAGGTCTTGAATCTCCTTAGCAAACTTGTGGCGGTAGCGTAGTTTCTTGAGCTTCCGGATCTTCTTGCGGAAGAAGCTCTTGACCCCGGTGGGGGTGTCAGCCGATTCATGGTCGACGTGGTGGGTGAAGAGATCGATGCTGTCCTCCATGTCGTAGGCCAGCTCGCGCATCTCCGCCACCCAGGCCTTCACCTGTACGTCCGGGCTCTCCATGGCTGCGTACTTCTCCAGCGCGAGGTTGATGGCATAGAGCTCCTTCCTGAGCTGCTCCAGCTTCTTCCTCGCGTTCTTGAGCTCGCTGTACTTCTTCTCAATGAGGTTAGTGAGCTTACCGAGCACGGGCCTCGTCACCCCCGTCAAGGCGCTCACCATGATCTCCTCCCCAACTCCTCCCATCTTCAGATCTTCCCCTTTCACGATTGATCCTCCCCTCTCCTCCTCCCACTCACATTATCATCGGATCTTTTAATTTGGGACTAGATTTGGGCAAGAAGCAGCTCGTGTGTGGTTAGGTGAATGGACTCCACTATCGATGTGGACTACATTGATAAAAGGACGTGCAGACGCAGACCCAACGCGCGGTCGCCGAAGACTAGTCAGGTACCGGCTCAAAGGCAAAAATTGTTGGTGGACATTTACCTAACCATATGTTTTGCCGCGAACTATTAAAAAAAAAGAAGGTATTGCACGATTATTGCATCAAGCAGACCAAGCTGGTCCCTCCCGCTTCCTCGAGCCGGAGGTGGCTGCCGCTGCGCCCTTCCGCTTCCTCAAGCCGGAGGTGGCCCCCTGGGAGTAGCAAATGTACATGCTTCACCTTCACTTCAGGAATAGCGAGGCAGCGACTCGAAACCAAGGCGAGGGACAAAGGGTGGCAGGGGAACTTACAAGATCCGAGGGGGCGGGCGCGCCGCCGGGGCCGGCGACGGATGGAGCGGAGGCCGAGGCGTCGCCGCCCGACATAGAAGAATGCCTCCGCCAGCTGCCGCGGCGGAGGATTGATGTGAACCCGCTGGGGTTTTGTGACCGATCTTTCGATGAGAGGCGTGGGGATAACTCGATTGGAGGAGACGACGTTTACGGCCCGACTACAACCTTTCAAAGACTGCGCCTTAGCGACCGATACACCACCTCCTATGGATGCCGCGATCTTGTGGGAGCGCGTCACCCGACCTGTCCTGCAAGCAATCGAAGAACTGGCAAGAACAAGTATGATACAAGTACTGAATTTACTAGATGAGAATTGAAGTGTCTCAATCTCAAACTCAATCACCAACGAAGTGGGGTTCCGTCGACTCGAAGACGGACGGCTGGACCAGCACGCGCGCTTACAAGCAAGTAGCAATGGCTAAACTTGATCTAAACAAAACCCAATCTGTTTATGTCGGCTATGGTGGTATAAAAGAGGGTGGAGGATGACCAGGACGAGGTTGGGGTCGTCCTACAACCATAGGACGCGCCCATAATGGACCCAACTTGATACACGGCCCATTGGCCCAAAATAAGGTGACGCAGCACCGTGGACAGAAAAGGTCTCTGTCGTAAATCGACTATTGCGGCCGCATCCGAACAGATATGAGGGTGAGTCCGGATCCATCTGAAAGTAGACTTGATAAGCTTTCCATCAAGTACTTAAACGCCCAAAACGGAGTCCGGATGAAACCGTGGCGGCCGTCGCAAATCAGCACTTTCCTACAGTCCGAATCTTGACTTTCCAAAACGCGTTGGATTTGGTCTCTTTCCTTCCTTGGGCCAATGTGACGTGGTAACCTGATGAGGGACGTGGGAATACTTAGAATTGGTCCCCAATCAACTTCTTTGGTCCTCCATGCCTTCCATATGTGTCTAGCACTCTTTTTAATCCATGTATGTATTTCTGAAAATGACAATGAACATACATCATGGCGCAACATCAATTTATCGAATGTACCAACAATAATTGTGATATAGGATTGATTCACCTTTGGTTTGCAAGCCATTAATATGGTCGTATCTAAGCCGGTGATGTCCTCATCATTCACCCATTCTTGGCTACAAGTCGTCACCGGCTTAGATACGACCATATTAATGGCTTGCAAACCAAAGGTGAATCAATCCTATATCACAATTATTGTTGGTACATTCGATAAATTGATGTTGCGCCATAATGTATGTCCATTGTCATTTTCACAAATACATACATGGATTAAAAAGAGTGCTAGACACATACGGAAGGCATGGAGGACCAAAGAAGTTGATTGGGGACCAATTCTAAGTATTCTCACGTCCCTCATCAGGTTACCACGTCACATTGGCCCAAGGAAGGAAATAGACCAAATCCAACACGTTTTGGAAAGTCAAGATTCGGACTGCAGGAAAGTGCTGACTTGCGACGGCCGTCACGGTTTCGTCCGGACTCCGTTTTGGGCGTTTAAGTACTTGATGGAAAGCTTATCAAGTCTACTTTCAGATGGATCCGGACTCACCCTCATATCTGTTCGGATGCGGCCGCAATAGTCGATTTACGACAGAGACCTTTTCTGCCCACGGTGCTGCGTCACCTTATTTTGGGCCAATGGGCCGTGTATCAAGTTGGGTCCATTAGGGGCGCGTCCTAGGGTTGTAGGACGACCCCAACCTCGTCCTGGTCATCCTCCACCCTCTTTTATACCACCATAGCCGCCATAAACAGATTGAGTTTTGTTTAGATCAAGTTTAGCCATTGCTACTTGCTTGTAAGCGCGCGTGCTGGTCCAGCCGCCCGTCTTCGAGTCGACGGAGCCCCACTTCGTTGGTGATTGAGTTTGAGATTGAGACACTGCAATTCCCATCTAGTAAATTCAGTACTTGTATCATACTTGTTCTTGCTAGTTCTTCGATCGCTTGCAGGACAGGTCGGGTGACGCGCTCCCACAAGATCGTGGCATCCATAGGAGGTGGTGTATCGGTCGCTAAGGCGCAGTCTTTGGAAGGTTGTAGTCGGGTCGTGAACGTCGTCTCCTCTAATCGAGTTATCCCCCACGCCTCTCATCGAAAGATCGGGCACAAACCCCAGCGGGTTCACATCAGTTGGTAATCAGAGCGAGGTTTATCGGTGAGAGTGTATCAATTATTTGCTGATTTTAATTTCCTATAGTCCAGAAAAGCCAAAAAAATAGTAGATTAGTTTTACCGCAATCCTATAAACCCTTTGAGCCTTTGCTAGTACTGCTTAGTTAGGGCTTGTTGAGTTTTCGGTTGCATCGGTCGCGTCGAGTTGCTGGTCTTAGTTTAATCCTTTAGAGTTTCGAGTTCTTGTCACTTTCTGATTCGGAGTCCCTGTCCAGCACGAGAAGAAAACCGCCGCAGTTTCCACGTCCGATATCCAAATCAGGTGTTTGAGTACAATCTGGAAAGTTTAACTCGTGCTCTTTCCAACGGATCTGACCGTGCTCAAAAATTCCTTCTGAGCACTCTGCAATCGCCTTTGAGATTTGCGTGTCTGGTTAGCTGAAATAAGAATTATAAATCTGTTTTGTTAGGGATTGTATTCTGCCATTTGTTTTGGTTGTCATAGCATCAATCAAAAGATTTTAGTCCTCAAAAAGAAGAGGAACAGAAAAAAAAGAAAAAAAATAAAAGAAAAAAAGGAAAGAAAGAAAGGGGGCTGATCTGTTCATCGTGAGTATCTATTGTTTTCGGTGGTGCTTTATAACTTCCCTTGTGTCGAGGCTCGCGTCTCTAGCATGGTCTAGGCTAGGACCAGCACAGTACCACCGTTGAACGATTATTCAGCTTGCTTTTTAATTAACGTGGTGCTAGTCATTCCTTGTTTCAGCCCACCTATAGCTCCACATATCCGACTACAGCTTGACAGGTCTTGTTGCTGCGGCACCGATACACTATCTTTGAGGTTGCTGTCTTGTTGGTTGCCGTCGCCTCCTGTTTGGCTTGGTAAGAATTGGTAAGAGCTTGTTTGAACAAGGATAGTTTGAGAGAATTACAATTGACACATCCCAGTAGTTGACAGGAGGATACATTTTATTTTTTGTGTTTCTTGTTGTCTACTAATCATGGCAGGTGATACAGACATTGTTGAGCAGTTGAAACTCGACCCTCATCTTCAGGATGTCATTCAACATTTTCCATTATATGCTGGTATGTTTGATCCTGAAGCTTACATTGATTGGGAGCTTAAGGTAGATGTAGAATTTGATAGTTATGACTTGTCTGAACATGAAATGGTTTTTGCTGCTTCTAGTGCTTTAACAAAATATGCTTTGATTACATGGAAACACATTTGTAGGCACAACAAAGTTCCACTAACTTGGAAAGATTTTAAAATGCTTTTTCGAGATGAATATGTTCCTGATTATTATGCTGATTATTTACTTGCAAAATTGGACAAATTGAAGCAAGGTAGTAGGACTGTCAAAGAATACTATCATAGCTTTAAGATTTGTGTCATGTTTGGTGGATTAGATGAATGCAAGAAAGATGTTATGAGTAGGTTCATAAAAGGGCTCAATTCTGAAATTCGAACCTTGTTAATTGACAAGTCATATAGATGTATTGGTGAATTATTTTGGCTTGCTGTTCATGTTGAAAAGGAAATTTTATTATCTGCGAATACCTAAGAGAATGATGTGATCCTTAATGTTGAAAATTTGTCCACTATGCATGCTCTTCAAGAGCAAGAAATTGTAGAACCTGCTGCTGAGTTACTTTTGTCACAAGATGAATTAGTTGTTGTTCCTTATGATAAAGACAACTTGTGCGATGATGCTTCTTGTACTTCTATGCCACAAGTAGTGAATAAGTGTCATTCTTTTGGTTTGGAACCTTACAAATGTGCTGAAGCAAAAGTTTTTTATCCTATTACATGTGCACAAGATGAATTGAAATTGATGTCTTCTTTAAATACTTTGGGTTATATTGAATTTGATATTCTCTGTGATCTAAAATGTTTAGAGGAGAAACTTTTTGCATATTCTGAATTCTCATGCTGGTCTAATCATACATATCACTTTGTTGGCAAGTATAATTGCAAAGGAGAGTATTTAGTACATAAAGTTTATATCTGCTCTAATCTGAAATATCCTTTTGGGCTACAATATCATAATCAAATAGAGGGTTGCACTAACACTAATGATGTCTTGCAAAGTTTCTCTAGTTTTTATCTTAAGCAACAGGCGTGGGGGATAACTCGATTGGAGGAGACGACGTTCACGGCCCGACTACAACCTTTCAAAGACTGCGCCTTAGCGACCGATACACCACCTCCTATGGATGCCGCGATCTTGTGGGAGCGCGTCACCCGACCTGTCCTGCAAGCAATCGAAGAACTAGCAAGAACAAATATGATACAAGCACTGAATTTACTAGATGAGAATTGAAGTGTCTCAATCTCAAACTCAATCACCAACGAAGTGGGGTTCCGTCGACTCGAAGACGGACGGCTGGACCAGCACGCGCGCTTACAAGCAAGTAGCAATGGCTAAACTTGATCTAAACAAAACCCAATCTGTTTATGGCGGCTATTGTGGTATAAAAGAGGGTGGAGGATGACCAGGACGAGGTTGGGGTCGTCCTACAACCCTAGGACGCGCCCCTAATGGACCCAACTTGATACACGGCCCATTGGCCCAAAATAAGGTGACGCAGCACCGTGGGCAGAAAAGGTCTCTGTCGTAAATCGACTATTGCGGCCGCAGCCGAACAGATATGAGGGTGAGTCCGGATCCATCTGAAAGTAGACTTGATAAGCTTTCCATCAAGTACTTAAACGCCCAAAACGGAGTCCGGATGAAACCGTGGCGGCCGTCGCAAGTCAGCACTTTACTGCAGTCCGAATCTTGGCTTTCCAAAACGTGTTGGATTTGGTCTCTTTCCTTCCTTGGGCCAATGTGACGTGGTAACCTGATGAGGGACGTGGGAATATTTAGAATTGGTCCCCAATCAACTTCTTTGGTCCTCCATGCCTTCCATATGTGTCTAGCACTCTTTTTAATCCATGTATGTATTTTTGAAAATGACAATGAACATACATCATGGCGCAGCATCAATTTATCGAATGTATCAACAATAATTGTGATATAGGATTGATTCACCTTTGGTTTACAAGCCATTAATATGATCGTATCTAAGCCGGTGATGTCCTCATCAAGGTCGGCGACGGCGAGGGAGGGAGGTTTCGACTTTCGAGCGACTTGGCGTTGGGAATGGGAATGTTTTCCCTCCGTCGGCCTCGTTTTCCCGCCATTTCCGGTCGCGCGTTGGGCCGCAATGAATCGTCGGATGGGCCCGTTGAAAACTGATGTGCATGGGCCAGTCATTTTACTGTCACCCGTTCGCCGTACATATATCTTGGGCGCAAATTTGCCGCTTCGACAGTTGTCTGATTTCTTTTCGAAATTGCGCAAATTTTCGAACAGAATTTTTTTATTATTTGGGCATGCAAGCTGAAATGAGTAAAAGAACCCTCAAATTTAAGTTAGCAAAAAGAAAAGTTTTCAGAAATTACAAAATATATAGGCTCAAAGTCACTTTGGATATCAGCAATTCTAGAATTGAAATATATAAACCAACATCGCCCCACAGCGGCCGTAGGTTTCTTTGCACAATATGAAGACACAGTGAACATTGAGATACAGACACGAGTCACCACAGACCCTTTTCACTCTATAAATATATATAATCTATATTCAACACCCATCCAAGTCTAGACAGAAACAAGCGTTATGGCAGGAGAGTGTTGGGGTCATGAAAACTCTATCAAGGGGATGATCAGCAACTACATACAAAAACAAGTAAATATACGACAAACTAACATTATCGACCAAAACAACTTGTCGCCGAAGACAACAGACCAGAAGAGATAAATTTCAATCCACTAGATCCTCCGGGGAAGTAGGATATGGTATAGTACGCAAGGGCCAGAACCTGGATCAAAAAGAGAGAAATGGGTGAGTCTGAAAAGCGCCACTCAGATGAGAATATGTGCAGTTTTGCAGACCATACAAACGACAGCAAAATGATAACATTGTATTGCTCGATAGTTAGAAAAAAAAAGTAGGGAAGTGAATTTTTTTTTAGCGGAGGGCCCTTCCCCTTTGAAGAAGACGCTGATTATTGAATCATTGTTCAGAATTCAGATTAGCAGCCTGTGCTAAATGTGTTATAAATGGAAAGTACACCAAATGCACTAATACAAGAGACCTCTTGCAGTATAGCAAATTTTGAACAAACATAGACGAGTCAACAGTTGCATTGGTAAAGGATATACCTGAAGGACTGAGAAGATAACAGAGAGGAAATAGCTGTGAAGCACCATAGAAACATAAATCGTACCGACCATGCATCCAATAAATCCCACTGAGAATGGTAGCCTCTGAAGAGGAAAGCAGACAAAATTCTTCATCAGAAATCATGTGCTTTCAGTGTAGCACGTATTACAGCTATTTAAGGAAATTTAGGCAGTAGAATAACAATTGATAACTTCTACAGAAACAAAAAAAAACTCTGGCTTCATCATATATTTTCTATTTGTTACCAATAGTATGCATTGACCCTCGCTTGCACAACTGAACCAGAGATGCACCCATTGACGTGCACCCAACTGACTTGAATTACAAATTAGAAAGTTCAACCTTGCATAAGTGGGAAAAGATGGTGATAGAGAAGCATATGGAACTGATGAGGTCTTGCAATGTTTTATGTTAAAGCACTAAGGGTGTGGAGGCTAAGCAGCAGTTCAGTGCTACGCAGAAGTGAGAAGCCAATGACCATGTCGCTCACACACACACAAAAGACCATAGGCCTGCAAGTAATGTTATTACCAGCTTACGAGAGGAACAAGTAAGAATGTACAGTAGCATCTTTATCTTGAGCCAATTTGGGTTAATAAAAATGACCCCACCCAAAAGATGCATTTGTTTCAAGTTACAAATCTAGATTGAGATTTCCTTGAATCACTGGAGGGTTTTAAAGGCTTGAGACTGAGGGTCAACACTGCAAATTTTAATTCAATAGAAATACGCAAAGATGAATCAACAGCATATCGGAATCCTGTTATAATAAAGACACAACTGAACTTAAAATAACAATTGTGGGTTTGAGGAGGTTGTTCATGTGGATTGTCAGGTAGCCATCCTTTCCGCTACAAAATTGCTAGCTTCCAGTTGAAGCTAAAAAAGGCCTTTTGTCTAATCCAAGAGTATTTCATCCACACTCTGCAGCTCCATTTTTACTAGACAAAATACTCTAGCCAGCTTTATTAGAAAGCTCAGAAATCTTTCTGTATGGAGCCACAATAGTTTATGCTTGAATAGGTATCCAAAGAACCCAAACCAAGAGTAGAAGTTAAATAAAAGTAAGTAAAGTGGCCTTATCAATCGTTTGTTCAAATTGATGATGATTTTCCCTCTGAACTGCTTGTTTGGCATTTTATGCTTTCTTTCTTGTACGAAATAATCTATATAGGAAACAGGAGGATAAGGAACCCCTAACTTTAATTGCTCAAAAGAGAAGCAATGCACTAAAACATGCAACAATTCAAGTGGATGCTATAAAGGAGCAGTTTAGTGGCAGTAACCACAGAAAAGCTACAACTGATTCTAGCGGAATATTCATTGCTAGGCATGGAACAAACGTTCGGTATCAATTAATAACAGTTTTTTGCTGCTTGCAGACAGCCATATATTACAACTTGTTTCCATATGTTACAAAATGTTTAGTGCTGAACTCTTTTTAAAATTATGGACCAGTTCTATGTAGAGTTCAAAATTTGTAGTGGTAACTAACCGGCCACCACCAACAAATTCTGACCAATATAACCAAGCCATACTGATGCCTAGCTGGTTTATGGTTTCAAGGTCTGGAGATTTTTGGAAAACAGTTTCTAAACCCAGTTTGTCTGCCCTGTCATAAGCTTAGAACAGATTATAGCAGCAACAGCATACCACTCTCCCAAAGGCTAAACTGAGACTTAATTGGAGGAAAACGTAGAAGCAACACTAGTGTGGAGCTCATTGCATTACCTCCTTGGAAGTCATGTGGGCTAGCTGGTTGGCTGGCCCCTTGAGCGCGAAGAGCGAGGCGATGATGAGCGCGCATCCGAGCGTGAAGCAGATGGCGAACTTCTGCGGCATGAGCACCATGACGGGGAGGAAGAGCGCGAAGGCAATGAAGACGAAGAAGATTCCGGTGGCAAGGAAGAGGCCGAAGTACATGAGCGCCTTCCCCGAGGGTAAGCTGCTGGTCGCGCTCTGGAAGCTCCCCGGCAGCTCCCGCACGCCCTTGGTCACCCTGCGATGGTCAGATCAGATCCGGTAAGGGGGAGAGGGGACTGGATCTGATGATTTGGGGTTGGGAGTGGGGGTGGGGTGGGATGGGACGACGAAATGGGAGCTCACGAGCTGAAGGTGCCGGAGACGGTGTCGTTGGCGGTGCGGACGGCGGCCTCGATGTCGAAGGGGAGCGGGGAGGAGGAGGAGGCGTCGGAGCGGGTGGCGGCGTAGGAGTTCCAGTCGGCGAGTAGGGACGGTTGCGACTCACTGGCGGCGGCGGAAGAGGCGGCGGTGCCGCCGGTGAACCAGGCCTGCGCTGTCTTGTGCATCGCGACGGCTGATTCGGCGGCGGTGAGGGGCGGTGGTGCGGGGCGGGCGGCAGCGGGGAGCGGAAGCACAAGGAGAAGGGAGGAAAACGACGCGAGCCTTCTGAATTGGTTTTTTCTTAAAACTGATGAAGATTTTAGTATTCGTGTCCAAGGTTGGTTTATCGTTTTGTACTTATGGAAGGGAACGGCAGAAGCTTCGAAATGAAGAAACTCCCACGTTTCAAACTAACGAGGCAGAAGTCTGAATTCTTTTTTATTTTACTTTATTATTTAAAATTTAGGATCGAACGAATGAGATTTAACCCCTCGGTCTCTACCACTCCTTGCATTTGGAAAAACAAAAACATTACTATTTAACTAGTGGAATAATCGTGCGTTACAACGGGACAATAATAATATATGTATATGTATATCTTTCTAATCTAGAGCGGGTGCATTCCCCGCTCGCCCGTTAATCCACGTCGCACAATAACCCGTTAACCGTTAGATTCGCTCAGCTCGTGATATGAACCGTTGGATGCGGTTCAATTCGAACGTCCACCACGTCGTCTTCGGATGCTCGCGAATCGCCTGGAACCCGTTAATCCAGTATCCCTATCCTTTTCCTCATCCGTCGGTCTTCCCCAGAAGACTCGCCGCCGTCCCTCCTGGCCGTCGAGGCGCAAGCGAAACAATGCCCAGTCGCATCCTCTTCCTCATCCGCCGGTCTTCCCCAGAAGACTCGCCATCGTCGGCGCCGCCCGACTAGCCTCCTGGCCATCAAGGCGCAAGTGGAACCCTGCCCAGTCGCTTCACCAGTGATAGGGGCTTCTACTCCTCCCCTCTCTTCGGTGTCGAGCTCCAAGTGCCGAAGCGAATCGGAACGGATGGTGAGGTTGATGCGGCCTATGGTGTCGCGGACTGTGAGCTTCTCCAAGCACGGGCACCGCCGGGAGGAGACGACGTCGCCGAGCGCGTGGGTCAGGGAGAGCTCGGCGAGGCGCGCGAAGACGCCGGCGGGCGGGACGGCGACGCCGAGGCACCTGAGGTAGTGAAACGGCAGTGGCGTTCCCGAGGCAGGGGAGCTCAAAGGCTGAAAGGCGCCCTCTCTCCTCGCCGGCGGCGATGGCGCTGATGCTCCCCGGCACCCGGCTGGTGAAACTGAGGCTGCCGAAGACGCGGCGCGCGGCGGCGGGGAGCCAGGCCACCACGGACTCGGGGGGGTGGTGTCCTCGACCCCCACGTCGAGCAAGGTGAGGGACGCCTCATGGGCGGCCAGAGCCGAGGCGATGAGGCGGGGCTCCGGGGAGGAAGGGAAGCGCAGCTCCTGGAGGAGCGCGCCAGCGGGTGGCGAAGACGCTGATGCGGCCGGCGGCGGCGGCGTCCTCGAGGCGGAGGAGGATGCGGTGTGCGACGAAGGAGAGAAACAGCACACTGCGCATCTCCTCCCCACTTGAGACCTCTCACGACGCACAACGCGCCTCGCAGTTGGCCTTGAACAACTCCATCGCGTGGTTGCCGGCGCCGTCGAGCCATCGCCTCTACGGCAACCCCGGCCTTCTGCAGCACGTCGACCAGCGTCCTTGTCCGGTCCCTCGGTGGGTCCTTGCGCCGGCCGAGCACCAGGCATGGCGGCAGCCTCTGCAGCCGCGCCGACGCCCAGCAACTGCTCGAGAAAATGCCTCCAAGGTGAAGTGCTCACTGAACTGTTGGTGTTTTCAGAGTTGCAGCCGAATACAACGTGTAGAGCTCATATAGGGTGAAATATAGAAATGTGGGGCTCCAATTCAACGAAGCATGATGCGAGTTCGCCGAGAATATTAAGATCTACTTTGCCACAACTTTTCTATCTGAAATCATACAGATTAATTTTTTGTTTGGTCGGAATGCTTCATAGTTACCTTAGATATGGTCGATTGCAAGCTCAGTTGTTCTGAAATTCTTATAGATGCACACTGACTGTTATCATATTTGCTTAGCAACCTGCGCTCTTTATTTTGTAGGTATGAAATTGAAATTTCTAAATACCAAATTTGATTCAGTATCATTCACAAGAAATTATTAGTTTCATTTAGCAAACATCTGTGCATCATGGAGTTTACCGTTCGGGCACTGCACTGCTACTTTCTTAGGTTTTGACTAGCAGATGTTGAGTATTTACAAGCAGGCAGATATTATCAAAGCCACCAAGGTCATGCTTGAATTCTTGCCTCCTCGATGGCTGTATTGTGCTTGCTTTCATATGGCATTTCCAAACTCTAACATGGGAAGCAAGTTATTGTGGGTCATTGCCTTTGCTTCCTTTTAAACTTTAAATAATTGCTCTTAAATATAATCCTGTTAAATTGTTTACAATCTGTCTCACCCACATCACCAGCGGAACACCTTGACAACAGAGCTTGTCGAGGTGCTCATTGGGATAACAAAAAGTGCTCATAAGAAATAGGCATACCCATGATTTGTATATGTCTGATCCATGTGACGGCTTTACCTAAATGGCACGTGAGGATTTGCTCTTTCAGTAGATTGTCATGTTATTTGTGCAAAGCCAAAATTTGATATGCCTCTTGCATTTGTAGTATTATGTTTCTTACTTAAGAATTATTGGGATATTGTCAACATGTTTTCCACCAACTCTTGTCTGTTAGAAATAAAAACATGTGAATCTTATGTTGATCATATATTGTATCATTTTTCTTAGCTTGGCCAGAGATGAGATGCAAATTTTTGGTCAGTGGTGATGAACGAAACGGGCAATGATAATGGCAACAGGAAATCCAAATCTGACCGACTCCTCTATCGATTGGTGCTACAATGTAGTCAAATGAGAGCTAGCGAATGCATGGATCATTCCAAGACGGACTGAAGATCGAGCTCGTCTGGTGCGGCAATATCAGCCGGCACACTCGCTCATCATGCAGAAACAGAGATAACAGAGGTACAGAAAAGGAGCTGTGACCTGTGAGCCGCCGGCCAAATACTGTGATTTCCATTCCAGGTCACTTGCCTTTATTCTCCAATCAAGCTAAATCAAAGGAGCTGCAAACTTAATTAAACTTGTCAGGTTCTTGGGCTGTTAATTTATCTAATTTTAAAGCAGGCCACACATTATTTCGACAGTTTCAGTGGTGACCACTTAGATACAGCAGATTTAGCACGACTTCTGTTGCTACCATAAAAACAATTGGTTACTAACTCTGTAGTACATCTTTTGCAAAGTGACACAGAACGCTTCTGTAATGGCTCAGTGTATATAATTGTTAGTATTGCTACTACTATGTAATGCAATTGAGTTTTGCAACAAATGTTAACGCCTTTGAAATGATGCATAAAACAAAGCATTTAGCTTCAGTTTACCATGTGCTGTCAATTTAAAGGAGCAGCTTCTATGGGGGGCAACTTTCTCGGTGACAATGCAAGTTGAGGCAAGTTGCAAGCAAAGTCTCTACTATGTTTACGGAAGCAATAACATTAAATGCACCAGAATTCTTGGAGAATATTCAAATACCCCAAAGAGCCAGCTATATTAGGGTAATTATGTTAGAATTGAGCTGTATAGCTTCTCACTTGTTATGGCTTGGACCTTTTATGGCGGATCTTGGGGCACAGACTCCTCTTTTCTACATTTTTAGAGAGAAAGAATTTATATATGATCTATTTGAAGCTGCTACAGGTATGCAAATGATGCATAATTACTTTGGCATCGGAGGAGTAGCCGCCGATCTACTAATGGATGGATGGATTAATGTTTAGATTTATGTGATTAAGAGACATGAGAGAGACGGAGAGAGAGACGTATCTCTGATGTCTCTGCTCCTACCTATCAGACACACAAAAAAAATAACTATAAAATAGTTGAGTTGCCATGACTTCAGACTATTGGAATGAAAAATCTAACAATTGAATTGTAGTATATATTCTGCACGATCCATAATCTGTCTATAAAAATCATTTTGTCTTCAATCTCATAGCACACGGGTCATATGTGCGCGCCAACGGCGCGCCAACTTTCTAGTGTATTTTTATATATGCATAGATGTTATATTTATGTGATGCTATCAAACATCAACTCAACCAAAATCATTCCATTTAAATTTTACAGCAAGCCTTTGTTTTTGTTATAGCATCTTACATCTACAATGCATTTGATTAATACCAATGTACATATGACAAATATCACCTCCTCAAAGGTTTTTTAATCATTAACACGTGAAAAAAGTATTTTAATTATTAATCCACAAAAAAGGTATTTTAATCATTAGCATACAAATTAATTTCATCTTGTTTGTTGCTTGGAAAAACAAAAACATTATTATTTGATTGTGGAAACAAATCCTGCTTAACCTTGTTATTTCACGAGGTGGTAGTTGAGTGGCTTGGTTGCAACATTCATGCCTTAGATCCAAAATATGAGGGTGGAGATTTGGGGGTTTGGGGTCACATCGTAATTATTGCGCCACTGTAACATTTCGCCTGTATGTGTGAAAAATTATCCAAAAATTGATTAATTAGGCTTAAAATGTTCGTCTCACAGAGTACAACAAAACTGTGTAATTAGTTTTTGATTTCATTTACATTTAGTACTACATACAAGCTACGACATTTTGATGTGACGAGAATCTTCTTTTTACATAGTGAACTTTGGGGTTGCTTCACTACGGGAAACCCGACGTATGCCGAGTGCTTCCCTCTTTGCCGAGTGCTTTCTATCGGGCACTCGGCAAAGACTGGTTGTGCCGAGTGTCCAGACAACGGCACTCGGCAAAGAGGCGACACTCGGCAAACAGGATCTTTGCCGAGTGTCAGAAAAGGGACACTCGGCACACAGGATCTTTGCCGAGTGTCAGCAAAGAGACACTCGGCAAAGCTGACGCACGTGCCGAGCGCGTGCCACGCCACGAACGGCCGTTTGGGCTCCAATAGCTTTGCCGAGTGTCACACGGCAGACACTCGGCAAAGCCGTGGCACGTGTCCAGCACGTGCCACGCGCGCCAACGGTCGTAAATGGTCGTTTGGCCTGTCAGTTCTTTGCCGAGTGTCACAGTCCAGACACTCGGCAAAGATGGACGTGTTGGCCCTTTGCCGAGTGTCTGGGTCAGATACTCGGCAAAGAGTTTGAAAATTTGAAAAATATTTTTAAAAAACTTGAAATTCAAACTCAACAAATTTGAACATTTTAAATATAAGAGTTTTTGGCCGGCTGGATTGGTAGTTTTGCCGAGTGCTTCGGCGGGGCACTCGGCAAACCACCTCTTTGCCGAGTGTTTCCTAGGAGACACTCGGCAAAGCTTATGTTTGCCGAGTGTTTTCTAAAAAACACTCGGCAAAGTTTATCCCTGTTTATTTAAACTTTTGTTTTTGGGATCCAAAGTTTATTTTTTCTAACAATACTTGTCAAAGGCTCTTTATATCTTATGTGGAGCCTGTGGCAAAAAAGTTGGGATGATTTCAAAAAGTTTATATATACGGCCTTTCCAATCGGAGCATATCCCCATAGAAGATTCGGAGAGTTGAGAAGGAGACAGCTGGATTTCGAAACGAAGTGAAGTTGAATTAGAGTTTGAGTTCATAACTTTTTGTATAGGCAATAGACGATGTAGATTGCTTCATTTGAAGTTATCATATTTTTCCGGACCCATTTGATATTTTTTAAATTATTTTTACAACAATCTCCACATAAAATAATGAAATATATGAAGGAATTATTAGATATATATGCTTCAAATAATGAAAACATTTCATCTAAGCATAAAATGTGCATTGTTGAATGTATTTGACAAGATATTTTGATGTATATTTGATCGAATTTGAAAAATTTGGTATGCAAGAATTGTTCTGGGAAATGTTTGCCGAGTGCTACACTCGGCAAACAAGACTTTGCCGAGTGTCAGGAAAGAGACACTCGGCAAAGATGCCACGTGGGCTGGCCGCCCCTCGGCCGCGCGGGCCACGTCATTGGCCGACGTGGTAACTTTGCCGAGTGCCTACGCTCGGCAAAGGGCAGGTTTGCCGAGTGCCCTGGGCAGACACTCGGCAAACAGGCCACGTGGCCGTCCCCTTCGGCCGCGCGCGGCCACGTCAGCGGCCAGCGCGCAGCCACGTGGTAGATCTGTTTGCCGAGTGCCTGGATCTGGGACACTCGGCAAACAGGGTACACTCGGCAAACAGGCGGTGCCCGGGGGGATTTAACCGCCCACGCGGCCCCCAGCCCTACACGCGCCTCTCCCCACACGCTGCCGCCGCCGCCTCCTCTCCCCACCCGTCGCCGCCTCCGCCCGGCCCGGCCGCCGCGCAGCGCCACCGCTTCCCGCCGCCGCCACCGCTCCCCGCACGCGACGCCGGCCGCCGCCTCCGCCCGGCCCGGCCGCCGCACCGGCCGCCGCCTCCGCCCGTGCCCACGCCGGCCCCAGCCGTCCCCGCCCCGGCCTCGGCCGGCCGTCCCCGCCCCGGCCCCGGCCCCCGCCCCCGCCCCGGCCGGCCGTCCCCGGCCCGCGCCCCGGCTGGCCGTTCCCGCCCCGGCCCCGGCCGCGTCAGCCCCGGCCCGGTCGCCGCGCAGGCCGGCCCGTCCCCGCTCCTTCCCCGGCCGCCGACTCGTCCTCCTGTCCCTGCGCCCGCCCATCTCGTGTAGGTACCCCGCCCGTCCTCTTGTTACCTTTGTTATTTTGTTCATTTTGCTGCAAAACTAGGATGTGGTAGTTGCTATTTTTGTGGTAGGAAGTAGTAATATGAATTTCTTTGTGAAATTATGAAATTGATGTGAAATTGTAGTTGTTAGATTTAGAATTGGTATACTTTGAATTGGTTGATTTTTGGTAGAATTGAGTAATGAATGTGGTTGTCGGCCTTTGTTTTGCTATCAAATGGATTAGGCCATGTCAAACAAGTGCCATGAATATTGTGTATGTGGTTGTCGGCCTTCGTGCCGTGTTTTTTTCAGGATGTGTGGTTTCAGAAACCTCCCCGTGTAGGGGAGGTGCTGCCGAATTTTTTATTTGACAAAAATTTGTTTTTATTTCAGTGAGGCTGTTGCACCATCTTCTACTTGGACCCCGACGCCGCACGTTGTTCCCCGCCGTCTGCACCGACACGAGCGTCACCAACTCGCCCGCCGTCGAGCCCGTAGGTGAGCACATGCAAAACCATACGCGCTCAGTTTTTTAGTTGTGTACCTTCTTCGTCTCTTGGATTTATCTTTACCGTGTGGCTTCTTTGCCATGTTCTTACGTTTCCTACAGTAAATAAGATGAAGGGTCATCTTCCTCTTGCGTCTTGAGAAAGATGATATGACATCTTATTTACTGTATGATACGCAAAAACATGACAAAGAATTCATACCGTACAGTTAAATACAACAGGCCAAGATTGTGCACAACTGTGTCACGTAACCTAGTTAGGTGTCTCCCGTTCGAAAGAGATACTGTTGTGAATATGTGAATCTTTGCATATGTCTAACCGTATCTGTTTCGAATTGTCCACGTTTTTGGACAGCTCGAGGATGTGTAGATGGGTAGTTTCCATGCTCTACTCATACCGAGGCTGAGTTTCGGCATCATCTCCCTGTTGTTCTCCGAATACACAATCTCCGTAATTGGACGTGTATTTGGAGAACAGCGGGGAGGTGCTGCCGAAATTCCATCTTGGATACGAGTAGAGCATGGAAACTACCCGTCTACACATCCTCGGGTGGGATTAGGACCTATCTTTACCTATTAGACATAAAGCTAGCATCCGGTAGATGCATTTATTATTATAAATTTGGTATGGAAGAAATTTATTGCTCGGTGATATGTAAAGGGATGGATGACCGTGAGTGGATGTACACTGGCCGCTCAAGTAAAGGTGAATGTACAGATGAATGGATTGCCAAGACTGATGCGTTCTTGAAGCAAGCTTTTGCCAATGCGAAAGGGGTGCCAACTACTTTCTGTCCATGCGCAGTTTGCAACAATCGTAAACGCCAAACAGAAGTTGTCATGGGTAAACATCTCGTCAGGAATGGATTTACGGAGAACTATACTCGGTGGACACGCCATGGTGAACCATTGATCGTGTGAGAGACGAGGCCGTGAGGCAGCGCATCGAGGAGTTTGATGATGAGGCAGGGGTAGGGGACATGTTGCATGACTACGACGAAGCACACTTCAATGATGGACCTAGGGAGGAGGAGCCGGAGGCCACTGCAAAGGCTTATTATGACATGTTGTCAGCGGCACAACAACCACTTCACTCGCACACTAAGGTTTCTCAATTGGATGCCGTTGCACGTCTGTTGGCCGTCAAGTCCCAGTTTAGCTTGGGTCGAGACGCCTTTGACCACATCCTGACAGTTTTGGGTGGCCTCCTTCCGGAAGGTCACGGCTTGCCAAAGAACATGTACGCGGCACAGAAACTTCTAAATGCACTTAAGATGCCGTATCAGAAGATACATGCTTGTCCGAATGGATGCATCTTATTTAGGAAAGAATTTGCGGACGCAAAGCAATGTCCGAAGTGCAAGGCTTCTAGATTCGTGGAGATAGTCGGTGCTGATGGTAAGAAGAAGCAAAGCAAAATACCCGTGAATATCCTACGGTACCTTCCACCTATACCGAGGATCCAACGGCTTTACATGACCGAGGACTCCGCGAAACAGATGACATGGCACAAAAGTGGAGTGCGATACAATCCTGATAAGCTCATACATCCATCCGATGGTGAAGCATGGAAGCACTTTGATGGGATTCATCGTGACAAGGCTAGAGAGGCTCGGAATTGATTATTTCGCGGCACTCAAGATCTCCGTGAAGAAAACGGAGGCAAGAAACATGAAGCTGACCAAGGAGCAGTATCTGGCGGTATGTAAATCGATACTGTTTTATTCTAAGATTAAGTACTCTAAATTCGATCTTGTTATATGTCGTACACTTGGTGTCTTGTAGGTGATTCCGTGGTGGTGCGCCCCGCATCCCACGTGCTGGGAGGTGATAGTCGACAAGTGGTGCAGCGCCGAGTGGGCCGCTCAGCACGACCTTTGCCGGGAGCGGCGTTTGCTGATGCCCGGTGTCTCACACCATCAGGGCAGCCTTAGCCACGAGGAGTACAGGGCCAAATGGGTACGCCGAGTCATTTCTATATTCGCTCACTCTATTCTGTGTAATTACTAATTCATATTGTTTGTTTTTTCAGTCGGCGTCACATGGTGGTGCGCCTTGCTCACAGCTCGAGGCTTTTGCTATGGCCCACAAGGGCAAGGCGACCTCCGACGTCCGGTACAACCCGGAGGACGGGCCTGCGGCATACAGCAACGCCAGCGTCCACAGTCGCCTCACAGCATATCAAGAGGTCGCAAAGGAGGTCCACGGGCCAGACTGGGATCCGACCGCCCACGACATTGATGGAGAAGTGGTCATGAGGGCGGGAGGAGGCAAGAAGCACGGGCGGTACTTGATCGCCAACAACACCATCGACACGGCCTCTACCCCCACACTCTCCCAGATTCGAGCCAGGAGCACGAGCTCTTCAGCGGCTATCCGCCAGCCTCTTCCCGGTTCACACTTCGGGATGCAGGCACTCCAGGTTATTTCTATTTCTATCTTTGTACGTAAAGTTTGCTTACGTTTATAATGTATTATAACAATGTGATTGAATATTGCAGGCCCGGTTGGATGAAGAAACGCAGAGGTGGGAGTTCCTGGAGGCGGAGGTGCAGCGGATGAAGGACGCGGAGGCCGAGAAAGACAGGCAGAAGGAGGAGGCCGAGCGGACGAACCGAGCGTGGCAGGAGCAGGTATTTGCCTACCTGCAGAGCTTTGGCCAGCGCGTGGGTGAAGGTCCGCCGCCGCCGATGCCACCACCGCCTCCACCACCACGTGTTCCTATTTCTCCCGTGAGTCACTTGAGAACCCTATGATTTCATTTCACAACTCATTTCTGTCGAAAATCTTGTAACACACACCACTAATCTCTTTTGGGCAGGCTCCTGGCTCGGCCGCGTCGAATGACGGCCCTCAAGACGAAGACCTTGCGGCGCGGGCGGTTAGATCGTTGTTCGGACCCCCTCTTCCGTGAGTGGTGGATGTTGGACTTTGTAAACATATGAATGATGGATGTTGGATGTTTGGATATTGAATTTGTGACATTTCTGTGATGTTGGATGGTTTAGTGACTTATATGTGTTTTTTTATGGTTGTTTGATGGTTTAGTGGCTATATATATATATGAATTGCCTGTGATGCCTATTATAAACTGCCTGTAATGCCTATTAGAAACTGCCTGTGATGTTTTTGTTGAGGGGTCCTTTTAACGCAAAAAATTAATAAAAACAGGAAAAAATTTGAGCCTTTGCCGAGTGTATGGTGCTTTGCCGAGTGTATTGGCTTTAACACTCGGCAAAGAGGCTGTTTCTGTCATTTCTGGAACAGCCTTTGCCGAGTGTTCCTGCTTTGCCGAGTGTCTTGGCTTTTACACTCGGCAAATATGCAACCTTTGCCGAGTGTTAAAGCCCTTACACTCGGCAAAGGGTTGTCCAGGGCCTGCCCCCTAACCAGGCTTTGCCGAGTGTCGGGGTCCAACACTCGGCAAAGGCTGGTGTCTTTGCCGAGTGTGACACTCGGCAAAGGCTCCGTTACCCCTAACAGCCGTCCACGGACGGCGCCGGGCCGTCTGTTAGTGCTTTATTTTACCGAGTGCTGGCTTTGCACTCGGCAAAGCCTTTGCCGAGTGCCCGACAGAAGACACTCGGCAAAGGGCCTGTTTGCCGACACGAGCTATGCTGTAACCCCTTTGCCGAGTGTTACACTCGGCAAAGCCTTTGCCGAGTGTATTTCGGGGTTTGCCCAGGCACTCGGCAAACTCCGGGTTTCCCGTAGTGCTTTTTGGAACCGAGGCTCAAACAAAAGAACAACGATAAAGGCAGCGAAGCTTTAAATTCATATATTTTTCTGGTCCACTAGCCGGAGAATTTAGGTGCAATAAATACTAGTTTGGGCCTGTGCACGTCAAATGTATGTTTGGGCCGTTAGTTCCGTCCACGCCCATATGGGCTGTTTGTGCCAAGAAGCAGTGCACCAGCCCAGACACCTTTTGAGAAATGGAAACAACCCGTGGCAGATTTGGAGAAAATGACGGCGATCGAAAGTGATTAATAAGAAACCAGCTGCAAATTTTGCAATCGGTCAAACTTGGAGCCTGAAGGCTCAGGACAGCCGGTACAGGTTTCTTCAGAAAATGAGGCAAGTCTTCTGCTTCCAGTCTACAAATCCAGGACGTACGTAGCAATTAATTGACTTGCTAGCGCTGGGAGATGGAGCCTCAGCAGCCTCTCATCACTGTGCAGTTCCGGTACAGATGCAGCTAACGGACACAACAACGAATCAGTGACTGCAAGCAGTGAGCTTGATCTCCTGCGTTATGTGCATGCTAGCTTTTCTTGCAGTTCAAAATTAAACGCAGGCTCGCGAGAGCAAAACTAGGGAAGGTTGTTGTTTTCTTGCTGCCCAATTTCTCTTTTTATCGGGAGCGCAATAGTAGACTCTCGGATCCGGAACATTTGATGCGGTGATGCTCGTTTTTCAGACGCCTTGATGTGATGGTTATCAATCATTCAGCACACGAACCGTAAAAGCACTCAATTGTGGAAGGTACAATCACAATCACAACCTCTCTAATCCAATTCACTCGAAGGTAAAGATCAGTTAGTGCGGCAGGTAGCTTACTCGATCATCACAAACAGCCGCCGCTTCTTTTCTTTTTCTTTTTTACATTCTCACAAGCAAGAGATGCGATGCAAGAATCAACATGCATGGTATGTATGTATAATGCATGCATGCATCTCAATTCTCATGCATCTACCGTGACGCAAAACGGCAAAGGCGAAAGCAACGGGAGTGGCTATCATCCGTTCATCGCAATCACACCCGGCTTGCTTTACATGGATGCATGCACACTAGAGCCGCCGCACTGTTTTTTTTTTCTTTATTTTTTTGCAGAAAATATATATAGCTCCGTTTTCGTTTGACTTTTCTACTTTAAATTTAACCTCTCATCTTTAAAATTTTATATAAATTATCATATTTTTTATGATCGCTTACTTTATTAATATTTTTTAAAAAAACTTAAAATTGATTATATTTATATAATTTTTTAAATAAGATGAACGGTTAAACTTGTAGTGAAAAATTAAATAAACTATAATTTAAAACGGAGTTAGCAGTCTAGAGAAGAGAAGCCGAGAGTGTCGTGTGCAGTGCAGGACACAGGACAGCACGAGTACAACGAGCAACACCGAGCGTGCGCCATGACTCTACGTCTACGAGGACTGACACGTGGTACAGTGTATCACACCACGTCACGTCACCACCGTTAGTTCCGTCCACGCCCAAGTGGGCTTTGGCCCCAAGAACCCAATATGCACCACTGCACCAGCCACTAGCCCACTCTCACGTTCGGGAAAAATGAAAGCAAACACGTAGGAGTTGTCGAGAGAACGACGATCGAAACTGAAATCGAATCGAATTGAAAACCAGCTTCAAGTCTGCAGCGGTCAAACTCCACGGCTGATGGATGATCAGTAGTGTAGCAAGTTTGTTCAAGGAAAAAAAATGGGGCAGCAGCAGTAGCAAGTCTTCTGTTTTGCTAATCCAGATGCCGCGCGACAAAGCCGGAGCTTCAGGCACAAAATGTCATGATGCGGAAGTTGGGCATAACTGCCGGCGATACACCTCCTGATGCGGCGGCATTTCAGCGCTATGATGAAACATTTGCTCAACCCTTGGTGGTGGCTCAGGCTGAAGCGTTGGATGCACTTCTCCCTGTCGGTGTCCCGATCGCTCCGGCGACACAGGGAGGCATGGAGCCTTGAGAGGCTTTGCTTTTGGTCGTGGTCATCCTGTTGTTTTCTATGACAGAACAACGTATCCTTGTATGGAACGTCCGGGGCCCGGCGTCTGGTAGCGAGAGACTTGGTCGCACAAGAGCGTGTTTCGTTGCTGTCGCTACAGGAAACTAAACTTGATGTATGTTCGAATGAACTCATAATGGAGATGTTGGGGGCTGGCTTTGACTATTTTCCTTTGCCTGCATCACATACGCGGGGTGGGTTGCTCCTTGCCTGGCGCTCTGATATCTGGGAGGTGTCCAACCCTTCTTTTGGTGATCACTCCTTGACTGCGAAGGTGCTCCTGCGTGGCACAGACCACGAATGGTGGTTGACTTGTGTGTACGGACCACAAACTGTCCCTGAAAAAGATAATTTCCTACAGGAGCTACGTGACATTAGAGTAGCCCACACTGGTACTTGGGTTATCTGTGGGGATTTCAACCTAATTCACTCGGCGAGGGATAAGAACAATGGCAATCTGGATAGGAGGATGATGGGCAAGTTTAGGAGGTTCCTGGACGACTCCGAGCTCCTGGAGCTGCACCTGAACGGCAGACTGTACACATGGAGCGATGAGAGATCATCGCCGACGCTTGCGCGTATTGACCGTTTTTTCGTAAACGAAGACTGGGTGCAGATGTTCCCAGATCACCACTTACGAGCCCTCCAATCTGAATGCTCAGATCATGCCCCGCTGCTGCTCCAAACAGCCTCGGCGTTGCAATCTTTTCGGTTCAGGCAGCTTGGACATGCCCCTGGTCGGATGCAGACCCCTTCCAAACTCTGGATTATAAGTTACGTAATACGGCAACAGCGCTTAAGCGTTGGAGCGCTAAACACGTGGGTTGTGTGAGGCTTCAACTAGCTATCGCCAGAGAAATTGTTAAACGCATGGAAGCAGCAATGGACAGGAGGACCCTTCTACCGCATGAACAGGCTCTCCGTCAGAAGGCCAAGCTGAACAGCTTGGGGCTAGCGTCGCTAATGCGCACTATCACTCGACAACGATCTCGAATGACTTTTCGTGCGGAGGGAGATGCTAATATCAAATTCTTCCACCTCCAAGCTTGTCATCGGAGTCACGCAAACCACATTGATAGCCTCCAAGTTCAGGAGGTGGAACTTGTTCACGATGAGGCTATGTCGGCAGCTATATTCGAACACTTCGATCAGATCCTCGGCGCACCGGGACAGTGCACGGTATCACTTGATTATCAGGCTCTCGATATTCCCATGGTTGACCTCTCCGGGCTGGATCATTGTTTCACTGAGGAGGAGATTTACAAAACCATTCTTGATCTCACATTGGATAAAGCCCCAGGCCCGGATGGCTTTACTGGGCTGTTTTATAAAGTGGCATGGCACATCATTAAGGAGGACATTATACGGGCCTTCCATGCATTGTGGTCATTAGATGGTCGAAGTCTCTATCTCGTGAACCAGGCATACATGATACTACTCAAGAAGAAGGAGGTGGCAATGGGCATTGGAGATTACCGCCCCATCAGCCTGATACACAGTTTCTTCAAGCTGTTCGCGAAGGTTCTGGCGAATAGGCTCACTCCTAAACTACCTGACTTAGTCCTCCCAAACCAAAGCGCCTTTATCAGAGGGAGATTGATACATGATAACTTTAAAGCAGTCCAACTCACGGCACGATTACTACACCAGAAGAAGTCGCCATATGCTTTACTTAAGTTGGATATTGCAAAGGCCTTTGATTTGATTCGGTTAATTGGACATACCTCCTATCCATACTGCAGCATATGGGTTTTTCCCGACGATGGCGCAACTGGGTTAGCTTGCTTTTGTCTACTGCTAGTACCAGAATAATTCTCAATGGGACTCCCGGCCAGCGTATTTGCCATGCGAGGGGGCTACGACAGGGGGACCCCCCCTCCCCCATGCTCTTTGTCATTGCAATGGAGGCTCCGACCTCTTTAATCAGACTTGCTGATAGGGATGGTTTAACTTCCAGGTTGTCAGATGTGAGGGCGAAAGAAAGGGTTTTCCTATATGCAGATGATGTGGTCCTGTTTATTCCTCCAGTGCAGCAGGATCTGGTGGCCACAGGGCTGGTGCTCGATGTGTTTGGAGAGGCTTCGGGCCTGCACACTAACAAGTCAAAATGTGTGATCTTGCCTATTCAATGTGGCCTTGAGGAAACGATCACTATCTGCAGGTATTCACAGGCGAAGCTAGAACCTCTCCCTTGCAAATACTTGGGCATTCCACTCTCAATGCATAAGCTAAAGAAAAGTGAATTGCAACCGGTTGTAGATAAAGTATGTACCGGACTGCCACTTTGGAAAGCTCGTATGTTAAGCCCGGCTGGCAGGTTGGTGTTGGTGAAGGTCAAGCTATCGGCAATCCCAGTTCACATAGCGATTGCGGTTTCGGCAAGGTGGCATGGACAAAGGTCTGTCTACCGAAGGTGCTGGGTGGACTTGGAATTCCGGATTTACAGAAATGGGGCATCGCTTTGCGAATGAGATGGATTTGGGAAAATAGGCAACAGCAAGCTCTAGGATCTTCTACCAGATACACGAGAGCCGATTGCCGAAGCGATGTTTTCAGCATCTACTATGATTCAGATAGGAGACGGAAGATCAACTCTATTTTGGAAGGATAGATGGCTTGAAGGGAGGTCGCTGCAGGAGCTGGCTCCTTGTCTGATTCAGACGATTAGGCCACGAACGGTGAATACACGTATGGTGGCTGAGGGTTTGCAAGGAAGAAGATGGATTACAGATATTAGGGGAGCGCTGACGGTGCAGGTTATCCTAGAGTACCTGCAGCTATGGGACAGGCTGATTGGGGTAGAACTCGATGAGGAAACACCTGATCAATGGAGATGGCGATGGACAGTGGATGGGATTTTTTCCTCTGCTTCTGCATACGACCCGTTTTTCATCGGCCGGATCCAATTTCATGGAGCCAAAGTTCTCTGGAAGACTAAAGCACCAAATTCATGCAAATTCTTTGGGTGGCTGGTGCTTCATGGCAGGTGTTGGACAGCGACAAGACGCAAGCGGCATAATTTACAGGATGATGATTCTTGCGCACTCTGCGATCAGGGGAGTGAAACAATAGCGCACCTACTGATTGGCTGCCTGTTTTCGAGAGCGGTGTGGTACCAGGTGCTTCATCGGGGAAATTGGCATCACCTGACTCCGGGGGTGGAAGGGACAGCGCTACCAGACTGGTGGCTACCTGCTCGGAAGCGCTTGCCGGCATCTGAACGCCACTCTTTTGATTCTCTGGTGCTCATTGTCGTGTGGCTCATTTGGAAGGAGCGCAATTCGCGGACCTTCAATAGAGTCTTCGCGGCAATTGAGCAGGTGGCGACCAGGATCATAGAGGAAGCGCAGAACTGGACGAGGGCGGGCTGTGCAGACTTGGGGATGTTGGTTAGCAATGTACGGGATGCAGATGAGGGTCGCGACATGATGGTTTTGTAATTAGTACTTTCTCTTATGCTACCTCTAGAACCTTCTGCTTCTAGAGGACATCACTGTACTTTCGTTTCTCCCTCTTAATGAAATACGTGCTAGTCGTCAAAAAAAGTCTACAAATCCAGGACGTAGCAGTTGACTTGTGCAAGTGTACGCTTTGCTCTGGGAGGACTTGGGCCTCGAGGAGGCTCTCGTCACTACACAGTTCTGGTACGGATGCATCTAAACAGACTAAATAGCGAGTTATTAATGACTGAAAGCCCTGATCGAGCTGATCGTTCTGCCTCTCGTGTGCATGCTTTTCTTGCAGTTCAAAACGCATGCAGCCTCGCAGAGAGCAGAATTAGCGAAAGATGCTGTCCTTTTGCAGCAGCAGCTCAATATCTGTTTTTCTGGGGAGCAATGGTATCAAGTTCTACGAGTAGATCCGTAAAATTTGATGTGTGCGGTGATTCTCGTTTTGCACATGGCGCTTGATGCGATGGTTATTCGCTTAAACGTAAAAGTGCTCAACGTAACTGATGAAAGGTACGTAGGAATAATCACAATCACAATCATAAATCACCTCTCTCCTCACAGGGCGGCAAGAGATGCGATGCAAGAATAATGCATGCATCATGCATCTACCGACGGCAAAAACGAGAGCAACGGGAACGGGAATGGTGGTTCAATGCGGCCGGCTCCCAAAAGTGATAACTACTGGACGACGCACGAGAGCCGCCGCGTGCTACTGAATTCAGAGGACTGTATACATGCATGATTCAACGACTATGACACGATACAGTGTATACATTTATACAGTATTAACACAACACCGTTTCTGATGTGCGTGCCTTTTAGTTTCTGGACGACGATGCATCCCAGTACTGCATTCGGTTCCATATTAGAAGTCGTTTTGAATAAGGTTTGAGTCAAATATTGAGAATATAAATCATGAATAACATTTAAGTCGTTGAGTTTAGAAATGTAAAAGTTATATAAATAGATTGGTCTTAAAAATTAATTTTATAAAAATATACCTATATAATTTTTTAAAAAATATTTTTATAAAAAAGTTAAAATTGTGCTTTGGTGACCGTGTCGATGTCTGAATGACTTCTAATATAAAATCGGAGGGAGTATACATGTATTTCGTGAGCCAAAGCCTGCACAAAGAAAAAAAGAGATGATCGGATTGGGGAGGATGGACCCTGCAGCTAGCACGGCTACACCGCATCCACGTCGCAGTCGTGATTTTTTTAATTGGATCACTCGCGCTAATTGATACTACACGTGAGTACGCGCGGGCATAAGGGATCGGCCGGGCGGGTTCCCACACTGCTAGGATTAAAATCTAGCTACAGCAAATCTATAGCGAAGACCTTGCTGTTTTTCTCCCAGTCTGATGATTGTCCAAAATAGAACTTACCGATGACAGGCATGGCGGCATGGCTCGCTAGATAGTTGGCTCCGCCACTGAATAGATGTCCGGAGCGGCTGGACAGACAACATGTGGGTGGCATGGGACCGTGACACGCGTGACCTTAGCCTTTCTTTCTCGCTTAATCTAAGGTTAACCTCAGTAGCAGTTCCATTTGAGTTTCATAAACATTATTTAATATGACATGTCAATAATCATGATGATACGATATGATAAATTATAAATAAAGAGAGGGAAAGAGTTTCATTAGAATGAAACTCACTTAGCATCGTTATCGATTCTAGATGAGTCTTGGAATTAAATGTTACATAATGCCTATAAAAACAACAACATGAAACTATTGCATTGAAAAAAGTAATTTCAAACATCATTTCATTTTTTCCTTCCTGATGTGGTCATCTTGAAAACAACAATATGAAATTCCCACCAGCCAGGCCGATGAAGCAGGGAAATCGAGTTGATCAAGGTTAACTACTTATCACTCGGATGGACGATGTCAGATGATTATATGTGAAAAGCTTTAATTTGGCGTGCTCTTGAAATAGGTTGCTGGTTACTACCTTCTAAATTTATTTACATGGGTCAACCGGGCTCAGATCCGAATTAAGCCCTTGTTTAGTTCCAAATTTTAGGGTGTCAAAGTTTGAAAAACGCCATAAATACGTTACTGTAGCATTTCGTTTGTATTTTTGAATAATTGTTCAAACATTAATTAATTAGTCTCAAAATGTTTGTCTCGCAAAGTATAATAAAATTGTGCAATTAGTTTCTGTTTTCATCTACATTTAGTAATCCATGCATGTGCCGACATTTTGATGTGACGAGAATCTTCTTTTTGCATAGTAAAATTTGAGAGTAGAATTTGGAAACTAAACAATAAACAAGGCCTAACTTTGCTATGCATGTTTATTAAGGGGCCGCATGCACCCTGTACTGCTTCCGTTGATCAACGAAAGGTGTTTCCTTTTTATATACGAGAACAAAAATTTCAAATAATATTTTGGTATTTAATTTCTCTTGCGCAATGTTGTCAATTGGTATGTACAAAATCAATATCACCTCGAAGTTAATTTTCAATATATAAATCTTTGTGGGCAACTTTTATACACTCACATGTGCATAATATGATTGATAGTTGATCAAATGATCTTGTTTATTTTCTTTGCCTACATCAAAATATGCCTTATATTGTTGGATACAGGCACCACTTCCATTTCGTAATAAATGTCCGATTCAAACACCTAACTAGAAGGCTAAAAAACAACTAAGAAAACTTTTTATGAAATCAGTTACTAGTTCTTGGCCTTGACGCTTCAATAAAAAAATAGTATTTATTGGTCTTGTTAGACAAGTTATCTCTTGGTGTGCCTAGTGAGTAGAGAGATTTGACAAAATGCCATTTAATTAATATTGACCAAATATTATGCTCTCTAGATTTGTGGACTGGGCGAAATGAAATAATAATGCATTTCAAACCCTCGTGAACATTCAGCTTGAGCACTTTTCGTGAATCAATGTGAGTGGAGGTAGTCAAATTTCTAATCTTGAAAGGACTGTAAGGTAAGCAAGTTGACTTTGGAAAGCTAGGGACTTCACAAATAAAACGAGGCAGCAACAAAAGTCTCGAGAATTCATATATCTGCAGTGACTTTCTCCCTGATTGTCCTGATGATTTGGACGCTAGCCGATGGAGCCTCTTGCCGGCACCCCATTCTCCGTCTAGAACCCGGCCAAACAACACAAATTTTCTTCCCTTGTGGGCTTGTGGCTCTGGGGCGGTTCGAGGTTTCGGCACTGTGCATTTTGCCGGCGTTTTCCGCTTGAATGGTTGTGCAGGGTGAGCAAGTCTCAGTCCTGTCCTAGAAGACGAGATGGGCAAAGGACGGTGTGGAAAATGAGGGGGCAAAGCACCAAACATTGCACCTATCCCAGCAACTGCAGACAGGCCAAAATATCTTATTAAACATTTTATAGACAAGTAATTTGAATACATATCTCACTTTAATCACTTGGTATACGTATGTCCCATCATTTATTTATTTATTTATTTATTGTGCTCCTATATATATATATATATAATCCGAATCCCCATCCCTTCAAACCGGTCTTCAAATGACCTGTCGCATCCTATACATTCAGTTTGGCAGAGGTACAAAGATGATCAGTCAAGATCAGGTGACGTTGAATCCATGTACTCCTTATTATTGTTAGACTCTTAAGTCGTTGAGTTTGAAAATGTGAAAACCATACGAATATATTTATTTTAAAAAATATTTATATATATATATATATTATTTTTTAATAAATATTTTTATAAAAATAAGAAGTCAAAGTTACGTTTTGGAGACCGTGTCGTTATCTTAAACGTGATCTGGTACTAGTATGGAGGGAGTAGGTTCATACCATGTCATACATCTTCTTTGAATATCGATTTACTATAAAAAAATGAAATTTTCTCGAATTGTATTAAAATACATTATCACTGTTAGTCTTCACGGAAACAAAAGCGGGTTTACCTCATGTTTTTGTTGCCACGCTGAACTCGTTGTCTCGCTGCCGCTGGGCACCTCTCCCACCAACAAAAAAACCCCTAACAAAATCCCGTGCCCCACTGCCCTTTTCCCTTGCTTTCCGTGTGCCTTCTCTCGCACTCCGGCTTCGTCTCGTTTGAATCATTCTCCCCTTCTCTTCTCTTCTCTTCTCATTCTCTTCTCCCCTTCCAATTCTTAACTCCCCGAGCCCCCCAAAATCACGCGCCCAGAGAGCGCGCACCAAACCCTAGCTACACGTCGATGGGGTGCGCGCAGGGCAAGTGCTGCCTGCCTCGGCCTCCGGGGAGGGGCTCCAGCGGCGGGCGGGGGCGCGGCGGGCCCGGCGGCCACGGCGGCGCCACCCTCGGCCGCGCCGAGGTGCCCGGCGCGGGGCTGGTGCTGGAGTACGCCACGCTGGCCGTCTCGGGGCTCTACCCGGACTCCCCGGGCCGGGAGTCCCAGGACGCGCACCTCGTCGCCACGCGCTTCGCGGGGGGCCCGGACCTCCACCTCTTCGCCGTCTTCGACGGGCACGGCGCGGCCGGCGCCGCGTGCGCCGGGTTCGCGCGGGAAGCGCTCCCGCGCCTCCTCGCCGCGGCCGCGGGGCCCGGTGGGGCGCTCGCCACGGACCCCGCCGCCGCGTTCCGGGAGGCGATGCTGGGCGCCAACGCGGAGATGCACGCGGCGGCGGGCGTCGACGACTCCATGAGCGGGACCACCGCCGTGGCGGCGCTGGTGGCCGGCGGCGCGCTCCACGTGGCCAACGTCGGGGACTCGCGCGCCGTCGCCGGGGTGTGGCGCGCCGGCCGGGTCGTCGCGGAGGACCTCTCGTGGGACCAGACCCCGTTCCGCGCCGACGAGCGCGCGCGAGTCAAGGCCTGCGGCGCGCGGGTCATGTCCGTCGAGCAGGTGGAGGGCATGCGCGACCCGGAGTCCGAGGGGTGGGTGCCCGACGAGGGGGACCCGCCGCGCGTCTGGGCGCGCGACGGCCTCTACCCTGGCACGGCCTTCACCCGCAGCCTCGGGGACCTCGCGGCCGAGGGGGTTGGGGTCATCGCCGAGCCTGAGGTGAAGACCGTGGAGATCACTCCAGCCCACCTCTTCTTCGTTGTTGCGAGCGATGGCGTGTTCGAGTTCCTCTCCAGCCAGGAAGTTGTTGACATGGTACTGGTTTCATTCTCTGCTCTCTTCTTTTTCCTGTCCCATCCTGTTTGTTTATTGATCCATTTGAATTAGTTCTAGAATTTTAGCCACTGCATATCGTGGTCCACGAAATAGACAGGTAGACTAGTTCTGAACCTTACAATGTGGTGAGTCTAGTGCTCACTAGAATTAGGTGCTACATTCGGCCTGAATTACCTCCAAGCACTACAGTAATCCCACGTGTTTATCCATTTTATCCAGCCAACTACAGCCTTTTGATGTGAAAGGAATTGATACCTATCTGACTTAACTGATGGCCATGAATGACATCAGTAAGAAACATGCTGAGGGTCATTTTGGTTATTCAACTTGATCATATAATTTGTTTAAATTACAAGATTTTGGTGACTACGGTAATTAATGCATAATAACCTCTATGTATGGATATAATCATAAGTTGACTTTCTGCATAGCGCGAAATGATTTCAGATGAGTTTGGTATACGAGCTCTTAGGAATATAGTATAAAGATAGGGTTGAGTTGTTGTTGATGATTAACAGTTTACCTATAGTATAATAGCCAGTTTTAACATGCTGCAAACTGTAGAAATGAACCCTGCTTTTTTATCACATACTAAAAGGCATTCCATCAACCGAGTTGCTTTTTTCAAAAAGTTGGAACTGCAGGATGGTGTAATGATTATGGAACAGTGAGAGGTCTAACTTTTAAGGTCGATTGATGTTATCATTATGAGCTCTCTCTCTCAAGTTCTGCATAAGTGGAGATAACTTTATTGAGTAAAAAGAATAGACTAGCATTTGAGCTGTGATAGAAAATTGACTATAAAAAGTGTGAGTAGAAAAGTGGAGGGGCAAGTTAGGTAAATGACTGAAAGTACTAAGTAGTCATATCTTACCAAACTTTCCTGAAGTTTTGCCGATCGAAAGGTATATTGACCGTCTTATTGGTCCTAAAACTGACAGGTTACTTTAGATTGGACTACTGACTGCTGAATCTCTAGGGCTGCACATGTTTTTTGTCGATTTTATTCTGATTAGGCCAAACGTGATCTGCAGTTAACAATGGAATGGTCCCCTAACCTCCAGCTTTCTGTGCCAACATTTTCCTTGAGTTTTAAAAGTACTAAATACATAACAAAACCAGGCTGCTAACAGCTGTTTTGCATTCTCATTCCTTTTGATGTATATTCTATCTTTGCCAATGGTGCACATCTGCATGAGGTGCACCTGTGTTTGTAGTATGTCACATATGCCATTCTTGGAGTAATTAAAACTTCCTTGTTTTACCACGACCCAAAGTTTTCAGTAATGATCTAAGGTTAAATATGTGATTTTTCTTGCTTGACTTTGCCTGTGATCCTTTATATGGCTCTGTTTGTGACTTTCACTAATTCTGAAATCTTTCTGGTTCACTACAGGTTGCTATGTATCAAGATCCGCGAGATGCCTGCTCAGCAATTGCTGCAGAGTCATACAAACTATGGCTGGAGCATGAAAACAGGACAGATGATATAACAATAATCATTGTGCATATCCGGGACTCTGAAAATGTAGGTGCACAAAATTTTAAATTCTGCAAGCATAAAAACAGAAATTATTCAGTGGCTTGCAGAAAATTTATTGTTCTTTCCAAAATTTACTCAGTCAGGTCCTGCAGGGAGCAACAAAGTGGACTATGGCAGCACCGGAGCATCAATAGCTGTGCACACAATACAGTCAGAGATACCTGTATTTGTACCATCAGAAGCAAGTCACTTGAACAAGTGTGCTGCTACCGAGATGCAATCATCATCCTCAGGATCTCCAACAGAACGAAGCCTCTCCTGCGTTGTTCCTTCTCCTATGCACCCTTTGTTGATACACGGTAGAATATCAGATGCTTACAAGCCTGTGCAAAGTGAGCAGGCTCCATCACAACCAGTACAGCTTTGGCATCAAGTGGACGGTGGTGCAGAGCTGGAACGGCCTATGCAACGAAGTATCCCTCCAGCCTCCTGCTGAAAGTGGAGGTAACCCTGCCAGTCTTCTAAATCCTTACCGGTGAATAGAGAAAATGCAAGCAAGCTCACATAATTTATGAATTACATTGTAGTATCCAAGTTTATGGCGAAAAGAGGCCTTGCCATACCCCATGGCCATCCTCCGTAAGATCTTACTCAGAGACCCTGATCCTTTGTCAGATTTTTGGGAAAAGTATTATTCAGAGGCTGTTGTCTTCTGCAGGGAGCTGCTAAACGTGCCATGGATCGGATGTTGGTCAGCGGCAAATTGTGCTGCTCGTGTTTTCTTAGAGCGCCTGCCGCAAACTGACGATGTGAAGGTTATGATCCGAAGTTAGGTCATCTAACCAGAGGGACGACTGGTGGCGATGGGTGCCACCAGAAGGTTGTCTGTGGAATGGAGTTATTCTCCGCTTAATTTGTATCTGTTAACTTTACCAGTAAATTTAATTTAAGTTGATGCTTGCCGTGGTATGGCATAAGATGCAAACCCTGCAGTGCCATTCTGCCACATAATTATGATCCGGAATTGAAATGCTGGTGCCGTGCAGAACAAATCAAGTTGATGCTTTCACAGGAAAAGCGCATATGGATCGCTTCTTTTAGCTGCTTTAGAGGCTCTTTGAGTTGAATATGGTTAAGAAACGTTGCTTATACTGGTGCAAAGGACGTCATTAACTTTATTCTGCTCTTATGCTTTTCCGGTTATCGCTGCTGCATCACTAGTTAATCGTGGTAGGCGAGCATCTATGATTTGATTTTTGGACAAACTGCTGTCCCTCTACTGTACGGCCGGAAATGGATCATTAAGGCAGGCCATTCTCGAGAGGTAGGATGTTGCTCCCATGAAATACGGACTCAAATTCCACCCCGACTTGTTACGTAGCCATGCTTGCAATCTCTCAAGATGCAGAGCTGCAGACCCAAAATTCCACCCCGAATTCTTACGTAGCCATGCTTACAACAGAAGTTACGGTCGTGTTCCTTATACACTTGATCGATGTGATTCGAAAAAGAAACTTCCACATAGCTATCCTGTAAGATCATTTCATTCATGCCAAAACAATTGCCACATGGTATGATGATTTGTTTTCTTTGCAAAATCTAATGTTACAAGTTACAACAAGTGTGGAAGGATGCCATCAGCCTTCCACTGGCTCAGAAGTAAATGGAAAGCGTCTCATCGATCCTATCCTGCAGCTTGGTACACTGCTCGAGTAGCTGGGAAAGCTTATCGTCCCTCTCGAGTGGCACCAGCTCCCCCAACTCTACCCTTCTTGGTATGTACATTTCATCACTAACACCATTCACCATGGTCATCGTGCCATTGGTGTCGGCTGGAACATGAGGTTCCTCATGAATCTGGGTGGGTGGACGTGGCTGTTGGCTTGCAGGTTGCACATCGACGGCATCGAGTTCGCAACTGATCTCAATGATTTCATCAAGTGAGAGGCCAGTTGACACAGCAGGCATCATGCTGTGATCCTCCAAAATGGCCGCCTCATCGCAGCTGTTGCTGCTAGCAGTGAGCCCTTGTGTGGCAGTTGCACCATTAGAGTTAGCTGCTGCACGAGCCTGATAGAGGTGCTGGCTCAGGACATATGCTTCTGAGAACTCCCCGGTAGAAAGCTTTGCTAGCCTCCAGTTGTAAATACGCCGGAAGATAGCCACCCACCTTGGAACAAGGTAGTAGCACGAGTCCCGGAGCTCAAGGCCAACATATTTCTGCACCATAATATTCACTTCGGTGGCCACCTGAGTTTCATCTAACAACCGAGTTGATTCGATCAGATATCTTGCCAAGCACTCCTGAAGGAACTTCTTCTGATCTTGAATTTGCGTGCCCAATTGAGAACCATGATTTAGCCAAGATAAATCATAACTGAACTCTGGAATTTTGCAAGTGTTAATGGCTGCAAGTAGTGGCTGGATCCTTGACGGTGATGACCATCCAATGCTAGGCAAGAACGCTTCTGCATACATCCTCTCATTACTTGTTCTCTCCAGAAGATCAATCTCAAGAGCCGGCCATTGGTTAGCATTTGTGTGTGCTGCAGCCAAAATCTCTTCTACAACTTGATCGACAGCATTGTTGAATATTAAAATACAATCTCCAGGCCCAGCTCCAGGTGGAACATGGGTATTAAACAGCTCAAGTTGTGGGTTCAAGTAGTTCAGAATCAACTCAAGGGTCTTCACAAGAGTAACATCAGGCTGTCTTGGCAAACTTCTAATTAGCCACTTCAGACCCTCACACAACTTGTCATCATCAAAGAAACCATTGGTATGATCTTCCATGTGTTCAACAAGAAAAATAACCAATGATGAAGCGATCTTTCCACCATGAAGACCACTGAGGCCAAGCCGGTCAATGATGTACTGTGAAGCATAGCCATATCCTTCATGATATGTATCGCCGCTCAAGATCAGGAGAGGAAGATTGGATTGGGCTGGTATGGAGGCTAACAGACTGCTAAGTCGTGCCCTCTGTGTTTCCCACGAAATGCCTTCAGACACTACAAAGGCTATGCAGCTTGTGCTATTGGCAATATCATTACCAATAACATGCTGATCACTGGCCCTAACAACAGATAGACAGCATGTGTTCGGAAAGCTGATCCACTCTGTCCAAATTGATAGGCCTGCTGATGAAACAACCAATCCACTATCTCCATTTCCAGAACCCATGAGCTTCCTAAGTAACCATTTTGAGGCGAAATTGTTCGTCTGGGATTCCATGGCACCTGGTGGGACAAGTATAAGCAACTTCCAGCAGAGGCATCTAGCATCAGGGCTAGTTTCAAGTAAAATGGGACCAGACAACTCAGAAACATTGAGCCGTGACCAAGATCTTTGTTGTCTTGCTTGTCTTTCTTTAAAGGCATGTCCAATGTCTAGCTCATCAACAGCAAGCTTAGGAACCTTCACAATAGACAAGTCTATCAATATCAACTTTTAATAACACATAGTAAAACTTACAGAAAACATCATTGCATACAAAAATTGCACAACATTTCCATCACCAGAGATGATCAGTTTCATTCATTTGAATCTTCATCTCAATAAAGTGATGTTTATAACACTTGAGATAAGAATTAAAAAGCAACATCTCAATAAAGTGCATTTGGAAAACAAGTATTGCATGTCTCAGGATGACTTACCATTGTAGTATTATGAACTGGTGGGCCAAGTGATAGAGAACACAATGCAGCAACAGCAAGAGCATTTTTCTGCTCCCTAAGAAATCGCTTGTCTGCAGCACGTTGCTTCCATTTCCTGAAATACCACAATAGGGATCAAAGTTTCATAAGGCACCACCAGAACCCTATCGATGGGAACATAAATAGGTCCAGGATAGAAAAACAAACCTCAGAATTGCCTTCAGCTTTTCATCGGAAATTTGTTTCTTGGGGGACATAACAATTGGCAACCAGCGATCAACTGTGCTGTTACTAATATTATGATCCTCATATTCATTGTGATCAGACAAAGGGGAGCCAGTAGGTGATCCAGGTTCAATATCCAAAACATCATGGTCTGGTGGAGTTCCCTCATCCATGTCTATATTGATACCAGAATCATGTACCCCGAACCCGTATTCCTCCCCAAGCATATTGGAGTCATCTAAAGAAATGCTATCTGCAAGAGAATGCGAAACAACTGGTTCTGCCAAAGCATTGCTGTTTTCTGTATTAGCTTGTGACCACAGTATCTCTGATTGCGTCTCCACTTTTTGAGGGGAGCCAGCAAGCCCACTCTCTTGGTCTTCAGCTGTAAGATCTTCAACCAACTTGGTCTTGCCTTCGGCTTTTGGCGACCCTACTCTTGGTGTTTTGGGGAATATCTCCCTCTTGCTACTACGTGGAGAAGCAGCAGTAGGAAACGATGAAACAATGTCTTCTCTACCAGCATTTGGGATAAGAGGACTTGGACGTGTTGAACTGAATAATTTATTAGCAGCTTTTGGAGAAAAGGGATCAGAAAACGGCGAGCTAATCTGTCTGCCAGGAGTGGTTGGAACAGGTCCAGAAAACAATGAAAAGAGATCCCTTCTGCCACCATGAGAAACCTCATGAGCATGCTCTGATGGAAATAGATCTCTTTTGCCAGTAGAGAGTCGACTAGAATATGAAACAGAAGTACTTATTTTGCTCATAGGAGCACAAACTGGCCCAGAAGAAACATCAACAATGACTCTCTGCGATTTCTTTGACTGCACAAGCTGAGAACCGCCAGATGGGAAATCACTTTCACTGTTAAGAAAAGGTCCTTCTTTTACTAGGTACAGCTCTTCATACCGCCTCAATCCAAAACCATGGTATTCTAAAAGACTTTCGATGTCTTCCTCCTTGAAAAAAATGAAGGCATAAGGTTTTTAATTGTCCACTGTCGAACTAGTTACTGTGCAAGCAAGAGAACACACTTACATCCATAGCAAGCCATTCCACAACTTGTGAAATAGGGATGCCTTGTCCACTCTGGAGACCACTGTGCAATGAAGCAAGCGCTTGCCTCCTTAGCTGTGAAAGTGGGAAGAGACTTCACTTGTTATGATTTACAGAAGTGCACTTGAAATCGTAGTCATAAAACTAGTACACCAAAGTAGTGACTACTGAATAGTGAAAGACGACACTATAATAAAATCATCCAATGCCCACAACCAAATAATGTGTAACAATATGCAGCCATTAATTCAAACTTTATTACATTTACACGATTTGGAAGTTAGAGTTTCCAATCTGATGGTTGAAACTTTAGTTATTTGGATGGGCTAAGGCTTTGTACTATAATTGGGGTGGTTTTATGTCCATCTTTTTAGCATGGGGGCTTTCTTTTCCCTTCCATATCTTTTGTACACATGTATTAACATCAAAAGGGCCAAAATATACTAATAAAGCAGTATGATGAAAGGCATATGACATATAAACAAGATGACCAAGTGAATTCAGCACCACCTCCAATCATTCAACCATTCATATTTGCCACCATCTTGAGTGGCGATTACCCATTTTCACTGGCACGTGGGGCCATCTAAGTCCCTGACAGTGGGTCAGGGCGGAAAAAAAATTGCCACTCAATCAAGTGGGTGGCAAATTGTTAAATGACATTGAAAAAATAAAATCACAAGTCATTGTTACACGGTAAATTCCATTACATTATTTTCAGCACAATTTATGACTAAGAAATATAAGAACATCTAAGGAAGAATAATTTCCACTAAAGGGTACATTGATTAACAGCTTCTAAAGGTAATGATTCTACCTTTGCAAAGTGGGCATGCATCAAACAGGCCTGCAAATAAGTTGCTTTCCTTGCAAGACGAAAGAAGGCTATAAAGTTCCCCATTCTGCAAGCTCTGAATTGGCATAGAAAATGTAGCCATTGAGATAAACGCTAGTGCAAATATGACAATAGTAAATGACTTTTGATGGTATGACTACCTCGCAACTTCTCTTGCAAACAAGATCTCTGGACTGCCTCTGATTTCACGAGACATCTTAGCAAGATCCAGAGATAACTCAGCAGGTTCAACCTAATTCAAATGCATGGATAAGTCAGCAAATATCAGAACCCAACCGACCAGATCCATCAATGTACCTCACCTTGTAACCAGGATGCTTGTCTAACTTGAGCAGTGCATAATAACCCCGGAATTCCTTTTCTGTTGAGAAGAAAACACCCTTTCTTCTATGGTCATCATACATTTGAAATAGCTCAACTGATGTTTTATTCATCTGCTCAATGTTAAGGTGCGCATCAAAACCCTCTGAAAAACCTTCTCCTTTGTTGTACTCACATAGTTCGTGCATTGCAACAATGTGGAGCCTTATCTGCTCAGAAAGAAAACACAGATTCCAAGATGAAATACTCCAGGAAACACAGAAATAATGCATACTGTCTGATAAAATAAGAACTGGCCAACGTAGGGATGCATATGAAAGTACCATTTGCTCAAGCATAGAAATAGCCTCTTGATTGAAGAAATGTTGCATTCTAAGATCCATTCTTATCGCTCGCATCCTGTCCCACAAGAAGTTGTATAAGCCCAAGAAACTGTCATCATACGTGTGATCCAGCAAACTAAGAAGGTAATCCATTGTCTTCTGTAGAACTGGCAGAGGCCTTATCAAGTCTGCATCTCTCTCAGCAGTCCTATTATACTGTATCAATCAGATAAGAACTTCCATCATGCTTCCTGTTATATGTGATCAGAAATAATTTCAGATAAAATACTGCCATACTGACAGGTTATAAGGAAACATTATGTACCTTCTTAACAGCAAGAAGGTCAGTAGTTAGGTTTCTGTCTCCATCTAATCTCTCATACCTATCGAGATCTCCTTTTCTCTCACGCTCAGCCCTTTCAGGTTCTAACAAAAACAAGGATACATGCAAATCTGTTAGTGGCCTATTTAGAGGAAGGTATATTGAAGAGCCAATGTGAATGGCAAAAATAGTATCACGTGAAAATAAATCAATTTAGAGCAGTAAGCACCTGGGCACATATGTGGGCAAAGCCCAACAATTGCGGCTAACGCTGGGGAATCCATGTCAGCCAAAGTACTTTCATCAGTATCATCATTTTTTTTCATTGGAATTTTTCCCACTGATGTAGCTTGTTTGGTCCTGTCTGCAGAGCCTTTGAGTGTTTTTACAAAGTCATTAGTATTTTCTACTGGCCTGCTTAATTCAACATGGAAACGAGCCAGCCGCTTAGCTTTTGCTTGTTTCTCCCTGCAGGAAAGTTTCATGAGTAACAAGGAGATAAAAGTGAAAGTCATGTGCAGGAGAAGAATTACCTCTCGATTTCAGTTGAAGGGGTACAGTGATCATCATCATTGGCATCCAAAGGAGGTGTCCCCATTCTTCTGGTAGCACTAAGGATAGAAGGCTTTGGTGGAGAAACAGCAGATATGTTAAGTTCGTTGGAGGAGTCTGAAAGACTAGACATCTGATGTGGTGGTGAACGTGCGCCACCAATGCGCGATTGTATTTGATTTCCGAGCTTGGGAAGGGATGTAGTAGGCCTGTAATAATGGCAAAATACAACTATTAAATGATGTGTTAATGATCAGCAGGCATAGTAAGATGTCCTCTATTTGCTAACTACTACTTCTGGGAAGGGGGATATAAGACATCTTGTAGGGTGTTTATCACTTTCCCAAACCAACTACTGACCAAAATTGACATGAAACAGCACAAATTCAAAGCAAAAGGCTTTACTTCTGGACACCGGCATGTGCACGAAGATTCTGGCCTGAGTTTGGTGATGACCTAATATTGTCTCTGATGTCTGATGGTGGCGATTTGATCATGCGTGTGAACTCAGATGCAGGAGATCTCATCCTTTTTGAGTTTTCAATATTTTCATCACCAATGAGGGTATCTGTATAGTCAACCAGCCTGCACACAAAGCGGGGGTTATATTCTCCACATTAGCTGCAAGCCCATAGTAAATCTGTCACAACTAAGGGGAAGTGTGGAACACTCATGCCACCTTTCAAACTACCATAATAGTTAGCCTACTTTATCATTTCCAGAAAACCATGCGACAAAAATTAAGACAATAAAAAATATTGGTAGGTGATAGAGTAAAAAAAATATTTCATTTTAAACAAAAGAATAGTATTACAACCTAAATAGACCACCATTTAGCATGAAATTTCAAGAGAACCAACTTTCCAAAATTGAAAGAAACATATTGAGAAGTATTTTTGCTGTGTAATCATGCTCTTCCCGCTTCAGATTCAAAACACATCCGCAGATGGCAGAAAAATTCCTAAAGAAAGCTCTTCTTTTTTTAAGATTGGTTTCCAAAGGCCCTGTTTGGCAGAGCTCCCGGAGCTGATTCTCCGGTGAATCCAGGAGGAGCTCTACCAAACAGTTTTCCAGCGAGAAGTGATTCTCTGGTGATTCTGAGAAGCGATTCTCTGAAATGAACTAAGGGGCTGGGAGCTGAAAAAGTAGCTTCTCATGATTCTGTGAAGTGATTCTCCATCCTTATTTTGATAGTTTATGCTAGGGAATTAAAGAGAATCACTTCTCTCAGAGAATCAGCTCCCACAGAGAATCAGAATCAGATGGAGCTCTACCAAACAGGCCCGAAGAATCGGGTGTTCAAGCGCTTCATGAAGAAAGTTATTATACATTTAATGTATAAAATCTTCACCACAAAGAAATAAGCATCCATACATACCTTCTAGAACTTCCACCAGTATCAATATGAGCTTCTGCGCCATCAACGTCGTGATAGGACAAAGTAGGTGACCTCGACCTTTTTGAAATGTTATGATCCAATGACCGATTTTGCAATGGAGCAATGAATCTAAAGAAATAAGAAGAGAACATATTAAAACAGCATAAACGCACATGCATGAACACAGGCAAAATGACCACAAGGCATACATCTATCGGTATAATTGATGTGAAAAACACATTTTAAATTTTTTAATTCAATGAATAACGACAGAGACAAACTTATAGGGAAATATCAACAGAAACCCTTCTAGCACAGCAAATGTATCTACTAAAACACAATGTAGCAATGTTGTCCCTTGAAATATCAGCCAGCATATGTGCAGTACAACTACAACTCACAAGAAAATAAAGACACAGAAATGATATCCTATCTGGAATGAACAGTGAGCTAAGGCTGTATTTTTATTAAAAATCCATAAGATTTGAAAGGAGACACCTTCAAGTTTTTTTTTAACAATCACGAACACGGCAAGTTCATGGGAATTTCTGCAGATCAGCATTCGTGCAACCATCTCTTGGTAAGCCATAAGTCCATAAATGATAGCACTGAATTACTAAAATGGTTTGCATCATTAAAATGAACAAGGTGCCTACTCACCAAGGCAGAACAGTGCCTGTCAAATCCAGGAACTAATTGTTTGCTGGTATAACGAGAAAAAACAATTTCATGAATCATAATATAATATGCTGGCTTTACATGAGCAACTTTACATGAACCAGAGTCTGGAAAGGAGACTGGTTCTGGATTCAAAATTGGGTGGTACTACATTAGGCCCCAACTATCTGCAAGCAAAGAAGATGGCCAACAAAGATAGCAAACAGCATTTAGCATTGAAAATACTACTAACTACAACATTTCATTTTTTTTCTAGATAGTTAGTACTGACACAATAATCGAAGCTAAAAGGTAACATGCAGAGAAAATTGTATCAAAGAACTCACACATTATCACGAGGATCAGCAATCTGTGCAGGATGATGATCTCGAAAGTCCGATGGAGGTCTAAACTTGCTAGCAATGTTTGAAGGCGGTGATATGGCTGAAGTGTGCAACCTCGTTTGCTCTAAAGGCCGCATCCTCAATTGCTCTGAAGATTGTAAACTTCCATTTTCAAACAACGGATCTGCATAGTTCACCAACCTGTTAATAGAAGAAATATTAGGTTTCAAATTTCTGGTGGGCAGCGAGTTCCATGAAGAACTTGACAGGACACATATGTAACAGAGAGATTTTTTTGAAAACTATACAATTATGTCGACTGACCGCATAGCATACTCCAGAAAAAGGATACCATGTCAGGTGTGTCAAGGCTATATCAACTATGCATATATTTCATATTCCAACAGCAGATATCATAATTTACATAGTTCTCCGTGTAAGAGGCACCAACAAAGAAAATACATCGTGCATCAGGGAACATGTACTATCAGTCGCATCAGGGACAGAATACGACTATGTTTCTTAATTAGAACCAAAATAAATATGATATCCTTTGCATCAACAAGTGTTTATACCTTCTTTGTCCCATACCATTATCGTAGTTTGCAGGGGAATCCTCATGTAGGTTTGATACAGCTGATAGAACCCTGCTTCTTGAGGAAATAAAAGGATCCACCGGCCTGTTCACTGCTGGTGTGGCTGGCCTACAAAGAACGCAAGGAATGAAAATTTCCATCAGCAAGGATAAATGCTGTTTTCATCTTCAAATGTGCATCTAAGACTTATTATGTAAGCATAAGAGTTCATAAGACATGTAATCAGCTAGATGGTCGATAGATCCAGTTTCACTTTGCAACATTTCTCTATGATCAGACAGCAGACCATGCAAATTTACATTTCTCTAGAACAGGTCATTTTGGAGAAACTAGCCGCATTGCCCACACCACCGTGTGGCTAGATAATATAATACATAAGTTATATTTCGGAAATGCAGCTATAATCAATATCTATGACACATATAAATCACATTTTAGTCGTACATGTTACACAACCATACTACCAATAATGCTCTATATCTATCTCCTTTTCCAATCAATGTGGGAATTTGTAGCCTATAACAAAGGAAACCTGAATCCTTCCGGTTGTCTATACTTGTACAGATTGTAGTGGTATGATATGCCAATTGTCACGCAAGGCATGCATACCAAACAATATTTTAGATCTACGCAAGTATAGAGTGCAGAAATCATTGGGGTATGTGATCATGATCATCACATGAGAGAAATTCCAGCCGGTGAAATATAGCTCTGCACAAGGCAAACAGCATGCTTGAGGTTTTCCATATATATGTGTCCTAATGCTACATTTCTAGTATCTGCACTACACTTACTCAGATTCATAGTAGGTGTTGAAAGGTGAATCACTAATCAATTAGCTCCACAGCAATATATATTTAAAAACACAAACACAGGCGGAACACAATGCATCACCTTAACTAAAAAGGGTTTAAAATACAAAACATCACCTCGGCTGGGGCTGGAGATGCCGAGAGGCATGGCGACCGGTGGGGGCAACCGCGCCCGGGTCGAGCGTGGAACGAGGACGCGGGAAACGCGCGGATGCAGCAGCGCCGGGGGCAGCGGTTGGGCGCGCTGAGGGGACGGGTATAGGCATGGGCGGGGTAGTAGCAGGGCGAGAGATTGTAGCCGCGGCAGCGAGCTGGGGCCGAGGGTTCGGGAAGCGCGGGGCAGGGGCGGCGAGAGGGGTGGTCGGGCGAGCGGAGAGGAAGGATGGGGTGGCCGGGCGCGAGGAGGGGAAGGAAGGGCCGGCCGGGCGAGCAGGAGGGAAAGACGGGTTGGCCGGGCGAGCAGAGGGAAAGGACGGGGTAGCGGGGCGAACGGAGGGGAAGGACGGCGTGGCGGGGCGAGCGGAGGGGAAGGATGGGGTAGCGGGAGACGGGGCGGTCGGCGTCGGGGTGGCGGCGCCGACGCCGAAGGCGGGGACGGCGGAGCCCGGGCCGCGGGCGGAGGGCCCGGCTTCGCGTCCGAAGCCGGATGCGGCCATTGGCTCCGCCGGGTCGCCGAGCACGAAACCCTAGCCGGCGGCGCTCGTCGCCGGCGTAACGGGGAGGGGTTTGAGTTTCAGTGGGAGATCGAGGGGGAGACGAGCGGCTCCGGGGACAAGGGTGGCTGACTCGTGGGGCCTATCTGCCGGTGGGCACCTTCGAGGTAGCGCGGGAATAATTCCGTGTAGGTACCTGACGAACCTTATTTTTGCCCCCAATGTGAGGTGAAGGCGTGAAGCCCAGCTTTCAGTAAATCTACCGTCTACTCTGGAGAACAACGACCGTAGTTCACATTAATCTCGCCAAAAAAAAATGAGGGCAAATCTCAAGAGCTTTTTTCAACCGTGGCTGTGTTTAGTTCCTCCCAACTTTTCAAACTTTTTATCCCATCGACATCGCATCGAAATATTAAATATAGCAAATAACTATACATTGAGCATTAAATACAGGTAAATAAAAAACTAATTGCATAGTTTTGATGTACACGACGAATCTTGTGAGCCTGGTTAGGTCACGGTAGGAAAATAATTATCACAAACAAACAAAAGTGTTACAGTGCGCTACAGTTTCCGATATGACTTTTCGACCACCATTTTCAGGGATCTAAACAAAGCCTGTAGAGTTTTCTTTATTCAACTTTCGGGATTACAGTTTGTCGCATCCGTAAGTCAGCTCAGAAAATGACTAAATCAGTACAGAGTCTTCGTGCACCTATGTGCCCCATAATTGGCCAAGAGATTTTGATACTTGGGACTCAATTCGCAAGTCTTTCAAGATTTGACACGTATATCACAATGACATGTGGGGTCATTCTAAGTCAATGACATGCGGATCAGGGTGTCAAATCTTAAAAGCCTTACGAATTTGGTGTCAATTCTTGATATGAATTTTGCCTTGGCAGACCAAACACACACAAAAAAAGACTAATATCTACTACTACTTAATAAAATCAAAGAGGAGAAAAAACATCGTCGTGCTTTTTTTTGCGGTCCGTGGCTCCGCACCCATCGTCCGACGCCCCGTTCTTTTTTTCCTTCCTCGTGGAACCGGCCGCCCCACTCCTTTTTTCCTTCCTCGTGGAACCGGATGCCCCACTCTTTTTTTCCTTTGCAAACTGCCCCCGCCCGCGTCGCCCCCGCGCCCCCTCCCCCACGGCGACTCCCCTCCCCACGTCGGATCCCCCGACGACCGCGCGCCTCCCCTCCCCCACGCCGACCCCTCTTCCCCGCGCCTCCCCCTCCCCACGCCGATCCCTCTCCCCCGCGCCGACTCCCCTCCCCACGTCGGATTTTCAACGTCGACGACGATCACAGTTCAGATCGGATCGAGAGGAAGAATCGTGGGAACCCTAGGCGACCGGAGGACAACCGACGACGACCCAGATCTCACTGCACCCCGTCAGGTATGATGCACCGTCGTCCTATCATCCTTCCCCGCCGGCCGCGGCCACGCCCCACCTCGCCTCCTCAACAGTACGAGCTGCAACAGCAACACATTGTCTTGTGAATTTCAAAATGTGTAGGACCTGTTGTGAATTCTCGTAATATAAAATCTAGACAACTGATGAATTCAGTGATGGTAGTGTCATCCACATCGTGACCAGCTGTTCATTAAAAACAGAACAACAACACCGCAAACTAATCCAGAGAGGAAATATCCTGATCTTGTTACTGTTTTTTAAAATAAAACATGGATGTTCATTTCTGTTTTTTTAAATTTGGTGATTATATTGCTGTAGCTTGTGTACCTCCAGCTGTTAATCAAGTTGAATATCAAATCTTACGTATTGGATTTACTAGGGTGTGGGGCAGGCTAGCGTGCATGTGCTGGCCTTCAGCATGTAATCTTTCTGTGTTTTGCTGCATTGTAGATCCTGATGCGGGACCGACAGGCGGAGGAGACACTGCACAAGGGTTCTTCGTTTCGTGTCATCCAGGTGCGTATCAGATCAGTTCTGGTCTTCTATACACTACTCACATGAAACACTGACAGAAAACCTAAATAGGATCGTGGGATCGTGTGAGGAATGAGAAACAGGGAGCGCAACGAACAGAGAGGAGCTCCTATTATAGTCCTATGAAATAGTTTTAATGTTATCTGTATAAAATACTGTTCAAGTATATTTGTTATATGTTCAACAATATAATTACTTGTCATTGATCTCTCTTGGTGTGAATGTTAATCTATTTCATTGTTTGCTTTATTTAAATATTATTTGCTATAAATATTTTGTTGCCCGTAGCAACGCACGGACACGATCCTAGTAAAATACCAAGAAAAGGGAAGTGGACTGCATGTCATTTTCATCATGTCAAGTTGGTACACTTGATTCAGTTCAGTAAGGACCTTGTAGGATTTAAGTATGGCTGCTGGAAAATACTCTAAAGGAGTTGTGAGCAGCAGATACACAGACTGATCACTGATAGACATATGGATATCTGCAGGCAACGCTGCTGGCCGGGGCACACTGTTTTATCCTTATTGAAAGATTCAAACAAGATACACACGTACACACTCCATTTATTTATTTATTTATGCGTTTATCTATCTTAATACTGTATACGCTTAGAGTGTATGTCTTCTGTAAATATATAAGTACGTCAACGCATCGATGTGCATGCAGTCGTCAGCATGCATGCATCTGGTGATCAGCTGGGGCATTCTGCCTTAGTAAGCCGCCACGGCGGCGGCGGCGCCTGATGGGCAAGACGGGCACTTCTTGATGGGGTACATGGGATACATGGCGATGCCGCAGAGTCCCCTCATGTCCTCGGTGTCGCGCCTCATCCGGATGTACCCCTGCTCTCCCCAGCCGGTGCCCCACGAGTTCTTGACGATCCAGTACTTGGTGCCGTCCGCCGTGGCGCCGTAGCCCACGATGAGCACCGCGTGGTTCTGCGACGTCCCGCACGGCCCCGTGAAGACGCCCTCCCGGTAGCTCTGGAACCCGCTGCTGCTGGCGTCGATGAGCACCGACACCGGCTGCCTGAACACCTCCTGCTTCAGGTCCGACTCGTACGCGTAGCTGCCCCAGTACACGGCGTCGATCTTAACCACCGGAGGCTTGCTCTGCATCAATCATCGATCGCATCTTAGTAATATATTGATCATATACATACGCATATATATAAATCTCTCCGGCTAGAAATGTATATATACTGAATATATATGTTGACAACGAACGTACGCACCGAGTCGAATCTGCAGGACTGCTGCTGAGCTTGGTAGCGGGGGTAGTAGGGGGGATATCCGCACTGGTCCATGCTTAACCCGTTATTCTGGACGTAGTAGAATGAGCTGTACGTGTATCCGCCGCCACAGTCGCCGTAGCCGGAGCAGTCCAGCACCTGCTGCTCTGAGAAGGTCAGAAGGTTCCCTGTCGTGATCGCGTTGATGCCCTCCACCGCACCCACCATGGAGAAAGCCCAGCAGCTCCCTGCGTACATACATGTCATCATCCATGCATGCTTATTAGCTTAATTAATTAGCATCTCTATTTGATGACAGGTAATAATTAATTAAGGTACATATGCATATGCATTGTTCAGTTCCTATACGCACGCACCGCATTGCCCTTGGTCCTTGACGGGAGTGACAGCTCCATGGTCTCTCCAGTCCCAGGCGGAGGGCAAGTCGCCGGCGGCGACACGCGGCGCCGGCTGCCTGTCGGACGCGCCACGGGAGAGGTTGGCGGCGGCTTCGGCCTCGAGCTTGGCGCCGGCGTAGATGCCGGTGAACTCCTCCAGGGTCAGGTCGGAGAACTTGTTGAGGCCGAGCTTGTAGGGCACGTCCTTCTTCTTGTTGAAGTCGTTGATGTACCTGGCGTTCGCCTTGAACGCCTCGAACTTGGTCTCCTTCTCCGCCAGGTCCAGCGACACCGTGTGCACGCTGCGCCACCGCTCGTACAGGCTGCGCAGGCTCGCCTCCGACTCCACGTCCCTGTCCGTCAGCAGGACGCCCTGCGCCGCCGCCATGGCAGCCAGCAGCATCGCTGCTGCCAACACTACACCCCATCCCATCTTCATCTTCTCAAATCCTACACCTGCGATATCGATCGATCGACTTGTGTGTGACTACTAGTATGCTTGTGCATGCGTCTATTTATAGATCGAGCTGCAGATCGAAAACCAGGGTTAGGAACTCAGGGTGCATTTACTTAACAACACTTGATTGAGTTTCCTAGCAAAAGATAGATGATAACCATGCATATGATGCATTGTCAGCATGCTGTGTGTGAAGTCCTGCTGGTCAATAAGCAAAATATGCACGCATCCATTTATGAAACAAAGGGGGTTAGCAGAGACATGTTTACGCACGCCACTAAGCTAGTTTTGTTTCTTGAGTAAGGATCCACTAGCGCGCGGTTAGGCAGAGATTGAATTCGAACGAACAGGTTATAGATAGATATGCTAGGACTCAGCTCGCAAAACAAAACCAAATGTACGTGCTATATTCTTTAATTTCCTCATGTACACGTCACCCAAGCAGCATGCAAACCACAGGCACACACGTTTGACAAACGCAGGCCAGGATCATATTCGTGAATCGCACAAAATTTTCGACGCAATTGAATAGTGGTAGTTTGGAATACTAGTGAACCTCACACTTCTCAATATTCTGAGCATATTTATCAACATGTTTTGTGATTTTTATATTGGATGGGTATGAAAATTACACGTGCAAATTCCCCTTGAAAAGTATACCTGTGAAATATAATTCATCTGATTTCTTATGTATATTAGGGTAGAACTTAGATGATGTCATCGTAACATATATGAGATATTGTCACATTTTGTAATATACCGTGTAGGATCAATCTACGACTGAGTTACCAAATATCTTATATCACATCTTGATGGAGATATGTCGGGGTTGGGCACTGTAGTTCATCTCAGTACACATGCATGGGCGCATGGCCATGAATTATTTGTGCAGCATGCAAGAATTCTTTTGTGCAGACTAGCTAGAAGCACACTTATGAATTCTATATATGGAGTGCAAGTCAGACTCAGTCTACATCTACTCCGTACATACATTGTGCTCGTACACGTACACACCCTTCTTCACCAGGTATTGACAATTGAGTCGATTTTTAGTGATCTAGAAGTTCCTCGCTTGACGCGGCCGTGAGCCGCTGGGCAGCTTTTAATAACCAAGGGGCCACATGAAAGTAGCTACACATGCAATGGCCAGATACGTGCACGCTGACAGGGTCGAAATAAGCTAATCATCTTCAGAGCTACACGAGCATAAAACTATATGAAACTTTATCCGGCCAGTTAACGTGACAGTGACAGTCGTCCTCGGCTAGAGTGGCCAATCTCTCAACGTCGAGACAGGTTAATCGTCTGAACAGACGAAGCTACGTCCGCATTAATTAATCCCACACCACTTTATGCATGCCTGTCACCGACTCACCGTGACATACAAAATGGCATGCATGCAGTGCGACCTGTTGATTAAAACCTGCAGCGCCGTGGATTAGTTTAGCATAAATAAAGGTACTCCCTCATCGCAACGTTGACCATTCATGGTATCAGATTAAGTAAAATATATGAAAAAGTAACTCATATAAAGTTAAAACTCTTTTGATAATAAAATAAGTAAAAAAAAGTAAATGATAATTTTATATTTTTTCAAATAAGATAAATATAATCAAATAAAATAAAAATAAATAATGAATAGTAAGAGGTAGCACTGATCAAGCATAGCTAGAATCTCTTAATTCTTATGCATGGGCGGCATGCATGCAGTGGGACCTGTTGATTCAAGTTATTAACATGTTATACTTTTTTAAGTGGCGGAAGCAACCTCCGGTCACCATTCTATGTGGAGATTTTTTTTTGCCGGTACATGAAAAAGCATTATGTGTCGACCATTATAAGGTAATTTTCATGTATATTATTTTTAAATTGGTACATCTAACTCCTTCTTATATTTCTTCACAGCGCGGATATGAGACATTTCCAGCTGTTTGTCTCGCGTACGACCACCTGCTCTCTCTAAAATATTGTCGGGGAATCCGAGAAAAATCCACCTCCGCACTAGGAGAAATTTAAAATAGTTGGAGAACATCACGTTTGGATCAAGAAAATATACGGGGATAAGATGCTAACCTTTGAATTATAACAGAATTTCCTCCGTATAGGATTTAAATGTCATTTTGAACAAGATTTTATTCAAACATTAGAAAACAAATAACTTTTAGTCGTTGAGTTTGGAAATGTGAAAACCATATGAATAGATTTTTCTTAAAAAATATTTTTATAAAAGTATATATATTATCTTTTAATTTTTTATAAAAATAAAAAGTCAAAGTTACGTTTTAGAGACCATGTCGTTGTCCAAAACGACAACTGAATCATATACGGAGGAAGTATGGGTACTTGGGGTCGCATCGATACACGCGCTTATCCGAGATTGATCTAGACCTTCGGTGCCATGGCCGTGGATGAGACGTACTCCGTAGTAAGCATGTATGAGCCGATCAGTCCGGTCACGAAGCTTACCAGCATTAGGCTATTACCGGTGGGGATTTCATTTTTGTGTTTCCAAGAATGCCACATAAGCAAGTAGACAATTAATTCATAGATGAAATGGTACATACAATGCATTGTTTCATTTTGATGTTTCATAGGCAATGCATGCAAGACACAAACGTGTTAGAAACAGTGTATACAGAGTTTCATCCAGATGAAACACATTTCATCTCTCTCCTCATTAACTCTTTGCCACATCATCTAAAATGCTGATTTAACACTCTATTTAATGTGCATGAAACTATATGAAACCTTGCACTGTGTAACACCCAAAATACTCAAATTTAAAATTTTTGGCATTTAATTAATTATTTAATGCTCCACCTATTTTATAAAGGCTAAATAATAATTTTGTAAAATTTAAAATCAAATATAAGTGATAGAAACATTTATTGTTGCATTCATGCTGCTGCATTTATTTTTGTATTGCTTATGATTCAAACAAGAATTTAAATTTATTTAAATTCAAATTTGAATCACTTTGTTTGGAGCTCTAGAAAAGTTGTTAGGCCCGTAGTTCAACTTTGCTCCCTGACCTTTTTCTCAAGTCTGCCGTTGCCCCCTCTACTTTTTCCCCGGCCCAACACACCTCCCTCTCTCTTTCTCCCCCCTCGGCCCAGCCCCTTTCTCTCTCTCCCTCGCGGCCCAGCCTTTTCTCCCCTGGTCCAGCCCATCTCCCCGGCCCGCTCCGCCTCTTCCCCTCTCCCCACGCACGCAGTCGCCCGGCCCAGCTGCAGCCGGCCCAACCGCTGCCGCTCGCCCCCGTTTCCCTCTGTCCCACTGACAGCTCGGGCCCCCTCGTCAGCTCCACCCCTAACCTTCCGCCCGAGCGCCTCCTCCCCCGGCGAGCATCACGCCGGCCCGTCCGGCCAACTTGGACCCACCTTGTGCCCCGTGAGCTACACCCGAGCTTCACCGAAGTTTCCTCCCCGCTCCCTTCCTTTTCTTCGCGTGCCCCACGATTGGAAGGTGTTTCCCCCCATTTGGAAGGTTTCCCCCGCCGCCGGACCTTTCCCTTCTTCGGCAGCGCACTCTCCGGCGCCCTAGGCCCCCCCTAGCCCCTGCATAAACCGACCCACCGAGCCCCTCGGTCACCCCCAAGTCCCCGAGCCGAGCTCCAACACCGCCGCGCCCCCTCCCCCACACCGCAGAGCCGCCGGCCGCCATTAACGCCGATTGGCCTTGTCCACTGCCGATTGAGGAGAGCTGCCGCCACCAGGAGCTCCGCGAGGACGAGCCGAACCCCCGCCGCCGCTTCGAGTCGCCGTCCCGGTGCCGGAACTCTTCGCCCACGCGGAGGCCGAGTCGCCGCCGACACCAATTCCGCCGTGGACCGAAATTCCGGCCAACTCCCTCCACTCTCCCCGTTGGTGAGCGTCTCCACATGATCCCCTACTCCTTCTCTCTCTGTCGCACGCCTCGCTGGAGCCTTAGCCCCACCCAATCGCCGGCGACGCCAACAAGCAGAGCCGCCGGCCGTCGTCGAATGCCACCACCGCCACTTTAACCCCGTCATGAACCCCACCAAATTGCTCGCCATCCCTCCCTGGTGCCGTAGGTGCAAATCCAGTTGAAAACCGTGGCCCGTAGCTCGAATTCGAGCCACTCCGGCGAGCTCGCCGCCGTCGCGAGCGCAGCGCCGCCGCGTTCCTCTGTTTCCGCCGCCCGCCCCTCACCTGAGCTGATCCAGACCGTCGGATCTGGATCCGACGGCCACCGCGAGTCCCAGCCCTGAGTCAACGCAAGTCGTACCGGTCAGCGCTGGCTTACTTGCTAAAGAGCCCCTGTGTTTTTCCAGAATTAACCCGCGGTCCATTTTAATTCGAAAATAATTACAAATAGGTCCTGTTTTATTCGTTTTAGCCCCTGGAAATTTTAAAACTTTGCCAGCAAGCCCCCGAATCTTAGAAACGCTATAACTTTCGCGTTTTAGCTCCGATTTGCGTGATTTTCGCGCTCATGTGTTCGTAGCGACGCGTAGAATATTTCTAGCTCCTGTTTTTGTATTGTTTTTACTGTTTGGTGTACTGTTCTAATAGATTAATTTTGCTTGCATGTGATGATTGTTTTGGAATGCGTGCGTGTTGATCGTGTCCAGTCGGTGAGCCCGTAGCGTTGGACTACGAGTACGTTGAGGACGTGCCGGAGCAGGACTTTCAGCAGCAGCCTTACTCCGAGGAAGGCAAGTTATAGCACGGACAATCCTTGCTACCTACTCACTCATTTAATACACTGTACTTTACATACGCATGTGTCTAATACTGTTTACCATTAAGGTTATTCCTAGCATTTATTTCCCTGTCCTTGTATTCCTATGGGTTTATGCATTTGGGTAGTATTTTGCTAGGCGCAATTACTGTCACCATTATTTAATTGTTAATATTGACTTAATGGTCCACTTCAACATAATGAATAAAACTTGCTTTTTAGCAACTTGGATTAGGGAGCTAGAGCATGTGCTGTGTGCTTTGCTCTAGTGTCTCCCTGTAAGGACCGGTTCTGAAAGCGGCAACCCAGGAGCCTGTCGCCACCGCCGGAACTATATGGGCTCTGGTCTTGGTCAAGTAGCTTGTACGGCTCTAGCTTGATAGTGGTTACCGAGGGGCCAGCGGCGTTGTGGGAGGCAAGGCACGGGGTGTTTTCCCGATTCCATCGAGGACGGTAGCCCCGTCGGCTAGGTCTCGTTAGACCCAGTCCCGTGTTGGGAGTCTCAGCGATTGAGGACTCCGCACGTTGCGCATTGTTGGGGTGGATACCCGCGCTCTGGACGCCATCGACCCCCTCATGGTGTGACTCCGTGGGCGTACGTCGATCTCGGTGCCTAAGGATTCACCACCTTGTATTACTGCAGCGGCTACTATCTTGTTAGGGTGTCTTGTGAAAGCCTCGTAGCGTCCCTATGCAGTCACACCTCGGAAGTGTTGATGTGCGTGGTTGGGTGCAAAGTTCCTTTGAACTTTTACGCGACTGGTGGGTAAAGGGCGAAACCTCTGCAGAGTGTACGATCTATCATGATAGCCTTGCTCAGGGTCACGAGCGGCCTGGATCCTTTTTGATTAGAATATGGTATTTATTCCTGTTTAATGTCACTTACACTATTAATTGGGTTACAACTGGGATTCTCATTCACTTGTAGTAACTTGGATAAAGTAAAATGAACCAACTAAAAGTGCTATCGCAGTGAAGCCAGTGTCTAGCCTTTTTGAGCCCTCATAACCCGTGCTATACTTGCTAAGTAATTCTGTTACTTACACTTGCTATTATTATCATTTTGGGCAAAATCCCGGACGGGTAACAGATTGGAGTCAGGCTGACTACGAGGTGGAGTTTCCCGAGGATTTGCCGTATTTCTGAGCTGGCGTTTCCCCCAGTCATAGTCCCTGTGGGATTGCGGCTACGCTTAGAGAGATGTATTAGTCTTCCGCTGTCCATGTATTTTATTTATGCAAAACTCTGATGTACCCGCTACTTTATGATGAGAAATAAGCATTGTACTCTGATTTTTACCATATTTGTTCGCTATATGTGTCTGTGGACTTCCTGGGCACACATATGGCCACATTCGGGTTTTGTGTAAATCCGGGTGTGACACACTGGGACTGGCCTTACAATTTACAAGGGGTCCTAAGGCCAGTCTCAATGGAAGTTTCGTGGACACAGTTATCTAGAGTGACACATCATCTAAAAGTGTTTGAAATTAGGATGAAACACCTCCCTCTCAATGCATAGTTTCATCAATTGTTGTTTCCTAGGTCACATGCAAGACATAAGCTGTCTAGGTAACTGTGTACATGGAGTTTCATCACCATGAAACTCATTTCACCTCTCTCTTAATTAATACGGTGACACATCATAAAAAATGCTGACATGACAGTCAACTTATTGTCTATAAAACTCCCACTGAGACTTCCCTAGCACTCAAGGAGACGTGCACGCTCGCCGCAGTGGCCATCGCGGTTGTAGAGAAAGCTCCCCTCCTGGCATTAACTCGTCTTTGCTGCTGCGTAGCCACCGTGTGGTCACTACGGTGGCTACTGCCATATGCACGAACTCATTGTACTTCTATCTAGGTCAAGATATATAATAGATCAATTTAATAGTATCCCATGGGTTACATGATTGTGAGTGAATGTGAGGTCAGTGGAGATTTTGGTGAGAAGGGCTAATCGATCAATGTCAGATGTATTTCTAGATCATGAGAATTGGATTCAGTGGTGGATGTTTTACTTCTTTTTTAGAATACCTAGAATTGTTCAGTGCTTCTCACGTGAGAATTAATTACCCAATTAATAAAAGAAAAAAAAATGGCACATATAATGTAATTTAGGTAAAGATTAGGAAGTTACTCTAGGCTATTTTTTAATGGTAGAGGTGGGTAATTTAAATATAGATTTAGGAGGTTATTTTAGATTATTTGCTTAGTGGTAGATGTGGGTAATTTTTAGAAAATAGATCTAATGGTTAGGATGATTACATCTAATCTAATTGATGGCTAGATGTTTCTGATTTTTGTGAGAATTTATAGGTTTTATTTTTTTTCTAACATGTCTCGTGGGTGTTATTGAAAAGTAGAGCCTCCAGTTAGTAATAAATAAATATGATGATGATGATGATGATGATGATGATGATGATTTTTGTGAGAATTTTTAGTATTTATTTTTTTCTAGTACGTTCCGTGGGGATTAATGTGGTGGCCGTTGCTAATGGTATACGGTTAGATTCAGAATAGAGCGGACATTATATTTGACGTGATTTTGTTGGTGCATCGCTCCGTAACCATATTTAGACTTGCGTCGTGCAATAGTTGCGCTTCATTCGAAATTTCGTGAGATTTACAGATATGATCCTGTACTCCTTTATGTGCCTGAGGTTTGCATGTTACTCCGTGATGTGTACTAGCTACATTGTAAAGTGTGGTCGTCGTCGACAACATCTCTAGAAAAATTAAATTAGTTATATTTTAAAGAAGGACATTTGATTTTGTTTTACGACTGCGTCACTGTCATCCTAGCTGATCGATCAAGATTTAAACTAATCCCGATTTTATCTCTGTATTTTTCCCCGGTTCATCAGTGCAGCATGCTGTTTCTGCAGCCAGAAGTACCGTGAAACTAGTGTCTAGCAGCGGTTAGTAGTGCAAATTATGCATACGAGATCACGCGCGTGCATATATCTATATGAGTCGTTTGTTCGAATTCAAACTCTGCCTAACAAACCGCTAGTGGATCCTTACCCCGTTTTTAGATAATGGATGCGTGCATATTGTGCTTATTGACCAGCAGTACGTACGTCCACACATGCATGCATGCTTATCTATATTGCTAAGAAACTGAAGTGTTTTGTTAATTAAGCATATGTGCATATGGCCAGCTCGTTTAATTTTCTACCCTGATGGAGCTCTCTATAAATAGACGCATGAACAGACATAGTAGTAGTAGTCACACACAATTCGATCGATCGATCTCGGAAGTATATATAGGGTACGGTAGTGCTGGTAGCATATACTAGCTCACACGGAGATGATGAAGATGGTAGGGGGTGTAGTGTTGGCAGCAGCGATGCTGCTGGCTGCCATGGCGGCGGCGCAGGGCCTGCGGACGGACAATGACGTGGAGTCGGAGGCGAGCCTGCGGATCCTGTACGAGCGGTGGCGCAGCGTGCACACGGTGTCGCTGGACCTGGCGGAGAAGGAGACCAAGTTCGAGGCGTTCAAGGCGAACGCCAGGTACATTGTAACACCCAAAATACTCAAATTTAAAATTTTTGACATTTAATTAATTATTTAATGCTTTCACCTATTTTATAAAGGCTAAATAATAATTTTCTAAAAATTAAAATCAAATATAAGTGATAGAAACATTTATTGTTGCATTCATGCTGCTGCATTTATTTTTTGTATTGCTTATGATTCAAACAAGAATTTAAATATATTTAAATTCGAAATTGAATCGTCTGGAGCTCTAGAAAAGTTGTTAGGCCCATAGTTCGCTTTAGCCCCCTGAACTTTTCTCAAGTCCAACTTTGCTCCCTCAGTTTTTCCTCCAGTCCGGCCCAGCCCCCCCTCTCCTCTTCCTTTTCTCTTTCCGCGGCCCAGCTAGCTCGCGTCGGCCCAGCTGAAACCAACCCCGCGGCCCACTCCTCCTCCCCCTCTCCCGCGCCCCGGCCCAGCCGCAGCCGCCCGCTCCGCCCCCCTGTGTCGCTGACGCGCAGGCCCCACTCGTTAGTCGGTGACGCCAGCACGACGTCACCTTCCTTCTTCCTCCCTCCTCCCCCTTTCCTTCCCGACGCCGGTGATGGCGCCGATGATCTCGCCAGCGCGGTCCCGCCTTCCCTACTCCCCCTGCTCTACTTAATTGGGCCCTAACGCCGCTCCGCTCCCATCTCGCCCCTCCCCAGCCACACCAGCAACGCCGCCGCCCCTCCACCAGCTTCGCCCGAGCCGCGCTCCGCCGCTCGCCGCCGACCCGACGCTCCGGTGTAGCTCCGCCCCGCCCGTGCCTTGGAGGAGCTTCACCGAGCCCCGAGGAGTGCGTCGAGCTACTCCAAGCCCGGCAGCAGCACCTGCAGCTCTCCTTTCCCGGGCCGCGCCGCCGCCGAGCGTCCAACTCCGACGAACTCCATCGCCGGACCTCCTCCGGCCAATTCCTCGCGACAGGAGCATCGCCAGGAGGTAACAAAGCTCCTTCCCCCTTCAATTTGAGCTCCCGAGCACCTTAGCACCCATCCCCTCGATCGCCGACGATGGCCGTCCGCCGGTCGCCGTCGTCCACCCCTGTCCACTGCACGAAGCTCTCCTAGAACCACCTAGTCGCGCTCACCACCTCACCAGGATGCTCCAGAGCCCGAAAACCGACCCAAAACCGAGCCAGAACCCCTTCCCCGCGGCTCACCGGAGTTCAACTCCGCCGCGCGCCGCCGTCCGGCCACCTCGCCGGCCAACCCACGTCACGAACCCCCTAGGTCGACTCGCCTTAACGTCCTGAAGCTGTAGGACTAGATCACGTCGTAATCCGAGCTTCCTAGCGCGAGAAATCCGCAACTCCGGCGAACTTCGCCGTCGGACCGAGCGGCGCCGCCGCGGGATCGTCTTCCCCGGCGAGCTGTCGCCCAGCGCCGTCCGATCCGAGATCAACGGCCTAGATTAGAACCCAGCGTACCCCTTCGCGTTTTAAATCCCAGCCGCCCGATCCAGATCCAACGGCTCACATCGCGCCACGTCGCGAGTCAAACCCTGCGTACCGGTCAGCGCGGGCTAATTTGCTAAAGAGCCCCTGGGCTTTCTGGAAATTAACCCGCGGTCCATTTTGATTCAAAAATAATTACAAATAGGTCCTGTTTTATTCGTTTAGGCCCCTGGAAATTTTAAAACTTTGCCAGCAAGCCCCCGAACCTTAGAAACGCTATAACTTTCACGTTTTAGCTCCGATTTGCGTGATTTTCGCGCTCATGTGTTCGTAGCGAAGCGTAGAATATTTCTAGCTCCTGTTTTTGTACTGTTTTTACTGTTTGGTGTACTGTTTCTAATAGAATTAATTGCTTGCATGTAATGATTGCTTTGGAATGTGTGCGTGATGATCGTGTCCAGTCGGTGAGCCCGTAGCGTTGGACTTCGAGTACGTTGAGGACGTGCCGGAGCAGGAATTGCAGCAGCAGCCGTACTCCGAGGAAGGCAAGTTATAGCACGGACAATCCTTGCTACCTATCTCACTTTTAATACACTGTTCTTTACATACGCATGTGTCTAATATTGTTTACCATTAAGGTCGTACCTAGCATTTATTTCCCTGTCCTTGTGTTCCTATGGGTTTTTGCATATGGGTAGTATTTTGCTAGGCGCAACTACTGTCACTTTTACTTAACTGTTAAACTTGTATTAATGGTCCACTTCAACCTTAATATTAAAACTTGCTTTTTAGCAACTTGGATCAGGGAGCTGGGGCTTGCGTGTTTTGCCTGGCCCCAGTGTCTCTCCCTAAGGACTGGTTCGTAAAAGCGGCAACCTGGGAGCCTGTCGCCGCCACCGGAACTATAATGGCTCTGGTCTTGGTTGAGTAGCTTGTACGTCTCTAGCTTGGCAGTGGTTACCGAGTGGCCTACGGCGTTGTAGGAGGCAAGGCACGGGGTGATTTCGGATTCCACCGAGGACGGTAGCCCCGTCGGCTAGGTCCCGTTAGACCCAGTCCCGTGTTGGGAGCCACCGTGAGTGTGGTGAGCTCCGCACGTTGCACCATTTACTTTCTTGTTGGCATGATTTGCCGGTGTGTGGATGCCATTGACCCCCTCACGTTGCGCCCTGAGGGTCAGTCAATCTCGGTGCCTAGGTTCTCACCACCTTGTAGTACTCCAGCGGCTACTGTCTTGCTAGGGTGTCTTGTGAAAGCCTCGTAGCGTCCCTATGCAGTCACACCTCGGAAGTGTCGATGTGCGTGGTTGGGTGCAAAGTTCTTCTGACCTTTTACGCGACTGGTGGGAAAAGGGCGAAACCTCTGCAGAGTGTACGATCTATCATGATAGCCCGGCTCAGGGTCACGAGCGGCCTGGATCCTTTTATGATTAGAAGATGATATTTATTACTGCTTATTGTTGACTTACATTAATTAATTTGGGATACAACTGGGATTCATCTAATGTAGTAGTTATGATTAAAATGAACCAACTAAAAATGCTAATGCAGTTAAGCCAGTGTCAAGCCTTTTTAGCCTCATCACCCGTGCTATACTTGCTAAGTAATTCTGTTACTTACACTTGTTATTATTATTACTTTTGGGCAAAATCCCGGACGGGTAACAGATTGGAGTCAGGCTGACTATGCTGTGGAGTTTCCCGAGGACTTGCCTTACTTCTGAGATCGCGTTCTCCCAGTCAGAGTCCCTGTGGGATTGCGGCTACGCTAGAGAGATGTATTAGTCTTCCGCTGTCCATGTATTTCATTTATGCAAAACTCTGATGTAATCTCTACTTTATGATGAGAATAAAGCATTGTACTCTGATTTTTACCATATTTGTTTGCTATATGTGTCGGTGGACTTCCTGAGCACACATATGGCCGCATTCGGGTTTTGTGTAAATCCGGGTGTGACAGATTGGTATCAGAGCCGTGCTGTTTGTAGGAACGCAGCCTAGATAGTACGGTTGACGAATTTCTAGGAGACCCCCATGTTTTAAAAATTTTAAAAATCTAACAGTCGAGTCATGTGTGAGTTTATGCCTTTACCTGCTTGTACTTATTGTTATTATGCATATGTTTTATTTGGTTCTTTGTAATGATTGTGATGGGCGTAGACACCTGTCTGCTACCATCTAGATATAGGTATAAGGCTGAAGGACTTTATTGTTTAGATAGCAGGGGTATATATATATTTTCTTGTACTAATCATCTGGCATCTGACCTTTGTGATTATAGATGGCTAACCCCGGGGGCAATGCGGGCGGACAGCCTCCGCACCAGAATCCGCCCCCGAACATCGATCCGAACCGTCAGATCCCCACCATTGAGCAGCTGATGTATGCTCAAGTTCAGATGATGCAGCAGATGGCTGAGACCATGAGGCTGATCCAGCAGAACCAGCATCACCCCCAGGCAGCTGCACCGCCTAGAGACAAGAGGGGCGAGTTTCTGAAGGGACGCCCGCCGACTTTCAGCAAGGCCAGCGACCCCCTTGAGGCAGATGACTGGCTCAAGGCAGTGGAGAGGCAGTTGGACATCGCCCAGTGCGATGACAGAGAGAAGGTACTGTACGCCGGAGGGCAGCTTCAGGGGCCGGCGTTGGATTGGTGGGATTCATACCAGTCCTCACTCCCGGCCGGTACTCAGATCACCTGGCAGCAGTTCTGCAGCAGCTTTCGTGCACACCACGTGCCGGAGGCTTTGATGATTTTGAAGAAGGAGGAGTTTCTGGCACTGAAGCAGGAAGGGATGAGTGTCACGGCGTATCGTGACAAGTTCGTCTCGTTGGCCCGTTATGCTCCAGAAGACGTGGCCACCGACCAGAAGAAGCAGGCCAGGTTCCGTGACGGTCTGCAGGATGCTCTCCAGTACCAGCTCATGTGCACCAAGTTCCCGACCTTTCACGAGCTGGTGGACGGCGCTCTGATGTTGGAGCACAAGCACCGTGAGATGGAGGACAAGAAGAGGAAGCTCCAGGGACAGCAGGTGGGCAGCAGCAGTCGTCCACGCTTCACACCTCCCCAGAGTCAGCAGGTGGGAGGCCAGCAGCGCTTCCAGGGTCAGTCCGGCTTGCTCAGTCGTAGCCAGTACCAGCAGCAGCGTCCTCAGTTTCCTCGGGCGCCACAGCAGCAGCGTCCCCAGGGTCAGCCACAGATGGGTCCAGTTCAGCGCAGCCAGGTGCCACCCAGACCAGTTCAGCGTCCGGGTCCAGTCAGCCCCGCAGTGACAGGACAGAGGTGTTTCCACTGTGACGAGCCGGGGCACTATGCCAATGCTTGTCCTCGCAGAATTCAGGGTGTTCCCGGTCAGAGCAGCGCACAGAGAGTTGGGCAGCCGCAGGGTCAGCAGCAGGGAGGTCGTGCTCCGCAGACTCCTGTTTGGGGCAAGCTCAACCACACCGGTGCAGAGACTGCAGAGGCATCTACTGATGTCGTCGTGGGTACGTTCCTCGTCAATTCGACCCCCGCCACTGTTTTATTTGATTCCGGAGCTTCGCATGCTTTCATATCCGCTGCTTTTGTGAAAAAGAATCTAGTGACGTTGCTGCCCATGAAGAATACTATGCTAGTAAGCTCACCAGGGGGAGAACAACGCGCTACTCTACGTTGCCCCAGCATCACCCTCACCATAAGGGGGGAAGATTTCGAGGCACGCCCGATAGTCTTGGAGACCCTTGGATTTGATTTGATCCTGGGTATGAGCTGGATGACCAGATATGATGCAGTGATCCGGTGTGCTACGAGGACCATTCAGCTGACAGCAGAGTCCGGTGACAAGGTGGAGTACCAGGCAGCCAGTTCCTCAGAGCGAGGCCAAGCCAATCAAGCTGAAGGGACGACAACTGAAGATATCAGGGTGGTGAGCCAGTTCCCGGATGTGTTCCCTGACGAGTTGCCAGGTATGCCTCCAGAACGAGATGTTGAATTCATTATTGAACTAAAACCTGGCACTGCACCTATAGCCAAGAGGCCGTATAGGATGGGAGCAAAGGAGCTGGAGCAGCTCAAGAAGGAGTTGGACGAGTTGTTGGCCAAGGGGTACATTCGTCCGAGTGCTTCGCCATGGGGAGCACCAGTATTGTTCGTCGACAAGAAGGATGGTTCGCAGAGGTTGTGTGTGGACTATCGAGCCCTCAACGAAGTGACCATCAAGAACAAGTACCCGCTGCCGAGGATTGATGATCTGTTCGATCAGCTGAGAGGAGCTTGTGTGTTCTCCAAGATAGATCTCCGGTCGGGTTACTATCAGATGAGGATCCGACCGTCGGATGTTCCCAAGACCGCTTTTACTACTCGGTACGGGTTGTATGAGTTCTTGGTCATGTCTTTTGGATTGACCAACGCTCCTGCATACTTCATGTACTTGATGAACAACGTGTTCATGGATTATCTGGACAAGTTCGTGGTGGTATTCATTGACGACATTCTGATCTTCTCCAAGACTGAGGAGGAACATGAAGAACATCTGAGATTGGTGCTGCAGAGACTTCGGGAACATCAGTTGTATGCCAAGCTGAGCAAGTGTGAGTTCTGGCTGAAGGAAGTGGCATTTCTGGGACACGTGTTGTCCAATGGAGGAGTCGCAGTTGATCCGAAGAAAGTCAGCGATGTGTTGAGCTGGAATCCGCCACGGGATGTGAGCGAGATCAGGAGTTTCCTTGGGATGGCCGGTTATTACAGACGGTTCATTGAAGGATTCTCCAAGATTGCTAAGCCGTTGACTGCCTTGCTAGAGAAGAATGCCCCGTTTGTGTGGACAGAGGCATGCCAGGTCAGCTTCGAAGAGTTGAAGAAGAGGTTGACTACAACCCCAGTGTTAGTATTGCCAGATTTGGCTAAGAGCTTCTCCATCTACTGCGATGCATCCCGTCTAGGACTGGGTTGCGTCCTTATGCAGGAGGGCAGAGTCGTGTCTTATGCGTCCAGGCAGCTGAGGAAGCATGAGCAGAACTATCCGACGCACGACTTGGAGTTGGCAGCTGTGGTACATGCTCTGAAGATCTGGAGACATTACTTGATTGGGCATAGGTGTGATATCTACACTGATCACAAGAGCCTCAAGTATGTCTTCACTCAGTCAGATCTGAATATGAGATAGCGCAGATGGTTAGAGCTGATCAAGGATTATAATATGGAGATCCACTATCACCCAGGGAAGGCCAACTTGGTGGCAGATGCTCTGAGCAGGAGGAGTTATGTGAACAGGCTCACTGGTCATTATTTGCCTGAAGAACTCAGCCGAGAGTTTGAGAAGATGAGTCTGGGATTCGTCACCAGTATCACAGAGATGGCTGTGGAACCCACACTCGAGCAGGAGATCCGGAGAGGTCAGCTGCAGGATGAGAAGATCAGAGAGATTGTGGGGAATGTTGCAATGGGAAAGGCCCCTGGATTCCGAGTTGATGATCAGGGAACTCTATGGCATGGGAAGAGGATATGTGTGCCAGACATAGCGCAGATCAGAGAGATGATTCTGAGAGAGGCACATGACTCAGCTTATTCGATCCACCCAAGCAGCACTAAGATGTATCAGGACATCAAGGAGAGATTCTGGTGGTATGCACTGAAGCGTGATGTGGCGACTCACGTGGCATTGTGCGACACATGTCAGCGAGTCAAGGCAGAACATCAGAGGCCAGCAGGATTGCTTCAGCCGTTGAAGATCCCGGAGTGGAAATGGGAAGAAGTTGGCATGGACTTCATTACTGGTCTGCCCCGCACACAGAGAGGTTTTGACTCTATTTGGGTGATTGTTGATCGTCTGACCAAGGTGGCCCACTTTCTGCCGGTGAAGACCACCTACACAGGCGCCAGGCTAGCAGAGTTGTACATGGAGCGGATTGTGTGCTTACACGGGGTGCCGAAGAAGATAATGTCAGATTGTGGTACTCAGTTCACCTCACACTTCTGGCGGAAGTTACATGAGTCCATGGACACAAAGTTGCATTTCAGCTCAGCTTATCACCCGCAGACAGATGGTCAGACAGAGCGGACCAATCAGATACTAGAGGATATGTTGAGGGCTTGTGCGTTGCAGTATGGAGTCAGCTGGGATAAGAGTTTGCCGTATGCAGAGTTCTCCTACAACAACAGCTACCAGAAGAGTCTGCAGATGGCCCCGTTCGAGGCATTGTATGGCAGGAAGTGCCGGACCCCATTGTTCTGGAATCAGACTGGAGAGAGCCAGGTCTTTGGTCCGGAGATACTCAGAGATGCAGAGCGGCAGGTGCAGGTGATCAGAGAGAACCTGAAGGCGGCCCAGTCCAGACAGAAGAGTTACGCCGATGTCAGACGGAGGGACCTCAGTTTCAGGGTTGATGATTTTGTGTACCTGAAGGTGTCACCCATGAGAGGTGTAAAGCGGTTCAATGTCAAGGGCAAGTTGGCACCTCGTTACATTGGACCATTCAGGATACAGGAACGAATGGATGAAGTGGCATATCGGCTAGACCTGCCTGAGAGACTAGCCGGAGTACACGATGTGTTCCATGTGTCCCAGTTGAAGAAGTGCTTGCGGGTGCCAGAAGAGCAGATCCCGATTGATGAGTTGAATGTTCAAGAGGACCTCACATATGAGGAGTATCCGATCAGGATCCTGGAGGTGTCAGAGAGAGTGCTGAGGAACAAGACCATTCGGATGTGCAAGGTGCAGTGGAGCCGGCATTCAGAAGATGAAGCGACTTGGGAGCGGGAAGAAGACCTCAAGTCCGAGTACCCACAACTCTTCGCTTCTACATCCGAATCTCGAGGACGAGATTCACCTTAAGGGGGGTAGGTTTGTAACACCCAAAATACTCAAATTTAAAATTTTTGGCATTTAATTAATTATTTAATGCTTTCACCTATTTTATAAAGGCTAAATAATAATTTTCTAAAAATTAAAATCAAATATAAGTGATAGAAACATTTATTGTTGCATTCATGCTGCTGCATTTATTTTTTGTATTGCTTGTGATTCAAACAAGAATTTAAATATATTTAAATTCGAAATTGAATCACTTTGTCTGGAGCTCTAGAAAAGTTGTTAGGCCCATAGTTCGCTTTAGCCCCCTGAACTTTTCTCAAGTCCAACTTTGCTCCCTCAGTTTTTCCTCCAGTCCGGCCCAGCCCCCCCTCTCCTCTTCCTTTTCTCTTTCCGCGGCCCAGCCAGCTCGCGTCGGCCCAGTTGAAACCAACCCCGCGGCCCACTCCTCCTCCCCCTCTCCCGCGCCCCGGCCCAGCCGCAGCCGCCCGCTCCGCCCCCCTGTGTCGCTGACGCGCAGGCCCCACTCGTCAGTCGGTGACGCCAGCACGACGTCACCTTCCTTCTTCCTCCCTCCTCCCCCTTTCCTTCCCGACGCCGGTGATGGCGCCGATGATCTCGCCAGCGCGGTCCCGCCTTCCCTACTCCCCCTGCTCTACTTAATTGGGCCCTAACGCCGCTCCGCTCCCATCTCGCCCCTCCCCAGCCACACCAGCAACGCCGCCGCCCCTCCACCAGCTTCGCCCGAGCCGCGCTCCGCCGCTCGCCGCCGACCCGACGCTCCGGTGTAGCTCCGCCCCGCCCGTGCCTTGGAGGAGCTTCACCGAGCCCCGAGGAGTGCGTCGAGCTACTCCAAGCCCGGCAGCAGCACCTGCAGCTCTCCTTTCCCGGGCCGCGCCGCCGCCGAGCGTCCAACTCCGACGAACTCCATCGCCGGACCTCCTCCGGCCAATTCCTCGCGACAGGAGCATCGCCAGGAGGTAACAAAGCTCCTTCCCCCTTCAATTTGAGCTCCCGAGCACCTTAGCACCCATCCCCTCGATCGCCGACGATGGCCGTCCGCCGGTCGCCGTCGTCCACCCCTGTCCACTGCACGAAGCTCTCCTAGAACCACCTAGTCGCGCTCACCACCTCACCAAGATGCTCCAGAGCCCTAAAACCGACCCAAAACCGAGCCAGAACCCCTTCCCCGCGGCTCACCGGAGTTCAACTCCGCCGCGCGCCGCCGTCCGGCCACCTCGCCGGCCAACCCACGTCACGAACCCCCTAGGTCGACTCGCCTTAACGTCCTGAAGCTGTAGGACTAGATCGCGTCGTAATCCGAGCTTCCTAGCGCGAGAAATCCGCAACTCCGGCGAACTTCGCCGTCGGACCGAGCGGCGCCGCCGCGGGATCGTCTTCCCCGGCGAGCTGTCGCCCAGCGCCGTCCGATCCGAGATCAACGGCCTAGATTAGAACCCAGCGTACCCCTTCGCGTTTTAAATCCCAGCCGCCCGATCCAGATCCAACGGCTCACATCGCGCCACGTCGCGAGTCAAACCCCGCGTACCGGTCAGCGCGGGCTAATTTGCTAAAGAGCCCCTGGGCTTTCTGGAAATTAACCCGCGGTCCATTTTGATTCAAAAATAATTACAAATAGGTCCTGTTTTATTCGTTTAGGCCCCTGGAAATTTTAAAACTTTGCCAGCAAGCCCCCGAACCTTAGAAACGCTATAACTTTCACGTTTTAGCTCCGATTTGCGTGATTTTCGCGCTCATGTGTTCGTAGCGAAGCGTAGAATATTTCTAGCTCCTGTTTTTGTACTGTTTTTACTGTTTGGTGTACTGTTTCTAATAGAATTAATTGCTTGCATGTAATGATTGCTTTGGAATGCGTGCGTGATGATCGTGTCCAGTCGGTGAGCCCGTAGCGTTGGACTTCGAGTACGTTGAGGACGTGCCGGAGCAGGAATTGCAGCAGCAGCCGTACTCCGAGGAAGGCAAGTTATAGCACGGACAATCCTTACTACCTATCTCACTTTTAATACACTGTTCTTTACATACGCATGTGTCTAATATTGTTTACCATTAAGGTCGTACCTAGCATTTATTTCCCTGTCCTTGTGTTCCTATGGGTTTTTGCATATGGGTAGTATTTTGCTAGGCGCAACTACTGTCACTTTTACTTAACTGTTAAACTTGTATTAATGGTCCACTTCAACCTTAATATTAAAACTTGCTTTTTAGCAACTTGGATCAGGGAGCTGGGGCTTGCGTGTTTTGCCTGGCCCCAGTGTCTCTCCCTAAGGACTGGTTCGTAAAAGCGGCAACCTGGGAGCCTGTCGCCGCCACCGGAACTATAATGGCTCTGGTCTTGGTTGAGTAGCTTGTACGTCTCTAGCTTGGCAGTGGTTACCGAGTGGCCTACGGCGTTGTAGGAGGCAAGGCACGGGGTGATTTCGGATTCCACCGAGGACGGTAGCCCCGTCGACTAGGTCCCGTTAGACCCAGTCCCGTGTTGGGAGCCACCGTGAGTGCGGTGAGCTCCGCACGTTGCGCCATTTTCTTTGTTGTTGGCATGATGTGCCGGCGCGTGGACGCCATTGACCCCCTCACGTTGCGCCCTGAGGGTCAGTCAATCTCGGTGCCTAGGTTCTCACCACCTTGTAGTACTCCAGCGGCTACTGTCTTGCTAGGGTGTCTTGTGAAAGCCTCGTAGCGTCCCTATGCAGTCACACCTCGGAAGTGTCGATGTGCGTGGTTGGGTGCAAAGTTCTTCTAAACTTTTACGCGACTGGTGGGAAAAGGGCGAAACCTCTGCAGAGTGTACGATCTATCATGATAGCCCGGCTCAGGGTCACGAGCGGCCTGGATCCTTTTATGATTAGAAGATGATATTTATTACTGCTTATTGTTGACTTACATTAATTAATTTGGGATACAACTGGGATTCATCTAATGTAGTAGTTATGATTAAAATGAACCAACTAAAAATGCTAATGCAGTTAAGCCAGTGTCAAGCCTTTTTAGCCTCATCACCCGTGCTATACTTGCTAAGTAATTCTGTTACTTACACTTGTTATTATTATTATTTTTGGGCAAAATCCCGGACGGGTAACAGATTGGAGTCAGGCTGACTATGCTGTGGAGTTTCCCGAGGACTTGCCTTACTTCTGAGATCGCGTTCTCCCAATCAGAGTCCCTGTGGGATTGCGGCTACGCTAGAGAGATGTATTAGTCTTCCGTTGTCCATGTATTTCATTTATGCAAAACTCTGATGTAATCGCTACTTTATGATGAGAATAAAGTATTGTACTCTGATTTTTACCATATTTGTTTGCTATATGTGTCGGTGGACTTCCTGGGCACACATATGACCGCATTCGGGTTTTGTGTAAATCCGGGTGTGACATACATCCACGCCTTCAACAAGAAGAAGGACGCGCCCTACAAGCTCGGCCTCAACAAGTTCTCCGACCTGACCCTGGAGGAGTTCACCGGCATGTACACCGGTGCCTTGCCCGAAGCCGCCGACGGCGAGGACAAGGTCGTCGCCGGCTGCCTCGCTCAGCCGCCGCTGGTCCCCGCCGGTGACTTGCCCTCGGCGTGGGACTGGAGAGACCATGGGGCTGTCACTCCCATCAAGGACCAAGGACAATGCGGTACGTGGTGTAGTATTCTATGCATGTATACATAGGAATATGCATATATATATATATATATATATATATATATATATATATATATATATATATATATATATATATTTCATTCAATACCCAACGCAGGCGCGCTGCGCCCCTCCCCAATCCGTACCGCATCCAGCCCCGCGAGAAGCCCTCACCCGCGCCGGTTTTTTTTGGCGGGTGAGAAATGGCGTGGTTTTTTTTCTGCGAATTTTCATTCTCGAAACAGCAGGTTGCGTGCCCCTACGGCGGGTTTTTTTTGTCGTTGGGTTTTCTTTTGGTGCGATTTTTTTTCCGGCAACAGCTAGCTATGGCGGTTGACATGTGCGTACAACTATTTTGGACAACTAATTCATCCCGTCAGTCATCAACTCTAACATTTTGCAAACTGGAAAGACGGATTTAGCGATAGTCGATCCATGTAATATAGTCAGACTTTTTTTTCAAATGAGTAGTACTATATTTTCTCAAGAGTTATAATGGAAGAAAAATTGCAAAAAGACTAAAAAATGAACAAACTAGTCAAAGACTAGCAAAATTACAAACCCTCCAATAAAATAAAGGATCTTTAGCTAACAATTATGTCCTCTTGTTTCATTTGCCTTTGGAAGCCTCCCGTTCCGAGGTAGTAGTCATCCCTGACGAGTCTACATGCCTGCCAGCGCCATTGTTCTCCTATTTCCTATTTCCTTGGAAGCCTCCTTCGATCTTGGACTCCTGTTGGTCCCTGCCTGCCATGCACATTGTCAGTGTTCCCGCAACATTTCAATTTTACAACCATTGTCTCCTCAACATTTCACTTTTACGGCCTAAATAGGCATTGCCTAAAAAAAGGACGGGCACATTTTCAGACTGCAGAAACTAAACGCAACTTAAGCAAAGATTTACCAATTGAAGCAGTATGTCCAAAGTCCCTATACTCTTCCACCACTTTGACGGCTGGAGTCCAATGCAAGCGTCAGGTTGGCTGCTGAGGAGAACATGGAGCTACATGCATGCAGCAAAATTAAGAATGTTAATCAAGTCATCTGCAGAAAATTTGAGTGCTATTGCTATTGGAGGCTCGTCTGCGGCCCTGTTGTGTTATATATATTAGTGACAAATTGTCAGCTTCGTACCTTTGCGTTGCCACAACTATCTGAATTATCTCTCAAGATTATTTAGCCAACTGAATAAAAAATACTATCAACATTATCTTTGAGCTTAATGCAATCAAAATGCATATGCCACTGATGGCAATAAACTCTTTTTGTTCAGGTATTCACTATCTGAAACATGTAAAATGTATGTGACCAGTAAATTTCTGTATTCTTGTCTGTACATGCCATGAGTTCATGTCAATCAGGAACATAATGACAGATGATCAAAAGCAAAGTCTATTAGAAGTTATAATCTACTATTCCACTGAGAGAGGTATTGACTGATGAGTGGGGTCTGTGGAAAAAAAATAAAAAATAGAGGGATCTCGCTGTGCTCCAATCTCTGGTAAATTAAGTTGCCGCAGCAAACTGAAAATTTGGCTACAGTGAATTAATTAGAAATGTCAATGGCCACGGCGATTTAAAAAAGTAAGTACAGTGAATTAATTAGAAATGTTGGTTGCCACAACTATCTGAAAAATTTCCTACAATGAATTGATCAGAAATGCCGGCTCCTATCTGGAGCACTCGTCGTAACCTTAAATTTGTCATTTGTAGCTTAGATATATATTGAATTCAATGAAAAACAGCAAAGGATTGAACGTACTAAGGAAACAGTTAATATTCAGCACATAGGAAGTGCTTCGCTTCTTCCTACTATTAGAAGATGATAGTGGCAGTATCAGCTTAAGAGCCTCATTTCTTGAATATAAAAAATGGTCCTTTTTATCTTCGCTGGTCCAATATTATACGTTGGCTAGTGAAGAAATCCTAAATCACTAGCCAACACATAACGACAATAAGTCCCATTACTATATCAATTTCTGTACTGACAAAAAATTATTAAATATAAAACAAGTGACAGTGTAAATCGATTAAAAAGATTAAGCATGGTTTTTTCATCAATTCATACAGTTCCAATTTGTCAAACTAATTATTGAGGGAAAGAAAATTCATGCCTGAAAGGATGCGGAGATTCTGTCAAAATATCACAGCACTCCCTCCTATGCATTTGTCAAACACATCACTGGCATGGAGGATGTGCTCCCTTGGATGAGCTGGTGCAGTAGGAGAGCCGCCATGATTGATCTCAGAGAAGTTGCTGCCGAAGCATTAGGTTCCATGGCCATGATGCCGCGGCAGCCGCCAAGTAAGATGACAAGAACTGTTCGCCAAGTAAGATGACAAGCACAACTTCTCGCCGCCGGCCGGTCCCTACCCGAGCTGGAGGAACATGTACCCACGAAAGAGTACATCCACCATGCTCCTAATGAACCAGTGGAAATCGGGTATTGCACATCGATGGGTCTCCGATCTGCATGCAGGAGAAGATGGAAATTGAATAATAAAAACAAGACTGAAATTGGAAATTGGAGCACGACGACACACTCTGAATGCTTAAAGCTCAATATGTGCAATTTTCAGAAGTTAGGATTGTGACCGGATTTCAGAACACTAATTTTAAGGCTAGTTCAGTTAGCAAACCATGGAATTAATACTCTGAACAACTGCTAATCAATAAAAACAATAGCTAGCTAAACCAGCTATAAAGGTAAGGTCACAGACAAACTAATTACCCCAAACTATACAAATGGAACTGACACACCTTGTTGCAGAGGAACCTCGAACCACCTCTGCATGTTGTCAAAATCCATGAGTGTCCACCCTGCTATTCAACAAGGACAATCAAAACATGTCATTTGTAAACAATTGGGAAATGTGAATGCATATCATAGTCACAATAGGTATGATTTCCAGTGTGGATCTAATAAACTTTCGGCAAACTAAATTCATATGCACCAACATCTGGGCAGATGGCATCCTGGAGAAAGAAATTGAATATGGAAACATCAGACGTTGAGAAAACAAATTGGAAACAAGGGAAAGCATCAGGCAACCACGATATTGAAACAACCTACGGTGAGACTGCAATATTAGCTGCACAAATCATCCGTACCTCCAGTCCTCCGCGAGAATAAATCAAATCAGCAGAGAAATTTAGTACGGAAGAAGAATAATCGAGGGCACCTTGCGACGGACCGGGGGGGGATCCACGGGGAAGGGGCGGAATAAGGAAGCTGTATACACCATGAAACACACTGCTAATGCGATTCCAGTCAAGTTCAGTCCGAGATTGGAATGGGGATGGGGACAAGCGACAAAAATAGGAGCCTTCGGCAGGGGAGGGGTTTGACCCTGCCGCCGCCGAGTTTCAGCGCTGCAATCCACGCGACAATGGGTTTGGGCCCGACATCAATGCACCATCTACATGGGAAAGGGGGAAGGCAGTGCCGGAGAGGGCTCGCGCCCGGAGAGGGCTTCACGGATCCATCAGCGCCGGCGCACCACGTCTGTCCTCAATCTCGAGGGCTGTGGGATGGGGACGGGCCTGAAAGAAGAGGGTGAAGGGGGAGCACCGGAGACGGCCTCACCTGCAAACCAAAATCGCGAGGCGGGGTAGGATTGGTGGCGGCGACGGCGGTGGCGGCGACGACGTGGGTCCGGACGGAGAGGGGTTTGGAGGGGCGAACGCGGCGGCAATCGATCGGAATGCGAGGGGAAAACTGTCCACGAGCTCCGTGAGTGAGGTGGTGGCGGATGTTTCGGGAGGATAACCGGCAACCAGTCGAGCCGGGAAGGACCGAAAAAAACCGGGGTCATGCGGCAGAGAGCTCGCTATCCGGCGGTCGGATGACTCGGGTACGAAATTGTTATTCCATACCCAGGTTAGAGTATAGAATTATCATATATATATATATATATATATATATATATGTTTCTGTCATCAAAGATGGTATATATACGGATGCATGCATGCAGGGAGCTGCTGGGCTTTCTCGGTGGTGGGTTCGGTGGAGGGCATCAACGCGATCACGACAGGGAACCTTCTGACCCTGTCGGAGCAACAGGAGCTCGACTGCTCCGGCTATGGCACCTGCAGCGGTGGCTACACGTACGGCGCATTCGACTACGCCATTAACACCGGCTTGACCTTGGACCGGTGCGGCAAGGATACGTACTACCCCACTGTAACACCAAAAAATGCTCAATTTTAAATTTTTGGCCTTTAATTAATTAATTAGAGCTTGCTCCTATTTATTATAGGCTAAATAATAAATTTCTAAAATTTAAAATCAAATATAAGTGATAGAAACATTTATTGTTGCATTCATGCTGCTGCATTTATTTTTGTATTGCTTGTGATTCAAACAAGAATTTAAATTCATTTAAATTCAAGTTTGAATCACTTTGTTTGGAGCTCTAGAAAAGTTGTTAGGCCCATAGTTCGCTTTAGCTCCCTGAACTTTTTCTCAGTTCAATTCTGCCCCCTCTTCTTTTTCTCTGGTCCGGCCCAGCCCCTCCTCTCTTCCTTCTTTTCCCCGACCTGCTTCTCTCTCTCCCGCGGCCCACCGCTCGGCCCAGCAGCTCTGCTCGGCCCAGCTCGCGCGCAGGCCCATTCCCCCGCTCGGCCCAGCAGCTTCGCCCCGGCCCACCAGCCCTCACGGCCCAAGCCGGCCCGCACCGCGCCCCGCTCCCGCCCGCGACGCGCAGCGCCGCCGCCGTGATTCCCGCCGCCGCGCCACCGCCTTCCTTGGCGAGCACGCCCTGCCCCGGCGTCCGCGCCCCTTTAAGCCGCGTGCAGCCGAGCCCACCCCGCTGCCCTAGCCCCTCTGCTCCCCTGCACAGCACTGCGCCGCCGCCATTGCTCGCCGCCCTCCGCCCCGATTCACCGCCGTTGAGCCCCCTCAGGCGAAGCCGAGGCCACAGCGAGCTCCGACGTGCCGAGGTGCTGCTTCGCCGCCGCTTCTCGTCGCCGTCCCATTGCCGGAGCCCCTCGCCCGTGAAGCTCCCGAGCCGCCGCCGGCCGTCCTCGAGCGCCGGCGTCGCTAGCCCTCCCCGGCCGCCGGTGAGCATCTTCCTGAGATCCCCTCGATCCTATCTCCCTCTTGCGCTACCTCACTGCTATCCCCTCTGACCGCAGCGCCGGCACCGTCATCCGCAGAGCCGCCGGACATCCACGGGAGCGTCGCCGCCGGTCTGTTCGTCGCCGATTCGCCGCCTCCGTCCCCGATCCGAGCAAACCAACGCCACCACGGGCTTCCTCGCACCAAGCTGCACCTCTACCACGGGATCTCGTCGCCGGATTGCTGCCGGAGTTTGCCGCCCGCGTAAGGCGTCGTCGCCGGCCTTCTGTTTCTGCCGCGGGCTCGATTCCGGCCAGCGCCGTCCACATCCGCCCATGGTGAGCACCCGCACGAGATCCCCTCTCTCATCTCTCTCTTTTGCGCTATCTAATCGCCGTCCCCGCTCACCACCGCGCCAGCGCCGCCACCGGCAGAGCCGCCGGTGAGCTCCCTCCCCTGCGTTGGTTCAAGGAAGGAGACAGCCCCACCCCTTTTTGCGAAAAACCCCCTGAAGAATCCTATACCCTTTAGATCGATTCATGTGTCACGCATAAGTTGCAGAAAACCCCCTGTAGTTTTGAACAATCTAACCCGCGATCCTGCCCTGCGGTTTTTGCACGTTAGCCCTCCTGTTTTAATACAAAATTACGTATAGGTCCTCGGTTTTTCACAAATGAGCCCCTGGAAGTTTCTGAAACTTGCCAGCAAGTCCCTAAACCATAGAAAAGCCATAACTTTCTCGTTTTAGCTCCGTTTAGTGTGATTTTCACGCTCATGTGTTCGTAGCGAAGCGTAGAATATTTCTAGCTCCTGTTTTTGTACTGTTTTCACTGTTTGGTGTACTGTTCTAATAGAATTAATTTGTTTGCATGTAATGATTGCTTTGGATGCTTGCGTGATGATCGTGTCCAGTCAGCGAGCCCGTAGCTTTGGACTTCGAGTACGTTGAGGACGTGCCAGAGCAGGACTCGCAGCAGCAGCCGTACTCCGAGGAAGGCAAGTTATAGCACGGACAATCCTTGCTACCTACACACTCTTTTAATACACTGTTCATTACATACGCATGTGTCTAATACTGTTTACCTTTAAGGTTGTACCTAGTATTTATTCCCATGTCCTTGTATTCCTATGGGTTTTTGCATATGGGTAGTATTTTGCTAGGCGCAACTACTGTCACCTTTACTTAACTGTTAAACTTGTATTAATGGTCCACTTCAACCTTAATGTTAAAACTTGTTTTTTTTAGCAACTTGGATCAGGGAGCTGGGGCTTGTGTGTTTTGCCTGACCCCAGTGTCTCTCCCTAAGGACTGGTTCGTAAAAGCGGCAACCTAGGAGCCTGTCGCCGCCGCCAGAACTATAATGGCTCTGGTCTTGGTTGAGTAGCTTGTACGTCTCTAGCTTGGCAGTGGTTACCGAGTGGCCTACGGCGTTGTAGGAGGCAAGGCGCGAGGTGATTTCGGATTCCACCGAGGATGGTAGCCCCGTCGGCTAGGTCCCGTTAGACCCAGTCCCGTGTTGGGAGCCACCGTGAGTGCGGTGAGCTCCGCACGTTGCGCCATTTTCTTTGTTGTTGGCATGATGTGCCGGCGCGTGGACGCCATTGACCCCCTCACGTTGCGCCCTGAGGGTCAGTCAATCTCGGTGCCTAGGTTCTCACCACCTTGTAGTACTCCAGCGGCTACTGTCTTGTTAGGGTGTCTTGTGAAAGCCTCGTAGCGTCCCTATGCAGTCACACCTCGGAAGTGTCGATGAGCGTGGTTGGGTGCAAAGTTCTTCTGAGCTTTTACGCGACTGGTGGGAAAAGGGCGAAACCTCTGCAGAGTGTACGATCTATCATGATAGCCCGGCTCAGGGTCACGAGCGGCCTGGATCCTTTTATGATTAGAAGATGATATTTATTACTGCTTAATGTTGACTTACATTAAATAATTTGGGATACAACGGGGATTCATCTAATGTAGTAGTTATGATTAAAATGAACCAACTAAAAGTGCTAATGCAGTTAAGCCAGTGTCAAGCCTCTTTAGCCTCATCACCCGTGCTGTACTTGCTAAGTAATTCTGTTACTTACACTTGTTGTTATTATTATTTTTGGGCAAAATCCCGGACGGGTAACAGATTGGAGTCAGGCTGACTATGCTGTGGAGTTTCCAGAGGACTTGCCTTACTTCTGAGCTCGCGTTCTCCCAGTCAGAGTCCCTGTGGGATTGCGGCTACGCTAGAGAGATGTATTAGTCTTCCGATGTCCATGATTTTATTTCTGAAGCACTCTGATGTAAACGCTACGCTATCATGAGATTAATAAAGCATTATACTCTGATTTTTGCCATATTTGCTCGCCATATGTGTCTGTGGACTTCCTGGGCACACATATGGCCACATTCGGGTTTTGTGTAAATCCGGGTGTGACAGATTGGTATCAGAGCCGTGCTGACTGTAGGAACGCAACCTAGATGGTACGGATGACAAATTACTAGGAGACCCCCATGTTTTAAATTTAAAAACCTAACAGTCGAGTCTTGTGTGAGTTTATGTCTTTAAATGCTTGTACTTATTGTTATTATGCATATGTTTGATTCGGTTCTTTGTAATGATTGTGATGGGCGTAGACACCTGTCTGCAACCATCTAGATGTTGGAATAAGGCTTAAGGACTTTATTGTTTAGATAGCAGGGGGATATATATATTTTTCTCGTAATAATCAACTGACATCTGACCTTTGTGATTATAGATGGCTAACCCCAGGGGCAATGCGGGCGGCCAGCCCCCGAACCAGAACCCGCCCCCGAACCTGAATCCGAATCATCAGATCTCCACCATTGAGCAGCTGATGTATGCTCAAGTTCAGATGATGCAGCAGATGGCTGAGACCATGAGGCTGATCCAGCAGAACCAACACAATCCACATCCTCAGGCAGCTGCTCCACCCAGAGACAAGAGGGGCGAGTTTCTGAAGGGACGCCCGCCGACCTTCAGCAAGGCCAGTGACCCCCTTGAGGCAGATGATTGGCTCAAGGCAGTGGATAGACAGTTGGACATCGCCCAGTGCGATGACAAAGAGAAGGTGCTGTACGCCGGAGGGCAGCTTCAGGGGCCAGCGTTGGATTGGTGGGATTCATACCAGTCCTCTCGCCCGGCCGGTACTCAGATCACTTGGCAGCAGTTCTGCAGCAGCTTTCGTGCACACCACGTGCCGGAGGCTTTGATGATTTTGAAGAAGAAGGAGTTCCTGGCACTGAAGCAGGAAGGGATGAGTGTCACGGCTTATCGTGACAAGTTCGTCGCGTTGGCCCGTTACGCTCCAGAAGACGTGGCCACCGACCAGAAGAAGCAGGCCAGGTTCCGTGACGGTCTGCAGGATGCTCTCCAGTACCAGCTCATGTGCACCAAGTTCCCGACCTTTCACGAGCTGGTGGACGGCGCTCTGATGTTGGAGCACAAGCGCCGTGAGATGGAGGACAAGAAGAGGAAGCTCCAGGAACAGCAGGTGGGCAGCAGCAGTCGTCCACGCTTCGCACCTCCACAGAGTTAGCAGGCGGGAGGCCAGCAGCGCTTCCAGGGCCAGTCCGGCTTGCTCGGTCGTGGCCAGTACCAGCAGCAGCGTCCTCAGTTTCCTCGGGTGCCACAGCAGCAGCGTCCTCAGGGTCAGCCACAGATGGGTCCAGTTCAGCGCAGCCAGTTACCACCCAGACCAGTTCAGCGTCCGGGTCCAGTCAGCCCCGCAATGACAGGGCAGAAGTGCTACTACTGTGACGAGCCCGGGCATTATGCCAATGCTTGTCCTCGCAGAGTTCAGGGTGTCACCGGTCAGGGCAGCACTCAGAGAGTTGGGCAGCCGCAGGGTCAGCAGCAGGGAGGTCGTGCTCCGCAGACTCCTGTACGGGGCAAGCTCAACCACACCGGAGCAGAGACAGCAGAGGCATCCACTGATGTCGTCGTGGGTACGTTCCTCGTCAATTCGACCCCCGCCACTGTTTTATTTGATTCCGGAGCCTCGCATGCTTTCATTTCTGCTGCATTTGTGAAGAAGAATTTATTAGCCCTGAAACCCATGAAGAACACTATGCTAGTAAGCTCACCGGGGGGTGAGCAACGGGCCACTCTACGGTGCCCCCATGTTCCCATCATAATAAGGGGGGTAGAGTTCAAGGCAGGTCCAATAGTCCTGGAGACCCTTGGATTTGATATGATCCTGGGTATGAGCTGGATGACCAGATATGATGCAGTGATCCGGTGTGCTACGAGGACCATCCAGCTGACAGCAGAGTCCGGTGACAAGGTGGAGTATCAGGCAGCCAGTTCCTCAGAGCCAGGCCAAGCCAATCAAGCTGAAGGGACGACAACCAAAGATATCAGAGTGGTGAACCAGTTCCCGGATGTGTTCCCTGACGAGTTGCCAGGTATGCCTCCAGAACGAGATGTTGAATTCATTATTGAACTAAAACCTGGCACTGCACCTATAGCCAAGAGGCCGTATAGGATGGGAGCGAAGGAGCTGGAAAAGCTCAAGAAGGAGTTGGACGAGTTGTTGGCCAAGGGGTACATTCGTCCGAGTGCTTCGCCGTGGGGAGCACCGGTATTGTTCATCGACAAGAAGGATGGTACACAGAGGTTGTGTCTGGACTATCGAGCCCTCAACGAAGTGACCATCAAGAACAAGTACCCGCTGCCAAGGATTGATGACCTGTTCGATCAGTTGAGAGGAGCTTGTGTGTTCTCCAAGATAGATCTTCGGTCAGGTTATTATCAGATGAAGATCCGACCGTCGGATATTCCCAAGACCGCTTTCACTACTCGGTACGGGTTGTATGAGTTCACGGCATTGTCCTTTGGGCTGACGAATGCTCCCGCATACTTCATGTACCTAATGAACAACGTGTTCATGGACTATCTGGACAAGTTCGTGGTGGTATTTATTGATGACATTCTGATCTTCTCCAAGACTGAAGAGGAACATGAGGAACATTTGAGATTGGTGCTGCAGAGACTTCGGGAACATCAGTTGTATGCCAAGCTGAGCAAGTGTGAGTTCTGGCTGAAGGAAGTGGCATTTCTGGGACACGTGTTGTCCAATGGAGGAGTGGCAGTTGATTCGAAGAAAGTCAGCGATGTGTTGAGCTGGAATCCACCACGGGATGTGAGCGAGATCAGGAGTTTCCTTGGGATGGCCGGATACTACAGACGGTTCATTGAAGGATTCTCCAAGATTGCTAAGCCGCTGACTGCTTTGCTAGAGAAGAATGCCGCGTTTGTGTGGACAGAGGCGTGCCAGGTCAGCTTCGAAGAGTTGAAGAAGAGGTTGACTACAGCCCCAGTGCTAGTATTGTCGGATTTGGCTAAGAGTTTCTCCATCTACTGCGATGCATCCCGTCTAGGACTGGGTTGCGTCCTTATGCAGGAGGGCAGAGTCGTGTCTTATGCGTCCCGGCAGCTGAGGAAGCATGAGCAGAACTATCCGACGCACGACTTGGAGTTGGCAGCTGTGGTACATGCCCTAAAGATCTGGAGACATTACTTGATTGGGCACAGGTGTGACATCTACACTGATCATAAGAGCCTCAAGTATGTCTTCACTCAGACAGATCTGAACATGAGACAGCGCAGATGGTTAGAACTGATCAAGGATTATGATCTGGAGATCCACTACCACCCAGGGAAGGCCAACTTGGTGGCAGATGCTCTGAGCAGGAGAAGCTATGTGAACAGGATCAGTGGTCATAGTTTGCCTGAAGAACTCAGCCGAGAGCTTGAGAAGATGAGTCTGGGATTCGTCACCAGCATCACAGAGATGGCAGTAGAGCCCACAGTCGAGCAGAAGATCCGGAGAGGTCAGCTGCAGGATGAGAAGATCAGAGAGATTGTGGGGAATGTTGCACTGGGAAAGGCCCCGGGATTCCGAGTTGATGATCAGGGAACTCTATGGCATGGAAAGAGGATATGTGTGCCAGACATAGCGCAGATCAGAGAGATGATTCTGAGAGAGGCACATGACTCAGCTTATTCGATCCACCCAGGCAGCACTAAAATGTACCAGGACATCAAGGAGAGATTCTGGTGGTACGGACTGAAACGTGATGTGGCGACACATGTCAGCGGGTCAAGGCAGAACATCAGAGGCCAGCTGGATTGCTTCAGCCGTTGAAGATTCCAGAGTGGAAATGGGAAGAAGTTGGCATGGACTTCATCACTGGTCTGCCCCGCACTCAGAGAGGATTCGACTCCATTTGGGTGATTGTTGATCGTCTGACCAAGGTGGCTCACTTTCTGCCAGTAAAGACCACCTACACAGGCGCCAGACTAGCAGAGTTGTACATGGAGCGGATTGTGTGCTTACACGGAGTGCCGAAGAAGATTGTGTCAGATCGTGGTACTCAGTTCACCTCACACTTCTGGCGGAAATTACACGAGTCTATGGATACGAAGCTGCACTTCAGCTCAGCTTATCACCCGCAGACAGATGGTCAGACAGAGCGGACCAATCAGATACTAGAGGATATGTTGAGGGCTTGTGCATTGCAGTACGGTGTCAGCTGGGATAGGAGTTTGCCGTATGCAGAGTTCTCCTACAATAACAGCTACCAGAAGAGTCTGCAGATGGCATTGTATGGCACGAAGTGCCGGACCCCATTGTTCTGGAATCAGACTGGAGAAAGTCAGGTCTTTGGTCCGGAAATACTCAGAGATGCAGAGCGGCAGGTGCAGGTGATCAGAGAGAACCTGAAAGTGGCCCAGTCCAGACAGAAGAGTTACGCCGATGTTAGACGGAGGGACCTCAGCTTCAAGGTTGAAGATTATGTGTACCTCAAGGTGTCACCCATGAGAGGTGTAAAGCGGTTCAATGTCAAAGGCAAGTTGGCGCCTCGTTACATCGGACCGTTTAGGATACAGGAACGGATGGGCGAAGTGGCATACCGGCTAGACCTGCCTGAGAGACTAGCCGGAGTACACGATGTGTTCCATGTGTCCCAGTTGAAGAAGTGCTTGCGGATGCCAGAGGAGCAGATCCCGATTGATGAGTTGAATGTTCAGGAGGACCTCACATACGAGGAGTATCCGATCAGAATCCTGGAGGTGTCAGAAAGAGTGTTGAGGAACAAGACCATTCGGATGTGCAAGGTGCAGTGGAGCCGGCATTCAGCATATGAAGCAACTTGGGAGCGGGAAGAAGACCTCAAGTGCGAGTACCCACAACTCTTCGCTTCTACATCCGAATCTCGAGGACGAGATTCACCTTAAGGGGGGTAGGTTTGTAACACCCAAAAATGCTCAATTTAAAATTTTTGGCCTTTAATTAATTAATTAGAGCTTGCTCCTATTTATTATAGGCTAAATAATAAATTTCTAAAATTTAAAATCAAATATAAGTGATAGAAACATTTATTGTTGCATTCATGCTGCTGCATTTATTTTTGTATTGCTTGTGATTCAAACAAGAATTTAAATTCATTTAAATTCAAGTTTGAATCACTTTGTTTGGAGCTCTAGAAAAGTTGTTAGGCCCATAGTTCGCTTTAGCTCCCTGAACTTTTTCTCAGTTCAATTCTGCCCCCTCTTCTTTTTCTCTGGTCCGGCCCAGCCCCTCCTCTCTTCCTTCTTTTCCCCGGCCTGCTTCTCTCTCTCCCGCGGCCCACCGCTCGGCCCAGCAGCTCCGCTCGGCCCAGCTCGCGCGCAGGCCCATTCCCCCGCTCGGCCCAGCATCTTCGCCCCGGCCCACCAGCCCTCACGGCCCAAGCCGGCCCGCACCGCGCCCCGCTCCCGCCCGCGACGCGCAGCGCCGCCGCCGTGATTCCCGCCGTCGTGATTCCCGCCGCCGCGCCACCGCCTTCCTTGGCGAGCACGCCCTGCCCCGGCGTCCGCGCCCCTTTAAGCCGCGCGCAGCCGAGCCCACCCCGCTGCCCTAGCCCCTCTGCTCCCCTGCACAGCACTGCGCCGCCGCCATTGCTCGCCGCCCTCCGCCCCGATTCACCGCCGTTGAGCCCCCTCAGGCGAAGCCGAGGCCACAGCGAGCTCCGACGTGCCGAGGTGCCGCTTCGCCGCCGCTTCTCGTCGCCGTCCCATTGCCGGAGCCCCTCGCCCGTGAAGCTCCCGAGCCGCCGCCGGCCGTCCTCGAGCGCCGGCGTCGCTTGCCCTCCCCGGCCGCCGGTGAGCTCCGCACGTTGCGTCATTTACTTTGTTGTTGGCATGATGTGCCGGCGCGTGGACGCCATTGACCCCCTCACGTTGCGCCCTGAGGGTCAGTCAATCTCGGTGCCTAGGTTCTCACCACCTTGTAGTACTCCAGCGGCTACTGTCTTGTTAGGGTGTCTTGTGAAAGCCTCGTAGCGTCCCTATGCAGTCACACCTCGGAAGTGTCGATGAGCGTGGTTGGGTGCAGAGTTCTTCTGAGCTTTTACGCGACTGGTGGGAAAAGGGCGAAACCTCTGCAGAGTGTACGATCTATCATGATAGCCCGGCTCAGGGTCACGAGCGGCCTGGATCCTTTTATGATTAGAAGATGATATTTATTACTGCTTAATGTTGACTTACATTAAATAATTTGGGATACAACGGGGATTCATCTAATGTAGTAGTTATGATTAAAATGAACCAACTAAAAGTGCTAATGCAGTTAAGCCAGTGTCAAGCCTCTTTAGCCTCATCACCTGTGCTGTACTTGCTAAGTAATTCTGTTACTTACACTTGTTGTTATTATTATTTTTGGGCAAAATCCCAGACGGGTAACAGATTGGAGTCAGGCTGACTATGCTGTGGAGTTTCCAGAGGACTTGCCTTACTTCTGAGCTCGCGTTCTCCCAGTCAGAGTCCCTGTGGGATTGCGGCTACGCTAGAGAGATGTATTAGTCTTCCGCTGTCCATGATTTTATTTCTGAAGCACTCTGATGTAAACACTACGCTATCATGAGATTAATAAAGCATTGTACTCTGATTTTTGCCATATTTGCTCGCCATATGTGTCTGTGGACTTCCTGGGCACACATATGGCCACATTCGGGTTTTGTGTAAATCCGGGTGTGACACCCGCCTACCAGGCCCAGGACCAGTCCTGCAGATTCGACCCGGTGCGTCCGCCGTACATGCAGTAGCTAGCTAGCTAGTCTTCCGTTGTTTATTCATATCGAATTATTGATCGATCGCATGAAATGCATACATATATATGCATGCTGAGATTATCGACGATGTGCATACGCCGCCCATGCATGCAGAGCAAGCCTCCGGTGGTGAAGATCGACGGCAAGTACCAGGGGAGCTACGCCGACGAGGCCGCTCTGAAGCAGGGGGTGTTCAAGCAGCCGGTGTCCGTGCGCATCGACGCCGGCAGCAGCGGCTTCCAGAGCTACCGGGAGGGCGTCTTCACGGGGCCATGCGGGACGTCGCTGAACCACGCCGTGCTGCTCGTGGGCTACGGCGCCACGGCGGACGGCACCAAGTACTGGATCGTCAAGAACTCGTGGGGCACCGGCTGGGGAGAGAAGGGATACATCCGCATGGTACGCGAGGCCGGCGCCAAGGAGGGACTCTGCGGCATCGCCATGTACCCCATGTATGCCACCAAGAAGTGCCCTTCTTGCCCATCAGGCGCCGCCGCGGCGTACTAGCCAGCAGATGCATGCATGCATGGTGGCGATATCGTGTTTGGTAGTCTTACTGAGCTGGGCGATAGCTCAGCTGGGCAAGCTTGCCGAATCCAGCTAGCCCAGCAGCACGTTTGGTGCCTTTGCCAAGCTAGCACCCTTGTTTGGTACTGTTTACAACTTGCCAACCTTGCCGCTTGCTTTGCCGGCAAATTAACAGTGCAATTAGCATGTCTTGCATAAAAATCAAACACTTGATAGTTGCAATTGGAAAATATATTGTAATACATTTATTACAAAACAATAACTAATCTGGGGCTATAAAGCTATTTGTTCAAAAACTAACGAAGCAAATGCAGATTTGTCAAAACAAAAAATCATATCGGGGATGGATAGTTACGCATAAACCATCTCTGAACATACTCCTTGATGGACGCCAGTGGCCTTCCCTTCAACATACCAGCAATCTTCTCATTGTTTGCTAAGTACTCTTGCAACTCGAGTCGAACAAATAATGGGTATTCTTCCATGCCATCAATCGTCTTGAATAACTCTTCATTTGGATTGCTCACATGAGTGTAGCGCATGGTCTCACTCATATCACGCAGAGCATGAGTCATCTCTATAACCACACTATCATCACGCTTAACCCTCTTACCTTTATCAGCCTTGCCAGTGGTAGGACGCTTGCCAGACGAGCTTCCTCCATTATTGCCCTCTTGTTCAGGAATGCAGTCTAAATCATACTGCAAATCGGGACTGACATCATCATGATTTGCATTCTTATCACCAATAAAATCTGCATCCTGAGTTGGATAATCATATGGTGTCTGCAGAATGGTGAACTCCCCGGTTGCATGCTTGTCTTGAAAGATGAATTCCATCTCATCGTAGCAATGGATGGGGACGTTAATAAACTTCGCTCTTGGATCTTTGTCATATACATGTTCAATGTGAATATTATATTCTATTGCACTACACTAATAATTTATCAAACTGAATGAAAACCAACTTGCATTTGCAAGGACGTAATACTTACATTAGACATTCTGACAACCTCTGTTTCATCATATAATATCTTTTTCTCCACATCATCAAAGTTTGCTCCGCTTAAATTCTTTGCTTGCATAATAGTCTTCCAATGAGATTTCAGCTTGTGGAACTTGTGGTAAACTTGTCGATGAGTGAAGTTTGTGGCATACTTTGCATTGAGTTGTTGTGCACACTCTTCATGATGCACCTCCCGAAAAACCAAATGTCTTCCTGTCGGTGTTTAGAAATCGTGGTCCCGACACCAACCAGAAATGCGCTGTGTTCCCTCCCTTGATGGTTGATGCAGAAGATAACACGAGACACGGGTTTATCCTGGTTCCGGTCAGAAGACCGTACTTCCAGCAAGGCGGTGTGTGCGATGTATTATTCTGCACCGGACTGCAAGCAGTAGGGGGTACAAGAAGGTTGGGACGAGAGGCTAGACCTCAGAGTCCCGGATGATTGAGGCAGGGTGCCAATATCGTGGTCTATTCTGAGTGTATGCGGATCCTCTTTTTTCCTCCCTCTTTTTGTTGTCTTTTTCCTGCTCGATCACCCCCTCCTTTTATAGGCCAAGGAGGAGGGGTTACAAGAGCGTGTTGCTGGTTAGGCATAGTTGTCGCACAGTAGTAGGAGTGGAGTTGGGCATGCTTCTCTGTCCTTGTTTGCTGTAGTCGATTCTTGTACTAGTGATGACGTCGAGGAGTGGTCTTGAGGATCCGGGGCATCCTTAGTGTGATAATGGCTCATCCGTACACTACCTCGAGGGTCTCCCATGCCGGCGAACAGCTTATTCTGTGGGAAATCACTGTGGGAGTCGGTGGCACAGGGAGTTAGAGTCACCCGGCCCTATTCGCACGGCGGCGACATGTCCGCACAGCGCCGGGGTTGGTCGCATAGTGCTCGGAATGGCCCGCCATACCTCTGTCGTCCTGAGCTCTTCTCCTGCTATGTGCTCGAGGGTCTCTCCATCCGACGGAGGTCTTCGAGTCATCAGAGTTGGCAGTACAGGAGCTCGGAGTGACGGGCTCTGTTCGCACAGCGCCGGCCTGTCCGCACAGAGCCTCGGTTAGCAGCATAGTGATGGGAGTTGGTGGATACGATGGGAGGAGTCGTGGCCGTCAGGTCAGTATGGCAAGAAATCTGCCTTTTGACTTTGGAGGCACGATGGCAGAGGGCGCCATTTAATGTTCGTCGGAGCGAGGGTCTCGACCGAGGCGGAGCTTTCCCCATTCCGTGGGTCGCTCGAGGTTCGGTCCCCAGGCCTCGACCGAAGCGGAGTTCTCCGATTCGCTCGAGGGGTCGGTCCCTCGAGCGAAGCGGAGATTTTGGTTCGCGTCGAGGCACGCCGCGGGGCGTCTTGGCTGGGCCTTCAGTCGTTGCTGGGTCGTGGGCCTTGACTTCCGTTTCTTTTTCTGGTTACTTGGACAAGATTAATGTTTATTGGGGCGGTTATCCCATAGGTTTGGGTACCCCTAATGACTCCCTCCAACACTTCCCTCAGCCTGCATCTTCTCTTTGAAGTATCACAGCATGTCCTCCACAACCGGGGGCCTCCACACAACATTATTCCCCGCCATATTCTGTATGTGAGATTCCTCAAGAGATTTATGTATGTAAGTTAGCTTAAGTCCAGGCATAAAAAACAATAAAAACAAAGTCTGAATTTGCAATTCATAGAGCTATAAGAGTCCATGCAGAAAAAAACAATAAATACATTCTAACGAGTCTGATTACACATATCACACATCCCTAACATTATTCCTATTTCTCCACATCCTAGAAGCTATGGCATCCCTATCTCGAAGAACTCCTCTCTGTTCCTCACACAGATCTCGTTGAACACGACCAGCTGATCTTGGATAGTTCTGTGTCCAACTTTGTTCACTATAGACTAGTTCATCAGGCCCACCATTTTGTAGGATCCAGTTGTGAAGAATACAACATGCTATGACAACTCGTACTTGTGAAGGGAATGGATAATATGGTCTTGTTGTCAAAACTTTGAAACGGTTTTTCAAAGTCCCAAATGCCCTCTCGACAGTAGTACGGAGCGATGAGTGTCTAAGGTTAAATACCTCATTTGGTGTCCGGGCTTTATTACCCCTCCATTCACGCAAATGGTATCGTGTTTGACGAAAAGGAGGTAGGAATCCTCTCCTAGCTGCATAACCAGCATCTGCAAGATAGTACTTACCTAGCAGCAAATTGGAAATTAATTAATATATCTATGTTGCATCCTAAATGGTTATCTAGCCGGACATCTGAAAAACAACTTATATATCTCTATGTTGTGTATATAAGTCTTACAGCGGTAGTCACCAACCTTCAGGGACTCGAAGGCCATTGGGATGCTCAAGAGAATGCCTTAGGACTGTGGAATCATGTGCCGACCCCTCCCAACCAGCACTTACATAAGTGAACATCAAATCAAAATCGACCACCGCAAGTACATTTTGGGTAGGATAACCTTTCCTTCCCCTGAATCTGTCTACAATTCGAGATGGGACATTGCATGGAATGTGGGTACCATCAATAGCGCCAATACAGTCCTGACCATTCAGTTATTATACAGAAAGTAAGTACTAACTAATATGATTTTAAGATATTTTATTATATGAAAGAAGAAAAGGGCAATACCTTAAAATATGGATCAAACCGGGGGTTACCTAGAATTTTTGATGGAATTTCAAGCGAGCGATGCCTAAGCAATTCTGGGCCAAGTTGTCCGATTGCATACAACACTTCGTTGAAATATCTACTAACAGTTTCACCAGACCTTGTGAAATGAAAACTAATGTCACTATTTTTTTTATGATGCCCTACAATAGTGAGAAACATGGCAACTTGTTCCTCTACGGTACAGTGCCAAGTATCTCTAAGTGCTCCCATGTTACGTAGTTTTTGACACAACTTGAAAAATACCGACTTTCCATCCACAATTCTGCAATACAGTGTTTCTCCTCACCACAATAGAGTTTCTGCAGATATCTCATCCTTTCTTTGTTCTTCTCCAGCAAAGAATATCTTATAGGATCACTAGCATTGCCTCGGTGTATCACCAATGTCCAATATGCCAATATAAAAGCACTGATAAATGCAATCTTCCTATTAACTAGTGCACCGTCGTCCATCTATAATCAATTAATAAAGAAACGGAGTGTTAAATTGTACTACTATCAGTACTGTATCAAAATCAATTGCAACATTCAGACAGAGATTCAACACAAATCACAGGCATGCATTTGGATTGCAGCAATCTGATTAGAAAAATGAATAGGAAAAACGGAATCTGAGTATGATAAATCACAGTTTGTGGGGCGCATAAGATTGGGGAACAGACGCATACCTTGCAATCAGAAGGTGTGGCACTCCTTTCCTCACGGGTCTGCGTGCCACCAAAGAATAGCCGCAGAGATCGAATCGACGGCCTCGCAACAATCTGATTGAAGGGGAAGAACGAATCTGCTAGGTTTCACAGGACTCTTATGCCATGGTTTGAGAGGACTATTGTGGCATGGTGGAGTTAAATAACGAATCCGGGTCGATTTAATAGCGCATCAGCCGATAATGGAGTAAAAATCGCTGGAGAAGACGGTGGGATAGGGCGGCGTGGAGTGCGAGAAAGCAGAGAGCCACGGAAGGGAAGGAGTTCATTGCGGACGGACCTGGTTTCGCACGTACTTTTTCTGGGCGCGGCCGATTTTGCCGTCGGAGGCGAGCCGAATCGGCTCTCCCTCGAGAGCAAGCTTTTTCTGGCCCCGCAAGGCAAGGTTGCCCCTAGAAGCGAGATTTTTTTTATGGATCCAAATCATAGTTGTAAATTCCATTCCGGTACCGGCCGGAATGGCCGGAATGCCCCGTTCCGGTGCCTAAACCGGTATAGAAGGGCTGAAATCTCGTACCGGGTCAAATACCGGTCAATTCCGGTCAATACCGGTCAATACCGGTCAATACCGGCCAATACCGGTCAATACCGGGTCAAACGCCTGTTCCGCTCATTTTGGTACCGGGCTAAAACCAAATGACGCCTCGTTCAATATGTGAGTTTGGTAAAAATGTCAGTGTGATGAAGCGTAATTATGCCGTAAGTATATATTTATATGAATATTTATTTATATGTACATTCATATATTTTTAATATAATAAAGTCCGGAACGGTACACCGGTATCGGCCGGTACCGGAATGTTCCGTTCCAAGAGCAAAAACGGAATGACCTCCGGAATGGAATTTACAAGTATGATCCAAATGCCTAACCTAGTCTGATGAGGCTAGAGTTATTCTTGCCGAGGATCCAAACATTCCCATATACAGACGGCATACGCCCTACAGTACTACACATATATAAATAAATGAAATGTGTAACCTACATATACACATACACATAATACACGTACTCTACGCATATATGAATAAAAATTGAATGCGTATGCATATTCCCTTGCTTGAAATTTAAAAGACAACTTCTTGTCATCCCTTATCTGTTTCAAAGTTCATGTCATGTGCCATGTCATGTGTTCCTCTCCCAAAATTTTCAATCATTGTCAACAAAGCCACCATATATTTATGGATAATCTCCTTCGGAATGAAGGTGAATATCATTTCGCATTTGTTGGTTCTAATAAGCTCCGGCCTTCGAACCAATTAAACAGATGAAAATACACGAACTCTCATAGAAGCCAAGCAGCGGATGGGTAATTAATGCATCTTGATTGTATTTAAAATCCGAATACTAGGATGGTGACGAATATTTATGGGGAGATACAGAGACTTTTTCTAGAAAATAATTCCATAGTATATTTGCTATATTATCATAATTGCTGTAAAAAGGGTACGAAGGCAAAAATACATTAATCCAACTGTTGACTTCTACTCCCACCTCATCAATAGTGTGAAAGTTTTGAAGGCCATCCGGCACTCGTCGCTTGCTCACTGGGCACATGTCAAACTCGGATTTACACAAAAACCCGAATGCTGCCATATGTGTGTCCAGGATGTTCACAGAACACATACAGCTTACAAATATGAAAATCAGAGTACATACGCTCGAATAAAATAGTTTACATCAGAGTTTACCTAAATAAAACACAGCGGAAGTCTAACTCTCTCGACGGGTAGAGCCACAAGTCCACAGGGACACCGACTGGTTGACCACAGCTCAGAAGTATAGAAGATCCTAAAGAAACTCAGTAGCAGCGGACTCATTTACTCCATCTGTTACTCATCCGGGATTTTGTTGAATAATAGCAAGTGTAAGTAAAATATTTACTTAGCAAGTATTGCACGGGTGTATGAAGGCTCAAAGTAAGGCTAGACACGGCTGAACTGCGTTAGCATTTTTAGTTGGTTCGTTTTAACATTATCCAAGTTACTACAAGTGAAAGGAATCCAGTTGCAACCCAATTAATAAAGTATAAGTATCATTAAGCATAAATAAACATCATCTTCTAATAAAAAAGGATCTAGGCCGTTCGTGACCCTGAGCAAGGCTATCATGATAGATTTACACTTTGCAGAGGTTTCACCCTTTACCTACCAGTCGCGTAAAAGTTCAAAAGAACTTTGCACCCAACCATGCGCATCAACACTTCTGAGGTGTGACTGCATATGGACGCTACGAGGCTTTTCACAAGACACCCTAACAACAAGACAGTAGCCGCTAAGGTACAATAAGGTGGTGAGACTCTAGGCACCAAGATTGACTTACGCTTACGGAGTCACACCATAAGGGGGTCAATGGCATCCAGAGCGTGGGCATCGCACCCAACAATACGCAACGTGCGGAGTTCCCCATCGCAGGGACTCCCAACACGGGACTGGGTCTAACGAGACCTAGCCGACGGGGCTACCGTCCTTGGTGGGATCAAGAAACACCTCGTGCCTTACTTCCCCTAACGTCGTCGGCCCCACCGGTAACCACTGGCAAGCTAGAGACGTACAAGTTACTTGACCAAGACCAGAGCCATAATAGTTCTAGCGGTGGCGACAGGCTCCTGGGTTGCCGCTTTAAGAACCGGACCTTAAGAAGAGACACTAGAGCAGAGCACACGGCACATGCTCTAGTTCCCTAAACCATGTTGCTAAAAAGTAAGTTTTATCATTTTATCAGTTAATCTATCTCCATTCCAATACTCCATGCAGTTTATCGTAAAAAAACCACAAGGTACGCTAGGAGAGTGTTTGGATTGTGGAATGAGTCGATTCCGGAATCATTCGATCCTAACTCCGAGCCTATTAATTTGTTTGGATTGCAGCACCGGACCGAGTCATCTGGCATTACCCTGTCCCAAGAGATCGAGCTAATCTTTGAACTTTTAAAAAGATCAATCTAGTCCTTAGACTCTCCTTTTTATGTTATAGACTATGATGATGTGGCACTGCCTCGGTGGCATGAGTCGAAGCCCTTAGCTCTTACATAATGATAGATGGGACCCACATCCTAGATTTTTAATCACTTCGATGTCCCGCCTCTTCCACGTGACCACTCTGCTACAGCGGTCAGCCGATAGAAACCGGCCCTAAATGCTTTTCCAACGATTATTCTTGCGCCAGTGGGTTCCTACGAATTCCATTCCCGAGTGGATTTCCCTCGAGAACCATTGGCCTTCCTTGCGAGAGATGTACTTATGCAAGACCTTGGAGCCGGCGCCATAGCCTGTGTGAGACGACCAATGACCTGGGTCGGACCTTAGATCTAGATTTGTTTAAACTCCCGCCTGACATTCGCTTCCACGGGAGACGAACCTCGACATGAGAAATGCTACTAGAGCCACCTAACCAACTCAGCTAGAGGAAAATATATTTATTTCTATAATACCAAATAAATATACTATCAAGATACATAATTTGATATTGTTGATGTTGGTGTTTTTCCTATAAATTAGATGAAACCTAAAGAAATTTGATTTAATACAAAGTTAAAATGACCTATAATTTGGACAGAGAGAGTAATATGTTAATGCTGCGGGTGGTGAGTGACAGTGTGGCAACCAACATGCGACGTAAACGTAAGGATTAGCATTTTGTTTTGAAAGGAGGATTAGCATCTTTTTTTTTTGTTCCAGAATCAGGAGTGAAGGATTCGGCATTATCTTTGGTTAGGACTATTTTGCCAAAAAAAAGGCATTTAACAATGTTTCCAGTAGACCTGATTCACAGAATAATCTTTGGTTAGGGGATTAAGTGCCTGATCCACGTAATCATGTCTGAAACTGGTACGTCTACCCTGATTTGATACGCATGCGCCCCTCAAATCTGGCCGGCTGTGCAGCTGATGTGATTCGGCTCACCAATAATTCGTGAGTCATGCCAAGCATGCAGCACGTACGGAGTACAAGTTAATCGTCTGTGCCAGTACTGTGGCGAGCTGAACCGCGTTGGGATCCACGGATGCCATCGTCGACTGCGCTCTTTTGGATGACACATGGCCCGGTTTGTTTCAGCTTATATCCGATTTTTAAGGCTCGATTTTAAGAAATCCAAAAGTCGGATGACTACCGTAATCGATAATAGTGTCCAGCTGGATTCTCGATTATAGATTATGGAAGTCATCTGACTTTTTGATTCTCCAAAATCGAGAATTCAAAATCATGCATAAGCTGAAACAAACGGGGCACCGATATCATGTAACATTGAGCAGTCATGCAACTCTCACTCCCAGCAGTGCCCTCTCGCTCCCACTGAATTCCCATTTCCATTCTTCTCTCTGAAACCAAGTGCGTTCTGACGAGAGCACTGGTCACGGACACCACCAAATCCAAACCCATGATTGAACAAGCTCACAAACTTTCGCCCTGCGTCCGAGAGATCAATCAGATCGAGCATGACCAAGCTGCTTCAGGCTTGTCGCGAGTCGCGACGGCGTCGGTGGTGAAACGGTGGGGGCTGCTACTCACCGGCCGGGGGTAGCCAAGTGAAGGACAGGGTGGCCGCGCTGTGCGTGAATCGCTCGCCTTTTAGTGGGTGCCTTGCCGGCGCCCTTTGCTGACGCCCGCCATAGCGTAGCATCTCCACTCCACTCCACATGCTCGCCTCGTCTCGTCTCGTCTCCTCCCGCTTGTCATCTTCCTCCTGTCCGTTGCGCGCACCGTCTCGCCATTGACGAGGTGACCTTCTTGTTGAGACAATGCAACGGGAGAGCTTCTTTCGCTTTCGCTAGCTGTTCATCCGCTTTTTTCCCTTCACATCTCAAGGTCGCGCTTGCATTGCCTTTCGTTCCTCAATAAATTATTATTAAAGAAGGCCGCGAGAGTTGGTTTCTGCCTGGCTGTGTGTGCTGTTGAACCTTCTAAAAAATATACATACCCGTCGACATCGGCATGATTTGTTCATTTGTTGCAGAAAGCTAAGCCTGCGGAGTTAATTATGACGAGATGGAATGAGGAAGCCTCTGTAAAGCCTGAAGGTTTGCATTGCATCTCGATTGATGATTGGCACTGATGAACTGAACTTTAATCGTTCGCTTCTGATCATGTCTGAAAAAGCGGCCAATCTATCCATCCATCATACTCCGTTTCGTTCGAAAGCACAAAGGAGCAGCAGCAGCAGCAGCAATCCAGATTGGAAAGCGAGAGCCTTCCTGGGATTCAGAATTGCACACGAGACGAGACACGACTGCTCCTAACTAACCTTTGTCCCAAAGAAAGGAATGCAGACAACGAGGTTGCGATGAGCCTTTTGTAAACTAACTAAAAGCACTGACCCCGGTGCTCCGGGAAAGACGAGCTGAGGGCGGGGAAAGCTCGTGTGAGTGACCGGACTGCGCCACCGCACCTGCCGGCGGCCATGCAAAGTTCCAGAGGAAGATCGAAACGCGGCAAGCTTTGCGTTTGCTTCAGAGAAACTGTGGCGGCGGTAGGTGGCGAGGTCAACGTCAATTCCTTAGTCTTTACCTTCTGCCTGCGACTGTGAGGCTGTAACATGAAAATTCCAGGAGCTTACAGGGTTACTAGTACTTTCTACAACGTGAGGGAGCGAGTACTAGACCTGTCAGAGGCCACGATCCTTGGACCTCAGCGTCAGGCGCTAACCGCCTTACACGCCCGCGGGAATGGCGACGTCGACGGCGAGCTCTCCTCTCCGACGACGACGACGACGACAGATGCGACACACACACACACACCGTACGTACCCAACCTCTTCGATCTCGATCAGCTCGTGATCGGCGTGATCGATCTGTACGCCCGCCCGTCCGTTCGCTCGCACGACGCTTCTCGTGACCGGAGAAAAAGGCCGGCAGCGGCAGGCGTGCGCTGTACGGGGATCGGCAGCGTCCCGAAACTGAAAGCGGCCGGGCAGGCGAGGGATGCATGTGGATTCTGTACGTCCCGTCCGTTTGGAAGGGAAGAGGGGGTTTTGGTTTTGGCGATGATGGATGGATGCGTGATCGAGTGGGTTCTGGTGCTCGATCTCGTGGGGTGGTTGGGTTGGAGTTGGAGGCGCCAGGCCTGCCCAGTGGTGCGATGGATCGCCTCGCCCCTTCCAAAAAGAGCAGGGCGGCTGGGCGGGCCGGCTCCCGGCGTAGGATTCGGTTGGCCGGTGGTCGGTGTGGATTTACGCTGAGAGAAAAATAATAATATCTGATTGGTGATAGATGGCTGGTGTTAATTTGTTGTGAGAGAAAAACACTGCTGGTTGATGCGTCGCCGCTGAGAAATGCTCTGCCAGGTCCAGTCCAGGACGCGTTGTGCTTGCACCACCCCGATATGTTTTGATTCTTTTTCTCCCGGAATGTGGATCATGTGGCGCAAGCCAAACATGTTGCCGTTTGTTTTCTAGCTAGACTATTCTTTCCTCCCGACATGCATACGTGTGTATCATATCATCGCTGTATTCTTTTCGAGATGTGTGGCCGTACGTCGTCGAATGAGGATCCAACTGCTACCGTGTTGTTTTATTTGACACTATACAGTATATATACTATGTTTTTCATTTCAGATTCGTAGCGTGACGTGACGACGTACGATGTATCAGCAGTAGAATACACCGAGATATATACCGTCCATAGGCCGGTAGGTGCGCATGGCTACAAGAAACGGCAGTGCCACAACAAGCAAGCAGGCCAAGCAGATCTCACTCGCATCGCAGCCGCGCGCGGGCGTACACGCCCGCCTACGAATACCCCCGGAAAAACTAGCGTTTCCCGTGTAACCACCGCTAGCGCGCAGCCAAAGCAAAACCAGGAGCCGTCGGTGTCGCCGTCCCCGCCCGCGCAGCCGTTGCCTGCCGTGCCGTGGCGAGATATATTACGCGCGGGCCTCGGCAAAAGCCACTGGGAGCGCGCGCACGCGAGGGAGCAGGCGAGTCCGCCAGCGCGGAGCGGCTGCTGCACCCGACGATCGCCGCGGCGACGGCGAGACGGGCCACATGCTGCGCCGCGTCCTCGACGGCTTCGACTGCCTGCACCCGCGCCGGCGCCGGCGCCACGGCGGCGCGGGGGGCGGTGCGGCGCCGTCCAAGGCGCGCGTCACCGTGCGGCGGTTCGGCGGCTCCGGCAAGGCCGCGCCGTGCGGCGGCACCACCAACGGCGTCTGCGGCGACGGCGCCGGTGCGGGAGGCGGCGGGCGGGAGGTGACGATCCGCGTGGCGACGTTCAACGCGGCCATGTTCTCCATGGCGCCCGCGGTGGCCGCCGGCGAGCCCGCGGCGAGCGGCGGAGCGGGAACGGGGCCGGAGCGCGGCGGCGCTGGCGGCGCTGGGCTCCCGCTCCCGGGCAGCCCGGGCGGCGCGCGGCGGCCCAAGGGCATCCTGAAGGTGCAGGCGGCGGCGAGCCTGGCGCGTTCGCCGAGCAAGGCGCGCGTGTCCATCAACCTCCAGGACAACGAGATCTCCCTGGAGCGGAGCCGGCTCTGGCGCGGCAGCAAGAAGCCGCCGCCGCAGCAGCAGCAGAGGCGGGACGCGGCGGCACCGGACCCGGCGCCGCGTCGGCGGAGCGTGGAGGAGGTGCTCCGTGAGGCCGGCGCCGACATCATCGGGCTCCAGAACGTGCGCGCCGAGGAGGAGCGCGGGATGCGGCCGCTGTCGGACCTCGCCGAGGGGCTCGGCATGCGCTACGTCTTCGCCGAGAGCTGGGCGCCCGAGTACGGCAACGCCGTGCTCTCGCGGTGGCCCATCAAGCGCTGGAAGGCGCACCGCGTCGCCGACCAATCCGACTTCCGGTCAGTCCCCCTCCTCTCCCCTCTCCATCATCACTGCACTGTCCTTAAGCTTACCAACCGGCTCCTGCATGCGCTTCAATGGAAGCCGCCACGCTAATGAATTCCATTTACGACGCACAACAAACTAATCTTCAGGTTTTTTACACTAAATATATACTGTACCACGTGCATTACCGGCTTACCGCGTTCGAAACAAAGCTGGTTGAATTTCTCGAATACTTGCTGGGATCAGTAGTTGAAGCTGTTTGGCGTGCAGAAAATATGAGCATCATCAACATGGGATTCAGAGCTGGATTACTGTCCTGTCCTATCGAAGCACTGAATGTTCTGTTCTTGTCTCAATCGACGGCTCCTCTCTGTAACAGTAAACTCCGTACCACTTTTCCCGACCACCCCCGTGAGGCCGTGACACATCACATGTCAGCACTCGTCGGCACGGCCTGTCGCCTCACAGGAACGGCCGCTGTGATCAGCCGTAGTTTTTTGCCGCTGCTGCTGAAATGCTAGTAGTAGCTAGGCCCATATGTCAGGTCTGGGCGCCATCATGTTGCTTTGTCTGGTAACGGGGTCAACCAGGCAACAGAATTATTCAGAATTATACTTCAACAATTTAAGCATAGCGGCTAATTAATATCACGTCACCTAGCTTTACCTGCCTGACACGATTAGTCAGTCAAGTGCATAATGGTGATGGTTTGGGATTAGGAGAGCGTTGCGCGCTACGGACAAGCGGCAAGATGCTTAGGGAGTAAGTATGGCGGATAACATGCTGAATTCAGCTGCTACCGGCCTTTTTAAAAAAGGGTTTAGGTGAGCTGCCCCCATTGTCACAAACTAAAAACCACATCGATTGGCAAGCTTTTGCAGTAGCCGGCCGCCCCCCATAATCCAAAGGCAAATGCGCGTCTCGGATCAAATGCCCCCACAGCTTTATCAAGACACCCCTACTAGACTAAGGGTAGCCATGCCATGCTAATTAGTAGTATCATCGAAAATGATTAGACAGATGACACCCGGTCAGTTCATTAGGTGCTCACTAAGTCACTACTCACTGCTCCCTCCGTCCCTAAATAATTGTCGTCGTTGATTTTCGTGCCACGATTTTACTTCGATTTATAGAAAATACATATAATATTTTAATCTCTAAATAAATTATTAAAAAACTCGATTCATATTCGGTCAAAGACGTTTCTCGGAAAGCGCAAACGGTCTATATTTAGGGACAGAGGGAGTAGCTGCTAGCTGGTGGTGGTGCTAAAGGGAGGGGGGTGGGGGGGAGGCGGGAGGTAGGAGACGACATCTTGGTGACAGCGTTGCGATCGCAGTGGAGAAAGGGGAAGTTTTTGCCGTCCTGTTTGAGCGATCTCGCTGCGGCCGAGTGGTCGCCGTCAGGGAAATGGTAGCTGGGCAGGGGCTTTCCCGGCGAGACAACTCCCTGGGCAAGGGCCTCTCTGGATAGGAACCCGGCCGCCCCCGTACTGCCCATGCGAGGAGCCGGAAGAAGTTATTGCTGGAGCGCTTGTTTGCACGTTATAAATGGCCGGCACAGTGTAACAGTGTTCGGAGAGGTCCTTGCATTGGGATATATTTCTTTTCCTGATTCGTGCTAGCTGTCCAGTTTCGAGTATCGATTCTTCAATAAATAGAGTTATGGATATACTTGTACATACAAGTGTGGGAGCGTATAATAATGCATATACATACACATGGCTCGTACTTTTCTTTCTCGGTGAAATGTAGAGAGGTTTGAAATTGTTGTAGTACTGGTGAATTAAACCATGTTTTTTAAAAAAAGAACAATTGTGTGGAAACCGTATCAAGATTCTGTAACAGTACACGTTAATAACTTCTGTCCTATGGAGATTCCTTTTCTAGGGCGACGATAGAGTATAGGCATAAGCAGCCCGTGGTGCATGATTTATGGTCACAGGAAACTGTCACCCGTCACGCCTGTGCACAAGATCGAGCTCCGAAGCATCAACCAAACCACGCTGAAAGCACCATGAACATGGCGACTCGTGCCCTCGCTGTCCACGCATAAATGACCTGTCTCCAAAACATGATCGTGATCACTCTCTCTGCCATTCACTCCCTGTTCGTTCGATCGAGTGATTGGGAAATTCTGAAAGGAATAGCCACGATGATCCTATCGATGGGTTGCAGGAACGTGCTGCGCGCCACGATCGAGGTGCCGGAGGCCGGGGAGATCAACTTCCACTGCACCCACCTCGACCACCTCGACGAGGGGTGGCGGATGAAGCAGGTGGACGCCATCATCCGCTCCGGCGACGGGCCGCACATCCTCGCCGGCGGACTCAACGCGCTCGACGGCACCGACTACTCCCGCGAGCGCTGGGCCGACATCGTCAAGGTGAGTCGCGTCGCCGTCGTGCTCATCGGGGATCATGTGAGGTTCAGGATCAGGATGGGGTGTTTGTGCTCATCTCTGACGGATTTGCAGTACTACGAGGAGATCGGCAAGCCGACGCCCAAGGTGGAGGTGATGAAGTACCTCAAGGGGAAGCAGTACGTCGACGCCAAGGACTTCGCCGGAGAATGCGAAGCCGTCGTGGTTGTGGCCAAAGGGCAAGGTACATGATTTCATCAGTTCTAACTTCTAAGGCCATCACAGTTCAGTTCAGTTATACTTTGCAATATCTGGACTTTCTTTCACTTCAGTCAGATTCATTTGCTGCTATCTGAACTCTGAAGCACTTACCCTGTGAATTTGTGATGGATGGATTTCAGATGTGCAGGGGACGTGCAAGTACGGCACGAGGGTGGACTACATCCTGGCATCGCCGAACTGCCACTACAAGTTCGTACCTGGATCCTACACGGTCATCTCCTCCAAAGGAACATCGGATCACCACATCGTTAGGGTCGATGTAACCATACCTCAGATCAAAGAGACCGACACCGAAACCGGGAACCGGAAACAGAGAGTAGTCAGGATGAGCAAGAAGAGCTCAAGAAAAGGGATATGGGGTGCTAAATAATATTCTGTCTTAGTTTTTTTTTGCATTTTTTTTCCTTTTTGGGGTTGAGATGTGGGTTGCTTGGAATTGTGTATACAGCTTGGTTGTTGGAGTAAGTCTGAAGAAGCCAAGTTGCAATGGCTGCTGTGATGTGACCAAGAAGTGGAAGCAATGTATTTTGGCCAGGTTTCCCTTCTGTTGGTTGCCTTCTTGCGTATGTTTGTAGCCTCAGAGTGACTTCAGCTGGAAGTTCTCTGTTGTTGAAGGCATTGCAGCGCACCTGGTTGCCGTAAAAGTGAACCGCTTGAATTGGCAAGAGTAATCTATATTCCATGGCTTCGACTTCATAGAAAAATGACTTATCTTATTTGACCAAAAAAGCATATCTAAAAAGAATGCATCAACCATGAGAAGCTGGAACAGGTTTGCCGTCATCGTCATGGCAAAAAACAGTTGCTATGGCTGAACAGGGTCCTAGTTTATTTCCCAGGATCTGTCAGCATTCTCAAAAAGCAGTTTGTTCTCGGATACCTACTACCAATAATCTACAGTATTCAGCAACTTTTGTTTTCATGTCTCGCCAGCTCAATTATCTGAAGCGAGAAAAGGCCGAAAGGACTAACAGTGACCGGCAAGCTCTACCCCAGTTGCCTGTCTGATCCTGACAACAACTGAATACGGTGCACTGTACGAGCTGATGGACATATCCCGCAGCCAACAGTAGTATAACCACCAGGTCCAGATCATGTTGATACCGCAACCACCCTGAACTTCAAACGACAGGCCATGGAACACGCATGGCCCGGCCAGAGGCCACATGCTGAATGCCATGCAGGTGAATAGGTGGTGCTGGTGCATTAGATGCGAACATATAAGTCTCAGACGTCGACATGGTTTCAAACACTCAAACACCTAACTCGAATTATGAGATCATTAAGCCAAAACGCACAGTTCAGTATCGAACAGAAACAGCTAGACATACACATCCACAATAATATTATGATGGATCACGGTACAATGATCAAGTTTGTTTCTACTTTGAAAAGCTTATCTAGTCCATCAAAATTCACCAGCTGCTAGAGTGCACCAAATAAACATCCATATGAAGGTTTAAAGAAATCAAGAAGGCTGCATTTCCTTACATAGAAATGAGCTCCATCAGTTTGCATTATTTAAGAAGAAATCAGGAAACTAGTACAGGAGCCATATGGCTGGTGTATTATGCAGAAGCCGCCAACAACTCCCTTTCAGCTCGCTCACGGATCCTCCTTTCCAGCTCTGGCCTGAAGTGCCTGATAAGCCCCTGCACAGGCCATGCTGCAGCATCTCCAAGGGCACAGATAGTATGACCTTCGATTTGCTTTGTGACCTCCTGAAGCATATCGATTTCCTCCAGCTTCGCATTACCAACCTTGAGCCTCTCCATGATCATCCATAGCCAGGGTGTGCCCTCACGGCAAGGTGTGCACTGTCCACAACTCTCATGCTTGTAGAAGTATGACAGCCTAGCAATCGCGTCAACAACATCCGTAGTTTTGTCCATCACAATAACAGCTGCAGTACCCAGTCCAGACTGCACAGCCTTCAGTGCATCATAGTCCATCAACACATCATCACATATGTGCTTTGGTAAAAGGGGAACGGACGAACCACCAGGAATAACTGCAAGCAGGTTGTCCCATCCTCCTCTCACACCTCCACAGTGCCTCTCAAGCAACTCCTTCAGAGGTATGCTCATTTCCTCCTCCACGGTGCAAGGTTTGTTCACATGCCCTGAGATGCAGAAGAGTTTGGTTCCAGAGTTGTTCTTGCGCCCAAAGCTTGCAAACCATTCTGGACCACGCCTAAGAATTGTTGGGGATACAGCCACAGTTTCAACATTTGTCACAGTTGTGGGGCAACCATAAAGCCCAGCATTGGCTGGGAAAGGTGGCTTCAGCCTAGGTTTGCCCTGCTTCCCTTCGAGGCTCTCCAGTAGGGCAGTCTCTTCACCACAAATGTATGCACCAGCACCAAAATGAATATGCACATCAAAATCATAACCAGATCCACAAGCATTCTTACCAAGAAGTCCAGCCGCATATGCTTCCTGCCGGGCTTTCTCAAGGTTGAGACGCTCATTCACATATTCGCCTCTAATGTAGATGTAAGCAGCTGATGCCCTCATTCCAACTCCAGCAATAAGGCATCCCTCAAGAAGCTTGTGGGGGTCATGACGCATAATTTCTCTATCTTTGCAAGTTCCAGGCTCACTCTCATCAGCATTAACAACAAGATAAGAAGGACGTCCATCTGAAACCTTGGGCATAAAGGACCACTTGAGACCGGAGGGGAAACCTGCACCTCCACGTCCCCGGAGACCTGATTTCTTCATTTCATTAACTATCCAGTCTGTCCCCTTAAGCACCAAATCCTTGGTCCTATGCCAGTCACCCCTCTTCATTGCACCTTTCAGAAAAGGGTCATGCAGACCATAGAGGTTGGTAAAAATGCGGTCCTCATCTTTGAGGCCACCAAAGTGAGTCTTCTCTGGAGGGGGAGGTGGTGGTGGAGGCTGTGGTGTGCTTGACGTAGTAGCAGCCTGGGTGCTAAATGATCTGCTAGCAGGACAAAGGCCAGCACCATTGAGAGAACGAGCAGGCTGTGCCCTTGATAAAGAGTGGAAGTACTCAATTGCAGCCTGAAAAGAAAACTAAAAGTTAGGGGCATGCCAATCATAATAGGCTGAGCAATGGGACGTGATTAACAAAAACATAGGACTAGGTGCATCTGTGCTCTCCACAAATCAATATATTCATATTACTGCAGTTGGAAGCAAAAGGTTGAAAGTTTAATTTGCCAAGTGCCTAATGCGGTCTTGATATTTGATAAAATAAGATTCAAATACCAAGATCAAGATGTGACAATGAAATCATAATTTTGATACATGAGTAAATTTCCTAACGAAAAAAAATCACAAAGTGGTTAGAAAAGGGCACCACAGCCAACAATTTACCATTTTCCACATGGGCTGGATGTAGCAGATTAGCAGGAAAGTTACCGAATGAAACAAAGTAAGAATTTGTTCATGAATCAGGAGAAAACAGACAGGAAACAGTACAATTCATGGTAATATTTCAAGGTTCCAGGTCAGTTCCTAATTTCATAGAAGAAATGAAGGTGCAACCATGTCGTGGAATATCTGATCAAGTTTATATACATAAAGGATACATAGTACCTACCAGGTGGCAACAAAGGCCTGACAACCAATTCAAAAAATTAAATCTAACCTATAGATATAAAACACAACTGCTCAGTCAGTAGCTGAGTAAGTAATTTAGATGATCCTAGTAGTCTATCGCAACATATCAATCAGCATATGAGGCAACCTTCACTATCTGCTACGTCCTACATAACTATCTGATGCGTGGCCTGGAGTTACCAATGAAATATAAACAACGAAAAACATGGAGTATTTAATACATGGAAGTTCCTTGCTGCCAAAACAAATGGCCTATCTAAGGATGCAAAAACATCATCTTCTATTCCAATTTAAGATGTCATTCGCACTTATTCCTAAAGGTTTACTAAATTAAAGAAGAAAAGTAGCAACTAACAGTGGAATGCGCCCACAGCACATAGGTGTAGTCAGAGGAGCAAAACTTATTCATCACCTACATTTTGTATCGAGAGCGGCACTAGCATAAATTTCCAAAACAACGGTGCAGACATAGTAGAACAGCGTGCTCAGGTTAAGGTCCTCACTCCTCAGGTCACAAATTGAACCTTGCAGGTCCAGTGGAAGCAAAGCAACTTACAACATGTAACGACTAATAATGAACTAAAGACGAGAAATGCCCTTGCCGACTTGAAATCTGGAATCAGCAGCGTCCCACTGAAAGAAAGGGGAGAACTTGTCTCCTCCACTATACCAATCCAAGCGCCCTTGCAACAGCAACCCCACACACCCCGAGAAAAATGCCGCATCCACTCCCCAATCCAAGCCCTACCTCAACCTTTCAACCATTTCCATTCAGTACCAATCCAGCACGCCGTTACATGGGAAGAGATTCATTTCATCGACATGCGCGAATACAGCAGCAACTAGAACCTGCCCCTACCCTCCACGGCTCAAACCCACAACGCTCCAAGCCTACTCCTACAGCGCCTCGCCAGGTCCGACTTTCGCGCCGGATTTCACATCTCCCGAACAGTGGGATCCAACCGGACGGAATGGGCGTGGGGAGAGGGGGTCGAACCTTACGGTCGGGGGAGATCTCGGCCGATCTGAGGAGCGCCCGTCGCAGCGCCATCTCCGCCTCCGCCTCGCCTGCTCCGCTCGAGTCGAGGGGCGCCTCTGCTGGTCTGGTCGGATTGGGGGAGATCGGGGAGGAGAAGAGGGGGAGGGTGTGGGGGAGAGAGAAGGGGGAGAGGAGCGGCTGCGTGGGCGAGCTCCTGGCCAGAAGGGGATGCGCGGAGTGAGGCCTGCACACGCGCGATGCGAGGCCGAGTGGTTGGGCCTGGGCCGAGCGGCGGATTGGTTTCGGTCTGGTGGTCTCTGGGCAGTACGAAAGCCCAACCGACTAATGGGCTACAGTTTCGTGATGTGGGCTTTGGTGGTTCGGAGAGGACTGGAAGGCGGGAATCCTACGGGCTTCCGGAAGTTTTTTTCCCTACTTCCAAGGTTCGAGATTCATGCAATGATTGGGATTGTGGGTCGAAACGGTTCAAGCGCGCGGTGGAGAGATGTCGGACGCACGCACGACAGGAATCTTTTTTGAGTGTCAACCTTTAAATATGATTTTTTTAATCGTTAATCCTTTTTTAAATCCGTTTGAACCACCATGTTATTTAGAATTAATGCAACAAAATAAGATCCAATACGAGTATATTTTTATTTTATATATGGATATTTTAGAATCAACATTTTTCTTGTGTTATTTCAACACTTTGAATAACTATCTCAACATTTTGGACTTATGACTTCAACATTTTTGTACAAAATGTTGATCTAGTTTGTCTGAATTGTTGAATTAAGTTTGAGAAAAATATTGAACCTAGTACATAAAAATATTGAGTGCATAGTTCAACACTTTGAGCTTGTTAATTTAACTTTTTATGAAAAATGTTAAAATATATAATTAGAATGTTGAACTATTATTTTTGGAATGTTAACTGCAACATCTTACCTCCTATATCTACACATATTAACTAGTGATAATTAAAAAATGAAGAAAAAAAAGAGCAACGCACATGACAATGGAATGGACACGGAAAGAGTGTGTAGCGGTACGGGGCCCTCCTTTTCTTCGTTTTCACCGCAGAGCGGTAGCTTTTTTTCGTAGCCCTGTTGTTGGGCTCGTCTTGGGCCTGTTGTTGGGCTCGTCTTGGGTCTCTAAGCTCTGTTGCTTAAATAGTGAACGGAAGCCATGTAGAAGCCCCACTGGAAAGGGGGGAAATCAATAACATTTTTTTGAGGTTCAAAAACAAATATCAGGACTCTCAAGTAGAAAAACTCTGCACCGATTGCATAGGGTTTTTTAGAAACTTTGGGCTGTAATTATGCCGAATTTTTCATGTGGTCATCTGTGTATCTTTTGTACGAAAAAATAGTCATTTTTCCTTGGAACTATAAGACACATATACGCATGTATCACCGCAGCACCACAAAGCAATACTCATGCTGTGCTGTAAATAAAAGCGAGTACTACGTAGTAGTATTGAACCCAAGTCGCCGAAATTGTAGAGAGAGAGAGAGAGAGAGAGAGAGAGAGGCAAACAAGATGAAGCTAAGTTCTGAATTCTGATCTGGTGATCTTGACCTCTGGGGTTTGTAGAAACAGATCAACAGATGCAGGCGAGTCTTTATTATGTAAAAAAAAAAAAAGATGCAGGCAAGTGTGGTTAAACATCACATACGAGCAAGTACATACAATACAAATAAGTAAATAACACGGCATGGCTATAAACATATGCTCGCCAACCCAATCGAGTGCCCAGGTCGGGCCTGCCCCCTACTGCGACGCCAGCGCGCTCGGCTCGGGCTTCGACGCCGGGTACCCGATGCTGTGGCGCGTGGAGGGGAACACGACGAAGACGACGCTGGCGACGGCGCCGACCACGACGGGCAGCGCCATGACCACCTTCTTCTGCTGGTCCTTGAGCGCCGGGTAGAAGCACGCCACCGTGTTGGCGTCGGCGAGCAGCGCCACCGCCGCGAACACGGCCACGGCGAACGCCGCGTGCACGAAGTCGTCGAACCGCAGCCTGTACCTGGAGAAGTCCCTGCCCCTGCTGCCGGCGTCGCTGTCGGAGAAGGGCAGGAGCCCCCGGGGCGTCACGAGGCCGTACTTGACCTTGCCGTCGGCGCCGACGTAGCTGTCGGTGAAGGTGGAGAGGGCGCAGAAGAAGCCGCAGAGGCCCAGGAGGACCCCCGTGGCGATCTTGTACCCGACCGGGCGGCAGTCGCCGGTGTTGGTGACGATGGGGTTCAGCACCTCGTACACGACCACCGTCGCCGTCGGCAGCAGCTTGAGCACGTCGCCCATGCCCTTGAACGTCGCGTTCGCCATGATGACCCCCACGTTGCTGCTCGTCGCGATGCTCTGGTCTGTGGTTGCTCCTGATTTCTTTGGGTCACCCTCTTTGATGCCTTCTTCCATTCCCTTGCTCCTATTCTTCGTCCTTATGTACTAGTAGGCCGCTGCTAGTATATGCTTATTGCATAGCCTCCGTGTACTGTAGTTTTTATAGGCAACTTGGGTGTAAATATAACTGAAGAAACCATATGAAACTAGGAGAAGTTGCTTGTTGGAGGGAAATAGTAGCTTCATTTGGCTGCAATGTGACAATAATCCAACACGCTGCGGTACTCGCCTAACCGTGCGCGAAGGTGCATTTCAAGAAAAATATCTGATCCACACGAGTTTATTATGATCTTGATGTGGATACACACATAGACAAAGTTTCCCACTTTCACACGAAGCTCGTGGTTGAGTGTTTTGCTTGTACTTGACTGAAGTTTGTTATAAACTGGCTCATTTGCTATAGCAACTTGAATTCAGTTACCCCGGATTGGATTGTCGAAGAGTTTCTTGCGAAGATGGATGAAAGAAATGGTTAGTGTTAATTTATCGATGGCTGGTCAGTGTTCTCTTTAGTGTTTATCGTTTTTTTTTAACTGTCGTGATGGATGCATGCAATATATCTAGCGGCAGAGTGGCAGACTCGGTCGGTAGTACTAGTATCCTATTGACGGTGGTTTGGAAGTTAATCTAGCAATCATTGGGTTTGTTGGATATCTGAAATGGCCAGTTGAGATTTCTGAAACACCCTCGCTTCTGATCTCTCAAGGAAGCGTGCATATAATTCGATCTATTTGCCCGCCTGATCGAATCCAGCAGCTACAAGCAGAAACAGACTCCAATGACAGACACGCCTCTGCTGACGACAAGGATGTGCCTTCGTACGGTCAGAGACGCATCTTTGCCAAAATTCTGCGGATAATGTACGAAACGTACTTCTCAGCGTGACCTAGGCCTTGTTTAGATCCAAAATATGGGGTGGGGATTTGGAGGTCTAGGATCACTTCGTAATCATTGCGTCACTGTATCATTTCGTTTGTACGTGTGAAAAATTGTCCAAAAATTGATTAATTAGGCTCAAAATGTTCGTCTCGCAGAGTACAACAAAACTGTGCAGTTAGTTTTTGATTTTATCTATATTTAGTACTCCATGCATGGACCGACATTTTGATACAATGAGAATCTTCTTTTTACTGTGAACTTTGGGGTTGTTTTTTGGAACTGGGCCTAATTAATTGTTGCCTTGGAATCCAAATGTGGCGTTGGGCCTAATTGAAGCCTACAGTAGACAGTAGACTAGAGCCGAAGAACAACACGGCAGAAGCAAATCAAGTTTTAATTTTTGGGAATCTTGCCAGAGATCGACTCGAGTGACCCGAAACGTCGATGACATCTGCCCGTCAGACTGATGGAGATCCATCGTCCTCGTCCTGTCCGGATCAGAAATCTCCATGGTCGCCGTTGTCTTTCGGTGTCACGTCAGAGGAACTCTGATGGTGGTATCGGCACGCACGCAACGCCGGAGGCGCAGGATCACCGGAGGTCTCAGGGAGAGCTATTCGGTGGAGGAGAGCCGGCGGGTGGCTACCGGCTTTGCCGTCGGGGGAGAGGATGAAGCTTTGAAGCAACCAGTCTGGATGACCGAAGCGCGGGCTGCAAGTTGCAACAGGAGCTTGACCTTGACGATGATTAGGGCAGTTCTCCTGCCTCGCTCGGTGGGCCAAAGCCCACCTCGGGCAAGATTGATTAGCGCGGCCCGCTTGGTTACCAAGTGAAAAACGCGGCCTTTGTCGTCGCGGACGCCGGACGGATCCTGTTCGGCTGGGAAACTTCAACGGGCTGAACAGCAGGTGAGGTTTGGGGCTTGGCAGCTTGCTCTGCCTTTCAGCCCAGATATCCCCGTTCTCCTCTCCCCTTCTAGGTCCTATCCCCGTTTGCCAGCCACAATGGGACCAAGGTCACTAGGCCTAAACAATGATCGACTTGGTATCGTGAAGGGTGATAATACGAAGAATAATACACTCATAGCTAGCTAGTAACCATTATGTAATGCTCGGATCACTACAGATTTATGTATACATCTCCAATAGCCGGAGACGTAGCTAGCTAGTAACCAATAATGGAGAGGAGCTGGTATGACCAATGGTCTATTAAAAAATGCCCAAAATCTATCAGAGGGCTCTCTCTTTAGCCTTATCGCGAGACCCCCACCCAATCTCCGTTCCTTCTTAATCGGACGCGTACCGCAGCTGCGACCTTTCCTATTCGGTGCAGCCCCACACGTCAGTTGATAATGCGAGAGGTTGCGGGAAGGGAGCGGACGCGGCGCCGGATGTGAATTGCTTTGAAATTTTGGGAGTCGTGTTGTCATTCATTTCCCCATCTCGCTTCCTCTGTCTCCTCTCCCGTCCTCCCTCTTCCATGGCTTCCTCTCTCTCCTCTCCTGTCCTCTCCCCTCCATCGAAAACTTCCAGACGAGATTCGATTCACGGTTGCCGGAGGCAGCGGGCTCCCAGCTCGACGCTTCGATGCCGACACGACCTCCGCTCATGTGGCCTACATCTGCCGTGCCCTCCTTCCGGCGATCATAGCGGCGGATCCAGTGAGGGCATGCGGCTGCCGTCGATGCCGCTCTGATCCGGAAAGATGAGCTGCGCGCCTGCACGGGAGGTGCTCGCCGGCCTCCACGGCGGGCGGTGGTCATGGCCGGCGACATCACGGCGGACGAGGATGCGCCTGTTTTCTCCACCTCGTTTGGGCCTCCCTCCTGCAGTCCAAGGTAAGATTGCCCCAGCGGCAAATCCACCTCCCAAACTTCGTTGCACAAGACAGCTCCACGCATCTGACCAGTGGATGACCCTATGTTCCCCACGGTCCTCGGAGGCTAAATCTGCAGCTATTTTGTCGATTCGACTTCACCGCCAGATCTCACTGTGCAGATCTGTCTGACGCCATCTCGCCCAGTCGTTCGGCACTTTGCAACGCTGCCCTCCCTTGCACCTCAAAGCCGGGTTAAGACATGGACTGCCCCACTAGAATCGCCTCCAGGTACTGCATGCCCTCCGCCATACCTCTTGATTTGGATTGTGAGGTACCCGTGAATTTAGTTGTGATGATTCATTTTTAAGCAATAGGATTATCCAATTAGAGTGTAATTGATCACTATCTAGTCTGACACCTGCAGCAAGAGATTGTTATGTCTGTCGCTGCACTATTTCCTTGCATTCAGACAGAGTTCTGCACATTCTCTGATATACACTAAACATTATGCTATAGCGGTGCAATTATATTGGTATTCTTTAGTCATCAGGGTAGTAATATACTGATGAGTGTTGCACACATCCTCTTGCTAGATTGCAGCTGCATGTAAATTTGTTTTATTATCCAAAATTGTTATGTTTAGTGAATATTTTTCATGCAAGCATGCTAATGATTATAAATTCGTTAATTCAGGAAGCATGGCCATGGTTATAAATTCAAATGCTTACAAAGTGTGCCCATATATCAACATTGTCTCTCTGAATCTTGAAGGCATTTTTGGATGAAATTTATGACATGTTTCTGAACAACTAACTAGTGGCTCCTCATAATTTATTTCGATATCCGTCCCTTGTCTAGCCAGTAGTGGCTTTGTGAAACATTTTCTTACAGAATCCATAGGTTCTGCATATCCATGATTTACTTTGGCTCGATGTAGTACTGTGAATATATAGACTTGGTGATGAAATGGGTACCCCTTCTTTTTTTGTTCTGGTTAAGTTGGATTTATAGCTTGTGAGTATCTTAAGCTATAAGTACTCCCACCGTATCAAAATATTTGTCACCGTTGACTTTTTCTTACAACTTTGATCATTCGACTTATTCAAAAAATTAAGTTTCTTATGTATCTCCATTAAGTTTGCTATGTTGTCTAGTGTAATAGGTGTTTTTATAGTGTTTCTTATGAGCTGTCAGGTCCGGCGTATCTTACTTCTGCTTATGAGCTGTCAGTTATGTCTCTTTTTATTATAGTAACTTATCTGTATTTCACATTATTTTTTTAGAAAGTAACTTTATCAGTGTTTTACATATTTAATAAAGTAACTTATTAGTGTTCCATATTAGATAAAAAGTAGCTTAGTAATCTTTAACAATACTTAAAAACTAACTTAGCAGTTTCTATGAGATTGGTACGTGATGCCTAGGCGATGTATAAATTTCTGATGACTTAAGGATCTAAACTTTTGATTATCATAGCACAAACTGGTTGTTCTACTCCTGTTTCTAGTTGTAGCTGATAGTTGGCCTGTTGAGTCATGGAGCTATAATTATGCTCGGGCTTTTTTGCAATTATTGAGTTATAGATGTAATGATGTCAGATGAGGATTTCTTTACAAGAGGATAAAGTACTTCTGCGTAGTCATGCAACTATAGTTACAGAATTTTATGATCAGCTATAGTTATGAATTTTGTGTTAATATTTTTATTGTGGTTGTCGGATCATGTTTCTGCCCAACACTGCATTCCTGTGATCCTGTCTAATAATCTGTAAATCTTATTTGTATTCTCTAGCTGCTCTCATGGTTGCTTGTATATTTTTCCTTCTACAGCAATGTGCCGTGTAAAGGGTGTCATAGGACTACTGGTAGTACTTGTATATCTGATGAAGTGCTCGTTTCTATGTAGAATTTTTCCTGATGTCTTATAAACCTGAATTTTTTATTATCATAACACAAACTTGTTGTTCTGTTCCTTTTTTGGTAATTGTAGCTGATAGTTGATTTGGTCAAGTGCTAGTTCAGTAATAGTGCTATCTTGCAATATGTTTGTGGTTGTTGGTTAATCAGTAATAGAGTTAGGAGCTGTGTTTGGTTGCTGGTTAACCTGGTTGTTTTTTTATCTTGAATTGATGCTGACTGTAATGGTGATATGTTAACTTAATTAATGAAAATGAAATGTGGTTCTCAAAACTTTTCTGAAATTAATCAGTCTTTTGTGATACTGATACGATGATGTCTCATGTTTTTTCGAAAGCAACTTTATCAGTGCTTTACACATTTAATGAACTAACTTTTTTCCATATTATACAGAAAGTAACTTGGTAATGTTTAACGAACTTATAAAGTAACTTTGCAGTTTTAATATGTCTAATGAAAGTAACTTTGCCCCTTTACTGATAATTTACATTTCATTATTACTTTGCCTCTTTACTCATAATTTATTTCATTGTTAGTTCCAGCTGTGGGTTGGAGTGTGTGCTGTAGCTATATGCATATAGCTATATGTATGTAGCTATATGGGTTTGCCACTATTCGCTGTGTGTGAGCACATATGCGTGCAACTTTTTTTATCTATATTTTGCGTGAATGCTTCCATAGCTTGCAGAAGACATAGCTCATCATTTTTCTAATGTCAATTAGAAAGTGACTTGTTACCATTTATGTGTCTTTAGAAGGTAACTGATTCATGGAACACTGTTACAATTTTTTGGGTGAATGCTTATAAATTATGCGCTGATTATGGAACACTGATTCATGCATTGCTTTTGTGACCCTCTTTGTTGAACATATATGTCGTGCTAATTTCTTTTGTGATAACTGGATGGTGCAGTCATATTGGCCTTTTAGCTGGTCATTCATGCATATATTTACTTTCAGTGAACTTTTTTGCAGGTGTATCTATCTCAAATAGTGCATATTGGGTACTGCAAGGTCTCTCTTCAATCAGTTGTAAAGACATTAATTATAGGTATATTCCGTACACACACCTCCCATCTATGTTACTTTACTAATTTTTCCCTTTCACCACTTGAGCTGTTAACCATATCTGGAGGTGGTGGTGTTAGGTCTAACTGTTGAGTACAATGTCGAGAGTATGTGGTCATTGGGGCTAAACCATAAGTACCTCTTCTAGTTTTGTTTTTGTATGTCAAGAGTACGTTGAGGGTAAGTTGCTCCTATTTGAAAACTTATAGAAAGTACTTTAATCAATTAACTACATTTATATTGATAGTAATATTTTTGCCCCTCACATGAAACATGATATAAACTAACCTATGACTATTTCCACATACAGAAAGTAATTAACCATCAATATTTATGACATAAAATGTAACTTATGGTTACTACTTGTGATACATGAAGTAACTTTTTTATTTTCCCCCACTACATGATATCTAGGTCAAGTTTATGATAGGTTTGGTTTTTCCATTTAAGCTATAAATGGAGAACATACTGCATGACAATGTGAAGTCCGCCAATGACAATGCTGGGAGTTGTGATGGGCAAGTTAAATCTCATTTCCACTAGGATGAGGAAAGGAAGTGAAGGCTGAAGGGACTTCTGCATTTAGTGATGCACAGAAAGGAAAATTAAACAGCAAAGATAAAGCTACATGTTTGTTCTTACCATAGATTTATACTATTTTAAACTATGATACCATCACTCTTTTTCTTGTACCTAACTTCCAACTTATAGTTGTGCATTGTGAACACCCTACTACCATATAAATACCGAATTGTAGATGTTTTTCATCTTGAGCTCAAGGACTGAAAGTCTCGAAACAAAAACTAATCATATGATTGATTGGAATGAATGTATTGACGGGCATTGAATAGAGAGATCATAGAAACCAAGTCTAGCATTCTCTTTTTGCCGAACTAACCATGCACTTGAGTTGATGACCCTCATTGTGCCCACTTTCCCTACTTTTTATACTTGATGATAACATAAAAGATAACTTATAAATTATTTTAAAAATATAGGAAGTAACTTAGGATTAATTTATACTATATAGAATGTAACTTGCCCCGAATTTACATTCCATACTAAGTAACATGAAAATAAACATGTGATTTTAGTGAGTAACTTTTACACAGTTTACATCATATGAGAATAACTTGACCCTAATTTACACAACAAAGGGGGTAACTTGGAAATACACATGTGGTTTTACAAAGTAACTTTTAAATAGTTTAAATGCTAAAGAAAGTAACTTTCCCCAAACATGCACAAAAAGCGGAGGTAACTTCTCTCCACATACTGAAAGTGAATGTTAAAAGATACTCCATGACATGGTTAACAGAAGGTCATAACGTTCATACGTTTGAAATCTAACATATCTTTGCCCTACCTGGAGAACCCAATAGACTAAAATGAAGAGCAAGTTTGGTTTCTCCAAACGCCTTGATTAGTGCCTCTAAATCATAATGTTGTTAGTGCCTCTACTTGCTGGTCTTCCAAAAAATTCAAGCAAAGTCTATGTTTGGTAGGCCTCATGTGTTGTATTTGTGCAGATGTAAGTTGCTAAGTTATGGTTGTTGTCATCAAGTTTAACCCAACTATGACCCAACTATGAACCTGATGAAATAGTTCTTGTCATGTTGCCGAAAAAAGTTGTTACTTCTTGAACTATATATAGCTACGGTTCACTTTATTGCAGGTTATATTCTATTATGCTTTTCAAGTCACTAAGTTATTAATTCTGCAATTGCATGAAATGGTTCTCTAATTGTGACTCCTTTTTATTTTCCATCAGGTACATTTCTAAATCTAAAGCCCAAGAGATGTAGCTTTTTTTCCTGGAGAAAGGGATGGATAAGTGCTATGTATGCAGCACTTGATTTTACTTGTTGAAGATGTAAATATATATGCAAACCAAACATGCATCTACTATTATAAGTGGAAATGATTAATGTAGTAGTTAGCTCCCTCGATGTGGGAATTATTCATGTTGATTTTTACAATAATCTATGTAAAAAAAGATCCACGTACTGTGTGAAAAAGGATCCCGCGCGAAAAAGTTCCGACGCGTGGTTCACGGCGTCGGGTGGTGGGGCCGGGGGAGGGCCGTGGTTTTCTTTCCCTAAATGGAATTTCCGCACGTGGGGTACCATAATTGGGGGCTCTCTAGATAAGACTATCTGGAGAGGGCTCTCCGTGTAGTTGCCTTCTAAAAAATGATATAAAATAGTATTCTTTTTCTTCTCTCACCTTCATATGAACTACTGTAGCTATATAGACAGCGTGGTTGCTCATGATTTAAGAACTGCCTATATATAATAGAATATTATTTTATTGAGGAAGTCTGATATCGTCCTCGAGCTTCCCTATTGAGATTTCCTTCAACGAAAATCCTCGGGATCCCCTTCACTACGGTCACTATCTAGTTCCACTCCATCACCGCACACCACGGCGTGAAGAAGAAGAAGATATCGGGTGTGGGCTTGGTGCGTCTCCGTGCCGACGCACCGCACCTCCATCGTCAAAGAGGAAAAGAAGAGCTTCCCACGTGTATCTCCAAACAATATGGAGGTGGCATCAGAATGTAAGATGAGTGATGCCCGTCTATCTTAGGAGAGGGCAAGATGAGGTCTTGCTCCCACTCGTAGCCACCACCGTCTGAAGTGAACACAACAAGGCCGATCTTGGGTGCCTGGTGCTCGACTCGGAGCGGATGGAGAGACGAGCCATGGCGGTATGTGGGGAGGGGTGGAAGACAGTAACGATATGAAGGGAGAAGCACGGAGAGAAGAGCAACGGGAAAGGGTTGGATTTGGGATTTTTTTTTACTTGCTAGCAGCCCCATGTTAGTCCGTTCATGTCTGAGCATTGTGACAATACATAAATAACTATAGCTCACTTCTATGGGTCCCACTATAAAGTCTAGCAGGTCCATAAGTGTCGCTCTTACCTGGAATCGGTTTGGTCGGGTCATTTACTGCCATGATCTGATCAAGTTAATGAAGTACTCTAACTAATTCACGTTTTATTTCGATATGGACATATACATATAAGACATAATCCGCTAAAAACTTGATTCACTCTGGACGTTAACCGATAATGCTTAACGCCACCCGTATCACTTTTTCAACGAAGCATGGGCCAGCTATGGATCCTGGTGGTTGCTTCGTTACGCTTATCACTTGGAAGGGTGGGGGAGAAGGTTCAAGCGACGTCGGGTCACGAAGGCTCAAGGGGCGGCGATAAACGTTATGATTCCGTTACATGTGTTTTCCATACCGGCTTGTATTGTATATGTTACCAATGCTATGTGATACTATAAGCATTTGGGTTTGGATTCTTCAACCAAACAATACCTATGTACAAGTAGGTGCCATCAAGTTAATGATAGTAGTACTATATATGATAGTATGTTTCTTCACTCATTCTATCTTTGAGATATAGGCTCAAAAACCTCCGATTGAACTTTTATGAAATAAAAAATGCACTAGATACAACAACAAATATGTTTTCAAAGTATAAACAACAACAAAGCTCATGCTATATCAATTTTATACACGATATCCATTTTATCTAGCCTTTTAAAATTTAAATACACACAGGGGATGTGCTATATCATTTTGTATGCTGTTGTGTCTACCCAATCCTCTTTGATCAAAGACGGATGCAAACGTGCCTCGCTTGCATGCATGCATCTTCTGCTGTTCTGCATTGCCGGGCCTAGCAAAATTAAAGTAAGCTAGAAAAACAAAAAAATGAGAGAGGAGAAAATCCTCGGCACTAGCATGCAAATCAAACTGCAAATCTTGCATTAATTTCTGCACCTTCAGGCCAAAACGTACCACTGTTTTTTCGCTTTGATGACACAGCTAGCTAGCCAGCCAGCCAGTCACGCACCCAAACGAAACGGCTCGTCGTGGAGTTGACCGTCTCAACCCAACCCAAGCACGGCCCGCACCGGCACCGCACCGCCCCTCCTCGTATAACTCGAGCCCCATCGCCCTCGTCTTCCTCCGTCACCGTCTCTCTCCCTCCCCCCGCTTCCAAACCCTCGGCTCGCTCGCGAGCGCGAGAGATACCCTCTCTTCCTCCTCCCCAAACGAAGGAGCCCGTTCGCGTCGAGGGGAATCGAGCCCCTCGCCTCTCATCTCCACCGCCCACCACCATCCTCCCCCCGCCGGTTCGCCCCTGCGCTCCCCCGCCGGCTCGCGGAGTCTCTCCCGGCGCCGATCTCCAAAACCCTAAGCCCTGGCGCAGTAGGGTTGGGTCCGGACGCGGACGGGCGGGGCGCCCGCCATGGCGCCCATCAACAGCGGCAACATGGAGCAGCACTCGCAGCGGCTCCTGGAGCCCGACCTCCGTACGACCCCGCGATCCCTCCCCTCCTCCCACTTCCTTCCCATTGCGGTTTTTTTTCGGGGTCTCGCTTCGCTGGTGGAATTCCCAGTCGAGAGGTTGCGACGCGTTGCTGATTTGTGATTTCTATCGGAGTTTGGCTTAGCTCTTTCGATTGTTTGAAGAAAAATTGATGCTTTTCGCTGTTTTCTTTTTCCTATCCCCCGCTGTCGCACTGTCCGTCGTATTTAATTTCTGTTTGAATTCCACGACCGCATCCAGCCTCCGTCCATTGATGTTTTCATAAGTGTTTGCTGCATTATTTTTTTTAAAAAGTATTTCCTGCAACTCATTGGTTTCTTTTCGCACTGAATTTCTCATCCAGCTTGATAGTTTTGTCCTCCATTTCAAAGACGTTGAAATGCCCGTAGCCTTCAATTTTATATTCCTAACACTGGTGGAATGCCCCCAATTCTGGGTTTTTTGGAGGGCTGAGTTTCTTGCCTGTGTTCTACAGTGGAGCACCTTTTGGAGCCTCCCTGCTATTGATTATGTTATCCCGAAACATACTTGTATGCGGCAACTGTTCTGGCGCCCACTCTTCTTTCATTTTCCCCTTCCTCTCTGGGAGCTGCTTGCCTTACATGGGCAATTTGTTTTGTTCATTGTGTAGGATAAACAACAAACCTCTGTCTCGCAAAACAGTAGCATAACCTTTGCTCCAAGCCATTGCTTTTTTATCTGACCCAATGGTCTGATTGGTTTGCTCTAATACTCTGCAGCTGTGCAAGTCCGACTGCAGCTTGCCATGGAGGTTCGGGACAGTCTGGAGATGACGCACACTCCAGACTACCTCAATTTTCTTCGCTGCTACTTTAGGGCCTTCTCAGCCATTCTCACCAATTATACCCAGCCACAGGCCACTGAGAATGCTGAACACAAGCTACGGAATGTTGTGATTGAGATCCTCAACCGCCTTCCGCACAGCGAGGTGCTCCGACCATTTGTGCAGGATTTGCTCAAGCTTTCTCTCCGTGTGTTGACGCAGGACAATGAGGATAATGCTCTCCTTGCCATCCGAATTGTGTTTGACCTCCTCCGTAACTTCCGCCCAACTGTTGAAGCGGAGGTGCAGCCATTTATTGACTTTGTTGTTAACATATACGACAAATTTTCCACTACTGTTGGCTACTTCTTCGATAATCCCAACAGCAGTGCCAGTATGGCTGCTTCCCTTCCCATTCAGCATTTGGATCCCACTACTGATGCCCCAGGCATGATGCAAGTGCCTGGCGGTGGTCAACTCAACCCGAGTACACGGTCATTCAAGATAGTCACGGAGAGTCCTCTTGTTGTGATGTTTCTCTTCCAGTTGTATGGGAAGCTTGTGCACGTAAATATCCCGAGCTTGCTGCCACTCATGGTCAAGGCCATCTCTATCAAGGGTCCAGACAAGGTGCCACCGCACCTTAAGACACCCTTTAATGATTTAAAGGGTGCGCAGGTCAAGGTAGGTCTGCGTCTGTTGATTTTGGTTACCTTCTCTGCGAAGTTTGTGATGTATTGGTGGTTTCTATTGCAGACCTTGTCATTCCTGACATACCTTCTGAAGAGCAATGCCGATTACATAAAGACATATGAGGAAAGCATATGCAAGAGCATTGTGAACTTGCTTGTTACATGCCCTCCTGATTCTGTTTCCATCAGAAAGGCAAGATTTGACCTAGGGCTTTCTCAAATTCATGTGACTATATGTGCATTACTTTGGAAAAATGCTAATTTTTTAATCTCCGTATTGAATTGCAGGAGCTACTAGTTGGTCTGAAGCAAGTTCTCAACACTGAGTACAAGAGAGGGTTGTTCCCCTTGATTGACACACTTCTTGATGAAAGGTACATAAACCATTTTTTACTTTGTCTGCGCTTTTTTGATCCAGGTATTCTGGTTTGTCTTGAAACATGCTATTTTTGGGATCTCATTCAGTTTAGCTTCATGAGCTAGCCAATAGCCACACCTTGATTCTTGCAACTGTGCATGTATTTTGTGATGTGTAAAAGGCAAACCTCTTGACTTTGCAAAGTGCTTCATTTGGACCTGTGAATCTGTGATCATAAACTCATTCCTTCCTATTTTCCCCTCCTTTCTTCGGGTCGCTTTATTCGAAGTTACTTTTGGAAGGTTAATTGTTCCTAACATAAAGAGTGCCTAAAAGGGTCAATAATGTGTGCACATTAAGAAATGGATCAGGTCCACCCTACTGCCTGAAATGTCATGAGAGTCCAATTTTCACCATCAACGAGGAAAGCATATCTCTTTCATCATACAATTAAAACCAGTTCAAATAATCCCCTCAGCTAAAACCACCTGCGTGATGGCTCAATGGGGTAAATGATTTCGTTCCTCATAAAAAACAGCCTTTCCATGATTCGTATCTGTTTGAACTCGATCAATTTAGTTTTCAGAAGGTTACTGTGGAATTGTAATTTGCGAAATACTTTATCTTTGCCTGAGGCACTATGTCATATTGTTTTCTTATGATAGCTGTGTATTGTTTGCCTCTACAAATGTTGTAGCATATATTATTTTGCATGTTTTAACTCCTAATTTGTTGTCATATTTAACACATCACTGTTGGCGATGTCAGGGTTTTGATTGGCACAGGTCGAGTTTGCATTGAAACTTTAAGACCTCTTGCTTACACTCTTCTTGCTGAATTGGTCCATTATGTTCGAGAAGATATTTCTCTTCCACAGGTTATTGTTACCTCTTATATAAGTTTTGATTCATCTATCTTGCTAATAGATTTTGGGTAGTGTTCTGTTAATTGAATTTTTACTTACAGTCCCCATGAGAACTTTTATTCTGGCTAAGATGCATCACTTAATTCGGACAAGCGAAGCTGTTATCTGATTTCTTCATTGCAAACACTATCGAAATAGTATTAAGATTATGTAATAGGCATGCAATTTAGTAGTTAAGCTAGGTGCCTTGTCAGATCTTTGTCTGGCATTGAGCTACTTTGACTCTAATGAAATCATGAATACAGTGCAATGCGTCCAACTAGTACACTTTGATGATGCAGTGACCCTCTTTAAAGGCATATATAGTTTCATTTTGTCTGTTATATTCATGTCTTTGGTGTTGATGATATCGCTACTAAAGTTACACAACTTTCACCTCTTTGCAGTTGTCACGGATCATCTATTTGTTCTCTCGAAATATGCATGATTCTTCCTTAACCCTTATCATTCATACAACATCTGCTCGCTTGATGCTGAACCTGGTATGATTGCTATTCTGACGTTCTTCAGTGGTTAAAATTGGATTAACATTTTGATACAGCTTACTAATCTAGCTCTGTGTATGTAGAGTATAAAATCCTAAAGCATATATAACCGTAAAATTAGGCAGTAATTTTTTTACCTAAACCAATATTATTAAGTCACTGCTTTTCCTGGTGTGCTTTAGGTTGAGCCCATATATCAAAAAGGTGTTGACCAGCAAAGCATGGATGAAGCACGGGTTTTATTGGTAAGAAGTGTTTTTAATGGTACGTAAGTAGCTTTTCTTTTTCCTAATCAACTATACTTATTAGCTTGAAATTATCAGGGGCGCATATTGGATGCATTTGTTGGGAAGTTCAGGACATTGAAGCGAACAATCCCTCAGGTATACAACATGTTCCACGATTCTCTTGGTTGATATTATTTTAGTTGTTAAAACCCTTGCCTAAATGATCGCCTGATGGGTTGTATGCGTTAGATGTTGCTACACTGCTGAATGTTTGTCCAAAATTAATGGTTGAAGAGATGGGGCTGAAAACATATCGGGAAAATGTTTTGTTTTGTTGGCACTTTCATGCCCATTATAAGCATATATATGAGATAATTTTGCAATGAAGGGCCACATAGTGCCTTGTGCACCTTAGGTTCTTCAGCTCTCCATCCCCACTCGTTATGCACTGCCATGAAATGCTTTCTCTTACAATCACTTTCTGTCTGTAGCCATTGGTGTGATGGTGTGATTTGTTTATGTCTGTTCATGATTGGATTGAACCCTGTGTTTTGGTTTTGTCAAATAAATGTTGTATACAGAAAGGTCAATGTTATCTCCTTAGGTTTTGTTGCCTATATGGCTAACTTACTCCTTTCACTCTCTAGTTGCTCGAAGAAGGTGAGGAAGGGAAGGAGCAACCGAATTTAAGAATGAAGCTTGAAGTCCCGTTACAGGTATGGCCATGTGAAAGTTTCTTTCATGGAGTTAGTAATGATATTCTTTTATCTCTGTGGCTGAATGCACCCCTCTTTCTCAAGAAAAATACAAAGATATTTTGATTTAATCTATTTTTTTCCTTATATAGCTGTCTAGCTCAAATCTCTCAAACTAAAGAAGGGTACATCAACTTTTAAATATTAGCCCTCTGTACGCTATGTCATATCCAGATGGCCACAATATTGTATGCTGTTTTTTAACAGATGACACTTTGTTGCATCCCACTATTAGAATGAATGGAAATTTTGTGAGGAAGTCTCATATGTTTTGTTTAGTTATTAATGCCCTTTTCTTTTTTTTCGTGAAATTTACAGACAGTGCTGAATTTGCAACCACCTTTGGAGTATACTAAGGAAATTAATGATTATAAAAGTCTGATAAAGACTCTTGCTGTGGGTATGTAATACTTTCCTTCGTAAAGTTTATGCACTGATGAGTCTCAGCATCTTATTTCAATTATTTTGGCTACATTTAAATATCTATTTTATATTGAACTCATACCAGGAATGAAGACAATAATATGGAGCATAACCCATGCTCACTGGCCACGCCCGCAGGTATTATAAACTCCCCAAATGTGTGGATACTTTTTGGCCATTCTGATATTGTACTTGGTCTTTAATTAACCCTTTATTGCTTATGTTCCAGCAACAAAATCAACAGTCTCCTAATTTGTCGGTTCAACCCTTCAGGGGATTGCGGGAGGATGAGGTCCACCACCCAGAAACTTTCTTCCTTTTCGTTTGACTGAACTGCTCTCAATCAAATTTAATTGTCTATTCTAGGTTCGGAAGACATCGGGTGTTCTGAAGTCTGGTGTTCACTGTTTGGCTCTTTTTAAGGAAAAAGACGATGATAGGGAAATTCTGCAATCTTTTTCACAGATGCTGGCCATAATGGAAGCCCGCGATATAATGGATATGTTTTCCTTTTGCATGCCTGATCTCTTTGATTGCATGATAACCAACAACCAGCTCTTGCACATATTTTCGACCCTTCTGCAAGCTCCCAAGGTTCTGCGACCTTTTACAGATGTATTAATAAACTTCCTTGTTAGCTCAAAGCTCGAAGCCCTGAAGCAGCCAGATTCACCTGCAGCCAAGCTTGTTTTGCAACTTTTCCGGTTCTTATTCATTGCTGCAGCAAAAGCACCGGAAAGTTGTGAACGGACACTTCAGCCGCATGTGCCAGTAATAATGGAGGTTTGCATGAAAAGTGCCACTGAAGTTGAGAAACCCCTTGGCTACATGAACCTTCTTCGTAACATGTTTCGTGCATTGAACAGTGCTAAGTTTGATTCATTGATGCGTGATCTCATACCATCTCTGCAACCCTGCCTCAATATGTTGCTCTCGATGCTTGATGGTCCAATAAGTGAAGACATGCGAGACTTGATTTTGGAGCTTTGCTTGATTTTACCTGCCCGCTTGAGTTCTTTGCTACCCCACATACCACGTCTAATGAAACCTCTTGTTCTTGCACTAAAAGGTAGTGATGACCTTGTGAGCTTAGCTCTACGCACACTTGAGTTTTGGATTGATAGTCTGAACCCTGATTTTTTGGAACCTAGCATGGCAAATTTAATGTCAGAAGTCATTCTTGCTTTATGGTCTCACTTAAGGCCAGCTCCTTACACATGGGGCACAAAGTCCTTGGAGCTGTTAGGTAAGCTGGGCGGTCGAAATAGGAGATTTTTGCGGGAGCCTCTTGCACTAGAATGCAAGGAAAATCCGGAGCATGGATTACGCTTAGTTCTGACTTTTGAGCCTGCAACACCGTTTTTAGTTCCTCTAGACAGATGTATACACCAAGCTGTTGGTGCAGTTATGCAAGGCGGTGGTATGGAAGCTTTCTACAGGAAACAGGCTATTCAATTCATTCGGGTGTGCCTTGATTCTTTGTTAAATCTGAGGGAAAATGTACCTGGTGAGGGTGTGAGCCCTGGTGTCCTCGGTACATTACTAATCTCTTCGTTGGATCCTTCAAGACGTCGCAATGATGCTTCAGATATGAAGGTTGGTAGGAGTGCTTGAGCATTTCTGTTTTTAACAGTTTATCTAGTAGTTTACTAACTTGATCGGAACTATAAGTCCATTTAAGTTTGTCCTATGTATGTGGATTCTCTTTGTTACCTTTGACTGTCGATATTAATTGTTGTATGTGGATTGACAATGCAAGATCAACACTACTAATTCATTATGAACAATATATCTCTTTTTTATAAACATTGCTCATCAAACTGTCATTTAATACCATGTTGATGTCCTAACGGATATTTCTGATTGGAGGATGTAGTAGTTTTACTGTGAGCACCCTTGTTACATTTGACACACGCAATGTTTGCCTAAACCCTAGATTATTGAAGTCATAATTTCTTTCTGGTGGTTATCTTATTAATGCTTTACTTTTTTTTTTACTTTGGTTTGTAGGGAGATTTAGGTGTAAAGACGAAGACACAACTATTGGCTGAGAAATCTGTTTTCAAGACTCTACTTGTTGCTATCATTGCGGCTAATGCTGACACCAGTCTTCATGATGAGAAGGATGACTATGTTGTCGATATTTGTCGGCATTTTGCTATGCTTTTCCATGTTGATTCAGCATCCACTGGTCAGTCTGGATATGCGCAGCCTATTGGTTCTTCACTCCAATCTAGCATCAACATGGGATCCAGATCAAGAAGTAACACTTCATCTAATCTCCGGGAGCTGGACCCCTTAATATTTTTGGATGCCTTGGTTGAAGTTCTATCCAGTGAAAATCGTCAACATGCAAAAGCTGCCCTATCTGCTTTGAGTACTTTTGCTGAGACATTAATCTTTCTTGCACGTATGAAGCACACTGGTATGCTGAGGGGAGGCCCTAGCACCCCTATGCTAGTTTCTAGTCCATCTTTAAATCCAGTGTATTCACCTCCCCCAAGTGTGCGGGTTGCTGTATTTGAGGAATTGTTGCCTCGGCTATTGCATTGTTGCTACAGTAGTACATGGCAAGCTCAGATGGGTGGTGTAATGGGTCTTGGAGCGTTGGTTGGTAAAGTTTCTGTGGATACCCTATGCATCTTTCAGGTCAGAGTTGTGCGTGGTCTTCTATTTGTTCTTAAGAGGCTTCCAGTGCATGCAAACAAAGAGCAGGAGGAGACAAATCATGTCCTTACACAAGTTCTACGGGTAGTAAACAATGCAGATGAAGCAAATAGCGAAACTCGGCGACAAAGTTTTCAGGGAGTTGTTGAGTTTCTTGCACAGGAGTTGTTTAACCCAAATGCTTCAATGGTTGTTAGAAAGAATGTTCAGGTTTGCTTATCTCTGCTTGCAAGCAGAACTGGCAGTGAGGTCTCAGAATTGCTTGAGCCTCTCTATTTACCCTTGCTTCAGCCTCTTATTTCACGACCTCTTCGCTCGAAGAATATTGAGCAACAGGTAACATAGAGTTCTTCGTTCTGAATCAATAAAACTTGAAGCCCACATTATCAGTAGATTGATTTTCGTTCCTCTTTGTGACAGGTGGGCACTGTTACAGCCTTGAACTTCTGTCTTGCACTCAGACCACCTCTTCTAAAGTTGTCTCCTGAGCTTGTCAACTTTTTGCAAGAAGCACTGCAAATTGCTGAAGCTGATGAAACTGTGTGGGTTACCAGGATGATGAATGCTAAAGTAGTTTTGACATGGAACAAACTAAGAACCGCATGCATTGAACTGCTTTGTACCGCAATGGCATGGGGGGATCTAAAGGCTCAAAATCACAGCGAATTGCGAGCAAAGATTATTTCAATGTTTTTCAAATCACTAACATGCAGGACGACAGAGATTGTCAATGTTGCCAAGGAGGGACTTCGTCAGGTGGTCTTTTGGCACTTCATAATATATTATATGAAAGTTCATATTATGTTTATTATCCTTTTACTCGGTATTTTTGTTTACTTTGTTCTCACTATTCTGATATGTATTTTTGTTTATGTTCTCACTATTCTGATTTTGCCACGTCCTAATTGGTAAATTTGGTATCTATAGGTGGTTCAGCAGCAAAGGATGCCAAAAGATCTCCTACAGAGCAGCTTAAGACCCATCCTAGTAAACTTAGCAAACACAAAGAGTCTTACCATGCCATTACTACAAGGATTGGCTCGCTTGCTTGAATTACTGTCAAACTGGTTTAATGTCACTTTGGGTGCTAAGCTATTGGATCACTTGAAAAAATGGCTGGAGCCAGAAAAGCTTGCCCAGACTCAAAAATCTTGGAAGGCAGGAGATGAACCAAAAATAGCAGCAGGTCTGCATCTTCTTTCTATTTTTTGGTTTTTGTTGTCTGGCTCTGCTACTTCTTTCTGGACATCGAGTCTCAAATAAATGCAGATCACCTTGAAGCTAGTAACTATATTTTGTATTGTTAAGTTGTTGTACAATTAGTCAGTTGCACTATATTTGTGATTTGGGAAGTAGATGACTCTGGTCTGCTTTTAGAAACATGGAAAGTAGCCAACCTCTTAGCAAGATTTAAAATGTAACTTTTCTTGTAACCAACCTTGTACTGTGTCTCCTGTCTGATTTTGCTTTTCCTTCCTTGGGCAGCTATGATCGAGCTTTTTCATCTTCTACCCCCGGCAGCAAGCAAATTTTTGGATGACCTTGTTACCTTGGTAATTGATCTGGAAAGGGCACTTCCAGAAGATCAATTTTACAGTGAAATTAACAGCCCATACCGTGCTCCACTTGCAAAGTTTTTGAACCGTTATGCTGTGGATGCCGTTGACTATTTTCTTGCTCGATTAAGTCATCCAAAGTATTTCAGAAGGTAAGACACTTGGCGAATTTAACTTTTCTTTTGGCATTGGTTTATGTTCTTTTCAATGCAGTCATATGTAGTCGTGAACACTTGTTTTTCCAACTTGCGCGAAGGTTCATTCAGCACCACACGCTGGTTGGTTTGAGTATACTATTGGGCATATTTTTGCCAAAACTTTAGTTTTTTTCTGGACCATAGCTGTCATAGCCAACATGCCTAAGTTAAAGATTTGAGCTGGCCCAATTCAGTTTTTTTGCGTTATACTTGTATCTGCACATATTTTGGCATGCACCTTGTTGCTGCTTCCTTTCTCTTCTGTTGTCAGTTATCACCTGTGCATAGTATTCAATTGCCAATTTGATTTCTATTATGTGTCCCATTTTCATTCTTTGGTTGCATACTGTAAACGAAGCATCGCCTTACTGTTCTTGTATACTTAAATTTAATTTAAATATGTGAATTTTCTTTATCTGTATGGAATTTACCATCTGTGACATGCACTACCTATTCCTGGACTGAGCATAATGATTATATGGATTTACTTTTTCTGGTCTTACTCTTTCTTGAAAAATTCAGATTTATGTACATAATTTGCTCGGATTCTGGGGAGTTAAGGGAAGAACTTGCAAAGTCACCACAAAAAATACTTGCAAGTGCCTTTTCACAGTTTTACCCACAAACTGAAGCGGCTGGTACTCAATTATCTTCTGTGAAGGATGAATCCCTTACTGGGGCTATATCTGAGAGTTTTACTGGACAATCTTCATCAAACATGGTTACTGGTTCCGATAGTTATTTTAATGGACTAGAGCTTGTCTCAGCCCTTGTGAAGTTGATGCCTGAGTGGCTCCGTAACAATCGTGTTGTCTTCGATACCTTGCTACTCGCATGGAAATCACCTGCAAGACTTGCACGTTTGCAGAATGAGCAGGATTTAAGTTTACCCCAGGTAAACATTGGAATTATTATATTATAGTTTGTGCATAACTCGTGTATAAATTGCTGATGAATCTTCTTTTTCTCTGTTTCGTGCTTTATTTATTCATTTCCATTTGCAACAACAATTGTCGAAGTTACGCAGGATATGTTCTTTTACAGTACCTTGATTTTGTAATGTTGGCCTCGTAAAATGATACTTTATGCATTTCAATATGTTGGAATTGATCTTGGCGAGGTGAGTGGAGTGAACAGAGTCACATACAATAGCACGAGAAAGTTGTTGGTGCTGCTAAGTGTTGCAGCGTTTTCTGGTTTATTGATGCATCTATAAAGGATAAGCAACAACTGATAATGGCCCGAGTGGCCTCCTATGACTCGGGCTCTAACTAACTGAGAAATTTCAATATTTGCCACTCAATTCGACTGCCTCACTTCTCTTGACACTCAATTCGTGACATCTTCAAAATTTGACACCGAAGACACGAATTTCTTCAATCCGAGGGACTCTCTCCTATTTCCCTCCTCAACCCCTGGTGAAAAGACCAAAACATCCCCTTCTTATTCCTCTGGTTCTTTCTTCTACTCCGGTTTCTTCTCCGACGGGCAGCCGGCCCCTTGGCGCGCCGCCGGCTGTCTCCACGCGCCGCCCCCTGACACGTCACCGGTCGCGCCCGCCCCCTGACGCGCCACCGGTCGCGCCCGCCCTCGCCCCTTCCTCTCCCCGCGTGCTGCTCCAGCTCGGCGCCTCCTGCTCCGAGCTCGACGTCGTCGGCGTCCGCCCAACTCCTCTCGGTCACGAACGAGCGCGGACGGTAGCAACGGCACGGTGCGGCGGAGGCTGGTGCTAGCTCGGCCGTCGGAGGGGAGTGGCAGCGGCCGCGGAAGATGCCGGCGGTGGACACCTCCCCTTCCTCACTGCGGAGCTCCGGACCAAGGAAGAAGAAGAGCCAGGGCACTAGCGTCTTTTTACCGGAGGCTAAAAGGAGAAATAGGTGAGAGTCCCTCGTATCGAAGAAATTGAAGCGCAGGATGTCAAATTTCAGAAATCGCTCGAACTAGATGTCAAAAGAAGTGAGGCAGTCGAATTGGATGGCAAATATTGAAATTTCTCGATCTCTAGGCTAGACCCTGACTGAATCAAACTGAAACACAAAGGACTCTACAGCTTCAATACTGAACTACTGACTCAAAAAAGAGGCTTACTCTGACACACTAGTAGTGGATTGGCAGTCTTAAATTGCATCCTGGTATATGTTTTGGCTAAATAAAATGCTTTACAATTTGTTTGTATCATTCTGGTATGTGCAAAAGCTTAAACCCCTTGTATATGCAGTATATGTACCTTAATACTATGGCAATTGACTCCTTTATTTACATCACCCTTTCACACAAAATTGCTATCGTGGAAGTGTTGCTTTCATACGCAATATTTGCATTTTCTTCCTTAGATACCGTATCAGTCAAGTTTTTGCGACTGAGTTTTAATATTCTTTCTTTCTGAACAGGTGATGGAAAGCAAGCGGCTTATAAAATGCTTCCTGAATTACTTAAGACATGATGGTACAGAAGTTGGTGCACTCTTTGATATGCTATCAATATTCTTGTACCGCAGTCGTATAGATTATAGCTTTCTTAAGGAATTTTACGTCATAGAGGTAATGCCGTCTCTTGTTTACAATTCATGAGTTTGTGATATTTACTATTCTTCTCTCTTACCATCTTTACATGTTTGTTTAGGTTGCTGAAGGATACACTCCAAATCTGAAGAAAACTATTCTTAACCACTTTCTGAACATTTTCCAGTCAAAACAATACGGGCAAGATCATTTAGTTGTCACGATGCAGATTCTTATACTTCCAATGCTAGCTCATTCTTTCCAAAATGGACAAAGTTGGGAAGTTGTTGATCCATCTATAATTAAAACTATCGTGGACAAGCTTCTTGACCCCCCAGAAGAGGTAACTATATGAAACCTGGCTGCAGCCAAATTGTCTTTATTCTTAGCACATATGTAATGATTTTTTTTTCATTTCTCTAGGTCAGTGCTGAATATGATGAACCATTGAGGATAGAACTCCTTCAGCTAGCGACATTACTTTTGAAGTATCTACAGAACGATCTAGTTCACCATCGAAAGGAACTCATAAAGTTCGGTTGGAACCATCTCAAGCGTGAAGATAACTCCAGCAAACAGTGGGCCTTTGTGAATGTTTGTCATTTCTTGGAGGCCTATCAAGCTCCTGAAAAGATTATTTTACAGGTAGTTTGGCATAATTTTCTCTTAGATTAATTGTGCATTCTCTTCGTTTTCTTATATCCAGCTCCATTGTGACATACCATTTTCCCTAGGTCTTCATCGCTCTGCTACGGACATGCCAACCAGAAAATAAGCTGCTTGTGAAGCAAGCCCTTGATATCCTCATGCCTGCCCTTCCTAGAAGACTTCCTCCTGGTGATAGCCGCATGCCGATATGGATCAGATACACCAAGAAAGTCCTTGTGGAGGAGGGGCATTCAATTCCAAACATGATTCACATATTCCAGCTTATTGTTCGCCATGCAGACCTTTTTTATAGCTGCAGAGCCCACTTTGTTCCTCAGATGGTTAACTCTCTTAGTCGCCTAGGCTTACCTTACAATACAACAGCAGAGAATAGACGGCTTGCAATTGAACTTGCTGGTTTGGTAGTGGCATGGGAAAGACAGAGACAAAGTGAGATGAAAGTTGCGCAGGAAAGTGAGAGCCAGAATCAGATAGGCGATATGCTTAATCCTTCTGTTATAGGTGGTGATCCAAAACGCCCCTCTGATGTTCCAGCATTTGCTGATGATTTGAGTAAGAGGGTGAAAGTTGAACCAGGTTTGCAACCTCTTTGTGTAATGTCGCCGGGCGGGGCATCTATACCTAATATCGAGACACCTGGATCTTCAGGGCAACCTGATGAGGAGTACAAACCTAATGCAGCAATGGAGGAGATGATCATTACCTTCCTTATAAGGGTGAGTATTGTTTCCTTTTTGTCCTGTAAACTACATTGCATTCTGGATTGCTTCATTCGATTACCCTTTTGAAGTGTCAAGTTGATAAGTATCTTTCCTTGTGACTTACTGACACATGCTTGCTTTTGTGGTATATGTATTTCCATTTGAGGTATTTTGGCATATTTCAGGACACAAGAAACTACCTTTTCCACTAAAACAGACAAAACACGAAATTGCAATATCTAATTTTAACTCACTTGTGGACCAAGGCACTAGTCACATTGTGATAGTGTGAGGCTACTATGTTGCATAGTTTAGGCATCAACATTGTTTTCCTTTCTTGCATCAGTATTCATAAATTTGTTCATTTGGAGAACAGGTTTCACTGGTGATTGAGCCTAAGGACAAGGAATCTAGCTCAATGTACAAGCAAGCTCTAGACCTACTGACTCAAGCTCTGGAAGTATGGCCAAATGCCAATGTTAAATTCAATTATCTGGAGAAATTGCTTGGGAATCTGTCACCCTCTGGTCAGTCCAAGGACCCCGCAACAGCCCTTGCACAAGGCCTTGATGTTATGAACAAAGTCTTGGAGAAACAACCCCGCCTCTTCATTCGGAATAACATCAATCATATTTCTCAAGTAAGTTACTCCAGATTATCCTTTTTTCTTGACAAGTTCTTTGTTATAATTTGTATTTCATTGATAAGGACATGTTTCTCATGCCTGCATTTGTTTTATGTTATTTTGATTAGATACTGGAACCTTGCTTCAACAACAAAATGCTGGATGCTGGAAAGTCACTCTGTTCCTTGCTCAAGATGGTATTCAGTGCTTTTCCTCTTGAAGCAGCCACAACGCCACAAGATATCAAGTTGTTGCATCAAAGGGTTCAAGAACTCATTCAGAAGAGTCTCGCTGCCGTTACAACTTCACAGATAGCACTTGAGCTAAGCAGTGCTAATTCTATCATAAACTTTTCACTGTTTGTCCTGAATGCACTTGCAGAAGTGCAGAAGAATTTCGTTGATCCGTTCATTGGCTTGCTTTTCCGAGTGCTGCAACGTCTCGCACGTGACATGGGATCTTCTGCTGGTAGTCATATACGGCAGGTATGTTAAGTATGTTGATAGTCACCTATCCTTTCTTTTATAAAGAATTCAGCTAACCCTAATACTATTGGTTGGCTTTAATTATTGAACGCGAGCTGTGAAAGTAAAATACTCTCATATCATTAGTGATGAAAAACAATAGTATTGTCCAGCAATTTTGTGTTACATTAGATACATGTGAATGTCATTGCCACTCATCCAATGCCTATTAGTTTTGTAATTAGTCTCATTCCCCCCTAGGCCCCCTTGGAATCCTTTTTCCTTTTGCTTTCTTTTTGGAACTTCTGCATGGAAAAAACATTGAACAACTACATCTAGGAGGTGTTGTTTTAATTGTGTCTAAGCTCCATTGACTATTGCCATGTAGACTTGTCATTGACTTTTTGTCATAATTCCAGGGACAGAGGCCTGAACTGGATTCTGCAGTTAACTCACGCCCTACAGTAGATTCTACAGTCATATCTAACATGAAGACTGTCTTAAAACTCATAAGTGAGAGGGTGATGTCCTCTTCTGACCACAGAAAATCTATGGGCCAAATACTTCAAGCTCTTCTTTCAGAGAAAGGCACTGACTCCAGCATTCTTCTATGCATACTAGACATGATAAAAGCTTGGATCGAGGATGATTGCAGGCATGCTTCATCTGGTTCTGTTGGTTCGCTGAACCCAAAGGAAATACTCACTTATCTTCAGAAGCTGTCATTAGTTGACAGAAAAAGCTTCCCCCCCGCTGCACAAGAAGAATGGGATGCAAAATACTTGCAGTTTCTTTATTCGCTTTGCGGAGATTCGACCAAGTAAGGACATCTCTACGAAGCAAGTCTTTTGAGTCTTTTGTAATCCTTTCTTTACTGATTTCTATTCCCGCAGATATCCATTGGCTTTTAGGCAAGAGTTTTTTCATAAGGTTGAGAGACAATACATGCTTGGACTTAGAGCTAAGGATCCAGAAATGAGGAAGCGATTCTTTAAGCTTTACCATGACTCAGTGGGAAAAACATTATTTTCTAGACTGCAGTTTATAATACAGTCACAGGACTGGGAATCAGTTAGTGATGTTTTTTGGTTGAAGCAAGGCCTTGATCTCATTTTGGCTATATTAGTAGAAAATGAACCAATTACACTCGCAGCAAATTCTGCTCGAGTACCAGCGCTTATGATAGCAGGACCTGTTCCAGATCGCATTACCATGCCACAGCAGGTTCCAGATGCCCAGGAAAGCATGGATGGCACATCTCTATCATTTGAATCTCTTTCAGCAAGGCATGCTCAGTTCTTAAATGAAGCAAGCAAGCTTGTGGTAATTACTTGCACTCTGTACTGTGGTGGCACCCTGGGTACCTGCATTCCGTGCAGTTTTTTTTTTCTTTAGACCTGAATGTTTTTTCCCCTCAAATCATGTAGGTGGCAGATATCATGGCTCCATTGAAGGAACTTGCATTTGCAGATCCCAATGTTGCATATCATTTGTGGGTGCTTGTTTTTCCAATTGTTTGGGTCACCTTACATAAAGAGGAACAGGTGGCTCTAGCTAAACCAATAATTGCTCTTTTATCGAAAGATTACCACAAGAGGCAGCAGGGATGCAGACCTAATGTTGCCCAGGCACTTCTTGAAGGCCTTCATTTGAGCCATCCTCAACCACGCATGCCTAGTGAGCTTATCAAATATATTGGAAAAACATGCAATGCATGGTATACTGCAATTGCCTTGCTTGAGAGTCATATGGTGCATATGAATGAGGCCAAGTGCTCTGAGTCATTGGCTGAGTTATACAGACTTCTTAATGAAGACGACATGAGGTGTGGATTATGGAAGAGAAGATCAATCACTGCAGAAACAAGAGCCGGGCTTTCACTTGTCCAGCATGGTTACTGGCAACAGGCACAAAATTTATTTTACCAGGCTATGATTAAAGCTACTCAGGGAACATACAATAACACTGTCCCGAAGGCTGAAATGTGTCTTTGGGAAGAACAATGGTTATCCTGTGCGTCTCAATTAGGCCAGTGGGAAGTCTTGGCTGATTATGGGAAAGGTATTGAGAACCATGAAATTCTCTTAGACTGCCTATGGAAGGTTCCTGACTGGGCATATATGAAGGAGAATGCAATTTCCAAAGCTCAGGTAGAGGAGACACCAAAGTTGCGTCTGATTCAAGCATTTTTCACCCTCCATGACAAAAGTACTAATGGTGTTAGTGAAGCAGAGAACCTTGTTAGCAAAGGTGTTGAGCTTGCACTTGAACAGTGGTGGCAGTTGCCTGAAATGTCAGTGCAGTCCCGAATGCCTCTGCTGCAGCAGTTTCAACAACTGGTTGAAGTGAAAGAATCCTCAAAAATACTGCTTGACATTGCAAATGGGAACAAACCAGCTTCAGCAAGCTCTGGTGCCAATTCCAACCCAAATAACTCATTTGCTGACCTCAAGGATATTCTTGAAACTTGGAGACTTCGTACACCCAATGAATGGGATAACATGACGGTTTGGTATGACCTCCTCCAGTGGAGGAATGAGATGTACAATTCAGTAATAGATGCATTCAAGGACTTCAGTCAAACAAATCCTCAGCTTCACCATCTTGGCTACCGAGACAAGGCTTGGAATGTGAATAAGCTCGCTCACATAGCTCGCAAGCAAGGTCTTCCTGAAGTTTGTGTTACTATACTTGACAAGATGTATGGTCATGCTACCATGGAAGTTCAGGTGTGTATCTACATCATCATCAGTCTAGTTATTCCTATGCAAGAGATAGAATTCTTCGTGACATGACGACATTTTCCTTTTTTGAATTCTTTTTTAGTACATGAAGCAAAAAGAAAGAAAAGATAGATACAGATTGTATTCTTTAATTATTTCTCCATTTTTATTACTTAATTTACATATTTCAAAATTTTGTATTCTATTGGATTGTATTTGTTAGAGAATTAGAAGAATTACAACAAAATCTACAGATATTACTTCATATTGTACTATCTTCTTATCTCACTAGTTCAATGTCTGCTCTGATTGCAGGAAGCATTTGTGAAGATATGTGAACAAGCTAAGGCTTACTTAGAAATGAAAGGTGAGCTAATCAGTGGTCTTAACTTGATCAATAATACCAATTTGGAATTTTTCCCTGTGAAGAATAAAGCAGAAATATTTCGTCTGAGAGGTGACTTCCTGCTAAAAACGAATGACTGTGAATCTGCAAATCAGTCTTATTCGAATGCAATAACTCTTTTCAAGCATTTGCCTAAAGGATGGATTAGCTGGGGAAATTACTGTGATATGGTATGCTTACGATCCTTTACGTCGTCAGTAACACTTTCAAATTTCCACACTTGTTAATTCTGGCTGTTCTTGTCTTTGCAGGTTTTTAAAGAAACAAATGAAGAGGTTTGGCTTGAGTATGCGGTCAGTTGTTTTTTCCAGGGCATCAAGTATGGAGTGTCTAACTCAAGGAGCCATCTAGCTCGAATTCTCTACCTCCTCAGCTTTGATACACAAAATGAACCTGTGGGAAGGGCTTTAGATAAATATCTTGAGCAGCTGCCTCATTGGGTTTGGCTTTCATGGATACCTCAGTTATTATTATCATTACAGAGAAATGAAGCCCAGCACTGTAAATTGGTTTTGCTAAAGATAGCTCAAGTTTATCCGCAGGTAAAAGCAATGTTACTATGTTATGTGTGTACTCCTTGAACTTTAAACTCTTCTTTTTCCTGGGTGTACATTCCTGAGACACGCTGTTACAGGCATTGTATTATTGGCTTCGTACGTACTTGATGGAGCGCCGTGATGTTGCTACTAAAACTGAAATGGGAAGAAACATGTTGGTTCAGCAGCGTATGCATCATCAAGCTATGTTGGCAAACAATGCTGCCAATAACTTATCCGATGGGAGTGCAAGGGCATCAAATCATGCAGGTGGTAATATGACTTCTGACAACCAGGCTCATCAAGCCTCCCAATCAGTTGGTGCTACAGGCTCTCATGAAGGTGGTAACGTCCAAGGGCAAGAACCTGACAGATCAACTGCTGAAGGTGGTCCAACTACCAGCCATGATCAAGGTCAACAGAGTTCTGCAGGTGCTGAGGGCTCACAAGTTCAGCTAAGACGCAATAGTGGAGTTGGTTGGGCGACTTCTGCAGCAAGTGCATTTGATGCTGCAAAGGACATCATGGAAGCTCTTCGGAGCAAACATACTAATCTAGCTAATGAGCTTGAGGTAAGAAATAATGAAGTAGTTTATGTTATTGGAAATCACGTCAATCAGGATAAACATTATTTTATTTATCATACTACAACCTTTTTTGTTTTAATTATTTTCCAAAGCCTGTGATTTGAATTTTCCAAAGGCTGTGATAACATTATGGGATGGGGTTTGGGTACACTGGCTATGCTGAATTTTGAAGGCTGTGATTTGTTTGCTTGTCTCAAAAATATAAAAGAGACTGGATAAGATTGTAGCACAATCTATTCCGTCTTAGTTTAGTTATGGCGTAGCTTAGCAAAGAGTGATTTATATTGTGTATAGAATAACCAACTTAGAAGGGACTGAAAGTGCTGAATATGTACTTATGGTTATAGAAGCTCTAATGTTTGTTTATTGCTGATGATTCGTGAATATGTACTTATGGTTATAGAAGCTCTAATGTTTATTTATTGCTGATGATTCAGCTTTTATTATCCGAAATTGGATCACGATTTGTTACTCTACCTGAGGAAAGACTTCTTGCTGTGGTTAATGCTCTGCTTCATCGCTGCTACAAGTATCCAACTGCAACCACTGGCGAGGTTCCGCAATCTCTCAAGAAGGAACTCTCTGGTGTATGTAGAGCTTGCTTCTCACAAGATGCTGTTAACAAGCATGTCGATTTTGTCAAGGAGTACAAGCAAGATTTTGAGCATGACCTTGACCCAGAGAGCGCTACTACTTTTCCTGCAACCCTTGCTGAACTTACTGAGAGATTGAAGCACTGGAAGAATATTCTTCAGAGTAATGTAGAAGATCGGTTCCCTGCAGTATTAAAGTTGGAGGAAGAAAGTAAAACGCTAAGGGATTTTCATGTTGTTGATATTGAACTCCCAGGACAGTACTTTACAGATCAGGTTGGTTGCATGATCTCTTTTTGTTCTATCAAAGTAAAAAAAATCACCTGGTGCATTATCAAATGGATGCTTTGCCCTTATTTTATCTTTGTGACTTATGAAATTTTCCCTTGTCATTACACTCGCCACCCTTTCTATAGTCTTACACTATCTTTCTGCTGTAGGAAATTGCACCTGACCACACTGTTAAGTTGGACAGAGTTGGACCTGACATTCCAATTGTCCGGAGGCATGGTAGTAGCTTTCGACGGTTGACACTAATTGGTTCTGATGGTTCACAGCGGCACTTTATTGTTCAGACATCACTGACTCCAAATGCTCGGAGTGATGAAAGGATGCTGCAGCTATTCCGTGTGCTAAATAAAATGTTTGACAAGCACAAAGAATCGAGGCGGCGCCATCTAGCGATCCATACCCCAATAATTATTCCTGTTTGGTCACAGGTGAAATACTCTTTTCCATTCCGTCACATGATACTACAATGCTAGTTTGCTATCCTAAACTTTTAGCTTCCAACTACTAGGACATGGATCTCTTGACTTAACACATCATTTTTTTACCTTTTAGGTTCGAATGGTCGAGGATGATTTAATGTATAGCACTTTTCTTGAGGTGTATGAAATCAACTGTGCACGGTATAATAGAGAAGCTGACTCTCCTATTACAATTTTCAAAGAGCAGCTTAATCAAGCCATTTCAGGGCAGGTCTCTCCTGAAGCAGTTGTGGAGCTACGGCTGCAAGCGTACAATGAAATTACTAAAAATATTGTTAATGACAATATCTTCTCCCAATATATGCACAAAATTCTGCCAACTGGCAACTACCTTTGGACCTTCAAGAAACAGTTTGCAGTCCAAGTCGCTCTCTCCTGCTTCATGTCATATATGCTACAGATTGGCGGCAGAGCTCCTAACAAAATTCTGTTTGCTAAAAATACTGGGAAAATTTTCCAGACTGATTTCCATCCAGGTATCCTTAATGGCAATTATCAATATTTCTAAATAAGACTTACGGAATGTTCTGATTTTTAATATATAACTTTGCAGCTTATGATCCAAATGGACTGATTGAGTTCGGCGAGCTTGTTCCATTTAGGCTGACACGTAACTTGCAAGCTTTCTTCTCGAACTTTGGTGTTGAAGGTCTCATTGTGTCTGCCATGTGTTCTGCTGCCCAGTCAGTGGTTTCTCCTAAAGTGAGTATTTACACTCAGCATGTTTTTAATTTTGAACTGCAATAAATGGTTTAGCATTTTGTAGGATAGGCCAGGGTGAATACGGAATTCTTTATAATGTTCTTTCATGTATGCCAGGGTGAATACGGAATTCTTTATAATGTTCTTACATTTTTTTTCTTGAACCCACTTTGTCGATGACATATGGAGGATTTTCAATATCAGGGCCATATAAGAAATTAATTCCAATTTATTGTGGTTGTACTGGGCATGCATATGAGTTGGATGAGTTTCTGCCGATGTTTTTTCTCCCTAGTTTCCTAGCCTGCAAAGTATGATTGGATCATTATTCTTGTGTTTCAGCAAAGCCAGCACATCTGGCATCATTTAGCGATGTTTTTCCGAGATGAACTGTTATCTTGGTCGTGGAGAAGGCCACTTGGCATTCCATCAGTACCCGTCGCCGCCACTGGAAACCAATTGGATTTCCAACAGAAGGTGAATAACAATGTGGAAATTGTCATCGGTCGTATCAAGTCAATTTCACCGCATTATCTTGCTGACGAGGTATGCTTTCTTCTCTTTTGATCTGTGCCTTCTTTTTTGAAGAAAATTGTTTCCAGATGAGGTGTACGTTTCTGTTCTTTTTTTAATGGATGCTGTTGATTTCCTTCTGCAAAACATAGAATAAAAATTGTTTGAGATATTGATGGTTTCTAATGTTTTCTAAGGTGGATATCCTTAGCTCGGTAGATTAATCAGACCTGCTTTGAACATATCCATCCTATCCTTATTTGAGTACCATACACCCCTCTTTGGGCTTCTATTGAATCGACAATTTAAATTGTACATCTTTTTTATTTTGATATCGATTTTGATACATGTAAGGTGTCCTATGGATAATGCAAATCGAAGCTATTTGATGTCTGACTTATGCCTATAATGGACCAATCAATTGAAATACTCCCAAGACTTCACCTTTGTCATGTATTCCATAATATATCACATTCGATAGAATATCATATTCGTGGAAAATGGTTGCATATGCTGCATCCAGATAAATTAGTTGGACAACACATGTTTTGCTTTAGTATAAACAATGATTCTTACTGTTATTTAATATTTCATTTGCTCATGCCTATAGATCATTTAGCTTAATCCACTCTTGATGATTCATTCAATCATTCTCATGTTATATCAGGAGGAGAATGCAACTGAGCCGCCCCAGTCGGTCCAAAGAGGCGTCACGGATCTTGTAGAAGCGGCATTATCCTCGAGGAACTTGTGCATGATGGACCCGACATGGCACCCGTGGTTCTGAAGGCACGGCCAGCCTTGCCTTTCTGATGATCTTAGCCAGCATGCGTTGAGTCCATTCTGATTTATATAGTGTATCTGTCTGGTAGCCTGCTCGTAGATGCTGTACATATCTCCTTATCCGGCAACTCTGTTAGTAACTAGGATTAGGAACTTTGCTATGTAGATAAAGCAGGGTGTCATCCAGCGTTTTGTTGACTGCTGTACTGTGTTGACGTAGCTTATCGCCAACATGACATTAGGGTTTCAGTGATATAATCTAGAACTGTAACCTGTTGTATCTTCCAGCGCTGATGAAAAATGGGTATGCTGGATTGCTGGCTCGCATGCTTCGCGTGCACGTTTTTTTTAACGTTCGGAGACGTAGAGGGGCGTAGCAGTCGGTTCCAACATCATGGTCCTGACGGCGCGCTGTCCGTCTGTCGTTAGTTAACGCACCGACGTCGGTCGATGCCCATCTAACCAAGCATGGAAGTTCTTTGCCTGCTATTTATTTGGTTTTATTTATACTTGCTATATACTTATATCTCAAACTGGGAGCGTGTCGTACAAATCATTTCAAATTTTATCTTGGCTGGTGCACCACCGACAGTGCGGTGAAGAGAAGGACCAACAGTATAACCAGGAAGACCGAAGGAAACACCAACAGTACGGTGAAGGAAATTGTCCATTTACCCACCAAAAAAAAATCTTTAAAATGCAGGAACAAAGTTAGACGGATATCTTCAGAACTTTTGTGCACATTTTACTGCTTTTAGTGACCAGGGGCAAGTTTAGAGCTACAGTCAGTGAGTTTTTTTTTGACTAGTCAGATCCATGCCATTATAATTTTCACAGTTTAGAAATATGTCATCGACGTGTCAGGTGGAGGCTACCTCAGTCACTGACATTTTTCTAATTTTTAAAAATTATAATAGCACGAGATGAATTCTTTTTTTCAGCGGATTACAAAGGGCAACCGTAAAAGTGGCCTTCAAAATCACCAGTCCAAATTTGATTGCCGGCGTGATAAATTTGCAAAAAGAGCCCCTAGCGATCGCTTTTGGGACAGGCCGGAAGGAAGCGTAAAAGAATGGCGGTGGTTGGTGACAGCAACTCGCCTCCTTCCTCCCCGCGCCTCCGCCTATACCTGTCACCCCTGCCTCACTCTTCCTTCCTGCCATTGGAGGCAAGCTGAGCTGTTGCGGCAGCATCTGAAGCGAAATGGATTCCAGGATCTCCCTCTGCCTCCTCGTCCTCACCTCCTCCCTCCTGCACTGCGCCAGATCTGACGGTAAAGCTCATGGCGTCCTCAGTTTCTTTACCCCCTCCTCGTGATGCTAGTAGATTGCTTCAGAAATCAGAGGCGCCGCCCCACTGCGGTATGTGTCGCGCTCGGATGTGGCCGGCCCTCTGTTCGTACAATTCATGGATCCGATGCATCGCGATGCCTTTGTTAATTCCATTTCTCTGTTTCTTTGCTTGCTCGCGGGGGAGCAGCGAGCGAGCATTTTCACTTGATTCTGCCGCTGCACTGGAGATACTGTTGATCTATATGCTTATTTTGCGATGTGCGTTTGGTCGTCTCGCTATATTTAGGGCCGATTGGAACCTTTATGCTTGTGCGTGCAAGATCTGACATTCAGAGGTGTCGTTGCTAACAAACAAGAATTTTATATGAGATTACCCTGCTGCACATGTTGCATCACCCAATAGCGGCATTAAGAAATAGTGTTGCTACTGATTGAGTTGGTGTCTAAGTTTACTGTTGGCACATGGTCCATTTTCCAGTGCATTCATTTATCTCAGCTATTGTTGCATAAACAAAATGAACAAGCTGTGTGCTTTAGCTTTTGCTCTTGATATTTTTGAAACAAAATATTATAATCACAATGTTTGGTGTAAAACTCAAGATCTCCTGAGCTCATGTATACAGTAAGGCACACAAAAATTGGAGCGTTTTGGCAAGAAATCGATGGAGCTGTATGTGGAATCACTTTGATGTGTTGTTGTGGGAGGCTGGACAGCATACATCAAATTGACAGATTCTACATCTATTTCTTGATACTGAATTTCACCTTTTCAGGCAACGATGCTCAGCTTCTCAAGGGCATCAACAGCTACAGGTCCTCCCTCAAGGTCCCGGCACTGACCGAGAACAAGAACGCGGCGTGCCTGGCCGACCAGCTCGCGAAGCAGTTCAAGGGGCAGCAGTGCACCAACACGACGGGCGCCAACACCGTCATCGGCACCGAGCAGCAGTTCCCGGACTACCCCAAGTACCTGGACCACTGCCACCTCAACGCGTCGGTGACCGAGGACGGCCAGGTGATGCCGGCGTGCGTGCCGGGGCTCGTCCCGGACGTCGTGCTCACCAACTACACCAAGTCGCAGTACAACCGGTTCCTCAACGACAGCCAGTTCTCCGGCGTCGGGATCGCCAACGAAGGGGACTGGGTCGTCGTCGTGCTCAGCACCAGCACGGGCTCCGGCGACTACTCGCCGGCACCCCCGGGCTCCAACTGGGCGCCTTCGGTGCAGCCGCTCAGCCAGATGATTCTTTTGTTGTTGGTAGGATTTGTAATTTTGCTGATGAAGTGAGAGGCTGGTCATGTCGATACACCAAGAAGAGTGTAGCTTACATTTGTGTGGTTCGTTCTGTATCATTCAGATTTCGATTGGACTTGTCTCGTCGACAAATTAAAAGTTTTTACCTGAATGAGTGTTTACGAAACTGATTTCCTTAATTTGCGAACTGATTGATTTACCCATAGGCGTCTGCAATCATGAAGCTAAAGCTTGCTGCTGCTGAGAATATCTGAAGAAAAACCATTTTATCTGCAATCTGAAGCTTCAAGCTGGCTGATGATCCAAATAAGCCATTTCCGGCGGATCAGCACCGGCCAGCCGCCGTGCCGTGCTGCCACGCACGAGCAGCTGGAAGTCTGCAACCTACGGGCGTGTTGGGTAGAGCAGGGGCACCTGCCATTGACGCGGAGCCGGAGGGTCTTGTGCGTTTCGCCGGCGGGAGGCGCAGTGACGAAGATGCTGGCGGCTGGTCGGAGGCCGTGTCCGCCCGGCGCCATGAGCGACGCTGGCGTGCGCGGCAGCTGCATAGGCGAGGCAGGGGAGAGGGCGGGCGCTCTTCAGCAGCGGCGGAGCGCGGGGCCGGGCTTTGGGTTGATCGCTGCCGCCCAGGTGCGATCCAACGGGTATTAGATACCCAAGGGGTGGACGGTATTTCATTTACCGACCACGACCACCCCCGGTTCAGGATTCTCGCCGGAGCGCCGCCGCACACCGTTGCACCACGTATCAACATAAGCGCGCGTTCCCTTCTCTCCTTGGCGCCGATGACGCGCCGGCCGACAGGAACGACCGCCGGCATCATCTGTTGGCTGGCGTTGCCTTGCCATGGAGCTGCTTTGTTTGTTCGTGGCGTTCAGCGAGACTCGTCAGCCCAAGAAGTAGGGAGCCTTTCCCATCCAAAACTGTCACGCAAACAAAAACCAAGATGTCCTTCGGTGCAGCCGTTCAGCCAGATGGTTCTTTTGTTGTTGGTAGGATTTTTTATTTTGCTGATGAAGTGAGAGGCTGGTCATACTGATACACCAAGAAGAGTGTAGCTTACATTTGTGTCGTTTCGTTCTGTATCATTCAAATTTTTATTGAACTTGGTCTCATCGGCAGTTTGAAAGTTTTACTTGAAAAATGATTTCGAAACTGATTTACTTAATTTGTCAACTGATTGATTTACCCATGGGCGTCTACAATCATTGAAGCTAAAACTGGCTGCTGCTGGGAATATCTGAACAAAAACCATTTTGTCTGCAATCTGAAGCTTCGTGATGGGTGATGATCCAAACAAGCCATTTTCCCGGCGGATCAGCACCGGCCGGCCGCCGCGCTGTGCTGCACGAGCAGCTGGAAGTCTGCAACTGACGGCCGTGCTAACGCGGAGCCGGAGGGTCTTGTGCGCTCTCGTCGTTGAAGATGCTGGCGGCTAGCCGGTGGCCGTGTCCGCCCGGCGCGGTGAGGCAGGGGAGGGCATGCGTTCGGAGGGCCCCTCTTGCTCCTTGGAGCCGATGAGGCTGCGGCAGAACGTCCGGCGGCGTCATCTGCTTCCGTTGCCATGGAGCAGCTTTTTTTTTTAATACTTATTGCCATGGAGCTCCTTGTTCGTGGCGTTCCGTGAGACTCGTCAGGCAGTAGCAGCACGGCGGCGCCGTCGCGTGAGGAAGCGTAGGAATGGCAGGCGATGAACGTCGTGCGCGCCCGGCCTCGTCCCCGTCGCGGCGGCGCTCGCCAAATCGCAGTCCAACCCGGCGGATCCCGTATGTTCCGGGCGGCGCTGTGGCCTTGTCCGGCGAGTCGGAGGCCGTATCCACGGCCAGCGACGCGGCGACCGGCGAGCGCTAACGTCTTGGCCTCTCAGCTGGCGCGCGCAGGAGACGCAGGCTGCCGTGGCGAGGGCGCTCTCTTCTCGGAGGCGGGGCTGGGCGGGGGCTGCGCTTGGGTTCATCGCGATCGCACAGCTCCGATCAAACGGCCCTGTCCACCGCAGGCTGCGCTCCGCGCGACGTCTCGCCGGCGCGCCGCCGCGTCCTGGCCGTCTCCGGCATCCAAGGAGCCGTACTGAAGAGCCTTTTCGTGCCTACAGGGCCACGGCGGTGGACGCTAGCCGTCAGGTTCGCGGCGTTCGGCCAGACAAGCCAGGCGAGCGATGGCAGCGTACCGCCGCGCCGCGGCGCGCCCATGGCGGCCGGCGTAGCGTCGGCTTGTTCCGTTCCGAACAGGTTGCGCCGCGTGATCCGCCGCTGTGGCTCCGCCGTCGATCGAGGATTAGTGGCAATGGCGGCGGCGTGAGAGACCTGACCAGACCTCGCGCCGGCGGCCGGCGGCCGTCGTTCGCTGCTTTGTTGCTACAGAATAGAGCCGCTCGTTCGTGGCGTTCTGCCAGGCAAATCATGCGTTGCGAGCCGCAGCTTGGCAACGAGCACGGAGGCCATTGCGGCTATCAGCTATGCTCAACGTGTACGTGTGGCGAAGCCGGCTATGAGCCTATGACTGCGCCGGCGACGGTGGTGGCGCCAGCCGGCATACACCGACGGCGGCGATCATGGTCTCGCCGACAGTGCGGTTGTATTTTGTTCTGAAGATGTGGATTTGGATGCATCACAATCCGTTCTCCACCTTCCTCTCAGACGGCGAGCCATTTCCATCGATGCTCTGAAGGTGATCAACGACTAGCTGATGATGCTTTGTCGAGCTGAGTGAGGCTGCAGTGGTCACTGGTCAGTGTGTGCGTATACTGTCACCGTGCACCATTGGTTTTACCAATCACTGCTTATTACGCCGGTGAACTTGTTTATGCATCGTAGGAAAAGGGCCCAAATTTACTAATGGACGTCTCGGTGGATTTCAAGAACCCTTCACGTTGTGAGCTCAGGATCTTGCGCCTTTGAACCTGCCTGGCGTCGCTGACGAGATCGAGCTCGCAACTCTTGTCCCCTGCCGAGGCCCGTGCGCGTTTACCACCGTATATTATGCTTCTTTGAAGCTGGCAGGTGGCTGGCGAGGAGGCACCAATCAGTAGGTAGGGCCATCGCCATGGTGTCGGCTGTGTTCGTGTGGCCATTGCCATTTGTTAGGCTTCCTTTCCAATCGTCACAATTGAGACTAGGATCCTTCAGAAAAAAGTGCGGATTGGGAAAGGTGTAAGACTAACTGGCTTGACTGGTTGCTTACATCACGTAATAGTAAGTTGGGCATTTATCCGCCCCATTTTTTTTAAAAAAAATACTCAACCTACTATCTGAAGCAATCCAATGCATCACAATGAACAAAAACATGATATTCGTATGTTTTCTTTACGGCTTACTGTGGGAACAGATGAGACAGATTTGCATGTGTCATACAATACATTAGTATGAAACATTGAAACAACATGGTACATTGGACATAACATTCCTCCTGGAGGGAGGAGAAAACTCCCAACTTAAAAGCTACAACAACTTGTTTATGCACATCAGCATACACCTCCTGTGATCTAACAGCCCGTGGGTGCTCCAAAAACCTGACAAAAACTAGATCGAAGAAGCACACCAGGTCTGTCAAAAATCTGGAGGGAAAAAAGAACTTCCACATCGCAAAGTATCGCCTTTCCAAACTCCAGCGTGGCCCAACGACGGTTGGAAACTAGAGACTGCATCCTGGTGTAACACCAGTAAAAAACAATATAGTGAAAGCATAAGTGTCAAAGTTTTATTTGACAAACTCTATGGTTAGATCCTTCTTTTTGTGAGGATGATCTTAGGGTTTGGAAGATGGTGAAAATGGCTGCTGTCAACTTCTGACTCCACCTCTTTAGACAAACTTGGATGAGGCTGCACCTGCAATATTGGAGTTCCAAATAACACTATCAGGGGCGGATCCACGGGGTGGTCAAGGTGGTCCATCGACCACCCTGACCCGTCATACATACAACATATATATCTTCTATGTAGAAAAGGAAAAAAAAGCTGAACAGCCACAGATCGTAGTCTGCGCCGCGCACGTTTTCTATGCATACAGCAGGCCAACACTTCGACACGTTTACCGAACTGTATAAGAAATTTTTTTGGGGCGACCACCCTATGCTCAAAAGCTGGGTCCGCCACTGAACACTATTAAGTTTAAACATAAACTAATGAAAAGGGTAAATGTGTAGCTCTCAAGCATGAAATTCCATCTATCAAGTCAGCTCACAACCTCCTAAAAGGAATCACTAAAACATGGAATCCATTATGCTCATATGACCACAAATCAAGAAGGCAGCTGGCACTATTTACATATCACAACAAGGCATATAACCATAGCAATTATTGCATCTAACCTCATAGTTGCGGAGCAGACAGGCGATCAACATTGATATCCCAAGAATCGCAAACTTCTGGCCAACACATGCTCGACTTCCAGAACCAAATGGAAGAAATGACACAGTCTTAGCACAGTCGGTGGAAAGATTCATCCCATTTAAGCCTCTGGGTGCTGCTAATATATCTACAATATATGAAGGAAATGAAATGAGGACAGAATTCAGAAGAGGATAATCACAAGAGGTTTGCGAAAAAAATGTTATAGGCCCAAGTGTCTAGCAAATGCATGACTAATCCAGATGCAGACAAAAAAAATAATGGGTTTAATGCAGTGTCTTCGGAAGCTGTTATTGACATTATATTATGTTTTTGCTATAACAGAAAAGGGAGAAGGAAAAAAGAGGGAGAGAGAACAGACCACCAAGATCGATGTCCTTTTTGAGGAACCGATGAGGATTGAACTGGCCAGCATCATTGCCCCACACAGAAGCATCCCTTTGGACAAGATGCAAAGGAACTACCAATATTGCTCCAGCTGGCACAGTGATGCCCGAGCCAAGTGTCAAATCTACATTCAAGGAAATGAAATCCAAAGTGGATCAAATTGACCTGCAGCTGACAAATGAGCTCTTTTGCAGCTAGACTAGATGCATGGAGCAATATCAGGATTAAACTTCAAACCATCATGATCTCAATACTAAAATCAGGATGGGCAAATGCAGCATACCGTGTTTCAAAGAACACCTCTGGAGAAGAGGTCCAGCAGGCAAAAGACGAGCAGATTCACATACAATAGCAAGTAGGAATCGCATCCTAAGCACATCATCAACCTCCAGCTCAGATGATTCATTGCAGGCTGCAACAATCTCCGCATGTAGCTGCAAAAAAGAGTAGCATCAGAAGAGTCTTCCAGATTGTAAGATTCATAACATTGCAGTTTAGAAATCTTTCCTTGAGGGCAATGGAACACGAATCAAGATTCTTTCTTATTTAACTAATTAAAATGGGCAAGACAACACCAGGAAACCATTCATCATGAGAGCAACCAAAACAGTTTGCAACAGAGAGAGAAATAAGGAACCAATGTGTACCTGATCTTGCAACTTTGGGAATAAGACAAGCCTTGTCAAAATGTTACCAATCAAGTTAGCAGAAGTGGAAATACCATGCAACATCAAACCAATGATGTTTCCACATATTTCCTCCTCTGAACTAAGTGGTCCTTCAGCAGCCCCATGGAGAGAATGAACTGCCATCATTTCGCCTAAAACACCTCTATTTGGATCTTTTATCATTCCTTCACTTTTCTGATAGGATCTCTGATCAAAGTGGTGAACTGAGCTATTTTGGTCTCTTGATTTTCTTATTATGCCCTCCGTTAATATCTTCAGCTTAGAACATAGGGTCCGGTACCTCCTATAACTAGGCTTCCAAAACGGACAAAACGGATAAGAAGCCCAGAAGCAACCATCCTTTGCAACCATCATAAGAAGTTCCTCATAAGTAACAGCATCAGACCAACCGGAGAAGGCATCACCAAAAAGAGTTGCACCAATGATGTTAAATGCCATGTGCTGGGAGAAAGATCTACTGTCCAGAAAATCCTTGGACACAACAGAGTCGATTCTATCCATGATAGCATTGACAATTTTGAATGAATCTCGACCACCACAAATTGTAAGCTTTTCATTCAAAAATATTTTCAGAGATTCTCTAGTACTTTTGACCTGAAAATTGCCGAAGAAAACAATTTGAGGAATTTAAAAGATCAAAGTAGAACATGCTATCCGCATATAAACTTGTGTTAATAAAACAAATGCATCAATACAAACTAGAAACAAGAGAAAGGCAATACTGTAAAGGCCACATGGGTTCTGTTGAATTGATATACATACCTTCTCGAACGAGGGCACGAATAGCCCAAGTCTTCCACAAGCTAAATTATATGTTCTACCCGTCAATGGCAATTTATCTTCAGCCTTTGTTAGCACCTCTTTGACTAGAGTAGGATCTTTAACGGACACAAGTAGTTGAGAGGGTCCTACCCACAGGCGAACAACTGGGCCATAGCTGCTATGCAATTTTGACAGGAAAGCTGCAAAATGAAGAAGTTCAAAGCATCATATAAACTAGTAAAGGACCCTTATACCTTAGTTGCCATAACAACAGTAAAATATCAAACAATGTATTTTCACCATTACAGTAATGATTCAAAAAGCAGTAGATTGGTAGTTCACAATAGTAAATCTCTGGTAGCAATGCATCTTGAATATTCCATGAACCATTGTAAGCTGAAGCCTTGACTGGAACAGGCTCTAAAGTGCTCGACTGGGCCATCCTATGCACATGCTCATTAAGAACAATGCTATCCATGTTGGATCGCATGGGACCAAAAATTATTTATCAACGAAATCATACATCTACCTACTACCATTTATATCTGGTAGTATTTCAAACACAGCACCCTCTGTATTGTCCTAGTAAGTTCTACAAAAAGTGCCCATTCCAAGGAAAATTTGAATATAAATAACTCTATTATAACTTAACGGGCATACAGTTCACAAAAAAATTAATTTAATATTGATGAGAGGGATTCGTCAATACAGCAACAATTTCAAAAGGTAAACTGATTTCCTCTTCTGCTTTTTCTCATCAAATCATAGAAGGGGAACTGAAAAGAGTAGGACCATGATGTACTGAAGATATAACAATTACTTTCGCAAAAACAAATAAGATACAGATCTTGAAAAAGAACAGAAAACCTAACAAATTGCCTAAATTTGAATTAACCACCAGAAGTGATCAGGCCATAATGATCCTACAGTATAAAATTGTATTAGACATAAATATCTGACCAAATTCAAGCAATAAGACAAGGCTAAACATAGATCATCAGGAGACCTTCGAAAACAGATCACGATTTTAAGGTAACTGAGTTGACCAGTGCAATTGTGTTGTCTGTGTGGAGAGAATATCAAAGTTCAGTGAAGCAGTTTTATCTCAACACTAGTTTAAATGGTTTATGCAGAAATATTTTGTCAATTGTGCAGATCACATCTCGTTATCAGTTTAACAGAGCAACCAAACAAAAAAGTAAACCTGCTCACAGGCTCTGGAGCAGTAAAATTGTCCATAACTTTGCCATGCGGCCACATTAGTCCCACCCAGATCAGCCTATGGTAAAGGCAACTTCCACACCAATCAATCAAAACAACACGAAATCCCCAGCAGATCGCTCAAAAAAAAACCCCAGCAGATCAGCGCTCAAGTAGCAAGCTCCTAGCCGAAAACCAAGTATTCGGCGTCTCAAGTAGCTAACAAATCTCGAATCGAATTGCTCCAATCACATCCATTCCCCAATCGAACAGTACCCGAATGGTACATAGGCCCCCGAGCATCTCAAGTAGCCCGTACGAAAACAATTTAGCACAGTGCCCACTGCAGAGGCCGCGCTGGCGCCAAATCCAATATTCCAATCCCATCACAACCACCACCAACCAATCAATTGAACCGCATCATTTACGTGAACGAGTAATAAGGTGGAAAGGGGATCGGCTACCAACCGGTGACGTCGCCGCCAGTACGCAGGACGGCGGCGAGTCCGGGGTCCGCGAGGATCGCGTGGGGCCCCGGGATGCGGGACCCAAGCGCCCAGAGGCGGAGCAGCGCGACGACGCGGAGGAGCAGGACCCAGGTTGCGGCGACGAGGCCCGCCCACAGAAGCGCGTTGGTGCCCCGCTGCGCGTAGTCGCGGAGGAAGGCGCGGCCGCCGCCGACGCAGGCCGGCCAGGCAGCTGGGCCCGCGGTGAGGAGCGCGCCCAGGAGGGTGAACGGCACGGCGGTGGTGTCACAGGAGGAGGAGGCCTCCATGGCCGCTAGGGAGGGAAGGGCTATGCGGGGCGGGGGTGGGGGTGGGTGGAGCGGCGGGCGGAGCTGTGAGCGGAGCAAGAGCTCGAGCTCTCTCCCTGGAAGGAAGAAGGGAAGAGGAGACGGGCATTCGCCTACGGCTCCTCTAAAAAGATCTAGTACAATTTCTTCCATCTAGACCCTCTTGTACTTGATAAATTGAAAAACAACCCTCAACAAAAAATTTTGGTCAAAAACTCAAAACCGTGAATGTCGTAATTTACCATCCCAAATTACGAAAATGGATCGTTCGCCTCAATTATAAAATCGTTAAAATTAAAATTTTCTCAAACTCCGCAACCGACGCTGCACTGCAGGGAGCCCAGCGACCGATTGGAGCTGGCGATCCAATACTCCAATCGCTTGACGCAACGAAAGCACAGATCACACGGCGAATTCCCAAAGCATTTTCTTGTGATTACCTGGCGCTTGTGCCCCTCGCCCGCCGGTTTCTTTACGCTTTTTTGCGTTGACCTCGCGCGATCCGTGCCACTTGCCCGCATCCGCCAACCTCCAGCGCAAGTCAACTGGGCGGTAAAGGTAAAGGCAGCACGGGTCCCTTTCGGTGAGATCAGATCGTTTTAAATGGTTTGACCTGGCAGATCGTCCGGACAGCGGCCTGGGCGAGCAAGGCCTTATTTATTTTTCAATTCGGGGAGGCCAAACTTGACATTTTAACACTATAGGGACACCATATCATTTCATTTGTATTTGTAAATAATTGTCCAAACATTGATTAATTAGGTTTAAAATATTTGTCTCGCACAATTAGTTTTAAATTTCATCTACATTTAGTACTCCATACATGTGCCGATATTTTGATGTTATGGAAATCTTCTTTTTGCCTAGTGAAATTTGTGGGTGAAATTTGAGAACTAAACAAGACCCAAGTTGTGAAAGCTTTTCTTTCCTTTTTTTTTTGCGAAAGCTCTGATCTCGAGCTTGAGAGCGTATTGTTTTGCGGGCTCGGCGTGCATCCCACCTAGGCATAGCACTGAAGATCATCAGCTCATGTCGTCTCAAAAAGGAAATTTTAGAAAGCAGCAGCGAAGATGAAGTGGGGACTTTTGTACACTCTAGTGACTAGTATGGATATGTTATGAAATTAGCATGGATGGCATGGTTAGGTTACCAGCTAATTAACTCATGCAACTGTGAGTATCCTTTTGGGTTGGAATTTTACGCGGACTATTAAGCACTGCCGCTCACAGATCGGCAAATGATTGAGGGGGTGTTTGGATTCTTGGGACAGTTTAGTCCCTCAAATATATGATAGCTAGAAACATTAAATATAAATTAATTATAAAACTAATTGCATAAGTCATATCTACTCCACGAGACGAACCTAACAAGCCTAATTAACCTATAATTAGTGCATAATTATCACATGATTACTGTATCGTTATATTGTCTAATTATGGTCTAATTAGACTCAATAGTTCTGTATCGTAAATTAGCCTCGGCTTATGTAATGTGTTTTTAAATTAATCTATATTTAATACTTCTAATTACCATATTTAGATTCGATGCGACGGGACTAAAACGTTTTAGTCCGGAACCAGGGCCTGAATAGTCATCAGATCAGTGGAGCTAGGAGCAAATGATTGCCCACAGCTTGCACTCGCTGCCATCGCTGGTTTTCCTGCTCGGCGAAGGCGCGAAAGCTGCGCCTGGGCCCCACTGAGAAAACGTCATGAGGCTGACAGCTGGACGAGCAGTGGGCTCGGACAGCGCACGGCCCCACACTTCAGCCTGGCGGGGACACGTGTGGCGCGCTGGCGGGTGCCGTCGTCGAAAGCCCATGACCATCCGCATGTGGCACAGTGGGAGACCCTGATTGGACCGAATCTGCCGTGATCCGCCAACCACATCTTCACAGGCCATTTTTCATTTTTCTTATCGTTTTTTGGAAAAAAAACGCCGTCGTCAATAAAACTTGCTAAAATCACCCCCTACTTTTCCAAAACTCGCAACTGTATCCCACAATATCGAAAAAAAAACTAATAAGAACCACGCCGCGGCCACGGGCCATGAAAGCAGCCCACCAAGAGCCGCCGCCCCGCGCGGTTAAAATGGCCAGATTTAAATTTTACTGATCCCAGCTAAATGGTGCATCTAACTTGAGCGACCATAATAGTACAATGTTCGCTAACCTAAACAGCCATTTATCGCATCAACCCCTTGTCCCTTCTACCACAGCAAGCTTTGCAGCAGCCTTCCCTCGGTTCCCTGCAAAAGGCATTTGAAAGAAACTTCTGAGAATGCTTGCACAACGTAAAGCAGAATATGTAGCCCAGCAGGTATAATCCCTCAAAAATAATGGTTCTGGGAGTCTGGGACCAAGAAAGGCGAACATACTCCGGCGCTTCCTGTCGCGGCAGTATCTGCTTCCACACAGGCATCGAAATGCTTTGCCAGGATGCTTATCATCATCAAAATCAATACCATAATCCTGAAACCAGGAAGATTAGTTTTGATCGGTCAAACCCCAAGGATAATATAGATGCCACATCCTAAGGGTGATCAAATAAATTGCATAGCATGGCACTGATATGCAATCAACAAAGCTTGCGGAAAATATGTTTTAGCTAAAGAGAGTATAAACTAGAAGAAATCTGGATTGGTACAGCACTGCGAATAGGTATTGCGATTTTGGCTTTAGGGTTTACCGTTTTAATAACTACACAAAAGAATGCCTTAACCACCGGATAAACATTACAGAAGCCTCAAAGTAAATAACAGCAAGCAGAAATTGCAAGAGTCAGCCATAACCTTTCTCAAGAACAACAATTAAAACATGGGGAAAAAATTATTATCACAGCACTTGCAGTCGTTGATTTTGACAGTCATATTTACCTTGAGAAATACATATCTTCGGACATATGAACATAAGTTAATATTTAATATTAAGAAACTAAGCCTTACCCATGTGAGCTCCTCAAATGCCTCCACCTTCTTGCTTGTGAAAAGTGCAAGCTTCAATTAACAAAAGGAAAATAGAAAAATCATCAGCATGGTATGTCTATGCTATACTATTTCAAAGTCTAACATATGGACACATCAGTTTAGGATTTAAGAACTTACATGGTAATAGTGATCATCAGGGGTCTCCACTTCAACAGGGATCCCAACTAAATTTGCATCATAGCATCTACGTGATGGAGTATTACAACCATAAGAGAAAGAATAGGGGGCAAGGCTCATCTCTGCTATCATTTTTTTTAAAAAAAATAATATTTGCAACAAGGACCATATTGGGCAGTCAGAGCACACCTGTGGTTGATGAATCTCCCAACATTCCCATAAAAAGTTGCATCCAGGCATAAAGCATCTTCGTCCTTCAACACCCCCTCTAAAGTCCAATCAGCATCCAAGTCCACAGGGTATGTATACCTAGCCTTGGGCACGTTTTGAGATGTCCTTTCACGAAGCTCCATATTTGTCAGCAACTCCCCAACATATTCACAGACAAAAGCTCCTTTGGGAAGTTCATCAAGTGCGCGTAGGCCCCAACCCTTCCCTTCTTGTGTGGAAAACACCTGGGCGAAAAGAACAGGAAAGTAATTAACAGCCACTATGGATGAAAAATAAGGAAGGCTATTAAACGGTTAAGAAGAAATGAGCCTCAGTTGGTGGGAGGGTGTGGGTGCACACATCCCACCACCCAAGTTCGAGTCCTCTTCCACTCAAACTTGGGTTGACAAGATCCCTAACAAACACGCAAAAGGTTGTAGTGTATTCCAAACATATTTTAAGGTACAGGGAGGGCAAAACAAGAAGGATACCCTACATACTAATCATCTGAAAATATTATGATGTTTGTTCAGGAACTCTATGTACTGATCTATCCAAATTCAGCTAATATTGTTATAATTAGCTGTATAATTCCCATGAAAACAAATTTGACTAATATGGTTTTTGTTGCCCATACCAACACACGGGCATTTAGCTGGTTAAACGATCAAGAAAAAGTAGTTTGCAGCATCATTATGACATCAATATTCGTCAATATAAGTTTATAGAAGCATTAGATGTTACCTGCAGGTTGCAAGCTATACCACGTTGAACCACGCGGTTACCACATTGCATGTTACAACCACATTTACTCCAGCATTCCTTGATAACTTTCCTAACAAGATGGCCCCTGTAACGCTCTGGTGGAGCTTCATTCCTCGACCTCTCGAGTGGTTTACAGAATAACTTATGATGTTTTTCTGGGAATAAATTCACAGAGACACACTCATCAAGGAATGATGTCCTAACCAAACCATCTGGTGTATATGCAAATTCACCCCCAGTTTCTCTTGCACAGGCACATGGTATAGGGGCAGTCAAGCAGTTGCCAAAGCAGTCAGCACAACCGTCCTTATCGCCATTTCTGGCAGCAGAGATGTTGGCATAGGCATTCTGGGAAACAAGGTTTCTTTGTATATAATTAAAGGAAGGTGGACTTTGCTCACTGCCAAATCCATTTACAACTGATATCCTTACTTTTTCTTCTCCATTTGATATATCAGATGCATCGTGGGTATGCCTTAGGTGAGAGAGTTCCAGATGCTGACCAACCGTTGAATTTGCTTGGTCATTCTCTGAAGTTTCTAAAATCAATGACTCTTCTGCAGCATTATAATTCTCACCTCCACTATTCATGCAAGCAAGTGGTTCCATGGGTGCTGCATCACTTATCATTAACTCTTTTTGCGAGTTTCTGCCATTATCAAAAGAATCTGATTGTTTATTACATTCTGAAGTATGATCGTTGCCCAGTTGTGCAACACATTGGCATATCTGATTGAACAGGCTGCCAATGGAAAAATTTGGTGGGAGAAGACATTTATCTTCAACCCTCCTGAAAACTGCTTCTAAACTAGGCATGCGGAAGTTTGACGGGTCTATGCTGCTTGTTATTGACATCTTGACCTCACCCAGAGTGGACGATGCTACAACAGTGTGCGAGCAAGGTGCTTCTTGTGCATATTCATCTGCAGATCCTGCCCCAATGTTGTGCGGCACAGCTGTGTGATCGAAAGAATTTTCCTGATTTTGAGGTTGATTCGCCATGTTGTCCATGGGTTGACCAAAGGAAGGTGACGCTATCCTTGTTCTACAATGCTGAACTGGCCTGCCTTTATTACCTATATAAGGTTCAGCAGAGTCCCATCAGAATAAGGAAACTAGTCATGGTATCATAGAAAAAAACAGCAAGAGTAATTACTGGTTCCACAACCAGATTGATTGCTAAACACATCAAACTAATCTCCTCACACATAGAGAACTCAATGGAACAAACATCAAAGGGGCAAAACATGATCTATGTATGAAACAAAGACTGACAGAATGATCAAATAGAATGGTGCATACAAACCTGAATTCTCTGGTTGATTTTGATTGGGTGGATGCAATGCTAGAGGATCTTCAGCACCTGAGGAGGTGGTGTTGAACAGACGGGAAACAATGCCGATTTGAGCATCATGAAAGCTCTGTGCGGCGTCCACATCAGGCTCAGGCTTAGGCTCTCTCAAGAAGACAGCATGTTGGAAATATTCATCGACCATCTGCCTTGCTCTCTTGCGTGCAGTAACAGAAGATGATGGCAACAATTGAGAATCAACAGAGTGATCTGCTGATAAATTATTAGAGTTGGTTCTAGGCCTCTTGATGAGAGGCACCTCTGTCTCGCTATCCAAGTCGCGGGGAGCAGCATGGACGACAAGGGAAGCAGAAGGTGGGTGGCGATCTTCCTCCAGTGCAACAATTCTTGCACAGTGGTTACCATGCTCCGGCCCCTGCACCCCATCATTGGAATCCTAGCAGCAACAAGTAATAAAGCATCAGTAATAAGCCGTTTAATTAGTCTGGCAGGAACAGAGTAGTTGCAAAAAATAAAAAAGAGGACGTGACTAGACCGAGAGCAGTCTCCAGATAACCTTCCATCGAAAGCACAACCACCCGCCTCTCACCCCTTCCCTCCCGCTCGCCTCCGGCCCCTGCAACCATCCGCCCACGACGCCGACGAGGACCGCCCGCCTCTCACCCCTTCCCTCCCGCTCGCCTCCGGCCCTGCAACCATCCGCCCACGACGCCGACGAGGACCGCCCGCCTCTCACCCCTTCCCTCCCGCTCCATTCAGATCCAAGATCCCCCGGCACCACCGCCATCCCTCCTGGCTCCGGTGGCACCACCACCGCGGGATCCGCCACCCACTCGACAGCCACCACAAACAGCGGCTATGATGCCCCTACAAGTGACGCCCCTGCCACCGGACCTGGCCCAACCGCCGCCTAGCTCGGCGCCCGCCACCACCTCCGGCCTTCCTGGCCATCCCTTCAGATCCGGCGGCCATAGATCCCCTTCCCAACCCGAAACCCCCCAAAACCCTAACCCGAATCAAGGCTCACCGGAGAAGATGAGGCGCTTGCCCAAGAAGATGAGGTGCTTGCCGGAGGAGCTGTCTCCATTGTTACTTCTTCTCTTTTTTTTTTCCTTTTCTGTCTTCCGACAGCCTCTACTCCCCCTTGGATACCAAATCGAGAGGGCTCCCGTGGTAAGTCTAAATCAAGAGCCCTCTCTGATTTTTTTTTTCTCCGCTACGGGCGAACCTGAATTTCATTTGTAACGGAATTACAAAAGCGTTTTTACCGAAATGTCATAAAGTCACGGCTCGAAGTCGAACTACTAGCTGCTCAAATACTACACAGAGGGTAGTAATCTTTGAGAGCTCTACCTGTTAAACTGGATTACAACGCAACCCAACTTCATAGCAAAATAACAGCCCCGAAAATAACGCAATCCAACTACGGGCGAACCCTCTCGATTTAGATTTTGGGGTTTTTTCGCCCCATCTTTGATCCCATAACAATACCTACCCAAAAAAAAGGCTGGGGAGAAACTGATAGTACCTGGGGTCGGTCGCGGGCGTCGAGGATCGCGTCGGCGAGGGCGCGGTAGCACTCGTCCTCGATGGGCGCCCAGCTGTTGTCAAAGAGCTTGAGGAGGCGCTTGAGGACGGGGGTGGTCTCCTTCTTGGAGAACCCAAGGGTCGACATGGCGTCAAGGGCGCGGCGTGCCCGCTCCCTATTGGACATCCCGCCCTATCCGATTGGCTGTCCGCGCGCGCTGGGGGAAGAGAGATCACTCACAAGCCCAGGCGAGGGAAGGAGGAAGCTAGGGTATCGCATTGATAGGGTTTGCCACTGCCATCCGGCCTGGCTGCGGCGGTGAGGGGAAGAGGAAGACGAAGGAATGCCGGAGCGCGGTGGAAGGGTAGGGTCGGTTTGTCAGACTGTTAGTGCAGGAGGTGTCCGGTTTAAATTATTAATCAAATAAGGTACAACTTCAAAAGTGATCGTCGTGTTGATATGGCCGAGTTGGTCTAAGGCGCCAGATTAAGGTTCTATTCCGAAAGGGCGTTGGTTCAAATCCCACTCTCGACATGGATTATTTTTATAATTTTTTCATTTTGGTTATAGAAAACAGCCTTCTTTTTTTCATTTTGGTTATAGAAAAACAGCTTTCTTCTTTTCTATGCTCTCTTTTTTTGGCATACTTTTTCATTTTGGTTTCCAAAAACATCCTTCTTTACTACGCTCTTTTTTTGGGCATACTACGCGTAGCAGCTTACCCCTCCAAAACCATTTGTCAAAGCTCATGGTAGCATGTCCTCAACGTTCAGAAAAACAAATGCAAGTTTGCTCCAATCTCATAGACGTCCCAGATTTTAGAATTAACTGAGGCGCGTAGATAAGGGAATCGAAACCCGGGTTGCATGTGCTTTGCTAGGGAACAATATCAGCTGGAAGATCTCTAACTTGCTTATTGCATAACATTAAAATTTGAATATAAAATACGCACACTAACATATCATGTTAATGACGCTTTGTGCAGTCTGCAGCTCTTTCGCTGCTGAAGCAAAACCTCAAACCACAAATGGGGCCGAGCACGAAGTCACTTTTTTTTTTGACATGGAGTTGCGTTTTTTTAAATGAGCAGTGAAGAGGTATATCATCTCATTCATTCCCTACAGCAGCAGCGGCCATGTTCCACAAAACTTCATCCTTCTCCATTGAGAAGGGTACAGTACAACTATTGCCCCAGAACGAGAACGCAGCGATGATTCATCAATGCACAGTTAGCAGAACACAAGTGGTTCAGAATACTATAAATGGAGGCCTACGATGATTTTCCTATGGAAAGATCCATGTGAAGATAAGCAATGCAGGCGACAAAGAACAGCAGCACTGCAGATATTAGCATCAACGGCTCCGCCAGCATGAAGATCGGATTGAATTCATAGTACACCTGAAGTTGCCAGAATATTCCACAGATTAGAATAAAAAAAAAGATGTGGTTTTAAAGTAATACGGTAGTAACTAACAAGACTTCATCCAAATGCTACCTGGAAAGGAACGTTGTGCTCTCCTACAACATTTTTCTTTTTCAGTACCACCGTCGTCCTTCCAACAACATCAAGGTATGAATAGCTAGTCTGCATCAGACAAAATAATCTTTCATCACCAAAACTTGAGAAAGGCACTGTTCCATCCATAAAATAGATGCTCAGAGCACAGCTCCTTTGCAAAATTGATGGAAAAATACAAGGCCAACATACAAAGTAAGACATGACAACCCCAAATAGGTGAAATACAAAGTTTGAGGGTTCGGCCTTCGGTGGAAATATGCACAGCTCATAATTGCGTGTTGCAAGGCCCTACCAGAAGTTTACTGATTACACTGAACAATAAATGCATAAGCTTGCAACGGTTCAGCCGAGATTACACTTTATCCATCAATCATAGCTTTTCTGAATTCATAGGTGTGTTCCAGCAGTTTACATCCAAAAATGTAAAATTCAAAAATTGGAGGGAGCGACATACTAATGTTAGGAGGGAAAGATGGGATTACCTCAAGATGTTTCTCTGTCACAAAAGGAACTACTGGCTGTGGATTTTTTGATCCTTCAGGAAGCACAACCTGCAACATTCAACGGTTCAAGAAGATTCTGATGCGAATATATATCATCGGCACTCCTTCAAACAAGCAGCAATCTCGTCTATTTCTCAAGGACCGCATTTCCTATAAGGGTGCGTTTGGAACTCTTGCCCAGCCTTGACTAGCCTTGCTGGGCAAGGATACGTGTTTGGTAGAAGTGCTAAAAACTTGCTTTGCTAAGCAAGCTTGCTAGCCCTAGCAAGCAAATTCTTGCTGGGTCAAGCGAGCCAATTTGGCTCTCCAGCTTGGGCAAGGCAGCACGAACAACGAGAGAAAAGTGACTGACCCAAGAAAACAGGTGGGAATGCAAGCTGTCCACGCTGATGCTTGGGACCCATTTTTGCTGGTGTGTTATAAATATTCTAAAGGTCCTTCCACGCATGACTGGGTAAGAGGGGACCAAGTTTGAAGACACTAACTCCTGCCATTTAATGAGCAAGACTACTCATCAATTAAAAAAAACGCCATGCTTTACCCATGGGCAAAACAACCAAACATCACCTGAAATCCTGCTTTGCCTTGCTCGGCTAGGCTAGGCTAGACTTGCTTACCTTGCTTCTACCAGCAAAGAACCCAAACGTGTCCTTAATTAGTCTCAGATAAAAAGCTAAACTATGCAAGTAACATGGTAATCAACCTAAGAAAAAAAAGGATGTTGCCAGAAATTGCATTTTAGCTAGCATGAAATAGGCAGCTGCTAAATAATCCAATATGTGTTACTTATTTAGGCTATGCGCATTGGTGCTTCATCAGATAATATAAACTTTAACCAGACTTAGTTTAAATGTGAGATTGTCAACCACAGTAGCCGATGAGGGCAACCAAAGACTTACTTTAATCGTAAGATCGTCAACCACAGTATCCAATAGAGGGCAACCAAAAGTAAGGTTGATGTAACGCCGGCCATCATCTGACTCAAAGAGAAAATCTTGCAATGGCAGACCATAGCCAATGGTGAACGTGCAGTGCCAACCACCAAATAATGGATATCTGGGCTCAATTTCTAGTTCCGACTGAATTAAACAAACACACTTTTAGTGAACAACTTCACACAGAAGTACAATAAAGGATATCTTTAACTCTACTAACTAGAATGGGAACATATCCAGTGAAAACCAGCCAAGTGTTAAAATCTCTTTTCAAAAATCTTGAAAAAAGTCACCATATATAGATAAGGTTATTTGATGCCATACAAAACTTTAGTCTAAACATCATTGAAGAGATACAAAAATCAAAATGTTAGCCACATATGCAACAATGATAAATCCATGGTTTAGAAGGACAAAATATGTTTTGTGTCTTTTTGAGCATGCAAGTAGCTGACATTTGTGATTTTTTTTTATCTCACAAATGGGATGGAGTTTCGTCCTAAAATTTTGCATGGCATCGTATCATAACCTCATCTATGGATTGTAAGTTTTTCATGATATTGAAAAACTTTTAGATATGATTTTTTATGGCATTTTCAAGTTTTCAACACTTAGCCGATTTTCACCAGATAAGGTCCCAACTAGAGTAGTAATTAATAAAATCTTCTGCTTGTGAAAAAATATCCTGTACCTTGCGTGAATCGGTGCGCAGATGGGATGTGGAGATGTTACCAATTTCGTCACGATAGTAAACTGAATGAACCCGAGGAGGCAGCCTTGCAAGAAGATTCTTAAATGACGACGCTCCACTGATAGATGGCCTAGACTGATACTCAAGCCTAGCAAGAAAGTCCAAAATAAGTTTACTATGAAGAATTTAAATAAGTTGACCTAATGAGTTGCTTATCCCTAAGTTAATACAGCTTCGAATCTTCATGCCCATACTGAATTCTTTATTTAACAAATAGAAACGGACCCAGCAAAGCAGTGCTGATGGTATCAGCCCATATATTATTTTATATCGTTATTAGTAGACTTATATTGTTGGAATAAGTGAACGATAATCAGAGAGATAATTTGACAAGATGGTGTAAGGGAAAGCATCCCTGACTGAAAAATGCCAATGGTTCTCGCCGACATGAGGCACTATGACACACATGTCAGTCTAAAAGCCGATGGCACTTTTCACAACTAAGAATTTTGTAGTCGCGTTTGTTTCATGCCAAGGTCTTTTTTAGAACCAGGTAAGCTGAAGAAATGAAGGTGTAAAGAATATAACCTTGAAAAGACTCCTTTGTGCCGAGCTCCACCATGCTTTAGTTTATAATGCTCAGTGATTTGGACATTTCCCCAGTGAGAAATCTCCACCTTGCGTACAAGCTCCTCGACAACAGCAAATGGATGGTTATTCTCATAATGCACAAGGATTGGCAAATATGAGTTTGGTGCCTGGTTATTGTATTTGCCATATTTCACTTCAGTACCAGCACGACTGGTAGGATCAACCCTTGTGAAGGATTCAATCCTGTTGCTTGGTGTTTTGATGTAGGTAACCTGCTCCAGAACATGGTAGGGCGACAGAAGCACCGCACTGTCACGGTAGTAAACCAGCTGGGACTCTGACTGGCTAATCTCAGCAGGAAAGGGCTCCAAACAGTGTGACAGCACGTATAACACTTCGAGAGTTGTTGCCTCGCCAGGTTTCAGAGGAGCAGCCAGCTGAACAGAGTAGAGGTGAGCGCCATTCAGGGTGTTGGTGGCGATATCAGAGGCTTCGACCGAGAGGGGTACGTAAGTCTTCTTCTTGCGCTTCCCCTCTACCCTTGTGGCCTTGACAATAGGGAGATGTTGAGCCTCTGTGGGCGTGAAGGCGAGAAGAACTTGAGATGCATCAGAGGCAGCGAGAGTATTCTCGACCTGGAAGTAAGGAAATTATGTGCTGTGAGTAGAAATGCAGGAGAATTGCTAACCGGCAATTGAGCAAAAGGATGATTGAGGCATTACCTTCAATGTTAGGTAGACTTTCACAATGGAACCAGTGAGATCGATCTGCAGGCAATTGGAATTTGTATATCAAAAGCAATGTCATGATGACTTGATAGGAAGATATTTGGCACGGATATATGGGGGCTTTAGGAAGGAATCGACATCTATCTCTTAAACCCTGAACTGAAGCGTCCCCCGATCTAAGTCGATCGGATCGTACAGAGCAGGATTTCGATCGATAATCGTAACTATATATATATATATAATGATGTATCTACTGAAGATGAAGAAGAAAAACATCCGGAATTAAGGAAGCGAAGGAGGAGGCATCAACCGCAAGGAGAGAAGGAGCATACCCTTTTCTCGGCAGAGACGATCCGGACGCCGTCCTCCGGCGGCAAGGAAGAGCAGGAAACAGCGGACGCGGTGAGGAGTAGGAGTAGTATGGTGGGGGTGGTTAGGGCTTGGAGGAACGGCGGCATCGCGTCCGGTGCTCCGTCCGCCCTTACCCCTCGCCGGCGACTGAGACTGGCGGCCGAGATCTGAAACTGAAACAGAGGGGAGGGCCGGAGGCGAGGGGGGTGGACCGGAGGAGTGCGTGACTGACTGACTTGGCAGCAGTTGTTAGTCAAGGAAGGCGCTACCAGCCGTTCATCATGGATCCTGCGGTTTTCCCAGGCCTGTTGCTGTGTTTCATTTCTCTCCCTTTTTTTTGTTTTGGTATAAACAGTATTATGTGGCTGCCGCTGTTCCAACCAATTTACCTTTTTTCCAAAAAATTATTATTGTTGCAACGAGGTTACGCTCTCCATTCTACGAAGTAAATTACAAATTATTAGTTTTTGTACACAATGTTTACAAATGCATATAGATATATGATATATCTAAATACATAGTAAAGCATATGTATTTAGAAAAATCAGATGAATTATTATAATTTGAAACGGAGGGAGTAAAGAGTAAACACATGTGGAACTAAAGTTTTGATGATGTCATATTACTATCTAAGAAACCTATGTAAGCAAATAGATCAAGTACAAAAGTCTACTGATCAACTATATAGTGCTCTAGACTTTTTTATTGATCTTGCTGAGAAAATTCTACTAATCAACTAGTGAAATTGATATGAGAAAGCCACACCTTTATGGCCATTTCATATAGCAAAATTTCCTCTTATTTCTCATAAAATGTGTAGCTCTAAAATTGTAGTTTTGTGGAAGTGATTATTAAAGTTGTTGTTTCAGTAGTGAAACTGATATTGAAAAGCGTATGCTTATGATCTTTTTTTTCCAAACGGTTTGTGAATTTACTGAATAATCTCTGCTCTCATATAGGTTTACAGGTTAGGGTTTTTTTGTAACATGGATCATCACAATGCTATTCTCTATTAGAAGTAGCAAATGAGTGTAATTTACTGTTTTCCTGTTCATTATACTTACTTAATTATCATCAATGCTCACTCCAACAAATTAAAAGGATAGTAGCGTTCTTATCTTGTTACAAGCACGAGGAATTGTTTTAGAACATGAACAACTACCAAATAAATTTTAAGGATGTCAGCTCAATCAACCGTGCCAAAAACTTGATAACATATGAAGCACTGATTTAATTTTGGCTCTGATTTCAACATCTCAAGCCTCTAAAGAAAAAGAATAAGATTGCATGGAAGCCTAATCTGAAGAGGTTCCAAAGTATTTTGCTTTTTTCAACACCAGACGTGAAAGCATAACGTGAAAGAGCCAAGAAAAGCTTTCATTTTTATATCTTAACTGAGACACGCACACACGCTGACTCAAATCAAACATTCAGCCTCAGTAGCACCGTTTTGTGTGACCTAATTTACAATATAGGTTGTTATTTCCGAAACCTATTTTAGTAGATTGTCTCCAGGAGTGACTAAAAACTTAAAAGATTGGTTTGGAATTTACCAAAAACTATTGGGAGAAAAATATAACCTCCCATCCAATAGTTCCTAATAAAATTGTTCCAAAAAAAGTGCTGCCACATCATCAATCTTTGAGCCCAATGATTGATTTCCCCCCGAATAGTCCCGTGAAATTGGAGGATTGGCGGCCTGCTCGTTCGGCTGGCGGCAGGTGGCTGGTGCTGGTTTGTGCTGAGAGAAAAATACTGTTGGCTGACTGGTGGCTGGTGCTGGTTTGTGCAGAGAGAAAAATACTGCTGGCTGGCTGCTAATAAGCCAGGCGTACAGGGATTGGGAGAGTGGGAGGCTGCCCAAATCTGGCTATGGGTTTTTGGGATTGCAAAAAGATTAGGAACACATTTTGGGATTTTTTAATCTAGATATAAAATTTAGCCTTTTGGTATGTGTTTAGTACACTCTTAGAGATTAGTATATACCCAAGATTTATAATACTCAATCGTAGAATAAATCCCAACCTAATTACAAGGATGATGTTCATAAAAATAAATAAAACTGCCATATAGAATAAAAGATGATATGGCAAGAAAACTATTTCCATCTCAAGCTTATTACACTGATTGAGTAGTTTAATTCAAATAGATCCAGACATAAATTATATCTGGATCAGCCTATGAAGAATGTAACCAAAGCTAGAAATACAATTAAATCCCCTAACTGTCTAAATCATGGTGCCAGAGATGGATGGAAGGCCTAGCTAGCTCTGCTGCTTCATCAGTTGGTGGGGGGAGCAAAGAAGATCTCCGAGTCGAGCCTCTTGGAGCGGAACAGCTTCTCCATCTCCGGCGTTGTGTTGAACGACGTCTCGAGCACCGCCGGCGAGATCGCCTTCCACACCGAAGTCCTCCCTGCCAAGTGGCTAAAGATCGGGCTGCACAGGCACAAGACACATCGTACATGAATTTAATTAATTATTACCCACGGTTTAAAATTAAAATCCAAGCATATATATATATGCACGTACTAATAAGAAAATTATAAGGAAAGCAGCACTGATTAGTGATTACTTGGGAGTAGTGATGATGGAGAACCACTCCATGCCGGTTTCATCGGCGATCTTGGAGACGACGAAGAACCTAGGCACGATGAAGAGGCAACCCCCCTCGGCGCGGGTCTCGAGCACGCGCGTGCCGTCCATGCCGACGACCTGCACGCGGCCGCTGCCGCGCACGATGTACGTGACCTGGTACGCCGAGTCGCACGAGAACCCCGGCGAGCACATGGAGTGGGCGTCGATCCTGACGAGGTCGGCGCCGAGCCCGACCTCCTTCACGAGCGGCAGGTTCCCGGTGTTGAGCACGACGACGCGGCCGCCGCCCTTGATGTCCACGTCGAGCGGCGCCTCCAGGCAGTTGAGCACCATGCCGTCGCGGTCCCCGTCGCGCGGCGCGGGCATCTGGTGGCCGTCCCTGACCCTGACGATGCCGGCGCCGGGCTGGGTGGAGACAAGCCCCGCGGCGGCGTCCTGCGCCGGAGGTCCCAGGCGCGGCCGACGAACTCGGTGGAGAAGCCGGTGAAGATGCCCGTGGCGCCCGTGAGCTGGAAGTTGGTGAACTGGCCCGGCTTGTGGCCCTTGGAGGTGTCGCCGAGGAAGAGCACGACGAGGTCATGCACGCCACACCGGCTTATACTCCTCCATGGCCACTCTAGGAAATAAAGTATTGATTTTTTTTTTGGTTTGAGGGAAGGAGAAAGCATGTGGATTGAGGAAAATGCACTCCTCCAAACAGGTAAAGCCTGCTTACCCCTTTCTTCCTTGCTTTCTACTCCCTCCGTACACGTTCATTCTAGCAAACTAGGGCGAAGATGAGGCCATGCATCCATTCTAAAATGTACACGTTCCGATTATCTTGTTTAACTTTTTTTATAACATTGACTATGTTTGTATTTTTTTTACCGATATCTATAATATCAAATCAATTTTTGTTAAAATAGTCATGAAAACATATCTTATTATTGTATTTAGGTAAAAATCTAAATTACTCCCCCCAACTATGCATGAATTCCACGTAACCCCTTGATCTATAAAACCGTTTACTTCACCCCCTGGGTTTCTAAAACCAGCCCAATTTTCACCTTTGCACATAATTAAAACTGGGTTTTGCAACATACAGAGTGGGTTTGATTGTTTTGATAACTGCAATGGCCACTGCATCGATCGTTGTCCATATCTGCTTCAGTTGCTCCGTCTTTCTCTTCGATCTGATTTTTCCTTCTTGGCTGCCCTCGCTACCCCTCCTTCCTGCTCCATTCTTCATCCAGTCCTTGACAGGCACCACTATCTCCTGGTTTGCTCCTTCTCCTTGCTTACAATCACGAGCTCCAACACCAAGCACAGCACCCAGCGCCGCATCTCCATCTCCCTCTTCTGATTCACTAGGTGATGCTAAAGTTGCCAGATTTGGAACCGGATGTAGAGCAGATGAACTTGTGGTGGTGTGGTGCAGAGGATCAGAATAGAAGTGACCTATAGTGAATGGATGAAGAGCTGGGAGCATTATTTAAAAAAAAGGAAGAAGAACTAGAAAGCAAGAGAGAACGAGAGTTCGGGCCCAACGAACTTTCTGTATTTCCTAGTTGCTGATATATACACAGGTCGATCCCATGCTTGCGTGCACACCCGTTCACTAGCTAACTACCTCCTAGTCAAGAGGTGATAGCTACAGAATAGATACAGTTACAATATGTAGCTGCATACAAGCCTATACATACCTCTCTTATTTGTCTCTCTGATTTCCTCACTTTTGGCCGGAGCAATATGTAGCTGCCGCTCAAAACCAAGCCACCATGCACCGCTGTTGTGCGCTCCTCCATGCCAAGAGCAGCCCTACTCTAGGTTACATTGCACCACGCAGCCCTGGCTGCCAGTGTGCTACGAGTCGAAGTTGTGCCAAGCTAGAGAGAAGAGAAGAGAGAGGCTAGGGACCAGCCGACAGTAGCAGGGGGAAAACGACATTAGTTGATGTGGACAATTATGGGTGATGTAGTCATCTCGCTCATCAAAACAAGCAAATCCACCATCTACATAGTCAAAACCGGTTTGAGTTGAATGCCAAAGGTAAAAAATAAGCTGGTTTTAGAAATCCAAGGGGTTACATAAACTATTTTATAGTTTAGGGAGTTACGTGGACTTCATGCATAGTTGGAGGGAGTAATTTGGACCTTTTCCTTGTATTTATTATATTGTTCTAAAATACTAGTCAAACTAGATCGAATAAAATGATTCATACTGAGTAGTATATAATAATAGGCAAAATAGCCATCGACGTCCTTCAACTTTGGGCAAAGAATCAACTTCGTCCCCCAACTATAAAAAAAGTCCAAAATCGTCCTCCAACTTCTCAAATCCAAGTCACTTTAGTCCCTTGTCCTAAGCTGGCATGCCACGCAGGCGTTCCATGTCAGCAGCCCGCGCCTTAGGGTTCCGCCAGCCATGGAAAAAGTCTTAATTGCCCTTTCATATCTCGTACCCCTTCCTACCTCCGACGACTCACCCTTCCTTCCCCTTTCAGCCTCCCACTGCCGATGAAAACAAAGGGCGCCGCCGCAGCCCACAGCCCCCAAATCAACACTGCCACCGCAGCCCCCAAATCCACACTGCCGCCGCCGCCCGCCGCCCCCAAATCGACAACGGCACTGATGGCTCGCGGTGGTAAGCAGAGGAACGGATTGAGGACGCCAGGTAGGGAAGCAACGAACCATGGAGGCGAGGAGTTCCGTAGACATGATGAGATGGAGGTTAGACATTGATTTTGCCCCAAATTCGAGATTTGTGACTTTAATCGGCGTTGAAATTGGTTCCTTTCTATTGAATCCGCTTGTTCTTGGCAACTCGAACGACTGCTCGATGAACACAGGGAGGGCATGGTGGTCAGGACAGGGATTACGTGCCGCCATCGTCGTCCTCCTGCTCCCCTCTCTCGCGAGCAGCGAACCTACGAGCATGGCGCCCCTGCCATGGACACGGTGGCGACCGGAATAAACGGACTGAAGAGCAGATACACGGGGATGTATCCCTTTAGAAGCAGCAAGGGGTACAAATGGTATTTCAGTGTGGGCCGCTGACATGGAACGCCTGCGTGGCATGCCAGCTAGGACGAGGGACTAAAGTGACTCGGATTTGAAAAGTTGGAGGACGATTTTGAACTTTTTGATAGTTGGGGGACGAACTTCACCCTTTACCTAAAGTTGGAGGACGTCGATGGCTATTTTGCCTAATAATATATGGCACTATACATATATGATGATCATCTAGTCAAATGATGAGGAAGAACACCTATGAACAGAAAATTAGAGCATCTACATATATATGCCCCCAATAACCAATTTTAGAAAAGGAGATGAAAAAACAGTCTCCAACGGATGTCCAATTTTGTTTCCAATTTCTTCGCATGCCCAGGACAAGCTTCATCCCAAACTAGATTTTCTTTCGTCTCTTCTATGCGCTCTCAATCATGTGGTGGGCACAACCGAGAGAAAAAAAGTCACTTTCACATGAAAAATTCAAACATTGGCCCGTAAATGGATGGTAGGGCAGCAACTAAATATTTTTGAAAACTGCTGGTTCAAAGGATATTTTCCGTAATCTTTAACAATGTCTCAAAAGTCAAACCTAGTCTTTTTTGGATTCGGCCCGTGTGAAGATATGGTTGGCCTTGTCCATCAGTCCGGAACGTCCAAAACTCATCCGGACTCGAAAACGAATTCCAATCCAAAACCCCGCGCCCGCGGCCCATCAAAAGCGCTGAGCCCGCGTCGGCCTTGTGCGCAGAATCCACCACACCTGGGGACCCGCCCGCTCGGCCGTCCCCCCCGACTCGACGACGCCTCGCCGCCACTGCAATTCCCCCCACTGCAACGCGGCGGATTCGTAAACCCTAGCGAGTCCAATCCCCGCGCGAGGATGCCGTCGGCGGCGGGTCCGGTGGCTGTGGCGTCGGCGTCGGGGGCGGCGAAGGCCGCGCCCTCCCCGGCCGTCGGAATCTCGCCGGAGCTGTACCCGTCCGAGGATGATCTGCCCTACGAGGAGGAGATCCTCCGCGAGCCCTTCAAGCTCAAGGGGTGGTGGCGCTACCTCGTCGCGCGCGCCGCCGCGCCGTTCGCCAAGCGCGCCGTCATCTACGAGCGCGCGCTCAAGGCGCTCCCGGGGAGCTACAAGCTTTGGCACGCCTACCTCCGCGAGCGCCTCGACCACGCGCGCCCCCACCCCATCGACCACCCAGCCTACTCTTCGCTCAACAACACCTTCGAGCGGGCGCTGGCGACGATGCACAAGATGCCGCGCATCTGGGTCCTCTACCTCACATCGCTCCTCGACCAGCGCCTGCTCACGCGCTCGCGCCGCGCCTTCGACCGAGCGCTGCGCGCGCTGCCGGTGACGCAGCACGACCGCATCTGGCCGCTGTACCTGCGCCTCGCGTCGTTCCCGGCATGCCCGGTCGAGACGTCGCTCCGAGTGTTCCGCCGCTACCTCCAGTTTGACCCCTCCCATGCTGAGGATTTCATCAACTTCCTTATATCGGCCAACCGCTGGCAAGAGGCTGCCGACCGACTAGCTTCCGTGCTCAACGATGATGGTTTCCGCTCTGTCAAGGGGAAGACAAGGCACCAGCTCTGGCTCGAGCTCTGCGAGATCCTCACCAAGCATGCTGATGAGGTTGCTGGCCTCAAGGTGGATGCCATCCTGCGGGGCGGGATTCGGAAGTTCACTGACGAGGTTGGCAAGCTGTGGACCTCGCTGGCTGACTACTATGTCAGGAGAGGCCTTTTCGAAAAAGCTAGAGATGTATTTGAGGAGGGCGTTTCTTCGGTGGTTACTGTGAAGGAGTTCAGTGTGGTGTTTGAGGCATATACACAATTTGAGCAGAGTATGCTTGCGGCAAAGCTGGAGGCTGCCGAGGAAGAGGGGGCTGAGGACGAGGATGTTGGACGGGGCAGGAAGAATGGGATGGATAAGTTATCGAAGAAATTCCTCGAGGAATTCTGGTTGAATGATGAGGATGATACTGATTTGAGGATGGCAAGGTTTGAGCGGCTGTTGGATCGCAGACCAGAGCTTCTTAGCAGTGTGCTGTTGCGACAGAATCCACACAACGTGGAGGAGTGGCACAGGTGAGATTTGTTATAACACTTCAATTTCATTAATTATGTTTTCTATGCAGAATTAGTTAATTGGATATGTGCAGATTAAGCTTCGAAATATGCACATTAGTCACCCAGTAATACGCCTATGTTACCCTTCAAATGCCTGCTACTTTTCATCATTTCCAGTACATGAGAAATTTAATCGAGCTAGGATATCAATCTTCTAGATTGTAGGTTAGTACCATCAATTTTAGTTGGAAAATTCGTGAGAAACCAGTTACCCTATTTCGCAGATTAGTAGGATCACAACATGCAGCATGTTTTGTCCCTTCTAAAAACAAACTATGGTGTAAACTCTACATTTGTGTGAAAATTGAGATCTTAACACACAGTTGTAGGTATTTATGCATTCTCTCTATAGTTAGGCAAGTTTGTGATTCTTTAGCGATTGCGAGTCTATGCACAAATGTCCTTTTAAATAAGTGATACATTGTGTGATGTGAACATGTAGTGGCCAAATGTTCTCCTGAACCTACTAATGAACATTACGAATCCTTTGGTGTTCTCTGGCTGATGGAATTTAACAATGCAATAATATGTACAGGAGAGTGAAACTTTTTGAGAAGGATCCTGCAAGGCAAGTAGCGACATATGTTGAGGCTGTGAAAACTGTGGACCCAATGAAGGCAGTTGGGAAACCCCATACTCTATGGGTGGCATTTGCAAAGATGTATGAGAAACACAATCGTCTAGATAGCGCTGAAGATATCTTCAAACGGGCTACCCAAGTGAACTATAAGGCAGTTGACCACTTAGCCAGTATCTGGTGTGAATGGGCTGAGATGGAGCTGCGGCACAGCAATTTTGACAAGGCTATTGAGCTGATGAGGCAAGCAACAGCAGAGCCTTCTGTCGAGGTTAAGAGGCGAGGTATAATTTATTCTGTTTGATTTGTGTCAATTTCCCATTTTCCTGTGTATTTTACATCTCAGTCCTGCTAACTACATGATTCATGCAGCTGCTGCTGAGGGGAACGAGCCTGTCCAAATGAAAGTGCACAAATCTTTGAAACTATGGAGCTTTTACGTTGATCTGGAGGAGAGCCTCGGAACCTTGGACTCTACGCGGGCCGTATATGAGAGAATATTGGATTTACGAATTGCCACTCCACAGATAATACTCAATTATGCATATCTTCTTGAGGTAAGATCTTGTCCAAAGTCTGGGCATCTGAAGTTTCAAATATAAATTTCTTTATGCATCTGCTAATACGATTTTTGTTTTATTGCTTCCCTTGCCAACAGGAGCACAAGTATTTTGAAGATGCATTTAAAGTGTATGAAAGGGGCGTGAAAATATTCAAGTATCCCCACGTTAAGGCCATTTGGGTGACCTACCTTACAAAGTTTGTACAGAGATACAAGAGAAGCAAGTTAGAACGAGCAAGAGAGCTTTTCCAGGAAGCTGTCCAACAGGTATTTAAAGCTACACCCATTCTTTGTTGCATGCATGCTTGCTTGAGCCTACCAGGTTTCTGTGGCTGTACGCTACTCAAATTCATCTTTTTTAGCATCATAAGAGAATTTCATGGAAAATACTTGACTGATAATCCGATTTAAGTTTTAAGCACTATGGCGAGTTTTTTCTAAGTACAAAGTACACTTGTTTTGTGCTTCTCTTGGAACCATGTGACCCTCACTGCCTGTTGATTTTATGTCATATTATTCTTTTCGCTTGATTGTTTATTTAGACACTATACCCTTTTTCCTTTCCTGCATGCTATAGTGATTTCTTTTAGAAGTTACTTTCAATATCCTGCTCCTGTACTTACACTTTGCTTCTTTCGATCAGGCTCCTCCAGATGAAAAGAGGCCCCTATATTTACAATGGGCTAAACTGGAGGAAGACTATGGTCTTGCAAAACGGGCTATGAATGTTTATGATGAAGCTGTAAGGGCTGTTCCTAACAGTCAAAAAATGGCCATGTATGAAATCTATATTGCACGTGCTGCTGAGCTGTTCGGTGTTCCAAGGACAAGACAAATATACGAGGTAAGCACGTTATCCATTGCCTTCGGCTTGTGGTTACTATCTTATGTTTTTTGGCTGTACTTGCTGTATAATATTCTTATTTTAGGATCTAGTTTTGTTTCAAGGCTTCATTGTAGTCGATGAAAGAAATTGTTATAGATCTAAGCTTGTTAACGCTTGTTTTTTACTGCTTAGTATTGAATTAATATCAAATGTTTATATTGCTCATTCAAGGAAACCTGCTTTCTGCAATTGGCACTCTGGCAGTATCGTACTCTTCTTCTGGAATCTAATTATAGGAAGCATAAATTGCCTGGGATTGTAGGATTTATTGTAGTGAGCCTTGAGGGCGAATATATAGGGGTACAATACTTGGTGGGCAAGATGCCTCCCCGAGATATTTCCTATACTACCAAATATAAACACCAATTTTGTTACCCACTCCAGTCAATAAAACAAGACATTCTTACAGCAAAAACTACTTGCTTTCTACTTGTTTTTGCTTATATGAATGTCAAGTCATATTGGCCGAAGGTAGTACAGCATTTTAGCAAGTGAATAAGTTGAGCTGGCTAACCTTGTTTTCTATACTAATTAGTAATAACCACATTGTAATACATGGTTCTTCCATACTCTATTTCCTATATGCAATACATGGTTCTTCCATACTCTATTTCCTATATGTATGGTTTTTTTTAGAAAGGATCTAGAATTTCAGATTCCTGTTTTTGTTGTACACTCTAATTTCCAGATTTAGCCTGCTTGTGTCTTCATTATTCACAAATGGTACACTTGTTAGTTTGATGCTAACTTATATCTGCTATGTTTGTTGTCACTTTTGCAGCAAGCAATTGAATCTGGACTCCCAGACAGAGATGTTCTGACTATGTGCATGAAATTTGCTGAGCTAGAAAGAAGCCTTGGAGAAATTGACCGTTCCCGTGCTATTTATGTGCATGCATCCAACTATGCTGATCCAAACAATTCTGACTTTTGGAAGAAGTGGAATGATTTTGAGATCCAGCATGGTAACGAAGACACATTCAGGGAGATGCTTCGTATCAAACGTACAGTGGCTGCTAGCCGCAGTCAGGTATGTCGCATGTATAAACTTAATCTGCTGTTGGACATAAACAACGTGATCACAACTTCATACTGACTTTTTAACGTCGTGCAGACGCATTTCATACTACCGGAGTACTTGATGCAGAGGGATCAGAGGCTAAATCTGGATGAGGCAGTTGACACTCTGAAGCGTGCTGGTGTCCCTGAGGATGAGATGGCAGCATTGGAAAGGCAACTAGCTCCTGGACCATCTACTGCACCACCACCAGCACAAAGCACTGCCCCGGCCTCCGCTAATAGGATGATGAACTTTGTCAGTGCCGGAGTAGAGGCACAGGCTGAGAGCAGCAGGCAACAGGCTGGTAACAACGAGGACATTGAGCTGCCTGATGAGAGCGATGACGAGGAACCGGATGTCCAAATTGCAGAGAAGAGTGTTCCAGCTGCTGTGTTTGGCGAGCTTGGCAAGAGAGCTGCTGAGAGCCAGGAGGAAAGCTCAGGTGCCCAAGAGAACGAACAGCTGGGCGCTCTTGAGAGGATAAAGAGACGACGTCAATAGTCTACATATGCTAAGATAGAGCTTTCATTTGTGCATCATTATATGTGGCTTGAGCTTAGTGATGTTGTACCTGTTACATGTAAACATGTTTTGAGCAGCATTCTGTTGTAGAAGAATTTACGGAAGTTGATCAGTGTAGATCCTTGTGGCCATTTTTCGTGTAGTTTTGGGCTTTGTATCGTCTTTCTTGAAAGGAACTGACACAAAAAAAACCTTATAATCTTGAGCTCCTAACTCAAAACTAAGGTGTAAATTTGAATCTTATATTTTCCGTGCCCTGCGTCTTGATGCAAAACATTAAATGAAAATAATGTGGTCAATGTAAGGTACAGAAAACCGCCATGATCAAATGCCAGTTATTTTAAGCTACATTCTGAACAACCTTTGTTGTCATTGTAAACAGAAAGGGGAAAACCGGGAAAATTTTCTACAATCGGATTAGAATGTCTGATAGCCGTCTCTGATCTTTATGCCTCGCTTTACTGATTCATCTGTACAAAAGAATTTGCAACTATATAACTCCAATGCGAATAACCAGCCTACTTGCATCAGTATATGTATATTGATCACTTGACATAATCTGAACCGTCAAGGAAGCGAGCAAACTCTGTGCCGTTCAGTTTGCTGCTCACGTCCTCCCAGTTCTTGACAAGGTCTGGAAGTGGCCTCGTGTGAATTTTCACCTGTCTGCTCATTAGCTGCCTCACCGGAACTCTCAGAAACTCCAACACCTGGGAAAGTGCCTGCGTGCACGGAGATGCTGTTAGGTAACCTGAGAATTTATTGATACTGCATTAGGGCATTTAAATAATTATAAACATGTTCAGTACATTGCTTTAAATAATTATAAACATGTTCAGTACATTGCTATTGCCAATTATATCCTCGTAGTAGAGGATCATGTGCCGTGTACTCTTGAAGTGATCCAAGCAATCTCTGATGGCCTTCTCGATGCTTCTGATATTTGGGATCAGAGTTGATGTATCCAGCTCTGGTTTGAATTTTGCTAATATCTCAGCCTGCTCAAAATGAAGCTTACTATTCAGATAGGAAGATAATGGCGCAATGCCAGCTCAGAAAATGTTCTCTTTCCCCATAATCAAAATCATTAATCTGTCCCAAAATAAGTGATATATGGACTAAAGCCACATCTCATGTAAAATCAGCTACGGACAGCACTATTCTCAAAAGGATACAAGGGGCCAACAGAACAAAGATTAGTCAGTAAACTATTCGAAACTGTTTGTGCATCAAAGGATACCTCTTCTTTTGAGTGAACATGAGATTTATGAGTTCCATTCAACTGCTTTGCATCTTTGTCATAGTCGTTGGCCAACACAGATATAACCCTGCGTAATGTGTTTCTCCTGAACAGAAATATCACGGAGACACCCTTCTTGTTCAAATAACTAACTATATCATCATGATTTTCCAAAATTCCCTAGAAAAACACAATGCCAGGAGTTAGTGTCAAGCACATATTTTAACACCTGGTAGGTGTAACCATAACTCCACTTGTTCTGATAAAATGAACAGAACAAGTTTCAACATGGATTATCATTGTTATGTGTTAAAAAGCTTGGTTTTAGAACTACAGCATGACGCAGTTGAATTTGATCTATAATTCTAACAGGATAAACTTTTGGCAAGGAAAATAAATCATGTAAAAATGTTTCCCGTGTTTCACACACAGGAACTGCACAATGCTAGTAACCACTGGCAATGAGGTAAGCCGTTTTTTTTTAGGAAAGGAAGATCAAAAGCTTAACTACCAAACATAAACAAACCCTCTAAATGTTCAAATGGACCATGAAAAAGACAATGTTAAAAGTACCTGATTAAGCATCCACTTCAGTCCAAATGCAGCTGTGCACTCATTCTTCGCTGCACTGGTGAGCAAATCCAAATTATACAGTTTGTCTAGTGTTTGTAAGATAGATGAGATATTTCCTCTTCTATCCACTCTGTTAAATATTTCGCCGTTGGAACTAATGTTCGGATGACTATTTAGCAAGGTCTCAAACCATCCACTTCCTGATCTTTGCATAGACACAATTACAAAGAATCGAACAGGAGTACATGAGCATTCCCCCCTGCAATAGTTAAAATGGTATCAACATCAGTCACACAATATACTACATAATTGAGGCCCACAAAGAGATTTTTGTCTATCCTCACAGTCACAGCAATTTTACCTGCTATAACTTGTAGGTTTTGGGAAGTGCACATAACGTAGATCATCATATGGCACATAAGGCTTTCTGCAAATATTTTCCCTTTGTTCTTCTCCACTATTTCCATCTCTTCTGTTCTCTAGTGTTATCTGATTGAAGGAGAGGTAGCATACATAGAAACCACATAATGCAACGAAGAAAACAAAGACTGGTCGTGGCAGAATTGGTGCTCCCTTGGAACTCTTGAGTGAATATGGGTGCTGCAAGCGCAAACACGATTTTAATGATCAGGCATTGCTACTAGCAAGTAGAGACAAAGAACAGGAGTCCAGAAGCTATGTGTCATAGTACCATTTTCTGCTTGCAACAGATAACTACTGTCGAGGCTGATTTCTTGTTCTCCCACTTGAGCACAGCAGATAAACATGCTTAATCCCAATTGACATCAGAAGCTCACCATGTGAGAATGAATCACAGTGCATCCTGGTAAACCAAATGTAGATTGTTACAGTCAGCTATTGCTCGTAAAAGAAGGAACATGCTCCACAATGTTGCTCCACAATGTAGTGCTAATTGCAAATCTGCTTCTAGTACTGCTTAGCAAAGTTTACCAGGTAGCAATTGGATGGATACAAAGAGGCCCAGGGCTGAGAGAAGAGATGGAGGGACTCCACGAAATGCTGGAACAATCTCTCACCCAAACCTGCGACACCCAGAAACCCACGGCAGCCAAGCCGATGGAATCCCCAGGTGGGATTTGAACTCCAAAATGACGAGGAATCCCACCAGATGAGGAAATGAAAGATCCGACGACGGCTAACTAAAACTCGAGGCGATCGAGATTCATCTCTGACAAGCCTCCAAGAAGTAAAGCACTCCCCAAAAGGCCAAAACCTCAGCAGCTAAAGCCTAAGCCAAGATTTGGACGAGAAGAATCACGCAGCTAGCGGGGCCGAGTAGGCTTTGAGCACCCGCAGAACCCTAAATCCCGTGGCAAGAGAGAGAAGCAGCAGCTGCTGCAGCAGCGAAATCGCATGAGCAACCTAACACGCGGAGGCGGAGAAGAATGGTCGTCACCTGGTTCGTCAGCGCCAGCGCAGATTTCCTCCTCGGGCACTCTCGCCAACCTTTCCTAGCAATCGCTCGGTCTCGCAATCAAGAACATGAGGATCAGAGACGACGCCGTGGGAATGACTCGATTTTTTTTTAAAAAAATGGTTTGGAATACGTGGTGGGAGGATTAGTGCCTAAGCAAGGCCCGCTTTGAACTCGGAAAGCGCCAAAGCAAAAGTAAACGAGGAGAAGATGGGTCAGACTTTTTTTTTGAACGAAGATGGGTCAGACTAGAAGAGGCCATGAATGTGCCGGAGCGTTTGCTGCACTTGGTCTTGGACTTTGGTGAAGTTGAGAGGCTGGTAATTTCCTCCTGTTGATGTCACCAAAGACTCAAATATTGTTCTTTTTTTTTCTCTTTCAGTCTTGTTGATGTGCACATTTATTATTTCTGCAATTACTCCGTTTTTTATTACTCCACTCAGTTTTGTTGTCTGTTCAAATATGGGTTAGTTAATTACCATTTAACCGTGTTGTTTTATTAGAATTACGGAGTATGTAGCAATCTGCCATCTTCTTGAATGAGTGGCATATTTTCGCCACTCTGCCTAATGCAGAAATGTCGTGAGATCAAAATTTTTATTTGATCCTCCAAGGATCTTTAGATAGTGGTGATTCTAGTTGAGTCTGATACTCTCTTCTTTCACTTAGATCCATAAATTATCAAAGTGAGAATCTGGATCTTTAGATTTTTCGAGTGGTTCCCTATAGCCTCTAAGTCCAATTATGTACTTGCATTTCTCACTAGGAGAGATCACTCAAAAAGTTTAATGACCCACATGCTCACTTTGAGGGAAGTTTGAACCCTGGATGCACTATACTCTTCACCTTTTCTTCTGTGTTGTCCGTGTTGCGTCGTTCAAAACTTGAAATGGGAGCAAAAACCTTGTCCGCGTCGTCATTGAAAAAGTTGCCGCTACCAAACAATGCCGTCTCTGCTATCTTTCTTAAAGAAATAGCTGTTTGACTGCCGAATTTCAATTGTTTAACATTATTATCCCATTGGAACACGTTTCACAAATTTTCTAACCGCCAATTCAAAGTCAGATAAAATTGTTGACCATAGAAGGCTAAAACTTTACCGAAATACGGCCATGGGTTAGATAAGTAAATATGTCATTCTGCATGTCAGTGTTGATGCAATCCATCCAAACTTATACATAAAAAAAACGATGGCTGGTGATGTAAAATATCACCCAGAGAAACCATCTGCGAGGCTGCGATGGCAACCTAATGCGATTTCCATAATGTGACCGACAACGTAGTTGAATCAAATTAACAGGCAAGCAGAACGCCCAGCAGCTACAGCCAGTGTATTAGGTGATGGAGACACTGATGGATCTCACATGCTAGAGCTGGTACAAAAGGACAATTAGGTGGGCTTGATCCCAACATCAGGACAGACACCAGTAGGTACAAGCACGGAATCAGTTGGAGCGTCAAATCAAAGCTTAATGCCATCCGCGAAGGTTGTTTGGGATCTTTTATAACGTTTTTTTCCCTTCCCAAAGGCACAACTGAGCTACATCCCAGATCCTAGAGGACCAACATAGAGCAAGGGAGCAAGCAGCATGATCCCCTTGCAGAGATGATGAACTGATCTTCATCATGATGATGACATGAAATCCTCCGGCCTGGCAATGAAAACTTCCTCAAACTCATCGTCATCTGCTGAAAGAACAGACAATACAGTCAGGAATTGTCAGATTGAAAATGTGTACAGAAGGGAACTGTTTACAAACAAGTAATGCAAGAAGATGCATCACATCTGTTGAGATACTACTAGAAAAGGACTAGCATCATGCATGCACTTTATTTATACTAGGGGCAATCTGCAATGATAAACAACTTTGTGATGATAGGGGTCTTCTTGATTTTTTTTTAAACTTTGATGAAAAGCGCAAGTTTCTGCTAGAGAAAGCATAGCCTCAATAATAACATGATTTGGTCTGCTGAACACGTGGTCCAGAAAACTGATGAAGCTGATGATTAGTGAATGGTGACCTAAGATATAATAAAAGTAACTTCTACAAAATAAGCAGTAGGTGAGCAATAATCATAACCATAGAATGGTATGCTAAGAGTAAGCATAGGATCAGTAAACAGAGAGAGAAAAGAATGCAAAGCGCCACCTGAAAGATAAGGGGGGAAAGTACGAAAAAAAACTTTAATAAGGCAGCACAATACCTTTTCTTAGTGCCAATGCAACAACAGAATCATTTTCCACCTGAGCAAGTATAAAAATACAAAGGTCAGGCTGCTGAAAAATGAATTCAAGTTGTGTGTTTAAGCTTCAAAGAAAAAAATGATATGTCAAGGCTACACAAATTTAACTGTATTGTGACTAATCAAATTAACTATCTGCATTAGCAAGCTGCCTTCACTCGACAGATGTTTCTATGGGATTGTGCATAGGCTGTCGAGATTGAAACAGAACCTAATTAGGCAAAGTAAAATCAATTTTGGCAAATGTGTACAGAAACAGCTAAATATATGAGTACCTTTTGATCTGCTAATGTCTTTGAGTCTTCCAGCACATCATTGGTGGCCAACAAGACCAACTGCTGATCACTAGGAGGTTGATCTATTAGCGAATGCAACTTCTGTTTGATGCTCAAAGTTGTCTCTGTCGGTTCACATTGAATGAAGTAGGTACTCTTGTTGCGCTTCACTCGGATATACATGCTTGCAAGCCTGCACCAGTGAGATGCCTAAGGTCATCACATAGATGGAACCAGCAGCAGAGGGAAATATATCTGCTCCCCAAAAATCATATTCACTGCTCCAGGGGTTGGAATGTTGGGTCACTATCGTGATAAGCGTATTGGCTATCTTAACATCATATAAAATGCTGAGGGCAATGAAATCCTGTAGCTGTATTGGCATGGATTATGGAAAGATGTTTGCTATATGTCTAATAACAAATCAATAGCATATACACACGCTGAGTCTACTGGAGAAGGAACAAATAAATTCCACAGTAAGAACACAATGGAACAAGCATGTTAATGGCGGAATCTGAAGGAGGAGGAGGGTTTCTCCTCCCGATGACCATTTAACAAAGCCCCAAAAAGACTACCCCAAAATCACCAAATTATACACAATCCTATTGGTTCTTCCAGCAAATTTACGACACAAAAGTACTCCTAAACAAATAATACCTACGCGCAAAAGCCGCCCAACTACTCTCGCACGCCACAGAATACAAGATAAAAGCAGTGGGTTAGATCCACGCGCCGCTGAAGGAGACGCACCTGCGGAGCGCCGATCTGTCCTCCCCTGCGGCGGGGCGGGGGTCGGCCGGTCTCGACGGGGGCGCACGCCGACGCTGGCGTTGACGAGCGAGACGCCGAGGACGGACACGAGCAGCGGCGGATCGGGTGGAAGCGAGCAACGAGATCCTCTAACATCTTGTACGCCCAGCCGCGTTGGATGGCCATCCGACGGCGCGCACCTTGTTAGCGAGAACTGTCACCGCGCAGCCCAACAAAGAGCCCAGCTTCGCCAAAAAGAATCAGCCCAAATCGCTCAAGGTCGCGGCTGCAGCCGCTGTCCGGTCAATTTGAGACTCTGATTACTGAATTCCAATTCAGGTTGCTTCTTGCTTGCAGAATGGCAAACAAAAGCTAATCCATGCTCCAAGAATTCTTGCTTTAACGGTGGTGGACCTCACATTTCCAACAGATTCATCTTTAGTCCTTTTCCTGCACAAAGCAAGAACAGCTCCAGTAGTAGTAAAGAAAAATTATCACGAAATCTACAAGAGCTAGACCGAGAAGCCGGCAGGGCATGTCAGCGCCTATATGAGGTAAAACCATGTATGTTAGAGGATCTCGTTCCGCAAACGAAAGCAAGGCGAGGGCGTTGATGGGGACACGGAGTTCGCTGCAATAACGCAGCAAGTGTTTTTTTAGAACAAAGCAAGTGTTAGTGGGCCGAGATACGTGCACGCGCACTGTTTTCTTCTTCGGAATTTTCCTACGCCCTAGCTCCAAAGTGTATGTTTTAGTTTATCGTAAATCAAAATTCTCTCATTTAAGTTTTCAAGGAATATATCAATTCCAATACCTAATAAAATGTCGTGACAATAACTAAGAATGTATAAATGAAATTATTTTGATCTTCTAGCTTTTGGTGCATATTTGGCCAAAGTTTTTTCTTACTACAACTAAAAACATCTACATTTAACATTTGAAACAAATACAGTACATATGATTGCATCATGACTGTCAAAAGCACAAGGTCAAAACTCATAATGGAGCACAGTAGAATTGAATGAAGAAATCCAACTCTTTCGCAATAAAACAGTAGATCAGCTCCTCATGAACCACTATCAAGTTAAATGTACTCAGATCCAGAAAACAGACTTACAGGTGAGGGCTATGGTTTTTGAACGGCAGGACACAAGAGTAAGTAACATACTTTACACTATCTATAAGAACAACTACGAAAATACGGGACAACGATTTTGAAGAGATCCTCCCCTCAACGTCCCCATCACCCGCCTCTCTTGGATCAGCCAAGACAGAGACAACCACCGATGAAACAGGCTTCCTACTGCCAAAGCTCTCATTCTTCGGTGCCGTCTTGAGGGGCTCCGTGTCGTTGACAGTTGAACCTTTTAGAGGAATGGCCTCGGAGTATGAAATCCTTCTGTTCTTCACTGTGTGAGGACGAGCAGAAGGAAGATTTTCCGTAAAAGTCTTCGACGAGTTTGACATGGCATTGGAGTAGACAGGAACGATGCCATTTGCATGAGCCGAGGATGGAGATACATCAAAATGGAAAACTTCAGTGCACATTCCTGAGTTCAGCAAGGGACCTGAAATGAACGGATGAGTAATGCGCTTTAGTAAACAAAGGGATAAACAGCCATGGTCAGCACAGTTAATAACATGTATGAATGTACCAAGGAAGCTAACATAGCGAATTTCCATTAAAACATTAGTGATTTAAGATAGCATACAACCCTTTTCCAGATGAAAACAAAGCTTTTATGAGCTACAACTCAATTATCCAAAAATAATCAATCATCAATACAAGAATTGACGTATCATATATGCACAGTATGCATGCGTGTTAAACACACGAAGTGACTTCGACAATTATCTTCCTGGCCTACCCACACTTACACATGGTATGATGGTAGCAACTTGCTAGGTGACCTACTAACCCCAAAGAAAGATTTATTCCTGTAGTGCTGCACAAAAGATATACAAGCATAATATATGCAAATATGTTCTGCCCCAGCCATATCAACATCCCATTTCGATTAATTACATTTACAAAGAACAACATGATCTTCAAGGATTCATCAATTCGTGTTAGTTATGCTATTTAACTAATATTAAAAGAAAAAATCAACAAGTAAAGGCTGATCTTCAGATATCGGATGTCACTACCGGTATCAATTACCGCGACAGAGCAGCATGATATGCAAGCTAATCCAAAGATTAACACATGTTAAATTGATCGATGTATGCAAACTTTATGGCATCTTACCAGACATTGCTTCACTAAACCACTGTGGTAGTAATCCATCTTCCTCCCTATACATGTTTCCATCTGCGGGAGCCAAAGCCATAAGTTTATTTTTCATTCTTGTAGTTGATTCCATGACATCTCCAGCTTCCAATGGAGCCACATATCCAGGAATCGCCAAGCTAGTCTCTTCCTTCCCTTGGTTTCGAGAAATCTTCCCATCATAGCCAGACATTCGTGATGAAGCTTTCTCACTCGCAACAATTGACTTAATAACAAGATTCCCATTAATCTTGACATGCTTCCCATTCTTCGGTAGATACAACAGTGCTGGAAGAGTCTCACTTGCACCCTGTGGTGGCATTGGATCAATACTATCCGACACACTATCACGAGGCCCATCAACAGCCAGCACCCTCCAATGATGAGATGGATCAAATGCAGCGCCTTCACGGACATCAACTGAGCCATACATCCGATTTACTGCAGGAATCAAACATCCACAAAGCATCGCGAGGCACAGCAACCCCAGGAGGCTAACACTTGCAACCTTCTTGGTCTTCCTAGCCTTCTTGGCCGGTGGCTCTGATGCAGGAGGTGCAGGCTTCTGGGGTTTCAGCCGAGGAATTGGCACGAGTGGTACCTGCGATCCACGCATGGCATACGCCGGGTGCATCCACGGCATCGGCAAAGGGTACATCGCCGGGTACATCGGCAGCGGCGGCGGGGGAGGGGCAGCTCCGGCGGTACCACCCAGCTGCTGCTTGAGAGCGGCGTTCTCGGCCGTGACGCAGGAGATCCTGGCGGAGAGGTCGGCGATGGTGGCCTGCATGGCCTTCACCTTCCCCTCCAGCTCCTCCACGTACTGCTTCTTCCTCTGCCGCGACAGGTGCGCGCTCTCGCGGTTGCGCACCAGCCGCGCGCGCCGCTTCGCTTCGTCATCCTCCCCTTTCCCCTTGCCGCTGCCATCCGTGCCGCTCGCGCTCCTCGAAGAGGACTCCGAGGACTCCTCGTTCCTCAGCCCGCCGGCGCCGGAAGAGGACGATCCCCCTTCCGGAGACCCGGCGGAGGAAGACGAGGTCGCGAGCGGCGGTGGCTGCGAGAGTTGCCCATCCGAGGCGAAGAGGTCGAGGTCGAAGTCTACATCGAGGTCGAGGTCGAGGTCGAGGTCGAGATCCTCCAGATCGAAATTCTCGAAGTCGAAGTTGCCGCCGTCAACGGGCACCTGGAATTCGGGGAAGGGGAGGTCCGCGAAGGGGTCCGGCGCCGCCGGCGCCAGGAGGGTCGGCTCCGCCATGGGCTTCGCCTTCGCCGATCCGGTCACGGCCGGCGTATGCCCATACACCACGCCGGGGAGGTTGGGGGATTCGGTCTCGTGAGATCGCGGTGGCCGACGCGCGGTTGCGGAAGCGTGGGGGGTTGGCCAGAAAAAAGTGGGGACCGGGGAATTTGGTCGTCGGAATCGGTGGGGTTAATGCGTCGCCGTGTTGGAGACGAAGGCGCCGTACGCGGCGGCGTGGCTGGATGCGTCTGGAAGCTTCCCTGGGCCGCCTTAGGATGGGCCTAGGAGCAAACAGGCTGAAACTTGGGCTAGTGTTGGTAAGAAATGGGGTGAGTTTGGGCCGTTTATAAATGGGTTAGTGTTTTGGGTTGTATTTGGAAATGGGCTCAAATTGTTCAGTGTAGGGTACTAGTAAGCGAACAGCTTGGGGAGGAAAGCCCAGGTGATCCGGCATGGCGACGCTAGCAGCCCGCCGCCTCCTGCTGCCGCGATGGGTGGCCGGCGGGCGGGGCCGGCTGCTCGGCACGGCGGCGGAGGCTTCTCCGGGAGGGGAGGAGGCACGAGGAGGAGGGGGAGGTGGAGGTGGATCAGACGGCGCGATCTACGTGAAGAAGCCGGCGGCCGCCGCGGCCGTGATGACGCGGGACGAGACGTCCGTGGCGATGCCGACGTCGTTCATGACGGGATCCGTGGTCGGGAAGCGCTTCTACCGCGACGCCACCGTGCGGCGCGCCGACGATGGCAACGGGTGGACGGTTATGCTGGACTACCGCACCCTCAAGTCGCCGGCCAAGCGGCCGCTGAAGCTGCCCTCGCGCGCGCTTGCCATGGCTATCGCCGCCGAGTGGGAGTACCAGGTCCTGATCCCGTCCTTCTCTCTCTCCTCTACTTTACCCTTCAAATGATCGTGCAAGTTCCTGTTACTTAATTGCAGTGTAAATGTGTAATTTTTCCCGGGTCTCGAATTCTGCATCGGCCTATTCATTTTTGCAAGTAATTTCAAATGTTTTCGATGGTAACTGTCTGATTAGAACCTAATACTTCCTGATCTCACAAGCTTAGATCGTCCTGGAGCAGTAGTGAATTATGGCAGAATGTTGTGAGCCTCAGCATTTGAAATGAATCGTGTTATCTACCTACCCAGGTGTTGAAGAATGGAGATTCAAATCGTATGCATTTTGTTGGTTTTGGCACAATAGTATGTGTTTTTGTTTCTTCTCTTTCTTTGTGTGTGGTGAGTACAAAAACTGAACGATTTCTAGTCGAAGAGAACGGAAAACAAATGATCGGAATGCTTAGTTACCACAGTCTGATCCTGTAGATTACCAATTTTCCATCTTGGCATGACTGTCATTTTCCTTATGCTACTGTTAATATTTATCCAGTTCTCTACTTGTCGCTAAAGTGGAAGAGAAATCATGCTGATTCCTCTAGCAAAGTTATTTAGGCATCAATAATGCTCAAATACTCCTACATTAACAAAACAAGTAACATAGAAGAGTTGCTGCAATTATCCGAGTAAATCATCATGTCATAAAGCAATTAACTCGATTCGGTTGCTCTTTTAGCGTCATGATATTGTCGCTCCAATAAGATGGTTTGGTTCCTGCATCTCTAGCAACTTGGTAGAGTTGCTGCTTTAACATGTTCTTTAACCGACTTGTAACTGGCCACAGATGTTAGAGGAGCTTGCTTTATTTTGCATCCTGCACCTTGCAGAGTTTATATCCGAATTACCTTATTTTCAGATCTTATCCTACATTTATTTTCTTAATTTCCCGTGAATAGATATTGATGCTGAATTTCTTATTATGACAGGAGTCAGATGGAATTCGACCTTTTACAATGCCTCTCATGAAGCTTGCTTGCACGGCAATGGAGAGAGTTCCTTTGACACGTACAAAAGTGATTGATAATTTGATGAAGAAATTTAATCAAGATTTGGTGTTTTGCCGCTCTCCTGCTGATAGTGAACTGACCATTGGAGTTCATCGTAAGTGGTGCCCTCATGACTGTGTGGTAAATAAGACTCATATTGATCAATAGTGTTTTAAGCCCCTGGTAGATCTAATTTGGTGGTTGATTCATTATGTCTGTTTGCCTCCAATACTATCATTTATTATTCTTAATTTCTGTTTGTAGAAAAGCAGAAGGAGAAAATTGATCCCATACTGGATTGGGTAAACACTGAATTTGGGTTCAAGCCTGTTGTATATACAACCTTTTTTGGGGGCAAGCAAGATGATGGACTCACTAAGGCTGTAGAAACCGTTTTGAAGAAAACAACTGATTTTGAATTGGCGTCCATTGATGCTATGGCTGCAGCAGCCCATTCCCTGGTGATCCCTCTTGCAATATTTAGAGAAAGGTTGGGAATTGAGGAGGCTATTGAGTTGATCAGGCTAGAAGAAGACCACCAGGTGTTTATCTCGCAACCATTTTCCGCCATTGTTTAGAATCATTTGCCTTTTCTTCCATCTTAATGTTTTTGAATTCTCTCAGGTTGATCGATGGGGCTTGGTTGAAGGAGGTCATGACGTTGATATTGCGGATCTTAAAGTGCAAATGTCTTCAGCTGTTGTGTTTCTTGGACTTTCACGGGGGCTGTGAAGCATCCTGTTTCTAATCCACACAGGCTGGCTAGTTGTTGTTTGTTTACAAGACTATGAATTTGTATGGAGAGCTGTAGAATAATAATTCCCTGCAGAAGGTCAATAGCAAACAAAGTGCCTCTATCCAGGAAATGTTTGTTGAGTAGTGAACAGCGGAACCCATCATTCCTTTGGCTTTGAGTGGCCTCTCTGTTTGGTAATGGTAATGCTAAGATAGTAAGAACATTACCGGGAACTAGTTTTGTAGTCAGTAGCAGTGCTGGCCTGATCTGTATACTTCATTACTTCTGCGTCGTCCTGCTCCAGCAGCTGCATAACCATGTCGATCCATCATCTTTGACCATGCTGCAAATTTCTGATACTAAATAGTTGCCAGGTATTTTGCGCTAGGCTGGCACTGCATATTATCTCCTGTGACCCTTCTTCATTTTTATTTTTTGATTTGCTTCATAAGATGGTAGCGTCATGTAGGTGTTGTAGATTGGTTCAGAGGCAATCTCACTTAAAAAAAAAACGAGTGTCAATGTCGCCCATCGGAAACCATTCGTCTAAACTTTGCGTACCCTAGTACTCCATGATCTGGATTTGGATTCTCTGACTTAGCATTGCCAAATTCAGGGAGCTACAGTTGTTGCCATGACTTTAGATGCTACAGTTGTTGCCATGACTTTAGGGCCTTGTTTAGGCCTTGTTTAGTTCCCAAATTTCACTATGCAAAAAGAAGATTCTCGTCACATCAAAATGTCGGCACATGGATGGAGTATTAAATGTAGATGAAATAAAAAATTAATTATACAGTTTTGTTGTACTTTACAAGACGAACATTTTGAGGCTAATTAATCAATGTTTGAACAATTATTCACAAATACAAATGAAATGCTGCAGTACCGTATGAAACGGTCTATATAACCCACTGAAGCTACATATTATATGTTCACTCTGTATATATACTCATTTGAATTTCAACACAATTGGATTTTCTATTTTATAATTTTTCTATGATTTACTATGATTTTTCAAAATTTCTTTAGGGGGTAATTTGACTGGTTTTAAAAAATTTGGAGGTGATAGAGACCATTTGATAGGTTGGGCGTCATGTAGTCCAAGGTGAGGGGGTGATCTAGATTTTTTTTTCCGTTTCGAGGAGCTTTGCTTCTTGGCGGAGGCAGAGCAGTCGCTGTCTCCCACTCCCGGGGCGGGGCGACAGCGTGCCGACCCCTTCGGGCGCGCACCGTGGCCGCGTACGTGTTGGCGCCCCTGTCCGCAAGCTGAATCACATGGCTATTCCATTTCCCTCTCTTGCCGTTTCCAGAAAGTCCCATCACAAATCTGTCAAACCCGTTTTCAGCTCGCCACACCGACACCTCCATCTCACCTATCGTCTGCCCATACACCCGAGCTCGAGCAGAGCAGAGCAAGGCAGACGAGGACAGAAAAAAAGAATGGAGGCCAGCAACCAAGGAGCAGCACCGCCCAAGCGCTCGCCGCCGCCGCTGCCGCTGTGGACGCGGATCCAGCTAGCGGGGCTCACGGCGGCCATCGACGCCGTCGAGCGCAGCGATGGCACCGTCAACCGCTGCCTCTACAACGTCATCTCCGGCCTCCTCACCGCGCGCCCCAGCCCGCGCCCGGACAAGTCCGGCGTCCGCTCCTACGACGTCACCATGGACGCGTCCCGCGACATCTGGGCGCGCGTCTTCGCCCCCGTCGCCGCCGACCGCCCGCTCCCGGTCATCGTCTACTACCACGGCGGCGGGTTCGCGCTCTTCTCCCCGGCCATCGGGCCCTTCAACGGCGTGTGCCGCCGCCTCTGCAGCGCCATCGGCGCCGTCGTCGTGTCGGTGAACTACCGCCTCGCGCCGGAGCACCGGTGGCCCGCGGCGTACGACGACGGCGTCGACGCGCTCCGGTTCATCGACGCCCACGGCGGCGTCCCGGGGCTCGGCGCCGGCGTCCCCGTCGACCTTGTCAGCTGCTTCCTCGCCGGGGAGAGCGCCGGCGGCAACATCGTGCACCACGTCGCCAACCGCTGGGCGGCGCGGTGGCAGGCGTCGGCGAGGAGCCTCCGCCTCGCCGGGATCTTCCCCGTGCAGCCGTACTTCGGCGGCGTGGAGCGCACCGAGTCGGAGCTGAGGCTGGAGGGCGTGGCGCCCGTCGTCAACCTCAAGCGCTCCGACTTCTCGTGGACGGCGTTCCTGCCGGTGGGCGCGACGCGGGACCACCCGGCGGCGCACGTCACCGACGAGAACGCCGACCTGGCGGAGGAGTTCCCGCCGACCATGGTGGTGATCGGAGACTTCGACCCGCTCATGGACTGGCAGCGGCGGTACGCCGACGTGCTGCGGAGGAAGGGGAAGGAGGTGAAGGTGGCGGAGTACCCGGGCATGTTCCATGGCTTCTACGGCTTCCCGGAGCTTCCCGAGGCCACCACGGTGTTGCAGGACATGAAGGCCTTCGTCGACAGCCACAGGGCCAAGCCCAAGCCCGCCGCCGCGTGATGAACAGAATTATTCAAAGTGCTTGCTGCTGATAAGATATTTCGTTCAGACTTCTAGAAAACCTAAAATATTGTTCATGTGCTTGTCGTGTGTACGCAGGTCAAAACTCAAAAGTGCTTTGTTGTATATGTGATTATCCGTTAGTTTATTTATTCATGTTATGCTAGACAGGTATTATCGCATATTTTGATACTGAAAAATGGACCGGAGAAGAAGAAAAGAGAGCTGGAACCTCTATTAGAACAATGCGTAGCAAGGGAGGAAAAATTGACCGGAGAAAAAGAAAAGAGAGGGAAGGAGATGGGGAAGGGGAGGAAGAAGATCCCCCCGGGGGCTGGGTCCGCCCCTCAATCATTCCATCGTGATTGATGTAATATATATTTACTCCGTATATCTGTTGTAGTAGACTTGTGTGTGTGTGTGGCGATACTTTTGGATGTTGCGATAGATGATATTTTCGGATGTTGCGAGTCTTGAACTGGAAAAATAAATTTTCACGCGTTAAATTTTAGCGGTGTCACATCGGATATAAATATGTTAATTAAAAGTATTAAATATAGATTAATTTAAAAACATATTACACGAACGAGGAGTAATTTACGAGACGAATCTATTAAGCCTAATTACAACATGATTAGATAATGTAATGCTATAGTAAATATATGGTAATTATGTATTAATTATAACGAAATTAGACTTGTTAGATTCGTCTCGCGAAATAGACATGACTTATGTAATTAGTTTTATAATTAATTTATGTTCAATACATCCAATTACCACTTATTTAAAGCGCTAAACTTTAGCGTCTGTATCTAAACATATCGTATCCACGAAAGAATGGATCCGTAAAGAGATCGTTGGCGTACTTGTCACACCCATGCTGTCAAGATCCGTTTGATCGATCGTGGTTGATACTGTACTTAGGTAGTGTCGATGACAGACCTAGGGGGTCCCCTAACCATCGGGGTAACCACCCTCAAAAAACATTAACCACGGAGGGCCGAATCACCAGCAGCCTGAAAGGGCCACCAAGGCAGCGCGGCCCGTCACAGCTTATCACGGCCCAAAACAGCCGTCCGAGCTCGCCTGTCGAGGGGACCCAAGTGGCGACCCCCGTCTCCACCTCGCTCGAGGGACCCGGACCCCTCGGGTCAGGCGCAACGCCAACTCCGCCTCGCTCGAGGGCCGCGCACCCCCTCAAGCAGGCGAGCCAACTCCGCCTCGCTCGAGGCCACCCCTCTACTCGACGCGGCGCGCCCCGGCGCCCCGCCCGACAACGGCATTTAATGCCCGCCCCATCGGGCGGGCGCCGAAGTCAAAGGGCGATCTCTCCCCACGCCGCGCCGCTGACATCGCAGAGCTCGCTGTTCTACCTGCTCCGGTCACTATGCGTCCTCACCGCTACTGTGCGGACGCATGCGGCGCTGCGCAAGGCCCTGTGCAGACTTGCAGGCGTCATTCCGCACCACTATTCTACCTGCTCCCGTCCTCCCCCCCGGTGCAGCCCTCGAATGGGCGTGAAGAACCCTCGAACGAATATATGAGCAGCGACCGAGCACGGACTCCGGTCAGGCGCGGCCCGGTGATGACGAACGCCGGGTCAAATCCACCAACTCTCGGCCATTCCCCGGTAAACCGGGCACGCCGCGCACTGTGGTCAACAACAACCACCATGCTGACCCCTGTGCCGCCAACTCCTGTCCTTCCCCACCTGCCACGCCCTCGAACCAACCAGCGGCGGACGGCTGGGCGCGGATTACGGCGGCACCGTCCCTCGAAACCACTCCAGGACAAGCACAGGGACGGCCGTGACACCCGCAGAAGCCGGAGCTCGCCATAAATCCCCTGCCAGGGTCAAGGTCGACCGCACGCCCGGCGCCATGCTCTCCAGTGCGCGCCCCTGTAGCACACACTGTACTTGTACTTGTAGGCCCCCCTCTCCTTGGCCTATAAAAGGAGGAAGGGGGTGAGAGAGAAAACAGACGAACACGCACACGATCACCGCCTTCCACGATATTGGCACTCTCTTCAATCACTTTCACACCCATTTTCAGGGACTTGGAGACTTCCTCTCCTCTCCCGCCGTGCTTGTAGCCCCCCACTGCAGGCACCTCGGTGCAAGATAGTATAGTGCCGCGAGCACAGTCTGCTGGACGTACGGCCCCGCGGCCGGAACCAGGATAAACTCTTGTGTCATCGTGCTAGCTCTTGCATCAACCGTCAGGGGACGGGACACAGCGCATTCTGTGTTGCGCTGAGGTTGGGCGGCCAATCTCAGCACCGATAGTGGCGCGCCAGGTAGGGGGTTGCGCTGTGATCAACCCACTTCACCCGATCAGTTCCCTTGACGGCAAGCCACGCCAAGGCCATGCCGCCACGATCCGCCACGGGGTCCCCCGGCCCGCTTCCGCGCGGGTACCGGATCACGTTTGGGAGCCTGGAGTTCGAAGCGACCGGTGAGGGCCTCCTCATGCGGCTCGCCTCCAGGACGCCCGACATGATGGCCATTACCCCGGCACCGCCAACGCCGCCCCAGCTCAGGAGACGTCGAAGACTGCACGAGCTGTAGATTCACGTGGAACGGCGCGTTGCCCCACGCATCGTCCTCCCTGATTAGGACACACACCTGTTGCTCCGGCCCGCTGCCGTAGTACAGGGGAGCGCACCCCCACCAGCGGCTCCCGCGGAGGGAGCACGCTAGGAAAATGCGGCCGGGCCGGTGCAGCTCCCTTACGGAATGAGCAACGCGGCCGCAAGCTACTCCGCGGCAATCAGCGCCAACCTGAACGCGCAAGAGGATTCGCCGGGTCACCAGCTGGGTTCGATCCGCGACCTCAACATTTCCTCGCCCGGCGGGTCCCAGCCCGAGTCGGACGACGGGGAAAGTGTGCGCGTCCAGGAGCACCCAGGCCTGGACTACTCCGGGCTACGCGACCGCGAAGGTCTTACCTCCTTCCAGGCCGCTGCGGACTTCTGCCTCACCTGTTCCGACGATTCCAGCGAAGGGGGATACGACCCCACGCGGGAATGCTTCGTCCTCGACGGCGAAGTAGAGTCCGTGGGAGAGGATGAAGAAACGCGCGACAGGGCCGGACACGACGAACCGCCACCAGTGCCCGCCGAGCCATCGGGCGAAGCCGCACTCGCACAGGCACAGATCATGCAGGTACAAGAGCTGGAAGCCAGGCTCCGATAGGAGCGCCAGCAGGTACAGGAGCTACGCGCAGCTCTGGAAGCCCGGCAGCCCGAGCGCAGCGAACGTGCGCAAGCCGCCGGGCACATCGCTCAAGCGCGCATCATGAATGATGGCAACGACGCCAGCCCTGCCATGCCGCCGCGGGCAAGCCAGAAGCTCGTCGCCGCAGTAACTCTGATTCGGGCCATGCCCGAACCATCGACACCAGAGGCGCGCGACATGCGGCGCCAGGTGCAGGCCCTTGTCGAAGAAGCGGCCGTTTAACAAGCAGAAAGTTCCGCCTCCCGTATGCGCCACCAAGCCAGTTTAAGAGCCGGAGGAAGCAAGCGGGATAAGGAACATTCTATCCATACCCCGCCTAGGGGCGCATGGACGCCTCACCGACCGACGAACGACGGGAAGGTGCTCATGACCGGCGACCGCGAAACGAGGAGGTCCGCGAAGGACCGACTCGTGGACACACGAGGTGCCATTAACGACGGTGACGCGCGCAACGTCCTGAACAAGAAGAGGCAGGACGCGGCACCTCCCCGCAGTAGGCACCCCCGACGAGGGGGTCGCTACGACAGCGAGGAGGACAAAAGCCCGACGCCGGAACCCCCGGGAACCCCTGTGTTCAGCCGGAAGATCCGTTCGGCCGCCATCCCGCCGCGCTTTCGTCAGCCGACCACCATTACCAAGTATTCAGGCGAGACGAAACCCGAGACGTGGCTCAACGACTACCGCCTAGCTTGCCAGTTGGGCGGGGCCACCGACGATGCTATGATCATCCGCAACCTTCCGCTTCATCTCGCGGACTCGGCGCGGACATGGCTCGAACACCTACCCGCGAACCAGATCCACGACTGGGACGACCTGGTCAGAATGTTTGTGGGTAACTTCCAGGGCACGTACGTGCGCCCTGGAAACTCCTGGGACCTACGCGGGTGCCGGCAGGCGGCCGACGAACCGCTGAGAGACTTCATCCGCCGCTTCTCCAAGCGCTGCACCGAGCTCCCGAGCGTGGGGGGACTCCGAAATCATCCACGCCTTCCTTGAAGGCACGACTTGTCGAGAGTTGGTGCGCGAGCTGGGGCGAAACCATCCCACCAGTGTCAACGCGCTATTCGACATCGCTACCAACTTTGCCTCTAGAGAGGAGGCTGTTGGGGCGATTTTCGACGGCAAGACCAAGGGGAAGCGCGCGGAGGAGCTGCCCGCGGAGGGCAGCAAGTCCAAGGGAAAGGCTAAAAAGCAGAAACGAGGTGGCAAAGGCAAGAAGCCTCGGCAAGCCGTGCAGCAGCAGCAGTAGGGCGAGGACTCTGACGAGGCCCTCGCGGTCGAGCGAGGCCGCAAAGGCCCTCGAGGCCCTCCTCTGGGGGGAGGCCTGTTCGATGAGATGCTGAAGAAGCCATGCCCGTACCATAAGGGCCCTGTCAGCCACACCCTCGAACAATGCGAGATGATCAAGGGTTACTACAAGCGCACCTCCGCGAAGGAGGATGGCCCGAAGAAGGGTACGGGTGATGGCGGCAACGACGAGTTCCCCCATGTGGAGAATGTCTTCTTCATCGTAGGGGGGCCCACAATGAACGTGACGTCCCGGGAGCAAAGACGTGAACGCCGAGAGGTCTTCTCCATTCACCCCGCGACGCCAACTTACCTCGCCTGGTCAGACGAGACCATCTCCTTCGGCCGCGAGGACCACCCGGACTATGTCCCGAATCCGGGGCGCTACCCACTTGTCGTCGACCCCGTCATTGGCAACACACGATTCTCCAAGGTGCTGATGGACGGGGGCAGCAGCCTCAACATCCTCTACGTCCGCACCTTAGAGCTCATGGGCATCGGCATGAACCAGCTGAGGCCAAGCAAGGTGCCGTTCCACGGCATCGCACCGGGAAAACGGGTCCAACCCCTCGGGCAGATCGACCTACCCGTTTGCTTCGGCACTCCCGACAACTTTCGGAGGGAGACCCTCACCTTTGAGGTGGTGGGATTCCCAGGAGCGTACCACGACATTCTTGGGCGTCCGTGCTACGCCAAGTTCATGGCGGTCCCCAACTACGCCTACCTCAAGATGAAGATGCCGGGGCCAAAGGGCGTCATCACCGTGGGATCGTCGTACGAGCATGCTTACGCCTGTGACGTCGAGTGCGTCGAGGGCGCGGAGGCGCTCGCCTACAGCGAGACCCTGGTGGTGGACTTGGAAAAGATGGCGAACGAGGCCGTTGACTCCGCCAAAAGGCACGTGGGCACCTTCGAGGCTGCAGAGCACACCAAGGCGGTGCCCCTCGACCCCAATGCCCCCGAGGGCAAGGCGTTGAGGGTCAGCACCACCCTCGACCCCAAATAGGAAGCAGTTCTCGTCGACTTTCTCCGCGCCAACGCCGACATCTTTGCGTGGAGACCCTCGGACATGCCGGGTATTCCGAGGAAGGTCGCCGAGCACTGCCTTGACATCCAGCCTCGCTCCAAGCCGGTGGTGCAGCGACTGCGGCGGTTCGACGAGGAAAAACGCCGCGCCATCGGGGAGGAGGTGCACAAGCTTCTGCAGGCCGGGTTCATCAAGGAGGTATTTCACCCAACCTGGCTTGCTAATCCTGTTCTAGTTAGGAAAAAAAACGGAAAATGGCGTATGTGCGTAGATTATACCGGTTTAAACAAAGCATGCCCTAAGGTTCCATTCCCTTTGCCTCGAATAGATCAGATAGTAGACTCCACTGCTGGGTACGAATTGCTATGCTTTCTTGATGCTTATTCCGGTTATCATCAGATTAAGATGAAAGAGTCCGATCAGCTCGCGACTTCTTTCATCACCCTGTTTGGCATGTTTTGCTACGTCACTATGCCGTTCGGCCTCCGAAACGCCGGAGCTACATACCAGCGATGTATGCAACACGTTTTCGGAAGCCACATCGGGCGGACCGTTGAGGCATATGTAGATGATATCGTTGTGAAAATCAGAAAGGCGGACGATCTGGTAAACGATTTGCAAATCGCATTCGGTTGCCTCCGGGCAAACGGGGTAAAGTTAAATCCGGAGAAATGCGTATTCGGGGTGCCGCTGGGCATGCTGTTGGGTTTCATTGTCTTCCAACGAGGCATCGAACCCAACCCCGAAAAAGTCTCAGCCCTGGAACGGATGGGGCCAATTCGGGACCTCAAGGGGGTGCAAAAGGTACTGGGCTGCCTCGCGGCTCTCAGCCGTTTCATCTCTCGACTTGGTGAAAAGGGCTTACCTTTGTACCGGCTCCTAAAAAAGCACGAACGCTTTTCATGGACCCCCGAAGCCCAAAAAGCCCTCGACGGGCTAAAAGCGTCGCTCGTACGCGCACCAATCCTCACGCCGCCACGGAACGACGAGCCCCTCTACCTATACGTGGCTGCGACAATGCAAGTTGTCAGCGCCGTCATCATCGTGGAAAGGACGGAGGAGGGACACGCTCTGCCGGTCCAGAGGCCGGTGTACTACGTCAGTGAGGTGCTGACCGAGACCAAGGCGCGGTACCCACAGATTCAGAAGCTAATCTACGCTGTAGTGCTCGCGCGACGAAAGCTGCGACACTACTTCGAGGCCCACCCGGTCACCGTGGTCTCATCTTTCCCTTTAGGGGAGATAGTCCGCAACCCGGACGTCTCGGGTAGGATAGCGAAGTGGTCGATGGAGCTCGTGGGAGAAACTCTCTCCTACGCGCCACGAAAAGCGATAAAATCACAAACCTTAGCGGATTTCGTCGCTGAGTGGACCGACGTCCAACTTCCACCGCCACAGATCCAAGCCGAGTGCTGGACCATGTACTTCGACGGGTCAGTGATGAAAGCTGGGGCAGGCGCGGGCCTCCTCTTCGTTTCACCCCTCGGGAAGCACATCCGATACGTGGTTCGCTTGCACTTCCCGGCGTCGAACAACATGGCGGAGTATGAAGCCCTCCTCGCTGGGCTCCGCATCGCCGTTGACCTCGGCGTCAAACGCCTCGACGTCCGGGGAGATTCTCAGTTGGTCATCGACCAAGTCATGAAGAACGCAAGCTGCCGCGACGAAAAGATGGAGGCGTACTGCAACGAGGTTCGCCGCCTCGAGGACAAATTCTATGGCCTCGAGCTGAACCATATCGTGCGCAAATACAACGAGGAAGCGGATCAGCTAGCCAAGATCGTGTCACAGCGAGTCACCGTTCCTCCGAACGTCTTCGCCCGCGACCTCGACCAACCCTCCGTCAACTTCGAACAAAGGGCCGGAGCCCTCAAGACGCCCTCAGGGGCTGAGGGGGTCGAGCCCATGGAAGAGGACCCCTCGAAAGAGGGGCTCGAAGCCCTCGACGTTGGAAATTCTTCGGCCGAGGCCATGGAAATCGACGTGGACACACGACCGCAAGACCGGCGCAGCCCATACCTCGCGTGGATCGACCGCGGGGAGCTGCCCTCGGACCGGACCGAGGGGCGCCGCATCGCCAGAAGGGCCAAGACCTTTGTCTCGGTCGGCGGCGAGCTGCATAAACGCAGCGCCTCAGGAATTCTGCAGCGATGCATCCCCGTCCCCGAGGGAAAGCAGTTGATCCGCGACATCCACGCCGGGGTGTGCGGACACCACGTGGCGCCGCGTACCCTCGTGGGTAACGCGTTCCGGCAAGGCTTTTACTGGCCTACCTCCGTAGCCGACGCGAACGAAGTCGTGCGCACCTGCGAGGGGTGCCAATTTTACGCACGAAAGACGCACCTCCCGGCGCACGCCCTACAGACCATCCCTGTAACATGGCCTTTTGCGGTCTGGGGGTCGGATCTCGTGGGACCTTTCCGCCCAGCGCCCGGGGGCTTCACCCACTTGTTGGTGGCCATCGACAAGTTCTCGAAGTGGGTCGAGGTCCGGGCCATCACCAGCATCAGATCTGAGCAGGCCGTGTTGTTTTTCACCGACATCATCCACCGATTCGGGGTACCCAACTCGATCATCACCGACAACGGCACCCAGTTCACCGGCAAGAAATTCTTGGAGTTCTGCGACGACCATCACATTCGCGTAGATTGGTCGGTCGTAGCACATCCACAAACAAACGACCAAGTAGAACGTGCCAACGGCATGATACTACAAGGCCTGAAGCCAAGGATCTTCAACAAGCTAAACAAGTTTGGCCGGAAATGGGTAGCTGAGCTGCCATCGGTGATTTGGAGTCTCAGGACAACCCCAAGCAGGGCCATAGGCTTCAGCCCGTTCTTCCTCGTCTACGGCGCCGAGGCCGTCCTCCCAACAGACTTGGAGTACGGGTCTCCGAGGCTCAAGGCCTACCAAGAAGAACAAAACCAGCGGAACCACGAGAATTCACTAGACCAGGTAGATGAGGCTCGAGACGTAGCGTTGCTTCACTCGGCACGCTACCAGCAATCACTCCGGCGGTGTCAAGCTCAGAAGGTGCAGCGTCGAGACCTTCACGAAGGGGACCTGGTGCTAAGGTTGCGCCAGGACAATCGAGAGCGCCACAAGCTCACTCCACCATGGGAAGGACCATTCATCATTGCCAAGGTCCTCAAGCCTGGCACTTACAAGCTGGCAAACGAGAAGGGCGAGATCTTCACCAATGCCTGGAACATCCAACAGCTACGTCGCTTCTATCCTTAAAATTCTCAACATTCCTTTTAAATACTTCATGTTCTTAGCCAACAACGATGAAAAGTTTGTGAAAAACATGGAAACATTGTTACTAACAGCATGAACAAGGGGGACTTGGTCCTATCCTCGACCTAGTCTCGATAGAGCCAAGCCCCCCTCGGGGGCTGCAGGGGGGTTTACCCCCCCTAATCGTCCCAATTTTAAAATTGTGCTAAAACTCAGAACGCTTAGAAAGATGCGGGGCGCGAGCTAACTAAAGCCGGAGCCGGCTGAGCCGTGAGACCGCCTACGCCCTCGAAGGGATACGACATCTCCCTCTCCACTCCACGCCTTAATTACTCGCAGATTCAAAATACCTGGCCAAAATCTCTCCAAGCCAAGAATAGCACAATAGAACAATCAAACAAGTTCGAAGCGCACAATCGAAATTCAAACTTAGTTTATGTACAGAGCCAGTCTCCTAAAAACTAAGATACATCTGGATCTCTAAGCCTGAACCTTTCAGGCTTCACCTTCCTGCGGGGGCGCGGCGGCAGTGTCAAGACCCCCCAGGGCGGCGGCCTCGGCGGCGACAGTCGAAGGAACCGACGCGAGGGCCCTAGGACCATCGTCATCACGACGCACCGAGGCGATGGCCTCCTCAAGGGACGCCACGACGTCGGCTTCAGGATCAGCCTCGGCTTCGGGGGCAGCCACGGCCTCGGGCCCGATGTCGGCGCGCGCATCTTCATCTTCATCCTCGCCAGGAAAAAGCTCACGCCCGAACTTGGCGGCAAGCGTTGTGGCGGCATCCTCGGCACTGTCATCGGCCTCGTCGAGAGCAGCAAGGGCGGCCTCGTCATCCAGGTCTACGTCGATAAAATAACCGCGCGCCACCGCCGCAAGGTCGATGTCGTTGTGGGCCGACACCACACCGAGTGCCTTCTTCACACCAAGGTGAAGAGCATTCTCGAGGCGCTCCGCCATGCAGCCTCTCAAAGACCTTAGGCGGCTGGGCAATGACGACATCGACTGCAACCCCGACGGGATGTCGACGCACTGGATGTCCCGGCACGCGGCGTCGGCGTCGGCCCTCAGAGTTTCGAGCTCCCCCTGAGCCTCGTAGTAGGCAGCTTGAACAGCCACCACCTCGCCCGCCTTCTCGGCCTCGGCCTTCCGCAGCCCTTGACAAGGATCGAGCACGTCAAAACGAACTCCAACACAGAAACAACCAAGGAAGCTAAGAAAACATAGAACCATATCATCTACCAAGGTCGTGGCCTCGGTAAGCGTCGTGCGCTCCTGCTAGAGCAGGTCCTCCGCGGTGGCCAGCGCACCCTCCTTCTCCTGAAGCGAGCGGCCCAGCCGTTCGGCCTCCTGGGCCTTCTGCTCTGCCCGGGCTGTCGCCTCCGCGAGCTGAGACTGCGCGGCCTCGCGCGCCTTGCGCTCCTGCTCGAGCAGCGTCCGCTCTGCCGTGAGCGCCTCGCGCTCCCGCTGGAGCTGGCCTTGTGCCTCCAGCAGCTTGGTCCCGGCCTCCTCACACGCCTTGCGCTCGAGCTCGAGCCGCTCCAACGCCGCGGCAATGCCCGGGCCCCCTGCTCCGCCGTGCCCCTCTCGGCGTCGCGTTCCTGCTCCGCGCGAGCCTTGGCGCCCTCGTGTGCGCAGGCGGCCGTCTCTGTCTCCCTCACCCGGGCGGTGAGCTGGGTCACCTCCGTGCCCAGGTCCAGGTTCGCCTGACGGTACCGACGAAGATCGGCGTACAAGTCCACGATGCACGCGGTCTTGTCTGCCGCCTCCTTCCGCAGAAGCTGCACGAAGAACCATCAAGGATAAGGCACGAACTAAAAACGGTGACGAATTACCAAGCAGTATGGATAAGCACGGGGTTACTTCGAAAAGTTCCAGCGCCTGCCTGGAATGGAGATCAGCGGCGGCAGCGATGGTCCGCTCCAGGTCCGTCCCGACCCGTTCTGCTCGAGCCCACAGCTCGTTCTCCTCCGCCATGCCCCGCCAGACTCGAGCAGAGACGCCGGGCTGCTCCGGCCATGCGCTCAGGCCACGCCGACCCTGACGCAGCGCCGCCTCGGCCGTATCCCACTCCGCCGCTCCCCCAGCCACTGGCGCCTGCGGCGGCCCCCGGGCCAAGGAAAACGCCGCCGGTACCTCGGCCGCAGCCACCCCCGCAGGGGGAGCACGTCCGCCATCGTCATCTTGGGTCACGCCTTGTGCGCAACCCGAAGCCGGCAGGATGACCGTGCTACCGATCGGCGCGACCGCCTCCTGCCTCTTTCCAGTAGGGGCCACGGCGGTGGCACGGCCCCCCTGCTCGCCCACCTCAGCCAGAGCGTCGCGCCCCGACTCCACCTCTATCACCGGGGCGCCGTGCCCCGGCTCCACGTCCACCACCAGGGCGTCTTGCCCCGGCTCCGTAACCACCATCGGGGGTGTCCCCCCCCCCCCCCCCCCCGCTCCGTCTCCATCGGCCGGGAATCTCGTACCCCCGGCGCCGGCTCCTCCGGCATCGCTGCGGGCGTAGCTGCTGGACGGGGAGTCCCACGCGAACGCGATCCCCCGGCGTGAGGGGAATCCAACACCCCGACCTTCAATGCCTTCTTAGGCGCAAGGTTGGGGTTGGCCTTGGCAGCACCCCGAGCGCTGAATCAGAAAGGAAAAACGGAAATTGCGAAGCAAAAAACCAAACGGGGATGGAAAATCACGAGAATAGCTCAAAGCGAGACTTACCGGACGCAGTCCAGCAAGGTCTGCAATTTCTGCTTTGAGCCGCCCAATGAGGGAGCCCTCCTCGAACTCGAGGACCCCCTCAACCTGCTCGGGGGCTGCGAATCCCTCGAGCCCTCGGCATCCCATCTGCTGCGGCGCAACGCGCCCGCAGCAGGGGTAGAAGTCACATGCGCCCGCAGCGCCGCGGGTCGGGCGGGCGCGACCGCCATCCGCGCCGCCACCGGCGCGACATCGCCAAGACTCGCCGCGCCCGCCCCAGGCGGCGGCACGGCCATCTCCTCCTCCTCACCGGCGGGTAAAGCCCCGCCGGCATCGATCTCCTCCCCCTCCTCCTCGCTGGGAGGGTCCGGGGAGTCCTCCGGGGACGCCGGCGGCGTCCCGCCGTCCCTCCGCCACCGGCGGAGCGCCGCCGAGTGCGCGTCCCGCCGGGCCTGCCTCCTCTGGCTGCTGGCCTTCCTCGCCGCCTTCGCGTCCCTCTCGCGGTCACGACGGGTGCGGTTTGAAGCGCGCACCTCCGGAGTCGGCGCGAGGGAGCGGTAGAGGTGGCAGTTCACCTCCTGAAACCACAATGAATCGAGAAAGGAAATCCTAAGTTATCAATCCGACAGCTCGGGAGGGAAAATGGCGACTTACCGACAAAACGTGGCCCTCATCGGGGCGCAACCGGAACGACCAGAGGTTGTTCTGGTTACTCGGCATAGTGTCGGGATGCACCGCCGTTCGCACCCTCGTGACGACGTACTCCTCAAGGGGTGGCTCCGGCAACATACGCGAAGCCGCCAATGCCGCCGGGTCGGCGTCCTCTGTCATCCGGAACAGAGGGAGCTGTCTCTCCATGAGGGGACGATGGCAGTGCGCGAGCACGTGCGCCACGGTCAAACCCGACCCCTCCAGAGTACGAAGGGCGTCGATGGCGGGGCGGAGCCTCTTCCGCTGACCGTCGCCGGAAACACCGTAGCTCCAGGAGTCGGCCTTCTCCGTCAAGACCTTGCCAGTGTACTCCGGCAACCCCAGGCCGTCGTTGCGCAGATAGAACCACCCCTTGGCCCAGCCACTGTTGGTGGTGGTCATCCTGCAGGCCGGATATAGATGCTTCCGGGGCTCGAACGGCGCGAGCGTAAGACCGCCGGCACACGAAAAACGGCGCACCCCCTTCCCCGCGCCGGACGTGCTGAGCTCGGCGCGGAAGAGGTGGACCCACAGGTCCCAGTGTGCCTCGATCCCCAGCACGCCGACGAAGGCCGCCGCCTGAGAGATGGCGTTGGGGGCGAAGTTGTGGAGCTCCACGCCGTAGTAGTTGCAGAGGCCCCGCATGAACTGACTGGCAGGCGTGTTGAAGCCCCGCTCGTAGAAGCGGATGAAGTTCACCACGTACCCCGCCGGCGGGTTTGGCACCCTGGCCGCCAGCGGCGGGACAATCCACGCCGGCCACGCCGGATCGCCCCGGGGCGAGAGCTGCCCGCCGGTCACCAGGCCCTCCAGGAGGTGATCGGTGGCGGTGGACGGAGTCCACTTGGTGACGCCCTCAATGGCCACCATGGCGGACGGCGGAGCGGGGAGCAAAGGCGACGAAGGCGGGCATGACGAGCAGAGAGCAGCAAGCGGACTCGGAAGCGAGAGAAAGGCGGAGGCGCGAGCTGGTGCGGGGAATGTCGAAGGTAAGTAATCCCCCCCCCCCCCGCTTTCCTTTTTATAAGGGAGGGAGCGAGTTCATCCCCGCCGCGGCACACAAAACCATCGGCGACGGGCCGGCGCGCGTGGCGCATCAATGACAACCAGGGGCCCCCTCCCCTTTCCCTGGAGAACGGCACGAGTGAGCGGCGGCATTTACTGCGGCACAGTAAAACGAAACGACGCGGCAGCGGCGCCTGACCGCCCGTCGCCTCGCCTCTCCCCGGTGCACGCCAACTCCGCCTAAAAAGGTGCGCCCACTACGCCCACCTCGCCCACTCCGTGCCACGTCAGCCACGATCACGCCCGCCGGCGGTCGCGCGTAGGCCCGCAAACCGAAACGTCAACAACCGAACAGAAGGGTTCCTTCCAAGGTAAGACAACGCCCCCCCCCCCCCCCCCCCGAGGCGCGGGGTGCTACTAATCAGGGGCTCGAAGCCAAGACCTCGAAAGGGTTCGACGGGCGCCCCAGATTAAGCGATGCGAAGGCTGCAGGTCACGCTCGACCAACCCACTCTCGAGCCCGCGGCTCGAGGGCGACCTACACCTTTCGCAAGGCCCCACTGATCAGGAGTACGAAGCCTGGCCCGCGAAAGGGTTCGACAGGCGCTCCGGATCAACAGAGTCAGGGACGATTCGGGCGTGCTCAACGGACTTTACCCCGAACGCGAAGTTTGGGGACGCCCCTGTTGTGTTCAAGGCCAGACATGGGCAGCTAGACGAGGGATCCCATCGAGGGAGAGCTTCCGCGCCCTCGGCCTCCATCGAAGGGGGCCGAGCCCTACCTAGCAAACCTTTACAAGCGCTCTTATGGACGAGTCTCCGGACCACGAGCCGACCCCTAGCGAACGGGGCACGGGAGTCCACTTGAACTACCCGCTAGCAGCTCGCCGAGGCATCCGTGTACGCGGCCCAATTCGAGGGTTACACGAATGACCTCACCCCTCTCCCCCGCGAAGGGAAAGCGAGGGTCGCAACTCAAAGACAAGAGCCCCCCTGATCGCCTCCGCTCGGGCCAGGGGCTTGGGGCTCCTTGCAGCATATCCTTCTCCTCCTATGCGCGAAACACGTCGAAGCCGTGCAGGACCCGCCCCCCGAGTTCCGTATAAATCGGTATCATCCCCGCAATCCACCACGTCGAATAGGGAGCGACTAACACAACCCTCGGGAGTCAAAGCCCTTGCACGAGTGAACTCACTCCTCCAAAGGGTCGGGGGCTACACCCGCGGGTGCGCTCGCGCTCCCCCACGGAAGAACATGCGTAATCAAGAAGGAGTAACCCCCGCAGAATACCCGGGAACGATCCCGCAAACCATCAGCCTCTGCCCGACTGACCCTTAGTCCGGCAGAGGCTCGGGGGCTACTGTCGGGGACAGACCCAGGGGGTCCCCTAACCATTGGGGTAACCACCCTCAAAAAACGTTAACCACAGAGGGCCGAATCACCAGCAGCCGGAAAGGGCCACCAAGGCAGCGCGGCCCGTCACAGCTTATCACGGCCCAAAACAGCCGTCCGAGCTCGCCTGTCGAGGGGACCCAAGTGGCGACCCCCGTCTTCGCCTAGCTCGAGGGACCCAGACCCCCCGGGTCAGGCGCAACGCCAACTCCGCCTCGCTCGAGGGCCGCGCACCCCCTCAAGCAGGCGAGCCAACTCCGCCTCGCTCGAGGCCACCCCTCTACTCGACGCGGCGCGCCCCGGCGCCCCGCCCGACAACGGCATTTAATGCCCGCCCCATCGGGCGGGCGCCGAAGTCAAAGGGCGATCTCTCCCCACGCCGCGCCGCTGACACCGCAGAGCTCGCTGTTCTACCTGCTCCGGTCACTATGCGTCCTCACCGCTACTGTGCGGACGCATGCGGCGCTGCGCAAGGCCCTGTGCAGACTTGCAGGCGTCATTCCGCACCACTATTCTACCTGCTCCCGTCCTTCCCCCCCCCGGTGCAGCCCTCGAATGGGCGTGAAGAACCCTCGAACGAATATATGAGCAGCGACCGAGCACGGACTCCGGTCAGGCGCGGCCCGGTGATGACGAACGCCGGGTCAAATCCACCAACTCGGCCATTCCCCGGTAAACCGGGCACGCCGCGCACTGTGGTCAACAGCAACCACCATGCCGACCTCTGTGCCGCCAACTCCTGTCCTTCCCCACCTGCCACGCCCTCGAACCAACCAGCGGCGGACGGCTGGGCGCGGATTACGGCGGCACCGCCCCTCGAAACCACTCCAGGACAAGCACAGGGACGGCCGTGACACCCGCAGAAGCCGGAGCTCGCCAAATCCCCTGCCAGGGTCAAGGTCGACCGCACGCTCGGCGCCATGCTCTCTAGTGCGCGCCCCTGTAGCACACACTGTACTTGTACTTGTAGGCCCCCCTCTCCTTGGCCTATAAAAGGAGGAAGGGGGCGAGAGAGAAAACAGACGAACACGCACACGATCACCGCCTTCCACGATATTGGCACTCTCCTCAATCACTTTCAACCCATTTTCAGGGACTTGGAGACTTCCTCTCCTCTCCCGCCGTGCTTGTAACCCCCCCCCCCACTGCAGGCACCTCGGTGCAAGATAGTATAGTGCCGCGAGCACAGTCTGCTGGACGTACGGCCCCGCGGCCGGAACCAGGATAAACTCTTGTGTCATCGTGCTAGCTCTTGCATCAACCGTCAGGGGACGGGACACATCGCATTCTGTGTGGCGCTGAGGTTGGGCGGCCAATCTCAACACCGACAGATATAGTAGTACAGTACATACTAGAGATTATCGAGGTGGCGAGACTGGCTAGATCGGCAGCCGACAGGCCTATCTTACCAACCTGATCGATCAGCTGCCTCGCGTGTTTATTTGTTTATTATTACACTTGATCCCAGCTGCCCGCGTCAAGGAACGCCGAAAGCAAACGGTAGCTGAAATTCCAAAGTGGCTGGAACAACCAGACGCCCGCCGCCGCTGACGGTGCGCGTACACAGCTCATGGTCGCCTTCGCGGCCGCGATATATACGCCGACGTCGACGTCGACGCCCCAATTGAATTCTAGTGGTTGAGGTCTGATTAGCTTGGGCTTGGATGCATGCACGGTGGGCAAATCCTGCACACCATCAGGCTAGCAGCAGGATAAGATGCCATGTGAACATTGATGGCTGACATTTGTCACCCATGGAAATTTGTAAGACATTGATGCAGTCTGTTGGATTGGCCGGTGGTTAATGTTGATTCGTTTGTGACAGAAAAATACCGGTGACTGATTAGTGAGATAAAAATATTGGTGGTCGGTGGCCGATAAGCCAAACGAAGAGGGCCAGATGTCCGGCTCAGTAACTTCAGCACCGAGCAAGATTGAGAGCGAGATGGAAGCAGGCGCAGCCAGCAGCACCGAGCAAGAAACGGCGGCGCGCTCGCCGCCGGCGCTGCCGTGGAAGGTGCGGCTGCAGCTCTTCGGCCTCGTCGCGGCCGCCGGCGCAACGATGCGGCCCGACGGCACCGTCAGACGATTCGTCTTCAGCCTCCTCGACCGCCCGGCCCGCGCCAGCGCGCGCCCGGACAGGTCCGGCGTCCGGTCCGCCGACGTCGCCGTCGACCCCTCGCGCGGGCTGTGGGCGCGCGTGTTCTCGCCGGCGCAGGCCGCCGATGCGCCGCTCCCCGTGCTCGTATACTTCCACGGCGGCGCCTTCGTTCTGCTCTCCGCGGCCTCGCCCGCCTACGACGCCATGTGCCACCGGCTCTGCCGCGACCTCCGCGCCGTCGTCGTGTCCGTCAACTACCGCCTCGCGCCCGAGCACCGCTGCCCCGCCGCCTACGACGACGGCGTCGACGTGCTCCGCCACCTCGCCTCCACCGGCCTTCCCCCCGACCTCGCCGTCCCGGTGGACCTCTCCCGCTGCTTCCTCGCCGGGGACAGCGCCGGCGGCAACATCGCCCACCACGTCGCGCAGCGCTGGACGGCGAGCGCCGCCGCCTCCAACCCCATCCGCCTCGCCGGCGTCGTCCTGGTGCAGCCGTACTTGGGCGGCGAGGAGCGCACGCCGGCGGAGCTGAGGCTGGACGGCAAGGTGCCGGTGGTGACCATGCGGGGCTCGGACTGGGCGTGGAGGGCGTTCCTGCCGGAGGGCGCCGACCGGGACCACCCGGCGGCGCACGTGACGGACGAGAACGCCGGCCTGGCGGAGGAGTTCCCGCCGGCGATGGTGGTGGTCGGCGGGCTGGACCCGCTGCAGGACTGGCAGCGGCGGTACGCCGACGTGCTGCGGCGGAAGGGGAAGGCGGTGCGTCTGGTGGAGTTCCCGGAGGCCATCCACGCCTTCTTCTTCTTCCCCGTGCTCCCCGACTGCGGCAGGCTCGTCACGGAGATGAAGGCGTTCATGGATGAGAGCATCGCTGCCCGCCTGATCACCGCCCATTGAAATGGCTGTTCTTGCGGTGAAAATTACTACGTACGTGCTCAATCATCTGCACCGACATCCAAACTTCAGAAACCGTGCTACTGTTTGTATCTGTGATTAATTGTTCAAACATTGATTAATTAGGCTCAAAATATTTGTATCGTAAAATACAACAAAACTCTACAGTTAGTTTTTAATTTTATTTACAGTCAGTACTTCATATATATGCCGGTATTCTCCATATATATGCCGGTATTTTGATGTGATGGAAACTTTTTTTTACGTAAAATCTAGGGGTGGAATTTGAGAACCGGCCTTGGCATACTGCTCCGCCTGCCGTCTTTCTATTCTCTATTCTCTAGCTCTTCGCTTGCCGAGAGCCCGACGGAGACGTCGTGCACTACGCCAGCGCCGTCCTCCTACTCCTAGGCCTCCAAGCCCAGCCAGGCAACCTACGGCACGCCAACAGGCAAAAGATAAGCCTCCCCTTCAATCCAATTGCAAGTTCGTAACTTGATTATTTGTTTGATCGGGTGGGAGGAGGCTAGAGAAGTAGTGTTTAATTAAATTAGTCAGTTGATAATTGCATTGTTCTTCAATTGTAGTATGCCTTTTTGTTCTCAAATTGCATATCCCTTCACGCTTTTTTTTATTTGATTGAATAACCGGCTGCTCTCTTCTTTGTTTTCTGCCCTTTTCAATCTATACACTCCAAACATATTTACATATGCTATCTTAATTCAGGAAAAAGGAAAAGGAAAACACAATACATTTTTTAAACTAATTTACGACAAAAGTACCTATCCACCTGTAGTAAGGGTCACCAGCCTTGCTAGTTATCCATGATTTGCTTATTATCCATGCTATATTTAAGTTAGTATATGGGCATATATAAGTGTATATCATGTCGTGTTACTTTCGTCTGTCTTATGCCACTGGTCGATCAGCCTCCCTATGTCGAAATCCTGGCTGCTTCGACCCTACCGACTGGCTTATCAGCAGTTAGCCAGCAGTATTTTCCTCTTTGTACATACCAATACTAACCACTAGCCATCAATCAGCCAGCGATATTTTTCTCTTAAAACACATCAGCAGCAACCATCAACCAACCGAACAGGGTGGATGCTGTCGATTTTGACAGCTGAGTGGAGCTATACTCATGTGTGAGGATAATTTAATATCTCATATCTCTCTCCTTCACTTCATTTTGATTGGCGCAGAGCATGTTCAGACCCTCCGAGCTAGCTAGTGAAGGCCTTATTTAGATGCAAATTAGGAGGTGAGAAACTAGGAAAAGATGTCACTTCGTCATAAATACATCAATGTAGCATTTCATTTGTATTTGTGAAAAATTGTCCAAAAATTAATTAATTAGGCTCAAAATGTTTGTCTTACCGAGTACAACAAAACTATGCAATTAGTTTTTGATTTCATCTACATTTAGTACTCCATGCATGTGCCGACATTTTGATGTGATGGGAATCTTCTTTTTGCATAGTAAACTTTGGGGTTGCTTTTTGGAACTAAACAATGCCTAAGAGCATCTCCAAGAGACTAGCCAAATTATTTTCTAAAGTTAAATTTAGCTATTGTCAGAGAAAAAACGTTTCCAACTGACCCTCCAAATTTAGTGGCTCTCCATCTCACCTCATTCGCTAGCTATTTTTAGCTAGCCTACCTCACTAGCCATCTTTGTAGAATCTGTTAGGATTACCCCCATTGAATTAGATGACTTTCTATTTTTACAAATATGCTATAATCTCTATATTTAGCTAACACAATGCAGAGTCTCTTGGGGCACTTTTAGTTTACGGGCGACCGTACGGAGCCTTCCGTGCGGTCGGTTTTCAGACAACGACAGGTCCCCACGTGTCTGCCTGTCATTCTCTTTAGGTCCCCACGTGCCTGTCTACCATTCTCTTTTCGGTATTCGCTTTCCCGCGCCCCAGCTTTTTTGTCTTTTTCTGCGCGCCGCGCGTTTACCACCGCGAACATTATTTCTCTTTTTTCGCGCAGACTTTTTTGAGACTAGTTAAATGGGTCATTCTCTTTCTAGCTTCACTGCTTCTCTTTTGGTACGCACGGGACATTCGGGAGCACGGGGAAGGGGTGTATAAACGGGGGGGGGGGGAGTCAAATAAAACCTAGATTCAACTGAAAAATAAGGGGAAAATTGTCCATAAAAAATACCAACAAAAAATACAAAAGATAAATAGTTTAGACCTATGTAAATTTGATATAAAAAATCCAGGAAATGTTGTTGAACCGAAGTATTTGTCACCCCGTGATCGCAAACTGTTGGAGAGCTTCCTCCTGTAAAAAGAAAATGTAGCAAAAGGTTTATGTGTACAATGTTTTGTAGGTCAAAGTTTGCTATTTATAAAACTAGCAAGATTAAAACTTGACATACTAATCTTATCTAAAAAAACTTCTAATGTCATCATAGGTGTTGAAGAGATAAAAAAACTTAACACTACCCTCCTAGCGATCCCACTTGTTAGACCTTTTTTCATCAAACTTTTGACAAAAGACGGACCCACCAGTCATTGAAACACTACCCCTTCTAGCGACCCCGCCTGTCAGGCCTTTTTTCGTCAAATTTTCCACCTCTCTCGTCCGTCTCTATAGTATGAAATCGTCGAGTTTGTAACCAACACGGTCTCCGACCAACTATCTATTATGCATTCTTATTTTCTATTAAAAGTGTGTGTCGCACGTGTGTTCTTGCTGGTATACAAAATGTTTGAACACATATGGTTGACATCTCACACCAGCTGTCTACCCACAGTGCATCAAGGGGAAATGTCTTCTACGTGTTAAATGTTTTGTACTGAAATATATAGAGAAATGCATCATGGGAAAGTGTGAAGCTCTACTGACTAATAAAGATGGCAAACTTGATAACAGATATGAATGTAAATGATGGCAGCAGCTCAAGATGAGTGTAGGCATAAAAAAAATGTTAGAAACCAAAGTCCTTTTAGCATAAGAAATATGACACCTTACGTTATCAAATTTAAAGAAAACTATTCTAAAGCCACTAACTTTTCTAAAAAAAGCTATAAAACACTATAGACAACTTATGTACACATACAACTTTTCACATAGATCTTTTTTAGTAATGTTCCAAATTTGATATAAATATTTTCTAAAACGATTGCCACGAAGAAAATTCATATAGCAAACTTTCTTTGTTGAAAAAGTAGTTCACAATATTTTTTTTGGAAACCTTATATACCAAGAATTATATACGAAACTTTTGTAAAGGATTAGATTGCCAAAATAAAATCCATCTGCTATAGAACATCCTACTTGGCAGGATGGCTATCATGGTGATGTGTTCATATGATGAACTAGAAATAAGAAAATCGATACTAAGATTAGACAAATTAGCATTTCATTCTAGGAAAAACATATGGATTCTAACAAAGTGCATTTTCCTTAGCCTGCATTTTGAATTGGCACAATTGTTCAACTGATATATGCAAATCAGAGTTTCTATTATATATATCAAACAAAAACAGAGTACATATGCTAATTAGGGAGCAGGTTGATCAACTAGCTGGAGTGTGGTGCCTCGGGTGGGGGTGCAGGGCCTGCTTACCTTCACGGCTTGACCACTACTACTGCAGGTCACCGAACTGTGACTGGAAGGAGCCTACACCAACATTGATCTGGTGCAAACATGACAAGAAATATGGCAGGCCATTAATTTACTGAAGTGAAGTGAAATAAGTGAGCAGGAAATTTAAAAATAGAAAGAAATGTGCTAAGCAACCAAATCCGGCTGAATCTATTAGGTAGTATCAACACATAGAACAAACCATACTCCTACAGTCCTACATGACTTTTCTTCAAAATTTATATATAAAAAATTCTTAAAAACTTTTACACATAACTTTTACTACATATTATCTTAACATTTCTAAAAAAGTTCTCTACAAATATTTTTCTATAGAACTTTTACTGAACTATATTTCAAAGAACTTTATCTACCTAACTTATTTATATAACTTTATTCATAGAATATCACTAGAATTCTTTCCAAAAAAGGAAAATAACTATTATACATAACTTTTGTGAATATTTTTCCACTTTTCTATGCAACTTATCATAATAAACTTGGTCAAAAGACTTATCTGAAAATATTGCAAACAAAAGCTTTCGCCAAAAATCTTTACTCAGGTACTTTTCGACATATTATTTTGTATATAAGAAATTTATTAAAAGGTTTTGGTTAAATGGTTAGAAAAATATATGTATAAAAGGTATATACAAAAAATTATCTAGACAAAACTTTAAACAAACATCATCCAAAAATATTAAGTACAAAAAAAATATATGGAGAAAAGGTTTATAAAAAGGTTTGTTATAAAAATTGTGAAGACAAACTATTTGAAATGATAGAACGAAAAAACTTTCTGTACAAATACAATGCAGTTGGATTTTTTTCAAATAATCCCTTAATAAAATAGTTTGCTAGGGAACTTCGATTAGATAAATTATATAGAGAACTTTACTTTTCTTGGAGAAATTTACTTCAATGCGGGCTCAAGACAAGGATAAACAGATTAAGAGCAGAACTTAGCTCGGTCCAAACTCAAGTAGGCCCAATCTCAGCTCGTGAAAAGCTAAGTGCTACTGTTCCATAGAAAAATATAATAGAAAGACTTAACTGAAGATCAAGTAAGGTCCAGCTTAACTTATAAAACTCAACAACTACCCTTCAATAAAATAACTCATATGAAACATCTAGATAACATATCCAGACTTTTTCTACAGAAACTTTCTGTTGAACTTTGTACTCATCTAAGATTTTATGGACTTTGTACGATAAGATTTAACTTAAATATAGAAAATTTGTACATAACTTTCATGTATAAACTTGTTTACTAAAATTTGGTAAACAATATTTTTAGGACAACTATTTGTTGATAGTTTTATATATAAGATAAGATTTGACAAAGTAACTTTTACACAAAAAACTTTCCTGAAAAATTTATATAAAAAACTTCATAAAAAATAACTTTTCTAGATAATGTTTGATACATAACTAATCTGACTAAAAATTATTATAAAATATTCATGTATTATTTTTGGAGAGAATTTATTTGGTAAATTATTTAAAAGATATTTTTATCAATAATTATTTTTAACTAATTCTGCAAAGAATTTTTTGGCCCCACTTTTAAAAAAGATTCACATACATAACAATAAAAATGAAAAAAAATGTAAACTCTTTCACATATATTTTTAGACATAAAATAATCTAGCCAACTATTGCTTCATAAGTTTTGCACGGAATCTTTGTATAGAAAGTTCTCATAGATAACAACAAATAACTTTTCAACATAAATTTCTACACAACTAATCTATCCAAAACTTATTTTCAAAACTATTATACGCAACTTATCATACAATTTTTTATAGATAAATTCTATTAAAAAACTTTCACGACAACTTTTTTTAGAGATAGTTTTAAACTATGCAACCAATACATTTCCTATAAAACTCTTATACAGATCTTATCCTCGGAACTTATACAAGTTAGCTACAAAACTTTTTCTACAAAAGCTTATATAACAAACTTCTCTAGAAAACTTTCTTACAGAACTTTATCGCCCTTTTTTGACAGAAAAAGCTGATCTCTCTTACTAGTGTGGTCAGTGAAATAGACAAAAGATAATTATCTATTCTGGATTACATTGGCACCAGAATGTTACCAGTGAAATAAAAAAGGACAAAATACTTTAACTCATTCTATTTCCCACACAACCAATGCTATCAATGTAGCAAGATTACCTGACGGGAACACCACATTGATTATTCAAACAGAAAGCACAAAATGGTCAGCATGGAACTTCCGGTTAGTCATGCCGCACCGAAAAAACAGAAGCGGCCACAGTAGCATGGCTTCCTCAACACTAGAAAGACCTCTAGCACTATCAGCATGCAATTTATAAATAAAACAAACTAACCTTGAGTCATTGCCAGGCATACACCTAGCCATCTGAAAATGATAAGTACCTGCAACAGTGCAATAGCCTTTAAAGGTAAGCATAATCCCATCCATATGACATTGCAAATCCGATGCAATGATATGCTATAAGTATCTGACAAGAAAATGCAATGTCTCCGCACCTAGCTGCATGTGCTTTGTGTCCATATCATTCATACCGAATTTATCAAAGATGACTTAATCAAATTGTTATATACATCATGCACCTCCGTCAAGCAGTGCAAGTGATCGACAAAAATGTGCTGCAGCTCTTTAACTATCGTAGTATTTGGCTTTACTCCTGCATATAGCTAAAGCAATTGTTAATTACCTCATCTGTGACATCGCACGTCTAGGGTTGGAGTGGTGCGCCGTGCAGACACTGGTGTGGGTGCTACCGCCGTTGCTCCGCCAGTCAACGTCGAGCTCCCGCTTGTAGCTTCGCGGAATGGCGAAGCTCTCGCTCTCGGCTTCGCCACTGCTCCTGCGTGGGCGGGGCGCCGCGCTGCCGTTGGGGAGGGATCCAGCAAGCTGCCGCACCGCAGGCCAGTGCATGCCGGAAACGACAATAACACCCACCCCCAGCTCCGCCAGCCTCGTCCGCGCCGCACATCTCGATCTGCCGTCGCACATATCGATCGGTCTCGATCCGCCACCACACACCACGATTGGTCTCGATCCGCCGCCGCACGCCACGATTTATCTCGATCTGCCGACACACGCCTCCATCCTTCTCGATCTGCCGCGCTCTCCTCCGCCTGTGCTCTCATGGCAGCGGACCTCATCGCGACGCGGCTTCCTAGGGATGCGCGTCAGGCGCGGGCCCAAACCGCCACACCAGCGGCGCGCGTCAGGCACGGGCCTAAGGCCGCCTCCCGGCAGCGACTAGGGCGAGGAAACTCTAGGCAGTAGGCACGCGAGAGAAAGCGATAGAGGAGGGAGAAGCTAAGAAGGAGAAAGAAAGAGAAAGAGAAAAGAGAGAGCGACAGCTTGTTCAGTGCTCCGAAGGGGATGCGGGGGGACGGGATGCGGGTGGACTGTCGGTCGGATCGACCGCAAATTTTGAAACCTCCGGTCAACCGCAGAATTAGCATTGCGGTCTCTTGGAGATGCTCTAAGAGTTGCTAGTGACTTCTATTTTATTCATTTTTTTCTCCGCCACGTCAGTATCTGCTAGCTACATCGATTATTACTGGAGAAGCCCTTTAGCGCGGACTTACCTTGCATGTATAGTCAATGACACATGGATGTTTGTGGTGCTGCCATTTTCGACAGCGCCTAGCAGGTTGCCGCTATATGAGATGTCATTTTTTGACAGCGCCTGGTTGCCAATGACACATGCATGTGTGGTGCTGTCATTTTTGGCAGCACCTGGGTTGCCGCTATGCGCTACAGTATATGATCGAGATGGACGCCCGGCCCGGTTCACGAGCAGTGTGGGCCGCGCGCGAGTCCAGGCCATGGCGGCGCAGAGCAGCGGCGTAGAGCACAGCGTCCACATACCCCTCCCCCCTCATGGCGCCGGGCCAGCCCCGCCGCCGCCGGAAAGGCGGCTCAACTGCTTCGTACGCTCTGTTGCGCTGATTGAAAGGGTGGGCAACGCCGTCGGCACGCTGGCCTTCACCTGGGCAACCGTCGTCCTGCTGGGTGGCTACCCGACAGCACTGCTTCCTGTAGATTTTTGGTTTGCGACCGCCATATTTTTCCTTGAAGCTGTTAGGTACGTAAATACGTTATTGTTGCATTACTATAATATATATAAACAATAGATGCTTTAAAAGTATATATATATACACACACACTGTAACCGTTTGTTCGTACCTAACCGAGCTGAAATAGAAACTCACTGCCACGAACTGGTTTACTACAGCCGTTTGAAAAACTGTATACAAGAATATTGGAGTTTTTTTTAAACTAGCAAATATGCCCATACGACACGCGCGTGCTACCTTTATTATGGAGGTCATTTTAGAATACTTGATTGGTGAGTACGTGGGGTGGGTAAATAAATTTCATGGTGAGAAATGTAATGTCAAAACGGTAGAAACTCTATAGAAACATCATGTTTCTCTTGTTTGTGAAAACTTTCGATGTTTTTTCCACTATTAGACCTGACATGTGGGTCCTCTGTGAGGGGTGGTAGAAATTATTTAGGTGAGAAGCGTTTTCAAAAGTATTGGATCCTTATGATATAGATAGATAGATAATAACGCAAGACGTGTGTGTTTGGAGTATTTTACATAGTAGAAAACAAATACATGATTATACTTATAGAAGGCCATAAGCAGGCAAACTGAGAAACTAAAGAAAAGAAAACACCAATTAAACAATATCGGTTGGTTGAATTGGGACACCGACACTCGCCGAACTCAACTCAACTTGAACAGGCAAACCTGGCCGTTGGATTGGGAAACAAGCTTAATGGAGTTAATAAAACCCAAAATCAAAGAAAGCATCATAAGAAATCGGTAAAAAGAATGAAAACTGCCTTCCAACCTACACCATGACATACAAGATGTGAATTTCCTCTATATATCAAAGAAATATATACATAATAATATTCTTTTATAAAAATATAGTGCTCGATACAATTAAAATATCGGTGTAGACATGTGTATTTATCTAAATAATGACATGCATATTTATCTAAATAATGGCATGCGTAATTTATTTCTCATGTATTCTAAACGAATGGTTAGTGCAATTGGTATGTAGTTGGTTAATGAGTCATTTTTCATAATTGCTAAAACCTTTAAAATAGTGAGGCTTTACAATAGTGCATGCCCGTACTACATGCGTTTGTACTTGGTCTGAATGATGGGACACCAGCATGACAGCACATACTCCCTGTTTCAAATTATAAGTCATTTTAATAGTTTTAGAGAGTCAAAGCATATCAAGTTTGACCAAATTTATATAATGAAGTATTAACAATTATGATACCAAATAACTACCATTAGATTATTTATTAGATAATTTTTCACAGTATATCTATTTGGTGCCATAAATTTTTGTAATATTCTCTATAATTTTGGTTAAACATAAAATGGTTTGACTCTTCAAGAGACCAAAAATGTTAGAATCTTACTATTACTAATTGGAGGCTTCTTTTGAAGGCTCCACGTTAATCCTTACGAGACACGCTAGAAAAAGATAAATCTTAAAAATTCTCGCAAAAATCAGAAAAAAATCATTTGGTTAGTACCAGGTATGTACTACCTCCGATTCGTTATATTTGACGTCACCGACGGAACTTTTGGCTTGCGGCCAGTTCTGTTTCCTTTCCTTGTCTGAAACGACAAGTAAAATAAATCGGAGGTAGTAGTTGGTTAATGAGTAATTTTTCATAGTTTCTAAACCTTTAAAATAGTATATTTGTTTTGCGAGGCTTTACAATAGTATATGTTCGTACTACATGCGTTTGTACCTGGTCTAAATGATGGGACACCAGCATGACAGCACATACTCCCTCCGTTTTAAATTATAAGTCATTCTGATATTTTTGGATAGTCAAAGCATATCAAGTTTGATCAAATTTTTGCCTAAAAAGTTTGATCAGTTTTATATAATAAAGTACTAACAATTATGATATCAAATAATTACCATTAGATTATTTATTAGATAAATTTTCACAGCATATCTAGTTGGTGCCATAAATTTTTGTAATATGCTCTATAATTTTGGTTAAACATAAAATGGTTTGACTCTCCAAGAGATCAAGAATGTCGGAATGACTTGCAATTTGGAACAGAGGAAGTATATGTTTAGAAGTAGGTAATGAATTGTTAGTGTCACTAGTATGTACTCCGTAGTTGGTTAATGTGCCATTTTTCATAATTCCTAAACCTTTTACAATATATGCTCGTGCTACGCGTGTATCAATCTAGATGATGGAACACCAGCATATATGTTTATAAGTAGGTAATTCAGAAAAAGATATAGTCGGTCCTTTAGATTATATTTTATTATGGCAGGGATGAGTAATCTAGATGTATATTCCAGTCTTACTTTATATTGCTTTTATAATAAAAGATATGATTGATTTTTAAGAAAACATAATAGATTTGATAGCTATTATTTACCAATGATTATTACAGTCTACTAAATTGATGACATGATATTTCTATGATTTTTATGAGATTTTCTAGAATTTATCTGTTTTTAGCTTATCTCGTGAGATTACGTAACATCAAATTAGAAATAATAACATTTTTTTTGTTCGGTAAGCTTGTCTACACTTATTAACTATCAATTCAGAAACCTAGCTACATGTATGACGTATTTAATTTATGGATCGAATTGCGTTATTTTTGTTTAATACACGATACATAACTTCCAGGATGTTCAGCCGCAACAACAGGATGGATTACCAATTGTTCTTTGGCACTAGAGGTGCTTTTAGATCCCTTGGCTGGAATGGGCTGGTCCTCATCGTATATTTTAACGGTGCCGTGTGCATGATTTCCCGAGAGTTGGGGATCTCAGCAGCATTATTCCTCCCACTTCTGGGGATACTAGTTGCCGTTGGCCAATTTGTGTGTCCAGCAGCTCCAAGACTAGTAGCACGCATTCCACTGCGGCGTGCGATATCATTATGGAGCCCCATGGTCGCAATCGGCCTGCTCGGTCCCTCTGTACTAGTACAAGATCGTCATTTCGATTACAACACATTCCATTTCGTTAAGGTAAAACCAGTGGGCAGATGGGCAGTGTACGCAGTGCTGCTTGTGGTGGTGCTCCTAGTGACAGTTAGCAGGATGAGATTCCCAGGTGCTCTAGGCAGTAAACAAGAATTCTGGAGTCGTGTTGTTCTGAACTTGTGTATGGTTGGTGCAATTGTGGTGGCGTCGTTCTCGTTGGGCCGTGGTATTCCATACATAGTGCTTGTGATGATCTTGATCGAAGCGTTTACTATAGTTTTAGTTTCATTTGGCAACTTTCAGATTCCTGCAGCTATAGTTCGTGTGGTGCTCCCACTAATACGTCTTAGTAGTATATCAAATGACTACAAAAATAATTGTTCGACTGGCCATGACCACCATGACTCTACGGCAAGCGCCGCACCAGCACCATCCAGTGTTGGTGTATGCAATCCTTCTATTGTAAACCTCACACCAACTCTAGTCATCTTCTACGGGATGGTACTGGGCCAAGGAGTATTGTATGTTGTGGCGTGCCTGCTCGAGATCTTCTCATTCATCCCTCGAAGATCTCTTGTCCACAGTGGTGGGTTCAAAGGCCAGTGGGGAGTGGACTCTGTCAATCTGTACTACGCATATGCCTTGGAGAAATGCTTGGAAAGGAATGTGCTCGCTCCAAACATCAGCCTCTGCAACTTTGCCATTGATTCTATAAACTCAGACTCGACAAAGAGGCAGCTCCATGGAATCCGGGTTACACACACTCTTCTAAAGAGGGATGCAACCAGAACGCGGCTCCTCGTGAAGCTCAACGCATCGACAGATATAATGACCAGATTAATGAGAATGCAGGACTGGACTGGCCAAGGGCATGAAACTATTAGGTTGTTTGCAGTGAAGGTCATTGATGAGCTTGCAAAAGGCCTCTTAGTTGTCACTGTCCCTGGGATAGTTCAGAATGTGTCTCTGCTGTTGGGTCGCGATGACCAACAGAAAGGAAACCCATTTCTGAACGCAGATGATGAACAAGATAAACAAAAGAATGATCTGTCTGTAAATGCCATTATTTGTAACCAGATGGAAAGAGGAGAAGCAGTTCCGGACGACCGTAACCTGCTTGAGACACAAGACCGCTCAACCCAGCAAGTTGGTAATAATGAACAGAATTCCTGGATAACAAGATGGTGGCGACAGGTTTTTGAATTCTGGTCGATTCCCCAGGAGGGACCGTTGACAGAGCACGATCTTCTCCCTGTGCTGGGTATGTCGATTATTGAAAGTCTAGCAACTTATGATCAAATCAACTGTGAAGAGATCAGCAAAGCGAATGGCCTTATCCGGAAGATCACAAGATTCACAAGATTTTGCAGAAGTGATACCAACTATACTGACGCTGAAAAGAAGGTCCTAGCTCATTCATCACTGAAGCTATTTCACAGGCTCACAAGCATCCATGGGGAGGTCGGCATAACACTGCGGCAGAAGATATCGAATCATCCCTTTCTCTTGAGAAACCTCTCAGAGATCCTGGGAGGCATCACAAGTTGTCATGAACCGAGGGAGTTGGCGGCAGGAATTCTCAGAAACCTTGCTGTCGATGCGAGCACGAGACAGACGATTGGGGGAGTCCAAAGCATTATTACCAGATTAATGCGTGCATTTCTCACTCCAGACATGCCCTCCAGTACAGATGGTGATCGGTTGCTAAGGAAGGTCGCCGGGCAGGCATTAGCAATGTTGGCAATGGACAATATCAACAACTGTTTGGCCATGCTAAGGGAAACAAGGTATTCATTCATTAAGGACCTCACAACCATGATCCATATTGTTAGGTACAGATGTGTGGCGGCAAGTTTGTTGCGGAGTGTGTGCATGCACGCTCGACCTGAACTTAAAGAGGAGGACTTGGATGCACTATCTTACAGCTCGCGGGAGGTGAGCACTACTAATCCAGGCTACTACATGTGTCCAATGTGCAAACTATATTGTAGAGGCTGAAACATGCATGTTTCCATGTTCCATATTCTAAAAAGAAATAACCCAGACCGCTGCTAGATCAACATTATAATTAGATAATAAAATTTACCGCTCAGTTATATATATCTGCTTAAAATTTCTTGGTTTAAGTGGCAAAAGTTTAGATTTTTCTGTGAGGGGTATTTGACTGTATAACTGCAGTGCATTAAGTTAACTTTGGCTAATCACGACTTACATCATCTTCCTCATTTCAATACAGGTGCTGGAAATAATACTTTTTGCAGAGGGTTTAGAACTAGAAATCTTCGTTGGCCTTAGTTCACATATATATAAAGCCATTCCTGAGGAGTTTGCTCGAGAATTTGAGAACAGACAGATTAAGGAAACATTTGTGAAGAGGCTCGTTGACGCGCTGAATGCGAACATGGAGCCTAGTGCTGATTGCCCCGGGATCAGGAGAGTGATCCTCGAGCAAGCCATAAACTTGATGGAGTACGACTCTAGTAACGTGAATTGCTTCGTCGATCGCCGAATGATAGAAGTACTTTCGATGGTGGAAGAGACTATGTCAGATGCTGAAAACTACAGCATCTTCCTGGGCGATGCTGGGCTAATGGAGGCTGGCCAACCTCTGTCCTCGCTTGTGGCAAGGGCTAAACAGCTGCTGGGCGTCAGCTGAACATGACAGCCATCAAAATATGCAGTTCAGTGTCTGGGATGCAATGCATATATTTATGCTTTGGGTGTATCTGTGTATTCTTCTAGAACTCTTTTGCGATGCGTCATACTAGCCTTAAAAAGGACTAGCATATAAAGATCAAACGGATCAGATTAATTGTATACTACCGTAACCGTGTTTAGTAGTATATGTAGTACGAAGTAAGTAGTATAGGGATATTATGTGAAAAAACAGAATGTCAGATATGTAATTTTAACATATCTTTAATTTTGGAATGGCAGATATGTAATTATGACATATCTTTAATTTTTAATTTTATTGTTTCTATCTCTCCTACTTTACCTCATTTTCATTTGTATGACAGCATAGGGTCCGGCGGCCTGAGAAAAAAATAATGTTTTATGTTACCATAATACCCCTGTTAATATCTATTTTATACTACATACTACCACCTGCCAGTATGGAAGCACCGACCTCTTCTAATCAACTCGAGTTGCAAAGGTCTCTTGCTGTCAAGGTGATTCGCAGGTTAAGTTGGTTTTTTGAGTGTTTGTGGTGCTGTGTAAGTGTTGCTACTAGTCGTGAAAGCATTGTTGTGTGTTAAAGGTAAAACATTGTGTTTGGCTGTTTGCTTACGTGAAAGCTAAACATTTGTTATCTAAGTGAAGTATGTAAAATAGTTATTCTATTTTCTTTCACATAATAATGGTGCGTACAAGACGTCTCTTGCTCTGTTCCACGCCCATCACTGTTCAACTCTGACGGCCGGAGTAGCCGGTCAACGGCGGCAACCACCGTCAGCCACATGTACTCGTTGAAGGAGACGGTCATCAACTCTGACGGCCGGAGTAGCCGGTCAACGGCGGCAACCACCGTCAGCCACATGTACTCGTTGAAGGAGACGGTCATCTTGGATTCTCTTATTGAGGACAAGTGTGTACGAGGATCGATGTACGATCACTTTTCAGTGTGATTAATGATTGACAATGTTGTGTGGACTGACTCTTAACCTAGTATTGCAGGTGTTGGATGCGACTTGAATTGCGTTGGTGTAGGTGAAGAACAAGCGCGAAAGGACTTAGCCAGAGTGGCCTCCGAGGAGTGAAGAGACAATTAGGCTTGGTTCGAGGGACCCGGTGGCCAGACGCGCTCAAGTGCGATCGGCATGGTGCAAGAAGAGCAAGACGAGGTTGTGGACTTAGAGCTGGACAACCGAAGCTTGTACGCGGGGTTTGGTGGTTTGGCCACAAAACCATAAGAGGAGAGTTTCTCGGTTTGGGCCTTAAAATCGAGCCCGAAGGCCCAACGTGACGGAGACGGTGATCCGGACGTGTTCGGGAAGCTTCAAAGCGGTGGACACGCGTCGGGATCCTGGAGCTTGCGTCGGATGGAAGCAAGGCCAGATGGACGGCGTGCCCAGCCGGAGGGAATATCTTCGCTTTCCAAAATTGCCCCCGAGGGGCTTAGTTTTAGAGTGTAGGGGTAGTACGGTCATTTGCCCCACCAGGAAACTTAATATAAATATGAGGTGGAGGGGATGACAGGTTATCTGGTTGAACCCTGATTCATTCGCTCTCTCTTCCGGTAGGCTAGCCAAGCGCAGATCGAGTATCCTCGGTGGGTGGATAAAGAGTGGAGGTTAGCCTCCGTTGTATAGAATCTTTCCTCTGTTTGTATGGAAGATTTGGTTTTGAGATGATTTCCTTCTCTCCTTTCCCGAGTTCATTTTGTGCTATTTTCGTGCTTGGCTCGATTCTTCGTTTCTAGACCGTTTTCTCTCAGATTTCTTTGTGGGGATCATGGGTGAGTGCCTTGCGCCTCTTTGTGGATGATCTTGACCCCTCAAACGCCGGGATTTGGTCTAGAATCTATGATTTTGGGATGAACTCGTGGTGGTTGTGTTCTTCCGTGTGATCCGCAATTTCTCGTGTTATAGGGAGTTAGATGCTGAGATTTTTGGGGCATAGCATCTCCTTGGAGTGCTTCTCATATTCCCCAAGTTTCGTCTCAAGAGCTCCAGCCGTTTGGGAGATCCGGTGATGGATCTGAGAGGGTTGACCCGCGGGTTACTGTAGTTGTTCTTCATGTTCTTCCGTCGGGGTTCACGGACAGTCCGCACGTCATTGGCGGACGGTCCGAGTTTTGGGTGTTCGTACGAGAGTTTCAGATTTTGGCTAAGTCTTTTCACAGACGGTCCACGTGACTCCCCCGGACAGTCCGTATAGGACGAGAAGTTTCTGAAGATTTGGTTGGATTTTACGGACCGTCCGTCCTGCATTGTCGGACAGTCCGCCCGGTCCTTGGACAGTCCGAGACCTCTATGCGTACAGTCCGTCCTACCCAGGAAGACAACAGTGTGTCTTTGCTTCTTGAGTTGTGCTTTCGCTTTGTATCTCGCTCTAGCTTGTTACTAGGGTTGGTAGGTCCGTTGTGACTACGCTACCTTAACAAGATTCCGATGAATCCTTGGGTAGTGATTTTGAGACATAGGTCGAGTTTCGAGAAAAAATTTTTATCGGTTCACGTTCACTCTCCCTGTTTCGATCGTTCGGAACCTTGGCCTTGTTTAGATGCCAAATTTGGGGGCCAAATTTGGGAGTATGGTGTCGCTTCGTAATCATTGCGCCACTGTAGCATTTCGTTTGTATGTGTGAAAAATTATCCAAAAATTAATTAATTAGGCTTAAAATGTTCATCTCGTAGAGTACAATAAAATTGTACAATTAGTTTTTGATTTCATCTACATTTAGTACTCCATGCATGCTATGACATTTTGATGTGATGGAAATTTTTTTTTGTATAGTGAACTTTAGAGGTAGAATTTGGGATGCCCAGAACTCAGTATACAGGATGCGGTAGCGAGTCCCCTCCAACGATCAAGCTGCGTCCTGGACCGAACGACCTCTCTCTCAATCGCCCTCAATGGCTTACTGTTAGTTTCTTATAACAGTGAATTTCCTGGGCGGCCAGATGTTCACGTGATCGACAGCGAACTTATCGAACTCAGCACTCCTGTTTTGTATCATCTGCGCTTCTTTTTTTTGAAATATAATAACCTGTTTTGTACTGTCGTTTCTCTTCATTTTGTTCTCCAAGGTTCAGACTACACTCTTCATTTTCTCTTCATTTTTACTCAGCTCAGCTTAAGAAAAAAATTATAGGATGTCGAGTCGTCAGATTCTACCGTGTTTGAGATCGATGAGCTTGAAGGCAAAAAATCATTGAGGGAAGTCAACCCCAAATTCCACTATAAAAAAGAAGATTTCCGTCACATCAAAATTTTGACACATACATATAGTACTAAATATAGATGAAACTAAAAACTAATTGCACAGTTTTATTGTACTTTACGAGACGAATATTTTGATTCTAATTAATTAATATTTGGATAATTTTTTACCGATACAAATAAAATGCTACATTCTCCTAACGATTGAAAACTCCTGAGGCCTTGTTTAGATTTCAAATTTTACCCCCAAAGTTCACTATGCAAAAAGAAGATTCACATCACATCAAAATATCATAGCATGCATAGAGTACTAAATATAGATTAAATCAAAAACTAATTGCACGGTTTTGTTGTACTCTACGAGACGAACATTTTGAGCCTAATTAATCAATTTTTGGACAATTTTTCACATATACAAACGAAATGCTACAGTGACGCACGCACCCAAAAAACCAAAATTTGCCCCTAAATTTGGGAAGTAAACAAGGGCTAAGGCCTTATTTAGATGTTAAATTTGGAAGTTTAATGTCACTTCGTAATCATTGCATCACTGTAGCATTTCGTTTGTATTTGTGAAAAATTATCTAAAAATTGATTAATTAGACTCAAAATGTTCGTCTCGCGGAGGACAACAAAACTGTGCAATTAGTTTTTGATTTCATCTACATTTAGTATTACATGCATGTTATGACATTTTGATGGGACGAAGAATCTTTTTTTCATAGTAAATTTGAGAGTTGCTTTTGTATAACGCTGAGCCGTGTAGAGAGTATGGGGCCAGGCCAAATCAATGAGCAATTATTCTGCATGTGTGGCGCTGCTGTTTTCACAGCGCGCCTGCCGCCTCTGTTTTCCTGCAGCCCCGTGACGACCAATGTGCTACGCAAGTCCAAGCCCTTGTTTAGGGGCTGGTTCCCAAAAAGCAACCCGTTCACTGTAAAAAAAGAAGATTCTCATCACATCAAAATGTCGGCGCATGCATGGAGTATTAAATGTAGATGAAATCAAAAACTAACTACACAGTTTTGTTGTACTCTACGACACGAACATTTTGAGCCTAAATAATCAATTTTTGGACAATTTTTCACATATACAAATGAAATGCTACAGTGGCGCAATGATTACGAAGTTACCCCCAAACCCCCAACTCTCCACCCCATATTTTGCATCTAAACAAGGTCTTAGTTCCAAATTTGGGAGCCAAATTTTGGCCCCTTGTAGTGTGTGCACCACTGTAGCATTTCGTTTGTATGTGTAAAAATTGTCCAAAAATTGATTAATTAGGCTCAAAATGTTTGTCTCGCAGAGTACAACAAAACTGTACAATTAGTTTTTGATTACATCTACATTTAGTACTCTATGTATGCTATGATATTTTGATGTGATGGAAATCTTCTTTTTGCATAGTGAACTTTAGGGGTAGAATTTGGGATCTAAATAAGGCCGAACAAGCCATGTGCATACTGCAGAGCACACAGCGTCCACTTAGTAAGGCCTTCTCCGATGGCCGGCTATTACGTTGGTTCATAATTTTTTTAATTCATAAACAGTGCGAAAAAGTTAACAACTATCTCTTGTTTAAGAGAGAGTCTCATATACAAATTTCGAGATAATATAAGGATAACGTTTGGGGTTATTAGCTATGTGCTAAGAGTTAAATTGTTAAGGGAGTCGTCTTTTATAGTGCTTAGAGGTAGGTGTTGTCTCTTACCATTGAAGAGGCGGCGATGACTGTTATGGGACAGGCCGTCGTACTATTTTTCGCCTTCTTATTCGTGACCCCCGTGGTTTTCCTTGAAACCGCAACCGGTAAGGTATACTACTTACGTACTGTTGCAATAACTGTATAAGTAGATGGGCTATAAATACTTTGTAACAGTGTTTCAGAGAGCGTCCATAGAAAACTTCAGCATTCTATGGGCTCCCTACTCTTGATTTTAATTTTTTAGTCTTCACGTTGGCGACAGCTATTTTTCTTTCTTGAAATGGTCACTTTTAGAGTCCATGCAATTTTGAATATGCACTTACTATGCACTAATAAAAAAAATTCTGGCTATAATTTTATTAACCATAATTACTAAACATTAATGTCATAATGTGTGACTCAAATATAATCAAAATATAGCTAAGCCAAATCTGGATTTCTTTTTATGAATTGATTGTAGATTAGTTGATATATAAGAAATTTGGCCATTCGGATTTGAGTACTTGACTCAGCACGAGTAACGTATTTTTCTGAATTTATTTTAAAATTTAATCGACGCTAACTTTACAGTAGAACGTTTTTGGTGACTTCATTAATCTCGACATCTGCCGGCTCCGTCTCTAGGAGGTGCTGTAGGGATAGAGTATACATACATATAGTTAAGGATAAGTGTGTGCACGCGCTTTAAACGTCTGCGTTCTTTCCGAAAATATCTTGCTTTACTTTAATTTACATGTGCTATTGATATTTCCATGTAGCGGACGCTCTCATACGCTAGCTACACGCAACCAACGGCTACCAAATAGTAGCATGCATGCGTGGCTCGGTGCCTCCGTGGCTTGTATATAAGACGGCCCGTGAAATGGTTATGACTCGCGCTCTGTTCCACGCCCATCACAGTGTTCAAGACTTCCAACCCTGACGCCCGGAGGATCCACCCATCGGCGGCAACTACCTTGCCCTGTCTTCCCAGGAGAGGACCTCAGTCAGCGTCGTCTGCAACGCCAAGAGCTTGCTGCTGCCGGAGAGAGAGAGAGAGAGAGAGAGAGAGAGAGAGAGAGAGAGAGAGAGAGAGAGATGGAAGCCAAAATCACGAAGACACAGGAAACGGCCGCCGCGGCGCCGCCCGTGCCGGCGCTACCGTGGTCGGCGCGGCTCCGGATCTTCGCCCTCGTCTCCGCCACCGACATTGCCCAGCGGGCCGACGGCACGGTCAACCGCTTCGTGTTCTCCCTCGCCGACCGCCAGGCCCGAGCCAGCGCGCGCCCGGACGGGCTTGGCGTCGTCTCCGCCGACATCGCCGTGGACTCGGCGCGCGGCCTGTGGGCGCGCGTGTTCTCGCCGTCGTCGTCGTCCGGGGCTGCCGATGACGCCTCCGCGGCCGCGCTTCCCGTCGTGGTCTACTTCCACGGCGGCGGCTTCGCGCTGCTCTCCGCGGCGTCGGCGCCCTACGACGCCATGTGCCGCCGGCTCTGCCGCGAGCTCGGCGCCGTCGTGGTGTCCGTCAACTACCGGCTCGCCCCCGAGCACCGCTACCCCGCCGCCTACGACGACGGCGTCGAAGTGCTCCGCCATATCGGGAACGCCGGCCTGCCGGATCTCGCCGTCCCGGTCGACCTCTCCCGCTGCTTCCTCGCCGGCGACAGCGCCGGCGGCAACCTCATCCACCACGTCGCGCAGCGCTGGGCGGCGGCGCCCTCCGCCCCCATCCGCATCGCCGGCATGGTTCTCCTGCAGCCGTACTTCGGCGGGGAGGAGCGCACGCCGGCGGAGCTGCGGCTGGAGGGCGTGGCGCCGGTGGTGAACATGCGGCGATCGGACTGGTCGTGGCGCGCGTTCCTGCCGGAGGGCGCCGACCGGAACCACCCTGTGGCGCACGTCACCGGCGAGGCCGGGCCGGATCCCGAGCTGGCGGAGGCGTTCCCGCCGGCGATGGTGGTGATCGGCGGGCTGGACCCGCTCCAGGACTGGCAGCGGCGGTACGCCGCCATGCTGAAGCGGAAAGGGAAGGCCGTGAAGGTCGTGGAGTTCCCGGAGGCCATCCACGCGTTCTACGTGTTCCCGGAGCTCGCCGACGCCGGCAAGGTCGTGGAGGAGATGAAGGCGTTCATGGATGAGTTTAAATTAGTCGCCATTTTGATTGATCGAGACGTGGCCGTGCCACGTGGCTAATAAGGGCATGTTTAGTTTCTAAATTTGGGAGTCAAATTTGAGTCTTTTGGAGTGTGTGCGCCACTGTAACATTTTCGTTTGTACGTGTGAAAAATTATCTAAAATTTGATTAATCAGGCTCAAAATGTTCGTCTCGCAGAGTACAACAAAACTGTACAATTAGTTTTTGATTTCATCTACATTTAGTACTCCATACATGCTATGGCATTTTGCTGTGATGGGAATTTTTGTCCATAGTGAACTTTGGGGGTGAAATTTGGGATCTAAATAAGGCCAAGTTCACTATGCAAAAAGAAGATTCCCATCACATCAAAATGTCATGGCATGCATGGAGTATTAAATGTAGATGAAATAAAAACTAATTGCACAGTTTTGTTGTACTCTACGAGACGAATATTTTGAGCCTAATTAATCAATTTTTAGACAATTTTTCACACATACAAACGAAATGCTACAGTGCGCCTCGGTTTCCCAAATCTCAAATTTGGGGGTGCCAAATTGACATCTAAACAAGGCCTAAGGGCAAGTACAACAGTTCAGACAGCTGTTGTCTATTTATAGTATAGAGACAGCTTATACAATGGGTTTTCTGTTTAGTTGTCTGTAAGATAATTAATTCATCATTTGACACATAAATCATGGTGATCTTGTACATAATTTGATCAGTGTATCCATTTATTGCTTAGGAGGGATGATGCATGACATATTCAAATAATTCTCATGAGTCAATTTTAAAAAGCATAAATATAATAAATAGTCTTAAGTTCTAGGACTTTTTCGTAAAAAATCAAGACACAAAAAACAATGAAAATTATATGTTTCTTTAAGGGCCTTCGTGCAAATGTTTAGAAGATCTTTTCCTTCTGCCGCCCGAGCTCCTCTTCTCATCTTCTGTTCCCGGATCTTATCCTCATCCTCTTCTCATCTGCGGTCCACGGTGGACTGGACAGGGGAGCCCGCGCGAGGCCGGTGGACCGCGCCGGACTGGACAGGGGAGCCCGCGCGAGGCCGGTGGACCGCGCCGTGGCTGGGGTAGCCCACCGGCGCTGCAGCCAGCAGCCCGCGTCGGGCGAGGGAGCCCGCTCGTGCCGCGGCCGGCGGCCTCAGGCAAGGCCGACGGAGCTTGCCCGCGCCAAGGCCGGGAAGAGGCCAGCGGAGCTCGGCCGAGGGAGCCGGCCAGTGCTGCGGCCGGCGTCTGGAGGCAAGGCCGACGGAGCTCGGCTAGTGGAGCCCGCCTGTGTCACGGCAAGGAAGAGGTTGGCGGAGCCCGCGGCGTTGTGGCCCGCGGCGCAGCAGATCCTTGCCACCGTCGACGAGCGGCATCTGCTCGGTACAACGCGCGCCGGGCTCCGAGCACGCGCTCCTGCCGTAGATGGACGAGGCGACGGCACCCCTCTCTCCTCAATTAATCCCTGCCACGTCAGCTGTTCTGTCTCGGGTTAACGCGAGTCGACGGCAGTCGGCTCGCCGCTGTACATGCCCTAAGTGTAGTGTCAACTTGTACTTGCTGGTTCGGCGGCGGGTAGAATCCAGTAATAATGCATTTATTATGACCGGCTGCACCTGCCCGGCGAGCACATGATCGTTTCCTTATCTTCTCGATGGCATTGCGGCTCAGCTAGCGAAGGCGAAGTCGGACTCGGACACCTCCCGGATCAGCGACGTGGTTGGCCGAGCACACGGAGATCGTACGCTCCGGCAAAGCTGGTCGAGGATGGGGGCCGAAAAGGCTCGTCGAAGATCATCGTAAGTCCAAAGCGTCAGTACATCAGTGTTCTTCTGCATAAACGGTCTCCCAGTAGTTCAGACTTCAGTTCAGTCTGGAAAAAGAACTAGGAGGAAATAGCTGCTGCTCGTATACGCTGCTTGTACACAACTTACAGGAGATTGAGCCATTAATGAGTGAAATCAAAAAGGGAAAAAAATTGGTTTGCTAGGACGCACGTGTCATGCGCTAGCACCCCATCCGACGGTGATGAAAGTCAGAGCAACATCAGATGGCGACGTCAAAGCCAGTAAAACAAGCGACGAGAGACGTCAAGCCGGTAACACTAGCGACGATTTAATTTCATGAAGTTTGTAGTTGCTCACAAATGTGCACACGACCAAACCCCAGCGTCACGTCTCTTTGCGTGTTCTGGGTAACCCAGCCTTCCCCCCCTAATGAAGCAGCGCGCCTCTGCAAAGACCCCCGATGCGGGACTAAAACCATGCTGTTGGGTGTTGGCTTCCTGTAGTAGTATATGGCTTCGCGCGGCCTGGCCCGGCCCGGTCGGTTCAAGCCGCCCGTTGCCGGCTCCGGTTGTATAGGGCCCGTTTTGTCGGCCCAATATAGGCTCGCAACTAGGCCTTCCCTCATGCAAGCGCATAGAGCGGCCCAGGACCATCGGCCTCGTCGCCCCCTTTCCCCTACAGTCCCCCACTGCCTCTCTCGGCCGCAGCCATTGCCTTCCTGGCTCCTCCTCTCTCTCTTCCCCGTCTCACCTCGCACCATTAAACCCCCACCCCCGCGCGCGGCGGCCGGCGGCGAGCCCCACCCACCCAGGAACGCGGAGGAGGGAGCGGGCGTGCAGCAGAACCAGGGGGAGGCATGGGGACCCTGGGGCGCGCGATCTTCACGGTGGGCAAGTGGATCCGCGGCACGGGACAGGCCATGGACCGCCTCGGATCCACCATTCAGGGCGGCCGCCGCGTCGAGGAGCAGGGTAAGCACCCGCCCCCCTCCATGCGCTCCGCCTCTCCACCCGTCCTCCTTCGCCGCCGCCTCCTTGCTTCCAGCCTGCGGTTGTTCCTTACCAAGGATGGGATCGGGTCTTCGTCTAACCATTTCGATGTGGCGCGGAGTTAGCTGTATTCCATCGGTCAGATCGTTGTGTTTGTTATTTAGGACATGTTAGTGTCAGATCAGGCTGATTCAGTAGCGTCCGCATTTCTTAGTATGCTTACAGTTGGGGTTGTTCCCAAAGGGCGAGAATAAACCCGAAATAGTGCTCATGGATTATCTGTGGGTGGTAGTAATGTGATTTGGATAAAGCTGAAACGAGCCTCGCCTTTAGACCCTACTATCATCCCTACCCCCCCCCCCCCCCCCTTCCCCTTTCTTATGTGTACAGTTTGTTTCTCCTTTTATTTGTGAACTGTTGCATTGCAGTTAGTAATTTTTCCTGTGAAAATATCAGTAAATCATGTATGTCATGTATCGTTTTCCACAATCATACTGTCTTCTGTTATTTTGTCCAGCTGCCATTTCTGTTTGAAGTGATTCTGTATATAGTTTTCTATTCCCTACCATCATAATAATGCCATTTCCTCTTGGTGTCACTGTAATTACTAGGCTTCTGCATGATTTGTGCTGTGCACTTAGCTCCATCTACCGTTCGCTGACTTCTTAGTTACCATTTCATATTCTGTTTTCAGTTTCAAGGCATCGTACAATCATGAGCATTTTTGAGAAAGAGCCAAGGATCCATAGAGATGTGTTTGTTGCTCCCAGTGCTGCAGTCATTGGCGATGTTGAGATTGGACATGGATCATCAATCTGGTATGGCTCCATTTTGAGAGGTAAACCACCTTGGACAGTATGTGTTGTGCGTAGATGTTCCATTGAGCTGTGGTGCTGATCCTTGTGACGATTGTCTTCTTTTCTCATTTAGTGGTCATGCTCATGAACGCACAGCTCTACAATAGAATATTATGTTGTGCTCAGTAGATTCAACCTGTGCCTACTATTAGAGTAGCAGTGGGAAACATGCCTTTAGTGAGCTACTAGAATAATTCTACGTCTGCAGTGGCACACTAGCATATAGGTCTCTTTTGAGCATGGTGATACCCCAGACCTAAGGAAAGCAATAGTGAAACAGCTCCAAGGCACACGTGCCTAGTGGTTGGATTTCCGAATATGCAAACACGTCTAATAAATGAATGTACACAGAAACAATTGTTTGGTTCACTATAGTAGCCATCATTTTTTTGATAACAGATTCAAGTTTTAAAGACTTAGGCCTTGTTGCATCACCACCTCCATTACCGAAAAGTTGGTTTTCAATGCAGGAGAGTATACTTTTCAATGCAGGAGAGTAGACTTTGTTGGTTTCCTTGCACAAAGTTAAGTTATAGGAAGTCCCAAAATTTTTACGACTTGCAATGATTTGTTGTCGAAGCATGACTTCTTTTATCAACATTAGTAACTTTGTCATGGCATTGTTTTTTTTAAAGGCACCAAGGACTGACATTCTCCATCACAACTAGTCAATGTGGTGAGAATGCAATATAGTTTCTGTGCATGTAGGCTACTTAACTAACTGAATTCAGTTAGTGGAGAGCTGTAGTAATGTTTAAATTGAACTTCATATATTCTCGAAGTTGATATTGATAAAAAATTGCTTGTTTTTTATTCTTGTCTTCAGGTGATGTCAACAGCATTCACATCGGTTCTGGAACAAATATACAAGACAATTCCCTAGTACATGTTTCAAGATCTAACATTAGCGGGAAGGTCCTCCCAACCATAATTGGAAGCAATGTGACAATAGGTCAGTGAATACCTTAGCATATTGCTGTTAACGCTGAGCTTCATTTTTTCTGGATGATTGACTAACTACTGGACAAACTAAACTACTTACAGGTCATAGTGCTGTTTTACATGCGTGCACCGTTGAGGATGAAGCTTTTGTTGGTATGGGTGCGACTCTGCTTGATGGAGTGGTGGTTGAAAAGCACAGCATGGTTGGCGCAGGATCTCTTGTTAAGCAGAACACAAGGATTCCTTCTGGAGAGGTTATTTTCTTATGTTCTCATTAAGCTAGTGTTGCAGTTGATGTATGAGTATTATGCACTTAATTGCAACCGTTTCATCATTTACAGTACTTTTACCCAATGTTTGTTCATTATTACTAAAGATTGAACTCTGAAGCCAAAATGTTTGCAAGATTAATCATCTGTATGCTCCCTTCCCTGAAAAGAATAGTGCAACCCATTTTACTGTGGTTGAACCCTAGAGTAGCCTTTTCTTTACAAAGAACAATTATAGTTAGAAACAAAAAAAGCTACAATATACTTCCTCCATCACAGAATATAAGGTGCGCATGTATTTCAGGATTCAAAACTTTGTAATCTTTGACAAAAAAATAGTCTCATATAATGTAATTTTGTTTCACAAAAATAGTATGGATGAATTGACATTTAAAAGTACTTTATTATGGTTGTTATTTTGTTGATATACATTGTAGTACTTGGTATATAAGAGGAATTAAGAGTCAGGCTAGTTTTGAACCAACTCAGACCACGCCGTACATTTTGTGACTGAGGAAGTAGTTTGGTATTAGTGACCTACCAAAAGATGCTGGTGGAATGCTTAGACTGATCTGCATTTATAGGTTCCATTCAATACTTGGAATTTGCAAGCCTATATTCTTGGTTAATATCTAATAATTAAACTGCTGTTGCTGTGTTGCCTGCATGGACCTCTCAAACCAACATATATCGAGTTAGGAAGATTTTAGCTATCTCCGTGCTCCTGCTCTGTGTGCAACCCATTGCTGTTAGATTTCAGAAACTGATAATGCCTTACTTCACATTATAGTTCTATAAATCTGTGCTGCATAAAAATGCTGGTGGCATGTTTGTACTTGTATTCATTTTTGGCTCCATGCTATGCTTATAACTTGGAAGCTTATATTTTGGGTTTAATAATTAAACTGGTATTTGGTCGCTGTGAATCACAGATCTATTGAAATTTGCATTGATAAAAATGGAATTCTGATTTAAGTGGTTTCATTGCTGAAGTTTATGTTTCATAACACAATCAGGTCTGGGTTGGTAACCCTGCCAAGTTCCTGAGGAAGCTTACAGAAGAGGAGATTGCGTTCATTGCCCAATCAGCAACCAACTATATCAATTTAGCCCAGGTCCACGCAGCTGAGAACTCTAAGAGCTTCGATGAGATTGAGCTCGAGAAGATGCTGAGGAAGAAGTATGCACACAAAGATGAGGAGTACGACTCAATGCTTGGGGTGGTCCGTGAGATCCCGCCTGAGCTCATCCTTCCCGACAACATCCTCCCGCACAACGCCCAGAAGGCTGTCGCTCGCTGAACGCTTCCTCGTGCCCCTCTTGGGACGTTTGGTGATGTTGCCTGTTGACTTGGAACATTTTGACACGAGTTTGGGTATTATTTCTCTGTTTTCCCTGCCCAATAAGATTGGGTCGAGCGTTGTTTTAGGATCGACCGTACACACCGCCTCTATTTTGAACTGCAATGAAGAGAAGCTCAACATCTCTTTTTCGCCATCCTATGAAGAATTCGTAATTGATATGGCTCTGTTTGTTGTTCTTTTGCTTAATGTACCATCTGGTTTTTAGTTCCTTTGATTGATGACTTCCTTCATATATGCCCTAATAAATAATGTAAATTATCGTAAGCGTCTTTTTTTTAGACTTGATATACGGATATGACAAGCGCTTGCTTGCTTCCAGGTTAGAGCTTATTCAACAAGTGCTCACGGATTCTTACAAAGCAGCACAAAAGAAGTCAATCTTCGCCCCTGATAGTCGTGGAATTTTGGGCTATTGAGTAATGCGGAAGGTTGAACTCTGATTCACCTAGAAGCCAATTCCAAAAGCCAAAACGAAAACAAAGATGACGACGACACAAATCGGTTTCCTAGTCTACAAATCGGTTTCCTAGTCTACAAATCGGTTTCCTAGTCTTTATCTGAATCGGAAAGCACAGCGGTAATCGGCTAATCGCTCAATCCTAATCCGAAGACTACCACCGACTCCGAAAGCACGTATGGTTTCCAGGCAGCCATATAAGGCAGAGGCACCTGCGCTTTTCTGAACACAACCAAGCCTTTGTTCAGCCAAACCAACCAAGGCAGCAAGGTCCAACCAACCAAGTCCACGAACTCTCTCTCTGTCTGCAAGGCAGCGCGCACAATAAGCAACAAATCAATCATGGGGAACATCGTCACCTCGGGGAAGAAGCTTCTGTCGCTGGTGGCGATCTCGCTGCTCCTGCTGGCGTCGTCTGGCGCCGCCGCCGCACGCCCCATCTCGCAAATGGCTACGATTGACGGCAGCCGGAGCCTGCGCCTGCCGCTCCGCGGCGCGGCCCGGAGAGCGTCGCGTTCGACGGCGACGGCGTGGGTCCCTACAGCGGCGTCTCCGACGGCCGCGTCTTGAAGTATAACAAGCAAGCGCGCCGCTGGTCGACCTACGCCTACAGCGCCGGTTACACCGCCAAGGCCTGCACGGCGTCGAGGACTCGACCGGCAGAGGTGACGGAGAGCAAGTGCGGGCGCCCGTTAGGGCTGCGCTTTCACTACGGGTCGAAGAACCTCTACATCGCCGACGCGTACAAGGGGCTGATGCGTGTCGGGCCGGGCGGCGGCGAGGCCACGGTGCTGGTCACGGAGGTCGATGGCAAGCCGCTTCGCTTCACCAATGGCGTCGACGTCGACCAAGTCACCGGAGAGGTGTTCTTTACGGATAGTAGCATGAACTATCAGCGCTCGCAGCACGAGCAGGTGACGGCCACCGGAGACTCGACGGGGCGTCTCATGAAGTATGATCCGAAGACGAATCATGTCACCCTGTTGCAGTCCGGCATCACTTACCCTAACGGCCTCGCCATTAGCGCCGATCGGACACACCTTGTTGTTGCACTTACCGGACCATGCAAGTTGATGAGGCATTGGATCAAGGGTCCTAAGACAGGCACATCGGAGCCACTCGCCGATCTGCCAGGCTACCCTGACAACGTAAGGGCCGACAGGAAAGGCGGTTTTTGGGTGGCGCTGCACCGGGAAAAGATGGAACTACCTTTTGGTCCAGATAGCCACTTACTTGCAGTTAGGATCAATGCCGATGGACAAGTGATTCAGGCGATGAGAGGGTCTAAGAGCGTGAGGCCAACCGAGGTGATGGAGGAGGGAAGGCGGCAAGTTGTATATGGGCTCGGTAGAATTACCTTATGTCGCCGTAGTTAATGAATAGATAGTACTATTTGTACTGTCAGTGCTTTGTTTTAGGTTTGTTATTTTTTTATCTTGCTATTATTTTTTAGAAGCTTGAATTTTTATTTACCTTTCAATCAACGTTGTACTAGCCTGTTGGATACTGGTTGAGTTCATACATACTGTACTTATAAAAGGATAGTGTGACTAATGTTACCACTGTGAGGTACTATGGTCAAAATGCCAAGATCCAAAGCTAAATCGATAGAGCAAAAAAAACTTCCAGATTTCTATTAATTTGCGAGCTCAACTTTATCAGTATGCATTTGGAACATAAACGTCGTCGGTTATTCCAAGCATATGGGTATCCAAAGTCAAGCAAAACATGCAGTCATCTAAAAAAGATAGTGCCTACTTGACATCATCTCATTACGCCATATCTGATCCTCCAATTAATTGTTTTTCATTTTAAAAGAGATAGATAGTGCGCAGCATCATTAACTGCAAATGATTCAGAGTTTCAAACTTCAATTCTGAACATTTACAGATAAATGAAGCGACCTGAATAATAAACTGAACTGAATTGAGACATCCCCGGTAACTACAGGTTTAGTGCAGACGTTTCCGACAAAAACTTAAGCCCGAGTGAATCAATGCGCCACACAACTCTCAACAATCAGGTTAGTAGAAAACCTCAATGATATGGAGCAAGATTTAATTTCCACCGGTTACTAAGGTTTCTGACTGTTCGAAGCATCGTGTCTTCTTTGTTCTGATTATCTGAATGCAGTAATGCTTTTCGGTTCACCAATTCAGAAGCAACGACAGATTGCAGATAGATTGAATTCAGGGATATGACATGTACAATTCTTCTTATTCGTGATGCCAGATTCCACATGAATATCTGCACGGTGCACGACTGCACGCAAACATCAATAATGGAGAACACTGAACGCCACTCAAACGTATTCTTGGATCATATCTAAACGGCACGCTTGGACCTATGCTCTTGGACGAACAGCTTCATCTCCTCCATGAGCTTGCCGGAATCCGCGAGCTCCGGGAACGCGTGGAAGCCGTGCACGGCGTCCGGGTACTCCACCACCCGCACCTGCTTCCCCTTCCCGCGCAGCGTCTCCACGTACCTCGCCTGCCAGTCCTTGAGCAGGTCGAACCCGCCGATCACCACCATCGCCGGCGGGAACGCCTCGGCGATCTCGACGCCGTCGCCGCACACGCGCGCCGCCTCGTGGTCCCGTGTCGCGCCCTCCGGCAGGAACTCCCGCCAGTAGTAATCCGTCGCCGCCACCGTCAGCGCGGAGACCCCGTCGAGCTCCACCTCGGCGTCCGTCCGCTCCTCCCCGCCGAAGAACGGCTGGATCATGATGGCGCCGGCGACGCGGAGGCTCGCCGGTGGCGACGCCGCCGCGGACATGGACGCCCAGCGCTGGGCCACGTGGTGCGTGATGTTGCCGCCCGCGCTGTCGCCCGCGAGGAAGCAGCTGGAGAGGTCGACGGGCACGGCGGCCGGCAGGGGGTTGGCGTCGAGGTAGCGGAGCGCGGCGATGCCGTCGTCGTAGGCGGCGGGGAACCGGTGCTCCGGCGCGAGGCGGTAGTCGACGGACACGACGACGGCGCGGAGCTCGCGGCAGAGGCGGCGGCAGAAGGCGTCGTAGGGGCGGGACGCCGCGGAGAAGAGCACGAACCCGCCGCCGTGGAAGTAGACGACGACGGGGAACGGCGCGTCGGCGTCGGACGACGGCGGGGAGAAGACGCGCGCCCTGAGGCCGCGGGAGGCGTCGATGGTGACGTCGGCGGAGCGCACCCCGGAGGCGTCCGGGCGGCGGCTGGCGCAGGCCTTGAGGTCGCCGAGGGAGAAGAGGAGGCGCCGGATGCTGCCGTCCCGGCGGTGCACGAGCGCGAACGCAGCCAGCTGCACGCGCACCGTCCACGGCATGGGCGGCGGCGCCGGGCGGCGGGCGGTGTCGTCAGACTCAGAGCCGCCGGCCATTTCTTGGCAGCAGCCTCCTGTCGCCGACGCCGTGTTAAACTAGGATAGCTAGGCGTGCAAGTGCAAGGGACGGAGACAACGAGGTGCCGTTGCCAACTTGCAATAATATACAGTAGATAGATCGCAGAGAGTTTAGAAAACTGCAATTGTTTAGGACCATGCATGCTGCGTGAGTACAGTGGAGTACTCTGTATGTGGCAATGGCAGTATTGCATCTTGAAAACAAACTAATACGTCGAGAGGCCGGAACCGATCGGAAGATCTAGGCATCTAGCTCTGGCGTTACCTGCAGCGCGGTAGCTTTCGATGGTTGGAGTGTTGGAGAGGCCACTATTTCCTTGGACGTGGTTGACTAGGTGAAGCCTTGGAGGCGATGGATGAGCTAGCCTTCTAACGAGATTTATCTTTTTTTTCACATGCAAGATGAATTTTTTATTCAAATTTTGTGAGGAGATGGAGAACATGATGTCTTGTGTTAGAAAAATATATCAAGAATTCTTATGGTTATTTTTACGTATTGAAAACATTTAATAAGAAATTTATGCTAAGGACATAGAACTGTATGCAAAGAAATCATGAAAAAAAATCCAAATATGTTTTTCTAATATAGGACATCATGTTATAAGTCATCTCACCAAATTTGAACTTAAAATTTAACCTGTGTAGGAAGCAATATAATAGATGAATTCCATTGGAGGGTAGATTGAACCAACCAAAATAGTTTGGGGCAGAAGAGTGAGCCTTACTTTTGTTCAGGGAGTTCCGTGGACAAAGTGAATTGGTGAATGTAGTAAAATGGTTTTTTTTTCCTACATAGAAATCCATACTTGTCCACATTGGTAGAAACTCCCAACATTAACTAAGCTACGACTTCAGTTATTACTTAAAAAAGCCTGCATCAAAAGCAGTGGGATGCATTGGTGCCATCAGTCCCATTGGCTTGTTACTGTGTGGAAACCAATTACATCTTACACAGCACTGACATCATATTCCTAACTGTCAACTTCTAGCTACGGATAACATGAAATGAGCGGCCAGAAAACAATGACTTCCATTTCGCAGAAGCCCGTGTCAATTTGATTGATGCTTTTACCGGCTTGCAATGCACGAAAACTTCCCTTTTTCCCCACAATTTCCATTTCACCTTTGAGTGCCTTTACCTGAACTATCAACTCTCCCTCGTCTTCGACAGAAACAACACGCCGGAAAAAATTGATCTTCCCATCATTAGCGACAGTCAATTTCTCACCTCCAGAATCAACCAAGATGATTCTCTCATCACCAGTACCAGTGGAGTATTTGTCACCAATACGAATGGACGTCTGTCAGTTAAACCGGTAGTAGAGGCAGTGAATAGACCACGCAAACCATCTAGCCATGATCCATGAACGATGTGCACAAATATTGTGGCCTCCACAGAGAAACCAATTTGGCCAAGTGAAAACTCCAGTGTACTAAGCTTGCTAGTGTAAGCACGGTTAAACAGGTGCGAAAACATCGTGTCATAACATTTTATTGGCACAACAAAGAAGCTCAACTATACATCCTTGGACTCGGTTGTGCCCTTTACTTTAAGGTCAACCTCAATGATCACAGGATTATAAACGGCAAACATAACAGCACGAGTAGGACCTGCCAGTACCAAATATGGATCCTGCATCCAACACCATAATTTGAAACTGAAGCGAAAGAAGTGAATATTGAACAGCATAATCAAAACAACAGTGTAACGATCACAAAATGCAAAGCATACATGATGTATCTTCGTACATAAAAGATGGGGAAGCCTAACATAATGCACCAGTGCACAAACAATCAAGTCACTAAAGATGCCTTGCGTACAATATTCATCTGCCAATCCCTTGCAGATAAAGCTGAAACTTTTTTTGGCCTGAATTTATGAAAATGCCAAAAATTACCTAGCAGAATCATGGTACAAAATGGAGTCAAGATGTCTACCAATGCATTTTAGGGAACACATGGACTATGTTCATAAGGGTGCAATCAGAATGAGGTTACGTTGCACTAGGAATATATCCTTTCAAATTTTTTATTTAAATTATTGTTTTCAACACTCAGCAATAAAAAAAAGGGCGTACCCAGTGCCGTAGGCTTCCCGCACCGTGCGGGGTCTGGGGAAGGGTTGTAATAGCGCCCAAACCTTACCCGCATAAATATGCAGAGGCTACAAGCACTCAGCAATACAACAATTTAAATAAATGATACTTGTGACTACAAGCAGTAAAACACTAGGAATGTAAAAATAAGCACCAATGAATAGGTTACACTTTTTTAGAAAAAAAAATTGGTATCAGTTTCATATTTTTTTACTTAAATTGAATTAGTTTCATATGTTTTTATTTGAAATTGATTAGTTAAAATGGGAAACCACCTTTGAAATCCTCAAAAGGTCCAAATTTGCCTGATTTCGATGGCTGGATGACTCTCGCTATCTGGTTTTGTAGTTGGCAATTGGAAAACAGACTTTGGTGATTGTTAGGGGTTGAAAATAGGATTTTTTTCCCTAAAAAAATAAAGCAAAACAGGTGAGTTTAGGAGTGATGTTATTTCAGCAGATAAGCAGATCGACTTGGAGTACAGAGTCTTTTGGTAAGCTAACTTTACCGGAACACATTTTCTAGCATTTCTGAATGAAAGAGGATGCTTTGTAAAAAAACATATTTCCCCTCGTACCTAATGGTACTCGAAATGAAAGTAAAAAAAACACCCTTCTTTAATTTAAAGATAAAAGTTGAAACAAACAAACCAGATTACAACAACAAGAGCTTGTGAAACAAAAGACAGTACTGGATACTCTGGTACACGGATGCCAATTTAAACAGATACACGGACACAGCTTCCACTGACTTGACCTTTGGTTCACATGCCAAGCTCAAACGCTGTTGCATCAAAAGAATCAGACAGTCCCGTGCCAGTCTTGAAAGTAACCTTGCCAGGAGCTGCCTCGTCGACGTATAATTCCACGACGCCGAGCCAGAGCATGAGCTCCTTGGTCTTCACCCCCGCGATCTTCTTCAGCTTGCCTTTCTCCACGAACGCCGTCACCTCGCCGGCGTAAGACACTGTCTGCTTGATCTTCTTGAAGGTGTGCTCCACCTTCTTCTTCCCCTGGACGAACCACATGAACCCTGCCTCACGGTTGTAACCGAACTCCTGCATGTCGTCCACAGGGAAGAGGCCCCTGGGGAGGCCGATGTCGCCGAGCAACTCGATTGCAGCCTTCTTGCACGCCGCCGCGTCGCCATGGACGACCTCGGCGCCGGCGCGGTAGCTCTCGATGGTCTGAGACGCCATTTCAGGTAGTTCTCCTACGTGCCTAGTAAAGAATAGCTTTGGTGCCTAGTAAGTAAAGGTTTGTAGTAGTGCGAGAAAGGCTCGGTAGTGTACGTGTGATGAATGTCAGAATGTAATGAACTAGGCTTATATAGACGCTTAAGTGACCTCGCGTTCTCCTTATGATTTCTAAGACGCGAGACTTCATTTCAAAATGAACAATTCCAGGTCTCCGCGCAGCCGAGTCAAACGTGCCGTCGCTCGCCATTTCCTCACCAAATCCACGAAACGCTTTGCTGGGCAACTGAATGCAAAATTGCATCCCCTGATCGCCAAGCTGCAGCAGAAACTGATGACGCGTCCAAGGTCACAGGTCAATTCTGACGCCCGTTCCAGGAGGAGCTAGCCAGCCCAAGAGGACCACACGACTTGACCAGGCTCGGTCAAAACATGCTGAATTCCATTCGCGACAGCAGTGAGTCAGTGACAAATCCATGGAGGTCGAGATTTCTCTGCATTACTTCTCTTTCACATACTTGACAGTTCTACACATCGGTGTCTCCAAGCCCTTCTCCTCTCTATATAAACCTCTACTCGGTGAGCTACTCAACACAAGTTTTCACAGCATATCTGCATCTTCAGTTTCCTGCCACAGTTCACATAACCATTTCCTGAGACTGAGATTCTTACGAGCCAAACAACACACTATCAATGGCGTCCCAGCCCATCGAGAGCTACCGCGCCGGCGCCGAGGTCGTCCGCGGCGACGCGGCGGCGTGCAAGAAGGCCGCCGTCGAGCTGCTCGGCGAGATCGGCCTCCCCAAGGGCCTGTTCCCTCTTGACGACATGCAGGAGTTCGGCTACAACCGCGAGGCAGGGTTCATGTGGATCGTTCAGGGGAAGAAGAAGGTAGAGCACACGTTCAAGAAGATCAAGCAGACAGTGTCGTACGCCAGCGAGGTGACGGCATTCGTGGAGAAAGGCAAGCTGAAGAAGATCGCGGGGGTGAAGACCAAGGAGCTCATGCTCTGGCTCAGCGTCGTGGAATTATACGTGGACGAATCAGCTCCTGGCAAAGTTACTTTCAAGACTGGCACTGGACTGTCTGATTCCTTCGATGCAACTGCTTTTGAGCTTGGAATGTAAGACGCACCCATGTTCTTGTTTCGTGCAAGTCAGTCAATCAACTTATCCAGTGTTGTCCGTTGCATGTATTAGATGTTGTAATCCCCAAGTTGCGTTTGTGTAAGCCATCGGTAAAGAAATGTTGTGTTTTTATTGCTGATACGGTGAAAACACGTTCCATCGTTTCCAGTACAGCTATCCGAATGAGAAGCATCATTCAATTGGTTACTGACTCCATTTCAAATTACTGTTCATTGTTGACTTTTTTTATAACCATTTGACCATTCATCTCATTCAAAAAATTTATAAGTATTATTTATTTTGTTCTTGACTTATTTTATCATCACACATACTTTAAATATAATTGATTGTTTATATATTTGGACTAAATTTTTGAATAATACGAAGGGTAAAACGTTATTGAAAAAAGTCAACAACGAATAGTATTTGAAACCGATGGAGTACTGATTTCATTATCTTTATACAATCTGTTTGGATCCATAAACCAACTGCTAGCTGGCTCCGATAATGCGAGATAGGATGAAAGTATGATACAATTAGAAATAAACACGCTCATAAGGTGTAAATAGTATTATAATCCAATATCCAAGATAATTAATAGTTGTGATCTTGTGTTTATGAGAGTGGATCGATGACGTTGAATTGTGTTCCAAAATTTAAGATACCGTACCCAATATGCATCTTATGCATGGTAAAGTTTTGCTTTCTCCCATTAAATATCCTGCCACATTATAAAAAAATCATGTGTGGCATGTCTATAATTAATAGATAATTAGATACATATGACCTATTAGGTCTAACCTTAGCCCTCGTTTAGATGCAAAATTTACACCCCAAATTTGGCCCCTCGTAGTGCATGCGCAACTGTAGCATTTCATTTGTATTTATGAAAAATTATCCAAAAATTGATTAATTAGGCTCAAAATATTTGTCTCGCAGAATACAATAAACTGTGCAATTAGTTTTTGATTTCATCTACATTTAGTACTCCATACATGTGCCGATATTTTGATGTGATGGGAATCTTCTTTTTACATAGTAAACTTTGGGGTGGAATTTGGGATGCTCAGTAGCATGGTCGTGCGGCCGCTAAAATAACTCCAATTGCTAATCATGCATGGGCTCAATGTTATGGTGCCACCCAGGTGACCAGCGACCACAATGATGGGGGAACGTAGAGAGCTGTGGAGTATGTATCTGCTCGACGGTGTGAGACTGTGAGAGAAAGGAAATGTTCAACTATTATCGTATCTGCTAGACATGATTAACACATAAGTTACGGAAAAAAATGTTCAGAAATCACAATTGCACCAATAATATACTGGCTCCAAGTGTTCCTACTCCCTCCGTATATAATTTAGATATCGTTTTGAACAACGATACGGTCTCCAAAACGTAACTTTAACTTCTTATTTTTTACAAAAAAAATATTAAAAAAAATAATATATCTATACTTTTATAAAAATATTTTTAAGACAAATCTATTCATATGGTTTCACATTTCCAAACTCAACGACTTAAAAGTTATTCATGATTTATATTCTCAATGTGTGACTAAAATCTCGTCCAAAACGACATCTAAATCTTATATAGGAGTACAAATTTTTATATGAGATATAAATATATAATGGTATAGAATTTTGTATTGTTCCAATCTAAGCAAGGATTGTTTCGGCAGAGAAACTAAATGTTGCAGATATTAAGATGATATGATTTCTAAGGGCGCGAGGTCTCATTCATCATTTCATAAACAGCTATTCCAGCCTAACAGAGTCAACCGTGCCGTGCCCTGCTTCCGCTCGCCATTTCCTCACCGGATCCACGACAAACTGCGTTGACTTGCGCTTTGCTGGGCAACTTAATTCAATATTTCATCCCCTGATCGCCAAGCTGCACCAAATGCTGATGACGCGCGCAAGGTCACAGTCACAGGTCAACTCTGACGCCCGTTCCAGGAGCTAGCGCGCCCAAGAGGACTACACGACTTGACCAGGCTCAGTCTACAGTCTAAACAAGCTGATTTCTTTTCTCTGCGTCACTTTTCTTTCACATACTTCTGCATCAGTATCTCAAATCCCCTCTACTCTCTATATAAACCTCTGCTCGGTAAGCTCCTCAACAGCAAATCTGCATCTTCAGTTTATTCCTTGCCAAAGTTCAGTAACCACATACCCCATTTTCTGATATACATACGGACCAATCAACACAATAGCAATGGCGTCCCAGACCATCGAGACCTACCGCGCCGGCGCCGAGGTCGTTCATGGCGACGCGGCGGCGTGCAAGAAGGCCGCCGTCGAGCTGCTCGGCGACATCGGCCTCCCCAAGGGGCTGTTCCCTGTGGACGACATGCAGGAGTTCGGTTACAACCGTGAGGCAGGGTTCATGTGGTTCGTCCAGGGGAAGAAGAAGGTGGAGCACACCTTCAAGAAGATCAAGCAGACGGTGTCGTACGCCGGCGAGGTGACGGCGTTCGTGGAGAAAGGCAAGCTGAAGAAGATCGCGGGGGTGAAGACCAAGGAGCTCATGCTCTGGCTCAGCGTCGTGGAATTATATGTCGATGAATCAGCTCCTGGCAAGGTTACTTTCAAGACCGGCACCGGACTGTCTGATTCATTCGATGCAACTGCGTTTGAGCTTGGAATGTGAGGTGGGATGCTTGTGTGATGTGGTTGAGGCAAGTTATTGCCCAGCCAGTTCCACTCCATTGTAATCTTGCTCCTTAATTAATAAAACTCATGTTTACACGTAAAAGAAAAAAAGGCACCGGTATCCATTGGTGGTTTTGTTCTTCACTTCTCCTCGTGTATTTATCTTCTTGTAATCATGGTCTGTTTAATCGTTCTCTAATCAGCATTTCACCTGCCTTTTTCTTTACTTGAACAAAACACGCTTTAAGGTTTAGGTTTAAAAAAACGAAAATCTCATGATCCACGAGCCCTTCGGTTTTTAGAATTCAGAACAGCAAGACATGACACCATTTTGCTTTTGCTTCATTTCAATTTTAGGTGTCCGGGTTTTCATTCCTCGCGTGTTACTGCCAAGAAACCTGATCTCTCAATTTACCTTGTTACAAATCGAAACAGTTGAAATTTTTCAAGTGACCAAATTATATGGCCATAAGTAAGGTTCCATGACCTCTTCAACTAGACGGGGCGCTTACTCAGATCTTTTTTACCATGCCTCTTGCCAGGAACTGAAATCTGACTACTACTCTCTCTTTTCATTTCCCAAGATCTATTCGGTGTTTTTTTTTGGAAAAGGAGATTTATTCGGTGTTAGGTGGATTGTTTCATTAATTCCAATTTATATGGTGTTTTCTATCGAGTTCATTTACGAAAGGTCCTTGTTATCGCATATTTCACCGATAATACCAGCAACGAGGAGTACATGCCTAAAGATGCCTCAAGTTAGTTATTATATGCCAACATTAGCAATTTGTTAGATGTGGCGAGGGAATGAATGAAGAGAGACAAAAGCTACTTATTAGTTAGTAGCCAGTCGATAACACATTTTTATATGCATTTGGTGCAAACCAAATCTTCGGTGTAATGTGAAAACCCTCTAAAAACATATTTAGAAATTATGAAAAATATTTGAAATGATGCACATCCATAGTGTCCATAGATGTGACTGGTTGCAAAAGTTGAGATTGAAACTTATTTTTTTAAAATTCGTACAAAAATACAAATTTCATATGCACATGTACTAGAATTCAAATTGCCAGGAATTTTGTCTTCTAGTACACATGAAGCTGAAGTTTGTTATTTTCATACGGTTTATTATAGATCATTTTTTATCTCAACTTTTGCAAAGTTACATCTTCGAATGACTATGAGCGTGCATTATTTTAAAAGTATGAAAACTTTTAAGTATACTTTAGGGGTGTTTGGATACCCCTGACTAAAGCTTAGTCCTGTCACATCGGATGTAAATATATTAATTAGAAGTATTAAATATAGAGTAATTAAAAAACCAATTACATAAATGAGGACTAATTTGCGAGATGAATCTATTAAGCCTAATTAGTCCATGATTAGATAATGTAATGCTACAATAAATATTTAATAATTATGTATTAATTATAGGTTAATTAGGCTTGTTAGGTTCGTCTTGCGAAGTAGACATGACGTATATAATTAATTTATATTTAATACTTCTAATTGTCATTTATTCAAGGGACTAAACTTTAGTCTCTTGATCCAAACACCCCATCTGTATCAGGGTTTTCACGCTTACACCAGATGGTTTTACACCTAATATTTTCCCCAACATTTAACACATCCATATGTAGTGGATCCATATTACTGTAGCTAGAGCATTAGCGATGGGTTAATTAGTATGATTTCTAAGGATTGAGACTTCATCATTTCATAAAGAGTATTTCCAACCTACAGTCCACGTGAAAGGCACAGCCGAGTCAACCGTGTCGTGCCCTGCTTCGCGCGCCGTTTCCACACCAGGTCCACGACAAATTGCGGCGACTTGCATTTTGCTGGGCAACTAAATGCGATATTGCATCCAAGCTGCAGCAAAAAATGATGACGCGCCCAAGGTCATAGGTCAATATTCCAGGAGCCAGCCCAAGAGGACCACACGACTTGACCAGGCTCCGTCTAAACAAGCTGATTATTTCATTTCTCAACAGCAGTGACAAATCTTCAGATTTCTCTGCATCAGTTTTCTCGCATACTTTTGCATCAATGTCTCCAAGCCCCCTCTATATATAAACCTCAGATCGGTAAGCTCCTCAACACAAGCTCAGAGCATACCTGCATCTTCACTTCTTCAGTTTCTGCCACAGCTCAGTAACCACATACCTATTTCAGCTTAGTACGGGCCCATCGACAGTCCAATACACTGCAATGGCGTCCCAGACCATCGAGAGCCACCGCGCCGGCGCCGAGGTCGTTCATGGCGACGCGGCGGCGTGCAAGAAGGCCGCCGTCGAGCTGCTCGGCGAAATCGGCCTCCCCAAGGGCATTTTCCCTCTTGACGACATGCAGGAGTTCGGCTACAACCGCGAGGCAGGGTTCATGTGGATCGTCCAGGGGAAGAAGAAGGTGGAGCACACGTTCAAGAAGATCAAGCAGACAGTGTCTTACGCCGGCGAGGTGACGGCGTTCGTGGAGAAAGGCAAGCTGAAGAAGATCGCAGGGGTGAAGACCAAGGAGCTGATGCTCTGGCTCAGCGTCGTGGAATTATACGTCGATGAATCAGCTCCTGGCAAGGTCACCTTCAAGACCGGCACTGGGCTGTCCGATTCTTTCGATGCAACTGCGTTTGAGCTTGGAATGTAAGAAGTACCCGTGTTCTTGTTTCGTGAAAGTGATTCAGGCAACGGTATCTAGCGTTGCCTTTATGCTCGTCAAGTATTAGATGTTGTAATATCCAAGTAAAAAATGCAGTCTTTATTTGTTACTGTGATATGGTGAAAACACGTTCCAACGTTTCTAGCACAGCTCTTTGAATTCAATTTGCAGTCGCAGCTGATTTAAACATTTTTACCATCATTTGGAGCTCATATGGTGGGTGTGAGGATAGTCATTTTCACGTGGTGCGTACTCATGTCTTCTCGTCTCTGACCAGGTTGCCGGCCAAACTGACCGCCCGGACTCATGACCAGGTCAGCCAAGTCCGGCCGGCCGAGCAAATTCCACGCCGAATCCACGAGAAATGCAGTGAAAACGAGGAGGTGATGGCGAAATGCAAAACTAAAGCCTGAAGTTTGAGCTTCCCCCTAGGGGAGATCAGCAAAAAAGTAAAAAGAACACATCAGATTGGTATATGGGTACTAGGAGTTCAGGAACAGAAATACACATCGCTGTAGCCTCTAAGTACAATGCCACTAGTGCTAAATTGACGTGAATCGGTGCCAATGCCGGCCACTAACTATGCTGCTACACTGAATCCAACTACTCAGAGATCAGATCAGATATCTAACTACTGCATGTGCACGATGTACATTCTGGGAAGGTGTCAGGCTTCAGAGTTGGACTCCTCATTACCACGGAGTTTTGTCGCCCGGGCCAGTAAGGATGATCTGCGTATATTCAGCCAGCAAAACTGGTCAGGGATCTCATGATCTCCGATTCACAGCACGACAAGATGCAGGTACCCCTGAAAAGCTAGGTCACTTACATTGCAATCCGTAGCAAATCTCCGGGTGAGCATGAGGGCCGAGTTGCGTTCCCTGGTTGTTTCAAAGCCCAGCACAAAGCTGAGCTCCTTTCTGGGTTGCCAAAAGACTGATTGCGGGGCGGCATCGCCACCACCTCTAACACCACACAGCTGAAAACAGACGGCATAAATTAGGTTGTGCAATGGCCGATGCTTCAGCACACCAGCTACCTACGATGAGTGATCCGGAAGCAATCTCCTCTATACACTTCAACTGCTGAAAAAATGGTTCCTACAGAATACCTGCATCGACGAGGAATAGAATTCTTTTGCAACAACCGCTGGTCCTTTGGCGAGTCTCATCCGCAGTTTCCCAATGCAAAGAACATGAAGGGAATCTGCAGGCTGAGCAACTCCATTCACTTGAAGAACAACGACCTACCAAGGTACACAATGGTGAGGTAAAATAATGGTATCTCAGTTGTCGTTCTTTGCAACCAAGCTTTAATAGAGATTAAAACATGGTACAAAAAGAAGGAAGAAATAAGAATGCCAAATCGTACATTATACTCGGTTTCAGGATTCCTCATAAGAGCCTCTACATAATCGGCCAATCCTGCAGCTGGTTAGGAAAAGTAATGTTAGAAATTCACAGATATGAAGGTAGCTAAATATGTTACATAACCCGTCAGGAACACATACCGGGGTCTACTGGACCAGCAGTCTTTGCAACTGAGATTTGACCACAAAATTTGATTTCAGCTTGGATGTACCGCCCAACATCGTGTGGTTCTGGAGCATACACTGGCTTTGTGGCACCTAAAAGTTCGAGTAGCCACAACTGTGAAAAATCTATGATATTAGAAAATATAAAGTATTTAGTAGGATGAGAATAGTTCAACCTGAAATGATTTCTTTCTTGCCACCTTCAGGCTGTATGCGAAACCACTGGAATGAACCATTTGAAAAATCTACAGATGCATTGTTCCGAACAACAATGTGCAACATTGAACCCAAGCTTTCAAGACCCTCTAATTCATACGACGGCATATCATTTTTCTCAAATCGTCGGTGCAGCTGCATCTGATATAAAAGAATAATTAGAACAAGGTAAAATTTGAAAAGTAAAAGGACTATGGAACTCCACAAGCTTGCCAAATATACAGTGAATAACAATTAGAACAAGGTAAAATTTGAAAAGTAAAAGGACTATGGAACTCCACAAGCTTGCCAAATATACAGTGAATAACATCGGCAGTTTGATTTAAATGGATTTAAGATGTATACCTCCTTCAAAAGGTGAACAGAATCTGAGGATTTTTCAGCAAGTTGATCACGTAGAACTTGAATCTCGTTTACGATGTCCATTGCCTAGACACATATTCAGAAATTTGAAATACAACTTGCAACTTCAACTGTAGCATGGTGCGGTAAGCATTTAGATTCTACCTTGCTTGGGCAATGCAGCATTTTCACTCTTCGTGCTTCTTGAGCTTCCTCCTTCAGTTCATCCACATCCTTATGAGATTGAGAACAGGAAATGGTTACCATACATGCACATTTCAGCTGGAAACGTTTTTTTAGACACAGCTGGAAACTTTTTTTTTTTGATAAACAGCTGGAGACTGAACAAACTGCAAATTCGAAAAACACCTATGAATAGCTACAGGTCAGGGGCTAACAGTTTCAGTTAATATAAACACTAAAAAAACAAAAAACAAAAAGTAAGGTGTCAGGAAGAAGAAATGTGAGTAGGAAAATAATTATGGTAAACACAAAAAAAATGGTCAATGTTGTAGGTCAACCATCTGAGTTATGTCAATAGAAAATTCAGTTTTGCCAAAATTGGATACATGTCTACGGATGGTTAAGCAGAAAGGACTACTAAGAAAAAGGTCGGACTACCAGAGGACAAATTAGACCTGAGAATATGAATAAATAGGGTGAAATGGCTCAATCCATGTGCTCGAAGTAATATGCAATGGATCTACAAGAAATTATGAAGGCAACACAATATGTCCATCTTTAGATATCACTAACCTGCTTCCCAGTTCTTTGGGATACGTTTTCTTGCTCTTTAAGTGCTAATTGAACTCTCTGTGCAGCACCTTTAGCACTTTCTATCTCCAACCGAGCATTAGCTCTTTCTTCATCAACAATTCTCTTGGCATCTTCAGAAGCCTATGAGCAAGACAGGGAAAGAAGCGGTGCTTGAAAATAATGAACAAAATGTGATGCCTGATGGTGATGGACAGAGCATGTCTGCTTCCATATAAGCAGATGGTATCAGAAAAATAAAACATACAGACTGCTATTTAGTTATAAATAAATTACAAAGCCAGCACTGAATAGACCATAATCCTAAAACAACTTCTCACGGGTATTATAACCCTAAAAGAATCTCAATTATTGGTATCCTAATTATTACAATTATAACCTTAAAAGAATCTAAATTTATTGGTATCCTAATGATCACATCTCCTGTTATTGCAGGTGTTAAGCTATTGTTTGCAAAACTAACAATTTTGAACTCACCAGTTTCAATGAGGCTGCTATTTTTGTGACCTCTGCTTTTTGCTGAAGCAATTCGTCTTCTCTTTTGCACAGCTGAACTGCTAATACATCCACCTGCAGAAATTACAGAACTATTAATTGAAAAATAAATAAACATTGAGGACGAGAAACAATCTCGGGTAAGAATCTAAATATGGTTTGAAGGAAGAAACCAACCATAGATAGAGACTCCTCAATTTCATCCCTATTTTTGCCTGCTACTCGACTTCTCAGCGACTCCAATACACTTTTTAGATTCTTTAAAAGGATGTCTCGCTCCAATAAAGCCGCATGTCTCCATTTCACCTGCGAGTTGAAAGCAGTCAAAATGGGGAATACAATAATTGGATATTAGTGTAACCTTAAGTACATGGAAGCCCAGGATCTGTAAACATTTCCAAATATAGACATCTCCACTAACTGAACCAGTTGTTAAATAATTATCCAAGAACTGAACAGCTAGAGTCCAAACCTCATTAGACAACAAGGTGGCTGTGTTAAAACCCTTCTCGAATTTCAAGGTGAGCTCACGGACCGAAAGGCGCTGATGTTTATCAAGCAGATCTGTCGTCTCCTTGGCAACAGCCTCCTTAAGAGATGGCATTTCTGGGCTATCTGCAAATTTGATAATAATCCCATTTGAACCATTCTTGAAGGTAGGGAACTTATGTCTGATGATGTTTGCTGGACGTAGTGGCCCCGACCCAAAGAGCTCGCCCTGCTTCTTCCGCCCAAAATCAATAGTCGAAGCTCGAGTCATCTACAAGAGATCTTCAACCCTGATTGCATAAAACTGAGTATCAGTGCACCATTGGCCACAATATAGGCATCATTTACATGGAAGGGCTAAAAATTGACACCAGAAGGATGCGGAACCTGAGAGAAAACAAAAGATGGAGAAAGATGGAAGAGCAATATAATAGCTGAATGCTTCTGCTAGCAGGCCACTATCTACCAACTGTTATGAGATGCAAGTGCACAGAATGACATGAACCTGTAGGAGTGCCCGGTGCCCGCTAAACAGGAGTACAAAACTGCACTAGAAGCAAGTAAATTCAGGGAAAGCAAGTCATGCTCGCATCAATCGAGTGCCTTGAATTCTACTCGAAACTCGAAAGGACAGTTAGATAGTGCAGGGTGCAAACTTGTCCACGAAATAAGGAGTAGTAGGACTTCCCTGTGCAAACGTAGAGTTGAGTGGCCAGTAGGGAAAGAACTTGGGGGTTTGTTAACCAAAAACGGACTACTAACAAGATGACTGAAAGCGAAATATTTGCGTACAACCAAGACGAGTAAGCATTTGCAAACGGACACCTGCAGGCGCTCAAATATTTTTTACAAAGAAAATCCATTTAACGACGAATTGAAAGCTATAGTTGAAGCGCATTAACCTTTGTTTTATTAACAGTAAAACTACCGAGATTGGCTCGAACAAAAAATAAAACTAATCCTAGCAAGCTTAGAATCCGCTGGTAATGGACTTCCGCCACCGAATCCATTGATAGCTTCATACTACGAATTTCTACGCGGTACCAGTGAGGCAACCAACACTGGCGGTATCACTCCACCATTCGAAACTACTTCCCTCTTGTATCCTCTCTACACCCGCGTTGCTAGCTACCCCAGCCAACGACTCCTCCACGGAAATGCGAGCCGCAATGCGACTCCGTATCACCCTGCTCGCAGCGCGGAGAGCAATGGGGGGCGAGCAAATCACAGCGAAGGGACGGATTGGGCGTTAGAAAACCATTCGGATTCGACTGCTCCCATATATCGACGAAACGGAAGACGGGAACAAAGCCAGGAGCCCTTCGAGGTTTAGAACAGACGGAAATGCGAATCCTGTGAAGCAAGCTAGGTGTTCCTTACCGACGCGAGAGATGAACCAGTCGGAGCCCGGGCCGGTGGATCCGCGCTTCCGGCGCCGGCGGAGCGCAGGAGCAGTAGCCTGGCGCAGGGTGAAGAGTGGGTGAGCTTGGAATGGGAAGGCGGGAGGAGCGCAGGAGGGAGAAGGAGGAGCAGAAGATCCGGGGCAGGTGCAGGGCTGGGCCCACCGGGTCTGTCAGGTCAGTGCGATCCGGACCGGATTCCCTCCCTGGGTGCGGCGTCCTCCGTCGGATCATGATCGGACGGAGAGGAGCTGTGCTGGGGGGAGGGGAGGGTGCCCGGTGATGACGGGGCGGCAGTGGCGTGGGACCCGGCGATGGCGATGTTGTCACGTTTGAACTTATTTTTCTATATTATTATTATGGCTCGGAAGCCGTTGGGACTTTTTTGCTCCGCCTGTTTTTTGTTTATAAATAAATAATGCGTGCACATCACCGAGTTTTAGCTCCGTTTTGAATTTGGGAGATCGTGAGGTGGCATTTTTTTTCTCCTTTTCTTGAACGTGACATTTATTTTTCTCGTATTTTATCGTTTATTATGTTTCCCTGTTAGAATCCTAGAAGCTCAAGGAAACACTACAAGCAACACTCAAGTGGTGAGGCTAAAACATAGCCAACGGCGCACATGGTTTACATTACTCCCCGGTTCCAGAGGAAAATGACACCGACTCCGCCCCCATTGATTTTGCTATCCATGTGCTCAGTTTGACTTGCACATGGTTTTTTTTTTTTTTTGTTGCGCGAGATTTCTTGAGATGGGTTTTGCCGGAACAGCAGGACATACATGTAAGGATGGTATATATGCAAATCCGCCAAGCTTAAACAAATGTTCACGAACGAGTTGTGTGTGACGTGTCCTCTGTGTGTACCTAGAGTCTACGCCACAATCCATTCATGTCACATCCATATATCACGCGCGCCGTGCATAAAACATGATTACAAGAAAGAAGATAAGCTAGTTTAAGCGCCTCTAACCCCGACCAACACGGTACGTGCCTACGGAGTATCTATCAGCGTAGCCGTTGTTAGCAGCGCACCAGCCGTGCATGCTACTCGAGTTGGATGATTTCGTAGTAGTCCATGTCAATGCCTACCGCTAGCCCATCATCATGTATGGCTCCAAAACCGAAGGGAAAAATAATTTGTTCAGTTCACGTAAAAAGAATATAAAGTGGGAAAAAGGGATGAAAATGGTGGCATTATATCATTTGGAGATCACTTGCAGGAGAAGACATGCAGAACGCACGCATCATGCTGCTGCTGCTGAACTCACACCCAAATATACGGTGCAAAGTCCAAACAACACATCAGTGCCGGTAGCATATTTGGTGACTAAGCTCATCATTGGTAGCCTTGCCATTTCAGCAATCAGGACACCTGGAAATGCCTTTATCATGGCAAGAGATAATAATGTCAGGATAAGAAGTACTGGAAGAGCTGAAGAAGAGGCAATTTTCTACTGCGACTGCGAGCTGTTGTTACCAAAGGTTCCAGTAAATTTGCAGAAAGTGGTGAACTGGTGGTGGGAGATTCTGCAGAAGTGCCGACAGAGTTTCATCAAGATCCTAGCTTCTTCTTCTTCTTTTTTCGCGAAAGAAGATCCTAGCTGCTCCCTGCAAGGCAGGCGAGCAAGCGACATGATCACCCAATCAGCGATCAACAGTTGGTCACAAACAAAGAGAGAAAGATCAATCCGCAAAAAAAAAAAGACAGAAAGATGTTGCACGGAATGGGTAGTTGGTCACCATGTGCTTTGTCTGACTGATCAATCTCGAGTGTGGTGGTCACCGGGGTCTGACTAGATTCTCATGTCTGTTGCTTGATTCCAAGGGCAAGGAGACGAGACTACTCGTCCCATTTGATGTGGTGGTGGGCCGCAGACCAAACTTGAAAACTGGGAAATCTAGCCCAGACCATGTAAAATCTTGGGCCATTTTTGTTTCGTTGTGGCTGGTCTCATCAGCCTATCGACTGGGCCAAACAAGTAATACAGCTCTTTACTCAAAGGTCAAAGCATAGAGAGAGAGAGAGAGAGAGAATTCATTCTCTCGCTTTTTTCGAGAGATGCAGAGGAAAAATTCTACTCGATCGAGTAAGTACGCACTAGGCTAGCAAAGGAGCAAAGAAATAGTATTACGGTCAATGGCGGTGAAGGAGACGACTGTGTCTACTGCTTACGAAAGCGAGAAGCAGCCGCAGTTCAAACGTGCGACTCTGACAAAGAAAAAGAAAATAGATGGTCAAGGAGAAGCAAACCAAAACTTCCACGCACATTTTTTGAACAAGAGACGCACAAGCACAGGAGAGGAGGAAGAGAGAAGGCACACGCACACTGTGTTCCATCTTCCATGCATTGCATCATGTTTGCTTTGATTCTTGGCCCGCGAGGCGCTGGATTCCGATCGATCAGCACGTCACCGAAGAACTTTTAGTACTCTGAACTTGCGAGAAGAACGGGACCCGTTCATGTGGATTAATTATGCAAAGCAAAAGGGATCAGATCACCTACTATACCTGATGGCCGGTTGGACGGGCAGCCACGGATCGGAGGGGAAATAAAAATCTGGGAGCACTGAGGTGGAGAGGATGAGGCTGTGAGCCGCAAGTAGCTAGAGCTAAGAGCAGAGAGCGCACAGCTGTGAAGCAGAGAGAGAGAGAGAGAGAGAGAGAGAGAGAGAGAGGCCGTGGGATTCCCGGAGGCCGGCGCGTCGCCGTCAGTGAGTCAGCACTCACCACCGCCGCCCACGAACTTGTTTGTGGCCGTGACTATGGGCGAGAGTGCATGCCAAGGAAAGGGAAGCCGTAAATTAATGGGCCTCTGGATCGATCGGCACGTAGAACGAACGGACTGTTGAGATCGCTTTCGTCGGAGACGTGATGAGTCCTGCAAGGAAGAAAGGGTCTCGCTCGCTTTCTGTTCGCCGACGTCCGAGTCGTTAGTGGTTGTTGGTTGTTACCACTACCGCTACCGGCCAGCCATCCGATCCGTCGGCAATGTCTAGATTTGCGACGAGCCCTGAGGACCATGTGTGTCCGAGGACCGGTGGATGGTCGCTTCTCAGTGTGATGAGTGATTGACAACGTTGTGTGGACTGACTCTTGGCTTAGTACTGCAGGTGTTGGTGCGACTTGGTTTGCGTTGGTGCAGGTGAAGAACAAGCGCGAAACGTCTTAACTAGAGTGACCTCCGAGGAGTGCAGAGACAAGTAGGCTTGGTTCGAGTGACCCGGTGGCCAGACGGGATCAAGTGCAGTCAACATAGTGCAAGAAGAGCAAGACGAGGTCGTGGACTTGGAGCCGGTGCAAGGTGGCGGCTAACGACCGAAGCTTGTACGCGGGGTTTGATGGTTGGGCCACAAAACCATCGGATGAGGGTTTCTCGGTTTGGGCCTCAAAACCGAGCCCGAATGCCCAACGTGACGGAGACGGTGATCCGGGCGTGTTCGGGAAGCCTCGAAGCGGTGGACGCGTGGCGGGATCCGGGAGCTTGCGTCGGAGGGAAGCAAGGCCGGATGGACGGCGTGCCAGCCGGAGGAGTTATCTGCAACTTTACCGTTTTGCCCTTGAGAGCGTGTATCGTAGAGTTAAGTTGTAGGGGTAGTTTGGTCACTTCCCTTCACCAGGACACTTAATATAAATAGGAGGTGGAGGGATGGCAAGAACGCGCTCTGGAACCCTAGTTCATTTCTTTCTTGCTTCTCTAGGCTAGCTCGTGCTTCATGTCGATCTTAGCGGGAGGATGTTTGGGAGGTTGCTAGCCTTGTATAGAATCTGACCTTTGTTTGTTGGAATGAAATGAAGTGCTAGTTGAATCTTTTTGTTTCTCCTCGAGTTCCCTTTTTGTGCTATTTTCGTTCTTGGCTCGATTCTTCGTTTCTAGACCGTTTGGCTCCGGATTTGTTTGAGGGGATCATGGGTGAGTGCCTTGCGCCTCTTTGTGTGTGATCTTGCCCTCTCAAACGCCGGGAATCGGTCTCGATTCGTAGTTTTTGGGATGAACTCGTGAGAAGGTGTTCTTCCGTGTGATCCGCGATTTCTCGAGTTGTAGGGAGTTAGAGGCCGAGATTTTTGGGGAATAGCCTTCCCTTAGGGTGCTAATCATCTCCCCAAAGTTTCGTCTCAAGAGCTCTAGCCATTTGGGAGATCCGGGGTGCTAATCATCTCCCCAAAGTTTCGTCTCAAGAGCTCTAGCCATTTGGGAGATCCGGTGATGGATTTGGGAGGAGAGATCCGCGGGTTACTGTAGCTGTTCGTTCTGTTCGTCCGTCGTGTTTCTCGGACGGTCCGCGTGGAGTTGGCGGACGGTCCGCGAGGTTGCCGGACGGTGCGCATGTGATTGGCGGACGGTCCGTGCAGAAGAGTTCGACGGTGTTGTCTTGGATTTGGCTAAGTGTTTTCACGGATGGTCCGCGTGACCACCTCGGACAGTCCGCGACATTGGCGGACGGTCCGCGGTAGGAGCTCGGACAGTCCGCGAAAGGGCCTGGAGCTACTGGAGATTTGAGGTGATTTTACGGACGGTCCGCCTTGTCTAGACGGACGGTCCGCCGTGACCACGGACAGTCCGCGACCCCTGTGCGGACGGTCCGAGCTGACCCAGGCAGATTGCGAATCGTTTTGGTTCTTGAGTTGTGCTTCCGCTTGTTAATTTGTTCTAGCTTGTTCCTAGGGTTGGTAGGTCCGCTGTGACTACGCTACCTTGACAAGCTTGTGAGGAATCTTTGGCGAGTGACTTTGGGATATAGGCCGAGGTTCGAGAAGAAATTTTATCGGCTCCCATTCACTCCCCCCTCTCTGGTCGCCACTTCGATCCTTCAATTGGTATCAGAGCCAGTTATGGATCTTCGTGATTCTAACCAGTCTTAAGATCCAAGGATGGCGTACGCCGGAAAGGGTTTGGGTCCTCCTCTCTTCGATGGGAAGAATTACCGGATGTGGTCGGTTCGCATGGGAGCTTTCCTCCGAAGCAAGGGACAGTTGATATGGGATATCACTCTTGATACTTCTTATATCATCCCTGCTTCGAGAGAGACACAAATTGCTAAGGACAAGTTTGAGGCAAATGCAAAAGCTGTTGATTTCTTGTTCAAAGCGCTTGACGAGCATGAATTCAATCGTGTGATCGAAGAGCATCTTGCGTGGAAGATTTGGCAAAAGTTGGAGATCGCCCATGGAGGTGATAGTGGGGTTAAGGCTCGGCTCTTTTCGACTTACCGGAGGGAATATGAGAACTTCTCTCATTTGCCCGGTGAGTCAATTGATTTCATGTTCCAGAGGTTCACCGTGATAGTGAACAACATGAGAGCCAATATTACCAACCTCCCATATACAGACCATGATATGGCTTTGAAGATTTTACATTGCTTGGATATGTCTGTATGGGGCACTAAGGTTGAGGCGATTATGGAGTCAGCTAGCTATCTGACACTCACAGTCGATGGGTTGTTCTCAAAGCTCAAGTCCTCAGATGTTGATAGGTTAGCTAGAGCCAAGCTTGAGAACCCGATTGACTCCCATAGTCTGGCGCTTATGAGTGGTTCTAGTTCTAGATCTGGTGCTAACTCTTCACGGCAGTTTGTCTTGTCGTTGCTTGTGTCTTTGCCAGATGAGGAGTTCGAGGTGCTGAGCGAGGAGGATCTCGCGTTGCTCACCAAGAGGTTCGGGCGCATGTACGAGAACCGCAAGAGTACAAGGCGTTTTGGGAGTACGTGCTACAGGTGCGGCAAGATGGGACACTTCATCGCCGAGTGTCCGGAGCCAGCAGAGACGGACCGCAAGCACAAGCACCGCTCGAGGGATGATCACAAGAACCACAAGTACAAGTATAAGGACAAGGACAAGAAGAAGCATGGTGACCGCAAGCACAAGCACAAGTACAAGTGCAAGGAACGAGCCATGGTGGCCGGGGCGAGCGACGTTGACACAAGTTCAAGCAATTCTTCATCAAGCTCAAGCAGCGAGGATGAAGATCAAGGTCGACGCCGGAGGAACGAGAACTTCAACGGCTTGGCGTGCATGGCGTCCCGAGGCTTCTGTACCATGGCGCACAACTCCGACAACAAGAAGAGTGCAAAAGAAGACTCCGAGTCAAAGTCTGAGGATGAGGTAAATCGAGATCCCAACTTCTTGCTAGAGGAGAATGCTAGGTTGAATGAATTGCTTGATAATCGTGATGATGTGCTTCGTAAGACCAACAAGGATAAGAGGGAGTTTAGATCGTTGCTTGGTGAGTCTAAGGAGAAAGTTGTTGAAATTGAGTCTTTCCTTGTTGCCTCTAAAGATCAAATTGCTCAACTTGAAATATCACTTGCTAAATCTCAATCTAAAATTGATGCTTTGAAAATTGCTCCTGTTGTTTCTGATGAGCATACTTGCAATGATTGTGATGCTGTGATGAATGAATTGGTTGAGCTTAAAAACAAGCATATGTCTAAAATTGAAGAATGTGACTTGCTTAAGTCAAATCTTGAAGAATTAAAATCTAGATCTGCCTTGCTAGGAGCTTGTACCTCTTGTCCTGTCTTGCATGCAAAACTTGATGATGCTCTTGCTAAAATCAAATGTCTTGAATGTTCTGCTAAATCACCTGCATGTGCCGTGTGTGATAAAAATGCTTTGAAGAACTGTGAAATTGAGGATGCAATGAATCGTGTGCAAAAAGAAAATGACGAGTTGAGACATTGCCTGAGTTGGATGTCAAGTCGAGAGCCTCAGTTGAAAATGATGATGGCTGAGCTCAGAAGAGGTGATTCTCATGGGCTTGGCTGGGAGACGGTGGTTAAGAATGAGGGAATGATTTGTGAGGGTGTGCCATTTCCTCCACAAAAACCCCAGCCAAAAAACACCTTTGATCCTAAACCCAACCACCTGAGAAACAAACTCGATACTATTCTTGATCCACCAGCTTCTACCACACCAGCCAACAACTTCCAAAAGCGAGTGATTTTCGTGGGAGAGTCGAGTGGTCTCAAACCTAGTGAGAAGCCGGGACCCAAAGGAGATCCAAAGCCAAAACCAGTCCATTACCACTGTGGGTTTTGTGGTAAGGATGGTCACCAAGAGGAGTTCTGCTTCAGGAAAAAGAGAGAGATGAGGCGTGAGAAGGAAATGGGTAACCGGGACAGGTACCGCTCTTCTCATAGCGTACCTGAGCCTCGTGCATCTTTGCCTAGGGGTGATGGTTTTGTTCGTTCGATTCCTAGAGGGGATGCTCGTGGCTTTGCTCCTCGTGGGAGAGTTCCTCAGAGACGTGGTGGTTTTGCCAGGCGTCCTCCTCCTCGTGGTCAGTACGAGTTCAGGAGAGACGACCGTGGTTTTGGTTACCGGAGGGAGTCTGGACCGCGCTTTCCCCCCGCGTGGTGTTCCTCCGGTTAGGCGTGAGAGGTTTCCACAGTTTGATAGGTTTGGTAGAGTGGATTTTGCTAACCCTTCTTTTGAGCAGATGGCTCAACACTGGTTTGACTCTTTCTGTTCTAACCCCAGTGTTGAGTCGTTTGCTCATTCTCGATCTCGTTTTTGATTTAGCAGGTGGGAGGCTTGAGGAGCTTGTGGTTGATTGACTCCGGTTGCTCTCGACACATGACCGGAGATGGTGGTTCTCAAGCCTCACCCCGGTGATGACAAGGGAGTACATCACTTTTGGGGATAATGGTAAGGGTAGAGTGCTCTTAGAAGGTGATATTCAGGTAAGCGAGAAGTTTGTGTTGAAGCGTGTTGCTCTTGTCAAGTCGCTTGGCTTTAATTTGCTTTCGGTCTCTCAGCTGCTTGATGAGGGCTTTGAGGTTCGGTTTGTTAGTGGTGCTTCTCGGATTCTTGATTCTCGAGGTGACCTTGTTTTCATGATCATTCCCGAGAGTCAAGTTTTCGTTGCTGATTTCTCGAGGTCTTTTGGTGTTGCTCGTTGTCTCGTTGCTGGTTCCTCTTCCGAGCTTTGGAAGTGGCATAGGAGGTTGGGTCACTTGAGCTTCGACTTGCTCTCTCGTTTGAGCAGACTTGACCTTATCCGAGGATTGCCCAAGCTTCGGTTTGAGAAGGATTTGGTTTGTGCACCTTGTAGGCATGGCAAGATGGTCGCTACTTCCCACTCATCTCTGACCGATGTGATGACTGAGCGTCCTAGGGAGCTTTTACATATGGACTTGGTTGGTCCAGCTCGCGTTCGCTCAGTCGGTGGGAAGTGGTATGTCCTTGTGATTGTGGACGACTATTCTCGCTATACCTGGGTGTATTTCTTGGCGGCTAAGGATGAAACGTTTGGTTTTGTTCGAGATCTGATCTTGAGGTTGAAAAATGAGCAAAATGGTGATGTCATACGAGTTATACGCAGTGACAATGGCACGGAGTTCAAGAACGCTCGATTTGAAACCTTCTACCGTGATCTAGGTCTTGAGCATCAGTTTTCTTCGCCTTATGTCGCTTGTCAGAATGGTGTTGTGGAGAGAAAGAATCGGACCATTTGTACTATGGCCAGGACGATGCTCGATGAGCATAGGACTCCTAGGAAGTATTGGGCCGAGGCGGTGAGCACCGCGTGCTGTGTCTAATCGGATTTTCCTTCGTGCGTTCAAGAAAAAGACTTGCTTCGAACTCTTTCATGGGAGAACCCCCAAGGTGAGTCACTTTCGAGTTTTCGGTTGCAAGTGCTTCATTCTCAAGAAGGGTAATCTAGATAAGTTCGAGTCTCGGTCTCATGATGGTATCTTCTTTGGTTATGCTAATCATTCTAGAGCATATCGTGTGCTCAATCTTGCCACTAATCAAATCATGGAGACTTGCGAAGTAACATTCGACGAGACAATTCCATGTAGTTCGTCTGTCTTTGAGTGTGCAAGTGATGAAGAGATGGGACAGACGATCTTTGAAGACAAGGATGGGGATGATGAAGATGACGATGGAGATGGTGATTCTCCGATGACGATTGTACCTACTACTTCCACTACGATGACTACGGTTGATGATGGTCCATCCACCACTTTGACATCAACACAAGTACATGGAGATCAAGTGGAAGCAGCGGTTGATGGGGAGGCGATTTCAACACGTGAGGCACCAAGACACATTCAAGCTCGCCATCCACCCTCAGGAATGATTGGAGACATCGATGAACGTACTACACGGTCAAGGTCAAGGAACAATTCTAACTTTGCTCATTCTGCATTTGTTGCCTCCTTTGAGCCCAATGATATTGGACATGCTTTATCTGATGCGAATTGGGTCAATGCCATGCACGAAGAGCTTGAGAACTTTGAGAGGAATGAGGTGTGGGAACTTGTCGAGCCTCCACCAAATTGCCACCCTATTGGAACAAAGTGGGTTTGGAAGAACAAACAAGGTGAAAGTGGTGAGGTTGTGAGAAACAAAGCGAGGTTGGTTGCCCAGGGCTTTTCACAAAAAGAGGGAATTGATTATGAGGAGACATTTGCTCCTGTTGCCCGTTTGGAGGCAATTCGAATCCTTCTAGCATTTGCTGTTGCTAAAGGGTTCAAGTTGCACCAAATGGATGTGAAGAGTGCCTTTTTGAATGGGGTGATAGAGGAAGAAGTGTATGTGAGACAACCACCTGGGTTCGAGAGTGAGAGATATCCCCACCGAGTGTACAAACTCCACCGAGCACTATATGGCCTCAAGCAAGCACCTAGAGCGTGGTATGAAAGGCTGAGAGGGTTCTTGCTGAGTAAGGGGTTTGTGATGGGCACCGTTGATAAGACCCTGTTCCTGCTTCGTGTTGGCAAAGATATCCTAATCGTTCAGATTTACGTGGATGATATTATTTTTGGTGGCTCCTCTAACGCTCTTGTAGCAAAGTTCTCTGAAGATATGAGCAGGGAGTTCGAGATGTCGATGATGGGGGAGCTACAATTCTTTCTCGGGTTGCAAATCAAGCAAGTCAAGGACGAGATGTTTGTTCATCAAGCCAAGTACACGAAGGAATTGTTGAAGAAATTCGAGATGGCCGATGCAAAGCCATTGTCCACTCCCATGTCGACTACAACAGCTTTGGATGCGGATGAGGATGGAGAACCGGTGGACCAGAAGACGTACCGGAGTATGATCGGCTCACTCTTGTACCTGACGGCGACGAGGCCGGACATACACTTCGCTGTGTGTCTGTGCGCTCGTTTTCAAGCTTCGTCAAGGACGTCACATCGCCAGGCTGTGAAGAGAATCATGAAGTATCTTCGTTTCACTCCTGAGCTTGGTTTGTGGTACTCTGCCTCCTCCACACTCACACTCCACGGATATTCCGATGCGGATTTTGCTGGGTGTAGGATGGATCGCAAGTCCACTTCTGGGACTTGTCAGTTTCTGGGTTCATCTTTGGTTTCTTGGTCCTCTCGCAAACAGTCAAGTGTTGCTCAGTCTACAACCGAAGCCGAATATGTAGCCGCAGCCAGTTGTTGCTCTCAGCTTCTTTGGATGATTTCTACCTTGAGTGACTTTGGTTTGAGTTATACCCATGTTCCACTTCTATGTGATAGCACCAGTGCCATAAGTGTAGCCAAAAACCCGGTGCTTCACTCAAAAACCAAGCACATAGACGTAAGATACCATTTCTTGAGAGACAATGTTGAGAAAGGACATATTGAGTTATCCCATGTCTCCACCCAAAACCAACTAGCCGATATTTTTACCAAACCGCTTGACCAAGCTACTTTTGCCCGCTTGCGAGGGGAGCTTGGGGTGTGTTTTCCCTTCTGAGTTGGTTTTGGAGCTCACCTTGTAGCATATGTATAGCCTTCTTGTATATTTTGTATATCATGCTTTTTTTGTTGCATGTGTATCATATGCATTGCATTTGTCATATAGGATGCATTGTGAGATACTTAGAGCTTGTTTCTTGTACATATTTATTTTGAAGCATGATAGGATGAGCTTCTCTTATATGGAGGGACCAATATAACTTGCTACATTTGAGTTAATGAACTTGTGGATAGTCTTGTCGTGTTGGATAGCTAAGCACTTGATTGATTCTTTGTATATCCATAATGTGCTTGCTAATGATTTTTAAAATGCTAAACTTGATCTCACCCATGAGCAAATTGGTTAAATGTTTGAGTTCAAGCCTAAATGTTTTTTCATGCTTAGGTTGTGCTTGGGTATCTATTTCTTGCCATTTGGGTCAAAGATCATTTTATCATTGCAAATGTTTAGCCCATTGTGTATGTTGTGGAGAGGCATAAGCTTCTTTTTGCCGCAAAGGCATTTCATGTACCATGTCTAAAATCTGAAAAAGAAGTGTTAAAAATTCAAATATATGCTCTCCAATTGGTTGATCATGTCATTTGTGTTTAAATATGAAAATTGGGTGCTAAACCGTTGCATGTGTCTACCAAAGAGAAGTCTCTTGTTGGAAGTAGACACATGGCTCGGTAGCTTTAACATGACATGAACTAGATTGTGGGTGTTTGCAATGATCTTTTGCTAAGAATAGGTAACCGGGGACAACTTTTGCATGATATAGCTCCTTTTGGCTTGAAAATGACTTTTTGCTCATGAGGTGGTGAATTTTTGAAAAACTTGGTTAAATTGGAAACTACTTGGCCATATGCTTATACAATCATGAAATTTTGTTGGCAATGCTTTTACAACACCTAGGAATATCTTACTTGCTCATTTGACCATGTGTAGCATCTTATATTGTTCATTGTATATTTGAGAAGCTCTAGGTTGAATCTTTTGCATTTGTGCCTTGATTCATGCATTGGCAACAAGGGGGAGAATTTGTTCCAATTCAGCATATATGCATTGCTTTGCATTAAGAGGGATACTCAGTTCAGGGGGAGAACTTGAGTTTCTATGCACTTGTTCAGGGGGAGTATGCATTTCTGCAGGGGGAGCTCCTTGTGTTCCTGATTTTTGTGCTTTGCTCTTTTGCCGATGGTGTTGAGCCCTTTCTGTCTCTTCTTGAGGGGTCGGCATTCGGAGCTCGTTGTCTCGGTTGTGTTGACCCGTTGCCCTTGTCTTAGGGGACCGAGACTTTCTCTTTCGAGTGACTTTGTTTTCGGCTTGTTCTTTGCTTTGGTCACTCGATTGAGTCTTCTTTTCTTTTCTTTTTCTGTTTTCCTTTTTCATATCCTGAATTATGTGTGTGTTGTCAATGCACTCATCAAGGGGGAGATTGAGGACCATGTGTGTCCGAGGACCGGTGGATGGTCGCTTCCCAGTGTGATGAGTGATTGACAACGTTGTGTGGACTGACTCTTGGCTTAGTACTGCAGGTGTTGGTGCGACTTGGTTTGCGTTGGTGCAGGTGAAGAACAAGCGCGAAAGGTCTTAGCCAGAGTGGCCTCCGAGGAGTGGAGAGACAAGTAGGCTTGGTTCGAGGGACCCGGTGACCAGACAGGATCAAGTGCAGTCAACATAGTGCAAGAAGAGCAAGACGAGGTCGTGGACTTGGAGCCGGTGCAAGGTGGCGGCTAACGACCGAAGCTTGTACGCGGGGTTTGATGGTTGGGCCACAAAACCATCGGAGGAGGGTTTCTCGGTTTGGGCCTCAAAACCGAGCCCGAAGGCCCAACGTGACGGAGACGGTGATCCGGGCGCGTTCGGGAAGCCTCGAAGCGGTGGACGCGTGGCGGGATCCGGGAGCTTGCGTCGGAGGGAAGCAAGGCCGGATGGACGGCGTGCCAGCCGGAGGAGTTATCTGCAACTTTACCGTTTTGCCCTTGAGGGCGTGTATCGTAGAGTTAAGTTGTAAGGGTAGTTTGGTCACTTCCCTTCACCAGGACACTTAATATAAATAGGAGGTGGAGGGGATGGCAAGAACGCGCTCTGAAACCCTAGTTCATTTCTTTCTTGCTTCTCTAGGCTAGCCCGTGCTTCATGTCGATCTTAGCGGGAGGATGTTTGGGAGGTTGCTAGCCTTGTATAGAATCTGACCTTTGTTTGTTGGAATGAAATGAAGTGCTAGTTGAATCTTTTTGTTTCTCCTCGAGTTCCCTTTTTGTGCTATTTTCGTTCTTGGCTCGATTCTTCGTTTCTAGACCGTTTGGCTCCGGATTTGTTTGAGGGGATCATGGGTGAGTGCCTTGCGCCTCTTTGTGTGTGATCTTGCCCTCTCAAACGCCGGGAATCGGTCTCGATTCGTAGTTTTTGGATGAACTCGTGAGAAGGTGTTCTTCCGTGTGATCCGCGATTTCTCGAGTTGTAGGGAGTTAGAGGCCGAGATTTTTGGGGAATAGCCTTCCCTTAGGGTGCTAATCATCTCCCCAAAGTTTCGTCTCAAGAGCTCTAGCCATTTGGGAGATCCGGTGATGGATTTGGGAGGAGAGATCCGCGGGTTACTGTAGTTGTTCGTTCTGTTCGTCCGTTGTGTTTCTCGGACGGTCCGCGCGGAGTTGGCGGACGGTCCGCGAGGTTGCCGGACGATCCGCATGTGATTGGCGGACGGTCCGTGCAGAAGAGTTCGACGGTGTTGTCTTGGATTTGGCTAAGTGTTTTCACGGACGGTCCGCGTGACCACCTCGGACAGTCCGCGACACTGGCGAATGGTCCGCGGTAGGAGCTCGGACAGTCCGCGAAAGGGCCTGGAGCTACTGGAGATTTGAGGTGATTTTACGGACGGTCCGCCTTGTCTAGACGGACGGTCCGCCGTGACCACGGACAGTCCGCGACCCCTGTGCGGACGGTCCGAGCTGACCCAGGCAGATTGCGAATCGTTTTGGTTCTTAAGTTGTGTTTCCGCTTGTTAATTTGTTCTAGCTTGTTCCTAGGGTTGGTAGGTCCGCTGTGACTACGCTACCTTGACAAGCTTGCGAGGAATCTTTGGCGAGTGACTTTGGGATATAGGCCGAGGTTCGAGAAGAAATTTTATCGGCCCCCGTTCACTCCCCCTCTGGTCCCCGCTTCGATCCTTCGAGCCCTCGTCTGTCTCGTTCGGTCGGTCTCGCGCTGGTGTAGCGAGTCCCGACGGCCCGTGGAACAGCGCCTCGCCGGGTCCCCCTCTCCCTGGTGTACCGAGACGCGGATCGGAGCACACCCACCGTGCCCCATACCATCCCCGTCCTGGACCTGTCCCGCACACCAACCACGTGACGGAGACGGAAATGCGATGCGCGGCTTGGCTGCTGCTGCTCCCCACGCCGCACGGCCACGGCCGGACCTGGCCTCGCCGCGTGCGGCACACCTCCCGGCTCCCGGTCGACCCGGTCGGGGTCGTCTCGGCACGGCAGCCATCGCTGCACTGCACGTGGGGTGGCGCCGCGGGGACACTGCCCTGAGAGCCACCTCCTCCGTCACGTGTGCCGGGCGGTAGGTAGGCCGCTCGACTTCGACTCGAACTCGAGCCCCGAGTCCACGTGCACGTACGTACGCCGGCGTCCTCCCTCCCCCTCCCAGGCGGGCGGGGTGAAAGGACCAGCAGGCAGCAGGCAAGCACCTCCGCCGACGCGCGGCAGCTTTCACTGTCTTGTGTTCCCGCCGCGCCCGGGCCCTGAATACTGCGTGCCCGTGCGCGGATGATCGTGCTTGCGTTTGCGTCGCGCGGGCGCGGCCAGGCCACCAAAAGCCGACGCCGGCGCTGACGGCGCCAGGCCGGGTGACTCGAGATCACCTTTACCCTTGGCCAGCTTCCTCGCTAGCTAGTACGGAGTAGTAGATTTCACTGTAGCACCTCCATCTCTGGCTCTCCCGACGACCTAAAAGTGCTTCAAATCTGACGAGAAGTACATACTATACGACCAAGATTTGATCAGGCCATAGTGGAGTACATACTATACGACCAAAGATTTTGTACCCTTTGGTTTCTTATGGTCCGCCAGCACGGCAGATTTCTGTGTTGTTCTTCAGCATTGCAGATTTGACCGGCCCTACAGCTTATTCTAAATTTCCTTTTTATTTTATTTATCCTCTTGCTGTATTCATTCAAGCGTGGATAGTAGGACCTACCAACACGAGTCAAAAGATGGACGAGTTAACAAAGTCCCTAATGCTAGCACATGCTCCGTACGTGAATTTTTTTTAGTAGGTTGGTATAGTAGGCCGCATGGGACAACAACTTTACGGTCAATTCAACAAAAGAATGTCCGCCATGATTTTACAGTCCTGTTCCATGACTCTGTCTCTCCGTTGGGGACCATTTATGTGTGTTTGTGCAGGACTACCACGGCTCGACCGCGTGCACTTTCCCGTTTTAATCCGGACACACGATGCATCACTACTCCAACGAAAAAAACACTGGTGCCCACAGTTAAAGGATAGGATTCGCTGGTTGTTTTGCCAACTCGCATAGTGCCCGTATGTTCCTACCTCAATGGTGATATGAGGCGAGCGTACGGATCAATGGGAATGATCTTGGTTACCAAGCACAGCTCAATTGACCCGGCGTTGGGTTTTTATTGTGGGTTTGTAAGTAACATACCAAGAAGGTTATTTGTGTTGAAAGTACTCGTTTTGTTCTAAATTATAAGTTATTTTTGTTTTTTCTAGATAAATGTAGATTTGCTATATATCTAGATATATGCTATGTCTAGATACATAACAAAAATTATATATTTATAAAAACAAAATAAATTGTTTTTAGAACGGAGAGTGCATACCAAGTAGGTTCACCAGAATGAGACACAGTCCTTCTTACTTTCTATTATTTCTTTATTATCACCAATTAAAAGTGTTGACATGCCATTCTATTATGGTCGGTAAATACTCAATAGCTGTGGCCAATTACGGTGTGGCGAGCCCGCCTCATCAAGATCTCATGAGCTACAAACTACGCTCGAGCTTGGTTTCTTTCATTGTGCTGATCTTAACACTAGCATAAAATGAAACAATCTCATCACTTGCTATACCCAGACTGAATTGTTATCACGTGCATGGGTGAGAAAGATCAAATATTGATGGTTAACCTTCACAACACATCATATAGAGAGTCGTTTATTCCATAAACTACTCTTTATTTTAAAATATCATGTTTTCATTAAAAAAATCAAACTTTATAAATTTTGCTAACAATTAGTTGAACTATGTATGCTAATACTTTTACCGTTCAAGTATTCCGAGTTAAGTTTTTGACCAGACACATGTGATCCATTTGACTAATTATACATTCAGTTATAGAAAACACATTCGTTGATGTTAATACACACGTGTGGGATGTATTCAAAACCTGCTACTTTCAAGAGTTAAATAACTGAACTAGTAATCTATAATTAGTGCATGAAGCAAACGTTTAGCCGTCGTAATATGAAGCATACTGTTGTATTTTTATAGCACAAATTAGGAGTGATCACGTAAAGACGACCCGGACCTACCGTACTTTTTTCACACACACAAAAAAAAGATTTTGCACGCCCTGGCCGTTGCCACGCGCGTGTCTACCCATGTCCATGTGTGCGCGTAGATTATTCCGCGGGGAGCGAGCGCGCAGCGTGCCCACTAACGCTAGGGCAGGGCCGAAACAAACAAAGCCCCGGCGCGGTGGCGACACCGCTACGGCCACGCGGCTTGCCGCTTCCTCCTCCCCTGCGCAGCTGCCCTGAGCACCAAACCCAGCTAGCCCCTGACCAGCCAGCCCACGGCACCGCACGCCCACGCACCAGGATTGCGGCTCTGCCCTCGCAAATCCGCGAGCAATCGCAACAGCAGCCACCCGCACCCCGCGTTCTCTCTCCTCTTCCTCTCGTCGTCTCCCTCTCGTGGGGGCAAAGCCGCGAGGGGATAGGCAGATAGGAACAGGTAGACAGGACAAAGATCAGAATTAGTCACGCGCATCCCCCCCCCCCCCCCCAGGAGGAGAGCCAGGAGAGAACCAGAGAGGGAGGGGGAGGAGGAGGAAACCTACCTTCTTCCCTCGCCGCCTTCTCCTTTTCCCCGGTCGCGTCTTCTTGGTGGGGTGGTTCTTGTTCTTGAATCCCGTATCCGGCGGCGAGTTTTCTTGCGTCCGAGCGTGGCAATCTACATCCTCTTTTTTTCCCACCCTGTTCTGGAGCCGTGTATAACCGGAGAAGAACTCAATCAAATCGAATTGGAAAAGAACGTAAATTTAATCTGATAGTGGGGGGAAGGGCGGGAGGTCTCGGCAGGGGGGCAAGGCGGGGCCGGCCGATTGATTGATCGGCGATGGCGCCGCCGTCGAGGGACTACTGGCTCGGCTTCTTCCGCGGCGCGGGGGACAGCATCTTCGACGCCATCGACGCGGCCATCACCGTCGCCGCGTCCGACCACCCGGGCGCCCTCCGCGAGCGCCGCGACGGCATCGCCGAGCGCCTCTTCACCGCGCTCCTCGTGACCGGCGCCACGGCGGCGGCCGGGGCGGCGGCGGTCGCGGGGGCGGCGGCGGCGGCGGGGACCCCCGTGGCGGGGGCGCCCACGCCGGCGCAGCTCCACCCCGAGGGCGCCGCCAGCGTGCCCAGCCTCTGCAGCTCCGACCGCGCCGAGGCCATCACCGACGACGGCGCGCCGCGCTGTGACGATCCCGTCCTCGCTGAGACGGAGCGCATCAAGGCCATCCTCCTCAACGACCAAGAGAAGGTCTTTCCTGCCCTCCATATCGCCGCCCCGCCGTTTGTATCGCCGGTTCCTTGCTGGTAACTAGTCCTGAATCTTCTCTGCTCTCTTGTTGCAGCCGGAGACCGAGTTGTTGGAGCTGCTCCGGCGGCTGCAGGAGTTGGACTTAGCGTTCGACACCTTGGATGTGAGCCGCCGCCACCGCCTCCGCTCGTTGATACCTCCCTGCTTAACTTGTTCATGTGTGTAACTAGTGTTCATGTCGATTCTATCCTCGTTTGATAGGTTACTGCGATTGGCAAGGCTGTGGCCAACTTCCGGAAGCACAGCTCAAAGCAGATTCGGAACCTCGTCAGATCGCTCATTGAGTATGTCTCCATCTGTTTCATTCATAAATCGTTTCCTGCTGTGTTCTTAGCCTGGTTCTCTATATTGACATGTTTTGTGTGATTCCAGAGGTTGGAAGCATACAGTTGATGTGTGGATTGCTCGCCGCGGAGAGGCTGTAGTAGGTAGGTAACAAGCAAAATTAGCTCATCATTCCAAGCTCTTAACTCATACTCGCCTAACAAGGCATTATTAGTTCTACAATTTGAGTTGTTGCTTGATGGTTCTACAACAATTCGCAGATCACACACCTCAGTCCATGGGTCCTTCCAGCTTGGAGCAGGAGGATCGAGGGATGGCTTCGACCCCCATTGATGAAGGCGACCTCTTTGCAACACCAAGCACTACCATTCGGCTGTCTGAGGTATTTGTTTTATACAGATATTAATCAATTCAGCTGTCTATGGTAGTTTTGCATGGTTCATGGTATGGTCTGACACTGCTCCATCTCGGCATTCCTCAGGAAAACCAAGGTTCCAAGTTCTCTGATGGAATGGATGATGATGGAAGTGAGTGATCGGACCCTTATTACTTTCCCTTTGTGATTGTTTTCGGCTGGGCATTTGTATTTATAATCCTTTTTTGTGAATCCAATTCAGGTGTCATGAACAATACCGGTAGGGACTGCGGCCAGCGGTATCCGATGAACCAAGAACCAACTAGAAGGCCTCCTCCGACAGGCCAGCGGTATGATCCAGAGCCATATTGGAGGCAAGAACAATCTACGATGAGGCAATCTCGACCCCAGGAACTGAGCAATGGCCAGACAAAAGAGCAATTTGTTGCTGAGATGCTTGCAAGACCCTCAAACCCAGAGTCAGGCCCTGGTAGACCACAGGCAAGGCCTAGGCAGCATCAAGAGGCCTCACCAGCTCAAGGCAGGCCGCAGTCATCTTCATCTGAGGTGAGCATTTCATGTTAACAAATTGTACATACTTAGTGATTGCTGCAAAGTTTGGTTTGGTCTGAATTTCGCTTGAACTATAGAAACCGGCGGCCCACCTTGACGCAAACTCTGTCCGAGCAAAGCTAGAACTTGCCAAGAATGCAAAGCTAGAGGCTACTAAGAGGAAGCTCCAGGAAGGCTACCAAGAATTTGATAATGGTATGCTTGCTGCCATGTCTGTAGATTTTTTCTCATTGTTAATCATGGTGTTGCTGATGCATTCTGGCTGTGAAAAAGTTTGATCTGGGCACCTTTCTGCTGATTGCTAGTATGTTGTGCTACTTCAGCCATTATGCGATGAATTTTGATCTTGAATTCTCTACTTTCTACTAATGCAGCAAAGAAGCAGAGAACCATACAAATGGTGGATCCACAAAACCTGCCTAAGCAAGGAAACAACAGGAATTTCCAACCTAGTGGCAAGCCAAGGAATAACATCAACGGCAACCGGAATTGGTCAAGATGAGGCACCGATTCCATTTAGCGGCACGATCATAGATTACAACCATCAAATCCCCTTCAAAACTTCATTCTTCTCTTTCTTTTTTATTTATCATCGGCTAAACTTTTAGTTGAGGCCAGTACATAAACAGCAGCAATAAGGCTTGTTTCAGAATTGCTCCCCAGAGGTGCATCGCATATTTGCATATGTCTGCATTCTCTGTCCTTGGTCTCCAATGGCTGGTCCTAGTGTTTGTCAAACCTGTAAAGATACGATGCTGAGTCCTAATACCAATTCTGATCTTGAGCTCCGAAATGGATGTGTGGTTTCGCTCGCCTTGGTTGGAATGCAGGACGCTTTCTACGACGCTGTCATCGGAATGAGGATGTTCTCTGCTCGCTTTGGCCCTGCGCCCTGCTTTTCAGACTCTGAGTGCCTTTTGGGTGTCTGTCTTTTCGCTGAATTCAGCGTAGCTTGTCCCCTGCAGAAACCGAAATAGAATTGCTAAATAGTAGTATCATCGCTGAATGCAACTGCAAGTGGTGTGTTCTTGGCTCATAGTTTCACCATTGCAGAACTGCGCACATGGAGACATTGTTTTTACTACCAACAAGTAGAGAAGTGTCATAGGAACTGTGGTACCATTTCGTGCAAACTTCCGCAAACCTCTGACGCAAGACTTTAGCGATGAACTAGGTCCCGAGGTTTCGTAGTCCAAGGTTTGGGTCTTCACGTTGGCTAATTACACCAAAACTTGGTCAAATTTGACACCGAGATAGAAAAAGAAAACTATTCTGGTCAGAATTATATTTGAACTCACAGAGAGCTGGTCAATTCGGTCATGCTTTTTTGTCCCAAGCAAAGGGGCAAGCCGGGCAGGCTTTGTGTGAACACCATAAACCAAGAGTGCGGCCGGTTTGACAAGCCCGAAGCGGATCATTCATTGGCCGTGATCATTCATGCCTCGCCCGCCACGAGCATCGCTTCGAGGTGGGGACCCAGCAAGGACACACCCTTCCCGCTGACGTGTGGGTCCGCGTCCACGGTGGCCGCATGGACCCACTGGTCAGTGTGACGGCGTGGCGCGGGGGCGCTGCGTGCGCCGACCGAGGCGGGTTTAAATATGGAGGGAATGGAGACATTGGCTTCAAAGCTCGAAGCGCCTGTGGGAGGCGTCGAGAGTTGGCTGGGGGAAGGATGCGCTGTGGCTGGGAACTCTGTGGCACAGTTTATGGCCAAACTAACTTGTGGCCTTCATTTTTTTAGAATTAAAGTAAAAATTGTGATTTGTGCTAGATGTGCTACCATATTTTCCTCATTAAAATTAATAATTGGACATTGGATTTGAACGAAAGGAATGAAGATAAAATCTTGTGCATCTGTTAATAAAAGGAATCGATACGATGTTAGTATGTTCGTTTGTCTGGATGCCAAGTTTGTGGCCGTCATATACTATCTCTTCTCCTAATAAATACATGCAAAATTGCAAATGGGGAGCCAGTTGGGTGGATGGAAAGAAAATTTGAAATCCAGCCAGCATTTTAAAAATAGGTAGAGTACTATTGCGATTTGTGCTAGATGTACACAGTACAGGCACCATATCTGTTTGTTTAAAGATTGTTAAGTAGGGTGCTGCATTTGATAAAAAATAGTGTTGAATACTGACATGACACGTCACGTGCATTTCCAGTTAGAATAAGAGTGGATTTCGCGTACGATCTTATATATTCGTTTATTCCGGGATATTTTACGCGCACTCAGAAAGTTTAAACTTTGCCGCCGTCCAGCATTAGTCGCTGTCACTCCCCCTCATCTTTTCCTAATGCTCATCCGTACCTTTTTATCAAGTCGCCGACGCATATCGAATTCCACACGCCTGCTGCTATTCCCATTTTCGCAGCTTGAAGATTGGGTTCCCCGTTTTGATTGATCGATCGATTAACATACTCGTAGACGATACGCAACCACATATATTCTAAATTTATCCCCATCCTGCAATCCATCGAAGCAAACTCTAAACTTGCATCCGAACAATTAAATTGAATCGGAGAAAAGAACGACGAAACGGCCAGATTTGATTTATTCCCACCATTGAATAATAATAATAATAATAATAATAATAATAATAATAATAATAATAATAATAATAACCCCGGTGGTCCAGAGAGAAAAGAACTCGTCCCAAACTAGTATTAAACGCCATCATAGTCCGATCTACTTCTTCTCCAACTGATCTTCCTTTTTAATTAAATTGGATGGAGAAAGCAAGGCAGGGATCCGAAGCAACTGTCCCCGTCGTCGAATCAACCAGCTGCCGCCGTTTCCTGTCAAGATCAGCCAGCCACCAACCCATACGGTTGCAGCACAGATTAATAAGCTACTGTTAGTACATACAGCAGCCCATTTAAGCTGAGGAATTTGCATCTTGGAAGCAAAAAACAGATAGAAATTAGAGCTTTGATGATTTTCGCCGGAGGGCACGCATCGGGTTCGGGCGATAGCTACTCATTTCCATGTCGCCTCTCCCGCCGGCGACAGCTCTGACGCCGGCCGCCGCCGCGGTCTCCGATGGCGTGGTGGTCGGCACGGCCAGGCTCGCGGCTTCCTGCTCAGGGGTCCCCCCCCCCCCCCCCCCCCCAGCTGTTATTTTGTGCGTATCCGGAGGACAGAAATGAGAGACAAAACCCAACTCGTGACGTGTCTCTAGCTACGTGCACAAAATGAGATGAAGAAAAAAAATACACGTGGTTGTTGCAAACTTTTGTGCCGGTTCGTAGCGTTAATTTGGGCACGTTGCAGCAGCTGCCACGGATGGGTGCTGAGATGGATGGACGTGGCGTGGGCCGTGATGTCTCGCGGCAGCTAGCCATGCATGAGTGCGTGGAACACGTGTCCACGTTTCTTTTGTGCCGGTCTACCAGACTACCACTATACCCACCACCTGTCCGGAGTCCTCTGGACATCGGATAGTGAGGGTAGCGATTAGGCATCGATAAAATGCTCAAAACTCGTTAGCTCGGATCGCAGCCGGCTTGGCTCGGCTCGGTTCGGTGCATATTTTAAACAAGTCGAGTAAGAGTTTTTGCTCGTTAGTATAACGAGCGAGTTCGAGCTGGCTCGCGAGCCAAACGAACTAGAAGATCTAATAAACTAATGAATAAATTATTAATTAATAATAGTATATGTATATTATATACGTAGTTCTAGATAATGTTATGGTTATATTATATTATCATAGTACGATAGAGTAGATCTTAAAGGTATTAAGACCATATAAATATAATAATTTTTTATATTATATATATTATTGTGGAAATTTTAAATTTAACTCCAGCTCAGGAGCTCGAGTCTAGCCGAGTCAAAATTTTTACTCGTTTCCTTAACGAGCCAAGCCGAGCTGACTCGTTTGGCTAACGGAGCCAAAACGAGCCGAGCTGGCTCGACATCCACAGCCCGATGGCTGGCAACTGTAGTAGGAGGCTCAGAGCACATGTTAAGACTGTGACACGCCACCGAACAAGAAAAATCAGGGGAGAAACGGACGGGGTACTGGTGCATTAAATTAAACTTATTATAAGCTGAAATATATACGAGACACTCGGACATATGTGTACGTCGTGAAGGCTTGTAAACAACTAGGCAATACGAACGCAGCAGATTGTGGTGCAGTGCACCAGATCATATGCTTTTTTTGTCGATCATATATTCTTTTTGGTCAAGAATGCTATGCTTTGGTCCCTGCTCGTCCGTAGACTGGTCAAGCTGGAATATGGTTGGTTCCTTTCGAAAGCTCGCGTCGGTTCCTTGTTTATCCGAATGGAATAATGCATGGCTGTCCGGTGTGCCACTGCCAATGCTGTGGACGACTGATCGATGAGGCGGCGCTAGTGGAAATCAACAGGTATTTTGTTCGAAAAAAATATATCAACAGGTACAGTATCACCTGCATTACCTTTTCTTTCTTTCTTTCTTTCTTTCTTTCTTCTTTTTGCTTGCAGAAGCCATCTGGAAATTCTGAGCCCACTAAAAACTAGTTGGTGTCCGATCCATGCAACAAGACGGAGCCACGACGCACCACAAGATCTCGCCACCGTCTGACGCTGACAGCATTTTTTTTTACATGGATGGGAAAATCCGACGGGGGCCCACGTAGAGACCACGACGACGACGAGACACGAGCTACCCGGCGGGCCCACCGGCCACCCCGAAGAGGCCCATCGATATCCCCTCACCTCCGCCGGAGAAGATCACGGGCCACCACGAAACTGGATGACGGCCGGTGGCCCAACACCGCCGTCGCCGTCGTGGCAATGGTCCGATCGGCGCCGGTAGTAGTAAATGCACTAGTGCGCCGGTACGTAGAAGCGTGCTCGGCTCCGATGAAGCTTCAAAGTCTCCGGTGAGTAAGGAGAGAGGACGGATATGGCTGGCTGCATGCTCTATGCTATTGGTGTTTTTAATACTCCATCCGTTTTAAAATACAGATCGTTTGATTTTTTGACTCTAAGTTTAACCGTTCGTCTTATTTAAAATTTTATAAAAATTATCATATTTTTTATGATAAATTACTTTTTTAATGTTTTTTATTTTTTTAAATTTGACTATATTTTTATAATTTTTTTGAATAAGACGAGCGGTCAAACTTATGGTAAAAAAAATCAATCTACATTTTATAACATAGTTAGTAGTTAATAATTTTTAAAAAGAGAGACCGTACGTACGGCCGTACCGTGGGACTGAACAAATAATGGGTCCGTGTCAGCTCAGCTCAGGTATCGTATCCATCGTCAGTAGCGAGGGGCCATAGGGTCAGTAGTGTAGTCGGGTCATCAACCCGTGCCGTCCATTCGATGCGCTGCGCAGTGAGTCCAAGGAGATGGAATGGACGGATGCTTCTGAATGCTCCTGGTACTCCAACCTTGAATTCTTGGCGGCACGCTCTCGCTGCCTGCTACTAGTACTAACAACCGTGGAATTCCGAATTAGCAGCCGGATCTGCCAGTCGCCGAACTGATCTTACATCAACTGATAAGATTTAAGTCAGCATTAATATTGTACTGTATTTTTTAGTGATCTCTTAAAGGTGTTCAGTGAGATAGGGTTTTAAGTACGCGTATGTATTGGTATGTAGTACTGGTCTTTTATAAAAAAAAAAAACCCAATCCAACCGCTGTGCTTTTGACCTCGGCGTCCAAGGGCAGCAGCCACAACGAACGGGAGGAACTTGCAGATGCAAACAGAAACAGTGGCGTGATGATTCGATACGGCCTCCCTTAATTTGACGCCGGCCGCACCAACCACCACCGCCATTATTTGGCGGATGGAATGGAATGGAATGGCATGCATGTGACGAGCCGGGCCCGCTGGCTGAACCTGATCACCACGAACCGATGCCACACTTGACCTCACCACGCTAACTGTCAGCCAAGTTCCTTCTAACATTCCAGCCATACAGGGACTGCTTGTTCATACCAATGAGAGATGGGATAGAATTTCGGGTAGGCAGGAAGGGCACTCGAGAGTGCAAAGAAGAATTACAGAGAGGTCTGTCTTTGTAAGGTTCTACAAGTACAGTACAGCAGCAAGGGAGACCAGAGGAGGAGGAGGAACCCCTGATCAGGCAGGCAGGCAGGCCCAGACTTGTCATGGCCGACGGCCCAAGTTGTAGCCCACGTCTGCGGCTGGCTGGAATCCGTGGGCCGTCTGAGGGAACCAGAGGGCCCATGCTGCGGCAGGCGGTGGGGATGAGGAAGCCGTGCGTCTGTCGGTTCGGCCCAGTGGGCGCACTGAGAGAAATTTAGCTTTGGTTCTCCGGCCCGCCATCCGCTTACATGGGGCCTCTAAAAAAAGAAAAAGAAAAATCTACTTACATGGGCTGTGCGCAGTGCGTACGAACGTCAACGTGTATCATTAATTGCGTTGATCCACAGTTAGTACAAGCAATACTCTAGAAACTGAGTATAATTGATCACGTGTCCATGTTCAATAACTTTAATAGCCACAACTACAAACTTGCATCCAAGTACTTAAACCAAATCAAATCAAAGAATGATGAAATGCCTAATTCATTCCCATCTAATCGCGGTGGATAAAACTCGCAAAAGAAAAAAAGAACCATGAAGAAAGCAAAGCAGGGGTCTCAACTCTGCTGCAAATCAACCAGCTGCCATTTATGTCAAGATCAGGCAGCAAACAAAAACAGATACGATTGCAGGAAAAGATAAGGCGCGCGGCGCGACACACCCACCACACACACACGCACGGGCATCGGAGTGAGCAGTGAGCTCCATCAACGGGCATGGGGGCACTACCCGTCGCCCACAAGCTCGCGCTCACCTCCCCCTTCCTCCCGCGCCACCGCCGGCCCTGCCCCGCCGCGGCCCACGGGCGGCGGCGCCGGCGACATGGAGCCGCAGTGGTGGCGTACATGGAGCCGAACCCCAACTCGCCGGCGGCCATCGCGGGGCGCCTCGTCGGGGCGCTCCCCATCGTGGGCCTGGTGGCGCGCATCCTGAGCGACGAGGGCGGCGTCGGCGGCGACATCATCGACTTCGCCGAGTTCCGCCGCCGCGTCAGCAAGAAGTGCACTGTCATGGACTCCCAGGCCTTCTACGACTTCAACGAACGCCGCGGCAAGGTCTCTAGCCGCCTTTTCTTCTTCTGATTCTCTGTCCTTGCAGTGCATCTCATTTCATCTATCCGGAACTTGCAAGTAAAAGAGACATTTTTTTGAAAATTCAGCCGGGAGATCCCTTCTACGTCCTGCTGTGTTGCTGGCTGGCCGCCATTGGCGCCGGGCTGCTCAAGACAGAGGAGATCTTGGAAGGCGTGGCGCGGCTCCGCATTTCCAACGACATCGAGTTCGAGGAGGAGACATTCATCGATATGATGAGGGCGGCAAAGGAGGTGTTGTGTAAACGGCTTTCTGCACTTCTTGATGATAATATTCCTTGTTTGTCAGCATTGCAATTGCATATGCTAGAATTACAGAAAGAAAAGTTCAGAGTCGCTGAGGAGGGTAGCTGATGAATTGTGAATTTATGATGCAGAAACGAGCAAAGCTGAAGGCTCCAGCTCCGCAGATAGCGATGGAGACACGGGCGGAGAAGGCCCTGGAAGCCATCTATGTCTGCTGCTTCGGTCAGGACATGGTCGAGCAAGAGGACGAGAAGCTTCTCCGTACGATACTGAACGCGGTGTTCCCTTCCGTTGGGAGGCCGGCGATCGAGAGGATGGTGGCGTCCATGGCCAAGCAGGTGGCCTCCGGCGAGAGGAAGCGGGACGGGAGGACCGTGTCCAAGGAAGTTCAGCAGCGGCAGCTCAAGGACCTGGAGTTTCTGAAACAGAACAAGCTGGACTCGTCATGAGGAAATTTTTGACATAGACAGTCTAGTCCAAAATCAGCAGTTCATAGTTGTTAGGAAGACAGGAAGTGTGTGTTTTACCATAGGCGCTATGAGGAATCAGCAGCCTTGGTAGCACCTTGCGACACAATTGAAAGTAATATTGCTGCGAGGGAAGTGTTGCGATGATATCAGAAATGCGAGATGGATCAGGACCTTGTAACATAGAGTTGTGAAACATTCAGAAAAATGCCCTTTTTAGTGCTCCTTGTGTTTTCCCAATCATCAGTACAAATGAACAGTGTAAATCACGGATCTTTTTTTTAGCAAGGATAATTTGGTTTAATAAGAGTGCAAAAGGTTAATACAGATTCCATTTCCACCCGACAAGATACCTTGATCCAGCTACAGAATCAACCTGGGCCGAGGCAAAGAGCCTGGAGCACGGGGAACCAACACCAACCAAAGCTACGAACGCATCATCATGCCTTAGTTGCGATGTCCGAAACTACTGTACTATATTCACAATACGTATATACACAGGCAGTACATTAGAATTGAGTCGATGACTCTATATCTCAACTCAGAAGTCCATAAACCATACCCACTATCCATTTCAGCATTGATCTATAGCTAATGTCTATCATCAGACTATGAGAGTCATACATGCACACACGCAGGACTTCCTTCCAATTGCAGGTATGTGCCTGTGCTTCAAAAAATGAAATATTAAGGGAGCTCTTCTAACAACAGATGCTCCAATAGCTAGGCAGAGCACTCCAACAAGCCTCTTCTTGTTCTCAGCTCCACCGCACTTGCTACTACTTCCATCACTAGAGCTATCGCTTTCAACTACCACCCTAGAGTAAGCACCTCTATGACAAGCTTCAGAAGGGCAACTACCACTACGACCAGCAGCTGGCATTTAATTATCTAGGCCCAGCATCATCCGGAGCTCTTTGACGCGCACCTCCTTGTCGTCCTTGCCTGCCTTCTTCCCGAACGCACTGCTGATCAGCTGCTTCTTCCTCTCCTGCAGCGAGAGTATCCTCTCCTCGATGCTGCCCTTCACTATGAGCCGTATCACTTTCACTTCTTTCTTCTGACCGATCCGGTGGACCCTGTCCATGGCCTGCTCCTCCACCCCAGGGTTCCACCAGGGGTCAAAGAGGTACACCGTCGAGGCAGCCGTCAGGTTCACACCAGCTCCCGCGGCTTTTAGGCTGGCTAGTAGCACAGTTGGAGCGTCAGGTCCAACCTGAGCGAAATGCTTGATGACTTGCAACCTCTTCCTCATGCTCATTGAGCCGTCAAGACGCAGTATGTTGAAGCCTGCATTTTTTAGGGGCGCTTCTAGCAAGATCAACATCTGCTTGAACTGAGAAAAAACAACAGATTTTGACGAGGGGTCTTCGTTCTGTGAAGTCTTCAGCAGCTTCAGCAAGGTTTGCACCTTGGAAGAGAGGGGTCTGTCAGATCCAGGATTGCCTGATCCATCTTCACCGGAATGTTTTACCTCTGGAGCAATGAAGAGGTCCTCTTTGGACAAGGAGCGCCGGCATATTGGGCAACGGGAACTGGAGCTCTTGAGGATTTTCATAATGCAGGTTTGGCAGTATATGTGAGTGCAACTTGTTATAACAGTTTTTGTAGGTGGAGAGAGACAAATTGGACAGTCGAAGTCATCTCCATCATCAACCAATGTGGCCAGTTTCTTCAACAGCTCAGGGTTTTTAGACACATCTGTATCACAGCACACCATAGTGAGAATAGTGGTAGACAAAATTAGGCTTGTAACAATATACAAAAAGGTAAGCAGAGAAGGATACCAATTTGTCAAATACATCATTATAATTAGTGGCAAAATTACAGTAAACTTAGCAACAAGTCCAAAAATGGTAAATTTATTCATCTGGGCACTTAGCACCATGAATAGGCTTTTAGTAAGCATCACTAACGTAAAGGTGTTGTTTGATTGGACTGGTATTGACCAACCTAACAGTGGAGGATAGTTGAAATACTGTTACATGGTGTTAGTGATGCAAAACGTAACAATAGCAGGCCCATATAACACACCAACAATTTTTCTGCGAAGAATAAAACTTCTAACTTATGCTGTCTTCAAACGTGGAAGATTTTTCAAAAAACAGGGCTGCTATCAATGTGATCCGGCATGCATCCAAACGATTAATTTGACAATGCACTGTCTTCAAACAGGAGTAATCTGGACAGCATTGAGCTTTTGGAGAAAACAATTTGAAGGAATAAGCTTTTACTGACTATGAAATGATTTTAGGTTTCTTGGAAGAACACGACATTGTATGTTTCAGTCATAGATGGCCAATGTTGGTGAAGAAAATAAATTTGTTTCCTTCTCTAAGATGTCCCAGTCACTACATGGACATCAACCATACTCTCCAAAGAGACATACAAAGCATAAAACCACTTACTATGGAAACCAGCGGCACTATCTGCTAGCTAGTTGGTGGTTAAACTCCATTCCAGGAAAAAAGAAAAGTAATATGAAACTTCAAATAAAGTACTAATATGCTATTCCTCGAATATGATATTTACTAAGCAACAAGGCCATCAAATTTTAAATCAGTATGTTTTGATTATCATGTTGAGCAGAGGACAAGCTTGTTCTGGCAAAATACTTCATTGTGGTATAGTCAGAATAAACAAGATAAGGAAAGGGCGTACCTTCGAGGGAGTTGGAGGGAAGCCATGACTTCACGTCTAAAGGACACAATGAAACATCATCACACAGCTGGCGGAGCCTCAGTATGAAATAAAGCACAGTGGAATAATGACGCAAAATTGAATCTCTGTCACCAAATTCCTGCATTTTGTTTTTGCCTTCCAATTCCATCTGATCATAGTACTCACGCTCCTCTTCAGAAAGATCAATATAGCATTCTAAAACAGTTTTAGGGGGAAGTTCAATCGTGCTCTTGTTTCCAATTTCTGCCTCTTTGATTCTACGCAATGAGATTGCACCTAGGAGGTTCTGGAATAAGCAGACAAGTAAATTTAAACATTGAAAGTGAAAGATAAGCAATGCTTGAGATCACTTGAAAGTGCATTATACCAAACTCCAATTTTACCATCTAAAGTAGCACATTGTGTCATTTTTTTTTGGCTACGTGCCTACGTGTAGTGTCATGTTAGACTTATAGAAATAACATAATGCTAAGTATATATGCAAGAAATTTGGGATGGCAACTGCCAAGTAAAATGAGAGTTGAGAGCATACACCACGCAATACAACAGCATGTACACACCGCAGGACCTCCTACCACAGAACCACTCAAATAGAATAAGAAGTTACGTAGTAGATAAGTAGATAATTCTATGAGCAGATTTGCAAGTCAGCTTCTTTAACCATTCAAGAGCATTTGATGCAGATGCCCATACTTTCTATTTCCTAGCTCTTTACCAGTTGTCCAATGATAAAAATGGTTTACGCAGTGGGAATTAAGAAAGGAAAATATGTGTTAACTTACTTGTAACCGTGACAATCCAGCCTTATTCCCTTTTTCCAAGGGGCGCTGGATCAACTTCTGCCAGTAGCTCTTGATTGAGAAAGGCTGGAACTTTAAAAATGCCATGAGCGGGTATAAATCAAATGAGCTGTTCTGAATCGGCGTTCCAGTGACCACCCACCGCCTCTCTGCGTTCAGAGCAATCACCGCCTTTGTCTGCCGTGCTGTAGAATTCTTGATCACATGGGCTTCATCCAGAATCACACGGAACCAGTCAATATGCTTCACCGGTGAGTCCTCCTGCTCAAATTCTGTCCCCAAGATGCTGTAAGTGGTAAGAACGAGATCATACTTCAACAGCTCCTTCTTATCTCTTGTCCGATCGCCATGGTACATATACACTTTCAAGCTGCCTGGTTCTAGGTGTTCCTCCAGTTGTGTCACCCAAGATGAGAACACCGAGGGCGGGCACACCACGAGCGTCGGCCGTGGTCCCTCCCCTGCATTCTCAACCTTCCTCCTCTTCGCCCCTTTAGCCTTCTTCACACCCAAATTGCGAGCTTTAGTCCTTCCAATCAATGACAGCAGCGTGAGGGTCTTCCCTAGCCCCATATCATCAGCGAAAATCCCACCCTTCAGTGGCAGCGGCCGCTCCTTTGTCGTCTGATTGGTAAGCACATTCTCGAATCCCCCATCTTCAGTTTCTTCCCAGAACGGCGGCAGGTCGTCCGTCTCCTCCCGATGCACCATCCACCCCAGCGCCTCCTTCTGGTGGTCGAACAGCTCCGATAGCACGACATCCCCCGGCGCCTCCATCGGCTGAATCCGGGCCTTCCCTTCCTTCCCCCCAACGAGCGAGAAGAGCTTATCGACGTCCCGGTCGGGCTTCTTGGTCTGCTCCATGACCGCAGCGGATTGGGAGAGGGCGAACTCGGGGTGGTTGGTGTGGATGAGGTCGAGCTCGGCCTCGTAGAGCGCGGCCTCGACGACGGCGGCGGCGTCGGGGCTCGCGAAGAGGTGGACCTGGCAGGGGAGGCTGAAGGGCTTGCCGTTGATTTTGGAGTCGAAGCGGGGCACGATGCCGTACGCCGCGGCGAGGAGCTGGGAGTCGAGGAGCGGGGCGAGCACCTTGGCGACGGGGGCCGGGAGGTGGCCCACCTGCTGGTCGCGGGCGTTGAAGACGGCGATGGCGTTCTCGTCGTAGCTGTTCAGCGGCTGCCGGACCAGGCCGACGGTCTCGCGGCCGGCGACCCTGGCGTGGTAGTGTCGCATCCCGACGATCTTGGAGACGACGAAGCCCAGGAGGTAGGGCTCGTCGTCGTCGTCGGCCGCGCTGCCGCCGCCGCCGCGGGAGGAGGAGGATGCGGCCATAGTGGTGGCGGAAGAACGGGAGGGAACGGGGAAGGGTTTGGGGGTGGGGAGGCGGGGTTTGAAAAGGCGGCGGAGCGGCGGTGGAAAGGGGCGGGCGGTTGCGGCCTTTTGATTTCGGGGTGGGGGGGTGGATGTGGGTGAAGATTGGGGAATTTTTACGGCTTCCTTTCCGCTTTTACCGCTCTTTGCTCTCTTCTTTGCTCTCTGCACAAGTCGAAGTTTCCAGCGGAGTTGCTTTGCACATATGGCAACATTAATGCATTCCAAACGCTCTTTTTTTCAAAAAAAAAACTTGCACCAACTGTGAACATCAGACATCTACGAAACACATGTTTGGCTAAGCCATTTAGCATCACAAGACCGAATAACACCTTGCACGTGTACGTTAGAAAGCAGGCATAAAAACCGATGGAGAAATACGGTCAAATGTTACCAGAAGTTCTGCCAGTTAACCAGCCTGAAAAGCTTTATTTCTGGATAACACGGCAAATGACTATCACGAGCATCATTAACGCCCTTAATTCACTGGACTAATTCAAAGCCGCTAGGCATGGAAGATATGTAAAATTTCTACAATACATCAGCAATACACACGGCAAGTGTAAATGTAATCCACGGTTCAATCATGTGACATCATGTAATACCAGAACTGGATCCACAACAAAGGGCAGAAGAATGAGCATCCAACAGGTAAACTGGAGCCCTGCTGCAGGAACTTCGCTCTGAAGCAAACTAGTCATCGTCCTTGTAGGGGTATTCCTCCGGGACTTGCTTGATAAGCTTCACCCGCATCTCATAGGCATCATCCCCGCGGAGCATGTCGCGGACCCATGTCACCTCTGTCTTCATAGACACCTAAATCACAATTGCAATAAATCAGGGCAACTGGATCACTACTAAGAAACAAAGTCTAAAATTATGATAATCTGATAAAAAGGCAACTTATGATAACACAGACTCCATGCCGGATGCTACCAATAGTACCATGTAACGTCAATCTAGAAAAAAACCAATATGAACTGATGTACTGCTTCTCAGGACAAATATACTAGTATCAGTTACAACACAGATAATATGAACCACTATATAGTTGTAGATATACTGGTGGTTAAAGTATTAAGAAGTTGGCAGCACAGATCCCAGAACAGATATTTTGGAACACTATCTGATATCAATAATATGGATCAAAAGATGAGTGAAAGGATAAAACCTAAAATGAGGTGGCAGTAACAGAAGAACTAACCATTTCCAATGCTCCCCTGATCACTCCACTTAACACATTGCAATACTGAAGACCTTGGCAAGTGTCAGGGAGCTCAACAAAGTCAACAAGAGGGTTGTCCTCCAATACAAAGCTGCAGCTTGTACCCTCTGCATCCCAATTAGTTACAGTTGCAGTCACACCCAAGAACATCTTGAATCCAAGCTGTTTTGAAAACAGAAGAAGGAAGCTGTTAGACCATAAAGCCATAGAGGGCACGCAATAGAAGCAAGGTAAGAAAAGGAAGTGAGAAACATTTCATAGCCAATAATTTCCATATCTTAATGTAGTATAAATGGAAGTATCAAACCAAATAGAATTATGATAAAAGAGTCATTGAACTTCAATAAAAAAAGAAATATATGGTATAGAAAATAAAAAGCTTAGCACTAAATATATACGGTATGCGGAGAAATATAAGGTATATCATGGTACTGAGTTGTTTTCACTACTGATGAGTGATGGGGCCAAAAATTGCAGAGGAGCAGGATCCGAAGCGGTGGCTGCTACAAGAATGAAATATCCCAAAGCATTTGCTTCTGACATAATTGTGCTACAATTGACAGCTTTTGTCCAATCGCAACATAAACACAGTACAATATCTCTCTCATTTGTGCCCCTTGAATTCATTTGCCTTTGGTTTAATAACACAAAGAAAAATAATGCACTAAATAAAAATCTAACAAAAGAAACCACATGGACTACCATTGGACTTCATATACATTAGCTAATACTTGATAAATATTTGTTAGGATATTAAACATACACAAAAGGCACTGCAGGCATGTTGTATAGTAATTAGGAATTACAGAAGGCTCAGGCGCTCAGCAGCTACGCTTTGCTGTGAACAAATTATATTTCTGCAAAATTACCAAATAATAGTGAGTTTAGCAAAGACCTTTGCGATAACATCAGCAGTCTCCTTAAAGTCAACACACCTTGATACATTTGACTTTGCTAAGAACTCATCGACCAATCGTGTCCCGATGTTGTAACCCCTGGAAGAAAACGTTTTAAAAATCAAACAACATATACTAGAAAGGTTTGAAAGGAAAAGGCAATGGTTGAATTGAATACAGAAAATGATGAGGATTGCAGCCAACAAACAAGAGACTTTCATGTCTTAACTCCATGAGATAAGCTAGAAAACACAAGACAGTGATTCTGTCACCAAGCATGCTACCATTTCATCTACAATTCTACTCCAGATCCAACTTCATCATCCTTCCACTAGAAAGAAAATTGCAAGCGGAAGACACCAGAATTGAGAAAATCCTCTCCCATAGTAGAACTGTGGCATACAATTATATGAATGCCATGTTACTACATCAACGCAACCGACATCATAAAATGTGTACTATGAGCTGGATCAGGAAAGCCACATGAATCCAGGCATGGAGACTGCATAGTGCATATTTCTGAAGCCCACATCACAGTACCAAATTAAGAAGTCACACAAACAGCATCTGAAACCTTTTTCCCCACAGGTTACCGACACATTTGTGATCTCAGGCTAAAATTCCATAGTTGAAGCCATTTGAATCCTACTGATGCATCACAGTTGAAATTTGAATTGCTACACTAAGATCACTAGTTCACTACTGTAATATCTAACTGGCTCCATCGTCCATCCAAAGTTGTTCAGATTGACCAGGAAAATAGGACAAGTGGAAAAAGGAGAGCCACATACATCTGATCTAGCTGCTTGTTGACCTCCTCGACCTCCTCCAGATCCGTGAGCAGCTGCCGCACGATGGCGCCATACGTGAGCGTGAACAGCTCCGCATTCTGCAACCAACGAAGAACCATAAGCGAAAGCGATCAGACCAGGGCCAGATCCAGCGCCAGGGTCCTCCTGGGTTTCCCGAACGCGAACTGGCCGAGGAGCTTACCACGCGATCGACGCTGGCGAAGAGGGCGTCGCCGGACTTGGGGGGCGTGAGAGGCGGCATCGCGCAAGGCCGCCGACGGTGGCGGAGACGACGATCTCAGTCGCCGCGTCGCCCCTCCCCTGCTTCTGCGGCTGCGAAACCCAAACAAGCAGATCAGAAGGCGCCAAACCCCAGAACTCCGGCGCTCGGATCGCACCCGCGCGCTAAACCCAGATCCGAACGGCGGCGAGGCGTACCTCCTCGCATCCGGCGGGGCCTGCGGCTGCGGTGTCGCCGGCAAGGCCACTAGCAGGCGACGAGGCTGAAGACGAAGCGCTTCGGGGGGAGACGGAGAATCGGAGCGGGTCTGTGATGGAGGAGAGATCTGGGGTCGGAGATGCAGCAGCTATGGGCCGTCTCCACTACGATGATGTGAACCCGTTTCAGCCCACGACTAGGCCTCTTTATCATCTGGCCCAAATTGACCCAGATTGAAACACCACAAAGTCCAAAGAAGACGATCCAAACCGTTGTGGGCCCACGAAAGCCGCGGGCCCACCTGAAACACCAAAGCTGCTGCGGAGTACTAGTACAAAGACGAGCACAGCACACAGCAGCGCGCTACGCAACCAGCCTTGTATCTGTCAGTGGCCCGTGTCCAGATCGTTGCAGCATGGCGGCGGCGCGGTGGGTGCGTCTTCTCGCCGTGGCCGCGTGCGCTCCTGCGCCGGCGGCGGCGAACTGCAGCAGCTGCTACACCTACACCCGCTTCTTCGCGTTCGGCGACAGGCTGACGGACACGGGCAACTTTTTTATTTCGTTAAGGGAAAAGGAGCAGTTACATCGTAACCTCGAGGAGCAGAGTGTTCTATGGGAGGAGCGAAAGTTTCTCGACTTGTTACACAAGAACAATATCGCGACCAATGGTACTACTACTAGACCCAACAAAATCAGACAAGTCAACACAGCCCGTCATCGTCCATGTCTTGGCCTCTCCTAAGATTGCAGCCACCAAGTTTACTTCAGTCATGAGAGTGGCATTAAAGGTCCGTGAGTTACGTTCCGTCCATATCATCCACACAACAAGAAGTACCATCGAGTCAGAGGATTTCTGGTCGTTCAATTAACCACCAATCTGGGAGGGAGCTCACCGTGGCTTCAGGGCAAAGGTGTTGCCAGGCCCTTGGTGTGAACAGCTGGGTCCAAATGGCTCCTGAGTACGGACACTGCATCAAGAGGTGTGTTATTGTCTCATGGCCTTGATCACATAATATGCAAGAATCATCGTCCTGCAGACCATGGCGTTTCGCCGTGCTGCTGTCCAACATCTCCCATGGAGCACCAGCCACCCAAAGAACTTGACGCGATTTGGAGCTTTAGATTTCCAGAGAACCTTAGCCCCGTGGAGTTCAACCCGGCCAATGAAGAAGGCCCTGTAAGCTGATGAAGGGGAAAAAATCTTGTCGTTGGTCCACCGCCAAATTAACTGATCTGGGTTATCGTCGACGATGTTAATCTCCTCCAATATTTCCCAAATGTCCAGGTATTCCAAGATAACCTGAACCGTTAGTGCCCCGGTAATGTCACTAACCCAACTCCCCTCATGTATTGCATCCGCTACTGTTCTTGTCTGCTGTGTCCGCTGCCGGACTGCCCCCACCAAACATGGAGCGATTTGCTGTAGAGAGTGCCCTTCTAGCCACTTGTCTTTCCAAAATAAGGTTGATATGCCATCCCCAAGTCTCACCGAAGTTGAAGCAGCAGACATTTCCTCAATCTACCGCTCTTTAGTATCAGGTAGTAGGTCCCATAATTTATTGGATCCGGTCTCGCTTCCCATAACCAACGTAGTCTCAATGCATAACCCCATTTCTTCATATCTGGCAGGCCCAGTCCTCCAAGCTCAATTGGTAGGCATACCTTCTCCCAAGCTACTTTGCATTGCCCACCTGTAATTGTTTCAGTCCCTTTCCACAAGAAAGCTCGACGTTTTTTGTCAATACATGCAATCGCCCAAGGGCTAATAGCAACAGCAATAGAAATGTGAATAGGTATGGCAGATAGCTTGGTCTTGACCAAAATTAACCGCCCAGCCTGACTCAGCAAAACGGCCTTCCATGTTGGAAGGCCCATGGCTACTTTATCCACCGATGGTTGCAACTCTGCCTTCTTCAAATTGCGCACAGACAAGGGAATGCCCAGGTATGTGCACGGCAGGGGTTCAATTTTTGCAAGACTGTAGCGGCAAATAGCTACTGTCTCTTCCAGATCGCAATGTATTGGTGAGATGAGACACTTGGCCTTGTTGGTGTGAAGTCCCGAGGCCCCTCCAAATACATCCAGGATGATTTCAATGGCCACCAAGTCCTGCTGTGCAGGCGCTACAAATAACACAACATCATCCGTATATAAGAATGTCCTCTTCTTGATTCTGTGATCTCTGAATTTAGATAACAACTCTTCTTCCCCCGCTATTCTGATCAGTGCGTTAAGAGCCTCCATAGCAATGATGAAAAGCATTGGGGAGAGTGGGTCTCCCTGTCGAAGCCCCCAAGCATCACAAATCCGCGTCCCTGGTGAACCATTCGATATTACTCTGGAGCTCCGTGGCCAGGCTGCCCTACGGCGAGACCTTCTTCCGCCGCCCCACCGGCCGCCGGTCCGACGGCCGTCTCATCGTCGACTTCATCGGTACGTACGTCCTCCGTATGTATGTGTGCACCACGGCGGCCGACGATGATCGCCGGAGTTCGAGTACGCACTGACGACCGATGATTCTTCATTCTCGCGCAGTGGAGCGGCTGGGGTTGCCGTACTGGCCGCCGTACTTGGGCGGGGAGGCGGCGGAGGACTTCCGGTACGGCGCCAACTTCGCCGCGCACGGCGCTGAGCCGGCAACTCTTCAAGGAGAAGCACCTCAACGTCGGCGAGACCACGCCATACTCCCTCGGCGTGCAGGTCGGCTGGTTCAGGCAAATGCTCGCCATGGTCGCCTCCACGGACCACGGTACGGCACTGCCTGCTCACACGTACGCATCCGCGTTGCTCGATCTCTCTTGATTAGATAGGTTGGACTGTCGATCGAGGGAGGGAACTCAAATAATCTCTCCAGCCTTTTGTCTGAATCTTGGCTACGTACATTATTGGAACTCAGATATTTTCTTCATTCTCTTAGCTTGTTCGGTGGAAATGGAACGTGTTGAGTGATGAGAAAATTGTGTCGTACTTGCCAACTTTATTCCGACGAGCCATGATCATATCAACACGTGTGGCGTTTTGCCGTACCTGCAGCCCGGCGCATGATCATGGCGAGCTCGTTGTTCCTAGTTGGAGAGATCGGCGGCAACGACTACATCCACCCTTTCTTCCAGAACAAGACGCTCGATTGGGGTGAAGCCCCTGGTGACCCTCGTCATCAACTCCATCGGTTCATCCCTAAAGACTCTGATCCAGCTCGGCGCCAAGACGGTGTACGTGCCGGGCCTCTTCCCGCTGGGTTGCGTCCCGCGGCTCCTCTTCCTCTTCCGCGGCAGCAGCGCCGGCGCCGGCAACGTCAACGACTACGACGGCGCCGGCTGCCTCCGGTGGCTGAACGACCTCACCGTCCTCCACAACGACCTCCTCAGGGCCAAGCTCGCCGAGCTCCGCCGCGACCACCCGGCCGGCGTCGCCGTCGTCTACGCCGACTACTACGGCGAGGTCCTTGACGCCATCGCCTCGCCGGCGAGGTACGGGTTCGACGAGCGCACGGTGCCGGACGCGTGCTGCAACGGCGGCGGCCCGTACAACGGCAACATCACCGTGAAGTGCAGTCACCCTGGCGCCGTGCGGTGCCCCGACCCGTACGTCCAGGTACGTGTCCTGGGACGGGCTGCACTTCACTGAGGCCATGTACAAGATCATGGCCAGGAAGATGATGAACCATTTGCGACACGCCCAATCAACATGTGTCCAGATGCAACAACTAGACAGCCGAACAATTCGATGGGTTGATGCAGACCACTGGCTCGAAGTTACGAATAATTGAACAGTGATTTTTGCTGCCATGGTGCATCTCACGCTGGAAATTAAGCGATGCTGAGTAATAAAATCGTTCATCTTTATGTGACAAATGCTAAACCACAAGTGAGGCCCTCACTTTCACGGCCGGCGGTGGCCGCATGTCGCCAGGATGGGCGGCGCGGCGTGCGGGCCCCGGAGCACGCCGTCGGCGATGACCTTGTACGCGTGGTCCGTGAAGTGGAACCCGTCCCACGACACCGCCGCGAAGGGGTCCCGGCACGTCGTCGCCGTCCTCATGCCGCAGGGCACCGTGAAGTTGGTGTTGTAGGGGCCCCCGCCGCCGCAGCACGACACCAGCGGCTCGCCGCCGAACCCTGTTGCCGATCACATCATGAAATGGAACAGTAATTTCGCCACTGATGTGAAACCAAAGAAAGAGCCCGCTCGAGGAATTAGAGTACCGACCGTGCTTGCGGGGGTCGGCGGCGAGGTCGACGGCGGCGGCGTAGTAGTCGGCGTAGACGACGGCGACGCCGGGGTGCCGGCGGCGGAGGTCGGTCAGCGCCGCCCTGAGCGCGCGGTTGTGGAGCTTGGTGAGGCCGTTCGGCCACCTGAGGCAGCCCATGGAGTCGTACTGCGCCGTGTCGTTGGTCTGGAACTTGGTCAGGTAACCCGGGTTGCACCCGATCGGGAAGTTCCCGGGCACCACCACCGTCTTGGCGCCCAGCCCGATCAGTTCCTGCAAATCGGCATTGGACATGGATCGCCATTGATGTTCATGAGAAGTTTTTGGGTTGTTTGTGTTTGTGGCGAGGACGTACGGCGACAGAAGCACTGATGCCGGCGACGACGTCGGGGACGTAGGTCTTGACCTCGTCGACGGACCTGCCCTGGAACAAGGCCTGGTTGTAGTCGTTTCCACCTATCTCTCCGACGAGGAACAGCGACCTCTCCATCAGATCACTCCATCCCGGACCTGGAGTCGTCAGTTCACATCACAACATAGCCACATAGGAGGCAAAATTGCCGTTGACGAGTCAAAGATTCAGATTGTCAGTTCAGAATTCAGACATGTGAAATGAAGCGTTTGGTCTGCAGAATATATAGTTCAGTCCGGGTGCACCGATCAAGGCAAACTTCAGCAACCATTTGACAAAAATTACTTTTAAATGGTTTTTACCAGACGTACATATGCTGTTTTATCCAGCTTACTATGCAGTTACTGTATTTTTTTGTTTTTTGAACGAAAAAAAAAGATGTTTAGTACTTGTAGACTGACCATGTTGTGGAGAAAGCAGGCGAAGCACTCTCTTGAGCCAACTCATCTGCCAACGCAGTGAGTAGGGCGTGAACCGGGTGAGGAGCTTCTTCCCCCTGAAGTAGTCGTGGCCGAGCGCCGTCGCGCCGCCGACGGCGAAGTTGGCGCCGTGCACGTAGTCCTTGCTGGTGTTGCCGGCGAGATAGGGCGTCAGGAACGGTATCCCCAATGCATCAGCTGCAAAGATCACAGCGCGTTAGTTCGCTGGAGTCGCCGAAGCTGAAGAGCCTCGTGAAGCAGCCGCCGTGCCCTCGCCGCCGCTCCCCGCCGCCGAGGACAACGCTGGCGGCGACAAGGAGATGCATCGCCACGAGAACGCGAGAAGCCGCCATCGATCGTCAGAAGCAAGAACGCCAAGGGATGGCTCAGTGCGCGAATGGTCTGGTCTCATGTGCATCATTGCGTATCCATTTATAGGACGAGGAAAGTCGCTGAAGCCTGGGGGCCTTGGCCGATCGAATTCCGGCTGGTCCGGCATAACTCATGCATGCAGTCCCTGCGCGCTGCATCCATGGATTCCATTAGCGGAGGTGGCAATGAGTTCTGAGCTTAGTGGTTCCATTAAACGAGGCGTTCAGTTGCTCCATACAAGCCGCGTGGTTCAGGTGACGTTTCGTCTTGAACAAATTAACATGCCAAGGATTTGCACCAACAACGTCAAATGCATCGTAACATAGGTAATAAAATTATACGACAGATACCATTGTGTTGTGTCAGAATATGGATACAACTCTGTACCAAAACACAGGGCTTGATGCATCTGTGTATGTTGTGGGCAACTGCAGTGGCCAGGGCCAAGGTTCAGTGGACGTGAACCGGTGCCAATTGCCAAATGGGTCGTAACGGAGGCAAAATGATAGTACAGCAAAGTATGTTGTCTTGCCGGTTCCAGCTGTCAGTATCTGAAGCCATGGTTGGGGTGTTTGCAGCAGTAGACAGATGAAGCCCTGCTCGGCACTCGGCAGAGGAGGATGCCGGGTCATTTTCAGGGGCAGGGCATGGTCACTCGAGCTCGGCAGAGGATGGTAACGACTGCTTGCCCATGAGTAATATGGCAGCTTGCATTACCAGTTTACCACAAGCACGTCGAGCTCAGGGTTCTAGTGCTGCTGAGATGGCGTGATGCTTCGTAGGTGTTCATGTTCCTGCACCGAAGAACCAAATTAAACTCCAACGCTAATCAATATGGCGACCGTGAGCAAACAAGATTTGGATTTCCTTCGCACGCCGCCGTTCATGGCAAGCTGAGGCGCGCCGGCAGCGTTACGGAAGGCTCTCGCTGCCAGCGGCATTCCCACGAACACCTTACGCCGGCTCTCCCCTTCACGCCGGAGCGAAGTGATCGCAGCAGCCTTGTCGATCCGCTGCCTTGATCACATAGTATACATCTTCAGTTCGTCAGTTCGCAGTAGCAGGCTAGCAGCCATGGGTGCATTTCCACGGAAGGGGAATTATCCATGGATAAAATTCTGACACTCCACTATACATATTGTAACGATGCTGAATTCTTCAATTCTTGAACAAACAATACGCTGTTCTACCAGAGCACAGTGTCTTTGTTAAAGACGAACGGAACTTTCAGGCTTTGCGCAGAACAATGCAATTACATATAAACTCAAGGAGGGAAAACAAACTTGACTCTAATAATTGACATGTATATATCTATCTTGAAAAAGTAATACAACAATCTCATCTCATACTTAGATATTATAATTGTAAATTACAGTAAGAAAGAATAGTGGCCGATGTTAAAACTTGAAGGCCGTAAAAAACAACTGCGTCAAATATTCATACTGGATGCCCATCGAACTCTTTAGCTATAACTAGAAATAATATATTGATCAGAGTATCACTTTATAAAATGCATCTAGATAGACTACTTAAGATTGCAAATAGATAAGTACTTACTAAAGACGTATTAAATTCCACTTGCTTTCGAAGAAATTTGTTAGGATGTCACTGTCATAGGGATTGAAAACATTTGCAAGAATATCTCCACAGACAAAGTTTATTTTGATAAGTCAACAGATAAACTTTGGGGCAATAATAATATCAAGAAAATTCCATGAGACACCACTTATTTTGAACTGGACGGTGGATTACTCTTTGCCATTCGATCGACACCTTTGAACAATGATAGCATATACAGTATCAGGCAGAGCCCCCTCTAGTATTTCTTACATCTGGACATGATGGGAGGCATGGCGAACGGGCCGTCGAGGATCTCACGCGCCATGATCTTGTACACCGCCTCCGTCATGTGCAGCCCGTCCCAGGACACGTACCTGGACGGGTCCGGGCACTGCACGGCGCCGGGCTCCGTGCAGTGCACGGTGAAGTTGGCGTTGTGGAACCCGCCGCCGGCGCAGCACGCGTCCAGCGCCGTCGCCGGCGCGAACCCGTTCCTCGCCGGCGCGCCGACGATGCCGTTGAGCTCGCCGTAGTAGTCGACGTAGACGATGGAGACGCCCGGGTGGGCGCGGCGGAGCTCGGCGAGCTTGGCCTTGAGGAGGGCGTTGTGGTGTTCCGTGAGGTCGTTGAGCCACCGGAGGCAGCCGGTGGCCGTGTCGAGGTCGGCGGCGGCGGTGCCGGCGCGGAAGAGGAAGAGGTAGCGCGGGACGCAGCCGAGAGGGAAGATGCCCGGGACGTAGAGCGTCTTGGCGCCGAGCTGGATGAGGGCCTCGAGGGAGAGGCCGATGGCGCGGATGACGCGTGGGACCAGGGGCTTCACCCAGTCGAGCGTCTTGTTCTGGAAGAAGGGGTGGTTGTAGTCGTTGGCGCCGATCTCACCGACCAGGAACAGCGAGCTCGCCATGATCTGCTTCCTCTCTGCACGAACGGTGACAGCATTGTATTTGCAAACATGATCGATCAGGTGTTAGTGCGTGATTCACGCATGTTCATCGCTAACTGAGGAACAGTGAACTGGAAGATCGATCGGTAGACAGTATGCACACAGTAGCCGGCCGTTAACTATTGAGCATGCATCTATACGGTCGAAATCACTCGATAAACGCGTGGATTTGTGTGTGTTGTTTGTGTCCTCGCTTGGTGACAAGTGAGCAGGCTCCACATAATATGAAACGATGGCGACTTAGGATATGTCTTAATCTGGTAATAATATTTTAATCCACAATAGGCCAGAGACACATCTTAATCTGTTGATAGATGTGCTGTTAATGTTAGGGGCTTGAAACTATTTTTGTGGGTGTAGCAGCTTCTATATGGTTTATTTGGTGGTACTGTGATGATCTAAACATGGTTAGAAGACTACTAGATAGGTAGAAATTTCACAAGAATTTCATATGGAGGACAGTTTTAATATAATTAATTGAAACGAGTCACCGCGGCGCTGACGTACCTTGTTCCGTGGAGCCGAGCATGGCGAGGACTTTCTTGAACCAGCCGATCTGGACGCCGAGGGAGTAGGGCGTGATGCCGGCGACGTTGAGGTGCTTCTTCTTGAAGAGCAGCTGGTTGAGCGCCGTGCCGCTGGCCACGGCGAAGTTGGCGCCGTACCGGAAGTCCTCCTTGCTCTTGCCGGCCAGGTACGGCGTCCAGTACGGGAACCCCAGCCGCTCCACTGCACGCACCATATATATACACGACACGGCATGCGTATATATCATTTGGCATCGTCTCCAGACTCCAGAGCAGCCGTGTCGTGATGCAACATAGAGATACATATATATTATATATAGTAAGTCGTACCGACGAAGTCGACGATGAGGCGGCCGTCGGACCACCGGCCGGTGGGGCGGTGGAAGAAGGTCTCGCCGTAGGGCGACCGCGCCACGGGGCCCGGCGCGGTGGAGTAGTGGATGAAGTTGCCGGTGTCGATGAGCGAGTCGCCGAACGCGAAGAAGCGGGTGTAGCAGCCGCCGGTGCCGCTCGGCTGAGTCGCCGGAGTATACGCCGTCGTGGCAGCCGTAGGCACGGCCGCCGACGCCGAGGCCGCGGCCGCCAGCAACAAGAAGGCAGCGGCGGCGAGCAGCAGAGGCAGCACCGCCGGCATCATCGCCATTCCGGTAGCGCTGGGCGCTGGGAAACCGCCAGCCGACGTGCGTGCAGACAACAACGAGTCGTTGCTGCTGGTGGTGGTGTGCGTAATGGTGTTTCGGCCCGGTTCGGAGGAGGTGTTTATACTCGCCAGGTCGGCGTCGGTGCCCAGTCCTTATCGAGCGGTGCGGTTAAGATTGGGATACGGTAATAATGCTTCCTATAGTGATCTGATCTAACAGACGCCCTGCGCACCATTTCTGCCACCGCTGTAAAAAAAAACTCTTGAGTCGCTTCTTCCCGCGCGCCGCCGTCCCGCCGCTCGTCCGCGCGCCGCCGCTCCTCCACGCGTCGCCGTCTCGCTGCTCCTCGACGCGTCGCCGTCGCCCACTGCCGCGCCGCCGTTGCCGCCGCCCACCCCACTCGTTTGCGTTGCGCGCCCGGCGGGCGCTGCAACCGATTCGTGCCGCGACACCCGACGCAGCAGACCAGAGCAGAGCAGGGTGGGTGGCATTGATTGGCATTGGCACATCGCATCTCATCATCAACTCGTGCGATCAGGATCCGATCAGGAGGGAGCTGGCGTCGGTGAACACTGTAGCCGAGCGCTGCAGCCGGAGGAAAAGAGAGTCAACTGCTTAATTTCCACGAGTGATTAGCTATTGGCGGGATAAGGGATGGACGGGATTTTGGATATGCTTGGTGATCCGCGTTTTCCTGGACGTTGCGTTGTCGCCATTGCATTTCGTCAACGAGCTCGATCGTCTGCGGGATTTTTTTTGGTTCTTTCGTACTGGCAAATAAATAAAGAGGAAGCGTGGGCGTGATTGGGACCTGACCTCTGCATGCTGCTGCCGGGTCGGTGAGTCAACGGTTTGCACGAATGCACTGAAATTATTTGTTGGCGAGAAGGGCCGGAGGGAGCACGATTACGCGTCTGCACGCGCAATACTAACTTTTCACTGTCACCGGTTAATCGTTGCGAGAGTTGTTTCACCGTTTGCCATTTTTCTTTGTAGGGAGCGCAGTAGCTCTCGTAACAGACATCATGGGCTCATGACTTCGACTGGGCCACTGGCTGGTAGCCCACAAGTATTCTGGCCCAAAGCCCAATAGGTTATCCTTAATTTTTTAATTTTTTTAGGGTAGGCTATCCTTAGTTGGGCTCAACGTACGTTTTGCACTCAGGCCCATAACGGGGTCGAGTCATTGTGGAGATGGGATTGAGGGAATCTCTGGCAAGCAAGCTGCAGCACCGGGATCTTATATAGGGCACGGAAGTATTTTTTGCACCGCTGACTTCCACGCCGTGAGCCGTCGGATCATCTTCTTCCTCCCCCCTTCCTCTTGCATCAGCCACCGTCGCCGGCTTGCTGACGACCTCGCCTGCGCCGGCGAGAACAAGATCCGAGATGCGGGAGTCGGCGTAGGGGTGGGAGTGTAACACCAAAAAATGGCCCATTTAAAATTTTTAGTAATTAATCGGCTTTTCTTTTAATCGTTCATATTTAATATAGGCTCAATGAATTATTTATGAATATTAAAATCAAATATAAGTCGTAGAAACATTTTTGCTGCATTCATGCTGCTGCATTGTGTTTTGGTTGTTGGCAAATTAAGTTGGAATTTAAATTCTGTTTAAATTCGAATTTAATTTGCATTTGTTTGAGCCCTAGAAAAGTTAATTCAAATCGAGTTCACTTTTCCTCCCTGAACTTTTCCCTCGGTTCACTTTCCCTCCCTCTACTTCTCCCTTAGTCCAGCCCAGCCCCTCCCCCTCCTTTTCCCCTGCCGCGGCCCAGCACCCCAGCCGGCCCAGCCAGCGCCCAGCCCCTTCCCCCTCTCCCTTTCACTGGCCGCCCGGTCCCACCCGTCAGCTCCCCCTTCTTCCCCGCGCCCAAGCCCTTTCCCCCTTCGGCGCGATTCCCGCCAACCCGCCCGGCCGAATTGCGCCCCGCTCGCCGGCCGACTTGCCTCTCCCCGCGCCTGTGGCCCACCCCGCCATCTCCTTCCATTTTGGAGCCCTCCACGAAAAGAAAGTGCTCCCCCGAAGGGAAGCTCGCCGCCGATTCCGCCGCCGCCCAATTCCCGGCTCACCTGCCAATTGCGGCTCCTCCCCGGCCTATAAAAGCCACCCGAGCACCCCCTAAGCCTCACCAACTCTCCCACCGAGCACCAAGCCCCCCAGCAGCCCCTCTCCCCGCTACGACGCCGCCCGAGCAACTTCGTCGGCCGTCGTCGTCGACAGCCGTCTCCGACGCATCGCCGATGCCTTGGACTCCCCTGGTGAGCTTGCCATACTCCCCTGGTGCTCCAGAGCTAACTCCCGCCCCGAATCAAGCACCGCAGCGCCCGATCCACCCTCGCCGGAGTCGCCCGACCGCCGGTCGTCGTCGTGCGCTTTCTCCGCCGCAAAATCCACGACTTGATCACCCCCATCATGTTCCCCATGTCGCCCTGCCCCCGTAGGACCAAGCCGCATAGAAAACCGAGCACCGTAGCGCATTTCCGGCCTTGCTCCGGCGAACTTCCATCGCCGGCCGAGCTGCGCCGCCGTCGCCCGCTTCCTCGCCGGCGGCCATCCAGCCCTAGCCACTAGATCTCCATCCTACGGCCCAGATCCGCCCGCGCCTGAGTCAAACCCGGCGCGTACCGGTCAGCTCTGGCAGTTTTGCTAAAGAGCCCTCCTGTTTTCCCAAAATCAACCCGCGCTCCAGCTCAGTTCAAAAATAATTCCAGATATGTCCTGTTTTTCGTAAACCCCCCCCCCCAATTTTTAGAAAATAGAACCCGCCGTTCTAGGGAGTCATTTTTGCGCATAGGCCCTTGGGTTTTTTACAAAATTATGTTTAGGTGCCTGTTTTCTTTCATTTAAGCCCCTAGAAACTTTTAAAAATTACCAGCAGGTCCCTAGAACTTATAAAACCCATATCTTTTTCGTTTTAGCTCCGATTAGTGTGTTTTTCGCGCTCATGTGTTCGTAGTGAAGCGTAGAATATTTCTAAAACCTTTTTATGTATTGTTTCTACTGTTTGGTATACTGTTCTAATAGATTATTATTTGTTTTGCATGTATTGGTTTGCGTGCTGGCTTGTTTGGTGCTTCGTGTCCAGTCGGTGAGCCGTTAGCTTTGGAGTTCGAGCTCGGTGAGGATTTTCCGGAGCAGGACTCGCAGCAGCAGTAGCAGCACTCCGAGGAAGGCAAGTTATAACACGGACAATCCTTGCTACCTAAACACACTTTTTACATACATTTACTTTCATATGCATGTGTCTAAATTGATGTTCTATTAAAGTTGTACCTAGTTTGTATACTCCTGTCCTTGTCCCCTTGGGTTTTATTGCATATGGGTAGAATCTTTGCTATGCGCAGCTACTTTCATCATTATTATTTTGTTAATCATGACTTAATGGTTCACTTCAACATTAATGATTGCTTTTTAGCAACATGGTTTAGGGAGCTAGAGCATGTGCTGTGTGCTTTGCTCTAGTGTCTCTCCGTAAGGTATGATTCTTAAAGCGGCAACCCAGGAGCCTGTCGCCACCGCTAGAACTATTATGGCTCTGGTCTTGGTCAAGTAACTCGTACGACTCTAGCTTGACAGTAGTTACCGACGGGGCCGACGACGCTATGGGAAGAACTCATGAGAGTATGGTTTGATCCACCGAGGACGGGGGTACCATCGGCTATGTCTTGTCAGGCACAGTCCCATGTCGGGAGTCCCTGTGGTATGAGAACTCCGCACGTCGCGCTCTTGTACTTGTTGGCATGCGTGCCCGCGCTCTGGACGCCATTGACCCTCTTATCGCTGCGCCCTGAGAGTCAGTCAATCTCGGTGCCTTGGATCATGCTTCCTGTGTTGTACCATAATGGCTACTGTTTTGTTAGGGTGTCTTGTGAAAAACCTCGTAGCGTCCCTATGCCGTCACACCTCGGAAGTGTTGATGTGCGTGGTTGGGTTCAAAGTTCCGTGAACTTTTACGCGACTGGTGGGTAAAGGGTGAAACCTCTGCAGAGTGTAAAATCTATCATGATAGTCTTGCTCAGGGTCACGAGCGACCTGGATCCTTTTTAATTAGAAGATGATGTTTAATTATGCTTAATGACACTTATACTTTATTAATTGGGTTACAACTTGGAATTCATTCACTTGTAGTAATTTGGTTATGTTAAAATGAACCAACTAAAAATGCTACTGCAGTTAAGCCGTGTCTAGCCTATTTTGAGCCTTCATACCCGTGCTATACTTGCTAAGTAAATATTTTACTTACACTTGCCATTATTAAATAAAATCCCGGATGGGTAACAGATGAGTCAGAAGTGAGTCTGCTGCTACTGAGTTTTCTGAAGATCTTCTGTACTTCTGAGCTGTGGTCAACCAGTCAGAGTCCTTGTGGACTTGAGACTCTACCTGTTGAAAGTGCATCTAGGCACTTATATGTTTTGGTGATTTTGGATGACAACATGATTTGTATCTAACTTGTTTGCTTAAGTGTATGAGCAGGGTTTCATTCTTATGAATATTCCTGTAATATGATTGTTGAAGAATATAAGCTCATTATTGGTATAAATGACATGAGAGCAAACAAGATACTTGTCAAAGGTTTTTGGGACAAAAATAATTGAAGAAATTGGGATTTCTTTGGGCTTGATCCATGGCAATGGTTATATTCAAAATGAGACATGATTCTATGGTTAGTATATGGTCTCAAGTGCATTGATGCTTATGGACAAGTTATCTACCAAAGAAATCATACAAGACAACATACAAAACAATATTGAAGACACTACAAATCAATTGAAGACAAGGATATTCAATGTGGATTTCATTAATGATGCAATGCAAAGCGTAGCTTAACTTGGCAAGAGAGGACGGAAGGGATCAAGCTAGATGCGGTGACATTCCTAACAAAGTGAAGGGCAAGTTGGTCTTGTAGCCGAGGGACTTTGTTTGTGGAAAAGTCTAACATTATAGTTTGGTTTCTATACGTCGATCAAGTCATATCAAGTGAAGCAATGCGAAGCATCTAATCTTTATTGATCATATAGTGGAATGGCTTATGAATTGTTTCATACAATGGAAATTCTAAGCCATTGGCTCAAGTTGGATTTGCTCAGCAAAGACTTGAAATGTTGAAGCCCTCAAGTTGAAGATGATCAAGTATGACATCAATGAAGATATAAAAGCTCAAGTGGTAGATTCTATTTATTGTTTTTATCTTGAGTTTAGGAATGTCGTACTATCAAGAGGGATGCAACATTAGTTGTCTTGACAACACCAAAAAGTGCTCAATAGATCAACCCATGAGAGATAACCTCTAGAGAGAAGTCCTTTAGGGACTTTGTGTGCTGAGGGGACCAAAACCGGTCTGACCGGTTTTGGAAAGCGTTCTGACCGCTTTTGGGACTAGTGTGCTGAGTCGACCCAAACCGGTCTGACCGGTTTGGGAAACAGGTCTGACCGGTTTGGGCTCTGACAGGTGCAACGGTTACTTTGGTTTGAAAACCGGTCTGACCGGTTTGGGAAAACGGTCTGACCGGTTTCCAACGGCTATAACGGCTAGTTTGTGTTGTGTGGGGTATTTATACCCCATACCCCTCTCTTGTGAGGGGTGCTGGTTCATTTGCCTTTGTGGCTCGTCCCTAGCCTTCCCAAGCACCAGCAAGCTCTCCCCAAAACCTCTCTTTGTGAGAGTTGATTGATTTTGATCATATCTTTTGATTTGGGTTGAGGGATGTATGTGTTGTGAGCTATAGATAGCAAGTGAAATCAAATTGCAGCTATTGAGAGCATATCCATAGCCTTGAGCACTTCCCGTGAAGTCTAGCAACAATTGAAGCATTTGTTACTCTTGGAGGTGAATCCTCCTAGACGGTTAGGCGTCGCCGGTGAGCTACCTCGTGTGTGGTAAGCCACGGATTGGTTGTAAAGGCTGGCCTTGCCTCCTTCGTGGAAAAGGGTCAAAAGCTAGTGGAATCGAGGAAAGTGGCTTGGAGTGGATAAGCCCGCCTTTCGTAGGCCCTCAACGGAGACTAGGATTCATCGTGTCTTTGTGACAGCCTTAGTGGCAGCGGTGAACTCTGAACTTCGGAAAAACATATCATTGTCTCTCGTTTAACTTCACAAGTTCATTTCTAGCATTTATATTCGCTTCCGCATTGGTCTACTTGGGTGTGCTCTACTTGTGTGCAGGGACTAAGTGGACCTGCTAGTTATCATCTGCAGGAGCTCATCACCAAGTTTGGTTTGTGCTAGAACTTGTAGAGGGGGTTAATTTACATAGTTGGTTTTCTCTGTGGAAAACCGGTCTGACCGCTTTGGCAAAGCGGTCTGACCGCTTTCTGGCAAAAGCGGTCTGACCGGTTTTAGAAACCGGTCTGACCGGTTTCTGTACTAACTGTGTGAAAAAGTTTGTAATTTGCAGATTCACCTATTCACCCCCCCTCTAGGTGACATCAAGGTCCTTTCAATTGGTATCAGAGCTTGGCCTCACATCCAAGCTTAACCGCCGTGAGGAAAGATGTCGACCACTTGTGAGGTAACCTATGAGCCACTAGCTAGTGACGGCTCAAATTATTCCACTTGGTCCGCTCATGTACTTAATGATCTTAGGGCTATGAGTCCTATTCTTGAGCGGGTTGTAGTTGAAGGCATTGATCGTCCTAGTGTTGATTGGAGCGTGTCCAATCCAACCGAAGATGAGATGAATTGCTTTCAACTCAACGCTCGTGTCGCTAACTTTTTGTTTGATGTTGTGAGCAATGAAGTTAGGGAAATGATTGTAGAAGATGAAGCAACTCTATTCGATGCTCATCTTATTTGGGCTCGAATTGAGAAGCTATATGGCAACATCAAAAGCGACACGCAAGACCAAACAAGAGCCAAGTCACATGAGGAGTGCTCTACATCAGCAAATACATGCACCAAGCCTCATGTGATAACCACCGTGGAGCCACGAAAGCAAGAAGGCTCAGCTGCCTGCTCCTTGCCAAAACCGGTCCGACCGGTTTCCCAAACCGGTCTGACCGGTTTAGGCAGGAAGGGCGCAGCTGGCTGCAAGAAGGGAGGCCGTCGCCGTGCAAGCAAAGTTTCAAGCTCACAAGCAATATCATCCTCCAATGATGAGGCCCTCATATATTACAAGCCCAAAGAAGACAAGAAGGCGGAAAACTCAAAGGATGAAACTATCCTAGCTCTCATCAAAGAGCTTGAGGAAGTCAAACTCGCAAACGCCGCTTTGGTTTGTAAGTATGATGCCATTGTTGATGATTATGCTTGTGATGCTCTTCATATGGCTTCCATAGAAAAAGAAAATAAAATGCTCAAGCAAAAGTTAGAATTAATTGCTAGCAAGCATGAGACGCTACAAGTGACGCATGAAGAACTCTTGTGTTCTCATGAAGAACTTGTAGAGTCATATGCTTCATTAGAGATTGCTCATGAGGTTATAATTTCTTCGGTTAAATCAATTGAACCTCAATCTCACACATGCACATGTTCTCCAATTCAACATAACTTATCATGTGCTAACCCATGTTGCTCTCAAGCAAAACGATCTTGGTATGATGAAGTATGTGCAGAATCTTGTGACGACCTCATTGCAAAGGAAAATGAAGAAGTCAAGCAAGAGGTGGAAAGACTCACAAAAAACTTGACAACTCTCAAAGGGAAGAGCAATGCACAACCTTCTCAAGATAACCGTGATTCCATGGTGAAGAAGCTTGAGAAGGAATCAACCGTGCAAAGCTCTCACATAACTCAAGTCAAGTCCAACACAAATCAAGATCAAGGCAATGGCGAAAAGCTTGCTCACACCAAGTGCTTCACTAAGAAAGAATATAAGCCAACTCTCTCCAAAAGACAAAGAAATATGGAGAAGAGAAAATGCTTTGGTTGCCTTGAGAAAGGGCATCAAGTTGCTTCATGTCCAAGCAAGGTGGGACTACACCAAGAGAAGCCCCAAATAAAGCTCAACAAAGGATTTCTCAAGGCACAAGCAAAATACATGGAAGAATTGGTTGTCGAGCAACACAAGAAGAAGGCAACCAACATCAAGCACAAGACATGCTACTCATGTTGGGAGAAAGGACACTTTGGTAAAGATTGTCCCAATGGTAAAACTACTAAACCCGACATTGTCCATTCTATGCATGAGAAGCTTAGGGATTCTCCAAATGCCCCTTGTGCCTCCAAGGTGATTCGTTCTCCAAGGAGCGGCACAAGAGCAATTTGGGTCCCTAAGCATATTGGGATTAACAACATCGGACCCAACACGAGTTGGGTACCAAAGCGTGCTTGATGTGATTGTAGGGACTACGAGATGCATTGGTGGCTTGGCTTGAATGACAATCTTCAAAAATTCACTAGCAAGCCAAGAAAAATTGCTTCCGCTTCATACTCTATATCCAATGACATCTCGGTAACTTTGCGCTTAAATTGATTTAATCCGAGTCACTAGTGCCTTTGGTAGGATCAAATGTCTCTAAGCCTTTGACTCATGAGACGCTTGATAGTGACTTAGATGTCTTTATTAAACTTTAATTCGTATATGCCATGTGATGCTTTTAATGGCTCCCTAGCAGAGCAATATTGTGTTAAGTTGCAGTGGATCAAGTTCCGACGAAATTTGAATCAAACATCGGAAATTCACGCCAATAGGTATATGTCTGGCAAAACCGGTCTGACCGGTTTGGCCCAGACAGTTGCAACTTTGGCACATTCATGAGAAATGAAGATTTTAATTAATGATTTAAACATATGCCACGTGGTATGTCTAATGGCTCCCTAGTAGAGCAATTTTGTGTCAAATTTGCAGAGAATTAATCCCCGGTGTTTCGAGACTCAAATATGACCATATGGCTGTGCTTCACCGGAAATTTACGCTGACTACCGGAAATTTCCGTCGCATTTGCCGTAAATTGGGCTTTAGACCGGAAATTTCCGACAGAGGCAAATTCTGGCAAAACCGGTCTGACCGGTTTGGCCCAGAATATTGCAACTTGATTGTCAAGTGTGAAATGAAGATATATTTGAGTTATTTCTTTGGGATATCTTTTTTTGGCATATGTACATCAACTTGCACCTACGTGGTTGTAAGTTTCTCTTGGCACTTTTCAATATGAGTAATTTATTATGCGCCTTGACCAAATATTGAATTAATCATCCCATGTCATTAACAAGACAAAAGTGCATGTGCCATGCAATCCATCCATGATGCACTCATTCAGGGGGAGATTACTTCAATATTTGTGTCCTTGAGACTAACGTTTCTTTTAGTGAACTTGTAGTCTCAATGGTGAGAAAGTGATTCTCTCAATCGGAGTTGTCAACTCAATCTATGATCCAAATGCATGTGCAGTCTTCCTACACATTTCATCACATATGCACTAGAGAAAAGGAATTTGGTCTATATTGTGAGGTTTTATAATTAATGATCTTTTGCCATCCACATACAAGGATCATTGATTATGAAACTAGTTGTTGTGCAACTTAATATGTTTTCTCTCTTTTGTCCAAGAATTGGCATATATCATGAAAGAGGGCAATTGAATAAAATTTGATCATATTGCACAACCCACTCAACTAGAGGCAAAGGTATGTTTTCCTTGACTAGTATTTACCTTGTGCATCTAGGCCCCTGTCATGCTAGAGTGTGCATTTGCATGCAAATATATCAAGCTCCCCTGCGTCCATTATATATTTGGTTAACACTTTCTTGGTGAATAGTGTAAGCTAAATTTGTTAATGACGTTATGTGCTCAATATATGTGCATGTCTTTGGGTGACATAGGACAGAGTTTGAAAAACCCAACTAGCATGATAGGTTGTGTGATTTTGAAATTATTTGGATTTTGGTCTTTTGACCGTGTTGATCTATTTGTGGCTATTGTTAATATTGCTTGCCTGATGGCTAGTCACAAATAGTGAAACTTTCTCAAGTCTATAAATCTTTATCTATCTCATCCCTTCCCTCTTCTTTCAGAAGAAACGAAAGAAAATAGATTTATTGAAAATCTTATATTTTCTATGGACAATCTTGAGAAGTTGAAGACTATGCCTATCACATACACTCTCAGATCAAGTGAACAAGTTTTGAAGCTCAAATTCCTCCTTTTCGGACTAATCTCAGCTGACTGGGAGAAACCGGTCTGACCGGTTTCCCACACCGGTCTGACCGGTTTGGGCCCTAGCAGCTGAGTGAACCTTTCTGTGGAAATTCTTGGAGTTTTGAAGGACAAATTTCATCATAATATATTATTGGATCAAGGGAACAAGTTTTGGAACAGTTTTGAAGCAAGTTCCGACTTTGGGTCGGAAGATCCGACAGGAAGTTCCGAGCAGCTCTGTCTCGAGTTGTTTCTAGCCCGGAAGATCTGAAGCTCATCAGAAGATCCGACTAAATTCTCGGAAGATCCGGAGTTCCTGACTCAACTCAACTCCCTGGGAGAAACCGGTCTGACCGGTTTCCCAAACCGGTCTGACCGGTTTGGCCCAGGAAGGTGGGCCACGCGTTTTTATGGCCCTCCCGTGATTCTCTCTCTCCTCCCATATGCATTCACCTCTCCAGCACTTCTCTCTCTTGTTCTTCACCGCAAGGAGGACCTCCCATGGCGATTTGAAGATTCAACCAAGGAAAAGTTGTTTGCTTGTTGGATTTGAAGTGCCCCCAGGCTGCTATATTGGATTCCTAACTGCATTGGATTCATCTCTCATTTCTCTCACGAGTTCAAGGCTATCAAGGTATACAAATCTTCCCATCGCCCGATCTACTCACTCGTTGAATTTCTTGCAAAACCCTTTGGTGGAACATCTTCTGGCATGCCTAGGAACCTATCCCTAAGAGATGAATCGATTTGCTGGGCTACATTTTGCGCAACAAGGATTTGCATCTTCACTGCCAAAAGCGGTCTGACCGGTTTGGGAAACCGGTCTGACCGGTTTGGGCAGTGAAGACTCAAGTCCCTGTTTTGCACCATGCTAGCTCACATATGGACTAGGGATAGCTTGTATTGCAATATCTTTTCAATATCCAGATCAAACTCTGTCCAGATTGGCGCCCAACTAGTTTTGGCTCAGCTCAGGCAAAAGCGGTCTGACCGGTTTCTGAAACCGGTCTGACCGGTTTGACCCTGAGCTGACCCAAAACTTGTTAGGAGCTCTCTTTTAATTCTATTCTTAAGCCAATCTTTTTCTGGGTACTTATATCATGTTATCTGTCAAAATTGATCTTCAACTCGAGTTGACTCAGCTCAGACCAAAAGCGGTCTGACCGGTTCCTGGAACCGGTCTGACCGGTTTTGTGCTGAGTTGACTCAAATCCTGTTGAATGCACTCTATCTATTCAATTTTTTTTTATCAATCATCTCCTGGGTATTGATACTTTGTGTGTCATCCTGTGAACCCAGGAAGGACAGTAGAAGATGCCAAAAGGATCACATGCCGAGAGAATCAAAAAGGGGAAATTTGATATGGCCGGGGGCAGTAGCTCGGGTACGACTAGTGGTCGAGCTTTGAGGCCTAGGAGGACAAAGAGAACAGCTGAGCAGGAAATTGAGGAGGTGGATGAAGTTGGGAACACCACTGATGAGGATGAGGTTGAGGATGAAACCTTCAGGGTTGTATACCGGCGTGATCAATTGGGTGGTGACGATGATGAGGAGGAGATGGCAGCGAGAGATGATGAGGATGAGGGGGCAGATGATGATGACACTGCTGATGAAAATGCCCCTCTCATTCTGGAGATTTGTCGACCCACTGACCCAGCTAGCAGAAGAGTGACAGACTATCTTGCTGGTGGGATGACTGATGTTGTCAGGAGGTTGAGGAGGACTAGTCCACTTGATGTGGATAGGACAGCCACTGACTACAGATTTTGGACTGTTTTTCAGCAGGATTTCTATGCCACAGCTATTATGAAGAAGACCAAGATCACATCAGATGCACAGTACATAGATTGGGGGTACATGAGCAAACAAGACAACCCGGTGTTCAATGAGATTATCAGAGTTTGTTCTGAAAAGCGAATCAAACATCTCATGGGCTTCAAGCATAATTGGAACAAGGAGGTGATTGCTCAGTTCTATGCTACTGTGTTCTTCGGTTATTATGAGGAGGATGGCAGGCGAGAGAGAGCTATGCATTGGATGACAGAGGGACAGCGCTTTCATGTCACCTTTTTTGACTTTGCTTCTATACTCAGAGTTGGACATGAGAGTGATGACACAGTCAGGATACATGATCGGGGTGTTATGGAACCATCAGAGATAAAGTTCATGTATCCCAGAGATCAGCGTGGCAGTTGGGGGAAAGTGAGTGGTCTCTACACCTACTATGGGTCTCTCTATAGATTGCTTAGAAAGACACTCACTCCTAGAGAAGGCAACACCTCAGAAATCTCACTTTACATGAGAAATTTGATGTATTATCTGAGGATTGGTGAGGAGACTCCTCCATTTAGCGTTGCCGATTTCATTTGGCATGAGATCAAGACTATTTCTGAGAGCCCTCAAAAGATATGCGCCTACAGTCCATTTATCATGTTCATCATAGAGAGGGTCACTAGTCTCAAAATCAAGAAGGATACCCCACACAAGCCACTACGCCCTCCTGTTCCTCACAAGTTTAGGATGCCTTCTCCTCCACCAGCAGACACAGATGCAGCAGCCGGAGGTGATCAGCAGCAGCCACAGCAGCTTTCTCAGCAGCATGCCAGAACCGGTCTGACCGGTTCTCCAAACCGGTCTGACCGGTTTGGGTTTGGCAGTGGTGCACAGCCAGAGGGACGGACCTCTCCAATTAAAAAGTTCATATCTATGTTTACAGGCATTTGCAAAGGCCAGAGGGATGTCCAGGTTGATATTAGGCAGCAGAGGCTAGAGAATAAGAAGACTCGTGATGAGTTCAAGAAACTGCGCGCCGCGTTGAGTCCGAATGATCCTCCGTCACCTATTTCACCACCTCTTGAGCTACCTGAGATACCCCCGCTTCGAGACATCATGACCGATCACATGAATGCGGGCTATTTTGAGGAGTATGGTGATATATTTGGATATGGACATGTTGGGTCGAGCTCACAGCCTCCGCCACCCCCTCCACAGTCAGTTGGTGGTCCAGGGACCATGCCATACATGCCTACTTCCGAGGGTGACTTGTTTGGTTCCTCGTTTGGGTTTGCACCTCCAGGTCCTACCTATGCAGCTGCTACACTCCCGTCCTCGTCACATGCATATGGTGGTGCGTCATCTTCTATGGCGGGAGTTCAGTTCTCTAGTGCACCATCTCCATCTCCCGGAGATTTTGCTTCACAGGCAGCAGCTTCTATCTTTGGTACCACTTCCGGTACCGGCCATGGTATGTTTAGCTCATCCATATCTTCTTCCATGGCTAGCACATACGAATCACTCCATATTATCACACATACACATTCACTTGAGTGAAGGTTTTCATTGGACTACATCTTCTTCGTCAGATGATCATAGCCCGACCTTCTAGCGGCGGAGGAGATTGGATGCATGATGGGAGCATGACTACAAGCTTCTCCAGGCCCTTTATGGATGATTGATGGCAAAGGGGGAGAAGAATGGATTAAAGCCTATTTCTAGTTGATCTTGTAGTCATGTCATTTTGGATGTAATAAATTCGTACTTTATCTATTTGTGGACTTGAGAAATTGTAATGTGTGCTACTCTGTGTGTTGAACCTTTTTATATATATTCTAAGTGACAATTTGCTAGTGTGTTACATGTATTGGTTGATGCAATGTTGTTTCACACATGCTTGCTGTTTGGGGTGAAACCGGTCGGACCGGTTTCCCAAACCGGTCTGACCGGTTTGGCCCGTACAACAAACATGTGCTTCTCTTTGTTTTATTGAGTGCTATACTTGTCATATGCATCACACTTTGTTTTATATTGTCACATACACTTGTTGCACATGATGGATGCTAAGATATAGGGGGAGCTCTCATTTTTATTGTTTATATGTGCATTTGGCATTTGAGGCCGAATTTTTGAGATTCTATTCAAAGCACATATCAAGGGGGAGCTCACTATATATCTTAGTTATCTAGAGCTTAAATTTCATATATTTTGTAAGCTTTAATCATGTTGTCATCAATCACCAAAAAGGGGGAGATTGAAAGTGCATCTAGGCACTTATATGTTTTGGTGATTTTGGATGACAACATGATTTGTATCTAACTTGTTTGCTTAAGTGTATGAGCAGGGTTTCATTCTTATGAATATTCATATAATATGATTGTTGAAGAATATAAGCTCATTATTGGTATAAATGACATGAGAGCAAACAAGATACTTGTCAAAGGTTTTTGGGACAAAAATAATTGAAGAAATTGGGATTTCTTTGGGCTTGATCCATGGCAATGGTTATATTCAAAATGAGACATGATTCTATGGTTAGTATATGGTCTCAAGTGCATTGATGCTTATGGACAAGTTATCTACCAAAGAAATCATACAAGACAACATACAAAACAATATTGAAGACACTACAAATCAATTGAAGACAAGGATATTCAATGTGGATTTCATTAATGATGCAATGCAAAGCGTAGCTTAACTTGGCAAGAGAGGACGGAAGGGATCAAGCTAGATGCGGTGACATTCCTAACAAAGTGAAGGGCAAGTTGGTCTTGTAGCCGAGGGACTTTGTTTGTGGAAAAGTCTAACATTATAGTTTGGTTTCTATACGTCGATCAAGTCATATCAAGTGAAGCAATGCGAAGCATCTAATCTTTATTGATCATATAGTGGAATGGCTTATGAATTGTTTCATACAATGGAAATTCTAAGCCATTGGCTCAAGTTGGATTTGCTCAGCAAAGACTTGAAATGTTGAAGCCCTCAAGTTGAAGATGATCAAGTATGGCATCAATGAAGATATAAAAGCTCAAGTGGTAGATTCTATTTATTGTTTTTATCTTGAGTTTAGGAATGCCGTACTATCAAGAGGGATGCAACATTAGTTGTCTTGACAACACCAAAAAGTGCTCAATAGATCAACCCATGAGAGATAACCTCTAGAGAGAAGTCCTTTAGGGACTTTGTGTGCTGAGGGGACCAAAACCGGTCTGACCGGTTTTGGAAAGCGTTTTGACCGCTTTTGGGACTAGTGTGCTGAGTCGACCCAAACCGGTCTGACCGGTTTGGGCTCTGACAGGTGCAACGGTTACTTTGGTTTGAAAACCGGTCTGACCGGTTTCCAACGGCTATAACGGCTAGTTTGTGTTGTGTGGGGTATTTATACCCCATACCCCTCTCTTGTGAGGGGTGCTGGTTCATTTGCCTTTGTGGCTCGTCCCTAGCCTTCCCAAGCACCAGCAAGCTCTCCCCAAAACCTCTCTTTGTGAGAGTTGATTGATTTTGATCATATCTTTTGATTTGGGTTGAGGGATGTATGTGTTGTGAGCTATAGATAGCAAGTGAAATCAAATTGCAGCTATTGAGAGCATATCCATAGCCTTGAGCACTTCCCGTGAAGTCTAGCAACAATTGAAGCATTTGTTACTCTTGGAGGTGAATCCTCCTAGACGGTTAGGCGTCGCCGGTGAGCTACCTCGTGTGTGGTAAGCCACAGATTGGTTGTAAAGGCTGGCCTTGCCTCCTTCGTGGAAAAGGGTCAAAAGCTAGTGGAATCGAGGAAAGTGGCTTGGAGTGGATAAGCCCGCCTTTCGTAGGCCCTCAACGGAGACTAGGATTCATCGTGTCTTTGTGACAGCCTTAGTGGCAGCGGTGAACTCCGAACTTCGGAAAAACATATCATTGTCTCTCGTTTAACTTCACAAGTTCATTTCTAGCATTTATATTCGCTTCCGCATTGCTCTACTTGGGTGTGCTCTACTTGTGTGCAGGGACTAAGTGGACCTGCTAGTTATCATCTGCAGGAGCTCATCACCAAGTTTGGTTTGTGCTAGAACTTGTAGAGGGGGTTAATTTACATAGTTGGTTTTCTCTGTGGAAAACCGGTCTGACCGCTTTGGCAAAGCGGTCTGACCGCTTTCTGGCAAAAGCGGTCTGACCGGTTTTAGAAACCGGTCTGACCGGTTTCTGTACTAACTGTGTGAAAAAGTTTGTAATTTGCAGATTCACCTATTCACCCCCCCTCTAGGTGACATCAAGGTCCTTTCACCTGTCGAGAGAGTTAATGCATAGACTTCCGCTGTGCTTTATTTAGGTAAACTCTGATGCAAAATGTTTTATTCGAGCATATGTACTCTGCATTTCCATTTTTGTAAACTGTATGTGTTCTGTGGACATCCTGGGCACACATATGATAGCATTCAGGTTTCTGTGTAAATCCGGGTGTGACAGGGAGCTGGGCGGGTGCTGCTCGACGATGAGGGCGCCGCCAGTGGTGGTCAAGGCGGCGGCATTAGGGCTCCAGGTTTCTGGGGCTGGGTGGGGAGAACGTCTCCAATGTCCGCTGGACTTAGAGAAGAAGGAAGGAATGTGGGGGAGGAATCGCCCGACGGTGGGCTGCGGTGTGTGGGCGGGCGGCGTGTGGGCGGGCGGCGAGGCGGCGGAGTGCTGCCGGCTGGGGTGGTGGCTGCCGCGGTTGGGCCAGGTCCCGAGCGGGGGCGTCACATCGGAGATGTCAGTGGAGGGTGGGGATAAGGACCGGCGGGGGCGGCGGCTCGGTCGGCGGCGGAGGCGAGGCGGCGCGGGAGCGCCGCCGGACGGGCGTGGCCGGACGGCCAGTGGGCGGTGACCGACGGCGGAGGCGGTGATGACCACCGGGTTAGGAAGGGCGGGGTGGAGCGGCGGGGGCGGATGGTGGGCGGGCGGGGCGGCGGCGCTTAAGCCGCCGGCCGGGGCGGAGGCGGCAGGGGCGGCGGCAGAGGTAGAGGAGGCACGAGGATAAAAATGGGCCTAATGGGCCGGAAGCCAGGTTGGTTAACTGGCTTTCGTGCGTCATACAGGAGCCCCGCTGCAGCAGCCTATGCAAGTCTGTCGGTCACGAAAAAAAAACGTGTTGGGCAGCCCAATACTAATATCTACAGGTGAAACAGCACGTGGACCATTTCTTATCCGTTGGGGAAAGTATAGCAAGTTAGCGATTGCACGAACATTCGACTACCCGGCCTCCAACTACTCTCTACAGCTTTAATTTTCAGTTGTTCAGAGACTCGCCAGCTCCCGATCCCCACACTGCACACTTGATTTGCAAATCCTTTTAGCCCTACCTTCTTAATGCTGGCTGGTTCCTCACTCTTCTCGATTATGAACAGACCCGAAAGGGGTGTTCAGAGCGCGCCCCAGTTAGCATCGCCGCAACCCCAACCGTCTCCTTCCCCAGCACATCGCCATTATCCATATGATCCTCTCTGGCCAGCCGCACCATCCATGAGATCAAAATGCGCCAATGCACCGAGAGCTAGCTAGCTATATATATATATATATATATATATATATATATATATATATATATATATATATATATATATATATATATATATATATATATATATATATATATATATAGCTCAGGCGAGCCGGATCAAAAGAGCACCGCGCACGGAAGCAGCTTGCTGTGCGTTCGATCTGCACGTACGTCGAGCTCCACTCGATCTACCGCTATCTAGCGACCGGCGCTATGGCGAACGCTCTTCTGTGGCCTCTGCTCGCCGCTGCGTTCATCATGGCTGTGGCGGCGGCGACAACCGTGTCAATGCCCGTGCCTCCGGCTACCACTCATCTGGCGACACGGGCGAACGGCAGCGGCGGCTACGCCCGTTTCTTCAGCTTCGGCGACTCGCAGATAGACACGGGCAACTTCATGTCTTCATCCGCTACTCCGACGATCCGGGCATTGATTTCCAGTTCCCCTACGGCGAGACCTTCTTCCACCGCCCCACCGGCCGCAAATGTGACGGCCGCGTCATCGTCGATTTCATCGGTATATGCATTGCATTATTACTACATACATGGTCGATTCATGTATGTTGTTTGCAGTGGATAGCATACGTCGTAGCTACGTCGATTCATCATGTATGTTGTTTGCAGTGGATAGGCTGGGGTTGCCGTACTGGCCGCCGTACTTGGCCGGAGAGACGGCGGAGGACTTCCGGTACGGCGCCAACTTCGCCGTGTGCAGTGCTACGGTGATGAACCGGCGCTTCTTCAAGAAGAAGCACCTCGACATCGACGGGATCACCCCGTACTCCCTCGGCGTGCAGATCCAATGGCTCAAGAAAGTGCTCGCCAAGCTTGGCTCCACAGACCAAGGTTACGCGCATGTTTTTTTTTCAAAAAAAAAATCATGTCATTTTAAACACACGTACTACGGGATATAAGTTACTGAGTCCTACGGGCACATTCTTTTGAAATGTGTGCGTACGAATTGGCAAGCGAATTTGTGCTATCCACTCCAGTTAGTTTTGTGCTCACAAGGTTTATCATCATCTCCCATTCATGTTGGCCATCACCATCTCTATGCAGAGAGGAGGGAGATCATGGCGAGTTCACTGTTCCTGGTCGGCGAGATCGGCATCAACGACTACAACCACCCCATAATCCAGAACAAGACCCTGGATTTCTGAAGCGTCCCCTCGAAAGAGAGAACTTAATGTGATACAAATACCAGTCCCAGGATGTTGTTTCACATTATTACAACAGATGGTTCAGTACATAAACAACATTACGGGAGACGATGGCACTGCAGGGCCACTACAACCAGAACTAAAGTTAGACTCCAGATAAACAGGTTGATAACATAGAGGTCTTCATCAGAGTGGATATCCATGCGGCTTCAAGCGGGTGACCCTAACACACAGGCAAAGGTTGGGTGCAGAACGAACCCCCTCTAGACAACGTCCTCAGGCACAAAGTCCGGGTCTGCCTCTGTAACAATTTAAGCAAGGGTGAGTACATACGTACTCAGCAAGCACAACCACATCCACGGAAGGGATATAACAGAAGCATGCATAGGAATATACTCAAGGACATGTTCATGGTTTATTTTGCAGCAAAACTAATTTTACACATGCAAGGGTTTATTTTACAAAAGGTTTTCACAAACATTTCTTTTAGTTGCATCAATAAACTTAACTGTCTTTCTCACAAGATTTCTATGCTACCAGATTCCCCATCTGTCATAGCCTATGCCAACATCTTTTCTCAACTCGACATTTACCATACACATTCTTACACCAAAACCAGGGAACCAGTGAAGCGACCAAGCCGTAACTCGCCCAATACCGTGGACACGACTATCCGGATAGGTTTTAACTCTGCAGAGGTGTACACAACCACAAGTATGGTACCACAACATGAACACCTTAGTGCCAGTGCAGATCCTTTCAAAGCCATTACCCACCATAGCTAAACTGACAAGTTACCACAGACACGACCAGGGGGTCAGCAACCTACCAGTGAGGTTCTACCTAGGGGCATACCTCACATAGACCGTATCCCCAGCTCCATGGCCCTCTGTTGCTCACCAGCACACCACATAACCAACAGCTTAACTAGTGGGATTTATGCTAGGCCGTTGCCACATACAACGGTCGAGTGGAGGTACAATAAAGTGGGTTAGGCTAGATGACACATCAACATCATCCCAAAAACTGTGACAGGATAGACAACTCCCACCATGCTCAACCACAAAGGTTAGAGCTCACCTCGGCATTTCACACAAGAAATACCGTCTGTCTCATCCCACACGGGTACTCTTTTATTTCACAAAATCCATCTCTTTTGTTTTAAAGCACGCACACGGTTGCTTTTGTAAACACCAAGTGATTGTAATGGAGAGTATAACAGTAAAACATTCCTAAGCATTTCTAGCAGTGACTAACATTCAAACAGAGCTATGTCATATTCAAACATTAATCTAGGTTGTCAAGGAAGCAGTCATAGCAATCAAGGTATGGCTATCCAACCGGGTTTAGCAGTAAATCATGCAAGTTTTATAAAACATGCCATAAGTTGTGTTTATAAAAACTAGGACAAGAATATGCATCAAAGGATGGGATTGCACTTGCCGTTCTCCCAACCCTCGGGGGATTCCTGTCCGGGGTCTTGGTCTCCAAGCTCCTGCTCGTAACCCTGCTCCTCCTCGAGTCCTTCTTCGATCACAGCAGAGTCTACGACACACATAAGCAGGCACACAATAAATAAAAAGGAAATAAAATTTTTTTATCATCGAGCTCAAATGAATATGAGGATAGTTGGAAAGCATGGCTTATGGTTTTAGAAGAATTTAGAAAAAAGAGTTGAGTGAATCGGAATTAGGATGGAGGAGATATTGTATTTGCAAGATTGGCTATTTAACTAATTCCGGAATTGATTTAACATAAACTGGTGTTGGGTCTCACGGGCTTTGCTGCACGTGAGGGATTTGCTGGGTTGGGCGTTGCGGTAAATGAATGGGCCACCGGTTTATTTATCTGGGTGTTTGGAGAGAAGAAAACAGAAAGAGGAGAGAGGCCACGGGAGACAGACAGAGGGAGCAGCGGCGTTTATCAGCGCCGCCGAGTCGTGCGGCGGAGCTCCGCCGGGGCTTGACCGGAACGGTGATTTTGGCCACCGTTCCCAAATCCAAGGGTACTGGGAGAGAGAGGAGGGGATGCGGAAGCTTGTTCTAGGCTTACCTCAGGCTGGGGCTGCTTGGAGAGGCAGATCGAGGCAGCGCCTCGTTTGTGGGTGGAGGAGCAAGGAGCTCGATGTGGGAGAGGAGGAAGCGATTGGCGAGGCTTGGGTGGTCTGGTGAGCTCGGTGGCGTGGAGGAGAGGCCGTTGGGCCTATTTATAGGCGCGCAGAGGGCTCGAGGCGGTGGGCCGACGAGAGAGCGTTCGGCAGCCGGTGAGCTATGAATTAATGGCGGCCGGGATTCGCGGCCGGCGACGGGACGGCACGGCGGTCAAGGCACGAGCGGCGAGGACGGCACAGGAAGCTTGACAGCGGACGGTGCGGTTGGTCGGTGGCACTGTGCTTGGCGTGTTGCGGCTGGCGCGGCGCGGTGGCGTACGCGTGCGCGCGGACGGTGGCGTTGCAGCGGCGGTGCGCGCGTTGTGGCAGGCGGGCAGCAGCGACGGTGAGCGCGGCGGCGGTGTTACGAGCACATGGGACGGTGCCAGGTGCAGCTCGGCGGCGATGGCACACTGCGGTGGGTTGAGCACACTGTGGCGAGGCGTTGGGCGACGGGACGGAGCAGCAGCCGTCGACGCGGGATAGCCGGTGCTGGCAGCAGAGGTGAGCGCGGCAACGTTGCGTCGCGCACGTGGGGCGGTGGCGCGGCCACGCAGCGCAGCGGCGGCGAGCTCGCGTGGACGGTGCAGTGGCGCAGCGGGGAGGCCGGCGAGGGCGCTGCGGCAGCGAGCGAGCGTCTGCTTTGGTGATGATGGTATGGCGCGGGTGATGTGATGGCACGACGGACTCCACAGAGCTCTGTGCAGGCACATGCGTGGGGCTGCTGGGTAGGGGTGGCCGGCATACGAAGCTTGTGAGCGAAGCTCCGGCTTTTGCTCGGCGTCGTCCGTGCCACTGATGGCGTGCTGCACGAGTGCTGCTGTCTGCTAGCGCTATGCTGCCTTGCAGGTGCACTGCGTGCTACTGGGAGAAGGCAGAAGGGTAGTGCAACTTGTGTACGTGAACGTGAGGCTCAGTGACTGCTGGTGATGGTTTAGGAGCACAAGAGGATTAAAGGATTGATACTGATTTGGAGAGATAAACCAATTAAAGATAGATTAAGCTTTGGGATGGATTAAGGATGAACAAGAATTGAGCTCAAACGATGAAAAAGATTTTGAAAAGATTTTTAGCGGGTGATTTATTTAGTGTTTTAACCAGAGAGTGAAAACACGTGCGTTACAAACCTACCCCACTTAAAAGGAATCTCGTCCTCAAGATTCGGCTGGCTCTTAAAAAGGTGGCGGAACTCTTTCTTCAAAGCATCTTCTCGTTCCCATGTGGCTTCCTTGACACCGTTTCTGCTCCATTGCACTCTGCATATCCGTACTTCAGAGTTTCTGGTCCTTTTGGTGACGGTGTCCAAAATTTTGACCGGTACCTCTTGATACCGTGGATCTGTCTGTAGGTCTATCTCTTCTTCCGGTATATGTTCTTCCTCAAGTACTCTCAGACATTTTGTCAACTGTGAGACATGGAAAACTGGGTGTATATCCGACATTGCATCGGGTAGCTCCAACCGGTAGGCTACTTTTCCAACTTTCTTCAATACTGGGTACGGTCCAATGTACCGAGGAGCCAACTTCCCATGTACTTGAAATCTGCGGTCCCCCGAATGGGTGAAACCTTGAGATAAACGAAATCTCCTGGATTAAACTCTAGTTCTCGTCTCTTCTTGTCTGCGTAACTTTTCTGTCTGGACTGAGCTGCCTTCAACTTCTCCCTAATTTCGGCTACCTTTTCTTCAGCTTCTTTTATGAGCGCAGGTCCCACTAGGGTACGCTCTCCCACTTCTGACCACATCAGAGGAGTTCTGCATTTTCTCCCGTAGAGGGCTTCAAACGGCGACATACCTAAACTTGCCTGATAACCATTGTTGTAGGAGAACTCTGCATAGGGTAAACTCTGTTCCCAATCTTTACCATAGGTAAGGACACATGCTCTCAGCATATCTTCCATAATCTGATTTACTCTTTCTGTCTGGCCATCGGTCTGTGGGTGATACGCGGAGCTAAAATCCAGCTTGGTACCCATAGCTTTATGCAAACTTTTTCAGAATCTCGAGGTGAACTGGGTCCCTCGGTCTGAAACAATCCTACTGGGCACTCCATGCAACTTGACTATATTCTCTACATAAAGCTTGGCTAGCTTCTCTCCGCCATAATTAGTCCGTACAGGTAGGAAGTGTGCGACCTTAGTGAGTCGGTCCACTATTACCCATATAGAATCATGTCCCTTCTGTGTTCTGGGTAAACCTACTACGAAATCCATTCCTATCTCATCCCATTTCCAAATCGGGATAGGCAAAGGTTGTAATAATCCTGCTGGTTTCTGGTGTTCGGCCTTAATCCTTTGGCAGGTATCACAATGAGCGACAAATTGGGCTATGTCAGCTTTCATTCCTTTCCACCAATAGTTCTGCTTCAAGTCCAAATACATTTTGGTGGATCCTGGGTGAATGGAATATGGCGAGTTGTGAGCCTCATCCATAATTATCTGCCTAAAGTCTCCTTCCTTAGGCACACAAATCCTATTTTTATACCACAGCGTTCCTTTACTGTCGACTCTGAAGTCCGGTGCCTTATTTTCTCCGGTATGCTTGCAGATCCGTACTAAATCCTTGTCCGTTCCTTGGGCTTCTCTGATCCTATCCCCCAGGGTGGATTGGACAGTCAGCTGGTGGCTAGCATTCTGAGGAACGATGTGCACATTCAATCGTGCCATCTCTTCTTGCAAGTGGGCATTCCTGGGTTTATAGGATTTTCGACTCAGGGCATCTGCCACTACATTAGCCTTACCGGGATGGTAATGGATTTCTACATTATAATCCTTAACCAACTCTAACCATCTTCTCTGTCTAAGGTTTAGATTTGGTTGGGTGAAGATATACCTTAAGCTCTTGTGATCCGTGTATATTTCACACTTATTCCCAATCAGGTAGTGTCTCCATATTTTGAGGGCATGCACTACGGCTGCAAACTCTAGGTCATGGGTTGGGTAATTCTGCTCATGAGTCCTAAGCTGTCGGGAGGCATATGCTACAACCTTCCCATCTTGCATGAGAACACACCCTAATCCTTGGCGGGACGCGTCGCAATAAACGACAAAATCCCGGTGAATATCCGGTAGGGTTAAAACTGGGGCAGCGGTCAGCCTTTTCTTCAACTTCTGAAAGCTCTTTTCACATGACTCAGTCCAAATAAATTTCTTCTCTTTCTTGAGCAATTCTGTCATAGGTCTAGCTATCTTGGAGAATCCTTCAATAAACCTCCGGTAATATCCGGCTAAACCAAGGAAGCTCCTGATCTCACTCATGTTGGTTGGTTGTTGCCAGTTTGAGACTGCTTCTACCTTCTCAGGGTCTACTGCTACTCCTTCTGCGGTCAGAACGTGACCAAGGAAAGTTACTTTCTCTAGCCAAAATTCACACTTGCTGAATTTGGCATAAAGCTGATGCGCCCTCAACTTTTCCAAAACTACTCGCAGGTGCTGTTCATGTTCTTCGGCACTCTTGGAGTAGATGAGTATGTCGTCAATAAAGACTACAACAAACTTGTCTAGCTCTTCCATAAACACCTTGTTCATGAGATTCATGAAGTAAGCAGGTGCATTGGTGAGCCCAAATGGCATCACCGTGAACTCATACTGCCCGTAACGGGTGACAAATGCGGTCTTTGAGGTGTCACTCCCCTTAATCTTCAGCTGGTGATAACCAGTCCTTAAGTCAATCTTGGAAAAGTACTTGGCTCCTTTCAACTGATCAAAGAGATCATCAATTCTAGGGAGTGGGTATTTATTCTTGATAGTGACATCATTTAGTGCACGATAGTCGATGCACAACCTCATACTCCCATCTTTCTTCCTCACAAAGAGCACTAGGGCTCCCCAAGGGGATGTACTAGGTCTGATAAATCCCATTTGTTGCAACTCTTTCAGTTGTTTCTTTAACTCTGCTAGCTCTGAGGCTGCCATCCTATAGGGTCTTTTGGCTATAGGATAGGTTCCAGGGACAAGCTCAATGGCAAACTCTATGTCTCTATCTGGTGGCATTCCAGGTAAAACTTCAGGGAAAACATCAGAGTACTCATTAACTATCGGGACATCCTCTATGGTTTTTGCCTCCATACTAAAGATCATAGGGTCTGGTCCACTTCCTTTGGTGTGACAGGTCACTTGCATTCCATCTGGGTTGGTTAGGTGCACTATCTTATCAGCACATCCTATGAGACCATTGTGTTTGCCTAACCAGTCCATTCCAAGGATCACATCTATCCCTTTGGACTCTAGTACTACTAGGTCTGCTAGAAACTCTACCCCACTTAAAAGAATCCGTACCCGTGAACAACCTAGTTGGCATTTAATATCACCTCCAGGTGTTCGGGTTAATAGGGGTGTCTTTAGTAGTATTGTAGGTATTTGGTGCCTTTCCACAAAACTTGATGATATGAAAGAATGCGATGCTCCAGAATCAAATAATACTGTTGCCAAAACTAAACTGACTAGGAACTCACCGAGTACTACTCCTTGTGCTCCTTGAGCCTCCTGCGCGTCGATGTGGTTGACGCAGGCTCGTCCATACGACTGCTGGGTGTTGTTGTTGTTGTTGCCGGTGTTAGTGCTGCGGACGGGCACACGGTTGGCTCCAGACACTGGTGGCTTGGGTCCATTCACCGAGTTGGAGTAGACTGATACAGCAGGCTTGCTCTTAGGGTATGGGCAATCAGCGATGTAATGTCCGGTCTCACGGCAGTTGAAGCAGGCCCTTGCATTGTTGTTGCTGGTCGTGACTTGACTGACCTTGCTCTGTGGGGGCTTCATGGTGTTCTGGCCCTTGTACTGGTTGTTGGGAGCCTGGGAGCCTGTAGCCTGAGACTGGGTCCTATACTGCATGGGGGCCTGGGGCCTAGGTGCAGCATAACCAGAGCTCCTGGGCTTCTGCGAGCGGTCCAGCTGACGGTTCTTGCTCTCCAGGAACTTGCGTTTGTTCTGTTGCCTTGCATCCATCGTGGCCTTCTCTGTGACAATGGCCTTGTTCATCAGCATATTGAAGTCGGGGAAATTGTGGGAGACTAGCAGGGCTCGAAGGTCTGGGTGCAGCCCTTTGATGAATGCGTCCTGTCTCTTTGCATCGGTCTTCACTTCATCTGGTGCATAACGGGCTAGTTCAGTGAACTCGTGGGTGTACTCCTCCACGGTCTTGTTTCCTTTCTTTAGTGCACGGAACTCATCTGCATTGCGCTTCATGGCGGCGTCGGGGATGTGGTAGCGACGAAACTCTTCTTCAAACTCTTTCCAGGTGATTGCAGACTCGTTTGGGGAAGCTGCACAGTAAGTGTCCCACCACGCTAAGGCAGTTCCAGTGAGTTGGTGGGAGGCCAAGAGGACTTTGTCACGGTCTCCACATCCAAACGGCTCCAGCTTTCTCTTGATAGCTCTCAGCCAGTCATCTGCTTCCAAGGGGTTGTTGGATCCTCCAAAGGTGGGTGGTCTGGTTCTCAGAAAGTTGGTCAACTTGTCACCCGCATTGGGCCTACGGGCTGTCTCCTGACGGCGGCTGGCATTCCACACATTCTGCATGAACATGGTGTGGTGGTACACTGCGTGCTGCTGGGAGAAGGCAGAAGGGTAGTGCAACTTGTGTACGTGAACGTGAGGCTCAGTGACTGCTGGTGATGGTTTAGGAGCACAAGAGGATTAAATGATTGATACTGATTTGGAGAGATAAACCAATTAAAGACAGATTAAGCTTTGGGATGGATTAAGGATGAACAAGAATTGAGCTCAAACGATGAAAAAGATTTTGAAAAGATTTTTAGCGGGTGATTTATTTAGTGTTTTAACCAGAGAGTGAAAACACGGACGTTACAGTTTCGTCCGCTCCTTGGTGCCTCTCGTCATCGACTCCATCGGACTCTCCATAGAATCCCTCATCCAACTCGGCACCAAGACGCTCTACGTTCCCGGCGTCGTCCCTCTCGGCTGCGTGCCCCGCTACCTTTTCCAGTTCCGGAGCAGCGCCGCCGGCGACTACGACCCGGCCACCGGCTGCCTCCGGTGGCTCAACGGCCTCGCCGCCCACCACAACGCCCTCCTCCAGGCGAAGCTCGCCGCGCTCCGGCGCACCCACGGCGGCGACGACGGCGTCTCCGTCGTCTACGTCGACTACTACGGCGAGATCCTCGGCGTCGTCGCCTCGCCGGCGAGCAAGGGGTTCGACGCGGGCACGGTGCTGGACCAGTGCTGCTGCGGCGGCGGGCTGCACAACGCCAACTACACCGTGCAGTGCGGCGAGCCGGGCTTCGTGCTGTGCTCCGACCCGTCGAGGTATGTGTCGTGGGACGGGCTGCACAACACCGAGGCCGTGCACGAGATCATGGTGCGTGGGATGCTGGACGGCACGTCGGCGACGCCTCCCATCGTGTCCGGGCGATGGACGGAGTAGAGGGATCGCCAAAATATATACAGTATGTCTTTGTCACTGGGATTGCCGAGAGCCAGTGGTATTATATATGCTACACAATGTGGGAAATAATTTGAGCTTGAAATAAATGAAAAGAATATATACACACTTCTTTGTCAAAAGACAGAGTTACATGTACTAAGCTCGCACACTCCTCCGTTTTTAATTACATAAATAATAGGTCCAGTTCCAACAAGCGGATTGGTTTGAAAATAAACTAATCTATATAACTTATATAATTGGTACCCACTATCAAGTCATGGTTGGATTTCTCTCAACATGCAACCATTCCACGTCATCATTCACTATGCGCCATATCACTATCCACTATAAGCCATGTCATTATCCACTAGACCATCTATTTATTCTTCAATCGATTTTCTGTGGCCATATTTTTGTGAGTAGCAATTACAAATTACAGGAGTAAAAATTACATGTATGATCAGTCATACTTCCATTTATATAATGTTTACTAAAGAACGTTGCAATACAATCACTTTGGTGTTTATACTTTCACTTTAAAATTTTGTTTAACAAATTTCCGCAGCAACGCACGGGGTATCACCTAGTTAAGAAGTGACAATGACACCACCCTTCGAGCTATACCACAATTCTGTTCGTGGATCATGTAAAGTGACATAGCCCAAACGACCTGCGCCATGCTCCTCTAGCAAGCAAGCCAAGGGAGTTATTCGCTCCCACCTAGGCTACTCCATACAAGACTACATAAATAAAGAACTCAATAAATACCATAGAAATACCAAAGACTCTCGCCATGTAACGGTTAAAGCGTTGAACTCTGAAGATCAATGAAACCCTGTTGCCGACCCGGGTTAGAATCTTGGCACTTTTTTTAAAATACTAGAAATCCGAGCATTATTTGTACTGTCAGAATAACTTTTGATACAGATCAGAAAACAAATATACCTGAAAACAAATATACTAGAAATCTGCCACTGCTCTAAGGGGTCCACAAACAGAATTATGGTATACCACACGGAGAATGAGATCCTTGTCACGTCTTAGTTTATTTTCGAATTAATTAGCTGGTCAAAAATATTGTTTATTAAATTAAAAATGGAGGGAGCACATGCTTAATTAATAAACTCAACATGTTTCATACATAATGTTAATAGAAGGAACAAATTATTACAAGTATCAAGGAATAAATAGCTGTGAACATAGAACGATCATATTTGGCGACATAACATAAACTTTGAATAAAAGGAACAAACTATCAAAGAGAAAGAAACAAATAAGTTGGAACTAGGAACAATTTATTTTACCGACGAACAACATTTTAATTGGCAGAAACAAATTATAAGTAGCGCAACATAATATTCATTGATGTGCCACTATTTGTATTTTATATTGCAAACAAATGATCATGCATAAAAAAATATATTTTGTACACTTGGAACATTTATCAGCAGCAAACTAATATAACATTTACGAGCAAATTATCTTTCACGAGCTGGAGAGACCGTGTGTCGCGAGAGTAGCAGTGCAGGCTCAAGTCATGGCAGCGGTGGCCGGCCGGTGATTTTGCCGGTGAAGAGCAACTACCATGGATCGGAAGAGAAAGTGCAACACCAAAGGAAAATGAGAGGTACAGACTACTTTCAATTTCTTCTTTGCATTGGCGAATTGAAAGTGCAGGCTCAATTCGTTCGTTTTCTTCTTAATTTGCATTGATGAATTGAATTTTCAATTTGAATTTTACTTGTATACAGACTACTTTGAATTTGAATCTTACTTTCCCATCTATGCAACTTCGTCATATCTTGAATATTTCTCCGTCCTTTTCCGTCCTCAGCCGGTGCTCTACGGGCTCCATAAACAGAATCGTGGTACAGTACGTGCACGGGACAATTGTCACGTCTTAGTTTATTTCCGAATCAATTAGCTGGTTGAAAATATCGTTTATATCAAATTAAAACGGCGGGAGTACAAGCTTAATTAATTAGCTCAATATACAAGCTTGCTCTCATTTATTCCAAACTCAAATTATTTCGCACGCTAGGTGTCGTAATCGTAATACTACTATTCGGACAAAACGCTGGGCGTGTTCCCTCTCTCTACTCCGTCCAGCCTCCGGACACGACGGGAGCCGCCGCGAACGTCTCGTCCAGCATCCCGGCGACCATGATCTCGTGCATGGCCTCGGTGTTGTGCAGGCCATCCCACGACACATACCTCGACGGGTCGGGGCACAGCACGTAGCCCGGCTCGGCGCAGAGCACGGAGTAGTTGGCGTTGTGCAGGCCGCCGCCGCCGCAGCACTGGTCCAGCACCGTGCCCGCGTCGAAGCCCTTGCTCGCCGGCGAGGCGACGGCGCCGAGGATGTCGCCGTAGTAGTCGGCGTAGACGACGGAGACACCGTCGTCGCCGCCGTGGGCGCGGCGGAGCGCGGCGAGCTTCGCCTGGAGGAGGGCGTTGTGGCGGGCGGCGAGGGCGTTGAGCCACCGGAGGCAGCCGGTGGCCGGGTCGTAGTCGCCGGCGGCGCTGTCCCGGAACTGGAAGAGGAAGCGGGGCACGCAGCCGAGGGGGACGACGCCCGGAACGTAGAGCGTCTTGGCGCCGAGCTGGATGAGGGACTCGAGGGAGAGGCCCATGGAGTCGATGATGAGAGGCACCAGGGAGAGGACGAAATCCAGGGTCCTGTTCTGGTTTATGGGCTGGAAGTAGTCGTTGGTGCCGAACCCACCGACCAGGAACAAGGAACTCGCCATGACTTCCCTCCTCTCTGCACATCAGTGACGACCAACATGATGAATGGCATCATCGATCAGGCTCAGCTCGATGCAAAATCTTGTGACCTCCTGTACATGTGCTTGAGATGACGGACCTTGGTCTGTGGAGGCAAGCTTGGCGAGCACTTTCTTGAGCCAGTCGATCTGCACGCTGAGGGAGTATGGCGTGATCCCGTCGATGGAGAGGTGGTGCTTCTGGTAGAAGAGCGGGTCCATCACCGTGGCGCTACACACGTCGAGGTTGGCGCCGTACCGGAAGAACTCCGCCGTCTCCCCTGCCAAGTACGGCGGCCAGTACGGGAACCCCAGCCTCTCCACTGCAAACAACATACATGAACAAACCATGCATGCACGTACGTGTATGTATGCGAATTGAACGTAATATAGCGCGCACACATATATATATGGGAAAATTTTAAACGTATCATTATAATTTTAAATTTTTTGAAAATTTATCATTGTCAGTGACTGATGTGACTCACATCTGTCAGTGACACATCAATGATATATTTTCAATATATATGTATATATGTATATATACCGATGAAGTCGACGATAACGCGGCCGTCACAGTTGCGGCCGGTGGGGCGGTGGAAGAAGGTCTCGCCGTAGGGAAACCGGCCGACAATAAGGGCCGGGTCGTGGTAGTAGTGGATGAAGTTGCCCGTATCGATCTGCGAGTCGCCGAAGCTGAAGAAACGGGCGTAGCTGCCGCCGCTGCCGTTCGCCAGATGCGCAGTAGGATCAGGCACGGGCATTGGCTCTGCCGCCGCCGCAGCCATGACCATGAGGTTGAGCAGTAGCAGAGCACTCGCCATGCGCCGGTCGCTAGTGGATATCAGTGATGCTCTTTCGGCTCGATCGCCTGAGGCTTTATATATATATAGCCCTTGACGCTTTTCTCATCGAGTAGTGGGGCGATGTGCTCATCGGGGCGCGCTGTAAACACCCCCTTTCGGGTGAGTTCACCATCGACAAGAGTGAGGACAAGAACACGTCGCTGAGGACCTGACGTGTCAAAAGCGTACGTGTATGTTTTGGCCAGCTCCATCTATGCATGTCCTTCGCATCCCTGAGGAACCAGCAGCGTTAAGCTGATAGGGCTAGAAAGATTTGCAATCAAGTGTGCACTGTGGAGAGATCGATATATATGGAGTCGGGTTAGGCATTGCCAGGACGGGAGTGCGCGAAGGCTCGATCAGTACAGATATACGATCATCGACGATGTTGCCACTTCAGCTGCCGGCGTGCCCTGCTCGGCTGGCGGGTGGTAGCTGATCAGTGCTGGTTTGTACCGGTGGTAGGTGACTGATACTGGTTTGTGCAGAGAGAAAAACACTGCTGGCCGGCTGCTGATAAGTCAAACGAACATGGTTAGATAATGGAAGAGTTCCGGCTTCATATCCCTCCAAAAAGAAGCATCAGTCTGTAATTATTACTCCCTTCGTCCCACAGTATAAGGCACGTACGTAATTCAAGATTTAAACTTTAAAAGTTTTGACCTATAGTTAATCTTTCATAATAGAAACTTTATCTAACAAAAATAATACCATTAGATTTGTATTTAAATGTACTTTTATATAACTATGATTTTGTTGCTACAATCATTATAGTATTGGAGATATTAAGAATCAAACGTTAGTATGGGAGACCATGCCAAGTTTGACTGCGCCTTATATTTTAAGACGGAGGGAGTATTACAAACACACTCATAGTTTAAACTAAACTATGTTTAATATTATTGCTCGATACGTAAAATGAAAGGTCATCTATTGGATGTGAAGAACTGCTTAGCTCTAAACTCTAAAAGCCGACATGCCTCAACTAGCCTCTCCCTTAGTATATCAATGTGATGCAACATAGCCCAGAACCGAAGCCAACGTGCACCCCTGAAGAGCACCTGCAAAAACGTTTTTGATCTGCAATTGTTAAACACGATATCATTCTTTGTGAGTCAAATAGCCCAACAAATAGCTGCAGCTCCAGTCAATAACTGCTTCCGGCTCCCCTGTTTAGACCAATTACTAAACACATGATTTATGTTCACTGATGATGGTACACCTAACACGATATGAATTGCACGTCAAAGAAATTTTGCATAATGGCACTCAAAAAACAAGTAGTGGATGGTTTCCTGCTTACTACAAAAACAACAAGCTTTACTCTCGTTCCAATTCCTTCTAGCTAAATTATCTTTTATAAGAATCACTCCCCTTTTAAGGTACCACATGAAAATTTTGACTTTAAGAGGAATCTTCATATGACAAATTTCTTGTGTAACTTTGATACTGTTATTGACTAGATGTCTGTACATTGAATTAACCGTGAAATTCCTATTCTTCTTAAGGTTCCACAAATACAAATCCAAACCCTCATTTAGAGTAATGTGTACAAGTCTTGCAACCAGGCTATGCCACTCAGTTAACTTATCCCCAATTAAAGCTCTTCGAAAGGAAACGATAAGTGGCGTCGAACTGAGCACCTCTGTCACAGTTGCATGTTTCTTTCGTACTATATCAAACAAATTAGAATATTGAACTTTAAGTTTTTGAGTGACTAACCATATATCTTCTCAAAATCTGATTTGGTTACCACTAACTACATTGAACCTTCCTAGATTTAGGAATTGGTCTTTTACCCCCACGAGGCTTAATCAGAAATGTGAATCCCCAGCTTTTCTACTTGTTTGGCTTAAGAGTTTTATTCCTTAGGCGGCCAGCTCCCTAATACACTACTTCACATTTTCGTAATAGTAACAATGATAATACAAATCTTCAAACCAAAATGAAAAGTTTTTGCGTCTAATCCATCTCGATAATTACTTTCTCACACAACTCGCACCCGTCGTACGTGAAGGTGATCGTCGAGATGCGATATATATATGGCAAGGACGATCAAATTAACCTTTGAAGCAAGCAGGGCAAGGGCCGTTTAATTTCCTTGATGCACCCGGCCGGACATGGTCCAGGATCCCCCGGGCCATGACCCGGTACACCGCCTCGGTCATGTGCAGCCCGTCCCAGGACACGTACCTGCCCGGGTCGGCGCACTGCACGGCGCCGGGCTCCGTGCAGCGCACGGTGAAGTTGGCGTTGTGGAACCCTCCGCCGCCGCAGCACGCGTCCAGCGCCGTCGCCGGCGCGAACCAGTAGCTTGCCGGGGCGGCGACGACGCCGGTGACCTCGCCGTAGTAGTCGACGTAGACGACGGAGACGCCCGGGTGGGCGCGGCGGAGCTCGGCGAGCTTCGCCATTAGGAGGGTGTTGTGGTGGGCGGCGAGGTCGTCGAGCCACCGGAGGCAGCCGGTGGCGAGGTCGTAGTCGTCGTCGTCGTCGTCATCGTCAGGGTCGCCGTCGCGGAAGAGGAAGAGAAGCCGGGGGAAGCAGCCCAGCGGGGGCATCCCCGGCACGTAGAGCGTCCTGGCGCCGAGCTGGATCAGAGCCTCTAGGGATGAGCCGATGGAGGTGATGACTAGGGGCACTAGGGGCATCACCCAATCGAGCGTCTTGTTTTGGAAGAAGGGGTGGATGTAGTCGTTGGCGCCGATCTCTCCGACAAGCAACAACGAGCTCGCCATGATCTCTTTTCGCTCTGCACATACAGTGACAATTTAAAATCATACTATATAGTGCGTGCATATGGTCTGATTATGGGAGTACTATTATATATGGATTTGTGCACACCGTGTAATATATATGCAGCTCGTGCTACACGTCGGATTGTATATGAACATATAAGGTGCTATAAATAAACCAGTCGATATCAGCGCGGAGTACAGAGGATGAATGAGAATGATGGGGTCTTGGCTGTTTCTATATGCTCTTATAAACATGTGCCCAAAAACATATAGTATTTTGATCTGGTATTTATTAAAACATGATGCTTAAAATTGTCAGTATAAATTATTAGGTTGATCCTTTACCATCCCTACACACATCTCGTTAGAAACATTTGATCAAGACTTCGAGATATTGTATATCTTTTGTTCTCTTTTTATTTTTCATGTTTTAGATTTGCACATCTAAAATGAAATTTATATGAATTTCTATTAATGTGCCGTGCTACATCATTAAAACTAAAAAAAACTAAAAGGCCGTAAACTTAGAAATCCTCTCTCAAACCGACCGATCGATCGATCGAAGAAGAAATGAAAAAAATATATTCTTGTCACCGTTGTCCGTGGAGGCAAGCATGGCTAGCACTTTTCGGAACCAGCCGATCTGCACGGCAAGGGAGTAGGGCGTGATCTGATCGACATTGAGGCGCTTCTCCTTGAAGAACGCCTGGTCCAGCGCGGTGGCGCTTCCGACGGCGAAGTTGGCGCCGTACAGGAAGTCCTCTTCCGTCTTCTTCCTCCCGGCCAAGTACGGCGTCCAGTACGGGAGCCCCAGCCGCTCCGCTGCAGTGAATAATTGTATTAGAACGAATGCGCATTATATATTAATATATACAGGTAAATGGCGTCTTACCAATGAAGTCAGCGATGAGGCGGCCGTCGGACCAGCGGCCGGTGGGGCGGCGGAAGAAGGTCTCGCCGTAGGGCAGCCGGGCGACGGGGCCCGGCGCGGCGGAGTATGCGATGAAGTTGCCGGTGTCGGTCAGCGAGTCGCCGAACGCGAAGAAACGGCTGTAGCAGCTGCCGATGTCGCTGCCGTTCGCCCATGTCGCCGGTGCAGAAGCAGCAACTTGCTCCGGCGCCGCCGCCGACACCGTCGCAGCCAAGAAGGCAGCAGCGAGCAGAGGCCATAGCATCGCCGCCTTCGCCATGCCGCGATAGATGGAGCCGGAAGCCTGGAACAACTCGACACGCAGAAGCAGAACGCGCTGCTCTACTGCGGCGTCGGCGTCGGCGTGCCTGCACTGCTCGTCGGCGTAAATCGGAGCTAATAACCAGCGTCTCTGTGTTTATTAGCGAGCTTCCACGCGTGTTACACGAGGCATCGTAGCGTAGCACTACACTCTACACGATCGTCGTGTTTTGCATTTCTCTGATGAGATGACTCAGTATTAATAACATCGAAGGACTGCTGTTAGTAATTAATTAATTAAACATCCGATTGCGGAGCGACTGATCTATCTCATCCGAAAACCTGGTGATACTGGAGCTGAATCTCCGTTGAAGAACCGAAGAGCTGCTTGCGCACAGCTTCTCTAAGCTAAGCATGTACTGTAGTTTCTTTAGGTAGCAGTAGGACGGACCAGTGGAAAACCCCCTCACATTTAGGTTTGTTGTAAATAAAATACTAACAAATATGTCCGCGCGACACGTACGTGTTACCTTTATTATGTCCGTGATCACGGCGCTGCTGTTTTGATAATGAGAAGTTCTGGGTTCATACTTCTTTACAGGTCACCTTTGGTTCACGTATATTTTCATTATAGGTAGTCCTTGGTTTGAATAACTAATAGGTCTGTCGGCTGTTGAAAGTTTTAATAACTAATAGGTCCGTCGGCTGTTGAAAGTTTTGGATTTTTATATTGTAAAATAGATTTAAACGTGCACCACCACACGCGCAGACAACACTTGCACCATAGGCGCCTCACCGGATACCTTACGTAACACTCCATCCAAGATTCTGGATCGATCCAATTTTTTTCTTAAATTTGGAATTCCTCTTTTTTGACAAAGTTGGGTGATAATTTGAAGTGCAGCCCGTCGCCCAATGGCAATGGGCCGGTACGCCGCCTCGGTGAAGTTCAGTGCCAGCGGCGATGAGCTCCAGGACCTCGCCCCGTAGTAATCACTGTAGTACTCTTGATGGGCCTGGGCCACAAACCGATATAGCCCGCAAGGTATTCTGGCAGGCCCTAAATGCACTGGGCCTCCTCTTCTCCCACACAGTTCGTGATTCGGTGGCTTTCTCTCCGTGTCGAGTTCGGGAAGGAAGTCGCGTTCGCATCCACATCGGCGCTTTTCACGGAGCCCATCGCCGGCGGCAGCGGATTGCCGGAGACGTCGCGCGCGCACCCACCCACCCACCCACCCACCTAACATGGACGAGAAGGAGTTCCGGCGCATGCTCGAGCTCTTCCCCGTCGTCCGGTCCCGAGACTACTGCGTAAGCCCATCCCCTCCTCCTCCAGCCCCCACCTACCCTCTCCGTTTTCCCCAACACGATGGGCGATCGGTGTGCCTCTGCTGCTAAGGTGGATCTCTCGAGGTGTTAAGGGTTTTGATCCGGGGATGGGCCTCCCATTCCGCGGCTTTCGCGTCCGTCGATTGGCGGTTGCTTGTTGCGGCGTGCTTGCGTGCTGGCACCGGATTGGGAATTCGGGGTAGCCGAATCTGTCTTCTGGTTGATTTCGTCTCCTGTTAGCCGTTGCAAATCACAGTCAACTATTGCACACTAGCCAAAGTGCAGCCCGGGCTCTTAACTGAACATGATGTTTGCCGAAATTGGGCCATTGAGCCTGAGGTCAGAGGATGTGAAAGATTGAAGCACATTAGCAGCAACCTTTAACATTAATTCCCCTAGCACTTTTTTAGGATGGAATGATGCAGTGAACACAGAAAAGAAGTGAACTTAATCTTGTGCCCAGAACAGCCTAGTTTTTTTAGGGGATAAGGAGTATTGATCATTTCCTCTCTTTGACAACGAAATCCCCTCTAGAATGGAAAATGGTACCTTCTTCTTAAACATTGCATACCTAAGAGTTGGAGTGCTTCTAAAAGTGGCTCCAAGTTTAGTCTGTTGCTCCTAGCCTCTCAAGATAAGTAGGCTAATATTAGTCTTACATTGCGTGAAGTGGTAGCCATCCCTGCGATTGTGCTTCCCATGCCATTCAAGTACTGGCTATTATTAGCCTCTTAATGCAATTTGTCAAATATTAGTTACAAATTGTCAGTTAGAGATTGACTATTCGTTGTAATTTCTGTATCGAGCTACATACATGCCATGAATGTTTGTTTTTATTATAGTTGAAGGATTGTGGTTGAGAGATGATTACACGGGGGAGCGGGGCTTTGCATGCATCTAGATAGAAAAGCGTGTGGAATGGTAGCAATAAGCACAGTGCTATAAAGTAAATATACATGGAATCATAAGCATTTACGGTAGATGTCCCATTGCAGAAGTATCTGAAATAAATATGGTTAGTGCTTATTTCCTGTTTCTAGACCTTCTTGTGGCCATGAGCTGATGCAAACTTTTCTTGGCAAATGTAGGCTGAGCCTGGAACATCAAGCACAGGCACGAGACAGAAATCACGAGTTCAGGTGCGTTTAATTTAGTTATCTGGCTGCTATCCTTATACTTGTTAACTATTGCTAATGAAGCTATTGGTCGCAGGAGGCAACGAAGGGCAATAAAAAGGATTCATCTGGCGCAGAACGTACGTGAGCTGCTAGTTTGTTGCTCATCTCAAAAAATTTAGACTAGAAAAATTATTGCTACATGACGAGTTGCCATGTACAACTGTGTCCTTATGTTGGAAGCCTATCCTCTGCCATTATCGGTATAGAGATAAAGGCTGCCATTTACTCTTCATCCCTTTTAACTTGAATCCAATGGGCAGTAGCTGTTATTAGTGATCCTGCATCGCTATTAGGCTTAGGATTTTAGCATGCGCTCTGCATCATTGACCGTCCAATTTGTCCGAAATTCTTCTTATCCATGATTGGTTATGAATATCCCTTTCATGGGATTTGCTCCTTATTAGCAAACAACTGAGATGTTGATAATGGGCTGCTTAGAACTGAATGCAACTTCCTTTTCAATTTCCATGACTCATTCAATAATTCAATTTCCTTTTTCAGTGAAATCTGTCAGTAATAACTATTCCAAAATATGAAACTGATTTACTAAACACAGTTCTTCGATCCACACAAAATATACCTTTGCACAACTACAACTTTTTATAGCTTTGAAGCTTATGCACACTCAATTACACACAGCCATACTTTAGCATTGATGGAAGCCATAGCACCATAGAAACCAATAGGGAACTCCCCACCAAGGTGAAGACGAAACACTGCAAGCTTAATACAGTCTATTGCATATCAAATATGGAAAGGAGTGAGCAGTTAAGCACTGCTTCTCAATGCAGTCAAATGGATGAATAGCAGAAATGGAATAAAATGATATTAAGGTGTTCTTTCAGTGTTGATTACTGAGTGGCAAATACTTTTTATCTAGAGTGACCATTCATATTTTCAATATGAATTGAGACGTTGGTGCCTGTGGGATGAAGTGAACTGTGGGTATTGTAGTAATGGTGGAGGAAGCACTTCATTTTTTCTGCACTCTGTAACAATAACACAATATATCCTATTATGTTTCAGTATGCTTTAACAGAGTAATATAATAACTAACTTTCTTGCATGTTACAGATCTGTTTATGCATAAGTTGAAGATGGCTGCTGAGAAAAAGGTACCTATAATTTTCCCAGCACCAGGAAGCTAGCAACTCAATACAATGTTGAAATGTCTTAAAGAGCCATGAGTAACGTTATATATATTTTAGGTCTATTATATCAGGAAGAATAAATTAAGGCACAAAAAAGGGTCCACATGATCAGAATCTCTGAAGTTAGAAAAACTCAGCTGAATCTTGTTGGTTCTGTTAAATATCATCAGGATGACTCAAACTAAGGAAAATACCACTCCTGTCACATTTCTATTAACGGCTTGCTAATATCTCCACTAAAGACCGTGTTTTCGTTCGATTGAAGCCAATTGCTGCTACCCTACTCCTTTATACCACCTCCCTATTCTTTTCTCACCACTGAAGTTGAGAACTGAGTCTTTATGCTGGTGGAGCACTGGATGATCTGAGTGGCCAAGGGTTGAGAGAAATGCTATTGAAGGATTGGCTAGCAACGAGCAACTTTTGGTACGGGCTGTCAAAGGGCAATGTGTTCTTTTCCATATGTAATTCATTTGTGAAAACATACAAAATAGTAAAGTGTTAACAGTAACCGGTAGAGTTCCATTTTTTCTTGGTTTTGCTGCATTCCAGTGCTATTGACTGAACCGGCAACATTCAGTAGCATATATGCTACCAGTGTAGGGAAAAATTGATGGCATAAAAGCAGTTCTGCATATCAGAAAAGCTGTCTTAAATACTTTACATTCTGTAGTTACTCAGGAATCGGCAAATAGCCAAATACATTTTAGAATTTTGACAAAATGCACATGCTTTAGCATTGTATCTTTGTGGTATCTTACCTGAAGACTTATTAGTCTAACATTTGATGTCTATAGTAGTATCTCTACTACAACTATCTTGAATACCATATCACTAGTACCACATCTAACATTTGATGTCAATAGAGTGTTGTCTGGAATAAATTATTTTGGATGGATTGTATGTGGTGCACTTGAGGGCTCCAGTGCATTGATTATTATCGTCGAACTTTAATAGTCTTTCATCCACTTTTGCAGATCGGAGCAACAAAGGCGGAGTTCTTCTGCAAGGCATTTAAAGAAGCTCATGAGAAGCTTGTACTGACTTGCCTATCCCATTCGCCAATTTAACACCGACATCTATTCAGACACACTAAAGATTTATTGATCGAATTGTTCCATGTGCGTGCAGGTTTACAAAGAGCTGAATCTGGATGCTGCTAAGAAGTTTCTGAGTGCGTATGAGAGCTGATGATGAACTATAGACTGCTGTGGAAGATCCGCAGGTGCCAATGATCTGATGTAATTGGTTGGAAGTTGTTGATGTTGTTATGGCTTTGATTGTTGGTACTTAGATCTTAGCTGCCTTGTGTGCAGACAGTAGATGTCACTTATTTGTTGGCTACATTTTTTTGCCCTTCTATTTATCCTATATACGTTCCTACCATATTCAACTCAATCGACAAGTCCAAACGCATAACCTCGTATTTCTCTCACAATGGGACCTCTCACAGCGTCAAAGTTTGTACCATCACAATCTCTCTCATCAGACATACATTTGAGCATTTGAGTTAGGAATTGTTTGAAAGAGCTGCATATATTACTAAAAACACATCATTTGTGCTTAGGAAATATCGCTGAACGAAGTTGCGGTTGCATTATCTTAGAACACGTGTGCATAGGGACTCGTTTTGGCTTGGCTTGTTCTGGTTTGTTAGTCAAACGACCCGGCTCGGCTCATTAAGAAAACGAGAAAAAAAGACTGACCCGCTCGGCTCACTAAGAAAACGAGAAAAAAAGACTGGCTTGGCTCAGCTCGTTTTCTTGGCTTGGCTTGTTCTGGTTTGTTAGTCAAACGACCCGGCTCGGCTCACTAAGAAAACGAGAAAAAAAGACTAGCTTGGCTCAGCTCGTTAAGAAAACGAGAAAAAAAAAGCTGGCTCGACTCGTTAAGCTTGCGAGCTAGAGATAAATTTATTAAAATTACTATATAAAATAAAAAATTATAGTAATTATATTATCTTAATATTTTCAAAAAATTATACTATAATAATATAATATAATCGTAACATCTTCTAGAACCACATAAATAGTATACACATGCTACGATTAATTAATAATTTATTTATTAGTGTGTTAAGCCTTTTCATTAGTGTATTAAGCCTTCTACAGCTCGACTCGAGCTAGCTCGTTAACCAAACAAGAAAAACAGTTGCTTGACTCCTGAACCACATAAATAGTATACACATGCTATGATTAATTAATAATTTATTTATTAGTGTATTAAGCCTTTTCATTAGCGTATTAAGCCTTCTAAAGCTCAACTCGAGCCAGCTCGTTAACCAAACAAGAAAAACAGTTGCTTGACTCCTGAGCCGCTCATTTGGCTTGCGTTTTTTGCTCGTTAACGACGACTCCTGAGGCGGTCATTTGGCCTGCGAGCTGGCCAGCTCGTTAACGAAACGGTTAACGGTTAATCAGCTCCTTAAAAAAGTACATCCAGCCGAATCAAAAATACATCCAACCGAACCGAGCGTGCTCGGCTCGCGAGTTTTGAGCTCTTAGTCCAGCCCTACGTGTGCAGAGGCAGAAAGGCTTCGATAAATTGCGCTCACATTGCCCTCGTAACTCCCTAGCAACGGGAATCAACAGTAAAATAGCAACGTGTTCACAAGCAAGAAATAGCAATCCATCCGATGAATATCCAACATAAACAGAGCATCAGAACCAGGGAAATGGAGAGGAACAAATTATTCAAGCGCACCACTTCATATGGGCAAGGTCACTCAATTGCATCTTAACAGAAACACAAGCAACAATTTTCTCCAGCTCATGCTCCACCACAAAATTCTATGACATCATCTGGTGAGTTTCGCAAGGATCTCGTTTCAAAGCATTTAAATCCTAAACATCTCTCACGCTAGAACAACTAGTGATGGCTTCCAGATAGAGGCAATCAATCCACAAGTGTGCCCAAGATGTCGTGCTCTCTGAAGAGGAGGTACCTGAAAATTTCAGCAGTAGCAAGTTTTACTAAACAGAACAGAATCATGAATGAACACAGATAACATAACAAGTTGATAGTTTCCAAACAGAGGTTACCAGGTGAAATATTTGTGCAGTTTCCAAACAGAGGTTATCAGGTGAAATATTTGTGATCTAGTTATACAGATGCTAAACAGTAGAACATCAGCAGTGTAAATGTGCACTGTGCACACATGGTTTATGACAGATACAATACATAAGAACACATTTTATGGCATTGATATAATTAAAACAAGTATCATGATTCCATATTACTGTTACATCCGTTCAGCACAACCATACAACTTCAGAAAACAGGTGCTTTTACTTACTATAAGTCTCCAAGATATAAATTTTCCAAGTTACATGACAGTTTGGACATTATGGTTCTTAATCTAGAGATTAGACAGGCAGCACCAGTGTAGGAAACTAGTTACAGCCACAAAAGAAAGGATGGAGGAACATTTCACTTACTCCTTATCAGCAGCAAGCTTGACTTCAGTTCCACCATACTCAGGCAGGAGAACAGTGTCACCTTCCTTCAGAGCAACAGGGATCAGCTTGCCCTCCCTGTCACGCTCGCCCGGGCCAACAGCCACCACTTTAGCAGCATTCAGCTGCAACCAGAACAACAACATTGTCAAGTGAAGAATTGATTCTACACGTCAAATCATTAGGAGATCATTCGTCAGCACCAATGGGAAACAACATAGTGTGGAATTGCAGCTGCCATCTAGCATTAGAACAATCTTTTAACTGAACACATCAGCTGGCTAACTGCACAAGACAATGGACTGACTGTACACTTCAAAACACTAGCATAACTCACTCATCCTATTGAATACACACACCTTAGCCCCAGAGACAGTGTGGTCAGAATCAACATGGAAGAACAGTGTAAATAAGCAACTGGCCTTATATAATGCTATGCTAATTCAAAAGTGCAAATAAAATAAAATAAAAACAGCCATTTATCAAAGTACATCAGATGCCTACTTGCACAATCAAATTCTTGTAGCTCAGGTAATACAATCGTTAACAATTGCAGCCAACACCAAGCAATCTGAATCACTCGACCTAATCACAACCCAATCAGAACTAACTTCTTCAAACTTTTCGCAACCTACAAATGCGATCCAAATCGCCCTAACCTGCGTCCGTTTCCGATTCGTAAAAAACTTCGACCACGATCTGACACCCCTTGCACTATCCACAGAAATTCAATCTACCAAACTACTCTAGGCAGCAGCAGCAGCAGCAAGATGGGGCAAGGGCCAGGCGCGCGAGTACCTGCTTGGATGTCTCCGGGAGGAGGATGCCGCCGGCGGTCCTCTTGGGCTGCACCAGCTTCTCCACCAGCACCCGGTTCAGCGACGGGAGCAGCCTCTTCGCCATCGCCGCTCTCCTCTCCTTTCTCTTCTTCTTGCGCAGCAAGCCAAAATGCTCGAAGCTTCCACGCCCCCGTCCTGCGCCTCACCAACCGATACCCTCCGCCACGGGGGTTTAGGGTTTTATGGCCGGACGCCGCCGCAGTGGAAAATTACGGGCCTGCCCCTGGGGAGATCGTGCGCCGCGCCGCGCCGCCGGCCTCTCCGGTGCCGTCTAGAACGTTCGTTCCTCGCAGGCCGGGCCTGAAACAAAGTAAAAGGGCCCACATATATCCGGTGACCGGGCCAGGATGGAGTGGCCCACCTATTTCTGTAACAAGAATTTCTCGGCCCATCATGTCGTCGAAAGCTCATTTTAAGAGAACGGCCCATTTTAAGACATAGGCCGACAACACGGTCCAGCGGCCCAATCCAACAAGTGGGGTTAAGGTTTGGGCGCCGCGGCGACCTCTCTCACTCCAGTTGCAGCAGCCGGCGGCGGCAAGAAGTGCGGCGAGCGATGGCGGACTCCGGCAGCACGAGGAAGCGGGAGGAGGAGGAAGAGGAGGACGACATAGTCTGCTTGGATCCGTCCTTCTTCGTCGACCGCAGGTACGCGCGTCGTTCGTTGCCCCGTCGGTTTGTTCGGCGCGTTGGCGTGGTGGCGAACTGAGGATTGATTTCATTTGCTGGGTTCGTCGATGTGGGAAGCTACGAGATGACGACCTTCACCTTCGGTTCCCATGAGTTGCGCCTCCTCTGTCTCCAGGCTGCTTCCAGTTAGTGCTTCTTGCTCGCACTACGCTTCTTTCTTGCTAAGTAATGGATTTGTGTTCTGGAAAATGGGTGGTGAAGTTTGTTCCTCTGGTCAATTGCTAGTTTAACATCTTGCTAATAAGATGACTGTTAGTAATTCCTAGATCATCAAGGTAAAATCTGCTTTCGCCTGTAACTGTGGAGCTAGTATAACGCTTTATGACTGGCTTTTAGTAGTTACCGCTGCAAAACTACTGTTCTGTTTGATACTGCAGGGCTTGTGCTGCGGCTGCAGTGCTTGGAAATTATGTGCTTGGTATTTCGTTTGCCGGATCAGTTGTTAGTGGAGTTGGTAGCATGTGCATGCGCCGTGCCTCTAGTTTGTTTTACTTGATGTAGTGGTCCTCCTCACAAGTAAATTACATAGCTGGGGAAAAAATTTAGTTCTGCAGTGAAATCTGTGATAAATGATTGAACATGTCCAGCTTGGAGATATTGTTGTGACAGGTGTTTTGTTCATTTCTTATTTTGGCTTTCATAGCAGCAACATTGGATGTTCATTACACAATCATGTGATATAGGACCACTTTTGCCTTATCTTATATGAGAATCCTTCATGTCATTCTACAACATGACTCCATGAGGACACCAAAAGGCACACATTCCTCATGATCAAAGAAATAAAGGGCCCAATTCTGAATTCCTGTCACTAGGTGTCTTTTATGTCTTATTCGATCCCTTCATGCCTTCTTTTATAGGCAATGTCATGCTATACCCAAGTTCCATTCTATCTGTTCCATTGAACAAGACCACATTAGTTGTGTTGTTGGATTTCTCACAGTACATAATGCCAGTTATTGTCGATTCCTTGCCATAGCAGTGCCACTCACAGACATTATAATAATTGGTGCAGCTGATTATGATCTTACTGGACAGTTAGTGTGGCCATGTGCAGTCCTGATGAACAACTATCTATCTGAACACCCTGAAACTGTGAAGGAATGTTCAGTTATTGAGTTAGGATCTGGGATTGGTGAGAGAATTCCCTGTCATGTCCCCTTCAATTTGTGATAGTATGAAAGCCGCTTATGTTGTGACTTGTTGTAGGCATTACTGGCATATTATGTAGCCGTTTCTGCAAAAAGGTTGTCTTGACTGATCACAATGATGAAGTTCTTGAGGCAAGGTTCAAACTTTCAGAAATTCATTCATCGATACCTCAGTTTCAAAGAGAAGTTATAGAAAAAAATACCATTGAGATATTTGCTTTAGTTTAGTAACTTTGTATTAATAGGTAAATGCATATAGCTTAAAACAGATATGCAGGGATAATTTCCCACCTGTATGGCGACAGTTACTGCATACCAGTGTCACCATATGTCCAGTGTAGCTTATATATCTAAATGTTATAAGTCTTGTAGACCAAACATGATACAGTTATCATTTTATACTTGCATCATTTCTTACTATTCAATTCAAGGGTCACATATATTTATGCCAAAGAATGACTTTGCAGATTATAAAGAAAAATATAGAGTTGCAGCCATGTTCGGAAAATGCACATCCAGGTTACCTCTCCTTAAATTCAACATTCACGCAAAGTGGAGTATGTTTTGTCGTTTTGAAATAAGATCTAAAATGGTACTTTGATTGCAGTGTTGACAGCTGAGAAACTAGAGTGGGGGAACTCCGATCACATAAGCAGTATTATTGAAAAATATCCTGGTGGATTTGATGTTGTCCTTGGAGCAGATATTTATATCCTTGAAATATTCACACCTAACTGACTTTTTTCTTCTATCCATTCGATATATCCATTCTTGCATCTTGTGGACCTTGACTCGCAGAAAGCTTCCAGCAATCTAGTATTTCCGGCCTCTTTGATACCGTAGAGAGGATTATTCGTGTTCAAGCTGGTAACTGCAGATTCATATTGGCTTACGTTTCACGGGCCAAAGTGTACGTATTTTGTCAATAAATTGTCTTCCTCGCATGTGTATTTCAGTTGATAGAATTCCTTTTTTTTTGCAAAAAAAAGTCAGCAAATGCTGTTCATCATGATTTTCCATGTATAAAGATGAATTTGGGATTGTCCCAGTTGCCCAACTGTAATCTAAATCATAAATGACCTCTTAGTTGATTATTTTGTAACGTCCAATTTGACTTCTCTTTGCTTTTGCATGAAGAAAAAGAACATTTGTGCCAAAGTCCCGTATGTTTTAGTTTGTCAATTTTCCAGTATTCTGTTTATATATGTATGAGTTAACAGAATGGCATTTGTCATTATCCCAAAGCATTTTGAACTGCGTAATAGAAAAAGCAGATGAAATGAGAGTACTAATGGATAAAATTGCTCAGTTCATGCACCAGTTAGATCAGAAAATTGTAATTACCTCGCAGAATACAACGGAGGGTGGAAGGGAGAAGTACAACTGTACAAGATCTCCAACTATGAAACAATAAACATTATATGAATCCATAAACAATGGATCTAAACATTAAGCATGTTGGGCGTGTGCTAGCGTATACTGAAAAAGGATGGCATGCAGAGTTGCATAAGTCCTGATGGTTCAGACAAATGATACCTATGTGACACAATCTTTTTTCAGCTTGTCAGTTGTCAGATATATTCTTCAACTGATTTTCCAATGCCTTTGCAGAAAATGAGTGTCCAGTTGCATTCATGAGCATACAGGATACAGATTGGTTTGCAGTAGTTTAGATTATCTACAGACAATCTATAACTGGTATAGTCTGCACATATTATTTGGAATGCCCAGAATTTACTGTTACAAAGGCATGGATTACAAGAGCAGCTGGGAAGAAAACTGTTGAACTATCTCTATTTCTTTCAGTACTAATATTTAAAAATAAAGTTGTGCCTTCTTTTAATTAAGCTGTTTTTTCTCATTAATCACCAGCATGGATGCGCTATTACTCAAGGAAGCTGAAAAGCATGGAATGCATGTCAAAGAAGTGGATGGAACAAGAACAACCATCTCAAATCTTGAAGGGGTCATATTTGAAATTACTCTGAAATGAAGATCTGTGACAACATTATTCTCCTTTGTCGAAATGCTTGGGTGGTCATTAGTCATGAAGATCTGTGGAAGTTCCTTGTAGTAGGAAAATCAGAGTTCCGCATGTATGATGAGATGGAGATGTGGAGTTGTATCTCTGCAGAAGTTGAAGCAGTACCATGTTGTCATAGCGACATCATTGCACATGATGGGCCTCAACCATATGCTGATTTGGGGTGTTTTTTTATTTTATTTTTAGCAGCTCCATCCTTTTCTCTAATGAGAAGCATCAATACACGGGTGCTGGTGTTACAACTTTCTCAGGCTATCTATCAGTGAGATGACCACACTCTGAAAGTTCTTGTGACAAAAGAGTTGCTGAAAGCAGTGCCATCATATGAGAGTTTCAGGTGCTGGGCTGAATTCTGAAAAGCTCTGAATCGCCATGAGCTCGTGCTAGGTGTAACATGGATCCAATTTCCCACCTTGTTCTTTAGCCTGTTCTTGGTTCTTTGCTATGTTTGTAAGTTTTCTGCGACAACTTGTCAAGGCCTCCCTGATGCAACCTTGTCACAGGCCCAGGGCCACAATTTTATCGGCTTTTCTTGGACGCAGCGGGTAGCTGCTGCCAAAATGGTCATGATCTGTATGAATCAGATCTTGCTGCGCGCGTCTGATGCACACAGCATTGACAGTGATGCAGGCGTTGCACTGCTTCAGCACAGGCCTAAACCTGACCTGATGGTGAACAATGTCAAAAGAAAATGTAAAGAGTGATAATATACATTGACAGTACTTGTCAACTGGCCAAAGTCTCCGCATATTGTTTTTAGTGATTTTATTAGTCATGCCCACGATTTGGGCAATGGGAAGTTGAAACTGGGGCCCGGGTGGGAATGGAAGGTCAGTGCTTTAGCTCAACAACACCCCAACCACGATGTTGCAACCGAAACCGACACATTTAAAGATCAATTTGGACATGTTTCAGTTTATGACTCAGAAACGCCAAGGTTCGCTGACACATGACTAAGAGTTTTCATCGCCATCAGGATCAATTTATCCAGTTACACATCAACGTCACGTTCTTCTGACAAATAAATTAGGGAGAACTCACCATCGACGGGGTCCACTTGTCACAGACACATCGCTGGTACAGGGTTTAGTATGTGATCCACATTATCCCCACCAGGTTGCCTTAATATATAGCTGTGTTTTTCTGGATCATACGAGAAAGGCATTATGACTGATTGGTTTCTTTGAGCCTCTCCTTTTTACAGCGCATCCGATGCTGGGAGCTGAGGTCAAAAGGAAGGGAAGGCCAAGAAAGAGGGTTGCATCCATCCAAACACCTGAAAGGATGCACGAAAAGAAGAGCAAAATTTACTGAAGAGTACTGCCTAAAAGCAAAAGTGAAAAGGATGCAACCATGACACCTCTATCTTCACCAGTTGGGTGCCATGGCAAGAAACAAGGCCAAAGGCCCAAAGCCCAGACCAGCCTTCTGCAGCATTGCATTCCATTGCACAGGGTTTCTTCCATTGTTTACTCACTTTCCATGCACTGGCTGCAGAGATTCCCTCGCCAAAAACACGGCATAAACACATAAAGAGAGGTTGATTGGCTGCCCAATGATTGGGTGCATAATAATCCACATGAGAGGAGAATTCCACTCCATTACATTATGCAAGAGCACATGCTTGTCTCCATAACAAACATGCTTTGTTGTTTATGCGCTGATCCAACTACCTGACCACTTGGCTCCTCTGCAGTCTGCAGCATGGATTACACTACAGTACAGTTCATGCCTGATAACAAAGCCCATGCAATGTTACATGCAGAATTGTCTCACCCAATGGCCACACCGGCCCCTGCTGTCTGGGATACACGCACAGAGAATCCATGCACATACATGCAGTAGCCAGTTGCTGCTACTAGTAGCAGGTACCAAACTCAGATGCCCAAATACCGACTGATCTGATCAGCACAGGCAAGATCTTCTGGAGTAGTTGTCAATTTGCAAGGAAGTTCTAATAGCGGATGAGGTGCTGGTGGCACCATCCTTGTTATTCTAACAGCTTGGTCCAGGACAGGCCACCAGAATGCATACATTTGTGCAGGTGAGGTTTTCATCAACAAAATCCCAGCTGGCCCCGGCATAGCGACAGAAAGGCTACCGGCCGGCTCGCCGGCGGCGGCGCCCGGCCGGCCGGATGGTCAAAAAGGTTGATAAACTGGTCTTAGCTTTGGTGAGCTGGACATAAATAATGTGGAGAAGATGATAGGAGGAACTGGAAATTCGTATGATTCAGATGTAAGCTTTTGGAGGTGATAGTGGCATGACATGAATGCCGGACTACGGATAAACTTGTGACCTCACGGCTCACACAGTCACACTGCCAACCTGTGGGGCTCAAACAATCTGCAAGTACCTGAAAAGTGATTTTTGCCGTTTCTTGTGGCAAAAACTGAACTAATTGATGTGCTTAACAGTGCAACTAACAAAGCCACTGAATTGAAGATAAGAGGATTTGACACGGCATGGGGTTGTTTTCATATGATTCCTGGCAGTCTGTTACCTGGGTTTCTCAACTCAACCATCAGCCATGGCAGCTTGCAAATAAATATAACAGGTCAATGAGTTCTTGTAGCATGTTTAGGACAGGATGGGGGAAATGAAAAGAGCTTCTTCATCACTTGATGGGTCCCCAGTGCAAGTTCATATGAGCTGTACCGTCCTCTCCTGTACTGCTGTACAATGATATATCATATATGCATAGTTGCGTACATGTCCATCAGAATGGACAACTAATGCAAGCTTCCTCTGTTATGAAGTATTCGTAGTCTGTACAGCTACAACCTAACAGAGATAAATCTTTTTAGAAGAGAAAAGCTATTGGTAGATTGCTAGGTCTGAACTGGGATTTTTAATACCTGGCCATGCATGCATTGCTTAATCTACATGTTAGCCGGTTAGCCCATTGATTCGCAGTAGTGTAGTACTGATGCTGAAGTTATAAGATTATTATTAGCTGTTTAACGCGTTTTTGGTAGTACAGCAGCGTAGCGACATTGACTGAAGTTGTATGCACACATATGTCTTAAGACCAAATATCAAATTAAATGTCATCAGCTAGGGTCACAGGAGGTAGCTGATGTAGTTGCAAGTTGCAACCAGTCTCGCATATACATGTAAGTTTAACCCCTGCTTGCAGGTCTTGAAAAGGGATAAATTCACTAAATCCTAGTGTCTAAACTTTAATACTTAATTTATACGTAAGTGGTACCATTTAGCCTAACTGAATTAGTTTGTAGACTTTTCTTAGAATGAAAAATATATATGTATCGGATAGCTTATGGTCTCAGTGAAAATGAAGTGAGTAGCTTTCTATTCGTACGATGACACCTGCTTTGCGCAAGAGCTACTAGCAGATAATTTTGCTGGCGTAATGCAACATGCTTGCTTCCTGTTTGGACTATCTCACCACTGTTTTTCTACTCAAAAGAAAAATGAAAGCAAAAAAACAGTGGCTACCACACAGATGATGACAGGTACTGAAATGGTTGCAATCAAAGCAGGAGCTTATGAGTAATCCAGAAGGATTGCATGGCTCATCTGCAAGGAGGATTTCTTGCAATGGCATGAAAGTAGCCCTGGTCCATGTTAGCCCATGTTCCTGTATCTTTATTATATCCTTGGCCAACTACCTTTTTTTCCTTTCTTCAAGTGTTTGCTTCTCTTGCAAGTACTTTCACCTGGTAGAAAAATACTATGCATCAGCTGTAGGAATTACAGATGCGAGCAAAATAGAAGCAATATGCAAATCCCGTGCTGCTCTGCTCAAAGAAAGACGATAGGAAAACTGAAGAGATGGGGAGCATCATGGCTGGTTTCCAGAAAAGCTTCAGAAACATTATATTTCAAGGTCCAACGGTAGGCCGGTAGCAACGAACCTCAGTGATTAGAAATATATGCTCACTCTTTTGGGGGCGAGATGATTGCTGCATTAAACTCAGGTTAGTACCCTCAGAGCTCACGAAGTCATGAGTTCTAGGCCTGCATAAACAACCTGTATCGGACCCAACCACAAGGCATTATTTTATCAGGGAATCTGAGCAAGACTATATCTTGGACCGTGCCAGTCCATATCTTAATGATCAGCTGGACCAGGGATCAATGTAGAGTGCAAAACAAGAACAAATATTCATGATTTTTTGTGTACATAGCTTCTAGTACACTGCTGCTACATATGCTATATGATGTATGCCTGTAGTTTTGATATAGTAGTTCTGTTTATTCCCCAACTGAATTGCCCCCAAAATCTGCTTTTTTCAGACCCCAGAAAAGTGCATGCAGGCAAATTGATGGAACAATTTGCTTGACAGTTAGTGGGTGATGAAAGCAATGTTGTTAGTTATGTATGTACATATTCTCTTATTGCTTGTTTAAAACAAGGAGGGGGCCTATTTGTTTGGCTCATCTGGGATTTGGTGAATGTGAATTCCACAGTGCCCCATGCCAGCAATGGCAACAAGCACTAGCTTCTCACTAGTTTCAGTTACCCATGTAACTCCCTTGATTTCTAGTGCCTGATCAGATGTACATCTAGTAATTTATATGGCAGTGGTACATGCTGTTGAGCAAAACAAAATGAAGGAAACTGTCAAGTAGCAGTACGTGAGTTTGAATGTCATGGACTAATGATGCTAGATGGATGGACCCAAACCTGAAATTAAGCAGGTGGCAACCCCTAGTCCCAACATGCATATAATACTGATTCCAAGCTTTTTGTTTATGCGAGTGTGCAGTGCAGCAGAGAGGACAATGGGGATTGGACAATTCCATTGAACCTGCCTGTTTCTTCTTTTTGTTTGGAGGTGAAGTGAAGCAGCCTTGATCAATCATCCAACCAATGTGGAGGGGAGGCACTGCTTCAATCAGATGGGTGGAGGGAATGCATGTACCAGTAGCACACTGTTTCATAGCATAGGATGATTAGAAGGCTTATCCTAATAATATTTCAGTTAAAAAGTTGATTGCATTAGCTAAGCATCCTTAGATCGCTTGAAAATGAATTCAACTCAAAGATCGCACTGCCGAAACTGAATAGTAACAGCAAGTTCAAAGTCAAAAGGCAAAACTGAAATTTTATATCTCCCTGAACATCTGACGTCTTGAAGAAATTTACACAAACCTTTCATTTACCTGCCTCATTAGCAGCTTCGCCAGTCAAAACTCTGACGAAAGATTACAATGACAGGAGGGCGCCGAGAGAGAAGCCAGTCAGATCTGAAGCACGAACCAGAGATCCCAAATCCATGTCTTCAAGTCAACTTGCTTCGCGGAGGCGATGTATGAAGCCACACACACGGAAAGGTGGGGTGTACTCAGCAAGCGGCATTGATGCCTCCATTACTCCACCCCCCCTGCTCAATTCTTTAGGAGATTGGAGGAAAAGCTCACAAGGACAGCCTGTGCTCGTGGCCTTTTGGGTGGAGAGAGGACGAACTAGAGAGAAGGCTACAGTAACAGCAATACGCACCACAAATTCTCACCCCGTACATTTCTGCAACGATGCCTCGTTTAGTTTCCTAACTTTATCACGTTAAAGTTGTCATTTTATCATTAATGCGTTACTATATTATTTCGTTTGTATTTATGAATAATTATTCAAACATTAATTAATGATGCTCAAAATGTTCGTCTGGTAATGTACAAAATTGTGTAATTAGTTTTTATTTCATCTACATTCAGTACTCATATGCCGATATTTTGATGTGACGATAATCTTCTTTTTGCATATTAAAATTTAGAGGTAAAGTTAGGGAACTAAACAAGACCCAAGCAGCAGAGGATCAGAATTCAGAACCATCATTTGCAAGTTTTGGCATGTATTTCAAACGAAGTAGCAGTAAATGTTTTCCCAGCTTATTTCCACCCTCAGTGCCTGGACTTGTTTCATGACAAATGTTCAGAGGAGCTGTAACGATTTTGAAATAATTCAGGTAAGTATTTTTTGGGGGGATAGAATACAGGTAAATAATTCAGGTATGTTTTGTACTACTAGCTTTTGTAGCAAGGTGATGAGTGATGACACCACACACCAACCAAACCAAGTAGATGGCAACAAAGCCAAGAACAAAAGAAGTGCATGTCACCATGGGCAGGGTTGTGCCGTGCTGTGCCACCCCAACCCCACCGCCCCCTTTCCCCTCACCAAAGCACAGCACAACTGCACAGGGCTAGAAAAGAGAAAGCAGACGACCAAAAGAAATTGAGAAAAGAAAAGAGCTCAAAAGCAAGCAGGCAGGCAGGCAGGCGGAGGCAAGGCCGCCTCCTCCGCCCCTTTTTTTCTCCCCTCCCCAATTCACACAGGGAAGATTCACTCGCCCTCACCCGCCAGTTGTTTCCTCTAGTGCCACCCCCATTCCGCGCTGATCCGAGCCTTTCGCCCAAAGCTTCCAGCTTTTCCAATTGTTTGGTCACTTCAGGAATCAAGGAATATGTTCTTGCTCTGTTCGTGATAGATAGTCTGATCCATCCGTCCATCCTCTTCCCCTGGCATCTTGCTGCGCCGGGGCTCTGTGCGTGGCCACTGCAACGGAAGGATTTTGGCCTGTTTTTTCTGTTCTTGGGGGTCCAAATTTCGGGCGAGATCTTCTTCTGAAGGTTCCTTGCTTTTTTGCTATTGGCGGTTCTTGGTGTTCCCTACAAGACTAAGGAAAGAATTTGGAGGCTATGAGGGTCCCTTGCGACCGATTCTGGTTGATTTCTCGGGTCGTTGAAATCGGGATGCCGCTCTGACCCACCGCTACCACATTTCTTGGAGGAATTCCACGGAAATTTCGCTTCAATTCGGGGTCGTTGAGCTAGAGCCCTCCAGCTCTTGATCCGGTCCATGGGTCTCTGCCACGGCAAGCCGACGCAAATCCCGGAGCCCGAGGCGGAGGAGGATCCCCATGTAGCCTCCGGCGCCGGCGCCGGCGCGTCCTCGCCGTCGGCGGCGGCGCCCGCGGCGAAGCCGGGCACGCCGAAGCAGCACAAGTTCCCGTTCTACCTGCCGAGTCCACTCCCGCCGTCCAGCTACAAGGGCTCGCCGGCGAACTCGAGCGTCGCGTCCACGCCGGCGCGGGGCGGGTTCAAGCGCCCGTTCCCGCCGCCATCTCCCGCGAAGCACATCCGCGCGCTCCTCGCGCGGCGACATGGCTCGGTCAAGCCCAACGAGGCGTCCATCCCCGAGGGAGGCGAGCCAGAGCTCGGTCTAGACAAGAGCTTCGGCTTCTCCAAGCACTTCTTCGCCAAGTACGAACTCGGCGACGAGGTCGGCCGCGGCCACTTCGGCTATACCTGCTGCGCCAAGGCCAAGAAGGGCGAACACAAGGGTCAGGATGTCGCCGTCAAGGTCATCCCCAAGGCCAAGGTTCGACACATACACTCCTCATCTTCTCGCCATTGCCATGTCCCGTTCTTGAGCTGTTTGCATCATTTGATTATTTAAGAACGTCTCTGTACTTTACGTTCTTTGCTGTTGTCTCCGTTCAGTTGCATTCTGTATGTTTGACCAATTTTTTGTCAGATTCCTGCGTGGTTAGATTCCAGCATGTCTACACCATGCTGTTATGCTCAGTTTTGTCGTCAAGATCCAGTCTTTTTAATTCGTCTGCAGTTCTCTATGTGTTGACCAAGACCTAGCATTTGGATTCTGCATTCTTTCACTCCCATCCTTCCGGTCTTGGATCCTACTAGTTCGGTTTTATCACAGCTGCTGCTCCAAGCAGTAGAATTAGAAACTTACACAAATTGCCTGCTATCAGCAATTTGGCAGATCGTTGCTAATCGAGCTTGGTTAAAGCTCGTTTAGTAACTGATTAATGGAAAGGAACCACCTTTATCGTTTCTTTTAGCTCCCGGGGTGCTCGTGATTGCTGGTGGCAGGATGGCCTTGTTGGTCCGGCATTCATGTGCTGGCTCCATCACAGGGAGGCTCCTCCATCTCACCATCCGGATGTGGACTGCCTCCTGCATTGATTGGCTTCATGTCGTGCTCATGGCAGCATCGGCTGCCGAGACCTACCATCTTCTTCCCTCTCCCCTCTCCCTCATGTTCCATCCGCAGGTGGACGAAGCACATGATACCCTTGGTTAGATCTGCAGGTCAAAAGGGAGCAGAGCTGTTGAATCACAGCTCGATGCTTTAATTCCGTTGAAGAGTTCACCCATTATGCGCCTCCCCGCAATTATACGAGGGGTCATTCAATTAAGACCCTGTAGAGGCTCAGTATCCCCGGCCAGCCCAGTGCTTTTATGAGCTAAGCTGGCAGTCCTCCTGTTGCATATGCAATGCCATAATGCCCCACCCCACAGCTACTCATATTCCATGTTATTGTGTTGTCCATCAATCATAGGATGGCAGCAAGCCAGCATCAACATTTTTTGGTTCACTCTTTCTAGAAAATGAGTTCATCATTTTGATGATAGGAGAAGCAAGTAGAGTCAAATCAAATCAATAAGATAGTAGTTTCTCTTTAAGAACTTCCAAATGCAGTTTTGATAGGTTCATTCCATTGGAATGGTATTTTGAATATTCTTTGTGCGCTATTTGTGCCTTTCAGGCATTGATGCCAGCAAGAGGCATTTCATTTCTTGGTATCTATAATTGAACACTTATTGCCCGTCCAATGCACTGTTATGGTAATATTGAATTGAACTGTATTGGTTGTTGGAAAGGTCCTTCAGTGACCATTATTTGTGCTCTGAGACCTGCATATGTATGCCAAGTACTATTTTTTGTTGACCCATTTTGCTGTTATCATTGAGGAGGACCCTGTATTTTGTTAAGTATATGGAAACGACATGTTTGGTTGATCATAGAAAAATGATTTGTTAATAATGTGCATGTACTTTAGGCGTAGGTTATTTTAACTGTTGGATTATTCGTTTACTTGCTAACTGTTTTCTGAAAATTGTGTGATTCCATATTTAAGATCAATCCTTCCAATGTTTTCAACTAATAAAGTTTTCTGTCAGATGACGACTGCTATTGCCATTGAAGATGTAAGAAGAGAAGTGAGAATATTGAGTTCTCTGACAGGCCACAATAACCTAGTTCAGTTCTATGATGCTTTCGAGGATGAAGATAATGTGTATATAGTTATGGAGTAAGTTTGCACACACCTTTTATTACAGAAGATGCCGTTTTATCTTCTATATTTGCATATTACTGCATTGTATATGTTAGGTGGTTCAGACTTCAGAAAATATGTTCTGTAGATGTAAGTCATCTTGACGGAATGTTGGCCGTAGTCCAGTCATATGGCCCATTAACATCGTGCGAACTGACAATTACGTGAAATTATACATGAGAATCCAACTATTTATTCAAACTATTTTATATGAGTTTCTATCTGCAAGCGTTCATTAATTAACCCAAGAAATTATTCCTTAACAGAACCACTTTACCTATGATTGCTAAAAAATTTATCACTTAATCTTGATAAAGGGCATAGTCCTTTCATGAAGTTACCACCTGTTCAGGATCTGAGCTCGCCTATAAAAATTTTGGTTTACTATTTAGAATAAATACCAAGTACTTCCGCGTCTTGATCTTTAGCTTACTGAGTTGTTTCCTTGTCTGTTTCAGATTATGTAAAGGGGGCGAACTTCTGGATAGAATATTAGCAAGGTACCTGTAGAGCCACATTAAAGTGATTTTGAACAGTTGTAATGATTTATCCTAGGCTTCTGATTTGAACTTTCTTTCGTTCTTTGCAGAGGTGGAAAGTACTCCGAAGAGGATGCAAAGGTCGTTATGGTGCAAATTTTGAGTGTTGTATCGTTTTGCCATCTTCAAGGTGTTGTTCATCGTGATCTGAAACCAGAGGTAGGACCTGGAGTGTCATCAGTGCCAATTTGCTCTGAAACTGAACGAAGACTGATACCGGATACGATATCTATATTGTTGTTTTTCTTGCATATATTTTTTATTGATATCCATAGTAATAATATTGCTTCATGTAATTCTTCTCTCATATTCATGTATTTGTGTTTCTTTTCCCAGAATTTCCTTTTCTCTTCAAAGGATGAAAACTCTCCCTTGAAGGTCATAGATTTTGGCTTATCTGACTTCGTGAAGCCAGGTTTGTCTATTTGAGCTCCATTAGGAATTAGGATCAATTGTATGATTTAATCTAGCTGTAGTAGGTCATAATGCCATGTTATGTTCTGCAGATGAAAGACTTAATGACATTGTTGGAAGTGCATACTATGTTGCTCCGGAGGTGCTCCACCGATCTTATGGCACTGAGGCAGATATGTGGAGCATTGGAGTGATTGCCTATATCTTGCTTTGCGGGAGTCGGCCTTTCTGGGCGCGCACAGAGTCAGGAATCTTTCGAGCTGTCCTAAAGGCAGAGCCAAGTTTTGATGAGGCCCCATGGCCCACCCTTACAGCCGAAGCTAAAGACTTTGTAAAAAGGCTTCTTAATAAGGATTACCGCAAGAGAATGACAGCTGCACAAGCTCTCAGTAAGAGCCAGATTTGCTTTGATTTGTTGCACACTTGTTATCCTGCTGTTAAGATGCTTATTAACTCTTCGCTCAAATAAATGATAACTGCAGGTCATCCGTGGATCCGTAATGCTCAACAAGTGAAAGTTCCTTTAGATATGATAATCTACAAGCTAATGAGAGCTTACATAAGTTCATCTTCACTGCGGAAGTCTGCTTTGAGGGTATGCGCATTTGATCAGAATAATAGAGTCCTTATTATGGTCTGTAGATAGTCAGTGTCCTCTTTTGCGGACCCAGCTTAGTTAATTGTATCTTGCTAAGTATTTCTTTGCATTTTGCAGGCTCTAGCCAAAACATTGACAACAAATCAACTGTTTTACGTAAGAGAACAGTTTGAATTGTTGGGTCCAAACAAGAATGGTTATATCTCATTGCAAAATTTGAAATCGGTTAGTAGTTACTTTTACCATTCCACTTCAATACATTTTTACTGTGCAATTGCTGAAAGGCAAGTGGTGCCTACAGGCCTTGGTGAAGAACTCAACAGATGCAATGAAGGACTCCAGGGTTGTTGATTTTGTTAACACGGTAAGCTACCTACACACTGTCTACTACTGTATCGGGGTTGTGTGATATAGACTGCTTACCTGCACTTGTCATGGTACCAGGTGTGCACTCTTCAGTACAGAAAATTGGATTTCGAAGAGTTTGCTGCTTCTGCCATCAGCGTTTACCAGATGGAAGCCTTGGAGACCTGGGAACAACATGCCAGGCGTGCATATGAACTGTTTGATAAGGAAGGCAACCGGCCCATTGTGATCGAAGAACTCGCATCGGTATGATTTCATCTGTTGAGTCACTTGTTCGTTCATGCATGATGTCAGTTGATTACTGAGCATCCAGTTCAAAAAAAATGTTGATTACTGAACATCGTTTCAATTCACAATGGTTCAGTTTCTACAGCAGCTATATTAGTTACATCTGATGATCTTTTGTTTGCCAGGAACTTGGCCTAGGCCCATCAGTGCCACTTCACGTTGTCCTCCAAGACTGGATCCGACACGCCGACGGGAAGCTGAGCTTCCTGGGATTCATAAAACTTCTGCACGGGGTTTCGTCGCGTTCAATCCCAAAAGCCTAGCATACAGCATTCCTCTGCATCCATCAACCAAGGAGATGACCGATGGCTAAGCCAATCTCTGGCTGGTGTGTGTTTGTGTGTGTCTGTGTTCTGTTGAAGGTGTGGCTGGAGGATGATGGCCTGAAATCGGAACAGCACGAACGGAAATGCAAATGCTTGGTAGTCTTGTGTACGAGATAAAAAAAGAAAGCTGATGCTTACGCCTAATACTTGTACCCCCTCCTCCCCCTCGCAACGTGTATTGATGATGTTGTACTGAAGTAAGCTAAGCTGTGTAGACGAGTGTACAGATGAGGATAGGAGAAATGAATATGATGGAAGGCCCCAGAGATTTGTGACTGCTGTTTGCCAATGCCAGTGCCTGCAATTCTAGCTGCCTGCAGCTATCCATCCATTGTCTGAACTCTGAACGTGCTTGGTCTTCCTGTGGTGTGGTACGGCGCGGCGAATGCGGCGTAGGGCCATTCGTGAAAAATTATACTGTCCAAACGTACGTTCGTCGCGTAAAGTACAATAAAAATATACCGTTAGTTTTTTATTTCATTTACACGTACGTATATTTTAACGAAAATTTTCTTTTTGTATAGTGAAATTTAGAAGGCAAATTTTGCATGGTTCGCCACAGCGCGTGGTTTGGGAGGTAGCACGGCACGGGCGCTCGCTGGTCCTGGCCGCTGTACGGCGGAGCATCTCCGGTGAAGCTCGACGGCGAGTCCGGCCGGGGGCCTTTTCAGAAAAACAAAAAAGAGCATCAGCCTCTCCTCCCCTGGACCCCAGCCGGGGTGTGGGGACCCATTGGCAGGCAGGACTGCAGGAGGACCAGACGGCCAGCAGCCTCGGCCTCTCCTCCCCTGGACCCCAGCCATGGTCAAAAGAGCATCAGCTCTAGAGCCCTGCCCCTTCTTCTACCTTGTTTCATGCATGGCAGATTTGAGTTTAGTAGATATGTGTCCCAAATTCTTTTACAGCCGTCATGTAGACGAGTGAATCGAATTGAAATTTTTGGCATCTGGTGGCATGTGAAGTGGACAGCACACCGGCTTCGATCGGATTGAATCAATGGTCCATGGCTGAAACTTTTGTTTGCTTGCCTGTTTGGATGTATTTGTTGTATGCAAACCCTGAAGCCTGCCTGAACACTCAGACACAGTTCAGCGTTGGTGTACTTGGAGAACAGGGCGGTAAATGACCGGAGAAACCGGCCTGATTTTTACCGTTGCGATGTGAACAAAAGGGAAGGGGCAGCAGGCAGAGACAGGAACTGTGATGTGCCTCAAAAGACGCCCGAAACTCGCTTGTGTCCAGGCAGCGTCGTATGTGTGTGTACTTTGCAAGTGTGCGCTGGGAAAAAAAGTTAGTTTTTCTTTCTTGGAAGACTTGAGAGACGGACTGAGCTCGAATCATGGCAAATGATGGGGGCTTTTGGGGTGTTATTAAGGTGCAGTAAAGCCCAACGCTGGAGTGACTCCTAGACAAATGCTTGACTATTAGACAGACATAAGAGCCAAGTCATACAATAGTTGTCTATTACTTGTCTATACATTACTAACTTTTTACCATTTATTATCTTCTCTTTCCTATTCACTCTCACGTACTCTCTCGTCTGGTCACACCTCTACATAGGAGCTTGTGCTCAGCTTGTTGCTTGCATGAGAGCCGAGCTCTCTTCTCTCTCCTTTTTTTTCTCTTCCACATCAACAAAAACATTAATTAGCTTCGCTACAGAATACTTCTCTCGGTAAAATGTCTCAAAAGACGGGGTCGAAGGAAGGCTAGAAGTTTACAATGGAGCCAAAAGGGAAAGAGTTCCAACTGTTTTTTGTAATAACATACCTTTTACCGAGGAGATTGCGCGGTGTATAGCTCTAGCACCTCAAAAGATGTATCTGCAGGTTGAGCCGGGAAAGCTGAAGAGAGAAAAAAAACTCAAAGATGTATCTATCCCCGTACCTCTCGCATGCTAAGCGAGCGCTCTACCATCTGAGCTACATGCCCATGTTGGTTAATGTAGAAATTAAGTGATAACTTGAATTGTGCTGGAAACTGCCGAGTGATGACGGGTGCCTCTCCTAGTGACGAACTGCCACGGTGCAAAGGTTACCGGCCGCAATCAAGTGCGAGTGCTCAATCCATGGTAGCGGCGAAGGACTCTCGAGCTGGCATGCTTGCACAGATGTTTCTAGCAAATGCACACCGGTGTGTCGGTCAGGTTCACTCAGCTTCGTTCTCGGCCTTGCTCAATGCTATTTCGCTGCGGGCAACGAATGTGGCAGAGCACAATTTCTTTCTCTTTCTGCAGAAAATGGAATGGCGCCAATATAATCTGAAATCGGAGTTCCTTGCTAAAGTCCATTTTACAACCTTCAACTATCACAAAAGTTCGATTTTCAACCTTAAACTATAAAACCGGATAACAAAGGACATTCAACTATTAAAACTATGCAAATTTAGCCCTTAGGGTGGTTCTTTTGTATTTTGTAAAAAAAATAAAAATCCAATTAGACCTAAAAAATCAAAACTAATTCATGTTAAATCCGAAAAAATGAAACCAGTATCAAAAAATTTCTAAAAGTGTAACATATCTATTATTACTCTATTTGAATCTTAATTATTGAAAAATAATAGGCATACTATAGGCAACCAAATACTATGAACATGAAAAAATGGATCCGATTAACTGACAAATATAGTGACAATAGTGTCGGTGCTGAGATTGGCCGTCCAACCTCAGCGCCACACAGAATGCGCTGTGTCCCGTCCCCTGACGGTTGATGCAAGAGCTAGCACGATGACACAAGAGTTTATCCTGGTTCCGGCCGCGGGGCCGTACGTCCAGCAGACTGTGCTCGCAGCACTATACTATCTTGCACCGAGGTACCTGCAGTGGGGGGCTACAAGCACGGCGGGAGAGGAGAGGAAGTCTCCAAGTCCCTGAAAATGGGTGTGAAAGTGATTGAGGAGAGTGTCAATATCGTAGAAGGCGGTGATCGTGTGCCTCTGTTTCCTCTCTCGCCCCCTTCCACCTTTTATAGGCCAAGGAGAGAGAGGGGGGAGAGCTACAAGTACAAGTACAGTGTGTGCTACAGGGGCGCGCACTGGAGAGCATGACGCCGGGCGTGCGGTCGTCCTTGACCCTGGCAGGGGATTTATGGCGAGCTCCGGCTTCTGCGGGTATCACGGTCGTCCTTGTGCTTGTCCTGGAGTGGTTTCGAGGGGCGGCGCCGCCGTGATCCGCGCCCAGCCGCCCGCCGCTGGTTGGTTCGAGGGCGTGGCAGGTGGGGAAGGACGAGAGTTGGCGGCACAGGGGTCGGCATGGCGGTTGCTGTTGACCACAGTGCGCGGCATGCCCGGTTTACCGGGGAATGGCCGAGAGTTGGTGGATTTGACCCGGCGTTCGTCATCACCGGGCCGCGTCTGGCCGGAGTCCGTGCTTGGTCGCTGCTCATATATTCGTTCGAGGGTTCTTCACGCCCATTCGAGGGCTGCACCGGGGCGAAGGACGGGAGCAGGTGGAATAGTGGTGCGGAATGACGCCTGCAAGTCTGCACAGGGCCTTACGCAGCGCCGTATGCGTCCGCACAACAGTGGTGAGGACGCATAGTGACCGGAGCAGGTAGAACAGCGAGCTCTGCGGTGTCAGCGGCGCGGCGTGGGGAGAGATCGCCTTTTGACTTCGGCACCCGCCCGATGGGGCGGGCATTAAATGCCGTTGTCGGGCGGGGCGCCGGGGCGCGCCGCGTTGAGTAGAGGGGTGGCCTCGAGCGAGGCGGAGTTGGCTCGCCTGCTTGAGGGGGTGCGCGGCCCTCGAGCGAGGCGGAGTTGGCTCGCCTGCCTGAGGGGGTGCGCGGCCCTCGAGCAAGGCGGAGTTTGCGTTGCGCCTGATCCGGGGGGTCCGGGTCCCTCGAGCGAGGCGGAGACGGGGGTCGCCGCTTGGGTCCCCTCGACAGGCGAGCTCGGACGGCCGTTTTGGGCCGTAATAAGCTGTGATGGGCCGCGCTGCCTTGATGGCTCTTTCGGGCTGCTGGTGATTCGGCCTTCTGTGGTTAACGTTTTTTGAGGGTGGTTACCCCGATGGTTAGGGGACCCCCTGGGTCTGTCCCCGACAAATAGATAGGTTACATTTGTAGAAAACTTTTGATACCAATTTTGTATATTTTTACTTAAAATGAATTTTTTATGAATTTCTAGTTTAAATCTGAATATTTTAAATTTTAATAAAATAGAAAATCACCTTCAAAACCACTAAATGACTAAATTTGTACAGTTTGGACAGTTGGATGGCCTTTGTTCGGTTTTATAGTTTAATGTTGAAAATAAAACTTTTGTGATAGTTAGAGGTTGTAAAATGGACTTTTTCCTTTTTTATTTCATCCACGGCACGGGTTCAGGCTTTCAGGGCCATACGACCAGTAGCAGCATGGGCCAACATGCCTCAACACAGTTGGCCCGGAGAAGGCCTTTTCTTTTTTCAGAGAGAGAGAAGAAAGAAAGAAAGTCCCTTGCCCAACACACGATGCGCCATCTGGACGTTACTTTACTGCTCCGTGCAAGTTACAGCTCAAAATTTCTTTATGGCCTTGTTTAGATCTCAAAAGCAACTCCTAAATTTACTATGAAAAAGAAGATTCTCTATTACATCAAAATATCATAACATGCATGGAGTACTAAATATAGATGAAATCAAAAACTAATTACACAGTTTTATTGTGCTCCGTGAGACGAACATTTTGAGCCTAATTAATTAATTTTTGGACAATTTTTCATAAATACAAACGAAATGCTACAGTGACCCAATGATTACGAAGTGACATAAAACTCCCAAATTCGACCTCCCAAATTCGACATCTAAACAAGGCCAAGTTATATGTACCATTGGGGGTGTTCACATCTCTTAAAAAGATGGTCGAAAATTCAAATCAAACACTGTAGCGCACGGTAGTACTTTTTATTTGTTTGTGGTAATTGTTGTTCTATCATGACCTACCTAGGCTCAAAAGATTCGTCTCGTCGTGTACCTCAAAACTATGTAATTGGTTTTTTTATTTACCTACATTTAATACTCCATGCGTACATCATTTGCTATATTTAATGTTTCGATGGGACGTCGATGAAAAGTTTGAGGATCTAAACACACCCATTGATACCCAATACTTATATTCTTATAAAATTTCATCATCCACGATTGTATGCAATTCCTGGATTCCCGAAAAAAATATGCATAGCCCCATAGATAGAAATTTGCGTCACAAACAGCTCACACGTTGCAATGGTCAAACTTCAACACGAGCCGGCCTGTTCGGTTGACTCGTGGTTGGAGCTGGGTTATGTTATGAGAAAAATACTACTCGCTGATAGCTGGTGGCTGATACTGATCTGTACAGAGAAAAAAATATTGCTGGTCGGTACACGGGAGCGAGATAGGTTCACATTAACAACATCGGCGTACACGAATCCTGGGCCTTGTTTAGTTCCTGAAATTGGAGTCAAATTGGGTCTTTTGGAGTACGTGCGCTACTGTAGCATTTCGTTTGTATGTGTGAAAAATTGTTCAAAAATTGATTAATTAGGCTCAGAATGTTCGTCTCGTAGAGTACAACAAAACCGTGCAATTAGTTTTTGATTTTATCTACATTTAGTACTCCATGCATGCTATGATATTTTGATGTGACGGGAACCTTCTTTATGCATAGTGAACTTTGAGGTGGAAATTTGGGATCGGGCCTGGTCGATTTATAGTTTCATCAAAAAGAAAAAGGAAAAAAGTCCAGGTCGGTTTCTATACCGTGATCTCAGCCCTTTAAGTCGCATCGGACGACAGACACCAAGCCTACAGTCGGTCCCACGGAGGATAGGGCCCAGTGCCGCATCGGAAAAGGGGCGGCTTGTGGGGTAAATCCCAATAAAAAGAAGTCGGAAGAAATCTCACCTCATTTCATCCCATCTCATCATCATAAAAAAAAAATCGAAGAAATCTAGGTTTCGCCTGCAGGAAGGAGAGCACGAGAGAGAGATGGAGCGCGATCGGAAGGTGATGAGGATGAGGAAGATGTGGCGCATTGCGCGGGACCTTGATGGCGATGATCCGGCGGCGGCGGCGGCTCGGCGCTACGCTAGCATGGATGAGAGTGACCGGGAGGAGATCTGGGGGCTCCGGTGCACCTTCGTGGCCTTGGATCGGGCCTGCGGGACCAGCAGGAAGACAGCGCCAGGGCGACCAAGCATCTCGTTCCGCTTGGAGGGGGGTAAGCTCGTGCGGGAACAGGTGGCCCCGGTGAACGGGGGCGTCGGAGAATCGTCACCTTCGACCGCGGCCGTGGCCACTTCGGAGGACGAGCTGTGCTCAGCGCTTGGTTCTGCTCGTGTTTAGTGAAGCATCTAGCTGTCTGCGGCCTCCAATCGAGATCGATGAGCATGAGCTGCTGCTTATTAGACGCAATTTTCATAAGTAACTGTCACGTCTACTAGTACTCAAGTGTCTTTTTATTGAACTCCTTTAACATATGGTATTATTACATATTGAACTTGAAATTGGCTGTTGAGCCTTGAGCTTTTGTGCGCCTAGCGTTTGCTTATATCGATTACTTGTTTATCAAGGTCTTCACCTGAAATCGTTTTACCCATATATACACTGAACATTGTGGAACACCTTTTTTCAGTCATTTATGGTGCTCATCTTCAGTTTCCCTACAATGAGAGTTTACATTGACTTGGTATCTACAATAGTAGCCATCTGTTCCGAAATCTGTGAAGCTGGATCCTGCTTTCTGCAAACATGTTTTCCTGTCCAAGCAATGCTATTTCTCAATGCTTACATGAACCATTCTCAATGCTTACATGAACCACATAGTGGTGTTATTCTTCTAACACCGGTGTGCCAACTTGAAACTAGTATTCCTCCTTTTTGTAGGCATTATTAGTCAGGTAATCAAGTAAGAGTAATTGTAGAGATGTTGCGTCAAAAAAGAGTGCTTGTTTCGTAATGAATTTCAAACTATGGAAAGATTTTTGTGTTTGACCATGATGTCCTCAAGCTGTAGCACTATATTCACAAGATATTATCTAAAAGTTAAAGTTAGTGATCAGCTGTGATGATAATTTTTTAGACCAACAGCTGTGATGAGAATGAACAACTAATTGTTTTTTTGGCTAAGCTTGTGTTGATGCAAACCGTTATTGAATTTGCATATCTGTGATAAATTGTTTGATTTTATCTGCTATTGCTGTCAGGTAGCTGCATCCATTCACATTCTGAAGCTTTCTGTTAGATATTCACTTAGCTTTAACATAGGAGAGCATCATAGTTTGTAGTGGGTCTAGGGGCTTGTACAGTGGTTGAAATTGATACATTGGTTCATGGTTATTATTTGGTAAGCAATATTTTATTTGTGATTTGGTTGGTTTTTATTTGGTAAGCAATATTTTGTTTGTGATTTGGTGTCCACAACTAGCTTTATTATCAACTGTTACATTGCCAAAATTTTTATTTAGTCTCCTGTTAATAAGCTTGCTGTGATAGGCTGTACTATTTTTTTTATTGAATTGAACCATGCATTATATTCTTCTCTATATAGAATAGCATTAATCAAAACTGCTACCTGGAATTTATGATGGATGTGTCAGTTGACTGTGGTGGCTATTGTCAGTGTTCCTTACTCATTTATATTTCCCACCGAGGCTTTGAATTTATGTGACATGCCCATAAGAATATTTCTAACTAGAAGCATCGTGATTTGTTTACTTAACAATGTCAGATCTTTCTGTACTTTATGCATATGTTAAGAACAGTATGAAACCACTATGTGGTTTAGTAATCAAAGCAAATTTCTGTTGCACGTTGCGACTTACTAGTGTGTTGCAGCTTGAGAACGTGTTGAATGAGATGATATATTTATTTGCTCTCACGGAGTTCAAGTGTGACATAGTGGGATGGATGATTTACTCTGCTGCTTTAAAGTTTGAAAGGCCCCCTTTCACCTTGTCTCTAATTATATAAGGTCCATGCTTTGGGATGGTTTGCACCTACTCCTTTGCTTTCAGAGATTATTGATTTGCCTGATGGTTTTCTCCTGCTCCTTCGCTTTCAGAGATCATTGATTTGCCTGTATCTGTATGTCAGGTTTTCCTTACTTCTAATTGTATAAGCTTATGTTTCGTGAGGTTTCTCTTTGCCAAGCCTTTTCCACAATGACAATTTTTAGTAAGAAATACCGTACAGGAACTGTGACCTGTAAGTTAATCCACTTGAATCTTTTTGAATATTTAAATATTTGCCACATTTACACAAGCCACGTACTCCTTCAAAGGAGACCTTTAGAATTGCGCCTATAGATTTGTCACTCTTAGAATGCACCTGTCTCATATTCACCATTTCACTGATGAAGCATGAGAAACGATCAAATTACCTCTATGTTTCTTGTGTTAGACATCCCATTCTCCTCACTCCAGCCACTCTCGTGTGGGTCCCGTATGTCAGGACCATCTTCAAGCTCCCGCCCCATCTCCTTGTGGAGAAACCCTCAGTCTGGTAGTGGTGGCTAGCGTTTGCTTTGCGTTGATTGTGGATATCGATTACTGTCAGTACGTGCTGTTTCTCGAGGGCCACCTCGGCATAAATCACCGACCGTTAGGTTTGTCCGTCGTCTGTCATCTCGGCATAAATCACGGCGTGCTGCACTGGCTCTCCATCTCGTAAAGAAACCATGCACCATACACACACACACACACACGATCGGTTCGTGTAAAAATGATCGATGACGACGCCAAGAAATTAAATCAATGCCCCGTCCTACTCGTCCGGTTAGAGACTGCTAGCTCTATCTATACCCGAGACTCCAACTCGTTTGCAAACGGATCGATTTTCAATTTGCGCTGCGTCACAAGTCAATAACTGCTGTACGTTGAGCTCTCTGTCGTCTTCCATATCGATCATTGCTGCTGATCCCGATCGCTGACATTGAGCTAAAGAATTAACTCGTCTCTGACCAATGAGGCTCGCTTGCCTGATTAAACTGATCGATTTCAAATGCATGTCACAAGTCAACAACTGAGCTGTGTCAGTACGTGTGAGTACTCTGGCTGGCATTGAGCTAACTGAAGAAAACCATTCCCGAACGCAATCATCATTCTTCGAACAACCGTCGTTGTCTGCTTCTCGTGGTTATATATATATTCATCCGACGACTATAAATACACGTGCCATCCATCACCTCCCTCTCCATCATCACTCCCGGCCTGCACACTACACTACTGCCCTCTCTCGAGAGCTATATATAGCTCCATCTCACCGTTCCCGTACGGCACAGAATACACAAGTACACAACACACGATCTGATCTGAGTGACGATATGGCTAGGTTTGCCGCTCTGCCGTTGCTTGCGTTGCTGTGCTCGGTGACATGCTGCCAAGCTCAAGGCTACGGCTACGGTTACCCAAGCCCTAGCTCCGGCTCGGGTGGCGGCTACCCCAGCCCTACGCCGACGCCGACGCCGACGCCGAGTGGCCCGGGCCTTGCCTTAGGCTTCTACGATGAGGCGTGCCCGAACGCCGAGGCGATCGTCAGAGGTGTCGTCAAGAAGGCGGTGGAGCAGAACCCCGGCGTCGGGGCAGGCCTCATCCGGATGCTCTTCCACGACTGCTTCGTCCAGGTGCATATATTCATGTGTTCATGATCAGTCTTCTTTTCAGTACCTCAAGCTTCAGAATGCATTCGTGCACCTGCTTATATAAACCCATCTTAATTTTGCATGGAACAACGTGTGTGTACTGTTGGTCAGGGGTGCGACGCGTCCGTGCTGCTCGACCCGACGGCGGCGAACCCGCAGCCGGAGAAGCTGTCCCCTCCCAACTTCCCCAGCCTGCGCGGCTTCGAGGTCATCGACGCGGCCAAGGCGGCGCTCGAGGCTGCTTGCCCCGGCAAGGTCTCCTGCGCCGACATCGTCGCCTTCGCCGGCCGCGACGCCAGCGCCGTCCTCAGCGGCGGCCGGGTCGACTTCGCCATGCCCGCGGGCCGCCGCGACGGCCGCGTGTCCCTGTCCAACGAGGCGCTCCAGTTCCTGCCCCCGCCATTCTTCAACCTCTCCGAGCTCACCGCCAGCTTCGCCGCCAAGGGGCTCGACGCCGACGACCTCGTCGTGCTCTCCGGCGCCCACACCGTCGGCCGCTCCCACTGCTCGTCCTTCGTCGGCGACGGCCGCCTCAACGCGTCCACGTCCGACATGAACCCGGCGCTGGCGGCGTCGCTGCGGCGGCAGTGCCCGGCGAGCCCGGCCGCCGGCAACGACCCCACCGTGGCGCAGGACGTGGTGACGCCGGCGACGCTGGACAACCAGTACTACAAGAATGTGCTCAGCCGCAACGTGCTCTTCACGTCGGACGCGGCGCTCCTCAAGTCCTCGCAGACGGCGGTGTCGGTGCTGCTCAACGCCTTCACGCCGGGGCTCTGGGAGCACAAGTTCAGCGCCGCCATGGTGAAGATGGCCAGCATCGGCGTCAAGACAGGCGCCGACGGCGAGATCAGGAGCAACTGCCGGGGCGTCAACTAGTTTGTTCATTGAATCAGACTGATGAATAATCTTGGTATTTCTTGCATTATAGCTGCTCTGATTTCGATTCTTTACATGCTCATGGTCATGATTCATTTTGTACCCCACGCGCGTGCATAGCTATTGCTCTGCACGTACTTGCTGTTGGTCCGTTCATCGGTTATGTGTAATCTTTTCTGTGTTGCATATGTATGTCCACGTCTCTCCATTGTAAGTTTATGAATCTCCAACCTAGAAAATATATGTGCTTCGCATCTCCTACATTCAAATTGCCTTGAAATTGAATCCTTCGGTTAACCATCAATCTCAAGTTTTTAATAGCAATGGCGTTCGTTCCTTTGTCTGGCTTCCACCACTACATCATATCAATATATATGCTGCTCTATCGATCCCAAACACGGCTCCAACCTTTATAAGCAACCAAAGCATCACTCGCTGGTTGAAATACATAGAACATCTCCAAGAGATTTGCTAAAAAGACTAGTCAAATTTGCTGATTTAGCTAATCTCAAAAATAGACTTGACTAACATAACAGAGTAATCCAACAGATTCTATAAAGATGGCTAGTGGGGCAGGCTAGCTAAAAATAGCTAGCGAATGAGGTGAGATGAAGAGCCACTAAATTTGGAGGGTCATTTTACAGAGTCGGTTGGAAACGTTTTTTCTCTAACAATATCTAAATTTAATTTTAAAAAACGATTTGGCTAGTCTAGATTCTCTTGGATCTGTCGGAGAGATGGCAGATATGAGAAATCTTATTGGGATGGCTCTCCATACGGAGGGAGAGCGCGTGTGCGTTGGAGATGCTCAGACTTTCAGGGTTTTTCTTTTTTCCTAAAGAGGAAATCAAGCTAGAGGAGTTGTTGGCGGAGAGGAAGAGGGGCAATATTCTACAGTGACTTCTGTTGTGGACTCGTGGTGTCTCAGAAAATTTGCAAACAAGCTTTGCAACCTGAATCCACTTTATTTGTCGGTGTAGTTCATATTTCAACCATTGCAACGTGTCAATCCGCTGTAGTGTGTTAGAAATTTTTGCAAAAAGACTGTAACCTGAATTCAACTGCATGTTCCAAGGAAACAGCAATAAAAAATTGAATTCTGAGCCCGAACCACATTGGATGGGCCTTGAGCTTTTGTGCTTCTCCCTATGGAATGTATTCAGGTGCTCAGAATGTTACAGCCCAAACTACCAACCTGTTTCCTTGGGCCGGCCCGCCTAGTACCTGCCACGCGAATACGCCATTCCGTGGTTCTTGAAGCTTCTAGAAGGGAACTACACTGTAAATAAAGATCAAGACGCAGAGCGCCCGATGGACAAGAGGATGAGATGAGTGTTCAGAGTGGAATGCCAAGTTTCGATTCGTTTATTCAACAATGTCGGATAGTGACTTTGTCTGACGAGGATCTGACACGGCGAGCTAGCTCCATCTGAAGAACTTCGGGCCTACGAGTGGCTCCCAGTGAATGTTACCGTGTGTGGCCGAAGCAGGAAACTGCATACGGAATCTAGCAAAGCTGACAACGAAAAAAATAACATGACCCGAGTTAGTCTTCAAGGGTCAACGCTGACAAGTGCAATTTGAGGAACAAGCTGCCATGATACTGATAGGATAGGATGGATGCAATGGGATTGTGTTCTCACGCCTGGATAAGACAGCGACATGCCGGCACCAAAGCAAAGCAAGGCATCTCAATTTCTCAACAAAAAAGTAAGAAACACACGGCTGCCGTTGGTCCTCCCTTGAGCTTTCTGTCCCCGGTTTCTTTGCTGCGTTTCCGACGAGGATGTGGGCTCACGCACACCTCTGCCAGCCTACCTCCTTCCAGGCAAAAGCGATGATGATGCCCATCCTCTAAATTAATCCCCATGCTTACATTTATGCTTTCAGTAAACCATTCCAGAAGCTGCGAACCAGATCATATTCGTCAGACATGTTTATCATGCATGCTTGGCTGCTTTCGTCAGGTTCTGAAGACGAAACAGCTACCTGCCTCCCTGTGGCTGCCTACCTGCCAACGACCCAAGTGGTATTGGTGATCTAGCCGTGAAAGGACACCGCATGTTAATTTAATCTTAATGGGGAATCCTAAATGCAGTGGTTAACTTTACAAATCCATTAGGTGGGTGATATCCTTGGCATCGATGCTTTGATTTGCCGCTAGATTACTGCCAACTGATTTTCGAGATTGGAAGGGCATAAACCACCAGTGGTTGGGGAATTCTGATGGAACGCGGCGCGGGTGAAGCGACGGCCTGAATGGTTGGTGCCAAAAGGATCTCTGCTCTCACTCATGTACTGAATTCAATTCACATGGCTGTTCAGTCACCACATAGCAGTAGCACGCGCTAATTGGGATTAGAACATTCACACGCATGATGGATTTAAATTGAAAAAGGAATATTTCTGTTTCTGCATGTGGCGCGTGATACCTATCTGGGGCGTGAATTCAACTAGGCGGCAACGTGTGAATCTACTAGCCGGTTAAAGAAATTGCAGAAGGACATCAGGCTTGTGAGCACCCATGGAAGAATCTATCCTTCTGCACGGGATTCGGAAAAAAATTAAATGATTTGTAGGTCTATAAAAGACATTATTGAAATAGTAGTTGTTGCGTTAATGACATCACCAAGCTAAACCAAGCAAGGAATCTCCAAATCACTAGGCTAACCTTTCATGGAGTTTTTTCCCACCATTTCAGGACCGATCGAGAATCTTATTGCAGAAGTGGTTATGCTTCTGCTAGCTCGTTGATCACAGCTTGACAAAAAGGACCAAAACTAAAAGGTCCACAGTGATAGATCATAGATGTTGAGAACTCGGAGTACAGTACTATGCCATCAGTTGTCATGGCCTTTGTCAAATAGGTTACAAAGGCATGTGAAGAATCATCAAAGCTATTTGACAACTTAAATTTTAATTGTACGTAACACAAATTTTCTCTGAGGACTTGGTCCTTGCGGCTTTGTCTCTTCCCATTTGTCTATTCTTTCTTCACAAACCACAGCTATTCAGAGGAATGCAAGTTGTATGAGTGCATCATATATACCTGGTCACTCTCATCTGATGCTCTGCATTCTGCACGAACGTTTTACACACATTCAGAAAAATCCAATTGGGAAGCTGCAAAGATGCTTGCACCGTTACATGGCTGTTAATGATCCGTCCTTACCTGACCACATCTTGTTAAACAGTCGCTGTCCGTCCTTCTGGTTCAGAGGATCGCAATCTGCTTCACGATAGGCACACACACCTGCTGCAATCATTGAGGGCTGGCTGCCGACTCCGGCAGCGGCTGCGCTTGCGAAAGCAGAGGCGTGAGCCCGTGCCCGTGGCCTCACTCTCCGTCGTCATCTCGAGGGTGACGGTCTCTTGCAGTTGCAGGTCCATATCTATGACTCAACTTACTTGCTAGGTAACATTCACGCGGTGGCTTTTCAGAATCGCGTTCGGGATGAACTGAGGAGTTACATGACGCGTGATCCCATGCGGCGGACTTGGATTTGTCTGGGAAATGTAATCGCTGCGTGGAAGCGGAAGATTATGCATGGAGATGGAGGAACCGGTGGGCAGTGGCAACTGTTGATGGATACGAGAACGCTTGATGAAAACAGCCAACGAACTCCGGCATGTTGCAGATGGCATCTTCGTCCTGCCCGTCTTGTCATCTTGATTGATCCTGACGGCATCCAACAGCCAGCCCACTGCACCGTGTCCACGGAGCCGCAGCTAGTACCTCAGAGTGGGCCCCAGCCAGCCGGCACGGCCAGTCACTGCAGAGAGGGTCTCACCACCGCCTTGCGACCTGACTCCCCTGTGCGATGCGCTTTAAAGGGGCAGACGGCTCTCGCCTCGCCTGGCTCCTTCCCCCACATTCCACCTCTATCCACCACCGTCTCCCGCAGCAGCCAGAAACGCGCGAGGGGTACGGCTCCTCCTGAGATCGCCGCCGGGCTCGGGTTCTTTCGTCCCGCTGTGCCTCCGCTCCCAAAGGTGAGAATTTTGTGTGCTCGGTTGGGTGACTTGGTGCGCGGTCAAGGCGGCGGTAGGCGCGGTTAGTTGGTTCGTTGGCCAAACTCTGGGGTCCCTTTCTCAGCTTCTCAGGCAGGCGGGAAGATTTCTTCCCTTTGCCTGCGAATTTTGGGCTGGTCTTGGCCGATTCCCGTAGGGTTTTAGGGGAGTTTTGAGGTGATCGGGCCCAAAGGTGGTGGCTTTAGTTGGATTAGTGTCTCGGACTCCATGGGTTCTAGCGAGTTCCTTGTTAATTTGGTTGCAATCTGTGGCAGCGTTCATTCCTGCTGTTTGATTGGCATGGAATAGTGGAGAATTGGGATTTGGTACTTTGTGTGGTTCCCCAGGCTGCTGGCTTTGGCTGATTGTGACATTTATGCTACACAGAGCTGACTAGTAAGCACGGCAATGATTGAAAGGAATTAATTTGTTATAATTTCTGAGTTTTATCTAGAGGTGCTCATCGGTTTCAGTTTATAGGTGATCCAGTGACAAGTGATTGTATTAATCTCGTGAAGGTTCCTGTGAGCTTTAATTTCGATCGTACTGTACCCGAGTTGGACTGGATGGTGGATACAACTCTGAAGGCTGCTTACTAATTTTTTGAACCGAAGCTGCTTACTAATTTCATTCGTATCGGTAGGAATTTCACTAGTTAGAACTTGGAAGGTTCTTGTTTTTGTGGTCAGGCTTGCTTTTTGTTGGGTGGTTTGTTGCTCATTTCTCAATCAAATACTGAACAATGATTGCCTTATCATATTCAAAAATATTTAGGTGAGTATACAGAGAAGGTATGCCTGACTGTGGTTTACCTTTACTTTCAGTTACCAGAACTAATTTACTGTTACGGCAGTTTGATGTCCTGTTACAGACATTTTAGCTTCGTTTCATGCAGTAATTGTATGCTAGTAGTGTTCCTCAGTGGGAACTACCTGTAGTAGTTGATCCATGTCTTAACTCTTAAGATTTGATAGGTTCACATTGAAAATTGATAGATCCTCAGTGGTCTGGCCACGTTACCTTTTGGAAATGGATTGCCAATTTGCTTTAAGTCCAGTAATATGTGTGCATTGTTAATGTTTTTAAATTTATCGATCTTTGTTATTCAGGTTTTTGGAGAACAGTTGTTTGGTGCTTCTCAAAAGGGTAAATGGGATCAGAAGGACCTTCAGTTGTGACTGTCCATGTTACTGGATTTAAGAAGTTTCATGGGGTTGCTGAGAACCCAACTGAGAAAATTGTGACCAATCTTAAATCTTTTATGGAAAAGAGAGGGTTGACGAAAAACCTTGTTCTTGGAAGCTGCACAATTCTTGAAACAGCAGGGCAGGGGGCGCTTGGCACATTGCATAAAGTTTTAGAATCTACTATTGCAGACAGAGAGAACGGGTCGTCAACGCAGGGACAAGTAATCTGGGTGAGTGCCTAGTGCTAATCATATTGTTGATAGTGTGTTCTAGTATCATGTTAGATGAAGCAGTTTTCCTCTAAATTTTAGCTAAACTAGGTAACTGCCCGTGCGTTGCTACGGGTATGATACATGGAGCAAGGATAAATAGACCATACGAAAAATTCAAACATGGAGCAAGGATAAATAGACCATACGAAAAATTCAAATTTGACGGCTCTAGAGTTGCACCGAAGTCCATGAAAGTTAGTACTTTTGTTTTTAGCTAAAATGTCTGTGTTCTACTGTTTACCATGTTTTTTTTATTATGTCTGTCATCCAGGAGGTTAGCGTTTAAATTATCCCAGTCAAAGTAGCAAGTTCCTTCATGCATCGTCATGGAATAATGAACTCTATAGGATTTAATCAATATATAATCTGTCTGATTCAGAAACAAAATCAGCCACCATTCGCACCATCAGTTCCTGGGCCTCAGCTGTTATCAGTGATTAATAATTCAGGACCGCATTTGACTGTGTGGGGAGTGGTGGAGCTCCACTTTTGGACGCTGTTGATGTCTGATGTAATGATGTGACTATCCCTTTTAGACATAATTGTTGGGTGCTCATCAATGTTGATGTTCATTGCTAGTTGATATAGTTTGTCTTATGGTGAAGCTTTACCTACAATTTACATGGTTTTATTCTCCTATTTGATTGTTTGGTATATGGTCAACTTAGATCATTAGAATTTGGAGAGACAAAATGATATTATTGAATGGTAATGGGAAACAGATGTTTTTTTTTACAGTTTTACTATACACCGAATGGCTTTCCACAAGAATGAGCATCATCTTGTGTATTGTCATGTTTTCCTCTCTGAAAATAAAACAAAAATATGTAGCTTTTATTCAGTGCCACTGGAATTGATTTCCTTAAGCAACACTTTTCAGATCCACTTCGGGGTCAACAGTGGTGCAACAAGGTTTGCCCTTGAGAACCAAGCTGTTAATGAAGCCACCTTCCGTTGTCCAGATGAGCTAGGATGGAAACCGCAGGTTGCTTTGTTGTTCCATATGTCTATTTTTCTTATCTACACTTTCAGGTAAATCTTGTTATTGCATTTTATCAGCTTCATTGTTCCAATGCAGAGGGTCCCTATTGTGCCGGCTGATGGAAGCATCTCACGGACGAGAGAGGTAAATATTTGATACATTTAATTTGATGGGTTCTTGTTGAAAGATAGCTGTAAATTTCATTCTTAGTTCTTTCTAATCTCATGCCTGTCATATCTAATTCTGTGTCTGGGATCCACTTTCTGCACACATTATTTACCTTAAAAGGTGTCTGAAGTTCATAAAAAGTTAGTTCTCAAATGTATTTGGTTGTACCTGCCAAAAATGTGGTTGTACTTCTATTTGAATCAAAACACCAGTCTATAAAAAATTAACAAATACCTTGAGTAACCTGCTAGAGCAATGTATTTTAACGTGAAACAAGATGCTGTCTGTTGTACCAACCAAGCTGCTATAGCTGTCAGCTATGTATTTTACATGCACACATCTACATGCATATGAGCTCACTCTTTAGTGCATTTTATGTTTTCCATTTGCAGCATTGTTGGTCTTGAGATTAATAATGTTTCCATCAACCCTTTTTCATGATCAACCAGACTACTCTGCCAGTGAATGATTTAACCAAGACACTCCGAAAGATAGGCTACGACGTGGTGCCTTCAGATGATGCTGGACGATTTGTATGCAACTATGTGTACTACCACTCTCTTCGGTTCGCAGAGCAACATGGCATCAAATCACTTTTCGTGCATGTGCCCCTCTTCTTGACGATCGATGAGGAGGTCCAGATGCACTTTGTCGCTTCCCTTCTCGAAGTTCTTGCATCCTCAAACTAGGAACAACACTCTGAAGGTAGGTCCGCGTACTGATTATTAGTCTTGTTGTCCATTTTATTACTGCAGAAATAGCAGTGTGTAATCCTGTGCTGTTTGGTTGGTTTGTTCCTTGCAGAGCTGCGGTTCTATCTGAAAGATGTAAAGTTGGAAGCAGGCTGAATAAGGTGGTGTGGCGGTTGATGAAGCTGATCTTCCTCCAAGGGGGTGTGTTTGGGAAGGGGAAAAGGGTGCTGCATAGAGTCATTGTATCTTCCTGTGGCCAATTGCGGCTTGCACGCTATGCATGCCATCGCAATTCACATGGTGTAAACATGCCTGAAACTAAAAAAATTGGGAACTTTGGTTTTCAATAAAACTGAGTCGTTGGAGCGGATGCATTACACGCGACGAAAACTGCCGGAGCTGTGCCCCCATGCTTTGCCATCTTTGCATTGCGCCTGTGAATTTGTTGTGATGCTGGTGCGGTGGTGAATGAATGGGTGTATCCGGTCTCTGATGTCAGATCTTTCCAGGTCTTGCGACGGTCAGCCGAGCTGCAGCTGCTTGAGGCCTCTTTGTTCCCAGATTCCACCCTCAAATTTCACTACATAAAAAAAAAATTTCATCACATCAAAATGTCGGCACATGTATAGAGTGCTAAATGTAGATGAAATTAAAAACTAATTGTATAATTTTGTTGTACTCTGCGAGACGCCTAATTAATCAATATTTGGACAATTATTCACATGTACAAATGAAATGCTACAGTACTGTATTTATGGTAAAGTCTTAACTTTGTATCACTGAAGTTGGGAACTAAACAACCTTTTAACTTTTCGATGAATATCGAAGTCGAAGCCTGTGCTCACGCTCAGACGTCCGAAATCTTCAGATCAGCAGCACAGCTGAAATATCTCAGAATGCCCAACCAAATAGTACGACCACATAGATGGCCCAATCCCCCCCGGAGTCGCAATCTGGCCCGTGAGGCCCAACGAAACCAGCCCACGACTCCACCGCGCGCCGCCGGCGTGTCCATGACTCCATGAGGCATGATGTATCGCCACGCCTCCTCATTCCCCATTCGCATTCCGCCCTCGCAGAACCGCCCCTGAAACCCTTGCGCCCCCCACCGCCGCCTCGGCCACCGCCTCCCCGGAACCGAATCCGCCGCGCCGGTTCGTCTCCTCCCCCGACCGCTTGCTCGTTCCTTCGTAGATCGCTATCCCCAATCGGATTCCTTGGTCGGTTCCAGTTTCCCCCCGGTGAATATCGCTCTGCTGTGTTTGATCTGCAGGTGCGCGCTTGCAGTTGAGGAGCCGCCGCCGCGAACACCAATCGATCGACCATGGCGACCCGTAAGTTCCGGATGCTCTGTGCCATGATTTTTCCGGTGCGGGTTTCGTCGGTAGGAGCTTGGTACTACGCAAATGGCGTCGGTGGTGCTTTAATATTCGTTTATGGCCGTTCTGGTGTGTTAGTTTTGCGGCTAGATTACTGGTAGATTTTATCCTTTCCATTTGATGGTTTATGCTACAGGTATCAGGTGAAGTTTATGAACTTTTGGGCCTACAAGTTTGTTGATTGTATGCATATGCTTCCCTGAGCCCGCGTATTTTGGGTTTAGAGTTATAGAAGGCCACTGTTTCATTCAGTTTGATGTCTGTTTTGGCATCTACATGATGTGACAAAGTTTAGTTTGTAGTTAGTAGAATCATTATTTCAACAATAGTTGTACTGCAATTCCCTGCTATCCTGATAATAGTGTGCAGTAGTGTTGTAACTCTGGTTTGTTTCATGGTTTTCGACATGGTTCTTCTCAGTTGCATTTTCAAGAAGAAAAATTATACATATTTGTTCTCTCTTGAGTCTAAATGTTTGGATGATTTTTTTTTTCACTCTGATGACCCTTTACACTTTGTGTTTTGTGTTCCATAATCTGCAACTTCTTGCATGTAAACTCTTTCAGGTATTCAGTTTGAGAACAACTGTGAGGTTGGTGTTTTCTCCAAGCTGACAAATGCCTACTGTCTGGTAGCAATTGGAGGGTCAGAGAACTTCTACAGGTTAGTCCTACATATTTCTTCTGATTTGAGTTGTTGGGCGTCCTTTGGTGTAAGTGGAGGAATATCTAACTTTAACAGCGTGTTCTTCTATATTTTTCAGTGCATTTGAGGCCGAGCTTGCGGATTCCATTCCTGTGGTCAAGACCTCTATCGGTGGCACCAGAATAATCGGTCGACTCTGTGTTGGTCAGTACTGGAGCAGTGGAGCTTGGCTTTGCTATTTGAGTTATTGTCTACCTGCCTTCCAACTTACTTTTCTACTTTGATGATCCAGGAAACAAGAATGGACTTCTATTGCCACATACCACCACTGACCAAGGTAAATATTTGGTTTATGTTGTTCCTATAAACTTCTTGTTCAGTTCTCTTCACATACATGTGTCCGCTCCTTCATATTTGTCAGCTGATTTAGTAAGTTCATGGCAATTTTTTTAAAATTAACTGTGTGTTCTAGGAAATGTTGAAATCAGCATTCTACCTCAAGATGATTTTAATACATAAGGATTATATGTGGTACTCAGATACCACTTCGAAAATGATTGCATTTGGATAGGCAGCTCATATTTGGCAATTATGATCCATGTGAGGTAGTGGTCATGCAGTTGAACAAGTTTTCATTTAATTTCTGTGGGCTTTTGGTCCTGTGGTGATTGTACCTAACTGTTGAATGGCCATGTTGTTGTCTGCAAATTTGCAATGATATTTGTTTCTCTACCTATTTAAGTAATAAGGAAACCTGTGGGGATAGGAGGCAGTTATCCTGTTAGCTTGGGTGTATACATGTTGTAATATATTGGCATCTATATTTGATGGGATACATGGTCCCATCACAATTTTTTAATACTTATGCTTGTGCTTTGGAACTGTTCTAGAGCTTCAGCATCTGAGGAACTGCTTGCCTGATCAAGTTGTGGTTCAGCGAATTGATGAGAGGCTATCTGCTCTCGGCAATTGCATAGCCTGCAATGACCATGTTGCGCTTACACACCCTGACCTTGACAAGGTATGCCTATTTATTTCTGTTGATGGTCCATGAACATTTGCATTTTCTCAAGTACCTCTAGCTGACATATTCTTGCTGATCAATTCTCCAGGAGACTGAGGAGTTCATTGCAGATGTGCTTGGTGTTGAGGTGTTCAGGCAGACCATTGCCGGAAATATCCTTGTTGGGAGTTACTGTGCTTTCTCTAACAGAGGTGGCTTGGTACGTGTTAACTGCATTTCCTCTTTTTTGGAATAATCATATTTCCATTCCATCCTTTCTGTTCTGCTCGCAAATGTTCTATGTATAATAATGTACTATACATTTATACAGGTCCATCCTCATACATCCATTGAAGATCTTGATGAGCTCTCCACCCTCCTGCAAGTCCCTCTCGTTGCTGGAACTGTGAACAGAGGCAGTGAGGTCATTGCTGCTGGCATGACAGTGAATGACTGGACTGCCTTCTGTGGCTCAGACACGACGGCCACAGAGCTCTCGGTCATTGAGAGTGTCTTCAAGCTGAGAGAAGGGCAGCCTGCCGTGATTGTCGATGACATGAGGAAGTCTCTGATCGACAGTTATGTGTAACTGAGGTCCAGCAGATGTGGGTCTCAAGTATTAGCTGTGCTAAGATATACTGTGAGCTATACTTGTGCTATCAGTAGCAAACATACCTTCTGAATTCTGATATGTTCGGTGGGGTAACCTTGCCTTCTGAATTATTGATGTTCTTGCTAAGGCTCATGGTATTTTAGTAAGAAGGTAATATTTATGCTCTTTGTTAATTTGTTATTTCAAGTTTCAGCATGGAGCACATAGGAAGCTCTGAATTTTGGATGCATTCTGTCCCTGCATCGCTTGGAAAGTCCAGATTTCAAATGCTGTAGTTATTGCTTGGAGCAATGCTTCGTGCGCTGTATTGTTCAGCAGCATCTGTGACGTACTCCCTCTGTTCCTAAAAACCTAACATTTAGGATAAGGTTTGGATCAAATATTAAGAATGTAAATCATTAATGACTTTTAAGTCGTTGAGTTTGCAAATGTGAAAACTATATGAATAGAATTGTCTTGAAATTTTTTTTTCATACAAGTATACATATGTCACTCTTTGATAAATATTTTTATAATAATAAGGTTAAAGTTGTGTTTTGGAGACCATGTCGCTGTCGACGTCAGGTTGAAGGGAGTATTTGTTGCCTCATATGTTCCTCATAAGGCAACGTATTCGTGTGCAAACTCCTCTACAGCCGGATACCCATTCGATGGCCATATAAGCACTGTATTGTTCAGCAGCATTTGTTGAGGCTTGAAATTGGATAAGTGACTTATTTGTTGCCTCACATGTTCCTATAATCAGAACAGAAGCACATATGCCTAGAAAGACAATGTTCTTTGTAAACATCAATTAGATGTAGAAATTTATTGCACGCAGGGGAGTTGTACGGTAAATGTGAAATGAAAGTATTGCCAGACGTCTAATTCTCATCACGAGGATCACACGGGTCTAGCAGGTTGTATCAGCTGTGCTAAGATGCCGGTTGTATCAGCCTGTGCTAAGATGTGCCGTTCTTCGCAGGGGATGGTGGCGCTTCACCAAGTCAGATTGGTAAGTGGCTTCTCTTGGCACTCCAGAATGCAGTTCGTAGCCAGTTCTCTCAACTGTTCTTCAACAGTTTCCATGGGAAGGGAACCGTCAACAACCTTCATAAACACGAGTGAAGTTAATCAGATCCATTGGAGAACTAGTCAAAATGAATAATCAGATTTTACATATGCTAACAAAACAGCTCCTCATGTAGGCAGTTTCTATTTCGCACATTATGAGCAGTAACAGATAGATCACGAACATCACAGGAAGTTGAACAAAATGAGTATGAAAATTGCTTCACATGGAACTCCAACAACTTAAGCTGTCAGAGAGTAGAACTTGAGTCACTAGCACAAGAGGCAAAGCAGCTACAAAGACCATATTTGTGGTGATTTCTGTAGAAACTGTGTTACCTTCCATGTTGAATCACGGAGTGACTGATAATGCTCTGCAACTTTCTTTTGGAATTCTATCTTCTCATATCGCTCGCCTCCATAGCCCCCTCTTTCAGCTGCTTTCTGTAACAATATATTCACATAGACCATTACAGAGCAGGAGGATAATCCATTTAAGCTATTGAATCGTAGCCTAGGTCACAGATAACATCGAAAATCAAATATCGTATTACAGGCTTACAGGTCAGTTTGAGCATTATAGGTGGGTGGGCAAAAAGTATTACTAGCATAATTTTCTTCCTTTTGGCAAAATACTTTACAAATAAAGTGGACTGTTTCTAGTGTTCCAAACATCACAGAGTTTTATATATTGAATGTGTTAAGGTGAACAAACAGTGGTGCCCAACACTACAATGTGTGAATAATGTAACAGAAGTCAAATGCACGAAGGACTGTGGCACAGCAAACAATTAAAAATCTAGAATACGATCATGTTCGAATACCATTGGCCGAGCAGGTATAAATAGAATACCTCTGGTTGTACATCCAGATAAATTACAAGATCTGGAGCTATAAGTCCAGCATCTGGAGCCTGAAACAGTACATGTCACTTCTCAGCTTTCAGATGCGAAGACAGAAAATCATTATACAGCACAATGTTACCAAGCTCACCTTGCACCATTCAATGCCAAGACCTTTAGCAGCTGAAAACGCCACTCCGGAATAAGAATAACGGTCTACAATGAGAGTAGTTCCACTAAGTAGCTTGCTTTCCATCAAAGCTCTGTAAGTGACAAACCAAACGAAACATCTCCACAGTTACAGCAAGCTTGAATCACTGTGCGCGTTATACACAGTATATAACTCGAGCAAATTTCCCACATCACACTAGCATGTTGACAAACAGTTGCATGACATTGGCCGTGTTTCTCTGGGGTCGTGAACACACACGTTTGACCATTAATTGTATTAAATACAGTCAGTTTACAAAACTAAATACAGAACCCGGTTTAATTCGCGAGACCTATGATTAGAGGATGGTTGTAGCTTAATTAGGCTCATTAGATTCGTCGCGTAGAGTTAAATTCATCTTTAAAAAAGTTTTGCAAATAGACTCAGGACGCGTTTGGACAGGTGCCGCTGTCTGCCAAGCCAAAATTTGGCCGCTGACCATGGCTGAGACAGTCGTTTGGATGCCTGCCCTGAGCTACGTGCCCAGGTGCAGTTCATTTTGCGCTCAGCTCCGGCCAAATCACGGGCGGCCAAATCGGCAACCGAAGTTTGGTCGGCCGATGCTTTGGCATGGCAGATCGGCGTTAGCATCCAAACGAACCCTGAATGCAAGATTCCGGGGGGATTTAAACACGGTGATTGTGTGTGAAAAGAACATACCTTTTCTCCCATCGATTCGCACTGAAGAGCAAGTGAATGGTTCTGTCATCAAGCTGCGACTCATTTGCCAGGTAGGCGGAGATCATCTGCCCGACACTGGTGCCCCTATCGGGGAATCGCCACCCTTCAGCACGGCAACCTTGGCCTTCCAGACAGGACTGAAGCCGAGCACACTGTGAAGATTTGCCACTTCGGTCCAGCCCTTCCAGGACAACCAGAGCACCACGGCCACTCTTGGTGCCAGAAGTCGCCATCCGCACGCCCTGAAACGCCCTCCGACGCTGTGCAAGCAAGCCGAGACCAGAGGGCGCCACAGCTTTGCCACACCTGCAACAAAGATCGTAGGCACTGACCACTGAGGCACTATATATCTTTTAGGTCACTAAGGCATCAGGAGAGATCGGAGGCGCCTCACCTGCTCCAAGATGCCGCTCTTCCAGCAAGCCGAACCAATGTAGTCATACACTGATACACAGCTGAGTATACCGAATTTATTAGGAAGCAGAGAACTGGGAGGCAAGGGACGAGGAGAGCCGGCGAAGCGGGGGAGCGGCGGGGGGCGCGGCGAGGCGGGGGAGCGGCGGGGGGCAAGGCGAGGCGGGGGAGCGGCGGGGGGCGCGGCGGCGGCGGCGGTTCGAGGGAGGGCGAGGGAAAGAGGAGCGGGGTTCGTACTTTGCAGGGAGGGAGATGCATCAGTAGTAGAACATGATCTGAGCCATCCATGAAACATCCAACGTGTGAGAATAAACCATACGCTTTACCCTGTTCGCAGGTCCTAGACGACTTCTTTCCGTTCTTCCCCGTGCTTCTTTCTCGATCATGGCAATGCCCACTTCCAGTAATAAAAACTTCAAAAACTGGATAATCGAGGGTGTAAACACTTGTCCCAACTCCAAAGGAAATGTGCCGCCTATTGGATAAAGGTTACTCCCTCCCTCCTAAAATACAAAACTTATATATATCTAGAAAAGTCAGATGTTTTATATTACATGAGAGTGCAAGGAAGAGGACTTAATAGTAAGTGGAATAAAAAACGTATTATTTGAAATACCACAGGTACATGGTTTACGTTAAATACATGGAAGAACTTTAAAAAATAATTAAACCTCTAGAAGAAGTGTCATATAAATGTGAGAAATTATATATGTTACTGTAAATTAGCATAGCTCAATCAGCCAATCAGTTAGGTTTTCTACAGGACGTCTTTCTGAACAATGAAAAAAACATATCACTCTTATAATGGTCAATCATTGCTATGCTTAGGGTCATTACACGGAGAGTATGCCGAGTGGATGTAAAATCACCGCTGCCCACCCAACCCCAATCCATGAATTTTGCTCATTTCAATGCTGCGTGGACTGGTCCTACTCTAAATTTTAATCAAATCAGATAAAATGAGTGATACATAAAGTGAGCCCACGTCTCTGCCACAACGATGATGATAAAACCAGCGTCAGCCACCTGCCGCCACCGATAAAACAAACAAACGGAGCCATGACTCTCATCTTCCAAGTTGCAACTGCTCGTGTAAAAAAAAATCCAACTGCTAATCTGCTATAGTGGAGTACCATGGAACCGAACCAGCGGAGCCCCGCCGATTCGTCCGTCCTCTCCCCTCTCTAATCTCTACCGATGATGAATTGATGATGATCCTAGCCTATCCTGCATAACAAAACATCCTTATCCGAAGGAAAGCGAACGAATTTGACGGTCGCCAGTCCACTCCTCGTCATATAAAATCTCTCTCCGGCATTTGATCCGCAGCGCAGTCGCTTGTCGTCTTCGCCTTCCCTCATCGCTCTTGCTCGTAGCCTCGTAGTCCCGTCCCAGCGTGAGCGAATCTCGCGGGGGACGAGGGACGGCGGCCATGGCGGGACGGGGCTCCCTCCCGGAGGGCTCTCTCTTCCTCGGATTCGACAGCTCCACCCAGTAAGTCTCGGCCCTCTCTGAGATTATTTGGGTGCTGGATCTTGTTTTTCCTGTGGTCGGGTGTAGCTTGTTTCTCTTATGAGTTATGAAGCTCTAGATGGATGATACGGTGAATGAGTAAAGATCAGAACTCTACCTGCCTGTAAATGTGTAAAGGGAAGATAATGAGAATGTGCTTAAAGGAGAAGTACTTATCGTTGAATAGAATTATATGGTTATGTCGCGGTGTTGCCTCTAGAGTGGATTATGTACTGTGATGCTTCCTCCTGTTTGGTAAAGGAGGTCGTCTAGGACGGCAATACGGTCACCAAAGCACAACTTTGACTTCTCTTTTCTATAAAAATATTTCTTGAAAAATTATATATGTATATTTTTATGAAAGTAATTTTCAAGACCAATCTATTTATATAATTTTCATATTTCCAAATTCAACGACTTAAATGTTATTCATGATTTATATTCCCAATGTTTGACTCAAATCTTGTCCTAAACGACTTCCTTTACCAAACCGGAGGGAGTACTCTGGCTGAAGGTTTAAAATAATAAGGGGAATCGGGATTAATGAGCTCTGTATATAGAGCTCATGCTTGCTTTGATAACATTCAGATGGGATTTGTGTTTTTTTAGATTAAGGAAAAAAAACATCCGGCCTCCGCTATTCAGATGGGATTTGTGTGGAATCTCATGGTGGAGAGGTCTTCCTACAATGAAGAGTCCGTAACAGGGTCATGGTATTAGGGGCTTAAGAAACTGCGTAGTGCTGTTGTGATCTGATTCCCACTTTCCGAGTGCTGCTGTAGCAGTATGATTTAGGTTGTGCAGACCTATATGACTCCTTCAGTTCTATGCACACAAGCTACTTGCTGTTTACTGCTTTTTGAATGATGATCTAGAATTAAGCAACAATTGGAGTCAGATGCAATGTGGCAACTTCATTTTGTTTCTGCAGTCTGCAGAATCAGGTTCTTAGCTAAATAGACAAGATCTGCCTATGTGTGATTCTTCTTAAATACTAGATCTCTTTCAAGGTTTGACCTAGCTCAAATGTGGTTTCCTTGTTTTGTATTGTTCATACTGATAAACCGATAACCATGACCCCGCCATTTACTTCATATATTCCTCTCTGGGTTTTATTTTTCCTTTTATTGTCCTGCTAAATTGTGGGGTTACCATCAGACTTGGATCTAATACTGTCATTCTCCTGTCACAGGTCACTGAAAGCTACTGTGCTCAACAATGAGTTAGCAATAGTAACTTCAGAAATTGTTAATTTTGACTCTGAATTGCCTCACTACAAGACTGAAGGTGGGGTGTATAGAGATTCTGCTGACGATGGCCATATATTTTCTCCAACCATTATGTGGGTGGAAGCTTTCGAGCTGCTGCTTGAGAAGCTAAAAACAAAGATAAACTTCAGTAAGGTTGTGGCCGTCTCAGGGAGTGGGCAGCAACATGGCAGTGTTTATTGGAAGAAGGGCAGCCATGCAGTTCTTTCCTCCCTGGATCCCAGTAAGTGCTTGTTACTGCAGCTCAAGGATGCCTTTTCTACAATGAACTCACCAATATGGATGGACAGTAGCACAACTAAGCAATGCAGAGAAATAGAGAATGCAGTCGGAGGTGCATTGGAGTTAGCAAAAGTGACAGGATCTCGTGCCTACGAGAGATTCACTGGTCCCCAGATACGAAAGATCTATCAAACACAACCCAACGTTTATGAAGATACCGAGAGAATATCTTTGGTGAGCTCGTTCATGGCATCAATCCTTGTTGGAAGTTATGCGAGTATTGATGAAACTGATGGTGCTGGAATGAACTTGATGGACATAAACCAGAGGACCTGGTCAAAGGCTGTTCTAGAGGTTCGTCACGTGCTAGCTAATATTATAAATATTTGTTGAATGCCAAAGCATCAAAACTACGGGCTTTCATTTAAGATATCCCATGGACTAAAATATCAAAACTGTGCCCTTTCTCTTCTAGGCAACTGCTCCTGGACTTGAAGCGAAGCTTGGTAATCTGGCACCAGCTTATTCAGCTGCTGGCCGGATTGCTTCTTATTTTGTAGAAAGGTATGTTTTATTTGGTTATGCATTGGGCCAGTGGTAGATGAACATTCCCAAACCAACATGTAGTATACTTTGTTTGCAACCATACATCCAAAATCACCTTTAACATGTATTTATCTTTGTGCGATGCCATACCTTTTATCTTGCAAGTAGAAATCACTGTTCGCACGAATGGTGAGGTGGGCAACCACATAGTATATGGTTCAGACTGCTCTTTATTTCTGTTAACTGGAATACACGCTCCGGCTGTGAAACTGTTATTGCAGAATTTTCCCGCTCACGACTTTCAATGTAATTTTTAGATCTAAAATGAACTCAGAGGTCTGAACACATCAAAATTTATGTTCGCCATTCTTGAGTATAAATTTTGGGTTCAGATGAAATTCTCTGAGGTCCAGGACTGTTTTTATTATGATCACTGGATTTGAATAAAGTTCCTGAACATGATGGACAAGCAGCTAAATAAGAAAACACACCCTAATGAGTAATGACCGATGCTATGTCTATTATTTGCACTACCATTTTGCTGTTTCTTAAAAGGTATTATGTATTTTCAGGTTTCAGTTTGATAAGAACTGTTTGATCATTCAGTGGTCTGGAGACAATCCCAATAGCCTTGCAGGTGTGTTTGACTAGTGCTTCTTACATGAGCAGCTGACATTTGTGATCTTCTATGTACCTGGGCATGAAAAAGGTTTCATGATTTTTTTATTAGCATTTATAGGATCCTTGCATCTGTTGTAGGTTTAACTCTGAATACTCCTGGTGATCTTGCTATTAGCCTTGGAACTAGCGATACAGTAAGTTGGGAAGATGTGCTCAAAGTTGTGTTGGATATTTGGCATGTTTACCTGATTGTTGTATGTAATTCATCTCCTAATTATCTTGTAGGTATTTGGTATAACAGCAGAAGCTAAACCAAGTCTTGAAGGGCATGTTTTCCCCAACCCTGTTGAGCCTGATGGTTACATGGTGATGCTATGCTACAAAAATGGTTCATTGACCAGAGAAGGTATGTACGGTTCCTTTCTATAATTCTATTGCCCTAGCAAGTGTGCATGTCTATTTGTCACATTGCTGATGGTACTTTCATTGTGGTTTCAGATGCGCGAAATCGCTGTGCAGAGAGATCATGGGATATTTTCAACAATTATCTGGAGAGAACGACCCCTCTAAATGGTTAGAATTTCTGAATCTGTCTTGGTCATTTTGCTCCAACAACCTTTTTCTCTCAAGTTTTTATTTTGGAATCCTCACAGAACTTAACAAATTTTATGAGAATAAAGTAGCAATTTGAATGCCCTGCTACAATTCATTAGATATCTTTTCAATGTGAATTTGCATTAGTGGAATCAGCTGTGGCCCTGGAACCATAACATATTTCTCTGTCTTGTATGAAGGTGGAAAGTTAGGATTCTACTACAAAGACCATGAAATCCTGCCACCGCTTCCTGGTAATGATGCATTCATATTTTTAATATTTGTGCCCCTTGTATATGAAGATTCAAAACCTGAAACAAATATGTTTGCTCATGCAGTGGGCTTCCATCGGTACATTGTTGAAAACCTCGATGATGCCTCATCTGACAATCTTATAGAGCATGAAGTGGCAGAATTCGATCCACCTTCTGAGGTTTGCAAAAAGAAATATCCGTCAGTTTATCTGATATTTTTGCAAGCAAATAGCCATGGATTCATCAGGCCTTGCCTGTAGGTCCGTGCCATCATTGAAGGTCAAATGCTGTCGATGCGAGGCCATGCCGAGAGATTTGGCATGCCGAATCCTCCCAAGCGGATCATAGCTACCGGTGGGGCGTCCTCGAATGAGAGCATCCTCAAGTCAATTACACAAATCTTTGGCTGTCCTGTCTTCACAGTTCAGAGACCTGGTAATTGCATGAATCGCCTCCTCCACCCTGATAAAGTTTGGTTCTCTTGTGATCTGGTCACATTATTGATATCACCATCCATCGATTGGCACAAAGCTGACACCGTCTCTGTACCAGATTCGGCCTCACTGGGTGCAGCGCTAAGAGCCGCCCATGGGTGGTTGTGCAACACCGAAGGAAGCTTCATTCCTATCTCGTGCTTGTACGAGGGCAACCTGGAGAAGACCTCCCTTGCCTCGAAGCTCTCAGTCCCGGCTGGAGTGGAGGAGGACAGGGAGCTCCTGAAGAAGTACACCCAGCTGATGAGGAAGAGGATGGAGATCGAGAGGCGCCTTGTGGAGAAAATTGGGCGAGCATAGGAAAATCATGAAGCGTTGCTGAAGCTGTCGGGACTCAGGATAATACCGTGTTCGTAGGCACGAATAATTGTGAATAATCGCGATAATTGTCTCTTATGCCAGCTCTCTTAGGTGATACTGCTAGGTGTCAGTGTTGTTGGTTCCAAGCATTTTACAAACGTGGTCCGCAAAAGCAAATTTGCCATTACTAGAGGCAGTGCATTGTTGTTGGCATAAACTTATCTGCGTAACAGAGTGAATGATCATTTACATCGGATACAACGATGATGAAAGATCTGTTTGCAAATTGTATCAGTATCACCCTCACCCATCGTTTTGAATTTTGAGGAAACGCAAAAGCAGTTTTTAAAAGAGTTTTGCTATTTACATCGGATACAACGATGATGAAAGATCTGTCGATTTCTTTTTATATTGCACATGTTGTTCTCTGATGTTGCGAACATTGCTATGAGATGTTGCAAAATGTTTCATGATTTAAGGCGAGAAAATATGACAGATTTATTGATGTTTCACAAGCTATTTTACAATGTTTCAAACATTCTTTCTAGCACGTTGCATGCTACTTCATATTCCTCTCATATAAAATATAGGACAATAATACCTGCAACATTAAAAAAAAATATATGTAACATCATAAAATTCCACAGAGTTTGACCTTTAAAATCCGTCGACAGATAAATAGATAGTCTCTTTTTAAAATTATAAAGAAACGGAACAAGGACCGAGCCCAAGACCAACGCGGCCCAACTTCCATATCAGCCCACCCGCCGTCCAACTTGATCAAGCAAACCCAGCAGCAGCGACCGACTCGGCCAAGGGATCCGCCTCCCTCTCCCCTCCCGTTCGACCTGACCGCAAATCAAACGGGGTCGAGGCGGCCTCGTCGTCCCCGACCTCTCCATCGCCAAACCCTAGCCCCTTCTCCCCGTCGGTCCGGCCTCCGCTTCGCTGCGCTCCGGAAGGTAAGCCAGCTCGCTCCTCCTCTCCTTCCTTGCGCCGCCTCGCTAGCTTCTTACGCTCCCGACTGCTGCGCGCGTAGATCTCGGTTCCTGGTGACGGGCTGTCTCGGGGGTATTATTCGTTGAATCGTTGCAAACCCTAGGTTTGGGTAGCACGGGGTCGGCTATCCCGCTGCGTGTAGCCTCCGGGTGCGAAACCCGTGTCCCTGCCTCCCTGGGGGCACGCGTGCCCGCCTCCTCCCACCGCGGCGCTGCGCCGGCGGCGGCGCGCCTCGTCCGCGCGGCCACCCTCCTTTCTTCCACGGGAGCACGGCGCCGACAACACCGCCCCCGTGCTACCGCGCACTTCACGAACCCCTGTAGGCTGTAGCTCACCAGGTCCTCCCTGCCCCTACCTTCTCGCCAAGGTTGTGGTCAATTTTCATCAGATCTATTGCTAGGACCGCTGGAATTGCCATTAACGAATCAGTGTGATTCATGGTTTCACTGGACTGAATGCTTGGTATTGCGCTGTCTTCTGTGTTACTGATACATTGTTTATAGTGTACTAAGTAGTTAGTGATGGATGGCTGATCAATCAGAATTTTTAGTTTTTGGGGATATGATTTAATTTGATATGATATAGTTAATAGGGTGAACTGATTGATACTTGGATTAGTTGATTCTAGAACTTTCAATAGTCACATGCTGTCTGTGTTACTACAGTAAAACTGAATTATGGAAGATAGTTTCCATACATACTGTTAGTTTGTTAGATTTGGTAGCCAATGTGTGAGAACCAAAATATAAGTATACCAAAGACGATAAAGCTAAACAATCGATTTCCCTGTGACCCATTGGTGCCAATACTCTGACCAAGCGCGTGCCGAGTATTATCCTTGTATGTAGTTAAATGGGTGAAAATTTGGGTCTGAATGTGTGCACTTATGTCCACATTTCGGTTGGGTCAAAGTTGATCCAATTTTACAGCTTATTACTGAAGATGTGAAATGGCCTCTTTAGTTCATTACTGAACAGTATAGTTTATTCTTTGCAGGATAGTGGGCTTACAGATTTGGGATAATCTGTTTCTGTGGGTGAATCAAGATGTCTGGAAATGATGATAAGTCCCAGGCTGCTGCGGATCGAATAAAGGCAGCCACGTTATCAGCGGCCAAAGGATTAAGCAGGGCTCAAGCTGAGCGCGCTGCGGCTGCTGCTGCCCGCAATGTTAATGCCTATGGGCAGAAGGAAGAGGGGCCAAGCCGCTGGCAGGAGAGGAAGGAAGCTAAGAGACAGATGTATCTGATGAGTACAGAGAAGGCTGCAATACTGGGTACCGTTAAGCCAAAAGCTTCAGAAGCTTCTTCTGGTGGTGGATATACCCAATGTCAGAAGTGTTTCCAGCATGGTCACTGGACGTATGAGTGCAAAAACGAGCGTGTGTACATATCGCGTCCCTCCAGAACGCAACAGCTTAAGAATCCTAAGTTGAAGAAAAGTGTGCCGGTTTCTTATCAATTTGAGAATCCCGATCTTATAAAGGAAAGGGAAGCAGAGAAGAAGTTGATGAAAGAAAAGAGGAAGAAGGAAAGATCTGAAAGAAGAAAGGGAAAGAGTAAGAGGAAGCATCGTTCACCGAGTGATTCTGATAGCAATAGCAGTGGTGCTTCAGTGTTTGACTCTGACTCCGAATCATCAGTGACTGGTTCTGAATATTCTTCTGGTAGCAGTTCAAGCTACAGTTCCTCAGACTCAGAGGACAAGAAGCGGCAACACAGGAGGAAGCAAAAGAAGAGAAGGCACCGGAGAGACAGCACATCATCGGCTTCGTCTGAATCAGAATCTGCATCAGACAGCGATTCTGATGACAAGGGCAGCAGGAGGAAGAGCAAAAGGCGGAGTGGTAGGCGCTGAGTACGAAGAACTGGAGAAGGCAATGTGGATGTTGAATATCGTGATATACTTTGGTTCATTTCTCAAGTATCTTTCCATCATCATCCGACCTGCATGTGCCGGGCGTTCTCCAAGAAACAAACGTAGCATTTGCTTTCCTGAATGCTAGTACTGTTTTTCCTCTGTACTAAGAAGTGCCTTAAGCTCTAGGTGTTCCTCTTCTATGGTATTTGTGAGAACCATTGAATCCTGTAACAATATTCGCCTACAAATTTCTAAGTTTGGCGTGCTTAATTATATTCCTAATAGATATTTGTTTGCCATCGTTTAATCTTGTGCTCACCAGCTTTGGTTAATTCCTTGCAACTTGCAGTCCCTGCTGTGGTGTGCTCTTATCCTGCAGACTTTTCTGTTAACCCTGGCTCATCGTCCTCTTTGGTTCATTGTTTCTACCTTAAGTCCTTGCTGTTTACCAGAGAAATCACATCACGGGCCGGCTATCCTCGCATTCCTAGGTTGACGGACGATCAGTGTGGCAGTCCAGTCATTTCCTCTGACAACCGTGCAGTTAACCCAGGCTGGACCCGTATGACAAGCAATGATATTGCCTTCGGAGTGGAGCAAATGATGTCGCTACCAGCTGAATCAACAGTTGGCAGTAGTTGATCAGAGACTTCAGATGAACAGTTCCACTGTTTGGGATTCTACCTGCATCAGTCTGCACTGTATGTATGTATCTGCAAGACCGAAATAAACTTATTACTACCATTCCGCTCATCTTCCCTTCCCTGGCAGATTTGAGACACTGGATCGGTTTCAAGGCGACAAAGCATGCATGCTCACTTAATTAGCTTGGAGCTTGAGTTGGATTGGAATTGGATGACGAGAGGACATGATCGAGCATCCAAGAATCAAAAGGCAACAAGCTGCATACTATATGACTTTTGAGCTCAGCTAGCTGATGCTGCCTTGCCATCATGCCCCGGCTAGAGCTGCTCCGGCAAAGGAAACAGGGTAGCAACGGGAGCTAGGCAGTTGCCTGCGTTGAAAACCTTTGGCTGCTTGCTGGCATGGGGACGCCCGGGCTGCAGGCTGCTGAATTGCTGCTGCTTAGACCTCAGCTCAGCTCCTCCTCGTCTTGTCGGCAGCGGCGCACATGATCGGTGGCAGGCGGCTGTCGGCGGGGATGGACGACGGGACGGGATGGTTCCAGCTGCCGGTGGCCTCGGCCAGCCGGGGTCTCACCGCCTCACGTTCAGCGGGCCTCTGATGATGGACATGGACGGCCGAGAGCCGGAGGAAAGGAATCTACCGGTTCTGCTTGGATTTTATTTACCCTTGGTCTCACTCATCCATAAGCCTGTGTGCTGGTGCGGCTACAGAGCTGCTACGTTGCAGGTACGTACATGTCTATGTGTACATCTCTGTCCCCTACAAATCTGAGTTTGATGAGTCATGCATGCATGCATATGCATGTGGACCGTAGAGTACATATATGGCTGGTGGGACTGAGACACATATACCAGAGTTGCCTGGATATGTATCCCATCCATCATTTGAGTCTTTGTTCTACACAAGTAGCTAGACCAGGAGTACTAGTAGTGTGGAATCAAATGGGGAGCCGATCGAACAATGCTCGCTCGATGCTGCGTTTTTTTTTTCGGATTACGTATCTGCTGCACTTTTATTTCCACTGTAGCTGAGTAGCTGCGAACTGTATGGATCCTTCTACTTAGGATTCCTCCTGGTAACTGCTAATCAAAGTGCGTAGCAAACTAGCAATGCAACTCGCTCAGCCCTTTTCCCTATAAAGACATCCTCCATCTTTCTCTACCATTGTCCAGGATCGACAACATTCTTTTGGTAGATAAGTTACAGCGCGGAGTTTTTACAGGCTTTTGGAAATCTCCTCATCTTTAGAGGGCTTTGGCATCATGCATGGCCATGATCGATTCTCCTTGATCCAAACCGGGCCCACGGGGGGCTCTGAAAGCCGGCAGCTCCTAATGATTCCTTCCCATTTAGCTTTTCCTCCTTTTTCCTGCCATCGATCGACCGCTCTCGCTCCTGCCTCTGCTAGCTTTATCTGTGGAGATCTGAAATCTTTGCATCAGAATCTGCTGAGACATATGCATCAAGGGAGCTTGCTGGGACAATCATTGCTTGCAACATTCCTCCGTCACTTGGGTTAATTCCCTGCATATGCGTGGACTTGCTGGGCTCTTCAATATTCTCCTGCTGTGTTCCACAGAAATATCCCATGTTTCTGTTGCTCCTGCATGCAATGCTAAAAATATATCCACTTTTCCTATACTGCCCCCTGGGCGTGCATTTACAATGCCTTTACGATGTATTATGGATTATTTTCTATTATTTATTCTGGAAATGGTGAGGGGTTTTACTACTAGCTTACATTATTAGGACTGCTGTCCAAAAGGATTTAAACAGTTTTTGAAGCAACAACGACAAAGAAACTGATCGCAAATAGATCATTACTACCGCATAGTTTTATATTTTTTTCTCGAATACGTAGGAGATCTACGCATCTTTGTATTAAAGAAGGAGAGAATTCCAATTACACGGCGCACACGTTGTGCATGGAGAGAACAACCAGCCCGGGACATAGCCGCGGGAGTTCTACGTGACTACTCGCTATGTAAACGACCTAGGTCCACGGCACCCGCTGAGATCCAGAGCTGTGCTTCATTCGCAATCTTGATGATCAAGCCTTGCGGGCTGCAGGATTCACCGCGGAACACTCTAGCATTACGCTCCTTCCATACTTGCCAGGTTGCCAAAGCGAAGAGGCTATCAGAACCCTTCTGTTTGCTTGCTGTCAGTGAAGCCCTCAATCTCTTCCACCATTGATGGATGGAGCATCTTCCTTGCGGCAGCTGGATACAGAATGAAACTTCTATATGTTGATGATCATATAAACAAGTGTTATATATGTTTGTGTCCTTATTTGATCATATATACTTTGTTCATTTATTTTGTTCCTGTCACTCTTAGTATGATCTGATAAACACGTACCCATTGGCTTTGTCAATATTAACCTAACTAATAAATTAATTAGTTGACACACACAACACGCATAACTTGGTATAACCTAACGCCTCACTGATAATAAATTAATTAGACCACTATATGGTATATATATGCATATGTGTGCATTATTGCATCCAATGCTTCAAGGAGACATGCGCATTGACATTGAGAACCATGCAACGAGGTTGCTGACGATTGATCAAGCAGGTGTTCAGTCGGCAGTAAATTTTGTGGCATGAAAGGGGACCAACTGTGGCAAAGTGTAGAGGTGAATGTTGAGGTCTTCAATTTACGTGGTACCAATTGCGTAAGCCTGAACCATCTCAGAGCAGTAGTTCAAGGCTCATTATATGATGGAACAACCCCCACCCTACCAGGTGTCATCCTCAGTACTGATCGACTGCTGCATGCAGCATCTTTACTTGGTTTCCATTTGTGATGCATAACACATGAACTTGTTCATAGAGAATAATGCCTAGCTTCAAAGTGCTTCTTCTATTCTCTCTAGCTACCTCACAATAAATTGATCCACCATATATATGGCATGGTTGAGGCCTCAAATAATTAATGGCCCTGATGTATCACATGCCGTCAATCTTGCAGAAGCAGAAACATATATGCAATGATAAAAATATCAATGAAATCCATATTTTTTTGGATAATAATTTTGTGGAGCAGGGAGTTGAGTGATCCATGTATGTTTCTTTGACTGGTAGTGGACTGATGGTACTGGTAGCCGGCCTGCTGATGTCCTTAAAGCTGAGCTTGCATAGGAGCTAGCTACCAGCTGTAGTACTGCATGCTTTGATACCCTTTGCAACTAAAATCAACACTACTAGTACATAGTTTACTCTTGTGTCCACTTTTTTGACCATCTAGCACACTGTCATTCCTCTAGGGTAAAAGGAAAGATGGTAGCCAATGCCAAGGCAGGAATGATTAGATTCTGCAAGGAAGGGCAGGAAAGATCTATCTGTACTATATTCATTGCTTGCTAATAATCTATACGAGAAAAAAAGCTGGTTTCTTTTGGAAATGGATGCAGGTTCAGATCTGCCGAGCAGTCAATACACACAAGCAAACAACAGATGAAACTGTTGTCGTGTATGAGCAGAGGAGAGGTGTGAGAAGAGAAGGCCGGGGAGGCGCTGGTGCATGTGACACCATGTGGAGCAACAGAGTTACAGAAGAGCACCAGACAGCCCAAAGGAAGAGCCCTTGGCCATGCTCATACACTTGTGACTCTCTCTCTCTCTCTCTCTCTCTCTCTCTCTCTCTCTGGGAAAGAGAGAGAGAGAGAAGCTAGGCAGGTAGCAGTGTAACTGTGCAGGAGAGAGAAAGAGAGAGGATGAGGCACTGCACCCCACAGACCATGCGATGATGCTAGCTGCAGATCGGTAGCTCGGTTCAACAAGCTCAGGTTTAAATGAGAGAGAGACAGAGAGAGAAAGAGAGGTAGAGAGATCGAGGACTAGGAGAGAGGAGGCCGGGGTCAAGACTCAAGAGAGAGAATTGAGTTTGTGGAAGCTTCACGGATGTGAGCCCTAGCGTGCACTCACGTGTGGCAGTGCACGAGCTTGGACGCATGCCCTGTTCCAGCCAAACGCCCAGGCGCAGTTACAGCGCGCGGACCCCTGTCGCATGCATGCACGGGGCAGATGGGCTGCTTGATTGTTCTACCCGGCCGGCCACCTCGCCCGTGCATCAGCTGCTGCAGCGCCCTGCATATGCAGCTTACTCACAGCCGTGTGAAAAATGGTGGATAACAACAGCAATGGCATCCATAGAGGAGAAATGATATCATGCTGCTACTTCCGTAGTAAAGACCTACGACGTAGACCTACTGGATATGATGTTGTTCGACTTTCGCTATCACATCTACGTATGTATATCTATTTGGTTAATTATATATCTTGAAGGAGCTGAGTTAGTGTAGACATAAAGCTACCGCTATATATATTTCACGCTATTTTCGAAGATATCTATATAGGAGCTAACATAATTATATTACGCTAAGCAAGCAATTTATGTATCAATGTCATGAAGTGTAATGCTATATAGTAGTCTCTATATAATATTTGACGGTGGATGGTCTAACTTCAGGCTGCAAGGTGCTGGTTGGTGGCCATCAGGCTGGCTGAGGTATGTACAAATTAAGGTTATTTGAGAAGAGAGCTCTCATCTAGTGCTCATAATAAGGTACTCTGCCTCTCACTATCTTTAGTTTGAACGAAGTTTGCACGTGTTTTTGTCTAAGGTTACCCTTGCCACAACTTTGGTGAACAGACAAATTGGCCACCCTAACCTAGAAGTAGCTAGTGTCCGTGACAAATAATGCATGGGTTAGTAGGAGGCCGGCTCAGAAGTTAATTAGACAAATTAAAGCTTTGATTGCTAAATACCCACTAAAAAACCGTGATTATCTAAGTTAATGTATGGCAACCTTAGGTTGCAGAGCAAACAGGGCACTGGCGTGTGCAAATTAAACACCACAGATGGAAGAGAGAGAGAGAGAGAGAGAGAGAGAGATGTGCGGTGCGCGCATGTGTAAGTTTGGAAAAGTTGGACTTAGAGCAGTAGTGGTGATTTCACATCTTTACAGCTCCTTTTATGCATGTGTGCAAGGACTTTAATCAGTTTTCCCTAATGCTCTGACTTCTGACCGCTCCTCCTCTCTCTTTCTCTCCCCCTAGCCCTTCTTTCCCTCTCTTTCTCTGATAAAGAGAAGGAAATGTTCTCTGAAAAGCTTCCTTTGTCTGGCGAGCGACCTCCCCATCTTTGGAGTGTCTTTTTCGCCTTTTCCGTTTTCCTACACCAAAAAAGCTCTCTTGTGCATAGAGATGGTGAAAGAAGAATCAACCTTTCATGCAATGCAGCCACAGCAAAAGATTTGCATTGGTCCTCCCATCCAACAAGAAGCTCTACATCAAGACCGGCCTCCAGTACTACTCTAGCTAGCTTAGGCAGTGTAGTGCTAGCACCAGTACATACAAGGGACAAACAGTAACATACATACATATGCATTGCCTTAGAATAAGCTAGCTGAAAAAATGTGTACTGTAGCTGTGGACCTAAGGTAGGCACCGTATGGCTTAGATGTGCACTGCATGCAGTACTGGGCACTACGACTAGCCTTCAAAATTTGATGCAAATCAAGGGGCTACATAGGCATAAGATAGGAACTAGTCACTGGCGGACCCAGGAATTGAACAGGGTGAACTAGGGTGCTAACATAGTAACATGCAGTCCATAGATATGCTCTTAAACCGGTCATATGTATATACACAAACAAACTAACGTACACTAGCTACATGTAAGCTAGCATAAACTCTGAAAGACGCAGGTACTACTACACAACACATACGGTGACACGGACTATAGCTTTCACGTGCGGTGCGGGAGCCCGGGCAGTTGCCCAGGCTCCCCGGGCGCTGGTTCCGCCAGTGGAACTAGGAACATGTAGCTATAGCATAAACATCTAGATCTCTCTCTTTAATCAATTACGCCTAATTGTCTAATCCTCCACATTGTGTTTGCAGGTATGTGTGAGTGGCAATCATGCTAAAGTCCAAGATTGCAGCTGTTCTCTATGCAGCCTAGGGAGCCGGGAGAAGCTTTCACATACACATTTCGGTCTCTCTTCTCCCTCTATCAGACTTCACATGACCTCTATGCATGCATGTCTTGCCCTATATGCCTGATCTACTCCTAGACAAACAGCTTCAACTTTTGCAAAGTGCGTGCTGCCGTCTTCCAGTGAGTATTTTTTTATATACCTTTCTCTCTCTTGTTCTAATCACCTTAATTATGCCCCTAACGAGCTAGTGTCAGTTCACTGCACGAATACACATATGTTCTTTAACATACAGACAACAGTATCACATCAAACTGTTTGCGCGCGCATATATACATATATAATATATAAGCACTGCAGGATCTTTCTCATGCATGCATGCAATGATATGATAAAGAATGGTGAGGGTGATATTTCAGAGGAATCTTGAGATGAGAGAGACGTTGTTGTGATTTGTGCGGCATACATGTCTAGAAAACTGGTTTTTAACGGCATCTGGGCATGGCGTGTCACCAGATAATGTGGCCCGCTCGCCTGATCTAGCTAGAGAAGAAGATGACAACATTCTTTGCATGCTATCATCCCTCTCTCACTAGCCAAGTCACTCACGGCCCATCACAAATATAAAGCTAGCTAGCATATATATATATATATATATATATATATATATATATATATATATATATATATATATATATATATATATATATATATATATATATATACATACATATGAAATAATCAGATCTCTCACAACGCGCAGTATAGCAGCAGGCCGGGCAGGCAGCAGTGTTCTTTTGTGGGCTTATTATTTTATGCATATTTCCCCAGTCAAAGATAGATCTAGACCTGGCAACACAGATGCAGTACTGGGCCACATGTGGGCATGGGGGATAGGTCATGTGATGTACGCGCAATATGTCTACCACAAACATATGATTAAAGCAACCTTGTCATATGTGGAACAGAATCTTCCATAATATTCAAACTCCACAGCCAATCCACACTGCACTACTGCACGGAAGCAAATAGTTGCATGCGCCACACACATGCACGCCTGCCTGCCTGCCTGCCTGCCTGCCTGCTTGCTGCCTCAATTTGTACCTCCAGGACAGGAAGCGGCCTCATCTCTCTCTCTCTCTCTCTCTCTCTCGATCTGCACTCTCTACACTCCTGCTCCTGCTTAGTTTGACACTAAATTTTTATTTGCACCTTATATCTTGCTAGTTTGTAATGAATTGTTCTTTCTTATATGTTTTCTTTGCTTCTTCTTTGTCATCTTTAGGAGGACTATACATGCATTATTAGATATATTTTTTTTCTGTATACAAGCAATTAGGTAACTCCGCCTATGTTGTCTCAACATAGCAGGTCCCAAGCCCTGGTAAAGGAGGAGGGTTGTGATCGGCCCGGCGAGCCAATGTAAAACTTAGCCACTCATATGGAGATGAAACCCAAGAGAATCCCGTTGGGGCTTAACCCTCTTAGCGACGCGCCATATCGGAACCCGGGTATGGTGTTAAATGAGCAAGGGCCGGGCCGTCTCCCCCGAGACGCGCCGTGTCGTGGTCTGGGCACGGTGTCAAGTGAGCAAGGACCGGGTCGTCATTTCCTTAGTGGCGCGCTACATCGGCGCCCGGGTGTAGTGAAAAATGAGCAAGGGTCTTTGCACTTCCCTCGACGGGTGCGAAGGGCAAGGAAGCTAGCCAAGCCAACTAGGTTTCGGGTGGGTAGTTGGAACATAGGGTCTCTAACGGGTAAGTTACGAGAGATAGCCGGGGTAGCAATTAGGAGGCGTGTAAATATTCTATGCGTTCAGGAGACTAAATGGAAGGGCCAGAAGGCGAGGGAAGTAGAGGGTACTGGCTTCAAGCTTTGGTATACGGGGGCAACTTCGGGAAGGAATGGTGTAGGCATCTTGATCGATAAGAGCCTTAAGAATGGAGTTGTTGATGTTAGGAGGCAAGGCGACCAAATTATCCTAGTTCGGTTGGTAGTTGGAGATTTGGCTCTGAATGTGATCAGTGCCTATGCCCCTCAGGTAGGTCTTAGTGAGAGCACCAAGATGCAGTTTTGGGAGGATTTGGATAGCATGGTTAGTACCGTGCCTATCAGCGAGAAACTCTTCATAGGAGGAGATCTCAACGGCCATGTAGGTGCGTCTAATGTAGGTTTCGAGCGAGTGCACGGGGGGTTCGGGTATGGAAATAGGAATCAAGAGGGGGAGGATGTTTTGAGCTTCGCGTTGGCCTACGACTTGTTGTTAGCAAATACCCTCTTTAGGAAGAGGGAATCTCATCTGGTGACCTTTCAGAGTGGACAACACTCGAGCCAGATTGACTTTATCCTTGCAAGGCAGGAGGATAGACGTGCGTGCTTGGATTGTAAGGTGATACCTGGGGAGTGTGTTGTCCCTCAACATAAGTTGATGGTGGCGGACTTCAGATTTCGGGTACGTGTCCAGCGGGACAAACGTGCCAAGATAGCGAGAACGAAGTGGTGGAAGCTTAGAGGGGAAGCAGCGCAAACTTTTAAGGACATGATGTTAAGCGAGGGGCCTTGGGAGGACGGAGAAGATGCAGACGACATGTGGCTAAAGATGGCAACATGTGTTCGGAAGGTGGCTTCAGAAGTGTTTGGCGTGAGTAGAGGAGGAAAACAAGAAGCGAAAGACACTTGGTGGTGGAATGACGAGGTGCAAAGGGCTATTAAGGAGAAAAAGGAATGTTTCAAGCGCCTTCACCTTGATCGGAGTGCAGCCAATATCGAGGGCTATAAATTAGCAAAGAGGGCTGCAAAGAGAGCTGTGAGTGTAGCAAAGGGTCGTGCATATGATAACCTTTATCAGCGGCTAAGCACGAAGGAAGGGGAGAAGGATATTTATAGGATGGCGAGGATCCGCGAGAGGAAGACAAGGGACATCAACCAAATCAAATGCATCAAGGATGGGACGGATCGACTTCTGGTGAAGGATGAGGAGATCAAGAACAGATGGCGAGAGTACTTCGATAAGTTATTTAATGAGGAGAATGGTTCGACGCTTGAGTTGGATGACTCATTTGACGACGCCAACAGACGTTTTGTGAGGAGAATTCAGGAGGCAGAGATTGCGGAGGCTTTGAAGAGGATGAAGGGAGGTAAAGCGATGGGTCTTGATGGTATCCCCATTGAGGTGTGGAGATGCCTGGGTGACAGAGCAATAGTATGGCTGACTAAGCTTTTTAACCTCATTTTTAGGTCAAACAAGATGCCTGAAGAATGGAGAAGAAGTATATTAGTACCGATCTTCAAGAACAAGGGAGATGTTTAAAGTTGTACTAACTACCGTGGGATTAAGCTGATGAGCCATACGATGAAGCTTTGGGAGAGGGTTATCGAGCATCGCCTTAGGAGAGTGACAAGTGTGACCCAAAACCAGTTTGGGTTCATGCCTGGAAGGTCGACCATGGAGGCGATTTTTATAATACGACAACTCATGGAGAGACATAGGGAGCAAAAGAAGGACTTGCACATGGTCTTTATTGACCTCGAGAAGGCATATGATAAAGTACCAAGAAATGTCATGTGGTGGGCTTTGGAGAAGCACAAAGTCCCAACTAAGTACATTACCCTTATCAAGGATATGTACAAGGATGCGATGACGGTTGTCCGCACTTATGGTGGAGACAATAGTGATTTTCCAAATAAAATAGGTCTGCATCAGGGGTCAGCATTGAGCCCTTATTTATTCGCTCTGGTGATGGATGAGGTCACAAGGGATATACAAAGTGATATCCCTTGGTGTATGCTCTTTGCTGATGATGTGGTGCTAGTTGATGAGAGTAGGGCAGGTGTTAATAGGAAGTTAGAGTTGTGGAGGCATACGTTAGAGTCCAAAGGTTTCAGACTTAGCAGGACCAAGACCGAGTACATGATGTGCGATTTCAGTGGGACTAGATATGAAGATGGAGATGCCAGGCTTGATGGGCAAGTGGTGGCCGAGAAAGATACCTTTAGGTATTTAGGATCGATGCTGCAAAAGGATGGTGACATTGATGAAGATGTTAGGCATAGAATTTCAGCCGGTTGGTTGAAATGGCGTCAAGCTTTTGGTGTCCTCTGTGACAAGAGGGTACCACAAAAGCTAAAAGGTAAGTTCTATAGGACGGCGATTCACCCGGCGATACTATACGGTGCTGAATGTTGGCCTACAAAAAGGCGACATATACAGCAACTGAGTGTAGCAGAGATGCGTATGTTGCGTTGGTTTTGTGGTCACACAAGAAGGGATAGGATACGGAATGAAGATATTCGAGATAGAGTCGGAGTGGCACCAATTGAGGAGAAATTGACGCAACATCGGTTGAGATGGTTCGGACATGTCCAACGGAGGCCTCCTGAGGCGCCGGTGCGTAGTGGGGTTCTACAGCGGGCCAATAATGTTAAGAGAGGTAGAGGTCGACCCAAACTAACTTGGGACAAGTCGGTTATTAGAGACCTTAAAGAGTGGAATATCTCTAAGGATTTAGCTATGGATAGGAGCGCTTGGAGACTAGCAATTAATGTGCCTGAGCCGTGATCTTTGCTTTCTTTTCTGCTTTCCTCTAACTCTTTTTCTGTTTTTTTTTGACTTTTTGGGTTTCACCTCTAGCCTACCCCAACTAGCTTGGGACAAAAGGCTATGTTGTTGTTTTTTTGTTTTTTTATACAAGCAATTAGGTACGTACGGTAGCCAGGGGCAGTGCACAAAAAGTAATGCTGCATTAGGCTACATATGAGTAGTAGCTGGCCAGCTGGCTCCTGCATTGTATTGAGGCACACATATATATAGTATACACATGTAAACATGTTGCTTGCAGCCTGTGGCATGAAACTAATGAGTACTTGTTGCATGCCAAAACCTAGCTAGCTGCATCTCTATTTATCACCTGCAGGGTGTAGCCAGTTTGACTGTGGTTATGCCTTGCTGCTTCCTTGCTTGGACTTTGCAAAGGCATCAAAGAAGGAAGAGAGCAGCGGCTGATTAGCCCGGCCTTGTGACTATGCGTGCTCTTTCTGCTGTGATCTTGCAAGGCATCGTATATATGTAAGTATTTGATGTTTGAAGTACTCACTACTCACTCTCACAAGGCAGCTGGTGGCTAGCAGTGACTCTATCTGCAACTCATCAGGTCATGATGCTATGTGCTGGGACTGGGACCAAAGATTGATTTGTTTTGTTTGGTTCAATGCTGGTTGAAAAGTTGGAAGGAGGAATCAGCAGGAATGTTTGTTTGCTTGCACATTGATATGATATTAATGGAAGCAGCAGCCTTGCCTTGCATGCATCACAGCATCACACACACACACCCATGCATGCATATGGCTGCAGATCGATGCAGATGCAGCAGGCACCAGGCAGGCCTGGCCGGCCTGGGAGGCTGGGAAGGAAGGGCAATAGAAAATGCTGCTGGACCTTCATTGCATTGCCTTGCCTCAAAAGTGGATCCCCTCCCCCCCTACCTTAGCTTGCACCCCCTCAGATAGATAGATGGTCATAACTCACTCCATTCACTCCATTCACTGGCTGGCTGTTGGCTGGGGCCTCTGGGGACTGGTATGCTGCTGTTCAACTTCCATGGAAGTCACGGGTCTGCCTTGAAACTTGCAAGCAAGCAGGCCACGTACAGGTACAGCTAGCTGCAGCACAAACAAAAGTATCTCTCGTTGTTTACAACCACATGCAGCTCGCTAGCTATAGAGATAGAGAGAGCTCTTCGAGCGAGAGCTAGCTAGGCATCTGTGTGTGTATGTGTGCACTGCAGCAGCAGTATGCATCAGCAGGTGCAGGTGCAGGTGCAGCGACCTAGCTGTAGGTGGGGAGAACAATTTGTTCACTAAATACCATGAGGATACGGGCCGTGCGGTGCAGTGCAGTGCGCCCGCGCGCGCGCAATTATATATATCTACGCTTCGATCCATCCCCTAGCCTTCTCTTCTCTTCTCTGCATGCGTGCACGGACGGAGCGGATTCCTCAATCAGCTGCGTGTGGCGTGCTCTGCTCTCATCTGCTGCTTCGCTCTGCCTTTTTCTCCTTTCCGTCGTCCCTCCTTTTCCCTTTTTTATATTATATATATATATATAGTAAATACCTAAATGATCGAGGCAGAGCCGTGCCTGCTGCTGCGAGATACTAGATATATAAATATATGCGTGTGTGTGATCCACGGGCTAGGGCTAGCTGCTGCCAAGTGTTCTCCTGTTCCATCACGTCAGATCGCCGATGGATCGATATGATCGACGACGTGAGCGACGCGCGGCGGAGGACGCTCACGGAGACTAGCTTTTGGATGCATCTGTTGAACGGCTCCTGTTCACCTCTCGCTCAAATTAAAAGAGCCCCCAGCACCAGCACTGGCGCCCGGATGCATGAGCAACAGTAGTATATATTGTTGACGATGTTACTAGATTCTAGTAGCACGTACTGCGGCGTTTAAAGAGGGGAATCGAAGTGGGTTGCTAATTAGCAAAGTAGCTAGCAACGTGATAAAGATTTGATTTACATCGATCAACCGATTGATATTTACATATCTAACCAGTCTCAAATCTGTGAGCATGTTGTTCAAGAAAAAAATGTTCAACTCAAGTACAAATATTCTGCTAAAGAAAAAATACAAAAATCCTTGTAACAAAAAAAAATAAATGTGCGGCTTCCGAGAAAAATGTTGTAGGTTCAATTTTTTTTAAAAAAGCTGACAAGGTGATCTAGATAGTTCAACGTAGATCCAATGGTTCGAAATTAAAAAGTGTCTGGCGGATAAACAAATGTGTCTCTTTTATTCATCTGCTTGTAGTAGTTAATAGTTATATATACAGTACATGGTTGTTCTAGATCAGTTTATATGTGGGACTTGTGTCATTAAAATATACGGTGGTTTGAAATTTTGTGGATGCTGCATGTATTTTTAGGATGACAGTGAGAATTAAAATTTTGATAATCTTGAGTAGATATATAGATGCATTATTCTAAATATTACTATTGAAGTGTACTACAAAAGGAAGAAGATAGGTTTATTTTACACAACCTATATGAGCCATTTTTATTTCTCTACTTTCAACTACACCGTTTGTTTTTCAGCTTTTAATTAGTATAACATTTTTTAAGCTATATCAAACTTACAATAATTTCTGGTTACTATAGCATCGATCTGGCATCGAGTTATAAAAATTCATAAATTACTTAGAACTCTAAAAACATTCTTGCTTGTACTGAGAAGTGGAGTATAAGCAAAAAAGAATGTGCAAAATTGAAAATAAGATAGTGTGTAACACCAAGCTAAACCATTTTCATAATGTAAATTAGTCATTGGTTCACTCCCTATGAAACTGATTTAGGTTGTTAATAATCATATGTCCAATGAAACACTCTAGAATTATAAGTAATTTACAACTTCCAAGTTGTGGAAATCATGCTCCAATTGGAAATTTAGTGTATGGCTTAAAAGAATGAGTAGAATTCTAAAGAAACACTATATGTGCGTGACCTAAATATAATTTTTGGTTGGGAATTACAGTTAATCAACACATAGCAAATGGTTTAATTTATTTTTAAATATGTTCATATAAACTGTATTTTATGTAAAGTTACAAAATATATTTATGCTATATTTACACTCCATAACATGTGCAAATTTATTTGGCCACGTCAACACCATTTCACCCAAACCACTCTAAATTCGAGTCAAAGTTGAAAGGTAAACCGTTTGAAATGTTCTGGGTTAAAAATTTGAACATTTTGATAGTTGATGTTGAAAACTAACTTAGACGATAGCTGAAGGCTGTAATGGATTCACCCCCCCCCCCCCAAAAAAAAAAATAGACTATGAATGTTAAAGCGGCCTCATGTGACATCTCTTCCAAAAGGATCTAAAAAGATCCGAGCGAGAAGGTGTCGTACTGCGCCTGATGTTAATTTATGCACAAATTGCAACATTAAATGGGGAATATACACCACATGATCTCCTGCAAGCAACACGTATGCCCTAGCTAGGATGAGTTAACAAGTATATGTGGAGCGACACGAGCGAGGGTAATGCCAAAAGAAGGACCTAGCAATGGATCGGAAAAGCTTCTCTCTCCTCGCAGCCATCTTCATCTTCTTCCGTTCTTCTCTCCAACAGCTAGCCTAGCCCACTGGAGCACCCACACCACCCTGCACTGCTCCTGCACAGATATCCATGCATATGCATATATAATGATGAGTGAGAGAGAGAGCTCTGGCTACTGGGTACTGGCTAGGGTAGTGGAGAGAGAGAGAGAGAGGCAGCGGCCCAGGCAATGGGCTGACCCACACGAGAGAGAATATTTGAAGGGGCTCGTGGGGTGTGTGCGCGCATGTGTTTATGTGTGCGAGTGCGAGACAGTGAGACTGGAGATAGAGCTAAAGAGCGGCAGCCTTTCTCTCTCCTCGATCACTCCTCAGTTCCTCACACACACATTCTCTCTCCGGCCTCTCATCCACCCGGCCTTCTTCCTCCGTAGGTGTGCCTAGCTTATATTGCTACTCACATCCTCATCTTCTTCTTCTCCAGTTCTCCTCCTCGTCCTTGATCTCTCCATCTCCATCTCCATCTCCCTCGCTCTCCCTGCTGAGCTATACACACGGCTGCAAGAAAGGAAGAGATAGAGATCGACAGAGTCATCCTCCTATCAGTAGTAACATATATTAATTGTGTCTGCTCATCGATCTGCTCGGCCATGGCTTTCCTGGTGGAGCGGTGCGGCGAGATGGTGGTGTCGATGGAGAGCTCGGCGCACGCGAAGCCGGTGCCGGCGCCGTTCCTGACCAAGACGTACCAGCTGGTGGACGACCCCTGCACCGACCACATCGTCTCCTGGGGCGAGGACGACACCACCTTCGTCGTCTGGCGCCCGCCCGAGTTCGCCAGGGACCTCCTCCCAAACTACTTCAAGCACAACAACTTCTCAAGCTTCGTCAGGCAGCTCAACACCTATGTACGTCGTAAGCATATATCATTATCATTCTTCTTGATGCATGATTTGCTTCATCTGTACGTTCTTGATGAATTGCTTCATCTCGATCTATCTGTTGTTGATGATTTTGTCCCGGCCTGTATGAACATGCGTGTCTGTCTTTGTTGTCTTGATATATATGTGTATATATATATCATCATTATTGTTGATGCAGTTAATAATGGAGGTTCTTTGTTTCATTTTGCTCTGGGTTTTTCTGTTTGGTCAATGCATTGCTGCATCTCTAGCTAGATTATTATTGCTGAGCGCCTTGTGTGTTTCCTAGAATGTGACAAGCTAGCAGGTAGCACAAAAGTTTTTGGTACTCTTTTTCACTGGATTTGGTTGCACTATACTCCGTATGTCCATATACTACTGGACTCTGCTGCTGCAGGAAGCAAGGATGGGAAGGCATTGGTGTGACCTGCCAACTAGCCCGTCGATTTCTTGCTCCCCTAGCATGTGACAAGCAGCAAGAGGAGCGAGCTGAGAGCGTGCATGCATTATTTGTGGCTTGCATTTCTCTCCACTGTTTTTCCGCTTTCTGGTTGACTTTTGCTGAAAGGGACTTCGTTTGCTTCAATCCAAGGAAATAGAAGTTTTTTGAGACTTTACCGCCTTCAAGATTAAATGAAAACAAAAAAAAAGTTTGATTCTGTACCATGATGCTGTGTTGGGTACTACTACCTGGTTCTTTTTGTATACTTCTTTGATCTGTTCTTCTCTCAACGACCACACTGACCTGATGCGAATCTTCTCTCCCCCATTTTTTGTGAGCCATATCACGAATTTGCATGCATAGAAAATATTGCTTAGGTTGATATATGAACATATGCAACAATGTAGTATACATCGAATCCTTTATTTGTAGCAGTAGTCTCACTCCCAATCATTGGGAAAAGATTGGCACAATGAAATGCAAAGAGATATACCCTATGGTATTCTGTGCCAAGTAGTATATACCATGCATTACCACCACACATGACGTGGCTAGCAGTTGACTGCACAGTAGAACACACATGCACACAGCAGCTTTGAGCATCCATCGTCTAATAATACCACACATTTCTCTTCTCTTCCAAGCTAGATGTGCACGTACATCTGCCATGCACGGCAGCTGCAATTTGCAGATGTGCTGTTGTGCTGCAACAGGATGTATAGTGTTCTCGATCTCATTGATTCCTAGTTGCATTCTTTTGTATCAACACAAACTCATTGCAAGATCAAAAAATTACTGATTTTTTTGTGTTTGATTGATGCTGCACGTGTTACAGGGATTCAGGAAGATAGTGGCAGATCGGTGGGAGTTCGCCAACGAGTTCTTCAGGAAGGGAGCCAAGCACCTCCTCGCCGAGATCCACCGGAGGAAGTCGTCGCAGCCGCTGCCGACGCCGCTGCCACCGCACCAGCCCTACCACCATCACCACCATCTCCATCACCACCACCTCAACCCCTTCGCGCCGCCACCCCCGCCGCCGACCCAACCGGTGTACCACTTCCAAGAAGAGCCCGCCACCGCCACGGCGCACGGCGGCAATAACAGTGACGGCGGCGGGGACTTCTTGGCGGCGCTGTCGGAGGACAACCGCCAGCTGCGGCGGCGCAACTCGCTGCTGCTGTCGGAGCTGGCGCACATGAAGAAGCTCTACAACGACATCATCTACTTCCTGCAGAACCACGTGGCGCCTGTGACGAGCCCCTCGTCGGCGGCGCACGCGTCCCTGCCCAGCGCCGGCGGCGCCGCGTCCTCGTGCAGGCTGATGGAGCTGGATCCGGGCTCCCCGTCCCCGCCGCCACGGCCGGATCAGGCGGCGGCGGACGCCGATGACGACGGCACGGTGAAGCTGTTCGGCGTCGCGCTGCAGGGCAAGAAGAAGAAGCGAGCGCACCGGGAGGACGGCGACGACGACCATGAGCAGGGAAGCAGCGAGGTCTAACCGCCAGCGGCCGGCTTGCTCTCTCGTGTACATATAGAGATCAGATCGACATCGACCAGAGAGGAGTGTAGTTGCATCGCTAGGTAGGCTTTTTATTTGGTAATTTCTTTTGAGTGCGTGCTGAGATTAATTTGCAAGATCGAGGTGCAAGCTAGCTAAGTGTTGATTAGTCTGATCATCAGTAAAACTAACAAGGATGCATGCTTTTGCGTGCATGGATGAATGAAAGTCAAGTAGTTGCACCACCTTCAGTTCGTTCTTGTGTTCTTTCTGGCCGTGCGTGCATGGGAGAATATATGGGATATATGGACTGTGCTTTGCTGATGCAGGTGATGCTCTCTTGATCGTGCATGAAAGGAATAGTTAGACTATACTACTAAGTTCCTAAATGCATGCTAAGCAGTCCAAATAAAGTCTTCATGGATTTATTCATGAAGATTCGTCTTTCGGAAGAAATAATTAATTGCTGAAAATCTATCAAAAATGCCTTTGGCATCAACTTATGATCTCTAGCTCAAGAGATGCATTGCTCGAGGGAGCTTAGCTAGGGCTCACTGCACTTGAAGTACATGTATAGTTTGTACACACTGCGAGTCACAAGCACTCCCTGCCATACCTTATAGCACATTGTCTTCGACAGAGATTTTTATATTGCCGAAATAACTTGTATATTTAGTTGCGAGTCACAGAGATTTTCAATCGAGACTAGATTTTCAATCGAGACTACCTCCAACCATACCAGTTAGTTGAGAAGATCAAGACTAGATTTTCAATCGAGACTACCTCCAACCATACCAGTTAGTTGAGAAGATCAAAAGGAGGCACGGTGTTGGATACTAGCAGGGGCTAAGAAATTGGGGGATTCGAGGAGTAATCGTAGCGATCCCCTTACTTTGTATATTCTTCCCCCTTTTTTTGCTTTGTCTTGGCCTAGGCCTTTACAACTCTTCTCTATAAATATAACACTGATCGCCGGTCTTACGTTCAAAAAAAATAACTTGTATATCACTTACCAGAAGACAGTGGAAAGAAAACAATATAGCATTCTCAAGTAAGTGTTCTCAGGAACAGTAAAAAAATTATTGACGCGAGACTCTCAAAATTCTATCTCCCAGGAACAAAGTACAAGTGATCCTAGCACATACAGTGTAGCAGCAGCAGCAGAAAGTAGTGTGTCTGAACAGTTGATCGGTAGCACCAGCAGCAGTTACATGCTATACATACACAGCTGTTTGGTCCAGTGTTAACAAACATATATAGTCTCCCACCACCAGGTTAAAATTAAAAAGAAAATAAGGAACAAACCAATTGAGCACCGCAGCTGAAAAAACGAACACGGTGTGTACAGGTCATATCTGAAGCTAATTTCAAGCTGACTTCAGATAAGAAACGCTTACAATGTTAACCTTCCATTAAGCCATAGTAATATAACGCATCCGTCTCAAGCCATTATGTCCACCTCAGAAATGGTGAGTACTCAGTCATCTTTGTGAAACCTTTAAGATCAGTGATACTGTTGCAATTATGCTGTATCTACGAACTCCATCAGTCATCTGTATAAACTGGTTTTTGCCAGTCTTTGGTATTCTTCTTAGGATCATCACAGAGAGCAAGATCCTTATCGAACTCCTTCATTGTCTTCACAAACGTCTTTGCGCCTTGCATAATCAACCTTTCAACCATGAATAGCTGATAGTTGTTCTCGATTATTGGATCCAATATACTGCTGAAGTTAGATGAATATGCTAGCCTGTACCTGTATGCACAACATGCCACCATAAGAAGCACAAACAATGTAATATCTTGTCCCAAGAGAGCACATGCAAGTGTTGTATTGTTCAGTGCTATGCAAATATTACTTTTCTATCAGCAGTCCATGGTCATAGTTCCTTGGGAAAGATGAAAAACTATCCAACTCATGGCAAATCTTAACATTCGAAATATATTAATTAGGTATTACCCAAAAAAATATATTACTAGGTAATTACTCAGGAATGCAGTTACTGAAGTAACATGAATCGTGAAGCCTACATATGGTTGGTATTGAACCTCTAGCTGGGAGGCGTGCACTCGGGCTCTCACAGTCGCAGGTCCTGTCCCTAGCTGAAGGGTTTGATATTCCAAGGGACAGCTTTCCCGTGGTCGGGCTCTCACAGTCGCATGAATAGATATCTCATTGGCATGTGGATTCTGTGGCTATATGTCAGTGCATGGAGGGATATGCCGTTGGAGTGACGTCCTCAAAGTTTGCTTCATGTATGAGATGCATGTGCATTTGTGCAAGAAGAGTATGTACAAGGTGTCATCTGTCAGTCTTACTTGTCTGATAGAGGTGAAAAGAAACCCGGGGTCCTTTCATTTGAGGCAATGAAAAGAGTGCGACCTGGTTGAATCCACCTCGCAATTCTTTTCTTGATGAACTCAGGGCGAGTATCTCTATCAAGATGGGGATGAAGACTTCGCTCAACACCAAATCTATCTTTCCTATTCTTCAGTAGGTCACCTCGTCTCACATGAATAGCATCATAGTCACCAAGTATCTCTTTCATCTGAAGAGAGTACACAAATTTAGAGGCAGAAAATAGCATGCTGTGTATGAATAAGTAAATATTACTAAAAGGATATTGAATACATGGGAGATATTAAGTTCTCCCTGTACAGCCATGCTCAGGCAAAGATCAGGTAACAAGTTTCTTCCACTAAAATTCCTTTCAGAAGATCAGTACACAACCTTGTTTCAAAAAAAAGTGGTACACAATAAAATAGGTTTTGAAATTCCTTTAGCACATAAGCAGACCTGTATGCATAGATAGCAAATGTAATACCATGACACACTATTCCAAGAATAAATGTGGCAAGCATCAAAGTATGGCATGTGTTGTCTCAACATAGCAGGTCCCAAGCCCTGGTAAAGGAGGAGGGTTGTGATAGGCTCGGCGAGCCAATGTAAAACCTAGCCACTCATATGGAGATGAAACCCAAGAGAATCCCGTTGGGGCGTAACCCTCTTAGCGACGCGCCATATCGGAACCCGGGTATGGTGTTAAATGAGCAAGGGCCGGGCCGTCTCCCCCGAGACGCGCCGTGTCGTGGTCTGGGCACGGTGTCAAGTGAGCAAGGACCGGGTCGTCATTTCCTTAGTGGCGCGCTACATCGGCGCCCGGGTGTAGTGAAAAATGAGCAAGGGTCTTTGCACTTCCCTCGACGGGTGCGAAGGGCAAGGAAGCTAGCCGAGCCAACTAGGTTTCGGGTGGGTAGTTGGAACGTAGGGTCTCTAACGGGTAAGTTACGAGAGATAGCCGAGGTAGCAATTAGGAGGCGTGTAAATATTCTATGCGTTCAGGAGACTAAATGGAAGGGCCAGAAGGCGAGGGAAGTAGAGGGTACTGGCTTCAAGCTTTGGTATACGGGGGCGACTTCGGGAAGGAATGGTGTAGGCATCTTGATCGATAAGAGCCTTAAGAATGGAGTTGTTGATGTTAGGAGGCAAGGCGATCGAATTATCCTAGTTCGGTTGGTAGTTGGAGATTTGGCTCTGAATGTGATCAGTGCCTATGCCCCTCAGGTAGGCCTTAGTGAGAGCACCAAGATGCAGTTTTGGGAGGATTTGGATAGCATGGTTAGTACCGTGCCTATCAGCGAGAAACTCTTCATAGGAGGAGATCTCAACGGCCATGTAGGTGCGTCTAATGTAGGTTTCGAGCGAGTGCACGGGGGGTTCGGGTATGGAAATAGGAATCAAGAGGGGGAGGATGTTTTGAGCTTCGCGTTGGCCTACGACTTGTTGTTAGCAAATACCCTATTTAGGAAGAGGGAATCTCATCTGGTGACCTTTCAGAGTGGACAACACTCGAACCAAATTGACTTTATCCTTGCAAGGCGGGAGGATAGACGTGCGTGCTTAGATTGTAAGGTGATACCTGGGGAGTGTGTTGTCCCTCAACACAAGTTGATGGTGACGGACTTCAGATTTCGGGTACGTGTCCAGCGGGACAAACGTGCCAAGATAGCGAGAACGAAGTGGTGGAAGCTTAGAGGGGAAGCAGCGCAAACTTTTAAGGACATGATGTTAAGCGAGGGGCCTTGGGAGGACGGAGAAGATGCAGACGACATGTGGCTAAAGATGGCAACATGTGTTCGGAAGGTGGCTTCAGACGTGTTTGGCGTGAGTAGGGGAGGAAAACAAGAAGCGAAAGACACTTGGTGGTGGAATGACGAGGTGCAAATGGCTATTAAGGAGAAAAAGGAATGTTTCAAGCACCTTCACCTTGATCGGAGTGCAGCCAATATCGAGGGCTATAAATTAGCAAAGAGGGCTGCAAAGAGAGCTGTGAGTGTAGCAAAGGGTCGTGCATATGATAACCTTTATCAGCGGCTAAGCACGAAGGAAGGGGAGAAGGATATTTATAGGATGGCGAGGATCCGCGAGAGGAAGACAAGGGACATCAACCAAATCAAATGCATCAAGGATGGGACGGATCGACTTCTGGTGAAGGATGAGGAGATCAAGAACAGATGGCGAGAGTACTTCGATAAGTTATTTAATGAGGAGAATGGTTCGACGCTTGAGCTGGATGACTCATTTGACGACGCCAACAGACGTTTTGTGAGGAGAATTCATGAGGCAGAGATTGCGGAGGCTTTGAAGAGGATGAAGGGAGGTAAAGCGATGGGTCCTGATGGTATCCCCATTGAGGTGTGGAGATGCCTGGGTGACAGAGCAATAGTATGGCTGACTAAGCTTTTTAACCTCATTTTTAGGTCAAACAAGATGCCTGAAGAATGGAGAAGAAGTATATTAGTACCGATCTTCAAGAACAAGGGAGATGTTCAAAGTTGTACTAACTACCGTGGGATTAAGCTGATGAGCCATACGATGAAGCTTTGGGAGAGGGTTATCGAGCATCGCCTTAGGAGAGTGACAAGTGTGACCCAAAACCAGTTTGGGTTCATGCCTGGAAGGTCGACCATGGAGGCGATTTTTATAATACGACAACTCATGGAGAGACATAGGGAGCAAAAGAAGGACTTGCACATGGTCTTTATTGACCTCGAGAAGGCATATGATAAAGTACCAAGAAATGTCATGTGGTGGGCTTTGGAGAAGCACAAAGTCCCAACTAAGTACATTACCCTTATCAAGGATATGTACAAGGATGCGATGACGGTTGTCCGCACTTATGGTGGAGACAGTAGTGATTTTCCAAATAAAATAGGTCTGCATCAGGGGTCAGCATTGAGTCCTTATTTATTTGCTCTGGTGATGGATGAGGTCACAAGGGATATACAAAGTGATATCCCTTGGTGTATGCTCTTTGCTGATGATGTGGTGCTAGTTGATGAGAGTAGAGCAGGTGTTAATAGGAAGTTAGAGTTGTGGAGGCATACGTTAGAGTCCAAAGGTTTCAGACTTAGCAGGACTAAGACCGAGTACATGATGTGCGATTTCAGTGGGACTAGATATGAAGATGGAGATGTCAGGCTTGATGGGCAAGTGGTGGCCGAGAAAGATACCTTTAGGTATTTAGGATCGATGCTGCAAAAGGATGGTGACATTGGTGAAGATGTTAGGCATAGAATTTCAGCCGGTTGGTTGAAATGGCGTCAAGCTTCTGGTGTCCTCTGTGACAAGAGGGTACCACAAAAGCTAAAAGGTAAGTTCTATAGGACGGCGATTCACCCGGCGATACTATGCGGTGCTGAATGTTGGCCTACAAAAAGGCGACATATACAGCAACTGAGTGTAGCAGAGATGCGTATGTTGCGTTGGTTTTGTGGTCACACAAGAAGGGATAGGATACGGAATGAAGATATTCGAGATAGAGTCGGAGTGGCACCAATTGAGGAGAAATTGACGCAACATCGGTTGAGATGGTTCGGACATGTCCAACGGAGGCCTCCTGAGGCGCCGGTGCGTAGTGGGGTTCTACAGCGGGCCAATAATGTTAAGAGAGGTAGAGGGCGACCCAAACTAACTTGGGACGAGTCGGTTATTAGAGACCTTAAAGAGTGGAATATCTCTAAGGATTTAGCTATGGATAGGAGCGCTTGGAGACTAGCAATTAATGTGCCTGAGCCGTGATCTTTGCTTTCTTTTCTGCTTTCCTCTAACTCTCTTTTTTTTTTTGACTTTTTGGGTTTCACCTCTAGCCTACCCCAACTAGCTTGGGACAAAAGGCTATGTTGTTGTTGTTGTTGTTGTTATCAAAGTATGGCATGTCATGACAGCTTGAGATATGAGAATATGCTCAATGAAGTAATCATTCGCTGCTTGCTAGCGAGTTTAAACAGGCAGAATGGCAGAAGCCAGCTGCTTCCCATGACACATAACATGCTACATTCAAATGACATAACTACTAGCTACTACAACAGTGTATAGGACAGTAAGAGGTATGTTCATAACAGGACGTGGAAACATCAGTGCCTGTAGCTGGGAATCTGACAAAAAAGGCTACTCAGGTAACTGGGTGCATTGAATTACTGAAGGTATTGTTTTCTCTATCAGGCATCACTCATAAAGATATGAATTCCCACATGACAGTTAACGATGGGTTAACATAACAACATGATTAAACAAATTAGCACATAACAAAAGTAAAGAATAAGACTTCGGGTTAATAAAGCGGGAGCAGGGAAAGGTTAATTTCCCAGTGGGTTTGGTGTAGCCTCGTCATTTGTTAAACTAAACATGAATCAATCTCATAATGGCATACCTTGTTTGCTGCATCCCTCAGTTTCTTTGTTGCCATTGTTGGCAGGAAAGTGTATGGTAACATCACAGAGCTACGCTTGGTCCGGTCCTTGCACTCCATAAACCTGAACTGCAATGATGATTAAAGTCTATACCTGAATTTTATGCATTACATAATAGACATGATTAACTGTTACTATGGCATTAAACTAATTCTTCAAATGCAGGTAACTTTGTATGGACTCACAAGGAACTAGTATAATTATCCCTTACCAAGCAAGAGGACTTGCTGTGCGATTTATGAGCAGAGCACTTGAGTAATTTGGATTTTGTTTGAGTTCAGCTCTGCTAACTCCCTGCACATCCACCACGCCAGACTCTCCTAGTTTTGTACTTCTTGATATTATCTCGTACCATGATCGTGGATTATCCAAAATAACAGGTACAGTTCTTGACATGAGGTCCAAATCATATAAAGATTCCATCGCACAAGAACCCGTTTCCCATCTGTGAAGACATTGGTTTCAAGTATTGGAATCATTTTCAACTTTAGAAAAAAGCAACGCGCAGAAGTGTAAATGTAGATCAGGTGCTTAAGAAGCAAAACCTTTGCTCTGAAGTTGCATTGCTTGAGTGAAGGATCCCCTTTGTATCGTGCACTGAACTAAGGCACATCTTCGAAGGCATGACGAGTATCCTGCAGAATGGAGCCATTGCACGTTAGCATAACCCCACATTCCACACAATTTGGAGATACTGAAAATCTGAAATTCAACAGATCCCCTTGTCCTATTGCAATCTATTTCCTTCTAACTGGCCTAAAAGATCGATGCAATTTGGAATCCAATCGATAAGGCGACCTTCAACAACCGTGAACCCATTTCCGTACGCCAGCAACCACCTAGCGACCTCAATGCGGGAGAAGAGAAGAAGGGGGAGCAGCGACGAAACCAATTACCTGTCGAGGAAGAGGGCCTCCTCGAGGGCGCAGCGGAGGCTGGACTCCTGGTGCCCGAGCCCCGCGCAGGAGCCGCAATGCTTGCCGGGGCAGTCAACACGGCTGCCCCAGTACAGGTACTTCCGGTTGCCCTCCCGCTTGTCGACGTCCCGGGGCGGGAACCCCAGGAAGGTCAGCGTGTCCGTGAAGGACACCGTGTCGGTGAATGATAGGAGGCACAGGATGGAGACCGCCGCCGCGACCGTGATTGCCGCTAGGAGGGCCCTCTTAAGCGGGAGCGGGAGCGGCCCCGGCCTGCGGCCGCCGGTGATCCGGGGATGGATCGCCATGGGAGGTGAGGAAACGTCCTCTATTTTTGCGAGAGAATACTACGAGGAAGAAGATGAGGGAGTTGTCTAATGTGATGGGCCGTATTGGGTCCCGCTACGGCCCAATAAGTACAATAGTGGGCTAAACTTTGGCCCATGTCACCTTCAGCAGCCCATGTGTAATACTCTTCGGTTATTCGGGCCACACGCGAGAATCCCACTGGAAAATCGACACAAGCCATCATGATGCATCCAGTAGATTTTTTTTTAATCTTCGAACGGATGAGTTCCAGCAAAATAAACATTTTTTTGCGAAAATAAAAAAAATTAAAATACCAATACAATACATACGCTCACACAGTCACACGCGCACGTACACTTATTTCATACTCACACCAATCTATCACCGCGAGCAGCTTCGAGTGACCAGCTTGGCAAATTGATGAAGTAAACATAGAGAGACACATCGCTTACCACTAAATTAATAGTGTCGACTAAATCTCGAAATAAATTTTAGAAAAAAATATCGAGTCGAAGACTTAATCCGTATGGAAATTTTTTAACAACAAAACAAAAAAATCAATAATATTTGTGAAATAGAAATTAAAGAAATGATTCTACGGGTTCCTTGCAGCAATAAATAAAAGATCTTGCAATGTAAAGCAGCTCACATTGTTACACACTTACCCCAAGCACGAACGTTTCAAAAGAAAATATTATGTGAGATGGGAAATCCAACTAGTTGACGACCCGGCAGTTCGTCCTGATCTCGCCGTTGGTGCCTGTCTTCACCTCGATGCTGGCCATTTTCATCATCGCCATGGCGAACAGGTCCTCCCACCGCCCCGGGACGAACGCGTTCATGGCCACCGCCGCCGCCGTCTGACCCGACTTGAGGAGCGCCGCGTCCGACGTGAACAGCACGCTCCGGTTGAGCATGTTCTTGTAGTACTGGTTGTCCAGCGTGACGGGCGTCACCACGTCCTGCGCCACCGTGGGGTCGTCGGTGGCGTTCGGGCTCGCCGGGCACTCCTGCCTCAGCTGCGCCGCCAGCGCCGGGTTCATGTCGGACGCCGACGCGTTCAGGCGGCCGTCGTTGACGAAGGAGGAGCAGTGGGAGCGGCCGACGGTGTGCGCGCCGGAGAGCACGACGAGGTCGTCGGCGTCGAGCCCCTTGGCGGCGAAGCTGGCGGTGAGCTCGGAGAGGTTAAAGAATGGCGGCGGCAGATTCTGGAGCGCGTCGTTGAAGAGGGACACGTGGCCGTCGCGGCGGCCGGCGGGCATCGCGAAGCTGACCCTGCCGCCGCTGAGGACGGCGCTGGCGTCGCGGCCGGCGAAGGCGACGATGTCGGCGCAGGACACGTTGCCCGGGCACGCCGCCTCGAGCTCCGCCTTGGCCTCGTCGATGACCTCGAAGCCGCGCAGGCTCGGGAAGTTTGGCGGCGACAGCTTCTCCGGCTGCGGGTTCGCCGTGGTCGGATCAAGCAGCACGGACGCGTCACACCCCTGCCAGGCACACAAAACACTTACAGTGTAGTATAAGCAAATGTATATAAGCACCCTAAAACGAAGAACTCCCAAGCAACAATTATTACCTGCACGAAGCAGTCGTGGAAGAGCATCCGGATGAGCCCCGCGCCAATGCCAGGGTTCTGAGCCACCGCCTTCTCGACAACACCTCTGACGATGTCCTCGGCGTTCGGGCACGTGCCGTCGTAGAAGCCGACGGTGAGGCCGCCGGCGGTCGGTGGCGGGGAAGGGTTGGGTGTCGGCGTCGGCGTCGGGCTGGGGTAGCCGTAGTAGTCAGCTCGGCATGTCAGTGTTACCGAACGGAGGAACAGGAGCAATGCAGCGACTACAACAAGCTTAGCCATCATAGACTTATAGATCGAGGAGCTGATCGACGAGAGATCGAGCTAGCTGAAGGCAGAAGGAAGATGGAGTGAGAAAAGCTGCCGGTTCGAGTGTCTATTTATAGTCCGAGGAGGGTTCGGACGAACACACGGAGGTTGAAGAAAGAATGTGTGTGGTCTGGTCGGTAGAGTTGTTTAGTTCAATGTCAGCGCGCGAGAACATGGGAGGCACAACGTACTCAGGATGTTTTGACTTGAGTTATGCAATTTGTTTTGCTACGTTTGAACGTTGCAGGCGTCTCATTGGGCTGAACTTAGCTGGGAACCGTACCGAAGATGTTTGCAGCAGGCGTTGCCAAGATAAGTTTGTTTGTCCCGTAGCTTCAAGACCTGTATTTTGTATGTAACCAGAGTAAGTTGGAGATTCCTTGCCAACATCCTTTAGCCGCCGGCGAGCAGAGGCATCACCTAGCTGTAGCAGAGCTCGGTTTCTTGACGAAATGAGACTATCTAGTATCTAGTGCAGGATTGATCTAGTGCACGCCGTGATTTACGAAAGGGTATGTGGGGTAATAAAGATGCCGAGATGGTAGGGGGTGAGTGAACTAACGGTCGGTGCTAACTGCTAGCGACTGGCTGCCCCTGGGCGGTCAATCGGTCATCATGGTGGTTTGGTACGCTTCCAAATTTCCAGTGCAAAAAAAAAGTGCGTTCATGGGCTTCAGTGCCCGATGGATAATGCCTGTTGGGCTTTTGGGCGAGCCTGCACTTAAAGCCCATGCATGCTTGTTCGAATATCCCACACTAAAAAACAAATGGAACTTAATTGAACCATCTCATCTTTAATCTGATCTAGTACATCTTCTGGCATATATGTATATATATACCCTCTTATGCCTGAAGGATTCCGGGCGTATCCGTGGCACGCCCTCTCCCTGCTCGCCGCGTGGCCCACGTGCCGCGGTGGCGGCCATCCAGCGGCTGCCGCTCGGCGCTCGCTCGCTGGCCGCGTGGCCCCCGCGAGGCGCCCCTCCGCCCGCGTACGCGTTGTCCGTGTCCGCCGAACAAATCGGCGCCTGCTCCTCCCTCCTCTCTATCTCTCGCGTCCTCCCACCGGCTCCGTCTCTCTCTTCCCCTTCGCGGCGACCCCGCGCCGCTCCATCTTCGCCTCCCCCGCGCGGCCCCGCCCCTCCTTTCCCCTCCGCCCGTCCCCGCCGCCCTCCCCTCCTGGCCGGGGCCCCCTTCACCTCCTCCACCGGCGGCCCTTCTCCTTCGGCCGGCCGGTTGGCCGCGCGGCTCTGCACAGCGGAGCGTGCCGGCTCCGCAGCGGTGGCCGGCCACGTGCGGCGGCGACCCGCGGCGGCGGCGGCGGACGAGCGTGTGGGCGACGGTAGGTCTCGCCCCCGCCGCCTCCTCCCGCGGACTCCGCCCCGCCCCTCCCCGCCGCCCCCTCCGTCCGCTCCCTCCGCCCTTCCTCTACCCCGCGCCACCGCTATTCCGCTCGCGGCCGGCGTCCCCTCCCCTCCCCTCCCGGCGGGCACGCAGGCTTACAGGGACGGCGCCGACGACCTGCTCAAGTACGTCGCCGAGCGGCACCAGCAGCATCCTGACGGCGGCGGCGGCGGCGAGGCCAAAGACCACAAGGCCCGTGTGCCGCCACCGGCCGCGACAATGTGGGCCGTAGCGCCGCCCAACAGCTCCGCCGGCGGGGCCTTCTGGATGGAGCCCGCGTGTGCGTTCGGCGCCAGCACCGGCGGCAGCACGGTGCAGGCGCCGCTCCACTTCATGTCAATGAAAAGCACCGACAACTTTCCCGACCGTGACACGGCGATGGACGCCAACATCGGCATGCTTGCCGCGCTCAACGCCAGCGGCGGCGGCAACATCCAGCACCAGCACCAGGACCAGGAAGGACGCGAACGCGGGCTTGCGCGGCCGCCGGGAGCCGCGGGCCGCCTCCACGCATGCGCCGCCGCCGGACCTGACAGGCGGCCGTTGTCACTGCTCTGGTCAGTTACATCTCTCTTGGTTGCTTTCCTTATCTCTCTCTGATTTTCCGCAGCCTGATTTGATTCTTCATCTACGGTTTGGACCAACAGATTTTGCTGCTGGCCTAGCGGCTCCACCGTGGATCTTATGCACCATCTATTGCCTGCTTGCAGGTGATTTCTCCTCTTTCTTCTCCTAAAGGAGACGCGGCCGTCGAAGCGCCCCGCCGGGAGCCTGTAGTCTACCCTGTAGCTGCTGAGGAAGAAGACGGCGTCGCGGGCGGCGAACTGGACGACGTCGGCGCAGGAGACGACGCCGGGGCAGTACCTCTCGAGCGCGGCCTTGGCGGCGTCGACGACCTCGAACCCGCGCAGGCTGGGGAAGTTGGGCGGGCCGAGCTTCTCCGGCCGCGGGTTCGCCGGCGTCGGGTCGAGCAGGACGGAGGCGTCGCAGCCCTGGACGAAGCAGTCGTGGAAGGCCATGCGGATGAGGCCGGCGCCCAGGCCGGGGTTGACGGCGGTGGCGTTCCTGACGGCGTCCCTGACGATGACCTCGGCCGGAGGGCACGAGAGCTTGTAGAAGCCGAACTTGAGGCGGGGACGAGCAGGGGGCGGAGGAGTCTGCTGGGCGGCGGGCGATGCCGGGCTTGGAGGATTGCCGCCATAGCCGTAGGACCCTGCCGCCGCTTGGGTGGCCATGGCGCCGAGCAGCGCAACCAAGATGAAGACGCCAAGCCTCGCCATCTTCTGCTGTTGTACGTACGTGCACGACGCCGTTGCTCGAGGCTTTGAACAAGGCCGGGGATGCTGCTGCTGCAATGGTTCCTTAAGTCCGTCGTCTCGTCTACGGTCTTTTATATATATATATATATATATATATATATATATATATATATATATATATATACACACTAAAAATGATAAACTAGTACGCGGATATACGAAAATACGTAATTGTACGTATATCCGCATACTAGTTTATATGTTTATATACTAATTCTAAGATACTTCAAAACGAGTTACACGAAAAAATTTCAAAATCAACCCTATTTCTAAATATATTTTAATTATACCTTTATAATACTATATAAAATAGTATGTCAATATACCCAATGTATGTTTACATACCCAACGTATATATCATCACAGATAGTCTAGTATCATCACATACTACATGTACATACTCTTCGTCGGATCAAATTCATCGTGTATCATGAGCTAGATACACAGGTAGGTGTAGCTACACGCGCGTGTAGAATGGATTTTTCATATATATATATATGAAAACTTAATTTCTACATGCACATGTAGCTATCTTTAGAAGACGTGTATCACCCAACGAAGAGAATGTACATATAGTATATGATGATACTGGACTATCGAGGTGCGCGCGCAGAAGTCACCAGCGGAATGTTGGTGGCCGCTTGTTATGTATAGCTCGATCATCCCGGGATGAACGTAACATGCTGACACAACTCAGCAAAGCATTTGGTCGATCCCTCTGACTTTGTGGGGTACCAAAACCAGGTAGGTAGGCACCATGTGGACACCAAGTGGGGGCTAATAAAATGGAGAAGCTCGAGCTCGATCACTCTAATCCTGCCGCGCGCGCGCGGTGCTTAATCTACTACTCTCCTCACAAGACGTACGTCGTGCACATTCCCAACTATAATTCCTATCTAAATTATATGCATGCTCGCTCCTTAGTTATTGGCGAGAGTCAAATTCTTTCAGTTAGCTAACATGCATGCTCACATTGGCAACAATAATGCAGGATCGCCGGCCGCTAGCTAACCAATTATTAGGTTAATTACACGATAGCAAAATGGTACAAAACAAACACATATGACAGACACATTTGGAGTGAATCCGCACAATGCCATATGGATAAGCATTATTACCGTATACTCTAATACCCACTCCCACGTTCTAGCTCCGTTTCAAATTACTATTCGTTGTTGACTTTTTTCTATGATATTTGACCATTCGTATTATTCAAAAAATTCGTCTAAATATACAAAATAATAAGTTATACTTGAAGTATATATATATGATAATAAAGCAAGTCACGTACAAAATAAATGATACTTGTGAAATTTTTTGAATAAGACGAATGGTCAAACGTTAAGCAAAAAAGTCAACAACAAATAGTAATTTGGAATGGATGTAGTACTATATACGTGATCGTATTATGTGCAATGTGGATGTTCAGGCTGGAGCTGAAGTCAACAAGTTTGCTCAAGTAGATGATAGCCTTTTTCTTGTAGAAACGTCGTGAACATTGTTGTAGGCTCTAGCCGAGAGTAGTGACTCCGCGTCTCTAATCGCTCGCTCTGACTCCGGGGGCTACCAAACCAAAGCTGGCGGCATGTGGAGAGTAGTGGACACCTGGGCCACTAGGATGGCCTGATAAGCTTTCTCTTCTGTCACGGTGCTTAATCTACTTCTATGACAGTGAGTCACGGTGCTTAATCTCTTCTGTCTCTAAATTCCCAACAATAGTTCGTGTAATCTATGCTCAATTCTTACCGGGGGGCAAATGGTTCTTGTTTTAGGGGAGTCAAATGCTTTCATTTAGCTACATGCTCACATCGACAACAATAGCGTCGGATCGTTGGCTAATATATCCACTGGTTGGTGGATTGGATCTAGCTACGAAAAGATATTGAGCATTATTAGCTGACCATATAATTAATATCTCCCTCGCCTCTGGCAGTCCAAGTACTTAGTATGTAGTACATCTCACTTCACATTGGTATTAGATAACGTTTAGTATAACAACACGGTCTCCAAAACGTAACGTTTACTTCTTATTTTTACAAAAATATTTATTAAAAAATAATATATGTAAACTTTTATAAAAATATTTTTAAGACAAATCTATTCATATGGTTTTCACATTTCCAAACTCAATGACTTAAAAGTTATTAATGATTTATATTCCCAATGTTTGACTAAAATTTTGTCCAAAACATCATCAAATACCAATATGGAGGGAGTATAGTCATACTCCGTATGTCTTGGTCTTATGATCCTTTGCTTAGCATGTTATTAGGGTTCTTGTTTATTTTCCTTTCTATTTATTATAGGTATTATATACATTACAAAGAAAAATTCCAAATTACCATCTCAAATATGGTCAAAGTTTGAATAATCCTCTGAACAATTTTTTGTTTAATTTACTCCTACAAGTATCTTATTCGGCCCAATTTATTCTTCGATAAGATTTATCTTTTTTCTCTACACAAAAGTAAAGGTTTGAGTTACAATTTTATGGGTGATAGCAGATTTTATGGCTGATAGCAGTCGTCATAAATTATGTTGAAAAATACTTTATGATTTTTCTTCATTATTTTGATATGCTAGGACATTAGGACTTTTGCTTTGATACGTGTCAAGTGTTATTAGCCGATTGGATCGGTCACTACTCACTAGCGTGCATTACATGGAAATCCAGCATCCATTCATCACAATTCACAATCTCAAAGGGGACATTCAGGTTCAGCCAAAAAAACAAGTAGCTTTATTGCATTATCTGATCTCTACACGAGTAGTAGTACATTATATTCTGGCAAACTCAATGAAAGAAAACACGATTGTAGCAGATCAAAAGGTGCTGCTAATAGCTGCAATGCAAGAGGGAATAGTTATTAATTTTGAAGTAACTGCAAGTGGCAGCTTGTCGGAGTCGCTGAATTAAGATTTGTTGAGGACGACGTGGCAGTTCGTCCTGATCTCTCCGTTGGCGGCGTTCTTGATCTCGATGAGCGACATCTTGAGCATTGCCCTGGCGAACTTGCCCTCCCACCTCCCGGGGACGAAGGCGTTCTCGACCACCTTCGCCGTCGTCAATGTCGACGACAGCAGAGCGTCGTCAGAGTTGAAGAGCACCTTGTGGTTCAGCACATTCTTGTAGTACTGGCTGTCCAGCTTGGTCGGAGTGAAGATGTCCTGCACCACCGTGGGGTCATTGGTGAAGTTGGGGTTGGCCGGGCACTGCCCCTTGAGGCTGGCGGCGAGGGCCGGGTCCATGTCGGACGGCGGCGAGGAGATGCGGCTGGAGAAGGAGGAGCAGTGGGAGCGGCCGATGGTGTGGGAGCCGGAGAGCACGACGAGGTCGTTGACGTCGAGGCCCTTGACCTTGAAGCTGTCGATGAGCTTCTGGAGGTTGAAGGAGGGCGGGGGCAGGAAGGCGAGCGTCTCGTTCTCGAAGGAGACGCGGCCGTCGAGGCGGCCGCCGGGGAGCCTGTACCTGACCCTGGAGCCGCTGAGGAAGAAGGCGGCGTCGCGGGCGGCGAACTGGACGATGTCGGCGCAGGAGACCTTGCCGGGGCAGGCCTTCTCCAGCGCGGCCTTGGCGGCGTCGACGACCTCGAAGCCGCGCAGGCTGGGGAAGTTGGGCGGGCCGAGCTTCTCCGGCCGAGGGTTCGCCGGCGTCGGGTCGAGGAGGACGGAGGCGTCGCAGCCCTGGACGAAGCAGTCGTGGAAGGCCATGCGGATGAGGCCGGCGCCGAGGCCGGGGTTGACGGTGGTGGCGTTCCTGACGGCCTCCCTGACGATGACCTCCGCGCGAGGGCAGGAGCGCCTGTAGTAGTTGAAACTGAGAGCTTGGGCTTGAGCGGCCATGGCGGCGAGGAGCGCGGCCAAGATGAAGACGCCAAGCCTGGCCATCTCTTCGACCTGCTAGCTACTGCACTAGACTCTGATCTCTCTGCACTGTGTGCTCGAACTCGAACGAGTGAGTTGGTGGAGTGGTAGGTTCACCTGCACGGCTGGTCTATTTATACACGAGTAAGTCAGAGGGCAGAGTACTTACTACTACCTTATTAATCTGGAACGAAGTACGTGCATGTTCCTCATCCCGGGATGCACGCACTGTGGGAACATGCTGACACAATATGCCTCGGCATTTTTCTGAAACCCAACACAACTCAGCATTATTTCATGGATAGCTCTGACTTTGCATCGGGAGCTACCAAACCATGGCGTTGTTTAGTTTCTAAAAAGCAACCCCAAAGTTTACTATGTAAAAAGAAGATTCACATCACATCAAAATGTCGGCACATACATGGAGTACTAAATGTAGATGAGAAACAAAAACTAATTGTACAGTTTTGTTGTACTCGACGAGACGAACATTTTGAGCCTAATTAATCAATTTTTGGATAATTTTTCACAAATACAAACGGAATGCTACTGACGCATTTATAGTGAAATGACATCTTTTCTCTAATTTCTCATCCCTAATTTGCATCTAAACGAGGGCCATGCAGGCACCATGTGGGGTAGTAGTGCGTGCCCGTCTCGCCCACTGTACTATTATACTCTACTGTAGTAGCTAGTATCGATAAGCATAAGCTCGATGTTTCTGCCGTGGTGCCTTAAACTAGCTAGTATCCTGACAGGAAGTTGCGCGCACATTCCCAACAATTAGTAGTTCTTATATATGTCAATTGGCCGGGAGTCATGTCCTCAGTTAGCCACATGCTGTCATGCTAACACCGACAACTTAACTTTGGCATGTCGAGTGACAAAGGTTATTGCTTCTTCGTACTACAAACCTGCTCCTAGCTAGCACCAAAACCTGATCAAAGGATAGCGCATTGTCGACAAATGCCAATCTGCACGTTAAGGTGTACGTGCTATATTGTCAGATGAATTTGAACTCATTTTAGTAAGGGAAAAGATGAATTTCACACTCGAAATTCAAATCTGTCCGAACGGAAGGCGTTTCTTCTACACTACCTTGACAACACCACGGAAGAAGAAATTGAGAACTGAAACGAGTAGTGGCACGCCAACGAGCGTTTAAATAATAACAACGGGCAGCTAGCTAGGGTCGTTGTTTCAAAAATAAGAAGAAACAATGGAGTGTGGCAATAGGATCCTTAATACATTGCTGGATCAGATCGACTATTGGACGCATTGGATCTAAGATTGCAGATGAGACGATGATAGCCCAGAAGTGGAGTTAATAATCCCATTTCGCTGCAAATTGCATGCGTTGCTTACCGACCGGTAGTTAGCTCGACTGGGAATACATGCACGTGCAGTGTCCAAATATGCGCAGAATACATGCAGCAGAGAAACTGGGAAGCTTCTGTTTTGTACGTAATTAAACAAAGTCACCTCGTGTTCATGTACTGCTAGTACTAGACGCCTCAGCTGGGCCTAGTTATAAGCTTATTCAGTTTGATTAATATTTTTTGAGAAATGTTTAATCAGCGAACGGGCCTGCGAACCACTTAGTTAGCAGATGCCTTAGCACAAGCCTCCATCTTGAGTTGGATCTCCGATGGGGACGAATTTTTCAGGATTTATTTCTGGACTGTGGTGACCTTCACACATGCTGAAAACTGGTGTCCGAGATCAGCTCTCCAAGGCAGACATGTGAGTGTGAGTATAGGGTGTAGGCCTTAGCTTGCGCACAGGGGGTGTGAGTGAGGTGTGAGCGTGTGTGGTGTGCGTCTATGTGTAAGTTTTTTTTTTTTGAGAACGCGTCTATGTGTATGTTGAGATACGTACTTTGTAAGCAAGGCCATCTTAAACAAAAAATGGTAATAACTGTCCGCATGGGCTGCAGCACCGCGTGTCTACGATGGAGCTTCGATTCTCCGTCAACTGTACCAATCCTCCGGTTTAGTTCGTGATTGTTGCTGTTACTAACTTACTACATTATGTCGGTATATAAATAGTACAGCAAGAAATGTAATGATGGTAAGGGGCGGCTTTGGCTACATTATTGGCATCCAGATAGAGATTGGTCGAGTTCTTATGATGTAGCTATAAGTCATTTCTTGGGGAGAAATGGGCTGTGCGCGCCATCATCTCAAAGTTGGGGATCAATCACCTACTAGCTAGAGGCTAAATAAAAAAGAAAAAAAGGATCAGATTGGCAGATCTTAGAATTGTCGATGAGAGCGCATCATATGCCACGGAAAAACCAATTGGCCATAAATATAACTTCTAAATCAACAATCCAGTGTTTTTAGGACAAAATCAACATTCCAGTTGAACAGTCACTTAAAGTGGGCCTCCTCTCCTGTATCCCACACCGACATGGGCTGTAAACAAAGCCCAAAGGCTCATAAACAAAATCAAACTAGGGGAGAAGCAGCCCACGACAAAAAAACCAATACAGCACTGGGCCTCTATCTTTTTCCTGTTCGCGGTGGAAAATTGGGCCGGTTGTGTTTCACGTACGGACGGTAAGAGTGGGCCCATATTCGAGGTTTTTTTTCTTTGGGCTAGTTTATTTCGTGGGCCTCCTTTTTAGCGCCTTGGGCCTCTTTCTTTATACTGTATATTTTTTCCATTTGTTGCTTCGTACTATTTCATACAATTATGGAAATTTTCAACATGATTCTCTATTTATTCAAATTCAAAATTTTCAAATTACTCTATAGTCGGTGAATCTTGGTAGTAGCAGTCTTTCTCAAAAAAAAAAAACCACTAGTCCTGACTGAAACTAGAGCTGGATTCATGCCCTGTTTGTTTCCAAGAAAGATTATATAATTCAGATTATATGTTTTAGATTATATAATGAAATAAGCACATCTTGAGGAGATTATGATAATATGAGGGTGTAGATTATTTAATCTGGATTATAATCTATAATGTCTGTTGTCTATGAGATTATATAATCTAGATGTATTATAATCTAAAACACACATGGGCCTCAATCAAGTGGACTTGCTTGCGTGTAGGCTTGCCAGTTCCCTTGCTGATGCTCTAAATTAATTTTGCTACTGCATATCCGGCCGAGGTTCCAATGATATGATGAAGATCGCGGAGTCGTAGCACCGACGGAATTGAATAGAACACTACTTGGTCATCGATCACCCCGGCCGGCCAGTAATCGATCCGATGATATGATCTAGTTGTAACTGAAGACACCAGCCGGAGTGTATTCCGGTGCTAATCCGCATGTTAAGTGGTCCACGATATGTCCATTTTCTTCACGAAAACGAGCTACCATTACCTGGACTAATTTCACCGACATCACATGGCGCCTACGCATAAACTATGCACCGACGCCGCGCCGCTCACATATACAGCACCAGCATTTCATTTCCGAAACCGAACCATACGAGAGACAGAGAGGGAGAGAGAGAATGTCAAACGGAACTGGCTGAGATAATGCCATCAATCAGCTGTGTGTTCGTCCACACCTTACCTACGGCTGTGCTTAGATCTTTGAAAAAGGTGGTCAAAAAATCACATTAGACACTGCAACGTACTATAGCATTTTTCGCTTGTTTGTAGTAATTGTTGTCCTACCCTGATCTAACTATGCTCAAAAGATTCGTTTTGTCGTGTACATCAAACTATGCAATTAGTTTTTTTATTTACCTACATTTAATGCTTTATGCATGTGTCGATATTTTGATGTGATGTTATGGGACTTTTTACATAGTCCAATTTTGAGGTGGAATTTTAGAAACACAGCCTGCATTGCTTTGTTTAATCCTAATTAATAAGAACTTAACAAACCAAGTCACCAACACGCAGAACGATTGACTAATCCCTGCCGCGATTTCAGAACCTCTGAGACCAACAACCATCATCGCACGCGCAATTCGATCGTATTATCAATTAGTTCGTGCCGCCCAGCTTAGCACAGGCACAACAGTGCCAGGCCACTACACTAGCTAGGACGACAGGTAAACACGGCGCGGGTCAACTCCTTGAGCTGTGCACCTGTGTCCCTGCCCTCCATGTTCCTCCCCTTTGAATTTCTCGCGCGTCCACCGCAGACATGCAGAGCAGAGATGAGACCCCCCGGAACATTCCTTCCTGCGCATTCTCGCTCCTCACACTACAAATCAGGACGGCGCGGTTTATCTCCAACCAAAACACACGATTTGCCGGAAGCATCACTCTTCAGAACATCTGAGCCTGAGCGAGCAACCATGGCCAGAAGCTTTGCCATTCCAATAACTCTGCTTGCGCTTCTTGGATCTGTGGCGTGCCAGAACGTCTATGCTCCGAGCGCAAGCCCCCCCGCTATTCCTCCCAGCCCGAGCCCTTGGAGCCCAAATGCGATCTCTTCTCCTCCAAGCCTGAGCCCGCCGAGCTCAATTCCACCTACCTATCCTCCGAGCACGAGTCCTTTGGGCTCAACTCCACCTGCTTATGCACCTAATACAAGCCCACCTATTTATCCACCTAGCCCGAGTCCATCGAGCTCGGTCCCACCTACTTATCCTCCTACCGTAAGCATAAGCCCAACAACCAACTATGCTCCAAGTATGAGCCCCAACCCGATTCCACCATCTTATCCTCCGAGCGCAAGCCCACCAGTATATCCCTCACCAAGCCCAAGCCCAAGCCCATCGGTCCCAAGTCCATCGACCTATCCTACTCCTAGCCCCAGCCCGAGTAGCTCCATCTCGAGGCCACCCAATTACCCTCCTAGTGCAAGCCCGACTAGCTCCATCTCGAGCCCACCCAATTACCCTCCTAGTGCAAGCCCTGGCCCAAGCCCTGCTCCATCAGGTCTTAGTGTCGGCTACTACAGGTACTCATGCCCCAATGCAGAAAGCATCGTGAGGGACGCCGTGAAGAGCGCCACAGACAGTAACCGTGGCACGGGTGCCGGCCTCATTCGTTTGTTCTTCCATGACTGTTTTGTTCAGGTACTCTTCCATGACTGTTCTGCTGTATTACATAAGACCAATTGCTAGCAATCTTTTTGAAGTGAACAATGGCTAGCAACCAATGTTCTGAACCTGTTTGTTCTTACGCCCGGCAACGATGTGTGATTCAGGGCTGCGATGCTTCCGTTCTCCTCAACACCACCGGCTCCACCCAACCGACGGAGAGGACCAGCGCACCCAACCTGAGCCTTCGCGGCTTCGAGGTGATCGATGCGGCCAAGGCGGCGCTTGAGGCCGCCTGCCCCGGCGTCGTCTCGTGCGCCGACATCGTCGCCTTCGCCGGCCGCGACGCCACCTTCTTCCTCAGCGGCAGCGCCGCCGTCGACTTCGACATGCCGGCGGGGCGCTTCGACGGGCGCGTGTCCCTCGACAGCGAGGCCCTCGCCAACCTGCCGCCGCCGTTCGCCAGCCTGCAGGAGCTCAAGGACATGTTCGCCGCCAAGGGGCTCGACACCGAGGACATGGTCACCCTCTCCGGCGCCCACACCGTCGGCCGCTCCCACTGCTCGTCCTTCTCCGACCGCCTCCCGCCGAACACCTCCGACATGAACGCCACGCTCGCCGCCAGGCTGGCCCCGCAGTGCAACGGCAGCGGTGACCCAACGGTGCCGCAGGACTTCGAGACACCCGACGCCATGGACAGCCAGTACTACAGGAACGTGATCAACCACGAGGTGCTCTTCGCGTCGGACGCCGCGTTGCTGGCGTCGAACCAGACGGCGGACATGGTGTCGGCCAACGCGTTCACGCCGGGGCTGTGGGAGAGCAAGTTCAAGGCGGCGATGGTGAAGATGGGACGCGCCGGAGTCAAGGCCAGCGCCGACGGCGAGATCAGAAAGAAGTGCTGGATGGTCAACCAATAAGCATCAAACTAATCATGCATATTGTTTGCTGTGATCGCATACAGTACTCATTATGCATGCTAGATTAAATTAATTATTATAGTGCCTGCTGCATCTGATTTGGATATATAGCACCAACTGTACATGTTCATTTCACACAACACATATATAAATTATAATGAAATTTAATTTATTTTTTTTATTAAATACTTGGAATTTTGGCACGTTTCATTTGTTGTAATGAATCTTTCATGGTGGTCTCCAAGCAGAAACAAGAGCAAATATAAATTATTATTAAGTTAATCTTTCACCATTGGGGTCGAAGAAACCTGATCTCTCTATTTCTCTTGACCTTAGACTTTTCATTTCTGACAAAAAGAGTTACTCCCTTCGTTTTTAAATCATAAAATGCCATGAATTTGAAAAGAAAGGGAGAATGACTCAAAAAAAAGTTTGATTTTCAATGGGTCATGATGGGATTGCATCACCATAATAAGATTAACTTGATCTACCATTGGTTTTTTAGCATACCTCATCACTCCGACCGAATGCATCTCCATCCAAGATTCATTGGAGTAATGTATGTTGAAAAGTCGTTCTTCTGTTTCTCTCCTTCCAAATATATCACCAGACGTAGATTATAAAACCATCAAAAGCTTTCCGGCTGCTATTGCTAATCTTTTGTTCCGCACCAGGCATAAACTGAGCCCAATACAAAGACCTTATGTTATGAGTATTACCCAACTCAAATCATTACAAAACTATAGTTGAACTAGAAGGGGACAAGAGCACACAATGTGGATCCAATATAGCAATTGAGGACAGCCATACTTGCAACCCGTGTTGTATACCTCTTGTACAATTCAAAACACTTTGATGAAAAAAGTGCACGGGTACATTCCACAATAAATGATATTGATTTTGGTGAAACCTAATTTAATTCTTTTTTCAGATTCTATTTAGGGGAACATAATGTCTGCTGATTTGGAACCGCAGGCGTGTCGTACATTAGAGATGGTAGCACTGCATTCCTTTACCTCACATGAATGATCATTTAGTTTGCGAACTGGTTTTTGAGCTGGATTTTTGTTGTGAACTTCATTTGACGGTGCTTCGGTTTGCTATCATTTGCAATAACCGCATGCTATCTTCTTTTCGAAAAGGTCGAAGCCGTAGCATTTCTTCCGTTATCTAGAAAAACAAAAACAAGTATACTTTCTACGGGAGCTGGCCATGGCCCATGATCAGAGCATATGACCGTGACATGGAAAAAGTCCTATTTACCTCCCTGGATACAAGACCGAGTTCGCGAAACCACCCTAGACACGAAAACCGGGTGAACTACCTCCCTCAACTTTCAAAACCGTTCGCTTTGCTTCCTTGCCGTGGTTTTAAGCGGTTTTCAAGGTGGTTTTGCCGTTTTCAATTAAAAATAAATCTCGTAAATATTTATTAAACCATAAAAAATATTCCTAAGCTTCTAAAAATTCTAGAGATGGAATGAGACACAATAAATATAAATAAAATATTTAAACTAGTGAAAATATCAATAAAATTTTCTAAAAATTAGATTTAGCTCCAGCAAAATAGAAAATATATAAAAAAAATAATATATATATATATATTAAAATATTTAAATCTATATCTAATTGCATCTTAAATACTTTCCACAATAAAAACATAAGATGAAGCCGACATGAATACACTTATCGTAAATGCATAAATGCATTCAACATTAATATATGTTGCATTTACGATGGTTGAATGCATTTACGATGAATGTATTCATACTGGCTTCATTTCATGTTTTTATTGAGAAAAGTATTCAAGATATTTTTAGAAAATTTTATGTGTGTTTATGTTTTTGGATATATTTCCATTTTTCTAGAATTACATTTAAAATTTAGAAAATTTTGTAGTCATTTTCACTAGTTTTAAATATTTTATTTAGACTTTTTGCATCTCAATCCATCTCTAAGATTTTTTCATAATTTTTAGAAGCTTAGGAATATTTTTTGTGGTTTAATAAATATTTACGAGATTTATTTTCAATTGAAAAAGGTAAAACCACCTTGAAAACCGCTTAAAACCACGGGAAGGAGGCAAAGCGAACGGTTTTGAAACTTGAGGGAGGTATTACACCCGGTTTTCATGTCTAGGGTGGTTTCGCGAACTCGGTCTTGTATCCAGGGAGGTAAATATGACTTTTTCCCCGTGACATAATTAGAAAGATGGGCCGGTTGGGCCTTTTGGGCCTCCACTTCCATTGCGAGTTTCGTGTTGGGCTGTGCTCCAGAAATGAGAAATCTGGGACAGCATCTGAAAACGACCCAAATGCACAAATCAAAATTCGTCCTTTTTTTTCCTCATTTTGGGGCCTGCCCCAATATAGTTGCTGCACTGACAAGTTGAGTCACTTCATGGTAATTTCTTTTAGATAAAATGTTAGAAGTTTTTGTGTCTTGAAGCACAGCCACGAAGTTGCAAACCCCACAAACAAATGATGGAGCAAAAGCTAACACAAATCCAAGTTTACCATGATTGACCAATCCTCCAGCTATGGGAAGCAATGACATGCGTTGCCATTACCTCCAATATACGGCAAGCAGAATCACCAAATGCTTCAGATCTTTACTTCGATGCAACAACGTCCAAAACCTAAGCCACTAAATAAATAAGACGTGCAAATAAGATTTTGTTTGGCAATTATCAAATGTCGTTCGAGTGTAGTAGGTCACATCATCTAATATATATATAGTGATATGGATGGGACTATGGGAGCAGTATGGTGCCGAGAGTGGCAAGTGTTCACCGTTTTCAACACCTTAGAAAGCAAGTGAGACTCCCATTGAGAGACCCTGGGTTTCATATCTACATTTCATCAACTCTTATCGATCACTTAGATGTATAGGTGCAATAATATTAAATGAAATGCTAGCCTATAAAATCGCGAAATGAAACCTTTCATTGAGCTAGAGATCTTATTTCATTCATCAACTCAAATAATTATAGACGCCATGGCACTTTAATAACAAAATCGAAAAACGAAATGCACTGAGAATGTTTTTATATCCCACCCGTATAAGCCAATTGCCACACATATCAATTAATTACGCTCCGCGCGTGGTGTAATATTATGGATGCAATTTGCCACTTCGTTCATGTTAAAGAAAGAGTTGACCACAAAAGTTTGGAAGGTTGATTCACATGGCTGCGTATCACGGGATTGATATGAATTCCCCGATCGGTGGAGATGAAGGGCTTCTCGTAACTAATATAAATAAAGTTTTTCAGTTGGATGACCCGTGTATTTTATCGTCCATGTTCGAACGATTATATAGATCGAGCGATAATTTGTGCTCTGCATGCGCAATAGTATATTGCTAGTAGCTGGATGACAAGTTGATTTTAGTCGTCGTCGTTCTCGAAAAAAAAAAATTAGATTACTGAATTAGGACATATGCATGGTCTGCCAAGTCCGACTAAATAAGGAGTGCATAATGTGGCAGGAGTATTAGAACATGCATCCTAGCTAGCTACGTATTCCATTTCTGAATACTCCTGTCAGAGTTAATGTACATGAGAATGAGAATTTCTCAATATATATATATATATATATATATATATATATATATAGGCACGCGAAGAAATCCTATATTGTCCTCCCACACGGATGATGCAGTACGTGCTTATCCCTCTCCCTACCCTAGTGAAATGATGTCGATCATACAGAACCCTCTCGTTAATTTGTTCCAGAAAACATGGACGAAATATATAAAACCTCTGGAGCACAATTTTTTTAAAAATTGTAGTGTGTAGTTGATGACGGCCGGGTCAGCTGCTTGAGCTGTACGTGCGCTAGCTAGCTGCTTCCTGACTGCAGCGCGCGCCATGTTCCATCCCTGTTTTCATGGTATCTCGTGCGTCATCCCTTTCGTCGACGCTTGCAGGAAATAAAGTCAGAGTTGTGCACCCCGGGGGTGTGTACCGAAACAAATGGATTTTACTTACTACTAACTTGTATCCTACAACCGTGCCAGAGATTCAAAATTTGGAGGCTTTCTTCCTTCTCCCCCCCCCCCCCCCCCCCCCCCCCCCCTCCCCCTTCTTCCTCTTCACCTATGGTCAGAAATTATAGACGGTCTCCGTTGGTTGCATGGGGTAGGGGCGCTTCAGCCCCCCTAAGACCCCTGCTGGATCCGCCCTGTCCTACGAGTCTCAAACGATTTCTTCATACATGAATACATGATGCTGCTGCTCACCAAGTCGCGATGCAAATATCATAAATGTACTTTTGCAAGATAAGTGACCTTTATTTTGTCTAGTTACAATCACATATATAGCTTTCTGTCTCCTTTTATTGAAGGTAAACAACGTAACATGTTCAAATTACGCTCTCAATTACATACAGAGAACTTTTGAGAGAAAAAAAATGCACGCTACGATCTACAGCATCAGTATATATACAAACCCAACTAGATAAGAACAGGCGAGGAGAGAGAGAGAGAGAGAGCTATTAATATAGCAAGTAGCAACACGCAACTTGATCTCGTACGAAGCATCGTCGCCGGCGGCGGTGGTCAGCTGCTTCAGCTGTACGTCGTCGTGCGCTTCCATCCTTTGCCGGAATTCGATAATCGCGTCCATCAACGGCAACGTGCACCGCCGCAAAGCGCGGCCGGATCGAGACAGTAGCTGCTCGCTCTCCCTTCCGGCTGGGAATCTGGGATCTATAAATTGCACCCATAAACCCGGCCCAGTAGCAGAGCAGAGCACACACGATCGACTTGACCTGGTGCAAGAAAGGCGCGCGCGCGATCATGGCTGCTGCTAGCAAGAAGCTTGCCGCCCTCGTCACCTTGCTTGCGCTCCTCGCTGGCCCTGCGGCGGGCTTGCTGGGTTCCAGACCCGGTTGCTTCGTGGGCTGGCTCCCAATCGTGGGCTACCCGGTGTGCCCTAGGACCTCGTTGCCTCCTAACCCTCTTCTTCAACCCCCAAGCAGCCCGGCGCCGGAGCCCACGGGCGCAGGCCTCAGCGTCGGACACTACTACAAGAGCAGCTCCTACTGCCCTCGCGCGGAAGAGCTCGTGAGGGTAGCCGTGGAGAGCGCCACTAACAGGACCCGTGGCATTGGCGCCGGCCTCATCCGCCTCTTCTTCCACGACGCCTTCGTCAGGGTAAAACTCAAATCTTCTTCTACGTACTATATATATCATGCATGACATAAGTTAATTAATTTAGTGTTGTTATATAGTGCTAGTTTTTCACATTTCATCCCTCATATGAAATAATGAAAGTATGTATATCTTCCGAGTAAGTAGGTATTGTATTCGTTCTAACTGAATGTATGTTCAGGGTTGCGATGCTTCCGTTCTGCTGAACACGACGGCCTCAGGGAACAGCGACACGGAGAGGGAAGGCCCGCCCAACCAGAACAGCCTGCGCGGGTTCGAGGTGATCGACGCGGCCAAGGCGGCGGTCGAGGACGCCTGCCCCGGCGTGGTCTCCTGCGCCGACATCCTCGCCTTCGCCGCCCGCGACGCGTCTTCCATCCTCAGCGACGGCGCCATCTCCTTCGACGTGCCCGCCGGCCGCTACGACGGCCGCCAGTCCTTCGCCGGCGAGACCGACCAGCTGCCCGGCCCGGGCTCCTCCGTCCAGCAGCTCAACGCCAGCTTCGTCGCCCAGGGGCTCAACCTCACCGACATGGTCACGCTCTCCGGCGCCCACAGCATCGGCCGCGCCCGCTGCCTCTTCTTCACCAATCGCCTGTCCGCCATGGATCCCGGCTACGCCCAGCAGCTGGGCACCGCCTGCAATGGCACCGGCAGCCCCAACACCAGGGTGAACCAGGACCCCGTGACCCCCGGCCAACTGGACAACCAGTACTACAAGAACATCGACAAGTTCGTGCTGTTCGCGTCGGACGCGGCGCTCAGCTCGTCGGACACGGCGCGCCAGGTGGAGGACAGCGCCAGCATTCCGGGGAAGTGGGAGACCGATTTCGCGGCGGCGATGGTGAAGATGGGAAAGATCGGTGTCAAGACCAACCCCGGCTTCGACGCCGAGATCAGGAAGGTTTGCTGGAAAGTCAACGATCGCCCTGGCTACTAGACACGTCGTCTAGACTAGACGAGTACTCGTAGTTGGCGCCATAAATAACCATGACTGTTTTGTTTGTGCCCCGTCATATATCGTGTCATACTGTAATAACTTATATTATGTTCATCATGTGTAACTCTTTTTGAATCAATTAATACTTCAGTATATGGACCCTTATCGATCAGTTGGTCTTACATACCAGGCCCGATGATGTGACACACTATACAGTGAAGGAGAAGAAAGAGAAAAATCGTTTCATGCTCAAGCGAGAACCAACAAAAAAGAGATGTTTTTTTTAAAAAACTAGCAAAAACGCACGTGCGACAAGCACGTTTAATACAAAATAAGATTACATGAATGGGTAGTGTTTCAATGACTCGTGGGTCCATCGGAACTGAAACACTAAGTCACAAACAATATGTTTTGTGCATACCCTCACATGCCTAAGTTTTCAAGTCAACGTTCGTCATCTTCACAATTCTATACAACAAATATTCTTTGCATAGATGATTCGTGGGTCCGTCGGCCCTCAAAAGTTTTGAATCTTTATTGTATAGATAGAGATAATTGTATATCATTAACGGGAGATACGGTTTCTAGGTGTAGTATCCAGCTAAAAAAACTAAATATTAATGTTATCTTATAGTGTCTAGGTTGGAATTGCCCTTGGGTATTGAAGGTTCCAAATATGATGATTAAGCTAGGAGGACACCTTTTGCACGGTTCTACACCTGTATTTGGACAAAAACAAGACCCAAACTATGTTTGGGGTCTAAATGAGCTATTTGCGAGTTTGGGGACATGGGTAACACAGTCGTACAAGTTTAGTGACCAATGGTATATTTTGCTTTAGTTTTTATTAGTGGGTTGCTAGATATCTATCAAGAAAATTTCATTTAAAATGACACATTTAACTTTTTGTGTATCTAAAGAACTTAATAAATAGAAAAATCGGACTATATAGGGGCCATATGCCCCCATCAGTGACCCTACTGGCCCCCACCCCTCAGACCCAGAGTTTATGTAGTTCTTCCATTAGGCAATGATTGGCTAATGGAACCTTTTATCCAAGTATATTATTCCCAACCCGCATAAGCCAATTGCCACACATATCATTATATCAGTCATATCATATGCTACTCGGTGTAATGTTGTTACATGGGTGCAATTGCCACCTCATGATAAAAAAAAGGCTAGCTAGTTGGCCGCAATGGCTTGGAAGGTTGATTCACATGGCAGCGTATCACGGTCTTGATACGAATACACTCCGAGCGGTGTAAATGCAATGTCGTGTAATTATGTGTACTGTACTACCGACCGGTAGTTCCACTGGAGCATCCACGTCGACCTGGCTGCAAGAGTTTTTCAGTTGCATATGGCCCTTAGTTTATGTTCCATGATCGATTGACTATGTAGCGCGTGTGCGCATGCATGCCACAATAAGTATATAGTATAGCACGTACTGAAGCAGTAGCAAGATGATATAGGAAACGGCATATTCTATACTGGAAATCCAGTCTGGATTGCAAGTTTTAGTTGTTCTCGGAAAAAAAGGGATCGCAAGTTTTCAACTTGCAAATAAAGTAACTAGTGCATTCATGTTCAGTGACATGCGCATGCGTGTTTACTGGTGATGAAAATGCCATGATGAATGCGACGCAAACATGACAAGATACAAGTGTAACCGAATAATAGTTAGCTGCATATATCCTAGTTACTATTCCATTGTTTCTGATATAGTACATATTAATGCGAATGTCAGACGAAATAAGCCTCTGTCAGACCTAATATCTAGCTTGCATTGGGCTTTAATTTGCTATATGTCATTCCAAACTAACTATGTGCCATATCTTGCTAGCTTCTTGCACATAGCTCACATGTATATGGTTATAGCCTTTCGATCTCCCTTTTTTCTGCAGGTGACCAACTGAACATGTTCAGGTTATACGCCCTCAATTGTATTCCAAAACTAGAGCGAGAGAACATTTGAAAAATGCACACAACAGCATCACATTTCACGTACAAGGTATCTATAATCTATAATATCTATATAGACTATCCCCACTACAGAATTTCTCTCGATTCTTAGCGAGCCACGTCAGCACCGGTAGATCAAGAGCCTCTCGGTCCTCACCTCTTCTTTACTCAGCTGGTCAGATCAAGAGACAAACACTAATGACAGCAGTAAGTATTAGACTCATTCGAAAAGAATTACAACAAAGGTGCAACGAGCTGACATGACGTAAGGTGGGTTTCTGCATTGCATATGAAGTGCAAACAGTGTGATGCACACATAAAAAAAAAGCTGTATCTACGTCAGTAGTTCTTTACAAATTATTTTTATAATGATGTTTACAAATATTATCACTATTTTATTTTAGTGATAAAGTAGTTGTAAAAACTCTCTCACATCCGGCAGCAACGCGTGGAAAATTACCTAGTATATATTGTATACAAACCCAGCCAGAGAGATAACAAGCCCAACCAATGGACGTGCTGGGGTGTTAGAATTCCCACCACCCAATCAAATCATCCGGAGCCCAATCAGACGGCGCCACAATCAGAGCGCGTGTTCCGCGCGCCGAGCTAAACAACGCGCAACAACTCGATCGGATGAAGAAGGCATCGGCGGTCAGCTGCTTGAGCTGTACGTGCTGTTCCTCCGCGTCCATGGCGGCAACATGCGCCTCCGCAAAGCACGGAGATAGTGGCACTGCCACGCACCCTCGATCGATCTTCCGGGAGCTATATAAATTGCAGCCCTAACCCAGCCAGTAGCAGAAGCACACACGCACTGTCGTCGACTTGCGAGAGCAAGAACGTACAACAAGCAGAGAGATCGAGCTAGCAATCCAATCGATCGAGCATTATATTGATCGATAGATCATGGCTGCCAATAAGAAGCTTGGTGCCCTCATGGTGACCCTGCTCGCGCTCCTCGCCGGGCCCATGACGGGCTCTGTTGCCTCCGCCGGATCCGATTGCTCCGTCTTCGTGGGTTGGCCGCTCCCCATCTTGCGCTCCCTGATATGTGGGATCCTGGGCCCTTACACTCCTCCAAGCACGAGCCCTCCGTCCACCACAGGGGCGGGGCTCAGTGTCGGCTACTACAACAACCCCAACAACAAGGGCTCCTACTGCCCTAGCGCCGAAGCCATCGTGAGGAAGGTCGTGCAGGACGCCATCAACGACAACCTGTACAGCAGCAGCAGCTTCGGGGACGGAGGCCGTGGCATTGGCGCCGGGCTCATCCGTCTCTTCTTCCATGACGCATTCGTCGAGGTATATATCTATGGCGCTCACCACTCTCCTCGATCTTCCAGTATGTGTGATCAGAGCTGTGTTAATTAACTTCTTGCTTTAATTTAATTTGTCGTCCTTGTTCAGGGGTCTGATGCTTCAGTTCTCCTCAACACGACCGCGGCCGGGAGCGGCAACACGGAGAGGGAAGGCCCGCCCAACAAAGACAGCCTGCGGGGATTCGAGGTGATCGACGCGGCCAAGGCGGCGACCAAGGGCGCCTGCGGCAACGTGGTCTCGTGCGCCGACATCCTCGCCTTCGCCGCCCGCGACGCCTCCGACATCCTCAGCAACGGCGCCATCAAGTTCGCCATGCCGGCGGGGCGCCTCGACGGGCGCGTGTCCATGGCCAGCAGGACCAACCAGCTGCCCGGCCCGGACTCCGACGTCCAGCAGCTCGAGAAGATGTTCGCCGCCAAGGGGCTCAGCCGCGCCGACATGGTCACCCTCTCCGGCGCGCACAGCATCGGCCGCGCCCGCTGCCTCTTCTTCACCGGCCGCCTGACGGCCATGAACGACGTCTACGCCGGACAGCTGAACAAGACCTGCAGCGGTAGCCACAACACCAGGGTGGATCAAGACCTCAAGACCCCTGTCATACTGGATAACCAGTACTACAAGAACATCGACGAGTTCGTGCTGTTCGGGTCGGACGCCGCGCTCAAGTCGTCGGAGGAGACGTTCGGCCAGGTGCGAGCAAACGCCGCCAATGCGAGCAAGTGGGAGAGCGATTTCGCGGCGGCGATGGTGAAGATGGGCAACATCGAGGTCAAGACCAGCCGCGTCGCCGGCGTCAGCGAGATCAGGGACACCTGCTGGAGAGTCAACAACGTCCTCTAATCTGGTTACATACATGTCTAGCTGCATGCAGGTGACCGACGATATGGACATTATTTATTTCCTCAGCTAGTACTATGAACTGTTGTTCTTTTTTTTATTCATACTACAACCGTATGAGTATGTGTGTGTCCACTACTTTGTTGATGAATATATGTTATATGCCATTTTTTTGTGCCAGGGGGCTTATTTTATGTTAAGTTCCAGTGTTTTATTTTGACTTATATATTACTTTAGTTTCCAACACTTTGCCGCTTATTTTGCTGCCCGGTGTATTCCATTGGTTGACATGGATGGGAACTTTATTCTTCCTGGTGATTCATTTCGGTCCCTAAGTAGTACTGTAGAGCAACTCTAGCATACACTCGAAACAACTCTCTATCCAAAATCTAAAGGTAAAAAAAAAACACTCCGACACTCCAAACAACTCTGTTTATTTTAGAAAGGTCTTCAAATTCACCTCTCCATCCTTCGTTAATGGAGTTGTTCATGATAATTATTACTGTAGTTGAAGCAAATTTTAGGACCTTCAGAAATTAAAGGCAGTGCACATTTAATATTAGAGCTGAGGTTCTGATTTAAAAGATACCGCTAGAGTTGCTCAAAAGTTGCATGCCAAGGAAAATCAATGGGAAGAGGCCGGGATCCTGAGCCAAGCTAGCTATACAGCTATCTAAAGAGGAAGCTCAAAATTAAACTCACTCAATAGGTCCTGAAATTAAAGTGTTTATGCTGAAACTTAATGGTCAACGCACGATACCACTCTCAAAAATAAACTCGCCGACGTTCTGGCAGCTCCTCATCACCAACTAACCGTGTGCACCTCTCTCTCATCGTGTCTAGCTCGGTCTCTCTCGCCTCGAGATTTGGGGAGATAGGATAGTGACGGAGAGGTAAGCGTACGTGTACAGCTCCCACATGTCGATCGATACACAAATATATACAGGCCGGCGGCTTCTTGGGCCTGCCATGTATGGCGGCGCCACGCCGCGGCCAGCCCAACGTACCGCGCCCTGGTGGTGGTGCAATCAGGTTCGGCGACCTCAAGCTATAGCCCGGCGGGCCTCTTCTGAGACCGCCACAAGCCCATAACGAGGATGATGAGGGCGGGTCCAATACAAGTGCCGGCCCATCCTTCTCGCCCCCCAATCCCCATCTCAGTTCTCTGTTAACCAAATATTCGCAACTGCCACCACCCAATCTAAACTTTAGGGCTTGTTTTCCTCCGTCTAAACTTCAGCCCCGTCACATCGGATATAAATACGTTAATTAGGAGTATTAAATATAGATTAATTAAAAAATCCATTACATAAACAAGGACTAATTTGCGAGACGAATCTATTAAGCCTAATTACACTATGATTAGACAATGTAATGCTACAGTAAACGTATGATAATTATGTGCTAATTATAGCTTAATTAGACTTGTTAGGTTGGTCTCGCGAAATAGATATGACTTATACAATTAGTTTTACAATTAATTTATGTTTAATACGTCTAATTATTACTTATTTAAAGCTCTAAACTTTAGCACTGGATCCAAAAACGACACCTAACTCAGTAATAGCTGAGCAAGTTCTAGTCTAAGTCTCCCTTAATAAAAAAAGTTCACCTAATAAGACCCATTCATACGTTCTCATTGTCTCATGCAACGGGCTACGTGCACGTTTAGGTACCCCGTCTCCTATTCCAAACGCACTTCTGACACGCGCACACAAGTGGTGATCAATTCATTCATTCATTCATATTGCAAGTCTAACAACTAAGACTTTATTTGCATTGCATACAGCCATACACCCCTTTTGTAACGTACCCAAGGTAAAGAATTGTTAGGTGGCAGTACAAAAGATTCCAACAGGAATGTTTTCATACTCGCTCTGCGGCGTGTGTGCCTCTCTATGCATGCATTACTATTTCTTTAGTGGTCAACGATGAGGCAGAGCTCTGACACCGGCCGGCAAGACCAAGACTTGCACTGCATGCAGCCACGTGCTTCTATTAAATTATACTAGTTCAATCGCTCAATTATCCATTTATCCCACCATTTTAAATTATAGTTCACTTTAATTTAAACCGATTTTCTTTAATTTTGATTAGCTAGGTTTGTACAATATACAACTACATCAAGCAACATGTAGATGCACTGAACCGAGCATGTAAAAAGAAGCTAGCAGAATTGGCTTCACAATTTTTAGGTCAACCCAGAATAAATTATACATATTTTTGAACGAATAAATTATATATTTAACATGAACACATATTTATCATTCTACAAAATTTGATAATTATTTCCTGAGCTCACATATTTTAAACAGGCAGATAACAGCGTTACAAATCTAGCAAAGATTGTTTCTTGTCAAATGGAGATAACTTTATTTTTTATAAATTCTACGACTCTTTGAATGCACTAATTAGCATGTTATCCTGTACTGTTCACATACTCCCTCCGTCCCGTGAAGAGTGCAATTTCAGCTTTTTTCAGACAGATTAATGACGTTGGTAAATGACCATGCTACCCTCGATAACCGTCTCAATCTCACTAATTTTAGTATAGAGGTGGTTACTGCATGCAGATAATTATCTATTTTTAGAATAAAACATGTAGTTACAGCTAGAATTGCATTCTTTTGTGGGATTTTTTTTTGAATCTCAGGATTGCACTCTTCACGGGACGGAGGGAGTAGTACCTCCACTTTTCCTCGCTCCAACCTAGTACAGCTTTCTTAAGTCGTCCTCTTGCCGACAAAAAAACGGATTTTTGTCCTACCAACCAATCAATCAAAATGTTAATTTCGTTGTACAGGTGACAATGGTGGAGTGTTTTCTAAAATTTATAGATTCGAGAAAATTCCACCTTCAAGTCAGAACCTCCGGATCAGAGCCGGTCAAACGACGAACTAACAATACGGCATTACAATCACAACCACCGCGTGTCGGCGGTTCTAGCAGATTGGATTCGGTCATCAGTCCCGGCCTGCGCCGCATTCGATGAAATTCGCGTCATCGTCGTCGTCGTTCTCGATCAGCTGTCACTCGATCACCTCCATGCAATGGCACCGTTTCACAAACCGCGTCGAGCTCGAGCCATGGACGACACTACTGCTAGTAGACACCACCACCCCGGAGCCGGCCTATAAATCCCATCCGTAACCCCTGGAGAAAATCAAACACTGCACTGCACGTAGTTTGGTGCAAGAAAGAAACCAACACAGCCAGTGTAGTAGCTAGCAGCAGAACGAGCAGATCGAGATCAATGGCTGCCAAGCTTGCCGCCCTGATCATCACCTTGCTCGCGTTCGTCGGGTCCGTGGCGCCCCAGGGCTCCGGCATCCTTTGCCTGGGTGGCTGGGTTCGCCCGGTGCCAATCTTGGGCCGCTTGGTCTGCCCTAGAGGCTTGATCCCGACGCGCAGGTCTTCTGCGAGGCCGAGATCTGCTCCGGCTCCCTCCGGTGCAGGGCTCAAGGTCGGCTACTACAGTTCATGCCCTAACGCAGAAGATATCGTGAGGAAAGTCGTGAGAGATGCTGTTAACAAAGAACCCGGCATGGGCGCAGGGCTCATTCGCCTCTTCTTCCATGACTGCTTTGTTCGGGTATGTACGAGCACTATTTGAGCACTGTTCGGAGTATTGATTAATTTATCTCTGTTTTGTATATACGTATTGTAGTAGCTGCATAATCAAGTAATGTGATAACATTAGTTTCAGTATATATATTAATTTCCACGTGGTGATTGTTCACAGGGGTGTGATGCTTCCGTTCTCCTGGTGAACTCGAGCGGCTCCACGGAGCAGTCAGAAATGTTCGGCCCACCAAACACGCAGAGCCTTCGGGGCTTCGGCGTGATCGACGACGCCAAGGCGGCGCTCGAGGCGGCCTGCCCCAACATCGTCTCGTGCGCCGACACCGTCGCCCTCGCCGCCCGCGACGCGTCCTTCTTCCTCAGCAACGGCAGGGTCAGCTTCGCCATGCCCGCCGGCCGCCTCGACGGCCGCGTCTCCCTCGCCTCCGAGACCACCAACCTCCTGCCGGGGCCCTTCTCCGACCTCGACACGCTCAAGAGCAAATTCGCCGCCAAGGGCCTCGACACCAACGACATGGTCACGCTCTCCGGCGCGCACACCGTCGGCCACGCCCGCTGCTTGTTCGTCTCCAGCCGCTCCGACATGAACGCCACCCTCGCCGGAGAGCTCAAGGACAAGTGCAGGAGCAGCAGTAACAACACGGCGGTGAACCAAGATTACAAGACCCCCTACGTCCTGGACAGCCAGTACTACCAGAACGTGAAGGACAACGACGTGCTGTTTGACTCCGACGCCGCGTTGAGGTCGACGGAGACGGCGGCGCTGGTGGATACCTACGCCGCCGATGCAGGGAGCAGGTGGGAGACTGACTTCGCGGCGGCGATGGTGAAGATGGGCAACATCGAGGTGAAGACAAGCCCCGGCGCGGACGCTGAGATCAGGAAGAAATGCTCCATTTACAACTGATATGATGATGAGTCTGGTGGTTGGCTGCGGGCATGTCACCGATTAAGTTTCGGATATATAACCTCATGTCATCGTCGTCTAGAACTTACTACCCATAAGTTATATATGGACCTTAATTGTGTTGTGATCTCTATTTTAACTTGTTGCGTATATCATGTGTGTAAGTAACTCTACTTTACGTTCATTATTATTTATTTATGGTTCATTTCTTGCTAGTGAACTTAGCTCGGTTACCTGATTTAATTTGTCGAACTAGTTTATTAGCCTTGCGCTTTGCTTGGGCTACCAATATTTTTGAATACACATGGACAACGTATCTTCATGAAATACCTATGGTTTAGGATTTTGAGATAATAATTGATCTGCATATTTGACTATATTTTCTTACATTATTCTATCAATTGGCTTTCTTAACAAAAAAACAATCACAAGGGACGATTTCACTGACATGCGCATGCTATGTGCAAACCGATCAACACAACAGTAGCCAAATTTGTTTATTTACCGCTGAAACTGCATTGACTGCGGCACATACGACTCTGCTACCTATGGAGTACGGATCGAGTAGCTAACTATCTAAGTATTCCATTTCTAATAATACTCCTGCCAGGATGTACGTGAGAAGAATTTCTCTTTAATCAAGCGTAGAAATCATATATATCCAACTATATATTTTTTGATTGTTTTATAGCTAGATTCATATGAAGAATAGTGAAAATAATTGTTGGATTGAAACCACCAAAAAATACGCAACACATGTTTGGAATGTGGCTTAATGGTTTTGATATGAGGGCAAAAGGAAAATGCTTGGTAGCAGCAGGCGGCATGTGCTGGGCCATATTGTTAAGCTGAAATGATATGAATTTTGATAAAAACATATTTATATTCTCCTTTGCAGATACTTTTTAGGGGAACTCAGTGGATCAGGTCATGGATGCTCCTCCAGAAGGAGGAAGCGTAAAAACGGCGTGGTGCCACTTAGAGTCCTTGTCCATGAAGGTTTTCGACATACACGAGTGGAGGTTTAGCAATAAATTGAGCTTTTGAAGTGATTTTTGCTTTGCCTTCTTTATCACTAGCTTTTAAGCTTGTGTCGTGTGTGTTATATGGAGACAGAGTCTTCAAAATAATACAATTATAATAATTTTTCGGCCTTGTCCTTTTGCAACGGCCGGAACGCTTTCATTTGTTTAATAAAAAACTCCCTTTTTCTAAAAATTCAAGTATTGTCTCACAAATGCAAGCAATGCTTATCACTCCTAGCTAGAGTCCTAGTACGTGGTGCTATAATATCAGAACCCCAGCTTGTTTCAGAAAATATGGATCAAGCGCGTGACCCGCGCGGTGAATTTTATTAAATTTATTTATTGAACAAAGCGCAACAACGGGTACAGGCCTCGTTTAGATCCTAAATTACACCTACAAAGTTTACTATGAAAAAAAAGATTCACATCACATCAAAATATCATAGCATGTATGGAGTACTAAATGTAGATAAAATTAAAAACTAATTACACAGTTTTGTTGTACTCTATGAGACGAACATTTTGAGCCTAATTAATCAATTTTTAGACAATTTTTTACACATACAAACGAAATGCTACAATAGTACACGCACTTCAAAAAACCAAAATATGACTCCCAATTTCGGGAACCAAGCGCTGAGTATATACACGTCCCCGCAGGTCGATCGGCTGCTTGAGCTGTACACACGTGCGCTAGCTTCGTGGCCGCAGCGCCACGTTCCCGGGCTCTTTTTGACGGGATCTCACATTCGCGTGCGTCCATGGCAACATGCATGCAGAGAAGTCAGAGTTGTAGACCCGTGTCTACGGAAATGGAAGCAACACCCTGGTCACGATCAACAACGTTTATTGACAAATTCAGAATTATTGACTCCAACAAAATCTATTTATATATCCGTCTAGTCTTTTTAATATATTACATTTGAACAATTTAAAATGTAGATGTACCAAGTTACTAATTTATTGTACTAAATTAAACATTATATAAGTTCTGAGATTTTACTTAGATGCGGTGATTATTTCTGACGGAATAACTTGGTACATAAATTAGTACAATAAATTAGTAACATTATATAAATTAAACATTATATAAGTTCTGACACACGCCACGCACATGCGGTGATTATTTCTGACGGAAAGCAGGTCCATAAAGCGATACGTGGGATTAGTGACGCAAAGATGGCTGCTAAGCTTTTCACCCTGGTCATCGCCTTGCTTGCGTTCCTGGGGTCCGTGGCGTGGAGTGCCGGGGCATTCCATCTGACGGGTGACCGGTGCTGATGTGTTTCGAGAGAAAACTACCGATGACCGGTGGCTGATTTGTTCTGAAAACGCGTGACTGATAAGCCAAAGCACCTTTGCTTGGGTGGTTGGGTTCGTCCAATCCCAATCGTGGGTGGCCTGCTGTGTCTTGGGGGCTTGATTCCGAGATGTACCCCTTTTCTAAAACCGAGCCCTCCTCCCTCAGGTCCATATCGATACGATACGTGGGATTAGTGACGTGAAAACTGCTGACATATTTAACCGTTCATCCGCTTTATTATTTCGTATACCCAAGGTAAAGAATTGGTGGCGGCCGGTACAAAAGGTTCCCCGGAATGTGGTCTTGTGCTTTCACACTCGCTCTGTGCATGCATTATTACTATTTCCAGTTTTCAATAGAATGGCCAACGATACGAGTGAGATAGAGTAGTTTGCACTCTGCAGTCATCCTAGCACGCTCCAAGATATCTAGAATATAATGTTTGCGGGAGAGATCGGAACAGACTAGCATTCTAGCGATTATTAGAGAGCCCCAAGAAATGACATAGAGGTCAGACATCGTCTTCTATGGAGAACTCAGCCTTGAGAAAAATGAGAACAGATATAATGCGCTATAAACAAGGGCACTGGAGGAAGCTTTCCGTACCCAAAGGTAAAGAATTGTTAAAAGATCCCTACAGGAGGCCCACGTGCTTTCATACTCGCCCTGTGGTTTGTGACTCCGGGCATGCATTATTACCATTTTCATTAAAGCTTTGTTCGTTAAGACAGGGTTATAATCTTCAAGCGGATCCACTTCAGGGAGAGATTAAGTGAATCCCTCCCATGTCACTCAACTTCCGTGGGGATTTTTCTTCTAATTCCCGTCTTAGAAATTCTTTGTTCGGTTAGCTGGGATTGAAGGTAGGGATTTAAAATAAAAGAGACACATGGTAAGCTATACATGGCCGTGTGCCAATGTCCAATAGTTCAGAAACACAAACAAGCTTAACTATCACTGAACTTCCGTGGAGATGTTGTTTCAGTGCTTTCTTGTAAGCCAGCTTCTTTCTCACCCTCAACTGAAAATGGAAATAGGAAAAATAACAGTAGCGGCAGCAGTAAATAATCACATAATTAATGTTGTCAACTTTTTTCCCTACGAGTAGTTGAGGCAGGGCTCTGATGACGCACGGCAAGACCAAAGCCTTGGAGTTGCAGTGCATGTGCAGCCATAGCCATGCACTTCCATCCTCTAGGCCTCTAGCTTGCTTCGCACTACCGGCAATTATCTCAGCTATTTGTCTTTGGTTAAGTTATATGGGCCACATTTTTGCATTCGGAATAATGTTCTCTAAAACTTCATGAAGCTCTACAATATGAAGGTTCGCCTGCCAAGATTCGTGCACACAAATTAAAGGAGATTAAAGCGCTTGCTTGCGAGCGAGCTCAAGGATGTAGAGATTGTCCACTGCGCTATTTTTGTGGAGACTTGAACACTCATAAAAGTTCGGCCGATCCGATCCCCTCCGATCCATTTGCACGAGTCCTTCAGATGCTGATTGTAACCCTGTTTGAATTAAGGTTTTTGTTAGGCAGAAGCACCAAAGTTTTCCTTTGACGAGAGGACAATTTTGGGAGGTTTGTTATCGATTGCGTGCGCCCGGCTGACGAAAATAATCTTTCGTCGGATGGAGTGATGAAAATGGATCATATCGACCGTGCATGCTAACATGCTAGTTGTGTAATGGTACTTCTATCATTCTGAAAATATTTGACAATCTATAGACGTGAATTTCATGCATGCACGCTAAATGGAGTTAGATTTACCTTTCCATAAATGTACAAGTTGGCAAGTTGCTGATTTTTTATGCACTAACATGTACGTGTACACGCGGTTCACATGCTCCAGTTTGGTTAGCTCCACGGAATACTGGACGTACCGACGAAATCTATGGCAGCTTTAGAAAATCGTCCTCTTGTCCGAGGAAAATGGATATCCTTAATTTCGGAGCTACGATGACAATAGTGTATTGTTTCAAAAAAAAAATCTAGATTCAAGAAATATTTTTGCAATTGACGTACAAAAACATATTTGCAAAATTGAAGATTTTCTCACGGTGCTTGGAAGTTTGCACTAACGAGCTCCTCTTTTTTATCGTTAATTAATCCGGCTGCAATGACTAAACTACCCTTAAGTATAATTAATTAATTGATCTTTTAAATCAATGGCTGCAAAAATTCCCCAGCGTAGGAACCCGTGATTTCGGACAAGCACCGCAACAATCCTCAACAAAATTAGAGCAACTCCAGCAATAACCCCTAAATCAGACTCTCTAAATACTAATAACCTATTTGGCATAGCTCCAGCTATGAACTCCATACTAGATTTGTATTTTCTATACTAAATTAAAGTACTTTAATGTTAATATTTAGTACAAGCTATAAACAAAATGATTCATCTAAATACTTTCTATGTGTCTCCAACTCCAACTCTAGAATTTCTTGGAGCTCCTAATACCCGACTCCAAGAACTCCATATATTTTTTTAGAGTTGGAGTTGTGCTAAACAAGTAAACATGGCCTAAAAGGGGTTGTATCTATTTTTGAGGGCCTCAGAATCTGTTCAAACTCTAGGAATAGCCCTTAAGAATGGAGGCCTCCCTATAGACCTCCCATGAATGGAGGGTGGGGGATGAATTTGGATGCCTCCCCAAAATAGGGGGTTAAGTAGAGGGTATGTTGGAGTGTAACTTTTTGTTTGGCCCTTTAAATTTAGGTTGGGGCCTATTTAGAGCAACTCCAACAAGGCCCCTACTTGAGCCCTTACTCAAAAAGTAGGGGCCGAGGGAAAAAAACAACTCCAGCAGAGCCCCTTCTCGGGTCCCAAGTTTAGGGAGGCACCCAACCCCCTCCCCCCCACCAGCCCCATCTCCCACATGTCACTAGGGAGGCCCCTACTTTTCTGTTGTGTGCGTTTCTTGCCCGCGCTCGGTTCTTCCTCTTCCTCGCGTCGCTCCTTCGCCCCTGACAAGAATCGCCGCCACCCGTGTCATTGCTGCTGCGCCCGGCCGGAGCTCGCGAGCCGCGGCACCGACGCCATGCTCGAGGTCCTCCCCTAGTCGAGTGCGGCCGTGCAATCGATCAAGCGCCACCGTCGATCTTGACCAGCAACAGCAAGAGGGGAGGGGCCGCCGGCGACCACGAGCCCCCGCCACCACCGTTGACCTCCAGCTTGGGCAAATCCAAAGCCCCCACCGCCGGCGGCCGCACCCCTCCCCCGCGCTCGGCCGGAGCTCCTCCCCCACCGGACCTCGGGCTCCCGCGCGGCCAGTCGGAGCTTCTTCGGCGGCAGCGCCCCTCCCCTGCGCAGGACCTGGGGTTCGAGCTCCAATTTCACTAAGACAAGGACTTCGAGGTTGAGGTCGAGCTCACCCACCACCCGTCGCAGCTTGAGAAGGAGAACGCATCCCGCGTTGTAGCCGACGTGCCCGGCCGGAGCTCCTCCCCCACCGGACCTCGGGCTCCCGCGCGGCCGGTCGGAGCTTCTTTGGCGGCCGCATCCCTCCCCCACGTAGGACCTGGGGTTCGAGCTCCAATTTCACCAAGACAAGGACTTCGAGGTTGAGGTCGAGCTCACCCACCACCCGTCGCAGCTTGAGCAGGAGAACGCATCCCGCGTTGTAGCCGACGCGCCCGGCCGGAGCTCGGGCTCCTTCGATTGGGATGGAGAGCGCTCGGATTGAACAGAGGGAAGAGAAGACGGAGAGGAGAGGAGAGTGGGCCCACATGTCATTACAAGTAAAAAAGTGAGAGACTGACGTCTGGGTTCCACCTGTTATAAGAAAAGTAAGGGCTACAAGTAGGAGCTACTGCTGAAGTTCAACATAAAATTGCAGCCCCAGAATGTTAGGGCCAGCCCCTATTCAATAAAGTAGAGGCTATAAGTAAGGGTTATTGCTGGAGATGCTGTCTGCTCGAGTCGCTCTTTTACACCCTAAAATGAGAACCTCCGGAGCCAGTAAAACGACCCACATTTGCACAATCACTGCGTATGCCGAGGTTAGTTTCAGTCTTTCAGACAGCTCCTAGATTGATTTTTTTTGGGGGTCAGTTGTGGTCCCTACGCGGCCTTTCGATGAAATTCACGTCCTAAATCGCAACGTGCGAACACTCTCGCTATAAATTGCGCCCTAAACCCCGGCCTGGAGAAAAGCACACAGAGTTTGGCGCAAAAGAAACCAACATCAGCTAGTAGCAAGCTAGCAAAGATGGCTGCTAAGCTTTGCGCCCTGGTCATCACCTTGCTTGCGTTCCTGGCGTCCGTGGAGTGCCAAGGCTCCAGCAGCCTCCTTTGCTTGGGTGGTTGGGTTCGTCCAATCCCAATCATGGGTGGCCTGCTGTGTCCTGGAGGCTTGATTCCGAGAGGTGTCCCTTCTGTGAAGCCGAGCCCTCGTCCCTCAGGTGCAGGGCTCAAGGTTGGCCACTACAATTCGTGTCCGAACGCCGAATACATTGTCAGGAAGGTTGTGAGGAACGCTGTTGATGAAGACCCGGGCATGGGTGCAGGGCTCATTCGTCTCTTCTTCCATGACTGCTTCGTTAGGGTACAAGCACAACACACACACACACACACATATATATATACTTGTCTCGATCTCTTCCAATATATACTTAGTTATTAAACAGAGTAATACGTAGCAATTTTTGTAACGTTGGGGTGCTGTTGCTTATTATTATTCAAGGGGTGCGATGCTTCCGTTCTGCTGGTGAACACGAGCGGCTCCAGCGTGGAGGCGGAGATGTTCGGCCCACCGAATAGAGAAAGCCTTCGCGGCTTCGGCGTGATCGACGACGCCAAGGCGGCGCTCGAGGCGGCGTGCCCCAACGCCGTCTCGTGCGCCGACATCGTCGCCTTCGCCGCCCGCGACGCGTCCTTCTTCCTCAGCAACGGCAGGGTCAGCTTCGCCATGCCCGCCGGCCGCCTCGACGGCCGCGTCTCCCTCGCCTCCGAGACCACCGACCTCCTGCCGGGTCCCTTCTCCGACCTCGACACGCTCAAGAGGCAATTCGCCGCCAAGGGCCTCGACACCGACGACATGGTCACGCTCTCCGGCGCGCACACCGTCGGCCACGCCCGCTGCATGTTCGTGTCCAGCCGCTCGGACATGAACGCCACCCTCGCCGGAGAGCTCAGGGACAAGTGCAAGAGCAGCGATAACACCACGGTGGACCAAGACTACAAGACCCCCTACGTCCTGGACAGCCAGTACTACCAGAACGTGAAGGACTCAAGGACAACGACGTGCTGTTTGACTCCGACGCCGCGCTGAACTCGACAGAGACGGCGGCGCTGGTGGATACCTACGCCGCCGATGCAGGGAGCAGCTGGGAGACGGACTTCGCGGCGGCGATGGTGAAGATGGGCAACATCGAGGTGAAGACAAGCCCCGGCGCGGACGCTGAGATCAGGAAGAAGTGCTCGATTTACAACTAGCTATAGCTATGGAGGCTCTGGTAGTTGGCTGTGAGTATGTGTCCGATCCACTTGAGCTCATAGCTAGAACTAGGGTTATGTGCTTCAGCTGTATGTGTGTTCGTCATTTTGCTGTTGTGTTTATCACTTTATCGTGTAACTGAACAAATAAATAAACCCGCGATTTTGTTCGAGTGAAGCGTAGAATAATATAATACGATGGGCGGCTATAGTCAAGCTGCTGCCTTGGCCTTGGCACTCCCTGAGGCGGTCATGGCGCGCTCCTCGTCGGCTCTGGGCGCCGCCGGCAAGAGCAGTCCCGCGGGCCGCCGCAAGGGCGCCGGAACCGGCAGAAGAAGCATCTGTTCCTCGTCTTGGAGAACGTCGTCACTCTACGGCGCCTCCTGCCGGAGCCTGCGCTGGTGTACCTAGATTACTCGACGGTGGATTACTTGGCCGTCCTGTGCAGCCACATCGTCGGCATGGTATCCCGATTCTACGGCAACCATATAGAAGGAGCGGTGGCGCTGGAGCTACCGCGGCCGCCGCCGTCGCAATAAAATGCTTCCCTTGTTCGGCCCCGGCATCAGGGCTCACGAGCTGCACCCGCGGAGATGCGCCTTCTTCGTGTCGATACCCTACGACGACGACCGCTGCTCGGAATACCCTGGGTACCTTCTGCTACGACATGGAGCGCCGCCGCCGGTGTGGACGCGCCACGGCGACTGGGAGTTGCCGTTCGGAGGCCAGGCGCACTACCACCGCGGCCTACGCGCATGGGCCGGCCTCCACAGGGACGCCGGAGGATACAGGCCGGACGGGAACCTCTGCTCCTGCAACGTCCTGCATCTCCGTCACCGGCGCCGCGCCGGGCTGGAACTCTGGAAGCTCGGCGAGGAGAAGCTAGCTGTTCATCGATCACCCGGCGCTGCACATCGACGTCAAGCTCTGCCTCGTCGAGATGTTGACGCGCGTGGGGGTCAGCTGGGAGGAACACACCGGAGACGGCGACAATGAGTCCGGCGGATCCACGACCCGCCGGAGCTCGGGGGCGGGGTTCGAGCGAGGAAGAAGAGAAGAGAGTCCCTTCGGGAATCATGATCTGCCCCACGCCAATCCTGCCCGCTGAAGTCTGATCCTACGGCAGCGAGACACCCAGGGGGTGGACGGTATTTCATTTATCGACCACCCCCAGGTCCGCGGCGCCGCCGGAGCGCCGCCGTGTTCCGGCCGTTCCCTACCTTCTCCCCTCATGTGCACCTTAACTGGGGCCTCCGTGCGTGCGCCGGTGAACCGGGCCGCGTGGTGTTCCCATCCCCGACGAGCTGTGGAGCCTTTTCTCGGCCGCGGCCGGCGAGAGCGCCGGACAAAGCAGAGGCGGCAGCACCGCGCCGCCACATGCTTGTGTTCCCTAAACGAAACGGCGGCGTACCGGCACCTAGTGAGGGGCCATGGGCTGCGGCGGTGGCGGCGGCAACGACGAGTAGTTGATTACTTCTGCATCGGAGGGATGCACTGCCTCAGGCTAGAAGACTTTGTAGACTGATGTGCATTTGCCGTACCCGGGTATTTCAGTGGATTTTTGACATTACGGTTACAGTGCAAAGTTGTCATTTTGTGGCATTGGTAAGTTATTAACACCTTTAGGTGTTATGTAAAAATAGCCCATATTTTTATGAAATTTGCCACGTTAATTTGTTGTGACAGCAAGTGGATGGTGCAATTTTGCAAAATCACCACGCGGAAGGGACGGAGCAGATTAATTAGCTACGTTCCAAATCCGTTCCAAATCGAAACAGGCGCCAGCATTGGGACTCCAAATCGGCCCAAATGAAGTGAAGAATCTCTTTTGACTGAAACCGCGTCGCGGTAACCAACATAGATTTTCATCACGTCATCGTGGCATAAGCTCCTATCCTGAACTGTGTTGGACGGCATTCCAGCGTTGCAGGTGACATAATGCCTCTTCAACTTGCGAAACGGTGAAGGTGGCTCTAGAAAAACGTCTCTAGAAACTTACAGAGAAGGCCTAGTAAATAAAGTTGTTGCGCTGCTGTCCGCAGACAAACAAAGGCACTGATATTGTTGTAATATCATACATGCATCAACAAATGATAGTGTTGGTAAATACAGGATAGAGCAAAGATCCACTTTTATGCAGAATAGCTGGAGAAGGAATTTCCTTTATGAAAATTTCTAATTTCCCATCTGCATGTAACTTGTACCATATTCTTCTTCTTTAGTGAATATTGTACTCTGATTGTTCCACTTACAAATTTACTTATGTTACTTTGGAGTTTGGACCACGGGATCATGACAATACGGGGACTATAAACTATTAGAGATAGAGTTCTTCCTCACATGTAATCTAGGAGTTGTTACTATGTCTGGTTCGTTTATAGATAGATAGACTTGTTCCTCAAGATGTAAACCATACAATCGGCCAGATCGTAACAACTCCGTATTGTAATTTATTTGGTCCTTTGCTGACCTATATAACATGTACCCGTGGTGAGCCGAGTTTGGCAACCCACGTTTCCCTAAAATCTTTCATGGTAATCAGAGCATCTTCTTCCCAAAATACATCTACTACCTCCCTCTCTCATGGCAACGTCGGTAGCTCCCCTCCCCAAGCTCGGTCCATCCGTAACAGAGAAACTAACCAGGGAGAATTATCTCATATGGAAGGCTCAGTTCCTCCCGGCCGTGCGTGGTGCCTAGCTCACGGGCTATCTGGATGGGAAGATCGTGAAGCCGGCAGAGACCATCGAAGACGACAAGAAGCAGATCGTTGCCAACCCTGCCTATGAGCATTGGTTGGCCAGAGATCAACAAGTGCTCGGCTATCTGCTGAACTCGCTCACCAAAGAAGTGCTAGCGCAGGTGGCCACAACAGTCACCGCAGCAGAAGCTTGGAACACGTTGGAGACAAGATTCGCAGCGCATTCCAGAGCGCGTGTGACAAACTTGCGCATGCAGCTCGCCAACACCAAGAAAGGCGGCATGACCAGCACCGCCTACTTCAACAAGATGACAACAATCAGAGATGAACTTGCTGCAGTTGGTAAGATCATTGAAGATGATGAGATGGTGACTAACATCGTGAACGGTCTTGATTTTGATTACAATCCTTTTGTATCTACAATTCTTGGCCGCTCTGATTGCATCGCGTTGGATGACCTGTTTTCCCAACTACTCGCCTACGACAATCGCCTTGAGATGTATCAGGGTGATGGGCAATTCCAGTCCTCAGTGAATGTCGCAGGTCGTGGCAGAGGCAATGGCAACCGTGGTCGTGGCAACAACAATCGTGGCCGCGGTAACGGTGGGCGAGGACAGTATCAGGGGTGTGGCAATGGTGGCAACCCTGGTGCTGGAGCAATCAAGTCTGGTGGACAAAATAACAAGCCTACATGTCAGATCTGCACCAAGGTGGGACATGATGCAAGAAAGTGCTGGTACCGCTATGATGAAGATGAACCTCAAAATACCAAAGTGGCAGGAGCAGCAGCGACAGGACATGGCTATGACACCAACTGGTACGTTGATAGTGGTGCCACGGACCATGTCACCAGCGAGCTGGAGAAGCTGACCGTTCGTGACAAGTACACAGGACGTGATCAAGTGCATACTGCTAGTGGATCAGGTATGAAAATTAGTAATATTGGGCATATAATTTTACATACCCCATGCAAAGATTTACATCTCAAAAATATTCTTCATGTTCCTGGTGCTAATAAGAATCTAGTTTCGGTTCATAAACTAGCCTTGGATAACAGCGCTTTCTTTGAATTTCATCCAAATTCCTTTCTCATCAAGGATCAGGCAACGAGGAAAATTCTGCACTAAGGTAGATGCAAAGGTGGTCTCTATCCTTTAGGATCGCCATCATTGAGAGAAGGTCCAAGTAAACAAGTCCATACAGTCAATAAGCCATCTTCATCGGAATGGCATAGTCGGCTAGGTCACCCTGCTTTTGCTATTGTCGAAAGAATTCTTAGTTCCAATAGTTTGCCTTGTGTTAGTAATAAACATCCAGAGTCAGTGTGTGATTCATCTCAATTGTCCAAGAGCCATCAGCTTCCATATTCAGTATCGAATACAATCTCTAGTGCTCCTCTTGAATTGATTTTTTCGGATGTTTGGGGACCTGCACCTATCTCTGTTGGACGACATACATATTATGTCAGTTTTATTGATGATCATAGTAAATATACTTGGATCTATCTCCTTCGAAAAAATCTGATGTGTTTCAGGTTTTTCGTGATTTTCAGAATCTAGTAGAACGAAAATTCAACAAGAAAATCATCTCCATAGAAAGCGATTGGGGGGTGAGTACGAAAAGTTGAACTCATTCTTCCAACAAATTGGCATTACTCATCGGTGTAACACCCAAAAATGGCCCATTTAAAATTTTTAGTAATTAATTGGCTTTTATTTAATTTGTTCATAATTAATATAGGTTAAATGAATTATTTATGAATATTAAAGTCAAATATAAGATGTACAAACATTTTTGTTGCATTCATGCTGCTGCACTGTGTTTTGGTTGTTGGAAAATTAAGTTGGAATTTAAATTCTGTTTAAATTTAAATTTAATTTGCATTTGTTTGAGCCCTAGAAAAGTTATTTCAAGACGAGTTCCTTTTTCGTCCCTGGACTTTTCCCTCAGTTCACTTTCACCCCCCTACTTCTTTCCCAAGCCAGCCCAACCCCCTCCCCTTTCTTCCCCCGACCCACTCTCTCCCCTCCGCTCGGCCCGCTCCATTCCGGCCCACCCGCGCGCACAGCTCTCCCCCCCCCCCCCCCGCTCGGCCTAGCTTCTCCCGAGCCGGCCCACTCCCCTCTCTTCCTCACTGCCGCCCGGGCCCGCTCGCCAGCACCTTCTTCTTCCCCTCGCCGCGCGCCCTCTCTCCCCGGCGCGATCAGCGCCGAACTGCCCGTCGGCCTTGACCCCTCTCCGAGCCCGTGGGCCACACCCGAAGATCCCCTGCCCCTTTCCCACGCTCTCTTTCCTTCCCCGGCGAACCCTTGCATGGAAACTCCGCCTCCCCGCACGGCAAGTCCGCCGGCCGCCGATTCCCCCCCCCCCAAATCCCCGGCACGGACGCCTAGGTCACCCCGAGGCTATTTAAGCGCGGCCAAGGCACCCCAACTTCTCACCCAACCCCCCACCGAGCGCCAAGCTGCCCCCAGCAGCCCCTCTTCCCGCTCCGACGCTGCCCGAGCAGCTTCGCCGGCCGCCGCTCTCGTATTTTTTTAATCGCATTTTGTAATGCACTAGTAATTAACTACTCCTATGTAAGAACTAACTGACCTACCCGTGTTGCTAAAGTCTTCCCAGTTGCCCATCTGGCCATCTTAAATTGATCCTATTGTCAATTGTCGTTCCCGTAAACACTGCAGAAGTAGAAAACCTCACAGCCTTGGGAAGGAAACTTCGTCTTAAGACCTAGAGGGGAGCGGACACTGCCGTCATTGTCAATCAACAAGTTTGATCATGTACGTATTGATAGTTCAATCTGGAAAAGGTTTGATCGATAGGAATTACTATAAAACATCCAAAAGGTGGGAGAGTTTTGTGTGATTTAGTTTCCTGTGAGACAAGATAAACTCCCGTGAAACAGTACTAAATAAGCTAGCACGCGCCATCTGCCACCTTTAATTTTGTTGTTACCTCATCACAAAATGAACCACGGCTGTGCGACGTGTTGTAACGTACCCATAAAGCACATTGACAGTACTACGATGCTATTTAATCTGGATTCTGCAAGTGGCCTTAATATGATACTGCAACTCTAGTACTCCCTCTGAGACCCATAATATATATTATTTGGCGCTGGTTAGCTCATTATTAACCAACGTCAAATAAAACGGAATATGGAGGTACGTCACAAATAATATTTACTAGCTGATCTGACTGTACACCCTACTTGTGTTAGTTGAGCTAGCATGACAGCATGTTATCATGGTTGGAACAAAAATTACCTGCCCCTCTCGGAGATCATTTCATTTTGCGTCGTCCCTTATGCGGAATTCCGGGTAATCGCTCAAATGTGCTTGCTTTGCTTAATCGAGCAAATTAATGAATTAAGTTATAGCAACTAGCTAGCAAGCAACAAGAAGCTAATTAAGTCAACCGTCCGGGCTGTGCATTGTCTGGAGCTCACTCACGTACTCGCCATGTTCTCTACAGACTGACTTTTGCGTCTCACAAGCGTGCGTTCCAAAAGATTCATCACACTCGCTGCTAGCACACGCCACTCGATCCCAGCCGGCCGTGGCTATAAATACACATGCAAGACAGCGTCACTTCTCATCATCCTATCTCTTAACAAGCCGGCCGGCCGGCCGGAGAGCTTCTTCTTAACAAGAGATTAGGGAGGAGGCAAGGATGATGATGGCCGTTAAGCTCGCCGTCCTCACACTGACAGTGCTCGCCCCGTTCGGTTCCAGCTCCAGCTACGGCAACCCCAACCCGCCTACTCCACAACCACAACCACCCACTTACCCGCCAACGTACCCTCCGGCGAGCACCACCCCGGCCACCGATTGCTCCATCATCGCCGCCGCCCACTTATCCACCGACGAGCCCGAGCCCGAGCCCGCCGCCGTCGCCTACTCCCAGCTCGTCCCCGCCGCCGTCGCCCACGCCCAGCTCAAATGACGCCGGGAAGAAGCTCAAGGTCGGGTACTATAAGAAAAAGTGCGGCCGTTACGTTGATGTCGAGGGCATTGTCAAGAAGCACGTGAGCAAGGCCGACGCCGGCATCAAAGCCGGCCTCGTCCGCCTCTTCTTCCACGACTGCTTCGTCCGGGTAAGATTATTTCACTGGTAGTAATTAATTACTACATGATCCATACGATGATACGAAGTCAATGATAATGACATTGTATATATTGTTGCATTGCAACCTTCAGGGCTGCGATGCCTCGGTTCTGCTCGACAAGAACACCGACAATCAGACGTCGGAGAAGTTCGGCATCCCTGCGCGGCTACGAGGTGATCGACGGCGCCAAGGCGGAGCTCGAGGCCAAATGCCCCGGCAGGGTCTCGTGCGCCGACATCGTCGCCTTCGCCGCCCGCGACGCGTCCTTCTTCCTCAGCAACGGCAGGATCAGCTTCGCCATGCCCGCCGGCCGCTACGACGGGAACGTGTCCCTCGCCAGCGAGACCCTCCCCAACCTGCCGCCGCCTTTCGCCGGCTTCGATCAGCTCGAGAAGATGTTCGCCGACAAGGGGCTCGACGCCTCCGACATGGCGGCGCTCTCCGGCGCGCACTCCATCGGCCGCTCCCACTGCTCGTCTTTCTCCGACCGCCTCCCGCCCAGCAACACCACGGACATGGACCCGAGGTTCTCCCGCAAGCTGCTGGTGGCCTGCTCGTCGGCGAACGGCACCGACAACACGGTGGCGCAGGACTACAAGACCCCCAACGGGCTGGACAGCCAGTACTACAAGAACGTGCTCGGCCACAGGGTTCTCTTCGCGTCGGACGCGGCGCTCGCCACGAACGCCACGACGGACAACCTGGTGCGCGTCTACGCGGCCGTTCCATCCCTGTGGCGGCGCGGCTTCGCGGACGCCATGGTCAAGATGGGAGGCATCGAGGTGAAGACCGCCGCCAATGGCGAGATCAGGAAGACGTGCCGCGTCGTCAACACCAAGCCCTAGTCATCAGATGGCTTATGGCGCGTGCGCTTGATCTTGTTTTATATACCTTTTTCATTCGTTGCATTTATGCTAAACGTTTGTACTGTAATGACAAAACATCGTTAATAATTAATAAAGTTTAATTTGCCCTAGCTACTTCTGAAATACCACAGCCGGACCAATACAATGGATAGACGACATCCGGCACATAATAGTATCTTTGATCAAGGCCATGCCTCCAAGCAAGATTCAACAACGTCATTGCTATCTCATAAAAAAAACAACGTCATTGTGATGCTAGCTAGTAAATTCAAATTAGGAACTAAATCTGCCGATATGTTTAACTTATTAACTCGAGTTTCAGAAAACGTGGCTGCATAGTTCGATATATATATACACACACGGCAACCTATATGTGGACTGGTGTTTTTTATTTGTATATAGACGACATGTCTATTTATGGTGCCGAAATGAATCAAATTTGATAACAGTTTGGCTCGTTTGTAGCACAGTTTAGTAAGATCTCCCAAGCTTAATGTGGTCCTGAAGTGTTACAGTGTCTAAATATATCTCGTATCTAGAAACATGTCTGTCTACGTAACGGGTGGAGAATGTTTTTGGAAGCCAATGCACGTTGTGATGACATGCAAGTCAGCCGATCGAGCTCATTGACCGAGAACATGGCAAGCACGTGAGCTAGCTCTACGTGAAGGCAGCTCATCACAGCCAAAATGATCGTTTACTTGCCGCTAATTTGACACTCGCCCCATAAATCAAGCCTGGGGGCACTGATCATCCGCGTGCAAACCGTACGTTCGTTTCCTAAGTTGCACGCCTTCTAGTTAACGGAGGCGATTTGTTTTTAGATCACGATAACAGCACACTCTCGAGGGGCAATAGGGTATAGTATGTAGGCTAGTAGCTGTCACATTCGCCAGGCCACTTGCAAAAGAAATTTTGTGCTACTGTAATGTCGGTGCATGCATGTATGCCTACATATGCCCTCCATTCATACATGCTACTTCACCTGTTTTAAAATATAGAATGTTTTTGTTTTGTTCTAAGTTAAAACTTTAACCAAAGTTATAAAAAATGCATCAGCATCACCGAATTAGTTTAATTAAATCCATCATGAAATATTGTCTTGATGCTACATTTATTTTTTGATACATATTTTTTAAACTAGGCCAGATTTTGATATATGTAACTTAGAACAAAACTAAAATAACCTGCATTTTGAAACAAATATGAGGAGTAGTATACAATGGCTCATTTTTCTGTAGTAGATATAGAAGAATTCCATGAGAAATAGTTGAACCCCGTAGGCATTAAACTACTTTTTAGTAGTAGAAGAAATTCATTACAATTAGTCCAATACCACTTGAATATAATCAAGAAAAAGCATTAGCATCTCAAACTTATTTAAGTTTGATCAAAGTTTAAAAAATATCTCAACAACTAAATATTAATTTAGTTTCATTAAACCACTGTAAAATATGTCTTAATAGTGTATTTATTTGGTATACTAGGTGCCAATATATTTGTATACATTTGATCAAAGTTGGATATCTTTAGCATAAACTTGATAATAACTATTTTTGTAGTAGAAGAATTTCATGAAAAATAGTGTGCCACTTGAATATAATCAGGAAAAAGCTTCAGCGTGTCCTCTGCTCTCCTTTTTTTCTCTTCCTGATCAGTACGCTGATATTTAACTGTATGGTCGTATGAACCTTATGAATCCGGGCGGGTGCGGCGATCGCCCAGGCGGTACACGTCGGCGCAAATGTTTCCAGCCGTCCGATCGCGATCCAAACGTCAGGAATGCAGCAGTGGTCATGGTCTTTTTACGTTTACACCCTCGTGCTTTCAGAAAATAGAACCCGAGGTCCATAGTTTATCCGTCGGCTCGGTAGTGGCCAGAAGCTTCCCGACACCGTCCGTTCTTCCCATCGCCCCGCGCCTCTCCCTCTGGCGCCGTCCCTCCCTCTCCTTCGCGCCGCTCCCCTCCACCGGCGGGCACTCGTGCCGGTCCCCTCCGCCCATCCCAGCGCAGCGGCGCGGCACGAACAACAAACAATAGCAGCAACACCACCACCGTGGCCACGCCACGCAACCCCCGCCGCCGCATCGCGTCGGGCCGCCGGCGCCCCTCCGCGTCCCCCAAAGCGCTGTGGACGGCTCCCCTTCCGCCTCCAGAGGTGCGCGAGAGGCTTCCGCTGCGGCGGCGGCCGCGGAAGGCGGGCGCAGCGCGCGGCGCAGATGGCCGCGGAAGGTAGGCGCGGCCCAGAAGCGGGCCACGGCGGCGCGCGGTCTCCTTCCAGGCTGTGATTGTGCGGGAGGTCCATTCCAACCAGCCGGCGTGAGTGGACGGCAGGCCCAGCCGGCGGGCGGAAGAGCAGCAGCGGGCGAACAGCGGCGAGGGACGCGACACGATGGTGGTGGCGTGGGAGCGAAGCTGGTGGTGGTTGTGGCCGCAAAGCCCACAGAGGCAAGCGGAGGTGCAGCAGGGGCATTGCGCAGGCGGAGGAAGGCAACGGCAACTCGAAGCAGCTAGGCAGAGGCAAGATTCACTTCTCAAATCAGTTTCCTTTTTTCATTTGGTAGAACGGAAGCTTGATCTGGTGCGAAGTGGTTGGATTTAGCTAACTGGCAACTCGATTTTGATTCAGACGATTTGGATGAGAAGTAGCTCGATATGGTGATTGACTCCGTCATGGTCCTCATTATGATAGCTAGCCAAAGTCGGTCATAATCCTTAGGCCGTGTTTCTTTCATTCCCGCAAAAAAAAATTCGAAGGGAATCTTACGTGCATAAAGTATTAAATGAAGTCTATTTACAAAACCTTTTTAGGGATGAGTGTAACTTTACGCGGCGAATCTAACGAGCCTAATTAGTCCATGATTTACTACAGTAATGCTACAGTAACCATCTTCTAATCGTGCGGTCAAAGGCGTCATTAGATTTGTCTCGTGAATTAACCCGGGGTTGTGAAGATAGTTTTATAAACTGAATTTATATAATACCCTTAATTATTGGTCAAACAGGGTGAAATTTTTTTTCCAATCTAAAGAAACACAGCCTTATATTGACTCAGTTGGTTCATTTTTGTTTTTAAAATCTAATAAGATCCTTTAAAGGTTGCCTTCTGATATACATGCACCTGAAGGCAGATGGGAGGGGGCCGCTGCTGACCCATTTGAGCCACCATCGGCGCATCAATAGGAGAGGATTAGATTGAAACATTCCTGGGCCCTCGACCTGGCGGAAGCACCTCAAGGTTGTATGTGCAACAACAGCAGCATTCATAAGAGTTCACTCTATAATTTGTAAACTATGATTGAGTTATTTCTTGATGTCTACAATCAGGGCTTTTGATGCACAGCATTGGACACTACTAATTTTATTTCAGAATTAAAACCTCTTAGTTTTAATGCCTTTTCCTACCTGTTTTACTAGGTACATAAGTTTTCCGCTGGAGCATCACTCCATATCACCGTTGTTTAATTGATGGTCAAGCACCCTGTCCCCCCCCCCCCCCCCCTCCCGTTTTTTCTTACTTTGAATCATACTCATACTTCTGTTCTTCTGTTTTTTGGATTTCGCAGAGTTCAGCTCCAACCTCTGGTGCTATTCTTAATGATATGGTGTTCTGCTTCAGGTCTGCCCCTTCTGCAGCATGCTGATCTGATTCTTGTCATGTGCTAAAGAAATAATGGAATAATCCCTCTGATGACTATTTTGGTAAGATTTTTCATTCCCTACCTTGACCCTCTTTTCTCTTTGCAGTCTAATTATTACTAGAACCTATCACAATAGATTTGATTTACGCATTAAGTAATGTGTAAAAATTGAACTATTTATATCTTGAATTTTATCAGTTTGGTACAATTTTCCAGTGGTCGCAAGTTATACAATTGTCACCTTCCATAAACATGATTATCAAGTGGTCACTTTCTAAAATACAAATCTCCTACCAAACTGTGTTGGGTGCTCTTCTTAGAGCATAGATGTACCATGACTCGATGTTTTTGTTAACTCTAGCAAGGCCTAATTATGTTGAAGATGTAGGAGTAAAAAAATGCAGTTTAATTAACCTCTCTGACTGTACGAGAATGTCCACAGAGTTTTTTCTTCAGATTTGCCTCATAAGTTAGTTAAGGGATGCTATCTTTTTTTTCGTGGTGCTCCTGGTTCATTATAATGCAGGTTTAGCAGTTTTCAGCACAAGAATGAAATAAAAAAGATGCTGATATGAGAAGAATATGTGAACTACACATGAGGTTATTTTAATCTGTCACTTATGATTTCTGTTTTTTTACCATGCAAATGCCATTTGGTTTCTGAAACATTTAGTAGGCATTATTATCAGCAGAAAAAGACCTCCTAATTCTGTTGATAATTTTATATCAAGCTGTTGTGGATTCAAAGCTCTTGTTGTTTTGTCCCTCCTCTCTTCACCACTATTTTTTTTGTTTAAACACACAGGTATTGGCATTACTCTTATTTTTCATGTGCTTTATTGCAGTTCTATTCTCTTTTGCTTACAAAGGAAATCCTATCACATTGCTGCCTTCAGTCACTTAAACTAAGCACAGACCTCATGCAAATATAGTGTTGTGTGCAGTCTTTTATAACTTCTAAGCAAAGAGAGTTTATGTTTGCTACTTGGTTTCAGCTCTGCAATTCAGCATTGTCTATGAGTAGGGTTGCTAGCACCAGTGTGCATAAAAACACTTCCACTTTCTGCCTTGCATCATGACCTCCCCTCACTGCTCTATTGTCATATATTCCCTACATGATTGATAACTATGCAATTAAGCATGGCTTTTGAGAAACATTGCAGCTGATGAGCATTGACCTATATATGATTATCTCTGCTAACCATCACTACAGTTTTTTATGGTAATCCCATTATTGTCTGATTCCCTGTAGGTTCCCATCATATTTTCCTCAGTATGAAGTATATATAATTCAGATAGGTTGAACGTGGTATGCTGTTGTGAAGGGAACTGCTATATCCATCTTTCTCCTTTTCATTCCATACGGTGAAGCATGTGCTTCTCTTTATTGTCCTTCGTTACCTTTCAAGCAATTCTACCTATTTGATGTAGCACAACTCCAATATCAACTCACTTCTTTATCATAAAACCATCCTTTTTATTATCTTACTAATAGTCAAAGTAATGTTGTGAAATCAATAATGGCTTACATTTCCAATAAATTGTAAATAAGATCAGTAATTAGTCTGTTAGGATTTTTAATGGAAAGAAGCAGCTCCTATTTGTTTCGATTGACTATTATTTTCTACTATCAGACCACACGTGTTTTCAGCTCAGTAGTGCATTGTATTGAAATGCTTGTGATTTTCATAGATGAAGTTCTGCTCATTAGGTGTTATTTTCTAACCTTTTTCATTGATACCAGCTACTCTACAGCAGGTCTGAAGATAATTATGCATTTTATTTGCCAAAACGAATTAGAGTTTCAAGGAATTACTAGATATCTTATGGTCATATGATGTGTAACTGCAGATAACTATTCTGAGATTCCTATGTCTTGGTTTAGAGATGGCAGGATGCAGGTATACTGTGGTGCGAAAGATCATGCTTGAGGTCATGATTATTACATCTTATAGGGTTTACCAGGAGGTCATTTCAGAGGTAATGAATGTACTGTGCACACGTTGTTTTAGTCCATGGAGAATGGTACTTAAAAATATTATCCTTGACATGTTTACATTCTTTTAACTATAATGCATTTCTATTTTAGGCCAATACTGCATGAGCTAGGAGTGTAGCAAATTGCAGAGTAGCAGTTCTGGTTGTACCATCTTTGTTTATTAAGTCTGACACATGAAGTTTGAAGCAGCATTGGGAGAGAACATGGACACATTTCCACTGCCTTAAAAAAAGCAGCATGCAAGAAATGCAAGATACTAATATGCATCTATTATGGAATCTAGAGCTTATAAGGGTTTTTTTTCTCATGCCAGTCAAACATATATCGAAAGATGTATACAGAAGTTTTAGAATAGTCACTCTGTTTGTTTAGAGATGGCAGGATGCAGGTATACTGTGGTGCGAAAGATCATGCTTGAGGTCATGATTATTACATCTTATAGGGTTTACCAGGAGGTCATTTCAGAGGTAATGAATGTACTGCACACGTTGTTTTAGTCCATGGAGAATGGTACTTAAAAATATTATCCTTGACATGTTTACATTCTTTTAACTATAATGCATTTCTATTTTAGGCCAATACTGCATGAGCTAGGATTGTAGCAAATTGCAGAGTAGCAGTTCTGGTTGTACCATCTTTGTTTATTAAGTCTGACACATGAAGTTTGAAGCAGCATTGGGAGAGAACATGGACACATTTCCACTGCCTTAAAAAAAGCAGCATGCAAGAAATGCAAGATACTAATATGCATCTATTATGGAATCTAGAGCTTATAAGGGTTTTTTTCTCATGCCAGTCAAACATATATCGAAAGATGTATACAGAAGTTTTAGAATAGTCACTCTGTTTGTTTATAATTAAATACCTCACATAAGATTGATTCAATTTGGTCAGTTTGATGTTTTTAATAGTTGATCTTATAGGTTGACAATAAACATTATCTTAGTTAGCTCGCTACCTATTTTCTATAAATCAGGCCAGCCTGTCCGTCTGGTTATGAAAGTAATGGATTCTATATAATATATTTTAAGTTACGTAACTTAATATGTTCTCATGAATCAACAATATGTACCACTTGCAGGGAACCTCAGGCCCTGTTTAGTTCCAAAAAGGAATTCCCAAATACACTATGCAAAAAGAAGATTTCCCATCACAATCAAAATGCCATAACATGCATGGAGTACTAGATGTAGATAAAATCAAAAACTAATTGCACAGTTTTGTTGTACTCTGCGAGACGAACATTTTGAGCCTAATTAATCAATTTTTGGATAATTTTTCACAAATACAAACGAAATGCTACAGTAGCGCAATGATTACGAAGTGACATCTTACTCCTAAATTCAACCTCCCAATTCTAACATCTAAACAAGGCCTCATTCTCATTCTAGTGGCAATCCTCAAAATATTCCCCACATTTATGTAATATGTTGTTATCAAAGTCTAGCTATTTCTATTCTTCTGTCCAGAATATTCTATCCATTTCACTATTCCGTTCACGACACAGCAAAGAACCACGCTGCGCGCGCCCGTCAAACACTAGTGGAGGTCGGATTCCGGTAAATCTGAATTCTTCATATCATCTGGGCCGATTTGGATGTTCAACCAAGCAGAACCACGATCAGCCCAACACAAATGACTTAATCGAGCCCTTCTTTGATGGTAACTACTCTTGAACCGGCGGATTGGCCCATGCATGTAGGCCATGAGAACTGACAAGTTAAAATGGCGTTACGCCTGAAATTTGGAAACTAAGTCGACCAAACCATCGTCTTTTTTCCTCTGTTTCATGAAACCCGCTCGAGCATATCAATAGCTGAATGGTGCCTAGTAGTCATCACTATAGCTTGGTTCATGCTTCATGTTTGTAACGTCTCTAAGGGTCTGTTTGGTTGCCCGGCTAACTTGGTAAAAATCTGAAGCCAGGCTTGCCAAAGCCTGGTTTAGGAGATGCAATAGGTCATATTTGTTTGGTTGAGTTAGCTAGGCCTAGCTTATGCAAGAGTGTGTTTGGTTGGGTATATTGTGTTGTGTGAAATCACCTTCTCTTTCACAAGTGAGTTTACCCCTCGTCGTCCTCCACGTACCGCATGTTATCCTCCTCATCTTCCATCTCCGGCCTCCACCGGCCCAACCCATCCTCCATCTCCTACCTCCGCCGGCCCACCCCGTCACCCATCTCTCCTTCACCTTCGCTGCTCATCTCTTCCTCCTCGTCCGGCGGCGGCGACCCCAAGCCTGGCAGATCAAGGGGAGCTACCTTCCCGGCGGCGGCGACCCCAAGCCTGCCGGATCAAGGGAGCTGCCTTCCCGATGGCGGTGACCCCAAGCCTGGCGGATCAAGGGAGTTGCGACGAATCGAGCTCTGCCACGGCCGAATCAAGGGAATCTCTGGCGAATTGAGCATCGCCATGGCCGGATCTAGCGGGCCTTCAAGGGGAGATATAGAGAATCGAGCTCCACCTCCCATGTCGCCCGCCCGCCTCATCAACCTCTCACTCCTGCTCCGCTCGGCCTACCCCTGCCCCCATCTCTCCCTCCTCTACCTTCCCGCTGGTGGCAACACCATGTCGAGCTCCACCCTGGTCGGGTCAAGGGGAGCTCGAGGCGACGCCAGCATGTCGAGCTCCACCCCGGTCGGGTCGAGGGGAGCTCGAAGCTCAGGGCGGCACCGGCCCTTATGCAGGTAACCAAACAGACCCTAAGGGTAAGGAAAATCATATTGGATGGCTTTACAATTAGGAAAGCCAGTAGAGTCATAATCGTGTGATTTGTAACTTGTAGGTGCAAATACTAGCGGTAAATGTGTTTCTAAGACAGATGTCAGCACGACAGACAAGTAATAATCATATATATACCCGGATCAATTTCAAATCCAGTACAATCGAACTTGCTGCAAAATCCAGCAAAATAATGAAGCAACAATATATAAGACGAAAAGTAAGCAGCAGAAAACTAATGATCACCCCTAGTATAGGGCATAAAAAATATCCAAAACGACCAAAATGGTACACAAAACGCCACCAGGGTTCAAGAAGCTCAATCGCGAGATCTTGTTAATTAATGATCACCCCTAGTAGGGCACTAGGGCGTGTTAACGAAGCCGCACATCCGTCTGATCTCCCCATTGGCGGCGGTCTTCACGTCGGCGTTGCCCATCTTCACCATGGCCTCTCCGAACTTGTTCTGCCACAGCTTGGGAGAAAGCACGGCTGCGTACACCAGGGGCAACGTGTCCCTCGCCTTGAGCAGCGCGGCGTCCGACGCGAAGAGCACCTTGCGGCTGATCACGTTCTGGTAGTACTGGTTGTCCAGCTGATCAGGGGTCCTGTAGTCCTGCACCACCGTGTTGTCGGCGCCGGTCGCCGACGTGCAGCTCACGTTGAGCTTGGCGGCGAACGTGACGTCCATGTCCGAGGTGTTGCTGGGCGGGAGGCGGTCGGAGAAGGACGAGCAGTGGGAGCGGCCGATGCTGTGGGCGCCGGAGAGGGCGACCATGTCGACGGTGTTGAGCCCCTTGGCGGCGAACATGGCCTTGAGGCGCGGGACGTCGGCGAACGGCGGGGGCAGGTTGGGGAGGGTCTCGCTGGCGAGGGAAACCTTGCCGTCGTAGCGGCCAGCGGGCATGGTGAAGTTGATCGCGTAGCCGCTGAGGAAGTAGCTGGCGTCGCGGCCGGCGAAGGCGACGATGTCGGCGCAGGACACGACGCCAGGGCACGCCGCCTCGAGCGCCGTCTTGGCCGCGTCGATGACCTCGAAGCCGCGCAGGCTCAGGTTCGGGATGCCGAGCATCTCCGGCTGCGGGTTGGCGTCGGTCGGCTTCAGCAGAACAGATGCGTCGCAGCCCTGAACGAAGCAGTCGTGGAAGAACATACGGACGAGGCCAGCTTTGATGCCGGCGTCGGCGCCGCGCACGGCCTCCCTCACGATGCCTTCCGCTCCGGGGCACTTGTCGTCGTAGTACCCGACCCTGAGCCCAGCGGCAGGCGGCGGGCTAGGGCTAGGAGGCGGCGTGCTTGGAGGAGTGGGAGAAGGATAACTGGGTGGGCTCGGGGTCGGAGGATAAGTGGGTGGCGGCGCGGTGGGAGGATAAGCGGAAGGTGGCGGCGGGGTGGGATTGCCGCCGCCGTAGCCGGAGTCGCCATAGCCGGTTTGGCATGACACGGAACCGAGCAGCGCGAGCAAGGTTGCGAGAACAGCAAGGTTAGCGGCCATGGCTATTTAGCTGCTTCGTGCTCTGGCCTCTGCCTTTCGTGCTAATCAGCTCGAGAGAGACAGAGAAGCAAGGACAACGTAGTTGGGGTTGGGATGAAGAGGAGTTGCTGTTCTGGATGACTATTTATAGCTCCGGCAAACGGAGACTTATTAAGAGAGCGTAATCTATCAAATGGGGAATGTTTTTGGAGCGCACGTTGTGACGTGAAGCGGTGCAATAGTCAACGGGGACATGGCGAGCACACATCCAAAAGGGGTTGACTAACTCCTAATTTCCCTCGGTTAAGTGAGCAATTGCATTGATTTGTGATTTTGGTGAATAAGCGTTGCTTTCTGTACGTGGACTAGATTGTTAGAAGCGTCCTCAACAAAGACACAGCTAGCACTAGGTGGTTGAGCTTAGCTTGGCACTCGTCAGGCGACTTGCAATAAAGAATGTTAGTCGTCGTCGGTGCGTATACATGCCGTACATCTATGATGTATCCGTGCATGTTCTAACTCTAGTGGTTCCTTTGACTTGAAGATGGTCTCTCCGTTTTAAAATAGTTGTCGTTCTAGAATTTTTTTAATGAGTCAAACGTCTCTATTTTTTCCATTAATTTCTAGAAAATTCGTATATATTAACAACATGCCAATCTGATGTTATGGTGAAAGTATTTCTAAAGCTAAATCTATAAACAAAAAGCTTATGATGTTAAAGTACATATTTTTTTAATAAATTTATGGTCAAAGACAAAAATACTTAACTTATGACAATTATTATGAAATTTAGGGAATATCAATTTAGGTTTATTCTAAGTCAAAAATTACAGTTCTCGTCATTAATAACTTAAAAAGGAGTGTATTGATTAGCGTAGGTTTATATTTACTATATATGAATAATATTTTCATTTATAATATAGTATAACATTTTCTATTTCAAATATTAAGCTTTGATATTATGAAAAATGTTATATCATAACTTTATAATATGCTTTAGCAACTTCACTCAGAACAACTTTTTTGGTCCGAACCATTGTTTCCTTAAATTACATCATCCAAACAGCCCAGTAGTTCTGTAGCATATAAAACATCAATTACATCATCAATATTTGTAGTGTGTGATTAGCTGGGAAATGTTATTCGAAGCGAATGTTATTGTGATATGCAGTTCAACGGATCGATTGAGAACGTAGTGAATGAAGCTGAGTGACATGACACACGAGCAGCTCCAGACATGAAAATTCAGTATCATTCTCGGTGAATGAGTGGCACAAGACATTGCGGCATGGAGTGATGGGCTAGGCCACTACTAGACGACCCACAAGAAATGTCCCATTGATCCAAAAGTTTTGCAATGAGCTTCCATTTGGCCCAAATAGTACACTAGCCATCGAAAAATGGGCTTTTTCGATGGGCTGAACTTGCGACTCCACCTACTTCAGAACTCCAACTCGCAGCCCAAATGAATTGGGGGAGTTAGGAATGAAGTTGTAATGACACTTTAAGGACCGGTATTGGACTTTACTTTTTTCTTTTTTTTTGCAATTTGGACCCCCTCTGACAAGAAAACACAATTAAGTCGTTCGGAGTATTAAACATATGTTAGATGAAACTTTGACTATATTGGAATTCTAAATTTTAAATGTAATTGTTTATACATTATGAAAGCACCCTTTCACGCTAAATGAATGCATGTATCAGTGCTAATCTTACATCTCGTCGTTCAACATTTTCGTTCATGTGTATACTGTGTTAAAAAATGAAAAACTTCAACCAATCGACATTCTATAACGATTAACGATCCGCATTTCTGGCCGTGCACTTTAATCTGGATCCCACAAGTGGCCATGGCACATAACCTGGCAACTGTAACTAACAATTAACAAATACTTGCATTAGTTCAGCATTTATCGTGCTTTAAACAAGTGCATCATCTCGGAACGCAACCATTCCAATTATCACTTCTCATAGAATCACCAGAGAATCACTTCTCGCTCCTGGATTCATCAGAGAATCAGCTCTGAAAGCTCTACCAAATGAGACGTAATTTGGACATACAAGTGGCCATTGCACGTAACCTGGCAACTGTAACTAACAATTAACAAATACTTGCATTGGTTCAGCATGTTATCATTCTTTTAAACAAGTGCATCATCCCGGAACGCAACCATTCCAATTATATTAGATGTGGGCAAACTGCCATGTTCGTTTGGCTGATGGCTGGTGCTGATTTGTTCTTAGAGAAAAGTACCGTTGGCTGGTGGCTAATTTATTCTGAGAGAAAAGTACCGCTGACTGGTGGCTGATAATCTAAATAAATAGGGCGAACATATCATTTGCGCCCTCAATGTGCATAATCACTGCCACCATGCATGTGCTTTGGTTTATCATGTCATCAAATAAATCTGCAGCAAGTCAACCGTTGGGGCTGTGCCAAGCATGCCTGGATCTCTCACCAACTCGCCATGTTCACTATCGGTTGACTTGCACGGCTCACCACGTTCGCTCCAGAGAACATTCCCACTCCACTCAACAAGTAGACATGGACGATGGCGACCACCACTCTTCATCTCCTTGCTCCGGCGAGATCGATCCTCTCCTTCCCTCTAGCTGACGACTCGACTCAGTAGTCAGTGCACTACACACTAGCCAGCAGCTGTGTAAGCAGGAGCTGAGCAAGCAAGAATGGTAGCCGCCGCTATACTCACTGTCCTCACAGTGCTCGCGCTGCTCGGTTCCGTCTCCTGCCAAGGCGGCAACCCAGCGCCACCCACTCACCGGCCGCCGCCGCCGGCTTACCCTCCGACGACCACCTCGCAGCCACCGTCCCGTCCTCCGATTCCCCCACAGCCACCCACCTATCCTCCGACGAGCCCAAGCCCGCCTCCACCACCCTCCTCTCCTGTTACCCCACGGCCACCCACATATCCTCCGGCGAGTCCGAGCCCACCACCACCTATGCCCTCACCCCCACCCCCACGCAGCACTCCGCAACCTCCGACTTACCCTCCGGCTCCAACGACCACCCCGCAGCCAGCGCCACCACCCTCTCCGCCGACCAACCCGCAGCCACCCACCTATCCTCCGACGAGTCCTCCAAGCCCACCACCACCGATGCCCTCACCTCCACCTCCACCCCCACGGCCACCCACCTCAGACGATGATGCTGGGAAGGAGCTCAAGGTCGGATACTACAAGAACAAATGCGGGGATCATGTGGATGTGGAGGCAATCGTGAGGAAGCACGTAAGCAGCTTCGACGCCGGCATGAAAGCCGGCCTTATCCGCCTCTTCTTCCATGACTGCTTTGTCCGGGTAAGACCTCCATCAATCTAGCTAGACAAATTCGTTGCAATGTTGCAAGCTTTATGATCACAAGTGGTAAGTAACTGATAATAATGGCAATTTGATCAGGGCTGCGACGCCTCCATCCTGCTCGACCCGACCAGCGCCAACCCGCAGCCGGAGAAGTTCGGCATCCCCAACTTCCCGAGCCTGCACGGCTACGAGGTGATCGACGCGGCCAAGGCGGAGCTCGAGGCCAAATGCCCCGGCAGGGTCTCGTGCGCCGACATCGTCGCCTTCGCCGCCCGCGACGCGTCCTTCTTCCTCAGCGGCGGCGGCATCGACTTCGACGTGCCCGCGGGGCGCCACGACGGGAACGTGTCACTCGCCAGCGAGACCCTCCCCAACCTGCCGCCGCCGTTCGCCGGGCTCCCGCAGCTCGAGAAGATGTTCGCCGACAAGGGGCTCGACGCCTTCGACATGGTCACGCTCACCGGCGCGCACAGCGTCGGGCGCTCCCACTGCTCGTCCTTCCGCCGCGACCGACTGCCGCCCAGCGCCACCTCCGACATGGACCCGGCGTTCGCCGCCGAGCTGCAGGGTAACTGCACGTCGGCGAGCGGCGCCGACAACACGGTGGTGGAGGACTACGAGACCCCCGACGAGCTGGACAACCAGTACTACCAGAACGTGCTCGACCACAAGGTTCTCTTCACGTCGGACGCCGCGCTCACCACGAAGGACATGACCAACAACCTCGTGCGCGTCTACGCGATCTTTCCATGGCTGTGGCAGCAGAAGTTTGCGGAAGCCATGGTGAAGATGGGCAGCATCGAGATCAAGACAGCCGCTACCGGGGAGATCAGGAAGACGTGCCGCGTCGTCAACAGCAAGCCGTGATCAAAATCAAACTGATGATCTGACGCTGTTGTTTTGTTTTTATCTACTTTCCACCCTAATTTTGATTTATTCTTTTGTTGCGCTTGTGCTATATTATTAGTCGCACGATCGTTTCAAATTCAAGCAAATATTCAAGTGGGCCGGGATTCTAATTAGTTTGTTTACATCGCGTGTACAACAATCTCGGTGAACTGCTAGCAGGTTAGTCCTTATCCAGGTTTAAGTCTTCAAAACTTAGCATATGTGTTAGTATTTTTGCTAATTATTATTTATGGTATCCGACCTCATCAATAGCGAGATGCTAATCTGGTCTCTTTGAGTTTTCATATTATTCTTTCTGTGGTGTTATAGTCAGATCCTCGCAGTATTTTATCGTACCTGACAGGTACTCCATGTGTCTGCGTCGGTCGTCAGGTTACTTGTAGAAAAGAAAATAAACCTGCATCGTTCGATGCACGTTATATATTTATTTTTTTTGTCCGAAGCCGGGAATAGTATCGCACAGCACATTGAACGGCGCGGTGGCGCGCTTTAACTGCTAGTACGAGTCCTAATTTAGGACGCAGGAATTTCACGAGAAATAAAGCCTGAAGGAATAGTAAAACCTAATTTTCGCATTTAAAAGATTTCAAAACTGTTATCGAGGCCAAATAAAGCAAGGTAATTACGGAAATCCAGCACTAGTTTCTTTGTTAGGCCAGGAAGGAGAGTCTAGTCAGAGCCCATGTCATCTGTCACAGCTTGTGGGCTCACGTGAGACTTTCGTGGGCCTCATATGTGAAGATGTTTCCCATAACCTTATGACATACCACCTGTTGGGCCTTGCAACCTTTTTTTTCACAATGGGACTCGACAGATATGGATGAAGTTAGAAAGGGATTTACATCAATACCTCAGAAATCTTATGCTTCTTCCATAATATTTTTGGAACTTCATATCTATGCTATAGTAAATGTGTGGCTAAGATGAGACGGAAGAGGTAAGGGATCATCTCGTCCATCCTATATGATCATGTAAACGTTGAATCATGTAACCTGAAATGTTGAGCTAGTGCCTAGTGTGTGCTTTCAAAAATTTAATCTAAATATTAAAATAATAGGTCATGTTTAAAGTACTTTAGATGATAATTAATCACAAATAAAATAAACAATACTTATTTAATTTTTTAAATAAAATGAATAGTCAAATATTATGAGATAAAGTTAACAACAAATAATAATATAGAACGGAGAAAGTATCTAGAGTTCCCTCCGTGCCCCCACTTAAAATATACAACATGCAGTCATTAGGGCTATGTTTATAGTTGCAGCCGAGGTGCACGGATCATCGCCAAAGAACTGAATGATTATAAATTAGTTGGTAAGGTTTCTTATGGTGGAATCTACCCATCGGAGTTCGAGTTTTCGTCTCGACACACAAATTTATATTTTTTTGGATTTATTACTTAAACTAACCGGTGTTATTTTTTTAGTGGTAGGTGACGTCTCCGTCAACAGTAAGATGCTTAGTGTGATCTAGTGAATTTAAAGATATCGGATCTGTCGGTCCAGTCTCTCAGAGGTGCTCATAAAAATAGGATTAGCGTACGTGTATTTATAGAGGTGAGTGCGCATATGTGTGAGCGTCTGCGTGTGCAGCGGTCTTTCTAAAAAAACTGAATGCATACAATGGTAACCAAATATTTCGGGGAAATGTGCAGCACGGGGCATAAAAGTCAATCGATAGGAACATATGCTTGGAGAACGCAATCACACAGCTCAAGCCGTTGACATTCGGTGGTCATTCGTTCGAAAATATGGATTGATGACAGAGAAACCTACGCCAGATTGGAGAAACCTACCTGTTGCTTGCTTCCGACTGCGTTTTTGCTGTAGCGACGTGCGTGCTACTAGCCATCGTCCTCCTGGGGACCTGGGAAGGTGCTCTGTACTGTTGAATTAAAAGGAGATAGGTGGACCAAGAAAAAACACGGCAGGATTAGAACATACATGGACGCATGTACGGATACGCGCACCGACAACAATTGACAAATTCTGTGATGCAGACAGCCTGATGAATGGGAGCGAGACATCCCAGACAGCGCACTCCTAAGCTGTACTGTTGAAAATATAGGCAATATATTGATCAAAATCCGAACAGTATTAATCATGGCACGAACTAAATGTAGCATGCAACACTCTAATATACTAGTAACCATCAAGATCATCATGATTAACTCATAAAACATGATGTAGAAATAGATCTGAACACGGCGTACGTACAGTGGATGCGCTGGCGCAGCCGTGGTGACGAGTGTTGAAGGAGCGACTTTCAAGTTGTGGACGGGGCGCAGCAATGGGCGCTGCAGACGACGAGCTCGTACAGCGCCGGACCTTGGCGGAAGACGAGCCGTGGCGAAGACTTGGAGCAGTCGCGCGGAGCGCTTCCCAAAAACCTTATTCGCCCTCTCCCGGTGCAGGATCACAAGGACGAAGGGTTCCGGAGACCTGCTCTCCCGTTCGCCAGTGCACGCCGGCGATCGGGATGGAGTAGGACTAGAGCGGTGGCGTAGCAGCGAGAGAAGTCAGAAACCCTAGCTCGATTAGATGTTCTTTTGGCAGAAGCCGACGGGTCGGTTATATAGGGAAGCGGTAGCCCACGATCTCTAAACCGATAAGGACTCCGTATATCTCGCCGACTTGATAGCCAAGGAAACCAAAAGATTAAAACAGCAAAAGGAAACCGCGCCCCTGCAAGGCGAGGGGCCGGATTTCGGCGGACCATTCACGCAGACGTCGTGCGCCCGCGCCCTTCGCCCCGGCGAGGCGATGCGAGGCGAGCGCGTGTGCGGAGCTTCCCTTCTCCCCACACACATAGCTTGGAGGAGTGGAGACAACTTCCATATTTAAGTTGGTCATCCCTCCTCTCAACTAGCAACGTGAGACTAAAGGTTGCACTCATCCACCACTTCCTCATGCACATATGGGCCTTTGAGATTTATTTAGGAATTTCTTCATGGGCTTTAATGGGCCAAGCCCCTAAATTCCATCATATCTTACAGATTTTTAGGATGTTTCTAATAATCTATAAACAAGTCCGAGCATGTTGCTGCATTCTATCTGTCGCAAAAATTATCATTGTTGCCACGCTAACTGTTTATTATTTTTTCACAATAAAAAACTGTTCATTATTTGCAGTTTGGAAACATGTTATACCGCATCCCCAATCCACAGTCCATTAGAACAGTCTCAGTGGAGTTTCATTGAAAATTCTATGACATTAAATTTGTTATTGTAGCAGAGAAGAGGTTAGAGAGAGTTTCATAGCAGTTTCAACCCGATAAAACTTTTCCGGCTTAGTTACCATGCAATAAAACTATGCACGATCACTGGCCGTGTGTATACTTCTGGAATCATTGTCAGTTTGTCATGGTGCTTAATTAAACCGGGGAGACTAGAAGCAGGTCGACTTTGTGCGGCTGTTGGCATGTCCCCAAGTTGACTTGCACCTTTGCACGTCGCAACGTGCGCTCCAAAACATCCCGATGATTACAGCAGCAGTCAGCTGCAGCTTCCTTCGCGCCGTGCCGCCGCCGGCCGGTGCTATAAATTAGGCATGCAACACAGCAACTCCACTTCATCCCAACATTCCCGGCCTGCTGCTGCTTCTCTCTAGCCGTCTCTCGAGTTCATTCATTAACACCCGAGCAAACAAAAGAGGAAAGCACGAATCAGGGATGGCCGCTAAGCTCGCCGTCCTCACCGTCCTCACGCTGCTCGGCTCCGTGTCGTGCCAAGCGGGCTACGGCTATGGCGGCGGCAATCCCACCCCGCCGCCACCTTCCGCTTATCCTCCCACCGCGCCGCCACCCACTTATCCTCCGACCCCGAGCCCACCCAGTTATCCTTCTCCCACTCCTCCAAGCACGCCGCCTCCTAGCCCTAGCCCGCCGCCTGCCGCTGGGCTCAGGGTCGGGTACTACGACGACAAGTGCCCCGGAGCGGAAGGCATCGTGAGGGAGGCCGTGCGCGGCGCCGACGCCGGCATCAAAGCTGGCCTCGTCCGTATGTTCTTCCACGACTGCTTCGTTCAGGGCTGCGACGCATCTGTTCTGCTGAAGCCGACCGACGCCAACCCGCAGCCGGAGATGCTCGGCATCCCGAACCTGAGCCTGCGCGGCTTCGAGGTCATCGACGCGGCCAAGACGGCGCTCGAGGCGGCGTGCCCTGGCGTCGTGTCCTGCGCCGACATCGTCGCCTTCGCCGGCCGCGACGCCAGCTACTTCCTCAGCGGCTACGCGATCAACTTCACCATGCCCGCTGGCCGCTACGACGGCAAGGTTTCCCTCGCCAGCGAGACCCTCCCCAACCTGCCCCCGCCGTTCGCCGACGTCCCGCGCCTCAAGGCCATGTTCGCCGCCAAGGGGCTCAACACCGTCGACATGGTCGCCCTCTCCGGCGCCCACAGCATCGGCCGCTCCCACTGCTCGTCCTTCTCCGACCGCCTCCCGCCCAGCAACACCTCGGACATGGACGCCACGTTCGCCGCCAAGCTCAACGTGAGCTAAACGTCGGCGACCGGCGCCGACAACACGGTGGCGCAGGACTACAGGACCCCTGATCAGCTGGACAACCAGTACTACCAGAACGTGATCAGCCGCAAGGTGCTCTTCGCGTCGGACGCCGCGCTGCTCAAGGCGAGGGACACGTTGCCCCTGGTGTACGCAGCCGTGCTTTCTCCAAGGCTGTGGCAGGACAAGTTCGGGGAGGCCATGGTGAAGATGGGCAACGCCGACGTGAAGACCGCCGCCGATGGGGAGATCAGACGGGTGTGCGGCTTCGTCAACAGGCCATACTCTGGCTGATGGTCGGAACAAACGTCAGATGACCGAGGGCGGGCGCCCCTTGGACCTGACGTGTGAGATCGAGATAACACTACCGAGTCTATGCTCATGTTCACTGTGTTTCAGTTTCTCTCCATTATTTTCATTTTTCAATTATGTTATTCTTTATCTTTCTCCCCTAATGTTGCTTCATTATTTGGTTGCATTTACATGCTGCAAAGTTGATTGTACTACCATTTGAGATTTCAGGAGGTATTGAGACGAGATTATTACTAATATTTACATACGATCTTTATGGCGAACGAGCCTCTAGCTGAACTTGTTTGTTTTTTTTTTGTATTTTTTTTCTGTAATGATCTTGACAACTGTCCTCTCTGTATCTTTCTAATACTGTATTTTTTTCAAAAGTGTCGTATACTCTCTGTCCTAAATTTAAAGTTATCCTACTACTGGTTGGTTATTCTCCCAAACTACAAATCGTATGCAGCAGCATGCGATTATTAAAAGAAAAACAGGGCGCATTATTAGTGAGCAGCTGGATCGAATGGGCTCCGCTTCTGACCACCTCCATCACCGCGCGCCCCTGGACAAAAACAGTTCAACAATGCACGTTTGCAACCTGCCAAGACGGAGACACGTACACATGGCGCATCACACCGGCCGGTCTGAGGGACACGATCGAGACGAGATGATATTATACCAGCCGAAACGAACACCGCCGCGCCAACACAGAGGTACGTACATACACGCAGGCACGACACGTTACATCATCCCAGCAAAGTCCAGTAACTACTAATGAGTACTGACGCCACCGCTGCCGGCAGCTCGATCGGCGGTGGCACCATGCATGGCTTTACATACACAGAGCCAGCATACTAGTAGTTCAGAGACACCGTAACCTCACCACCATTATCACAGAAAAGACGCATACACGTACACAGTTTGCTGACGCCCAAACAAGAGACAACAGAACCCGTCCGGTCGGCGCGCGCGATGGGTGCTCTAGAGTACTTCTAGACCTTGGTGAAGCGGAGGTACCCCTTCTTGGAGGGCAGGTCGGCGGTCTCGAACCCACCCGGGAACAGCTTCTTGGCCTCCTCGTCGGACACACCAGGCCCGATCACGGCGCGGTCGCCGGGCTTCCAGTTGGCCGGCGTGGCGACCTTCCCCTTGTGCTTGGCCGCCGTGAGCAGCGAGTCCACGGCGCGGAGCACCTCGTCCATGTTCCGCCCCGTGCACGCCGGGTACAGGAAGCTCAGCTTCACCGTCCTGTCGGGCCCGACGATGTGGAGCGCGCGGGACGGCAGGCTCACCCCCTGCGCGTCCTTCTCGTCGGGGTCCACCATGTTGAGCTCCCGGATGGCCGTCCGGTCCGGGTCCGCCATGATCGGGTACGTCAGGTGCGTCCCGGGCTTGTACGCCTCGATGTCCTTGATCCACTCCTTGTGGGAGGCCACGCCGTCGCAGGAGATGCCCAGCAGCTTCACGCCGCGCTTCGAGAACTCCTTGGCGTACCCCGCCATCGCCGCCATCTCCGTCGTGCACACCGGGGTGAAGTCAGCTGCCGGATATTGTTCGAGTCGGATGAAATCGAGGAGTTAAAGAGAAGCACTGATGGAGAGGGGAGGGTTAGGAGAGGAATTAAGCAGCGTGTATACCGGGGTGGGAGAAGATGATGGCGTAGCCGTCGCCGACGAAGTCGTGGATGCGGATCTTGCCCTGGGTGGAGTCAAGCTCCAGGTTGGGGATGGTGTCGCCGATGGTGAGGCCCGGCATGGCTCCAGGTTCGTGCTGCAGCGCTGCGAGCTACTGATCGACTAGCTAGCTACCTGCTGCTGGTGTTACACTAGCGGGAACGGACACTGCATGCAGAAGGGTGAAGACTCCTTGCAAGTGGAGGGCACTGGGGGGCGCAGCATATGTAGGCGAGCTCAGTGACGGACTGCGTGAGAAGTGGCACCCCGCCGAGGTGCATGGGCGCCGCGTAGGCGTCCTCGTGGCAGCCGCCGAGGGCTCCTGCGCTCAGTGCGTTTGACCTGCCGCCTAACTGGTCTTGTTGCCGTCAGAGTTCAGACTTGAGAACCAGTGTCCAGTAGCAGCAGCAGCAGCAGCAGCAGCATTTGGTTTGTTCTAGAGATGGGCCGCCGTGCTGCAGTTCGCCCAATGGGCTCAACTAGTTTACCGGCCCAGTGCTATTATCACCTGCAAGGGATTTGGCATAGCTAGCTGCTGTTCTTTTGTGCGCAAGCACCAAAACACCGTCACTTTTGCCCACCTTCTCCATTGCAATTGCAAACGCTTGAAACCAGTCTGTCCTTTTTCGGGTGCCCCATAAATGTAGACTCCCTTACTTTTGTATCAGTCTGTCCTTTTTGTGTTGCTACGGATAACCAGACTGTCGGCATCAGGTGAATTGCCAAAGCCGTCCAGCACTCACTCTACTGATTACTGAACAAAAGAAGCACTCCCTACTCCACCGATGCACAACTTTACTGACAATTAACGGACAATGAAGTCCACGCAAGCACAACCCTTTATTCAGCAACGAAACAAAAGCGTCCCCAACAAACATCATTATTCCAATCCAGGCTTATTACCATCATCACTCACAATCACAAGTCGCGGAAAAGTGAAAAAGCGACCATCAGCTAGACGTCGCAGGTAAGCCACAGCGGCTCGTCGAACTTGCCCGTGGGGTCCTCGCCGGCGGGCTCCCCCAGCGCCAGCGCCTCCACCCCGCCCCCGAGCTCCGGCCCCCACGCCGGCGTCCCGTTCTCGTATGCGTTGCAGGTGAGCCGCAGCAACTCCGAGCCGTCAAGCCGGCACGCGTACAGATCCCCGTACGGCTGGAACTGGTTCGGCCCCGCCACCGGCTCCGCCATCACGCCGCCAAAGTTCGCCGTGAACAGCAGCCACCGCGAGTCTGGGCTGAAGCACACGTGGTTGATCCGCTCCTTGTCCGCCTCCGCGCTGCCCTCCGGCCCCGCCACGTACACGCGCCGGAGCCCCGACCCGTCGGGCCGCACCAGGTAGATGCTGAACACGGCCGGGTTCGCCGCGTCGTGCCGGTTCGACGAGAACGCGATCAGGCTCCCGTCGGGAGACCAGCTCGGCATCGTGTCGATCCACTCCCCCTCCGTCAGCCGCCGCACCTCGCCGCCGCCGGCGCCCTCCTCCTCGCCGCGCGCCGTGCCGATCACGTACAGGTTCTTGTGCCCCGTCCGCCCCGACCGGAACACCAGCCACCGCCCGCAGGGGGACACCGCGGGGAACGCGTCGTTGCCGGCCTCCGGGCGGGTGAGCGGCCTCACCGTCGCGCTCGTCACCTCCTTGCGGTCGCCGGTGAGCTCGCTCGGGTCGAACTCGACGCGCGCGATCCGGACCGTGGCTTTCGTGGTCTCGAAGATGGGGCCCGCGGAGGTGAACACGACCCCGGGCTCGGTGGGGCTCCATGCGGTGTAGAACAGGCCGGGCTCCTTGCTGACCGTCCACCGCCTCGTGCCGTCGGACTTGAGGACCATGACGCCCGGCGACGCGAAGAAGTCGCCGTTCACGGCGATGTGCGCAGCGTCGGGAGAGAAGGACGGGAACGTGCCGTTCACGCGGAGCATCCGGATGGAGCGCACGGGGCTCCGCACCGGCTGCAGGTAGGGGATCACCGCGTCGCCCGGAGCGCCGGCGCCGCGGAAGCGGTGGTACCCGATGCGGGCGCCGGAGGGCGAGAAGAAGGGGTTGTAGTGGTGGAGCTCCGGGTTGAGCAGCTCCGTGAGCGGGGAGAAGCGCTCGGTCTCGAGGTCGAACAGCTCGATGTGCCGCTGCGCCCGGTCCTTGCGCCGCGTCGCGACCGCGATCCAGCGGCCGCCGCCGCCGACAGCGGCGGGGGTGAAGCAGTGCAGCCCCGGCGGGGTCACGCGGCGCGCGCCGGCGCCGGTGGGCTCGAGGGTCTCCGGCGAGATGTCCACCCGGAACACGCTCCACCACCCGTCGTCCGCGACGCGGTGGAAGAAGAGCGTGCCCTCCCCGTGCCACGTCGGCCACCCGCCCCGCTCGGCCACCACGACGCGGTGCGCCGGGTCGGACGCGCGGAACACGGCGACCTCCGTCTCCAGGACCCGGAAATCGAACGCCCACGGCCGGTCGCCGTACGACGCGACGGCGAGGAGCTCCCCGGACGCCGACACGGCGGGGCTCATGTCCACGACGCCCCGCGGCGTCACCCGCTCCACCTTGCCCTTGCCCTCGCCGCCCAATCCCGCCGCGTACACCGCCGCCCAGCTCCGGAACGGCCGGTCCGGCTTCTCGTGCGCGGAGACGAAGTACACCCGGCCGCCGCGCACCGTGGGGCGGTCGTGGAACAAGCTGCCCTCCGCCGCCGGGAGCGGCTCGGGGCGCTCGGACCCCGGCCGGGAGAGGAACAGGGCCGCGGCGCCCGTCCGCTCCGAGACGAACGCGACGGCGTCGCCGGCGTCGTCAGCGAACTGGGCGTTGAAGTTGACGGACACGCCGTCGGTGTGGCGCCGCTCGTCGAGCTTCGTCGACGCGGCGACGGAGAAGACGTCGAAGCCGAAGCTGGTGACGCCGACGGAGGCGAAGAGGATCGTGCCCGCGGGCTCCATCGGGGCACGGCAAGTGACTTGGTTGTGGCTGTGGTTGTTTGCCTGCGTGATGGACAGGACAGAAGAGGACGACCGATGGGGCGCGAGGAGCCGCGAGGCTGAGCTGTGACTGTGAGTGAAGTGTGCCGTGGCGTGGGGCCGTATTTGTAGGTTGCTGGTGGGCCTGGCCGCGGTCCGTCACGGGGTCCACGTGGGAGAACGAGGTGGACTGACTATTGGAGTGGTTGTCGGGCCACTGCAATGACGCCGTGACGGAGGGCATGTGGCGGGTGTGAACGAGCGTGTGGCAAAAGGAATCTGTGGATCGCGTAGCCGTGCACAATCCGATCACTCGATGTCTCGATCACGCGCCTGCGGGTAGAGCGTATCCTCTCCTCGATCTGCACTGCACCTCGTTACGGAGGGACACATGCCACGTCAGGAGAAAAATAATAATCAGAATGCATCGCTTGGCGGCACTTATCACGAAACAATGGTCTAATCCGAAATGCTAGTTTAGTTGTAGTACAGATTACCTTAGATTCTACGGAAGTATTGTAGTTAGAGAACGTGTTACCGCTATGTGGGAGGACGTGTAAAGTTAAACGATCGGTGCTCTAAACTTGGGACTCCACGAGCGCCGTGATCGTCTAGATGGTGACAGGTGGTTGGTGCTGATATGTTGTGAGAGAAAAATATCGCTGACTGGTGATTGATTTGTTGTTAGAGAAAAGTATCACTGGTTGGTGGCTAATAAGCCAAACCGAGAAAGAGTGTAGGTAGATGTGAACGCAGACGAGCAACATGTATGGTTGGCAGATTCGAGTTTTGGTCAAGGACAAAGGACAATCCTACGTGGTTTGAGCTTGCCTGCCAAGAAACTTTTTCAAAAACTCATGTGTCAGAACATCCCATCTTACGCCCATGAAACTTTTCTATCTGCTTGCTATGAGTGCCTGATCCAGTGATTCTGCAGTCATGCGGCCTTGATTAGATGTGATTATGTGAACGCAGGCTCATCGTCGGACGATTCTGTTGACACAAAAACGCGTCAACAAAACTCGAAGTCGATCAAACGCGCAGCACAGCCGTCACAACGGCCAACTCCTGAGCTCCTCATGCCCCCCTGCGTTTTTAGTGAACTTGAGAACTAAAAAGCAAGTAATTACAATTCATGAGCTAAAATTTATGCTAAGGGCGATATCAACAATATATCGGCCATTGGTCTTCATGCGTCTTGCCAAACACTTGGATAGAATTTCTTCAAATATCTTCCGTTGATAGCTTTAGGCAAATGATCTCCCTTCAGCGTCTCTAGCATGTAAGAATTCCCAAAAATGACTTTGATAACTCTATAGGGTCCTTCCCAACTTGGTGACCATTTACCAAACTTATTGCTTTTCGTCCCAATAGGCAAGATCGTCATCCAAACAAGCTCACCAATCTGAAAATATTTTCCTCGTACTTTCTTGTTGTAAGCTTTAGCAACCCGAAGCTTATCTTTCTCAATCTCCTTCAAAGCTTTCAATCGTTTGTCGGTTACCTCATCAATATTGTCCAACATCAAATTGTGGTAATCAACAGCATCAAGGTCATTTTGTTTAGCCAATCTATAAGCGTCCAGATTTACCTCAACGGGTAAAACGGCCTCTTGACCATACACAAGCTCAAAAGGAGTAACTTTAGTAGCACCATGTCTAGATATACGACGAGCCCATAATGCTTCGGATAAAACTTCATGCCATCTCTTAGGATTTTCTTCTATCTTTTTCTTGATTAATTTGATCAAAATTTTATTACTTGACTCGGCTTGTCCATTAGCCTGAGCGTAATATGGAGATGAATTGAGCAACTTAATTCTATAGGATTCGGCGAATTCACGTACCTCTTTAGACATAAACGAAGTACCTTGATCCGTTGTCAAAGTTTGAGGAATACCGAATCTATGAATAATATTTTGCGTAACAAATTCAATTACCTCTCGATGCGTCATATTCTTCAAGGGAATCGCTTCGGTCCACTTAGTGAAATAATCTGTAGCAACTAACACAAAACGATGTTCTTTTGATGATGGAGGATTAATTTGTCCAATAAAATCCAATCCCCAACCTCGGAACGGCCATGGCTTAATAATAGGATGCATCAATGCAGTAGGAACAAGTTGCAAATTTCCAAACTTCTGACATTCCTCACATCCTTTGTAATATTTGAAACAATCTGCCATTATAGTAGGCCAATAGAAACCGGCTCGTCTAAGTAACCACTTCATCTTTGGAGCCGATTGATGTGTACCACAAATACCTTCATGGACCTCACCCATGGCAACTTTGGCCTGATCCGAATTAAGACATTTCAACAGAAAATCTTCGGCGTTTCGACGATAGAGTTCATCGTCAAGCAAAACGTATTTAAACGATATTCGCCGAATATTTCTTTCTGCACCACGACCAGGATCTCTCAAATAAGTAATAATAGGCACCCTCCAATCCTGATCTTCAACTTTGGATTGATTAGCATCATCCAAAGGATTTTTGCTTCTGTCAGGGGACGAAGCGGTCAGACCGGTTTCAGAACCGGTCAGACCGGTTCTGGCAGTCAGACCGGTCTGACCGGTTTCTGAAACCGGTGTGACCGATTCGTCCAGAACCAGAACCTCGGCTTTCGTTTGCATCGATTTTTGGAGATAGAAATACTTCTTTGCAACCATACAACCAGATGCTTTCTGAGCCAGAGTATTTGCCTTGTCATTCTCTTCTCTTGGAATATGTTTGATAGTAAATTCATCAAAAGAAGCAATGATATCAAGACATCTATCAAGATATGCATTTAATGAACCATTATAACATTGGCATACCTTTGACACTTGTTGTACCACTAGGAGCGAATCACCAAAAACTTCAACATGCTTTATTCACATGTCTTGCAAAAATTTCAAACCAAATAGAAGAGCTTCATATTCAACTTGATTATTGGTTCGCTTTTCTTCCAATCGGTTTGAGAACTTAAAAACGGCACCACTCGGAGATATAAGAACAACACCAATTCCTTGCCCATCACCACAAACCGATCCATCAAAATATAACTTCCATGGGGTACAAGTAATATATCCGACGTCGAAGTTGTTTGTATCATTTATCCGATGTTCAACAATAAAATCAGCTACAATTTGGCCTTTCATTGATTTTAAAGGTTCACAAGCCAAATCATACTCAACTAAACCATAAGCCCATTTACCGACTCTTCCACTAGAAATCGGCTTTTGCAACATATGTTTAATTACATCGGTTTGACACAACACGATGCAAGTGCTAGATAGTAAATAATGCCTCAATTGAGTACAAGCATGGTACAAGGATAAACACAACTTATCAATGAAAGTATACCTTGTTTCTGCATCGATGAGCCGTTAGCTTACATAAGCAATCACATACTCCTTGTTGCCGATTTCTTGAGTCAAAACAGCCCCAATAGTTCTATCTTCAGCCGCCACATAAAGTCTAAATGGTACTCCTTGCTTAGGTGCCCTAAGCACTGGTGGTGAAGACAAATACTCTTTGATTTCCTCAAAAGCTTCTTGCTGTTTTGTCCCCCAAGTAAAATCGGCTTCATTCTTTAACCGAAGTAAAGGAGTAAAAGCATCAACTTTTCCAGACAAGTTAATTATAAATCTTCTCAAGAAATTTACCTTGCCTAGAAACTTTTGCAAATCTTTCTTGCAAGTAGGAGCTTCGACTTTCTTCATAGCTTCAATTCTCTTGGGATCAACTTCTATGCCATTCTCATGAATAACAAACCCAAGAAACTTCCCAGCCGAAACACCAAAAGCACATTTGAGTGGATTCATTTTCAATCCATACCGTCGCATCCTTTCAAGAGCAAGTTTTAAATCGGCTAGATGAGGAATTAAACCATCCGATTTAACCACAATATCATCAATATATACTTCCACGATAACTCCAAGCAAATCATGAAAGATTAAATTCATAGCTCTTTGATAAGTTGCACCGGCATTCTTTAATCCAAAAGTCATAACCACCCACTCAAACAAACCAATAAATCCTGGACATTGAAAGGTCGTCTTGTGCATATCCTCTTCGGCCATGAAGATTTGATTATATCCAGCATTACCATCAAGGAAACTAACAACACGATGCCCAGAAGCTTCATTGATTAAGACATCGGCTATAGGCATAGGATATGAATCTTTTGGAGTGGCTTTATTAAGATCTCTAAAATCAATGCAAACTCTAAGTTTCCCCGAATCTTTCTTTTCAATGGGAACAATATTAGAAATCCACTCCGCATAACGACAAGTCCGAATAAAACCAGTATCTAGCAAACGATTAGCTTCTTTTATTCGGTCATAAATAGCGGGATTAAAACGTCTAGCCGATTGTTTAAAAGGTCTAAAACCGGCTTTTATCGGTAAACGATGCTCAACTAAATCACGACTCAAACCGGGCATCTCACGGTACTCCCAAGCAAAACAATCGATATACTCCTTCAACAAAATTATTAATTCGGCTTTAAACTCTGCCGATAAATTTTTGTTTACAAAAGTCGGCCTAGGAATAGTACCGTCACCCATATCTATTTGTTCTAAAGGGTCGGCTGACGTAAAACCGTGACCCAACTTATCCATATCACCGAGATCTTCAATAGCTTCAAACATACCGGCCGAATGTGCTCGATGATGATCAATTCGGTCTTGAAGCCACTGTCCAGCCTTAAATCGGTCTGACCGGTTTCCATAAGCGGTCTGACCGGTTTTCCTCGGCTGGCACTGTTCAGATCCAAACCGGTCTGACCGGTTCCTGGAAGCGGTCTGACCGATTTTGCTCGACTGATTCATCTGCTCCATTAATTACAACAAGTAATTCAACCGATTTTTCATCGGCTTTAATGTAGCAGGAACAAAACCATCCTTGGTGCAACTGATCAGCTCATAGTCGGTCAAATCCATGCCCGACAGACATTTGACCTTCTCATTTGCACTAAGAGAATCGGAATCGGCCATTCCAACAAAGGAAGAAGTGTCACCATGGACAACTTCAACTTCATCGCCGATCCACTGAATAAGATATTGATGCAAGGTAGATGGAATACATTTATCTGCATGAATCCAATCTCGACCAAGGATTAAACTGAAGTTACCTTGCACCTCGGAGACGAAGAAAGCCGTAGCAATAGTCTTGCTTCCGACGGTCAACTCCATAGAAGCCACCCCCTTGGTACCAATGGGATCACCTCCACCAACTCCATTGACCGTCATGTTCGTTTTGATCAATTCTTCGTCTTTTCCACCAATCTTCTTGTAGAGAGAGTATGACATAAGATTTACAATAGCTCCACCATCAACCAACATACGAGAAATTGGCTTCCCGTTGATGTGCCCTCTCATATATAAAGCCTTGAGATGATTCTCTGATTCACTAGGCTTCTGAAAAACGGCATCTCGAGGTCCAAGTTGAAGATGAGAGACCTCCTCTTCCGGTACCACATAATAATCAGAAGACAAATATACAACATTGATTTCCATGTTGTCATGTTCTGGAGAAGGCTCAAAATCAACCAATTCTTCATCTTCAACCACTGGAGGAATTGGCGGAGTAGTATCGATGGTTGAAGTAATCTCGGCTCCCGCTTCTGTCGTCAAACCGGTCTGACCGGTTCCAGAAACCGGTCTGACCGCTTCTGCAGCGGTGGGCTGATCCAAACCGGTCTGACCGGACTCAGAAACCGGTCTGACCGGTTGTGCTGCTGATTGCACAACGGGCTTAGCTTGCCAGATCTTGATCTGAGGGATCATAGGCCTGTAATTGTTGAAGTATTCATCCCTCAGCTTCTCAGCTTCCTGTTCCCTTTTTTCTTTGTTCCGCAGGCGTTGTAACTTCCGCTTCTGCGTATGAGTCAATCCAGAAGGACACCACCTTGGTTAGAAGACCTTCTTTACACCCTTGCTACTGCTAGCCTCATGATCATTAGCCATGACCGGCTTTTTGACTGGAACAGGAGCCGAATCTCCAATGACTATCGGCTGTCTATCCAAATCTTGCATAGCCACTGGAATATTGCCAATTATTACAATCCCACTGGCTTTGGCTTGCACGTCCTCCTTTTTCTCCTTGACACGGTATTCTTGCTTAGGAGGAGCTTGGAACCTCTGCTTAGACCGAAACCGGTCTGACCGGTTCACAAAACCGGTCTGACCGCTTTTGGGAGCAGCCGAACGACCTGATTGGTATGAGCCCAATCGGCCATGTACCGAAGTCCCAGTAACATCACCACGGCGCTTATAAGCTGTAGAATTGATCCAACACTGCGGTGACCTCTGTCTCTTTTTTGTTGGCCGATCAACTTGAACGGCCTTTGTATACTTGTTCATGAGCTGAGAGAAAGTAGGTCCTTGCTTCAGAACCCTTCCTTGAACCTTTGGCTCATTAAACTTCCAAGTACCCACTTCCGGACGCTTGGGCTTGAAAGTCCTTGGACGGTCTGGAGACAAACCGGTCTGACCGGTTTGGGAAACCGGTCTGACCGGTTTCGCCTGACTAGCGAACCGATTCTCTTCCAAGGAACTCCCTTGCCCCCCGGGCCTTGCTGTGTTAATTGTAATCTTCAGAGACTCTTCACCATCAAGAGTTCTCCCAATCATCACTGTTCTGACCGGAACTTTGTCATTAACTTTTTCCGGCCTTGGGTCTCCAATCACCACGTTCTTTCTCTTAGCTCCATCGGCTTGTGACGGCCGAATCAACACCTTAGTATTCAAATCCAAGGTATGAACAGGGAAATGAGCTTTATCAACTTGCATTTCAGCTAGTACTAATCGACCTTCATTAAGGGCCGATTGTACCTGTCGTCGAAAAACATTGCAATCGTTGGTCGCATGAGAAAAAGAATTATGCCACTTACAATACGCACGATTTTTCAATTGATCGGCTGGTGGAATTGCATGAGAAAGTTTAATAAAGTCATTCTTAAGCAATTCATCAAAAACACGATCACATTTGGCTACATCAAAAGTAAACTTAATTTCCTCTTGCTGATTTTTCTGAATCGGCTTCAACGAGGAACAAGAACCAGATTTACTCTTTGATGACCAAACAAATTCAGCAGCATAAATTTCTTTATCATCGTCCGAACTATCAGAATCATTATCAACAATATGCACATTCGAACGATGAGATTTAGCAGATTCTTTTGAATTTTTAAACTTAAGCTCTAGACTCATAGCCTTCATTTGCAAGTGATTAACAGTAAGGAAATCAAAACCCTCTAGCTTTTCCTTGAAATGAGACCGTAAGCCCGCAAAAGCTAAATCTGCTAAATCTTTTTCAGAAACAGTTATGTTAAAACATCAGTTCTTAACATCTTTAAATCTTTTGAAGTAATCATGAACCGATTCCCCTCGGCTTTGCCTAACCGATGTTAAATCAGACAATTTAGCCTCGTTTTCTCCGCTAAAGAAATGATCATGAAATTTGCGCTCCAATTGAGTCCAATTTTGAATAGAATTAGGAGCAAGCGAAGAAAACCATGAAAAAGCAGTTCCAGTTAAAGATAATGAGAACAACCGTACACGCAATGGTTCATAACATGATGCTTCTCCTAATTGCAAGATATATTGACTAATATATTCCCAAGGAGTTCTATTATCTTCGCCACTGAATTTAATAAAATCAGGAACACGCCAACCATTAGGATAAGCAACTAAATCAAATTCAGGCGGATACGGTTTTTGATACAAGCGTGAATTACCCAAATCAAGCCCGAGTCTTGCTCTAAGTGTATTAGCTATATCTTCTTTAAACTTAGCTAACTCAGCTTGATAGTTCCCATCACCTCTATTTTGTGGAAAACGGGAAACATTATACATCGCGCTTTGAGAAGTATTCAGAATCGGCCCGTGAGATACGCCAGATCCGTGGGGTATACTTCCCACAACCGTAGTGCGTGGAGTAGTGTAAACAGGACCAGAAGCAACCATACTAGATAAAACCATCGCACCCGGTGCCCCTGCACCCATGGAACCGGTCTGACCGCCAGAGGGGGCCAAACCGGTCTGACCGGTTGTGAAAACCGGTCTGACCGGTTCGTGGACTGAACTAGGGTGAGGTGGTTGTCCCGCATATAAATTCATCGGCATGCCTAAATTAGGATCTAAAACATTTTCTGGCACGCCTGATGAACTAGGATCTGGGTTGGGTAATTCATTAGATTCTACGTTATTTTTACCTTTATTAGAATTACCCGACATACTAGCAATCAACTCACTAGTAACAGTTTGTGCAGCAATCAATTTATCATCAACCAAACGAGTAATTTGCTGCATTAAATCAGAGGATTCGCCGGTTACCTTTGGAAGTTCTTCAACTTGGTCATTCGCCAGCTTGAAAGCCGGCATGACGAATTCCTCCACTCTATTGACAAGACCACCGCGATCTTTTTTGAAGCCCTTCAAGAATTGCGCCTTGAAGTGCTCCTCGGCGATCAGGTACCGCTTCCGCTCCTCGTCCGTGAGCTCTTCCATCGTCGCGGTGATGATGTTGTCTTTGTCAAGGTCGCACGTTGATCCAGACATCATTGGAGTAGATTGAATCGGTCTTGAAACCAGATTAATCTTTCCCCAGCGGAGTCGCCAAAAAGTATGTTGACACGAAAACGCGCCAACAAAACTCGAAGCCGATCAAATGCGCAGCACAGCCGTCACAACGGCCAACTCCTGAGCTCCTCGGGCAAACCGGTCCAACCGGTTCCTGAAACCGGTCTTACCGCTTTCAAGCAGGAACTCGTGAAGACCTAGAAACTCGAGCTCAGGAGGGACCCCTGAAAGGACCTAAGATGGACTAGAGGGGGGGTGAATAGTCCAACCTGCAACTTTTCAATAACTTAAAAATAGGTTATATGGGTAAAGTCCGGAAACTCCGAAGATTTGTCCGGAAACTCCGCACTTGTGCGGAGATTCCGCAAAAATCTCCGGAAACTCCGGACTTTTTGCTGAAACTGAAATTCGACAAACTAAACTTGCTTCAAATGTGAAACCTTCGAAATAGGTTACTCCTTAGATGCTGATCTACAAGGTTAAACACTCAAACCTAGCTCAAACCTTTGTGGGAAGGAGATCGATAGCAAACTCTAAGATATAAGAGCACAAACCCTAAAGAGCATGCAAGAACTCAATCCAAGTGCAAATAAAGTAAATCAAAGACAATGACACAAGGATTTAGTTCCCGGAGTTCAACTCTCACAAAGAAAGTCTACGTCTCCGTTGAGGTGCCCACAAAGGGCGGGTTTGTCCACTAAACCACTTCCTCTCCCTAGGATTCGAAAACCCTAGAGCTTATACTTACTTCACGGGGTAATACAAACTTCTTGGGGCTGCCACAACGAGGTTGGAGCTCCCAAGCAACGCCTAGCCGTCTAGGAGCAACTCCAAGAGTAATGAACCCGAAATCCAAGGCTTGACGAAGAACGAAGTGCTCAAAGGATGGGAAATCAATTAGCTTGCACTCAACCTTGCTCTCTCTTCAATCTCACTTCAATCCCCTCACCAAATCTCACTTGGGAAGTCAAGAGGGGAGCAAAGTGGAGCTTTGAATGCTAGAGAGTTGTTTTCTTCTGAGTTAGGTCGAGAGAGAGTGAATGAGAGGGGGTGAGGGGGTATAAATACCCCTTCACCACAAACTAGCCGTTGTGCTGTCAAAGTGCGGAGTTTCCGCACATTTGTCCGGAGTTTCCGGACATGCGGTAACTCCGGAAAAAGTTCCGGTAACTCCGCACATTTGCTGGTTTTGGATTTTGGATGCATGTGTTGGTGGTTTTCTCTCATCTATCCTATGGCATATGAGCACTCCAACTTTAACCAAGCCAATGAACTTCGAATCTCCCTTAATAGTACGGCTTTTCTTATTGACTCAAGGATAAAGACATTAAAATGAATTAAAACACTTGAGTCCTCGTGTTGTCCTTCATTTCCTCTTTTGGTGCGCTGCTTTCTATTTACATTGTATCCCGTCTACACACAATTCTTCATAGCACATTAGTCTTCCAAGTGACTTGTCATAAATCAACCAAAACTAAGGAGGTCAAATGTACTTTCAACCCCGTCGGAGCTCAAGCAAGCTAGGGTTGCTCTAGGGTCGGCAGGCCACCTAGAACGCCCTTGAACGCCGTAGAGACGAGCAAAGAACAGAATATGGAGGTTGGAAAAGATTAGGGTTTGAGAGATAAAAAAAGTAAAGGATAAACGTGTTTGATTCGATTGGAATACCTCTCAATCGGCCTTAGCCTTTATATTTATAGACCGGGGAAGTCTTACCCCTTTCGACTAGGTTACAATATGGGATTAAACTCGGAATCCTAATCCTACTCGAATTACAGAACGTTTGACAAACCGGTCAGACCGGTTTGGCCGGGCCAGAGCCAATTTTGATTGTCAACAGATTCCTTTTTTGGACAAAAGGGCGATGCCAGATGGGGACTGCTCTGTTGCTTCACTTCTGATCTGGCATTCGAATTCAGGCAAAGGATAAGCTTGGCATTGCTATTTATGGGCCTAATGTGGAGCTAGGATCCATTGTGTCGTGCGGATTCCTGATGCTTTTCTGGGCCTGTTCGTGTCCCCTTGGCTGATAACTAACTTTGCGAAATTTGGCCAAAAATGTCTTGAGCATCTTTAAAAGACTAGCTAAATCGTTTTGTAAAGTTAAATTTAGCTATTGTTAGAGAAAAAATATTTCCAACAGACTCTGTAAATGACCTTCTAAATTTAGTGGCTCTCCATCTCAGCTTATTCGCTAGCTATTTTTAGCTAGCCTACCTCACTTGCCATCTTTACAAAATCTATTGGATTACTCTGTTATTTGTTAGTCAAATCTATTTTTGAGAGTAGCTAAATCAGTAAATTTGACTAGTCTTTTTAGCTAATATCTTAGAGATGATCTAAGTAACTTTGGCAAAATAGGTGCGTGGCATATGAAGAAGGTGGTCTAATAAGAAATTAGGGGAGCTGGCGGCATCCAAACTTTTAGCTTGCGCAAATAGGGATCACACAATTGTGGCTGTTGAAGTTCAGGTGAACCAAACTCGCATAACTTTACAATCCATAAAGTAGTACAACGTTTCCTTGCTCAAGTCTCGATCATACTCGCAGGCTTTGATGCCTTGTGTGCCATTTGTAGTTGGTAGATTATCTAAGGGAAAAGTCTGGTTTACATCCTTCAATTAGTACGATAGTCCGATTTTCAACCTTTAACTACAAAACATGATAGGAATGACCATTCAACTATTAAAACCAGACAAATTAGGTACTTTGAGTGGTTTCAAAGGTGATTTTTTATTTTATAAAATAATAAAAAATCTGATTTAATCTAAAAACATAGCTAATTTATTTTAAATCATAAAAATATCAAATTTTTACCAAAAAATCTAAAAATGTACCCATCTATTAGTGCCCCATATGGAGTTATTGGGACCTCATCCAATACAATGTAAAAAAATAATCATTTAAAAGAAAGACATGCATAACTAAAAGCAATAAAACACTAGGACACATGCATATATGTGATAGGAATAGCTCCAATTAGAGTACAAACAGACAAGTTATATTTTTAATAAAAACTTTGGTACTAGTTTCAAATATTTCTGATTTAAAATGAATTAGTTATGAATTTATTGTTTATATCTAAAAAATTAAATTTATAGGAAATGGAAAACCACCTTTGAAACCACCGAAGGACCAAATATGTCCGATTTCAACAATTGGATGACCTTTGATGTCTGGTTTTATATTTTAGGGTTGAAAATCAGACCATCATACTAATTGAAGGGTGTAAACTGGACTTTTCCCATTATCTAACGGATAAAAGTAGTTCATGCCATAAGATTCATAATTCTTCCACAGCCAACGAATTGCACCGACGGTACAAGATACAAATAATCTCAGCTGATTTCTATCAATTCTTTCATCAGAAAAGATATGTGAGAGAAGTTTCATCCCCCGTAAAAACTTATCTAGGTAACTCTGCATTAAGATTGGTCTAATTGTTGTTTTGACCTTTCCCACTATCTTCAAAATGCATGGTGTTCTGCAACTTCAAGGTGGGTTTGATCCATTTTTCAATATTGCCCATAATTAATTATATTAAATAGTGGCCGAGTACTTTTAGCTTCATAAATACACACTATAGAGAGAAATAATTAGTGGTAGAATTAAGAGAACATATTAGGGGTAGAATGGTCATTCTATTGTATTTCCTTACTTCAAGTGTAAAACGGCTCACATCTCTTATCCATCTTGCATGCTCATTGAAGCACCAAAGAACACATAGAGCAGAACCAACTCACTCAATTCCCCAAAGTATATTTGGAGTACAAAACTTTAAATTACGAATATATCTGGAGTACAAAACTTTAAATTACGAATATATCGTGGATTCATATATTTTGAATAAATGGTTTAAACCTTTAAATTCGTCCTTTTCCAAATCAGAACTGCTCTTCTTACAAAAGTGGATGGAAAGAGTACTTAATCTTCATAGTCAAACAACCAAAAGTGGACATCACCGTTAATGACGAACCCTAAGCCAACGGCTTTCCCAATAAACCATTTCTCAGCGACTGTATCAACGGCCCAGCAGCCTGCGTCAGATCCAGCTGCTGTCTCGCACTCGCAGAGTCGCAGTTCAAATTTGAATTGGAGCGGAGGAGGACCCGAAGACCAGGGGACCCGATTACTGGTCGCCGCCTCTGGCCACCCCGCTCCCACTCACGCTCTCGCCGCCTCACTCCGCCCCCACCACTGCCCCCGCCCGCCTCCGCCATGGCCGCGCCCGGCGCCGGCGCCGGCGGCCGGCGCGCCTCCGCCTCGCGCGTCCGCCGCACCTCCGCGCCGGCGGTGGAGTCCAACGAGAACGACGACCTCGCCGCCGCGCCTTCCTCCTCCTCTTCCTCCGCGGTTGCACACGCCGCCGCCTCAGTCCCGCATTTCTCGCTGCCCCCGAGGTCGCCGCTCGCGGCCATCGCGGATCCCGGGCGGAACCCCAGGTCCGCGCCGGTGACGCCGAAGTCGCTGGCCGGCACGCCCAGGGCCTGCGCGGCGGGGACTGGGGCCAGGGACCGGACCTCCTCGACTGGAGCGGCGAGGAGGGTGTTCGATCTGAGGGACCTCGCGGGCGCGGAGGTGCCCCTGGAGGTGCCGCACTTCGAGCTCGACGAGGATCCCGCGTTCTGGAGGGATCGCAATGTGCAGGTATGTAGCTTGATCCTTTGCCTTCCGTGATGTTTTCCAGTAGAAGGAATACAAAATCAATCCTGTGTCGATTAGATTGGCAACTGTGCCCCCTGATATTAATGATTTAGATGATGCTCAAACATCCTTGTACTATGCTGGCTTAACTGTGAACATCACATAATTATGTCTAACCGTCATGTAATGCTAAGCCATGCTCGTTGAGTTCTAACATTCCACTTGTCAGGGAATGCACATCACGCCAAGTTTTGATTAAATAAGTGGCCAATTCGATAAGTATATGAAAGCTCTTAAGGTTTCCGAAGCTAATATGGTGAATGCGTTGACTTTTCTTGTGGTTTCTGCAGGTGTTAATACGAATTAGACCAATCAGTGATGCCGAGAATGCCACTCATGGTCAAAAAAGGTGCTTGCTGCAGGATAGCTCAAAGACATTGAGCTGGGCAGGGCCTCCCGAAACAATGTTCACGTTTGACCATGTTGCATGTGAAACAATATCACAGGTCTCTAGCGTACTTACACTGTTTTCTATTCCTTTCTGGATCAGTATTCCCTTAGCCTAAGCAGTTTTTTGTCAACAACAATTTAGGAAAAGCTATTCAGAGTTGTGGGCCTGCCAATGGTGGAGAACTGCATGTCTGGATATAATGGCTGTTTGTTTGCCTATGGTCAGGTAAGACAAAGCTGCACCATTCTGTGTCCGCAGAATAATTCATCTGAAATATATGTGTTTTGATAACTATAATTTTATAGACGGGGAGTGGAAAAACTTACACAATGACGGGAGAACTTACCAAGTTGGGCAATGAACTTAGTAAGGATGCTGGTTTGACACCTCGCATTTTTGAATATCTGTTTGCACGGATAAATGAGGTAAGGTGCCTGTATGCCATGTTTTATTACTGTCAATCGATAGACTTACTTGTAACAAATGTGAAGGAAGAAGAGCGCCGGAGAGAAGAAAATCTCAAATATATTTGCAAATGCTCTTTCCTGGAAATTTACAATGAACAAATAACCGATCTACTTGAACCATCGTCAACTAATCTTCAGGTGAGCTAATTTTGAGTGGGATTTGCTTCCTCTTGTATGAACTGAATGTGAAATCTAACATCTTTTTTTCTCTGTAGATCCGTGAAGATATAAAGAAAGGTGTATATGTTGAAAATCTTATGGAATGTTATGTATCATCTGTTAAAGATGTTATGTTGCTATTGCTACAGGTGATAAAAATATTTTCTTCTTTATTATTCCTTCTATTGGTTCTAAATATCTGGTGTTGTAATTGTTAATTGATAACTTACTAAAATGAAGTTTCTGAAATATTTTTCAGGGGGTTGCAAACAGGAAAATGGCTGCCACAAATATGAATAGCGAGAGCAGCCGCTCACATAGTGTCTTTACTTGTGTAATTGAGAGCCATTGGGAAAGTGATTCAATGACACACCTACGTTTTGGGAGGTTGAATTTGGTTGATCTTGCTGGTTCTGAGAGGTGAGTTATTACATACTAAGGCAGCTATCTTTTTCTTGCTTTATAAATATTAACTGTGTTCAAACTAGGCAGAAAAGCTCAGGAGCTGAAGGAGAACGCTTGAAAGAAGCTGCAAACATTAATAGATCGTTGTCAACCCTTGGGTAACCATTTGTTCTCTGACAATATTCTTCATGCATTTTGGTGTACATCATACTTTTTGGACCTGAAACAAGAGTAAATAACTGCGCATATCTATCCAGCTGTGAACATGTTATATTTAGCAAGGCTAACTTCATGCTTTTCTTGTAATACTTGCAGAGTTTATAATGGTATAACAAATGTAACCTCGTGTGCTAAGTTTTGCAATTGAAACTGTATTTTTATTTCATGAGAACTGCCGCTTTCATCACCAGGCAAAGAATACTCATGCATTCTTTAATATATCATCATATATGCATATTTGGATACTGAGATTGATAACTTTGCTAGCATGAGAAGTTGTGGTGTAAGAAGCAACAGTGCACCAGTCACAATTAAAATCCATCTGTCTTCTTTCAGGCTTGTTATCATGACTCTAGTGGATGTTGCAAATGGGAGAAATCGTCATGTTCCCTATAGAGATTCAAGGCTTACATTTCTCCTCCAGGTTAACATACAAAATAAAAGCAGGCTCCTAAATGTCCCCTCCCCCCCCTCCCCCCCCTCCCCCCCCCCCCCCTACTGTGTGCATTGTTTTCTCTGTGGCTCATTATCACATCTTGCCAGGATTCCCTAGGAGGGAACTCAAAAACAACAATTGTTGCAAATGTTAGCCCATCTATCTGGTATCCACCTTCTCTATCTTCATTTATACTATTTCAGCGCCTTTTACAGATACTTCACTGACCCATCTATGAATTACTCTATTGCAGTTCTTCCAGTGAGACATTGAGTACCTTGAAATTTGCTCAACGCGCGAAGATGATTCAAAATAATGTACTTATTTTTCAATATATAAAACTTGTTAAGATATGGGAAATTTTGCATGCTGACTTAATTCAGGGTTCATATGCTAGGCAAAAGTAAATGAAGACGCTTCAGGAGATGTTATGGCTCTACAAAGGCAGATAGAGGAACTAAAGGTACATCATTTTTCTTGGTGAAACTCGCTTATCAAATTAGAGGTAATTATTGTATAATTCATGACTTTATCCTAACAGGATCAACTGACATGCTTGAAGAAGCAGCAAAGTTGTCCTGGATCACCTGGCTTACCACTTCTTGGTTCAGACTTTGCCAATGAATTCAAAACTTTGTGCGGAGTAGATGATCAACCAGACTGTGATAGGAATATCCTAAAGCAAAAGGTCACAGGGCATGGTTTTACCTTTTTGGTAAATAATGATAACTATATAGTAACACATACAACTAACTATTCATACATCTAATAGCAGGTTAGCCATCTAGAAGATGTCTTGATTGGGAGCCTCAGAAGAGAGAAATCAGCAGAGACCAAGATCGGGAAACTGGAAGCAGAAATACAGCATTTGAACCGTTTGGTAATAATCATTTATATGCCCAAATAAGCAGAATACAATTATGAATTATCTTCTATGGACGAGTAGTGTCATAGTGTGTGCCTTTTCAATATTGATACTAGCTATCTATTTTGACAGGTTAACCTGATGGAATCCGATGCACAACGCTTGAGGAGGAGGCTCGAACTCCGTGGTGAAAAACAAAGCTTACATCCAATGGATGAAAATGCTGCATTGACCGAGGAGATCCAGCTATTGCAAGAACAAATCAATGAAAATCCTCAATTAACTCACTTTGCTTTGGAAAACAAGAGATTGATTGAGGAACTTACAATGTAATGTTTCAATATTAAAATTTGAATTCCTAGTGATTTTTGTTCCACACAACAAACTTTACATTATAACTTGGGATCCTTTTGTTGATTTGAACAAACTGGGTGTAGCTTATTCTACTTCACTGACATACAGGCTTCAGAACTTCAACAAGCAAGGGGAGAGAGAGATGTTATTAACAGAGATATCTCTCTTGCGCAATCATGTATATCCAACCTTCCAGAGTATCTTTCTGCTCTTTTTTTTTCATCTTGCATGCTATTCTGATAATTTCCTTTTTGTAGTTCCTTCATATTCTTGAGCAGAAATACGCAACAGCTCCTAAAAATGTAGAAACTCAGGTGTGTCCTCATTTATTTTGGTTCATTGCTTATTTGTATTGACATGGTTCCTGTTCTCTGTTTAAAAGGAAGCCAAAAGCTTAGCCTAAGTTTTTATCAAGCAAAATCATCATATTGTAATCCATAAGGGAAAGCAATAAAATGTTGAAGTTAACTTAATTCTACCAAGCATATAATTAAGAACAAGCTAAGTTTATTTTCTAATTGTGGGGTGCAATGTCTTTAGGGTGATGAGATCATCAAGGAGCTTGACAATTGCAGGAAGGAGCTGGATGCATGCTTAGAAAATAATGTTCTGTTAGCTCGGTGAGTATTTTTATATCTGTCCTACATCTCAATGTATATTTGTATATAGCTTTCAATTATCACGAATTACTTGTGATGTAACTCTTACACATCTTATACTTATTTCTGGGACCTTAAACAATCTCATGATCGATTGACCATTCATGTTGATGCAGTGAAGTAAATAAGCTTCGTTGTGAACTGATACAATACCAGAAGCCTTGCACAAATCAAGTAAGAACGGCGTTTTTCAAAACGTCCACTAATCAGTGCTTGGATGCTCATTTGTTCATCATATTTTCAGGTTTCTCCTGAAGCTAAGGATGATGTTATAGCCACAAGCATCAATGCCACGCAAAATGTGGGATATTTACCCTTTTCTTGTATCTAACCCATAAGGCCATAACCATAGGTCTAACATGGTTTATATTTTTCTGTTATTTTGACTTCATAACAGGATCAAGCTGGACAGAATTTTTCAGATTTATCATCAGACGATGTTAGCAAGAAGTTCATGCAAGCAGGGACCGTAACTAATATTTCAGAATCATTTCAAATTGAGTTACCTTATGAAATCGATAGTGAGGATCTGGAGTCGCCTTCTCATTTCCATGATCCAGAAACACATGATTTGAGGGATCCCAAAACAATGTCAGAGTACGATGCTGTAGCGTCTCAATGCTTCAACTTGGCTACGGGGTCGTCTCATGATGTACTTGACAAAAGCACTATTCTGAATGTTGTGGATTTTCTAGAGAAGGACAGCATACCTCATGTCCATGAAAAAGCTCCAGTGACGGGTATACATTTACATGATGAGACTTCATTGTGTCAAGAGGTTGAAATAGTGAACTCAAGTAAACATCTATTACAGGATGAGTTGGAGCACCTTAAAAGAACAAATGAAGAGCTCAAAGAGAAGCTAGTCATTATGGCCGAAGAAAGTAACAAGCTTTCAGAGATTATTGTTGCAAAAGATGTAGAAATGGCTTCTTTGTCTGAAGAATGGGAGGCTGCAATTTATGATCTAACAAGCTTCTTAACAGATGGATGTAGATCACTAGATGATGCATATCAGAATATTGATAATATGATTAGCTCATTTCCTCACAGTAATAGTTCTGTCAGTGAACATGTGGAGAAGGCTCTGAAAGTTAGCATCGAGAAGGAAAAGATGATCTTCAAACTTCAAATTGAACTACAAGCTGCACAGAAAATTGGCAGGGAAGTGAAGGAGAAGCTGCACATTTTAAGGGGTGCAACTCTTGCTATAACTGAAGCTCAACAGTTGGATAATGAAGAAAGCTCTCAGGAAGAACTACAACTAGTAGGTTTATTGCACCAAAAGGATTGTATAATACAAGAATTAAAGAACAATTTGAAAGCAAAAAAATGTCTCTATGCAGAAGCAGCAGAAGGACATTCTTTTCATGACATAATATTGCCTGATAGTTCAGTTGACATGATCGAGGAACAGCCTCATGATGAAAATCAACCAACAGTAAGTGAAACTAATCCAGATTACCAGGTAACTCCATGCTAATCAACAGCCACATACCTTGTTTGGATTCATGCATCTGATGTGAGTAGTGGGAGATATTATGTGCATACCCTGCTTTTACGTTGACATTTGCTATTTGAAGGCTTACAATATTTGCATCTAGACACCGATCAAATGTTGCACATAACAATTTGTATAATCAATCATGTTTCCAAATATGTACGAAGTGCTTTATCTCCCAAACCATCTGTAAATATATAGTGATAGTTTTACATGGGTGATGACATCAGTATCACCAATCAGAATATGTGCACAGAAAATTACATCTTTCTTCATACGAAAATCTGATCGATAATGTGGAATCCATTGTGCTAAACCTTGCAGTCAAAGCTTGATAGTGTGATGCATCTTGTTGAAGACAAATCAAATAAGGTTCTGACCTTATTTTCAAACTTTGAGGCGGCTCAAGAAACCATGGAAGAGGCTGAACTTATGCTTTCAGCTCTGTTGAAGGCCAATGAAGAATTAAAACTTGAAAGAGACAATCGCAGGCAAGCGGTGGAATTGTTATTATCTGAAAAAAATTCTCTGATCAGTGAGTTGAAGGAACTTGAAGCATCAAGTTCTTGTACAGCACAGAGGTATGACAAATTGCATCAGCAGATAAATGATTTTGTAGTAGAGATGGCAAAGCTTGCAGCTATAATAAGGGGGTCATTTCAGCAAATGCAAAGGGTCTCTACAGTAGAACTCTTTGCTCTTTGCTCAGAGATTATCACTTTTGCCCAAGACTTGAAGAGATGTATAAGTGAGTCAAGGTCATATATATTTAACATGGTGTCACTTATAGAAGAAAAAGGCACATCTACAGAGCAGTTCCAGCACCTCAATGCAAATGCTTCTGGGTCTGCTTGTCAACAGGTTGAATCGAATTCATGTCAGTGCGGTAGCAAAAAATCCAACTTTTCTCAAACTGATTATAGTACAGACTATGCATCACTCAGAAGAGAGTTCGACAGGAAGAGTAATATCGCAGAAGGATTGTCTTTTGACCTCAAACTACTGCAAGAGTCTACCTCAAACGCGAAAGATATGAAAGATAAAGCTGATGAAATATCTACTTCCCTCAGCAACGTTCAAAGAGAACTAGATATAAAAACTAATGCAATGGAAAACATGTTGAAAAAACAGAAGGTACTTGAGGAAGAACTGGCAGAGAATGGTGCTGTGCTCACAGTTTTAAGATCAGAGTTAGAGCAATCTCAAAGTTTATCGTCGGCACTATTGAATGAGAACAAAGATCTGAGAGTGATGTTGGAAGAGGAAACTGTGAAGAATAGCCAAACAAAAGAGCTGCTGGAAGACAAACTTAATGTCATAGAGGGATTGGAAAGCCAAATACTTCTGCTAAATCGTTCAGAAGTGGGGCAGTTCATGTCAGATATTGAAGACTTAAATAATAGCATTAAAATAATGAGTAGTGATAGGGAAGATCTCCAGGCAGAGATACTTACGTTAAGGGACAAGCTTGAGATGACAATGGCTTTATCTGAGGAAAATGAAGCTGCTGCAATTGAAGCTTGTCAAGTAAGTACATGGTATTTGGTTTTTACCCCATCGAGAACTCTAAATTTAGTTGGAAGTGAGTTCACTTTTCATGCTTCTGTAGGCTGCAGAGATTAGTAAAATCTATGCTGAGGAGAAAGAGGAGGAGGTTAAGATTCTTGAACGTTCTGTTGAGGAACTTGAAGGAACGGTAACTGTACTCGAGGAAGAGGTATGCTCTTTATTTCTCTTCTTATCAGGCATCTTGTCACAGTGAAATACGTGGCTGCTGAATAGTGATTACAATGCATATATCTCATTTATTTGAATCAAGCAACATTTGACAGCAGAATTCCATTACCGTTATATTTAAGCTTTTCTGATGTAACTATGCAATTGGTGAGTGACCATGGAGAGTCATAGACTTGTATACTTTATTGCACAGTATTAGCTATAACATATTCTTGCTTTCACTGAAGGTATGCAACCTTAAAGAGGAAGTAAGGAGCTATCAACTGCATAAACAATCTGAAGACCAATTACAGTCTGTTGGTGACATGCTTGCTGTAGAAAAAGCACCAAAATGTGATGCTGCTGAGGAATTGTATCAAGGGAAATGTCATCTAGAAAAGTAAGGATACTATTCAACTGCTTTTCTGTCATGAAGCCTGCATAAGATGTCTCTATGAGCTTCTTTCAGTTGATTGCATTTTCATTGTAGGAGATTACAAGCTGAGATTCTTGCACATAAAGATGTTAGAAAGAAGATTGAAGGTCTCACATTAGAATTAAAACACAAAGATGATGAGGTACCTGTCAAACTTATAAACAACTATTTGAATTTTGAGTCCTGACTTCTCTTAAATAATATTCTAATATCTATATTTCATTTATACAGATTAGGCAACACAAAGAGCATATTGCTGAATTGGTCCTGCATTCAGAAGCACAATCTTTGCTGTATCAGGAGAAAGTATGGATCAGTTCTTATGCTATTTCATAACTATTCAATCACTGCAGATGTGCTAATAATCCTTGTTGTACAGTATCATGAAATGGAGCGCATGGTCTGCGGACAGAAGTTTGGTCCGCATGAATTTAGTTCTGAGTCTGTCCATGCCAAAATTGAAAAACCTTCAGGGCGAGCGAGACGATCTGGTTCACCTTTCCGGTGCATATCTAGCATTATTCAACAAATGGACTCTGAGAAGGATCAAGAAATCACAGTGGCACGCCAACGAATTGAAGAACTAGAAGGGTTGGTTAGTAGTAAACAGAAAGAGGTAAAATTCGTTCCTTTGGTATTGGTAGTAGTTTGGATTTCATTATTTAGCACTTGTCAGGCATGAAATACTGTTAAAATCAGAATATATTGTCACAATGTTGCTTTTGCATACGTCCCTAGATTGCAATGAGATTCACTATGCTTACTGGTCTGAATTCGAATGCTATGCAAGCTAGTTGGTTGAAACCATTGCTTAAGAATATGGTACATCAGGCAACATCTCTTGGGTTAAAAGAAAGGTTGATGCTGTGAAGTCACAGCAAAAAATTGTGCTTGCGATAATAATTTGAAAACTTATCATTTCTCCAATGGTTCTCTCAGAAAAATATACAAGTGACTGTGCTTCATTTGTTCAATGTTCAATTGTAAATCACAGTATCACCCCACTAATTGAATACCCAATATTCAACGACATCCCTAAAAGTTTATGCTTATATTTTTATCTTCTTCTTGAACATAGATATGTTTGCTAACATCGAGACTGGCCGCTGTGGATACTATGACGCATGATATTATAAGGGAACTACTTGGCGTCAAACTAGACATGACAAACTATGCTGTAAGTGCCAGAAGTTTCTCCAAGCTGTTAAATATTAGTAAATGTTATTGTTAAACAGTTCACTTACTTAGATTTGTTGTTCACATGTCTAGAATTTGCTTGACCAAGAAGAACTGCAAAAGTTGTTACTAGCTTCCCAGGAACAAATTGAACAATCAAAGGCGAAGGTAGGCCACCAACAAATCCGTCCTTTACTAAGTTGCATCATACAATGAGATGGGAATCCTCATTTTTCATCTGTTTTGCCACTACAGGATAGAGAACTTGATGTGCTCAAAGAACAACTTAGTCATCTCATTCTGGAAAGGGACAGGTGAGACTTCTATTCCTGGATTGTTCATTGGATCATGTTGTTTTCAGTTGAAACTACTAAATCAACTGAACGACGCTGGTTTTGTTTCTTTCAAGCTTGCTTGATGACATGGACCAAAGGAAGACAGATCTATTGGAGACTCAACTGCTCGTTGAACAGCTTGAGCAGCGGGAGCAAATGCTGGAAGCACAGATCGAAATGTTGCAGGTCTGCATTCTAGAACTTCCTTCCGAACCTATTGACCTACAAATTATATGGGGCATTTCCTCATATGGCACTGGAAGCTTTGAGATTGAAACGATTGACAACATATTGCTCTATTCAGCCTCCACGGACTGACAAGTCACAAATGCTAAGCTGTACTTGTGTATTCTTGTAGTTGGAGAAAGATAACCTTCAACGGAAAACCCTGGAAATGAACGAGACCATGGAACTGCTAATCGGATCCAATCAGCCAGATACAAATCTACGAATGGTGAAATACCTTCACTAGAAATGTTGACCATTCGGCGGTTAATTTTGCGTCCTAATTACCGAAACGTTTGTACAGGGTGATAACCAGGTTCATGGCAGCAGCGAGTTCAGCAGGAGGCTAGCCCAGTCGGACATGCTCCTCTCCCACGCGAGGCACGAACACTCGCGCAGCCACGCGACCAGAAGCTCGAGGACGCATCACGGCCGACATCGCTGAAGGATTGCTGGTGGCGTCGCCCGTCGGACACTGCTTGTGTTTGCAGATTGGCAGCGGCGCGACGCCACTTTCTGGGACTGTACAGATTGTTGTTGAGGACTGTAAGTCCAAATGGACCAGAAGAAATCAAGAAACCTTGCACTTGTACGTAGAGTCTTGGGACTTTGCGCGCCTGTAAATCTGAGAATGCAATGTACGCGTTGCTTTTTGTGGAGAGTTGCCGTTTCTTGTTCACTGTAGATCCCGACTTTCAACAAAGATTTCGTGACCGAGATCGTTTCTCTCCTGTACAATAGTGACTGAGGGTTATTGCTCCAGTTGAAACCGGATGGCTATCACAGGGATGGGAAAGTTCTGAGCCCTTCTAAATATCAGCTACAAGAGAAATGGTACACGTGTTGACTCTGAGGTCTGAGCCATAACTTCTTGCATGGATCAATGTACATGTTGACATGTTGTAGAGCAGCCAGCTGAGTTGCCCTGTCTTGCAATGCGTCACAGAGCTACTGTAAATTATGGCAATCACGAATTCACGATGCCGAGCAAGCAACTCAGTATGTACTATGTATGACGGAGCGTCGAGAGAGAGCAGTTGTCCGGCCCATGAGAACCGCCCGTGCCCGGCCCGGCCCGGCCCAGCCCAGGATACCTTACTGCGCCGCCGCCCGCAGCCCCCTCCCGCTCGTCTTCCCCCCTTCTCGGTCTCGCCTTACAACGGCCGCCGAATTCGAATTCACACGCACTCCATTCCAACAATTTCAATCTCCCCCGCTTCGACCCCTCCCCTCCCATCCCCTCCTCCCCAATCCGACGCCACATCTCCATCCACCTCCCTCTCGCTCTCCGGCGGAGTCCCATGGCGTCTCGAGAAGGTACGAGCACGCGCCGCCCGCCCCGCGGAGAGACCGCGCCGCCCACTAACCCGCTTGCCCCTCTCCCCGCGCAGGCGACATGTGGTCGGAGATCGTGGCGAGCGGCCGGTTACGGCAGCCCCACATCGGCGTCGTGTACGGTCGTCGCCGGGTCGAGGAGTCGTCAGGCCGGAGGAACATGGACATGTAAGGCTTCTGCTCGCTGCCGATCGTTCGGCGGCTTGGTTGTAGGTTTTGTGGATTTATTGGGATTGCCTCTGGAGCGATTGGGTGACGCGCTTTCTGTTCGCGCAGGAGGAGCAGCTTCTGCGGCGAGCAGCGGCCGAGCTTCGCGGCGCCGACGAAGCGGACGAGCTGGAACCGGTCGCTTTCCATCAGGTGCGTATACCTTCGATTTCTTCGGCCGCAAATATATTCATGGGATGGGCAGCTCTGATTTTCATCGTTTTGGCTCAATACAACAACAACGTAGCCTTTTGTCCCGAGCAAGTTGGTAGGCCAGAGGTGAAACAAAAACGTAAAAAGGCAAAAAGATAACGGACATTAGAGTTAGGAGAAAACAAAAAAGAACTGAAATGTATAATACTGTGGACTGAAGTCAGGTCTGTTCGGAATAGTATATATCATTTGGGGTTTTCTCTAAAACGTTATTATAAGTGCTCCCGGCACTCGAACGGTTGAGGTAGATAGGTTTATGTGCTTTTGGAGAGAAAATAAAGGCCACATAAGAGTTGGGACAACTCCAAATGATTCCATCTCGAGTAAACCCGAATGAGATTTGAAGCCTCCTCGCTGGGTCCTATTGTCCTACCTCTCATAGTTGGTTTAATCTCATAGTGGATTGTTTGTCCTCAAAGCTCTTAACTTTAGTGTAAAGTAACACCCTCCATTGTTTTTTTGTGGAGAATTTGCTAGAGGTGGATTGCATTATCTCTTATTAGACCGGTAGAGTTTGGGTGTTTTGCCAGGCTCCAGGATGGGGTTGGGAGCTGGACCCTCACAAACAGGTGGGAATGTCCCTTCTGATAGTTTTGTAGAAGGGAGGAATCCATCCTGGGTTGGCTAGCTCACCAGGTATGGTGCCAGGCTGCCAGCCAACTCACCCAGATTTACGATCTTATGTTGTTATCATTGCTTTGGACTTTAATTTATCCCTTGAGCTTTTAGATTCAAATTTAGCAATAATTGTTAGGTTCATCTATTGCCATCTATTTCGGTATTTAGCCAATAATGAATGAGGTTAAGTGGTATTGTGTTAGCAAGTTCATGAACCCTAAGCGGCATTAACTCAGCAAGGTCATGGACCTTTCTAACACATTCAAGTTATTAAGGCTCGAATGGAAGAAACCAGTAAGTCTAAAGACCTTATGAAAAAACGCAAAACTTATACTCTGGAAGTTGTAAAGAAATGGAATGCAATTATCTTATCTCTGTAAGTTGACATGGCCTGTCATTTGGGGTACTAGAATCTAATATACTTTCTGCGATTTAGCTTATTCCTGTCATATGTAGAGATAAGACACATCAATTATAAAGTTTGGCTTGTGGTAGTGGCATTATATGACTCTCAAGTAAAGTTTTAGCTTCTAATGATGTTTTGGTGAAACTTGACAGAGGATGAGAAAGTATCTTTGTTGCACCTGGCGTAAATCTCCAGCCTCAACAGAAACCCTGTGGAGCACCAAAACGACCACCCAAACCGTGCAACCGAGTGGTGAGTCTAATATTGCTACTCGCATATTTATTGGTGTAGTATTTTGCTTGTTAAACTTGCCACCATTTTACAGAAGAAAACTCCAGATGGCCCTCCCGACTTGAGGAAGGAGAAGGCATATTTTGAAGAAGTTGATGCTTTCGAACTCATGGAAGAAAGTCCTTCACCCAAGACCTTTGGCTCATGGACCAGAGGAATGGAGCAGAATCATGTCGATCATGATCTGCCTGCAATATTAGAGAGGTGGAAAATTTCCAAGATTGCAAGACGTGTATCATCTGAGCCATTGTTTGACATCATGGAGACGCCAATCATACCATCAGTTCTTAGTAACAATAGCACATCTAGTAGTTTATTTAGAACCCCTGAAAAAGATACAGGATCAGGGACACACACCACAGGAAGGGCAATCCCTCTAGGATACACTGATATCAGTTTAAAGGGCACTGCAAAAGAAACCATCATTACATCACTTGGTAAACTGAACATTAAGGAGGAGCCTGTTGAAGCCAGTATTCCATGGAGTGGTGAAGCTCTGACTGCTTTTGAGCAGCTCATCATGGTTTGCAGGCAGTCTGTTCCAGTTACACTGGCAGAAGTTTTCTCTGCTTATTGGTAGGTGTTTCAACCCTTTACCATAAATATTTATCAATTATTTTCTGTATGGCTTTGCGGTTCGCTGTTTTAATGAAGATGTTCATGCAAATAGCGAGCTAGGAAGCATCAAAAAGCTTGGTGAAGGAACATACGGGGAGGCATACAGGGCTGGAAGGACTGTGTGAAAATTGGTTCCTTTTGACGGAGACTTATTAGTCAATGGAGAAACCCAAAAGGTTTATTTTGTTAATTGGTGTTCTCCATTCTGTAGTTTTCTGCTACTCACAAGGTGGTTCTGTTTTGTAGACATCAGAAGAAATACTTGAGGAAGTTTTACTTTCTCTAACACTTAATAATCTAAGATCAAACCGAGGCGATGATGAGAAAAAAGATTCATGCAATGGCTTCATCGAAACAAAAGAGTATGTGCCTTTCATCATCTTTGCAGTGGGAAGTACATAGATAAGGTTTAAATCTAATTGTAGCTTATCTGAAGAACCTGTATGCTTTCAAACTTTTGCAACACCATTTATCTAGTAATCGTGTTAAATGATTACAGCCTGGTATGGTTACCAATCGTGACCTTGTCTGTACAAAGATAGTGCATAACAGTAAATATCCTGGCTTGAGTGCCTCTTAAGTTCATATTTCTTGCAGCTTTCGGGTTTGTCAGGGACCATATGACCCTTCTCTGATTAGTGCTTGGGAAGACTATGACGCCAGACGTGGATCCGAAAATGATCACCCGAAGGACTTTACAAGTGAGCAGGTAAGTCCTCAATTCAGAGAAACACATATTATTATGTCATTGCGGTGGAACAACAGAAACGGACCGTGCCAGTAAATTATCTACTTCTTACATAAGTAACTTCTGTTTCAGTGCTACATTGTCTTTGTGTTAGCTGATGGTGGCACTGATCTTGAAAGTTTTGCTCTGGTCGATTACAACGAGGCTCGCAGCTTACTGGTTCAGGTATGCACCATGCATTTTGCAAGAGTATATCTGTGACCTCATCTACAAAGTTTTTTAGGATAACTAATGTTCCTTTCTATTGATGCAGGTTATTGCTTCCTTAGCAGTAGCTGAAAGTGGCTGTGAATTTGAACATCGAGATTTGCACTGGTTTGTCCTCTCATCACAGATTTGGTCAATTCATGTCTTTAACTTAGAGTCTCATAGCCAATACCGGTCCATATGTAGCGAAAGCAGTGCTTCAATTTATGATAAAATTGAGAAAATACATCTCATACTTGAATGCATTCACTTTCAGTCTAGATGCTATTTTGAAATGCCAAAACTATTTTGTCACTAGAGCTATACAAGTTCATTTATAGCTTGATAGTGCAGGTGAGTAGAAAATATAGTCATGCCTGAATTGGTTCCAATTCTAGGTAGTGGTAGATATAAGCAGTGGATAATGTGATTTGCTATGAAAGTTCCTATTGAGAATGCTAGCAAGGTTGCTCATATGTTACACCACAATGTACGTGGCATGGCAGGGGTAACATTCTTTTAGCTCAAGATGAAGCTCCAGACACAAATCATACAGTGAGCTTTGTTCTTCAAGGGAAGAGGATGCATGCAAGAAGTTTTGGTCTGAATGTCTCCATAATTGACTTCACCCTTTCTCGGATCAACACAGGTTCCCCATTGAATTTTAGTTCAGAATCTTTTATGCTTATTAACAGACTTAGTTTTTCATAAAAAAAATTGTATTAATTTCATCACTCTGCAACTCGGAATGCTCAAACAGAACAATATTCCTACAATTATTTAACTTTTTTCTGAGATTGGTGATTTATTTTATCTTATACTACTTTTTTTGCCACATGAAAAAAGGAAAAATTGCTGCAATAGAAGGGAATTAAAAATACTTGTGTCCTAATTCGATCATAGAAATCCCTTGAACCTGGACTTGATTGCCTTGTGTGTGGGACTGTGGGTCTTCTAGACTTCTACACGCTAGAAATTTATCGTGGACACCAGTGCAAAAAGATCTAGGACTCGAGCTTTGGTGGGATGGGGTGCACATCCTTCCTATCCTTGCAGTTGTAGGCAGACTTCCAAGAAGTATGTTAACTTCTGGGCCTTTATGGTGAACAGGGAGTGGAGAATGCTTTGTAGATAATTACAAGTATAACATGTGTTTATTTAAGAATAGCTTTCACTTTCACTCTTATTCTGCTGCACTTTTTGTGAGCTTCATAAATTGAAAATGTGAAGATAGCTGGGGCACTGAGCTAACATGGTAACAGCCGATGAGGTAGCTTCATGAAACATTTATTGAAGTTTGTGCCTCACACAATCAGCACCAACAACCTTTTGAAACTCAGTGTTTCCTAGTGCATAAGTGATTACGGGTCATTTGAAGAACATTTGGACATCACTGTAAAATTTTGCGTCTCTTATGTTCCTTGAAAACTTATTGTTCTTTGCTATGTTATTCTCCAGGGACCGCCATTCTCTTTCTTGACCTGTCTGCGGACCCTGCATTATTTCAAGGGAAAAAAGGAGATAAGCAGGTTTGCTTCTTCCTGAGAGTAATGTGTTCAAACATTGTGTGTTTTCCTAATGTATATGGATCTTGTGTGTGCAGGCAGAAACATATCAAAGAATGAAAGAAATTACCCAGGAACATTGGGAGGGCAGGTATATAATACTCAAGAGTCCTCTTGCATGCTTAGTTGGGTTTCCCTTACAGCAATGAAAAAGGTTAATTGTGCATGAAAACAAAAGCTCAGAACAAGAATTTTGAAACGGGCTGGGTACTATTTTCCATCTGCAAAACAAGCCTGCTACTGATTCTCTACTTGTTGCATTGCAGCTTCCCAAAGACCAACGTGGTGTGGTTAATTTACCTTGTAGATATGGTGCTACACAAGATGAAATCCCTTGTGAGTTTCATCTTTCCCCTTCACTTTCCAGTAGTTGGTTTACCTGTGACCGGCGCAATCAATGTACCAGCATCTCTAAGTTCTAACCTTATGCCAGGCGCTTGGTGCGAAAGTGGACCGGGAGCTTCGCTCGTTCAAGAAACGCCTGGCCGATCCCTTTTTCAGTGACCTATTGCTGGAGGAGGACGCACAGCTCTCTCCAATGCTGCAGCTGGAGTCAGATCTGTGAATTGGCAGATCGAAATCGCCGCGGGGTTTAGGGTTAGGGTTTATGTTTATTGCGGTGTGCAACCACTAGTCACCTGATGTGCGTGTGATCCAGCGAACACAGGTTCGTCAGCCGTCAGCCCTGGGCGTGCAAGAGAGCTTGCTGTCGCGGGGGCGCCTTTTGTAACTAGCTTTATCACGTTGGTATGGTACTGGCCAGATTCGAGTACTTGCTCGGCTGATCTGCCATCCTATGCGCGTCAAGGGGACAAAGCTGGCATCTCTCTCCAGGCAGCGGAGATTGACGCGCGGATTCACAAACCAAAACCCAGCACGGGCAGAAGCTGAGCATACGAGTAGCAAACTGAAACCTCACATTCACAATCTCACATCACTACCGCGTATACAGACAACCAGAGAGCCGGGGTGAACACGAACAATACATAGCACGAGTGCCACTAGGAACCCAAAGCTACTACTCACCAATAGGGAAAGAATGGATCGATGCAAACACCGACAACGAGACAATATACAAGCGCAAAAGAATCGTGACATCGTGTTATGTGGCTCACAGGAGCGCTGCACAGGCAACCATTCACAACGCTCAGACTCCACCGAAAGGGTCAATGGACAGCAGCTTCCTGTTCATAGCGGGAGGCGCCAGCCCTGGGATGTCTCTGATGTTCTTGTTGTGAGGGTTGACAATCTGCGAGGAAGGTAAGGCAACGGCCTAAATGGTTAGGGGAAAAGAGATGAGCAGGGTATCAAAATAAAGACAAATCAGTATGCTTGGGTGCAGTTGCATCACCATTCAGACCACTCTCGGTCATTATTAGATTAGTTTCGAGTTTCCCAAAATTTAATGAAAACTTTTAACATTGATATGGGGAAAATTAGCTAGATGCCACAATGATAGAACTGATTCAGCCACATGGAACTTGACTACGGCTAGCCGCTTCTAATTGTACTTGTTTAGGTAGAGCAAAAAAAAAATCAACCGCTACCTTACAAAGAAATAACATACCTTAACAACAATTATTGCAATAACACCACAGACAATCAGAAACAGGAACGCCATAATGCATTTGTCAGTTGCAACCTGGAACAGCAGATCTTATTAGTCCACGTACTGTCACTTCACATATCAAACAAATGCATAGTACATGCAGACAGTGAGAGTATACCTGGCGACCAATTTCTTTCACCATTTGACTAGCCTTCTTCAAGGAGAAGTGAACAGAGTCAAGCTCATTTCCGATTCTCTTCATTTGTTCTGTCTGTAAAATTGGTTAAACGATTTTTAGAAAACAAGGAGATGGCAGATTTGGTAGAAACTAAAACTTATTGAAGCTAACCCTGAAAAACCACAGGTTATACAGGTGACACATCAAGAAATCAGATTTTAAGTATATACTATTAAGAAAGAAATGCAAAATCTGCTCTGCCTTTACAAACATATCCACATTGACACAAACTACATTATAGAAGGATCTAATGGTGGTAGTGTCATTACATCTCATGAATAAAATGTGAAGCTATGTTTGCTTGGGAAAATGTGAAGATTGACTGATACAACTTCCTTGGAGGAAAATGGAACTACAAGACGTGTTGCTCTTTGGTCTTAATAGATCTTGTGAACATACTTGAAATGGAGAAACCTAACACAACATTTTGTGATTCACTGAAGCTGTATAGTAAAAAGATCACAAACAGCAGCGCCAATCTCAAACAAATAGAGAGCAAAACTTGCATTAAATTATCATGTATAGTAGCATAAGATGGTTATTGAACATCAAACTGAAGCTCTTCAGGTTTTGGCAGCGTAGACTATCCCTCTTTAAAATCTACCCAAAAAAATTGTTCAAGGACAAATCTTTCAGCAGGATAGAGAAGTGATATTGTCAGGTAACTAAATCTTACAAAACTGTTATCTAAAATGAGCACAGATGGGGATAAGAAATGTAACAAAATGAGTTTCTATGGCCCATAATAATCAGTAGCATATCCAAGTGAAATTCTCAGAAATAACTTAAAGTTTTGTGTTCAGTGCGTACAGTAGGGGTTAGCAGAAAGTTTGAAGAGAAAAAAAATGGTGAAAACCAAACAGGCTATTGCACTCATGATTGGATAGAAAATAGCATCCTAGAAAACTTACTTGCTGTGTCAGAGTTGCAGCAGTCTGAGCTCCAACTTCAACAGTTTGTGCTACAACCTATGAGAAAAAGCTTCCTGTAAAATTCATTATGGAAGAGCGCAAGAGAATCATTGTTCTTTTCTTCTCCTTTTAGAGGCTACATGAGTATGTGGACTATGTAGTCTTTTGTACTCCTCAATGCAATAGCAGAGATTCTGCTTGTTGGTTAAGAAAGGGAAGAAGAAAGTAGTATGTTAGTTGCATACCATTTTCGAACGCTCAATAGCTTGGTCGGTCTGATCCATTTGTTTCCTTCCGGCGCTAATGAGTTCTTGGTTTGACATTTCTGTAAAAACATTCAGGTCCATTAATGAGGAAGTAAACACATATAATGTTTCAAGGGGATTTTACTATTAACACTAGAAGTTAAGGATGCCCACCTGATGCCATTTGAACTGGTGTGTCCTCAGCCACTTGATCATTACCAGTATCGAATAATTCAATCCTTTTGTTACCGAGGCTACTTTGGTACCTGCAATGCAAAACCAAAAAAGTTGCAAGGGATACATATCAGAATGAAGTGAATTGCAGCAGGGCAAACCATCACTGCAGATCTGCAGGTCTACATATGCAAATGGGGGCATTTAGCATTTGATGAAACAACACATATTTCAATTCTGAGGGCATTGTAAGAGAGAGAATTGAATCTACTTACGTTTTCCTCAACGTGACATAGGAATTCAACTCTTTAATCTGTTATAGCACACAAGAAAGGAAATTATAATTGAGCGGGAAAACAACATAAGATATGCCTAGTGAAGAAATAACTGCACTACCAACCATGAACTGTTTCTTGTCATTTAGCTGCTTGTTGACATCAGGAGAGTTCTTCTTCTCCTCGTCTTTGAGTATGCGATCAAATTCTTTGATTAAGCTGCAGGTAAACAAAACATACTTACAGAACTTAGACATCCGCAGGACTTGAAGATCTGAATTTGCTCACTCAAGTTACTATAAGTTACAAGTGGCACGTAGTTGGTCAGATGGAAAAGGTAAACCGATTGTTCAATTCGCACATGGGTTTTGCATCGACATAAACCGCCGGGTGGAGTTTAGCTAGCCAGACTCACCGCTTGCACTCCCTCATCTTCCCGGTGAGATCCTCCAGCTGCTTGGACTGCCTGTTGGAGTCCTTGATCTTGTCCATCTTCTGGAACCCATTCCTGCAGCAGGCAGCAGTACACGGGATTAAGCTTCCTACGGAAGGGGCGAACCAACAAGCAAGTAATCGTGAAACATCTGGCTGCAATTCGAGCACCAGTTCGGCGAAATCCGCCGCCGCCGCCGCAAAGTGGCGAGCAATCCCTCCTCAGCTCACTCAACTTTGTTCGAGTCAACAGCAGGTAAAAGCATCCGGAGCGGGAGCAGGAACCGAATTGGCAGGGAGAGAGAAGCGACATTGCGGCGGGGGACGGGATCTGACTCACTGTAGGGCGCGGAAGATGTCCTGGATTTCGCCGTCCACCTGCTCCAGCTCGGGGCTCATGGGCACGTCGCTCGCCATGGCTCCGCGCGCCCCCTACCCGTGCGCCTTGCTCCGCCTCGCGGGATCCAGCCACCCAGAGCAGCGGCGGCGCCTCCTCGTGTCGGGGTCGGGCTCGTCCAGCCGTCACTCAGGCCGGCATTCCGGTGGAGGGCGGCGGTTGGCGTCGGGAGGAAGGAGGGGGATGGGTTTGGTGCCGTTGGGTGAGTTGGGCCGGGCCGAGCTGCGACCCGACGCGCATGAGCTGTGAGCTGTGAGCTGTGACCGACCTGTCAGCCGTGGATGATGACGACCTGGCACGCAGGGGATTATACAGAGGGTAAAGCAGAACAGGTGATTATTGTACTACTATCTTCATTTCAAATTATAATTTATTTAATTTTTTATCAAAGTTTGACAATCGTCTTATTAAAAAATTATGTAAATATAACCAAATTTAAGTTAATTTTTGTTAATAAAGCAAGTCACCATAAAAACATATGATAATTTACATAAAATTTTAAATAAGACGATCGATCAAACATAGAGTAAAAAGTCAAATAAATTGTAATTTAAAACTAAAAAAAATAGCTCGGAACCTCACAGTGAGGCTGCTCACAGTGGGGAGCGGTAAAGGCAAACTCTACAGTGGATAGGGGATACGGAGAGGGAAAAAGGGCTGCAGCGGCATACGGAAAACCGAACGGAAGGCTTGCGTTCGGCTCCGTGAACGCCATTCCGAGCGTACGTAGCGGACGAACGCAACCGTGCCACGGTGTCGCGGGCCCCGCGTGCCCAACTGCCTCCCCTCGCCGCTCGCCTTCCGTCCCGCCGCCGCCGCCGCACGAGGATCCACCACGGCCGCCATCGGCGCCCGCCACTCCACCACGCCCTCGCCATGGCCGCCCGCCGCTCCACCACGGCAGCCATCGGAGCCGGCCACCCCGGCCCTCTGCTCGCCGCCTGCGCTGGCCGCCATGGCCGGGGATGAGGGGAGGGGGGGAGGGAGGGGGCGCCGCCGCTGGCCGCCCGGCGCGCCGCCCGCGCTGGCCGCCATGGCCGGGGAGAAGGGGAGGGAAGGAGGGAGGGGGCACCGCCGCGGGCCACCCCGCTGGCCGCCCTGATGAGGACATCACATGCTCGGATATGACCATACGCCATGATGAGTGTTCAATGTCATTTTCCGAAATATATAGCTGGATCAAAACGAGTGTTAAACATAAATGGAAGGCATGGAGGACCAAAAAAGTTGATTGGGGACCGATTCTAAGTATTTTCACGTTTCCAATCGGGCTACCACGTCACATTGGCCCAAGGAAGGAAAGAGATCAAATCCAACACGTTTTGGAAAGTCTGGATTCAGACTGCAGGAAAGTGCTGACTTGTGACGGCCACCACGACTTCATCCAGACTCCGTTTCGGGTGTTTAAGTACTTGATGGAAAGTTAATCAAGGCTAATTTCAGATGGATCCGGACTCACCTTCATATCTCTTCGGTTGCGGCCGCAATCATCGATTTACCACAGAGACCTTTTCTGTCAACAATGTTGCGTCACATGAATTTGGGCCGATGGGCCGTGTATCAAGTGGGGCCCAATAGGGACGCGTCCTAGGGTTGTGGGATGACCATAACCATGTCATGGTCGTCCTCCACCCTCTTTAATACTTTCATAGCCGCCACAAACAGATCGGGTTTTGTTTAGATCAAGTTTAGCCATTGCTACTTGCTTATAAGCGCGCGTGCTAGTCCAGCCGCCCGTCTTCGAGTCTTCAAAACCCCACCTTTGTGATTTCAGATTGGTTATCATCTCCAAATTTGCAATTCAGTTGCTTGTTCTACTTGTTCTTGTTTGTTCTTCGATTGCTTGCAGGAATTACCCTAGTGGTTTGGTTGATCGTGCTCCACAAGATCACGGCAACCGCTGGAGTTGGTGTATCGGTTGCTAAGGCGCAACGTCCTTGGATGGTTGTAGTCGGGCCGTGATCGTCTCTCCAGTCTAAATCGAAGTTATCCCCCTCTCATCGAAAGATCGGGCACAAACCCTAGCGGGTTCGCATCAGTTGGTAATCAGAGCAAGGTTTATCGGTGAGAGTTATCCAATTATTTGCTGATTTTTTCCTATAGTCCAGAAAGAAAAAAAGTAGTAGATTAGTTTTACCGCAATCCTATAAACCCTTTGAGCCTTTGCTAGTACTGCTTAGTTAGGGCTTGTTGAGTTTGCGGTTGCATCGGTTGCGTCGAGTTGCTGGTCTTAGTTTAGTCCTTTAGAGTTTCGAGTTCTTGTCACTTTTTATTTCGGAGTTCCTGTCCAGCACGACACAAAAACTGCTGCAGTTTTGTGTCCAATCTCCAAATTGGGTGTTTTAGTACAATCTGGAAAGCTTAACTCGTGCTCGTTCCAACGCATCTGACCTTCGTCGAAAATTCCTTCTGAGCACTCCATAATCGCCTTGGAGATTTGCGCATCTGGCTAGCTAAAATAAGAATTGTAAATCTGTTTTGATAGGTGTTGTATGTTGCCATTTGTTTGGTTATTACACCATCAATCAAAAGATTTTAGTGCCCCAAAAGAAAAGGAAAAAAAGAAAAAAAAGAGAAAAAAAGAAGAAGAAAAAAAAAGAAAAAAAAAGAAAGAAAGGGGCTGATCTTTTCATTGTGAGTATCTATTGTTTTCGGTGGTGCGTTGTGACTTTCCTTGTGTCCAGGCTCGCGTCTCTGGCTTGGTTTAGGCTAGGACCAGCACAGTACCACCGTTGAATGATTATTCAGCTTGCTTTATTTTAACTAATGTGGTGCTAGTTATTCCTTGTTTTTAGCCCTCCTATAGCTCCACATATACGACTACAGCTTGACAGGTCTTGTTGCTGAGTCACCGATACACTGTCTTTGAGGTTGTTGTCTTGTTGGTTGCCGTCACCTCCTGTTTTGCTTGGTAAGAACTTGTAAGAGCTTGTTTTGAACAAGTTTAGTTTGAGAGAATTACAACCAACACATCTAGTAGTTGACAGGAGGATACATCTTGTTTTTGTGTTTCTTGTTGTCTACTAATCATGGTAGGTGATACAGAAATTTTTGAGCAGTTGGAACTAGACCCTCATCTTCATGATGTCATTCAACATTTGCCATTATATGCTGATATGTTTGATTCTGAAGCTTATATTGATTGGGAGCTTAAGGTAGATGCAGAATTTGATAGTTATGACTTATCTGAACATGAAATGATTTTTGCTGCTTCTAGTGCTTTAACAAAATATACTTTAATTACATGGAAACATATTTGTAGGCACAACAGAGTTCCACAAACTTGGAAAGATTTTAAAATGCTTTTTCGAGATGAATATGTTCCGGAATATTATGCTGATTGTTTACTTGTAAAATTGGACAAATTGAAGCAATGTAGTAGAACTGTTAAAGAATACTATCATAGCTTTAAGATTTATGTCATGTTTGGTGGATTAGATGAATGCAAGGAAGATATTATGAGTAGGTTCATGAAAGGGCTTAATTCTGATATTCGAACCATGCTAATTAGCAAATCATACAACAACATTGCTTTATTGTTTTGGCTTGCCGTAAGTGCTGAAAATGAGATTTTGTTATCTACGAATACTTGCAAGAATGATGTGACCCATGATATTAAAAATTTGTCCACTTTGCATGCTTATCAAGAACAACAAATAGTAAAAACTGTTGTAGATTTACATTTGTCACAAGATGAATTACTTGTTGTTCCTCGTGATAAAGAGGACTTGTGTGTTGTTGATTCTTTTACTCATATGCCACAAGTAGTGAATAAGTGTGATTCTTTTGGTTTGGAACCATACAAATGTACTGAAGAAAAACTTTTCCATCCTATTACTTGTGCACAAGATGAACTGAAATTGATGTCTTCTTTAAATACTTTGGGCTATATTGAATTTGATATTCTTTTTGATCTAAAATGTTTAGAGGAGAAGCTTTTTGCATATTCTAAATTTTCATTCTTGTCTAATCATACATATCACTTTATTGGCAAGTATAATTGTAAAGGAGAGTATTTGGTGCATAAAGTTTATATTTGCTCTAATCTAAATTCTTCTTTTAGGCTGCAATACCATGATCAAATAGGGTGCTGCACTAACACTAATAATGTCTCGCAAAGTTTTCCTAGTGTTTCTCTTATTCAACAGGTTCAGCCCAAAGAAGGGGAGCATTCCTGGTTGTTGTCAGACAGCATAGTTTTCACTCCATATTCCAACTTCAAACCAAGAACTTCTGAATGCAACTGGAGCAAGTTGAGGACGCCTTGCAGCCAAGAAGGGGAGAATGATGAGGATATCACATGCTCGGATATGACCATACGCCATAATGAGTGTTCAATGTCATTTTCAGAAATATATAGCTGGATCAAAAAGAGTGTTAAACATAAATGGAAGGCATGGAGGACCAAAGAAGTTGATTGGGGATCAATTCTAAGTATTTTCACGTTTCCAATCAGGCTACCACGTCACATTGTCCCAAGGAAGGAAAGAGACCAAATCTAACATGTTTTGGAAAGTCTGGATTCGGACTGCAGGAAAGTGCTGACTTGTGACGGCCACCACGACTTCATCCGGACCCCGTTTCGGGTGTTTAAGTACTTGATGGAAAGCTAATAAAGTATACTTTCAGATGGATCCGGACTCACCTTCATATCTCTTCGGATGCGGCCGCAATCATCGATTTACCACAGAGACCTTTTCTGTCCACAATGCTGCGTCACATGAATTTGGGCCGATGGGCCGTGTATCAAGTGGGGCCCAATAGGGGCGCATCCTAGTGTTGTGGGACGACCATAATCATGTCCTGGTTGTCCTCCACCCACTTTTATACTTCCATAGCCGCCACAAACAGATCGGGTTTTGTTTAGATGAAAGTTTAGCCATTGCTACTTGCTTGTAAGCGCGCGTGCTGGTCCAGCCGCCCGTCTTCGAGTCTTCGGAACCCCACCTTTGTGATTTCAGATTGGTTATCATCTCCAAATTTGCAATTCAGTTGCTTGTTCTACTTGTTCTTGCTTGTTCTTCGATTGCTTGCAGGAAATACCCTAGTGGTTTGGTTGATTGTGCTCCACAAGATCACGGCGACCGCTGGAGTTGGTGTATTGGTTGCTAAGGCACAGCATCCTAGGACTGTTGTAGTCGGGCCGTGAACATCTCTCCAGTTTAAATCGAAGTTACCCCCTCTCATCGAAAGATCGGGCGCAAACTCTAGCAGGTTCGCATATGTAATAATGAGGACATCTTTCTCCACTATTACCCGCTGGCAAAGACGCAACAAAATGGGCCAAGTGGCCCAGTTGTAGTTGAGCGGCAACCGTGTGAACCTCTGAATAATCCCACCTTGCTTAGCTAGGGAGGAGGAAGCCACCTTAAAAGGGAAAGCCACCCTTCCCCTATCAGACTAGTCTTTTAGGGAGATTGGGCCTTTTCTTGAGCGGGTGTGCTTAAGAACTGTTGGGGGCCGGGCAACCATAATTTGTTGGGCCTCGGCCAACCCCACGCCTGGGCCGGATGTATCATTTGGTATCAGAGCTGGGCCCTTGTTAAGAAGGGGAGAATGATGAGGACATCTTCCTCCACTATTACCCGCTGGCAAAGATGCAACAAAATGGGCCAAGTGGCCCAGTTGTAGTCGAGCGGCGACCGTGTGAGCCTCTGAATAATCCCACCTTGCTTAGCTAGGGAGGAGAAAGCCACCTTAAAAGGGAAAGCCACCCTTCCCCTATCAGACTAGTCTTTTAGGGAGATCGGGCCTTTTCTTGAGCGGGTGTGCTTAAGAACTGTTGGGGGCCGGGCAACCATAATTTGTTGGGCCTCGGCCAACCTCACGCCTGGGCCAGATGCATCACGCCCGGCGCGCCGCCCGCGCTGGCCGCCATGGCCGGGGAGGGGAGGAGGGATGGGGCGCCGCCGCGGGCTGCCCCGCTGGCCGCCCGGCGCGCCGTCTGCGCTGGCCGCCGCCCGCACTGGCCGCCATGGCCGGGGAGGAGGGGAGGAGAGGAGGGAGGGGGCGCCGCCGCGGGCTGCCCCGCTGGCCGCCCGACGCTGGCCGCCATGGCCGAGGAGGAGGGGAGGGGAGGAGGGAGGGGGTGCTTGCACGACCGGGGAAAGAGAGGGGAGAGAGAGAGAAAATGAGAGGGAGGGGGAGAGAGGGGAAAGGTGAGAGATGAAGAATAAAAAAAGAAAGAAAGTGGGCCCCATAAGATGGTAGTTGGTATAGAAAATGACTATGGAGTACGACGAGCGCGGAAAAACTGAAACTGTATTGAAAAATGTTGATAACCAGGATGAAATATTCTCTTTAGGGGATGGATTTAGAGCACGAGTGCGGATAGCCCCTGAATCCTCCTCGCAAAACTTAATGACTCGTTCGATTGAGTAGTACTAGCGCGCAGAGGGGAACGGCATTAATAGGTGCATGACCTGCAAAGGGCTCACGATTTTTTTTTGGGGCTGAATGATAACCAGATAAAGGATGTCTTCTTTTCTTTGCCACAAAGCAATGCGATGGTGGGGTTGGGATGCGCTGTCACGGGCCCACACTCCCGCCGTGGAGGCGATCAAAAAGTGTCGTTTTGATTCAACTGCTCCGGCCCAGTTCACCGATTCTGTTTGATGAGAATGAGCCCATGGTGATATCTCTAACCGCGGCAATGGCCCAGAGGCCCAGTTTCCCTGTCGCAAATTCGCAATCTCCTTGTATTGTATTATTTAGGCCCATTTGCCACCTCGGGTCACCTCGAAGCAGGCCGAAACATGATCCCGCCCATGATTGCTGCTGGTAGCCTGGTACGAATGAAACCGCAGGATAGCAGAGACGGAGAAAATAGACAAGCTGGAAACTGAACTGAAATACAGAGCACATAGAAATGATAGCAGTGCACATGCGCGAGGCCGGAGGCTCCGCGGGTCCCTACCATGCGCAATTTGCAAATGATACTCCAGTCTCGTTTAAACGGGGAGAGGCTTTTGAGTTTGCTGTGTTGCCTGGTAGTATCTGAATGATTCTCTATTCTACTATTCAGCCTGTAGAGCTGTCAAGTTTCTATCCTTGGTGTAGCAACTTGATCAGCTAGTCCATTTAGCTAGGTACGTTGGTGCTGAAATTGACACAGTATTATGGTGGTTGAACTGATTTATAATTTCGTTGCTATTTGGAAATGAATTTCGGATTCGCACTTAGTGGGATATGGATATATATATCCCTCTGAAAATAGTCATCCAGCAAGTAGGCTTTATCCATCCCCCGACGGTTCTCGGTTGTTCCATGCATATCAACCTGCTCCCCCAACTACGAGAGTGTGGTTTTGAATCAGAATTGCGTTAGCTTCGCTATGGTGGCTAGGCGCTGTTCTGCAGTAGTTACGGCTCATCTCAGCCTCAATGACATCGTTGCTTGTTCCGTGATGATTCAGGACCCGTGAGGGTAAATAGTACTGTAGTAATTCATCTTTCAACTGTAGCGGAAGGTTTGCGACAGTACCCTCTGTCTTCTTTCTGACAGTATGTATAATTATGCATACGGAGTATGCCCTACGGATGCATGTACCAGTACCAGACAGAGAATAGTAAGCATTCAGAAGGGAAACTGCAAGTTCAGAATCAGAGCTGACCTACTTGTTCCGACAGCGTGGTGTAGGTGTCGCCCTTGTCGACGCCCTGTCGTCTGTCGACCATGTGATTGGGCAGTCCCAACCATAGTCACAAAGTTCCCGGGTTGATTGGGTCGAGAAACGGGATCGAGAGTCGAGGGTCGATGCTTTATAAAATTGTGGTACGGAGGGGGTATACCTCTTTGAGACAAAAATTCACAACATGGTACGTGAACCAAGGAGTATCGGGTCGATGAACCCGGAACGTGGTATAGAAGAGTCAAGGAAAGCAAAGAAAAGGGAGAGAAAGATAAAAGAAAAGGGTTACATGAGCTGTCTCAAAGCCATCACGTATATTCATTGCCCAATCTATACTGCAACATCACGCCTGCCTCATGTTGGAGCTTCTCCATGGCGACCTCCATGACCTTGACCAGAGTTTACGACCGGTGGGGACGATGATCCAGCGAAAATTGGGACGATGACCCATGGTGACCCCGACCCACGAATTGGGACGACGTTCCCGAGTCGTGGAACGTGGCACCAACCCCGTTTCCTGTTACTATGGTCCCAACCCAATGACTAGGATGGTGTCCATAGAATTAAATGAGGTATCACCTATGGACATGCAAGACCCCGTTTCCTGCTACTGCCGTGACGAGTGATCCTTTCGGCATCGGACCACACTTGTCGTGCCTGTCTGCCTGCTCCATCCAAAGCATGCTAATTTTATTCAGGACTCCGCATCTTTCTTCAATTTCTTTCTTTTCACGCCATAAAAGAACAAACACCTCAGCTCAGCAGCAGCCTCAGCTGCTAGCTTCATGCCTTCATCGTCAGACTCAGACCGAAGCAGAAGCTGCCGCGTGCTCTTCTAATCAGGCTGCATCATGCATATGATTTAGTTTCATCGTAATCACGTTCAATAAAAATCAATACTAATTCACTAATCATATACCCTTTGCCGCATGATGATAGGACTCTAATCCTAATCAGCTCATCAGCTCGGCGACAGGAGCATCGACGAGAATCACAAACGTGGCGGCGCCACGCGTCAGGAAGATGAGGTCCAGTTTCACCGCGGTGATCCTACGCGATTGGCTCAGACGTGTCACAACTCACAAGCGATCCGGCCGTCTCGCTCTGATCGCCACTGTGCTGCGAGAGAGCACGTTAAGAATTACACGGTACAACGCAGGCGCTCACATGGTCACGCACACTCATCCCTATGAATACACGTACGCAAATCCTACCCTATGAGCACTTCCGAGGGACTGAGCAGCCAGCAGATCTGGAGATTCTCGAAGCCACCATTGACGCCTCGTTGTCGACGGGAACGCCAATTACCACTTAACGCCGCCACTTACCACTTAACGCCGGTAAATCCTGAAAAAACCTAGAAAAAGGTGCGAGCACCAGGATTTGAACCCTGATGGGTAGCGTCCCACTGGACCGTCCTACCATTAAACTACAGGCCAATTCGTGAGAGCACGACAGGTGGGCCCCACCTCGTACCAGCTGGGAACGGGACTGGGCCTGGGGGAAGTTTTGATGAGATGCTGTGTCCCTTCTTCCTCCACGTCAATGCCAATAATTCCGCCCAAACTAATGGCTGGGGCGACCTGGCCCAAAAGCCCTGAAAGCAACGGGAGGAGGGTCTCGGCCATGGATTTGATTTGATGGTGGGCTTGCTTCATCAGTAGTAGCTTCTTCGTTTGTCTGATTGCTGCCTCCTTCCATAATGGCTGGTGGAGACACACGTACAGTGCCATCTTATCTGGATCTAGTACTACTGGTTTTCCTTGGGTTTATAGTACCACAGAGTTTAATTATTTCTGAGAGTCAGCTTTCAATTCTGCTCATATTAATTATGTGGATCCTTTGAGGTCGAGAAAAAGATCTCCGGCTGATCCTGTACCAGGGCGGAACTTGGGGAGGTTGTATGTATTCTTCTTTATTGTTTAATAAGTTCGACAGTGCCATGCATATCGTGTCCGTCTAATTCAACGATGGTGAAGTGAACTCAAGTGTGATGTCTATACAACCAAAATATATATATGTATATATATTTCTTTTGTAACGCGGTACCATTGGAGCCCGATACAACCACACGTAAAAATGTGATTCCACTATTTGGTTATGTGGTTGGAACTCTTTGCACGGCCTTAGATACAGCTTTTGAGTCATTTTCCCCTTTTCCAAAGATTCTAGCAATCTTATTTCAAAAAAGAAAAAAGATTCTAGCAATTGTTCTCTTCTTTAACAAAGTGATGAAACATGGACTCCCCTTATAAGACTGAGGACTGAATTCCTCCTGAAGTGATTGTTAAAACTCGCAACACTGATGAAAGCTCTAACATCTTTAGTGAAGAAACATGTAGGCTAGTCAGAATGTTACACGTTTCATTCTTCCTCCTACGATAGGCAGCCAGGGGCGGAGCCAGAATCAACATAAATGGAGTGTTGCACCTCATGTAATCGTGCTAATTTCACATTTTACATGTGAACTTTAGAACAAAACAACTAGTTTTACATGAGAAACACATGGACTAAGGGGGTGCCGCAACACCCCCAGCAGGGCAGCTTCCCCTGCAGACCCGCTCCTGTAGGCAGCCCCATGCCTAGTACCAATTGGGACCGTACTAGGACTGGGTTATATATGCCACACATTTATTTGGAGTCAGTTTTTAATTCTCCTTGTTCTAATGGGGTGTTTGCGCAAGGGTGTGCGGATCCATTTAGGTGGAAGCTAAGGAAAAGATCTCCAGAATCAACTCTGAATGTATTACTAGGGTGTAACTTGGGGAGGATATATTCTTCTTTATTATTTAAGACCGACAATGGCATGCACTATACTTTCAATGACAGCGAAGTGAACCCAAGGAAGAGGTTTGTACAACCAAAATATAAACGCAAAATCTAAATCGAGGAGCCCTCTCGATTTAGCACTATCAAGAAAGCCCCCTGATTTAGAAATAGAGAGGATGTCGGATGAACAAAAAGGGAAAGAAATAAAGAAGTAGCAAATCAAGACAAGAAAGTAACAAATCGATATTGACATCTCCCATGCGCGCCCTCCTCCTTGGGTGAGGACATCGTCTTCGCCGGCGACGACAACAACTCCGGCGAACTTCGATTCGGGTTAGGGTTGGGGGTTGGGGAGGGGATTGGTGGTTGCAGGGAATAGAGGGATGGCCGGGGGAGGTTGGATGACCGGCGGTGGCGGTGGGCGCTGGGCGGGACGGCGAGGCGGCGGCGGCGGTGGATGGTGGTTGGGCCAGGTTCGGTAGCGAGGGTGTCATGTCCGTAGTGGTTAGCGGCGGCGCGCGGTCGCGTGGGTGGCGGGTCCGGTGGTGCGTGGCGGTGGTGGGAGGCGGGCAGAGTGGCACGGCGGCGAGGTCGCCGTGGGCCGCGGTGGAGGCCGGCGGTGGGCGGTGGCTGAGCATGGAGACGTGCGGGGTGGCGGCGGCGGCAGGATGAAGACGAGACACGCGGGAGCAGAAAGAAGATAAGAATGAGGTGGGGCCTGCAAAGAAGATAAGACGGAGGTGGAGCCCGTGAGATAAAGGGGCTCTCGCGGTGGCGCTAAGTTTATCCCAAATTTCAGCCCAAAAGTTCCAAAGAAAATTCATATCACATCAAAATATCGGCATATGTATAGAGTACTAAATGTAGATGAAATCAAAAACTAATTACATAGTTTTGTTGTATTCTGCGAGACGAACATTTTGAGCCTAATTAATTAATTTTTAAATAATTTTTCACACATACAAATGAAATGCTACAGTGACGTACCTCAAAAGGCCAAACTTTGCTCCCGAAGTTGGGAACTAAGGCCTCGTTTGGAACGCAGGAATGAAAAACACAGGAATAGAAAAAAAGCACAGGAATGGAAAAAACACATGAACGAAGAAAGTGAGAAAACCACAGGAATAAAAAGTAAAGGATAGGAGAACTAGTGCCGTTTGGAACGCAGGAATTTTTTAAATGTTCAAACATCGATGACACTAGCCATTGCACACAGAAATATGAGTTTTGGTTTTAGAATAATATCAACAGTGCTGCACATTCATAAAAGAAATTTTGCGTACATATATTTTTTTCGTACAACTATCTGAAATAAAACCTAAAGCACATCATGATATCTGAACTACGATGTATACGGCGAGATTTTAATGCACGCATTTAAAGGTGAATAATCCAGATTTGGAATCTAATAGGATACCTTAGATGGCGGGAGGAGCAGAGGAACAGGAGAGAGCAGCAGAGAGAGAGCATTCCCTTAGATTGGACTGGATGTTTTGCTTCCTGTGAAATACACAGCGTCTGCTTCCTTTCCTCCGGAAAGCAAACTTGCTTTCCTACGTTCCAAACGCTTCGCCGCAGATCCTTTCCTGAGGAATGAGTTCCTCCAAAAATCCTTTGAAAATCCCGTGTTCCAAACGGGGCCTAAGCAAGGGCTAAACGGAGAGTGTTCTCGTTGTACGTGTCCAAATATAAATATGGTTCTTTTCTATAACGCGATACCATCGTAGCTCTACACAACCACATGTAAACATGTGATCCCACCAATTCACTCTGTGGTTGGAACTCTTTGCGTGGCCTTAGATACAACTTTTGGGCCATTTTCCCTTTCTCAAATATTCTAGCAACTGTTGTGTTGCTTGACAAATTTGACGATAGATTCCTTGGATAAGATTGAGACCTAAAATCCTCTTTAAGTGATCGTCAAAACTCAACAATGCTGAAAGATCTAACCTCTTCAATGAAGAACCGTGTAAGGTGCCCAGAGTATGTATTACCTTCTTTCATATACTTCCTCCTCACAAGAGAAACTTATAATGGATCCAGTTGCCATTCCTTTTCCCCTGATCAAGTGGTTATAAAAGAGTGGTTCTGCAAGGTTCTAGCTTGCAAATTAAAATATCCATCCATTTACTCCGGTCATAGTATTTCTAGACGAGTGATATATATGAACTTAGAAATGGTATTATATTATGCTTTAGCATGGCCAGTGGTACGATGCATCATGCTTATCTAATTCAACAATAATGAAGAAGAGCTGAGTCACATATGTGCTCACTATAGGAAACATATGGTTCATCTGTTGTGCGGTGCAATTGGAGCTCCACAGAGCCACAAAATGATCATGTGGACATGCTAATCTACTCTATGGTTGAAACTCTCTTCGGGGCCCTATCGAGTTATCTTTCTTTCTTGCACGTTCTAGCAAGAGCTCTTTTACGGTACCTCCCGGCTCAAATTTGACCATGGATTCCCCTGGAGAAAATTGAGGCTCAAAATCCTCACGAAGTTACTGTCACCACTCACAGGATCGAGTGGAGAAAACTCTAACCACTTCGGTGAGAAATCGTGCACCCAAAGCTAGGCCACTGGTCATATTCTATGATTTTTTGTACGTGGGGAATGACTTTGTGGTTTGGATCCAGCCATGGATACTGTCCACTAGTTGGTGCAAAAGAATCACTCTTTCTTTTCTCATGCTAGTGGCCCTGTACCAAAAATTCCTCTGAGAATTAGTCATGGACTCTGAGTATGGAAAATCATGCCAAAAGTCGTTTAATCTCACACGCAATATTCTGTCTCACGTTAAATTTTCGACACGAAGACACCTTTGCACGACAAAAATGGTGAAAATCTCGAGATCGTTTGATTTGATCCTCGTGGATAAGCCCATGGTCCTCGCACGTTATTGGGCCAGCTGCACTAACCACTAAAGCCCTGCTCATTAACCGATTCCCCTTCGGATACCGGTCACACAAGCCGTTACACTGACTGACAGATGGGCCAGCACCGGCCTAGTCACGAGATACCGGCCTCACCGGCCACTGACAAGTGGGCCCACCACAGATCCCTTCTCCCACACCTCTGGCCCGGCCTTTATAAGCGGCCTCCGCCATTTGGCTCGCTCCGTGTCCTCGTGCCGCTGCCGCCTGCCTTGATTGGCCACCTCGCTCGCTAATCCCACCGGTGATTGGGCGGTTACTGGCTGATTAAATTGGCGCCGGCGGTGGCGAGCGGCGGCGTGGTTGGGGGTGTGATGGCGTCGGAGCCGGTGGCGCGGGCGGTGGCGGAGGAGGTGGGGCGGTGGGGGAGCATGAAGCAGACGGGGGTCAGCCTGCGCTACATGATGGAGTTCGGCTCGCGCCCCACCGAGCGCAACCTGCTCCTCTCCGCGCAGTTCCTGCAGAGGGAGCTCCCCATCCGCTTCGCGCGCCGCGCGCTCGAGCTCGAGTCGCTGCCCTTCGGGCTCTCCAACAAGCCCGCCATCCTCAAGGTCCGTCGGTGCCTCCCACGCCTCTCTCTGACTCTGTCCCTGTCTCTCCAAGTTAGTTTAGCTCATTCTTACTAGATGTTTGATTGGGTGGTCATTTCGTTGTCCTGATTGTTTGTCCTCCTTGCCCAGATGCGATTGGACAGGCTTGGTGCACCTCTGTTCATTTAGGATGTTTTTTTTTCTTTCTCAGATTAATATCTCTGTTGCACTGAGGTTAGCTTTCGGTTTAGTTCACAAGTAACTGACTGAAAGCGATTGGGAATTTTAGAAGGATTTTGGTTCCCAGCAATTTTGAAAACGTGGTTCATTTATGGGTAGATGCTGCTTCCTTTTCTTTTTTGTAGTTCAGTTTCTTTCGATTCCACTCGTGGTCCAACAGTCACTCTCTTGTCTCAGATTGATATTCCGCGCGTAGATTTTAGCTTCGATTCCTTGTTCCTACGAGATTGTACTGTAGTTGCATTTGTTGGAGGAACAACAAGCTGTATTGTTGGATAAGAAGGAATCCTTAAATGTCGGAGATTCTTCCTTCTTAAAAGCAAATTCTGGGAGATTCTTGCTTGGTGACTTGCTTACCTTTTTTTTCCCCGAGTGGGGTTCTTCATCTCCTTTACCTTACCTCGTCAATACTATAATATCTGAAGTCAGTAAAGAATGTGTATTTTATTGAGAGATGTTTCGTTAACCAAATGGATATTCTTACCAAATTGACCATTCTGATGCGAGAGCGGTACTGATGTTTGGTCTGGTCAATTAACCATTTTTATTTGTTAAGGTGAGGGATTGGTACTTGGACTCGTTCCGCGACATCAGATACTTCCCTGAAGTGAGGAGCCGGAACGACGAGCTTGCTTTCACACAAATGCTTAAAATGGTCAAGGTCCGGCACAATAATGTGGTTCCAACAATGGCTTTGGGAGTGCAGCAGCTGAAGAAGCAACTGTCCCAAACGAGGAAGCTTCCGTTTAGATTTGATGAGATCCACGAGTTCCTTGATCGATTCTACATGTCAAGGATTGGCATCCGCATGCTGATAGGTTTGCAACCTTCAAACTGTTTTTGTCAAGGGCTTAATTTATATGAAGGGTAAAATGTACTGGCAACTTTGCTATTGTCCAGTTTAGTTCTTGGACATGCTATGCTAAATCTTCTCTTATGAGCTATTTGTCTAACAGTAACATGAATACTACCTTTTCCCCAAAAGCATACTAGTAACAAAAGTTCACTGTAAATCTATCAAGCAAAGTGCACCTTTTGTCCTGGTTTATTTGTTACTAAACTCTATTTTGGAACATGGAGCATATTCCGGTCTCTTATGTAGGTCCTAAGTCAAATAATAGATAGGTATGTTGGTATTAGATATGTGGTCTGAGTTATTCGAGCTGCTTAATTGCAGGGCAGCATGTGGCTTTGCATGATCCTGAACCGGAGCCTGGCGTCATAGGCCTCATTAATACAAGATTGTCCCCCGTACAGGTGGCTCAAGCTGCTAGTGAAGATGCCCGTTCTATTTGTTTAAGGGAATATGGATCGGCTCCTGATATTAACATTTATGGTGATCCAAGTTTTACATTTCCGTAAGTCTTATAATCTATCACGAGTTACCTTTGTTGACTTGATGTCTAATGAGAATACCTATATAGATTTTTGGTGATTGTATTGTCATAAAATATGATTTATATTCAATCTGGATGCCTCTTATAACTCACATGGTTTGTTGTGTTCATTTTTATTGAAAATACAAAATACGAAAATGAAATGCTAGCTTACTCTTTGACTTCATCAAATACAGATATGTCCCAATACACCTACATCTGATGTTATTTGAATTGGTGAAGAACTCCCTTCGTGCAGTGCAAGAACGGTATATGAATTCTGATGAAGATGTTCCCCCAGTTAGAATTATAGTTGCTGATGGAGAAGAGGATGTTACTATCAAGGTAGTAGTCTGACATCACCTATCATGAACTGTTGGTACAGTTATTTAATATTTACTAATGAAAGGCGCTGTCTGGAAATTTGTAACCTCCAGTAACCTTTATGGAATCCTCACTGATATTTTCAAGTGCAATATTATATTAATCAAATTTATAGAAATTTGTAAAGTTAAGTAAATTTGATGGAACTTCCACTGACATTTGTCGCCAAAATTTGGGGGAAGTTGTCACTCGATATCAATCAACTTAATTGTAGTTTCGTCAAAATCAACTTACCTGTAACTTACACAAAGTCAAGTGCTTGATATAGTTCTCTTTTGTGTGAAGGATGCTTGTTTTATCTTGTTTGTCGATCAAGATGATAGTTATCCCTGTAATGGAAAAAACAAAATATGCTGTGCACAATGTGGTGATTAAATTTTCATTAAAAAAAGACGTGGTGATTAATTTTGAATCCTTTGCTAATGCAGGTTAGTGATGAAGGTGGTGGGATACCAAGAAGTGGCCTCCCAAGAATTTTCACATATCTGTATAGCACTGCAAAGAATCCACCTCAGCTAGATAGACCTAACGATGGAGTAACTATGGCCGGATATGGTTTCGGGCTTCCAATCAGCCGCCTTTATGCTCAGTATTTTGGTGGAGACTTGCAGATCATCTCTATGGAAGGATATGGTATGGTCATACTTCACCTGGTCGATTTATATTTTGTCGGTACCAATTAACCATGTTTAGCTGCAGTTCATGTGCTACATATTTTTCTGCCTCAAACATTATAAAACTCTAGAGTGGCAATCAAATATATAACTGCACTACCGTGGTTGTAGGTACTGACGCTTACCTCCACTTGTCAAGGCTAGGAGATTCAGAGGAGCCCTTGCCTTGATGACTTGATTTGATGTCCTGATACGACTCCCTTCCTGTAATTATGCTGCTCTTCTTCTTGTAATATAATCCAGTGGTGGTCTGCAAATAATGGGCCAGCCACCTATATCTGCTCTGCTGCGTTGTGCGCATAGCACACCTACTTCAGATATTTAGTAATGAGCCCTCTGCAGAAAAGTAGTATGATTTGATCCCTCAGCCTCCCAGAAATCAGCATTACAAATATGCGCTTGGAGCGTTACTGATGACCGCAAAGTGCAGCTTATTCTCAGCAGCAGCTAATTTCATCATCTGCATGACTTCGTCCTTGTTGTACAGAGTCTGCATTCAGCATTGTGAAGTCTTTAAGCTGTAGGTTCATCAACAAGCAACGAAGACAGGGAGATCTTTACAATAGCTGTGGTACCATTGAGCTCTGATATGCAAAGCAGGAGACAGGGATGTCTCAACTCCCAACCAAATTTCAGTGCCATTCGTGCCAACAGATTACGGTCTGCTGCACCTACGAACTCGACTTTTGCCTGTTCAAGAACACGAAGAGCTCGAAACCGAGCATGATCATATCAGTGCGTTGGTGGAGCTTTATAAGCTCTACTAAAGAATAAAGATTGCCCGTCTGCTCGAACAGTTACGGCAAAGAGACACGGGTACACCACTGCTGTACTACTAATCTTCTCCAGTGAGCTCTGTCAGTCACTGAGCCGTGGCCCCCAGACACTTGACGGGCATGTGCTAGCACGGGGATAGAATAGAACCTTCTGTTCTCCTCCCGTGTGAGATTTGCAGGGTCGCAGCTACATACAGAGGACAGGATGACAGGATGAGAACATACAAAAATAATGGCGCACGGTTGCAACGCGCTCCCCTTCCGCGCCGGCACCCCTGCTGCAGAAGATTTTACTCCCAGGTGGCCGGTGTTGATACTGCTGAGAGAAAAATATTAAAAATTAATGCTGACATGTATAAAGAGAAAAATACTGCTGAATAGCTTACAGGACGCAGCTGCAGCCTACGGGAGTGGCACACTGCCAACAGCCGTGTAAAGCAGACGAGCTCCGGCCGCCCCACGAGAGAAAGGGAAGCAAACCAGCGAGCAGCTTTCCGCCCTCCACAGTCGGGTTCGGTGTAGCTGCCCGGTTTTGCCTTTGTGACGCGGCGGCATTGGCTTTTGACGCCTGTTTTTGCTTTGCTTGCCCTCCGATGGCACAACTTGTTATTCTACCAATATTTCCTTTGTGGTGGTTTATTTGCTTTGCTTTAGTCATTAGGTGGGTTATGTACCTGCCTAAATGGAAAGTCATCCACTTGTAAACCCCATGACTGTACCCTGACGTCTTCCATCGACCTAAAACCAAGAAGGTTTGCCGGTGAGAGCAAGATGTGCATAGATATCATTTGAGTAAGCCTTTATTTGGCCATTGAACGATGTTTTTACTACTAACGGCTCTGACCGGTAGAATTTATCATTTAAGAAATACTCAATGTCACATCGAGCAACCGGACGTTATTCTGAGAAGGTTTCTCAACTAAGTAGATAATGGTACTCTTAAGAATAATTCTTTCTAGAAAATTTAGACGGTGCTGCTAGCGCTCGGACTTCCGATGAGAAAATTTTTATCGGACGGTCCGTCGCAATATAGAAAAACAGAAGTTGCAGCATCAAAAATTACCTTTTACAATATTATATATATATATATATATAATTAACAACATCAGAAGTGATATTTCATGCAACACCAGACTCGAATCCTTCTTTTTCTCTAGGAAGCGCCGGAACTTTTGAAATTCAACAATTAAAACATTCGAAAACATCCCATGCAACATCATGAAATCACAATTGTAACACACGAAAATTACGAAAATCTGCAATGCAACACTAAAAATAAATAAATCGCAACATCATAAATCACTTATTGCAACATCCAAAATTCATTCATACCCTACCTTATCAGCCATCTCTCCTGCCAACCATCGATGTCATGAGGATGCACAGAGTCCAAGCTCCATTCCGGCGTGAGGAGGACTTGGATGGTCGGAGAAAGGGGAGCGAAGAGAGGGACAATAGAGGCGGCGGCGACATGCGGAGGGAGCGCGCGGGGCGGTGGCGGCGACGCGCGGAGGAGTAGGCAGGAGGGCAGCGCGGTAGCGAGGATCTGGGAGGCGGTGCATGGAGAAGAAGGCAGGGGAGGCGGTGGCACGCGGCTCGCATGAACAGCATGCGCCGCACGAAGGAAAGGCAGGGGGAGGCGGCGTCGGCGACGCGCGGGACCAGGAGGCAGGGCGTGGGGTCGCAACGTGGCTCACGGAGAAGCATGCAGGGGGAGGTGGGGTCAGAGGCGGAGGATAGACGGGAGGGAAAGACGGAATGGCGAGAGGGCGTCCGATACGTCGGGACGTCCTGCTAGTAGTATTACCGAAGCTTAGAAATGTAAATTAGCCTTAAATCATACTAGCAATAGAGGATGTTGTCTTAAACCATATCAATAGAGGTACCATCTAATATGAGGATACGAGATGTTGTATATAAGTCACATGTTCTTCTCCCTTTTCACACTAAGTGATCTTCACATTGTTGTCTCATAAACTTTTGTTAAATGAAATTATATAGCTTCTTACTAAATCCTCTTCGGAGTAAACGAAAAATCAATAATTTTTATATGAAGATTGCTATAAAAAATAAATCCTGATGGATTATAATTAAAAAGGGATTTGGTAATTAAATATAATTATTTTATGATCATAAGATCAAAATGCCCAATTTACTTTAGTAGCTGTTTATCAAAAGGACTCAAGATCATGTAGTTGTAATGGAACAACACAGATGAGTTATATATATATATATATATATATATATATATATATATATATATATATATATATATGTAAAATTCCCTTCAAAGAAACTCTAGAGAATTAACCATGGGATCTAGTTTCATGATCTTGTTCCATAGTCTTTTGGAATTCCTAAATCCATTATTTTTAGATTTATTGAGATACTTTCCGTGATCTTCTGTAAGATTGCCGAGACACTTTAATAATATGTTTTTTTCTGTTTCTGTGCTGAGAGAATCCTATGTCTTTCATTAAGGGAATAGTGTCAGAAAGCTTAAACAATTTTAAAAATCCGGATGTAAAATCAAGGAAACCGGGGTGGGCAGCAAATTATAAGCAACTTCTCCACTTGGCAGCAAATTTGTACTTTTAAAAAAAATAGAAAAAACAATACCTTCCTTCAAGGCTACCTCGACGCCGCCGCCGCCGCCGTCGCAAACCATAAAAAACCCCCAACCCCACCTCTCCGCCGGCGGAACCGGGGCGGGCGGCGGCGGCGACGACTATGGGGGAGTATGCAGCGGTGAAGACCTCGGTATGGTGGGACATCGAGAACTGCCAGGTCCCCCGCTGCTGCGACGCCCACCTCATCGCCCAGAACATGAGCTCCGCCCTCGCCGCCGCCGGCTACACCGGCCCCATCACCATCTCCGCCTACGGAGACACCAACTGCGTCCCCAACCACGTCCAGCACGCCCTCTCCAGCACCGGCATCGCCCTCAACCACGTCCCCGCAGGTACGGTTTCTCTCGCCGTCCATACTCCCCAATCACCCCCAATCGTTCCCTAACTGCTCGTCGCGTGTTGATCCGCTGACCCCTGGCCAATGCATGCGGAATACGGCGTTCCGATTGTATCTGAACTGAACAGCACGGTTTCTATTCTAACTTTTGGTGCGTCAGTTTGCGTCTGTTTGACGGATCTGCTGTGATACTCGAGGGCAACTGTGCAATCTTAGGGTTTAGAAGTTTCCTTATCGGAGATGTGTTCATGTGATGGTATTTACCTTTTTTGGCTTGTGGATTATGCTGGCATTGGTGGGCTTGCCGGATGTGGGTTGGGAAAGTGATTGATTTAGGGTTTATGATGTTTGACCTTTTGGTTTGCTCGTGGAATTATACAAATTCGTTTCCTCTTGAAGTGATGGCTGCTGTGAGGTGATATTTGATGGGGGTGTGCTGGTGGTGATCGTGGATTCTGCTGTGTTTGTTTGCTATTTTTTGTTGACCTGACTATTGATTATATTTACATGATATGGTTTTGAATTTTCTAATAATCATGTATTTTACCTTTGAGTTATTAGTGTATCTAATAGGCTGATTGTTCCCATGGTGAAGTGTTTTATTATGGATTATTCTTAAGACTAGTCTAGTATTATCTGATTAAGTGTTGATTTTACAAGCATGTGTGCTATATCAGTGGTGTGATTTTTAGTCTTATGAGCTATTGTGAAAGCTAATTTCTTTATGAATGAGTAATGAGAAGTTGTTTCAACTGGGCATTTCTATCTGTAAGATTCACAGATTATTGCAATAACAGACTTGGCACAGCTACATCATCTGTTTCCAAGTCTAATGTTAACACCACTTGCATTTGCACTGAAAATCCAACAGTTCTCTGTTCATCTATGTGATAGTTGAATGTTATCTAATTGTTATTATTTTGGTTTTCTTGTAACAAATGCAGGCATTAAAGATGCAAGTGATAAGAAGATCTTAGTTGACATGTTGATCTGGGCTATTGACAACCCTCCACCAGCAAATTATTTGCTGATATCTGGCGATCGGGACTTCTCAAATGCCCTTCATAAGCTAGTAATGAGACGGTACAATATTCTACTAGCACAACCTCCAAATGTGTCTCAAGCACTTACTGCTGCAGCAAAACATGTTTGGCTATGGAAAAGCCTTGTGGCTGGGGAACCACCATTGGCAGAGTCACCATACATAAGTAGCATACCAAATGGCGGTGTGGATCATTCGGATGCATTGAAGAACATGCTTTCAGATTCTTCAGATGCAACTCCACATAATAGCACTCAAGTACAGAATAGCATCCCGTTTGATCAGCAAAAAGGTGGTAATGGAAAGGGAGATAAACAATATAAAGTGAGGCAAGCTTGGAAGAACCAGTCAGACAATATATCTAAATCAACAAGGGCCGATGATAACTCTGTTGATGGAGTATCTGATAGTTCTGTAGGAAGCACTGCTAGCCAGCCAAGTCAACCTCCCACGCCATCATCATCGTCATTACCGAGTTCTGATTCGCAAGATGGGGCACAGGTGGATCAGCAGAATAAACCAAAAATTCAGCCATTTCCTCTGTCCAAAAAGCCTGTAAAATCTCCTCTTTCCCATCAAAAGAGTGCTCCTCATGACTTTTATCAGGGTAAGAAGGCTAGTGTGCCAACTGAATCTTCGTCTAAAAATGGTGCTTCTGATGTTACTAGCCATGGTCATCCAAAGTATCAGAAATCCTCTCAGCAACCTAGACCACAGAACCCAGTGAATCATCGTCCTCATGGTGGATCTGGCAATTTTCAATCGTCAAATTCACAGAGAAGCAACTCATGTCCATCACCAGCTGGGCATAATGGTATTCCTACTGCACCGTCGTTGCAGTCCTGGCCCAATGGCCCACCTTATCATGGACCAGCAATCAATTATCCTGATGTGAGTCGCTTAAATGTTTCTGAATACCCTAGAGGCATTCATAATAACCAAGGTTTGAATGTCAACTACCATCCTGGTGCCCCTCATATGGTTCAGCCTGGTTACAGTGATTATAGTTACAGACCTCCAACTCAACCTAACTTCCCTAGCAACATGCAAACTACTGGACATTGGGGAACCAACCTGGGATGTCCACAGCCATCTTCAGATACTCAAGGTCTTGTTAGATATATCTTAGGTGCTTTGGAAGTATTGAAAGCTGAGAAGATACCCCCAACTGAACAATATATAGCAGACTGTATATGTTCTGGGGATGCTAATCTACCGAATTTTGATGTTAAGATGGCTCTTCAAGTTGCCATGCAGAATCAAGCTGTCGTCATGAAAAAATTAGGGAAAACGTCATTCTTTCTGGGGAAAAACGAAAATCTCTGGAAGTGTGACAATATAATGGATGATAATGCAAAATACCCAAAAGAAACTCTAGATGCTGTTCATACTTTCATGTCTTCTGCCCCTGGCTATTCTGCGATAAAGAATTCTCAGTCTAGGTGAGGCTCCATTACCCAGAAATATGTGTTGAATTTTATAATTTTCCCTGAGACTATTGTAATATTTTTTTGCTTGCAGGTATCAAGCTGCTACTATGTTGAAGAAAACATGCCTGAAGCATCTTGCCCTTGGTGAAGTTCTTCAGGTTCTGAATATCATAATCAGCACAAAAAAATGGTTCGTGCCCCATTCTTCAGGTTGGCAGCCATTGTCCTTTAACATAATAGTAGCTGCTGCTACTACAAATGCTAGTGGGAAAGCTTAGCACTGGTACATTTTTCTGCTCATATCAAATGTATACCTTTAGTTTCTGGTGGTCAGTGCAAACTGTGTCTGCAAAAGCTAAGTTCTGTCGGAAGTTTCCTAGCACAGTGCTTTATCTGCATTTTGCCAAGTTTAGGGATGCTAATTAGTTTTACACACTATATGTCTTAGCAGGAGTGAAATAGTAAGTAGTCTTAGACTTGCTATGTCTTAGTGGGAAACAGTCTGTCAAAAGAACTCCGTCGGTTAGCCTGGTTGCGGTTATTCTTATGGGTGATACTTGGTGCTGTAAGATGTTTCTGCAATCGACCCTATAAAGCGGATTGGAAGGACTATCGCAAGTTCAGGCAGTAAATCAGTGCCTAATGCTGGTGGTTATGATCTGTTCTCATTGTACCTAGATGGTTTAAATGGCATCCTCGAAATATGAGTTGCTTTTGTGGAAATATTCCATAGTATCAGCATAGCTGCTGCTATTAAGCTACTCAATGAAGTCATGTTGAAGTCCCAGTTTCTACACACTCACTTAAACACACATGGATGGATGCATCATGTGAAGTTCAGTGAATCAAGGTGGCTTTGGATGATTGATCCTGTCCGCACTTCTACTTTTGATGCATGACAAGATAGTCTGAAATGCAAACAAATTGCATTCAAGAAAATCATGCTATTTGCTGCAAGGCATATCGGTGGCTGCCTTTGTTGGGGGAAGGTTTGAAGTAATTCTTAGCGCCGTTGGGCATAACTTCTCCCACCTCAGACGGTGGGATGCATCTTGTAATGCCGCTGACAGTTCTCATAACTGTGGCGCTTCTTGTAAATCTCATGCTGGTTACTGATTCATCCCAGTGCTTTAATTGCCATGTTGCTTGACAGTTTAATGAGTGCTAATTCTGGTAAATGCTTTTATCCCAATATAACTGCTGTTGCGTGTATAATTCTTCTGAAGTTAAGAACACCCTGCAACTCTGAATCGCTATATTTCTGAGAGATGATGTCGTCTTTGTTAATCATCAAACGGCTGCATTTTGTAGCTGTGCTTCGACAGAACGTATGCAATTAACTTGTTTGGTTCATATTTTTTTTGAACCCAAATGGCATGAGTTCTGCCTTCCATTAGAGACAGAAAACGAGTTTTGAAGCCACCGATCACAGGGTAGATGACCAGACCGGGTTTTGTTCCATCAAGGGTAGATGACCAAACTGTTGAGGGCTTGTTCGGTTAATCCCCATCAGAGAGGGATTGAGGGGGTTTCGTTGCCCTACTAGTCAGTTGGAGATCTAATCCTTCTCAACCGAACAAGCCGAAACAGCGGGTTTCGGTGTTTCCTTTGGTTGGGTTGCTGCTGCTGCGTCCCGGCCGATTTGGCCGAGTCGTGTCCAGCCGCTGTCTAGGGCCATCCAATCGTGTCCTAGATCCCCCGGGTGCAGTTAACCTCTTGAATCCTACGTTTATATTGCAGCAGGGCGTATCATATTTGAAAACAACTACTAGCTTCGTTTCAAATTATTATTTGTTGTTGACTTTTTTTCATAATCTTTGACTATTCGTCTTATTCAAAAATTTTGTCCAAATATATAAACCAATAAGTTATATTTGAAGTATATACGATGATAAAGTAATTCACGTATAAAATAAATGATATTTGTGAAATTTTTGAATAAGACGAATGGTCAAACGTTAAATGAAAAAGTCAACAATGAATAGTAATTTGGAACGGAGGTAGTAGTTGAAAACCTTCCATAGTCTAAGAGATGGGTGTGTCTGAATTCAGAGAGCAGCGTTTGTTGAAGGAACATTCTGACAGTTTGTTCAATATATGTACAGCCTTGGTATCTAGCTGCCATGACACCCCATAATTAAGCATAAATAGAGCTTGCCCATGAAGCAATTCAGAACAAAGTTGATCATTGAAGGTGTGATTAGAGAACCAACACCATATGATTTTACATGCTCTGAAACAACAGTCACAAAACACCAAACCGTACCTTTATTCAGGGTGTGATTGTTTTACATCTGTACAATATAACAAGAACCTCTTCTGGCCTATGAATGGATACCGTACAGTGGTCCTCTATGGTAGAAAGGGATTCTGAGAGGAACAGAGTTCCTTTTGCCGTTGATACGCTCTTCACAAATCCAAGATAATTTCATCTATTAGGCAATATAGTGTGTTAAAAATAAGAACAAAATGGAAAAGACAAAGTGTAGGTTACCTTGACGCACTAAAGGCACCAAAAGAAACTGCTGCAAACATGATGAATAGAAATGGAGCTTTAACTAGTGCTTTATTTGATCTTCCATATCTAGTCGGAACACCAGACCGCATAACATGTACTGTGTGAATGATATATCTCATTAGCTTTGCTCGGGTAAAAGCAACCATCAGCTATGTAGATTATGTGAGTAATTTTCATCATGCAGTCAAGTTTACCTTCCATCCTACTCCCTGATCGTCTTCCTGCAAACGGTGGATGAGATACAACTCATCAGTGAACATCATACCAAAGTAAGCACTGTACTGCTTCTAGTAGTTTTTCAAAGGAAGTAGCGATTAAGTGAGCAAGAACATACCACCCTTCAAACAAGAATATGCTTCTGCTATCTGCAAAGCACAAGCACATGTTTTGTAATTATTACAGGGGAGGGAAAAACAAAGCCAGGAACTGCTTGTGCTATATGCCTAATATCTATGTGGAAATATAAATATGGATTATTTCTCATCTCTAACCAGAAATGGTTTGTGTTGGTCAATTAAAGAAGTTAACATCGATGCTCGCTATAGTGCCCAAAATATAGCAGACGAGAAACAAGCTAAAACAGTTCCAATCTCTGCGCAGGGATTCCACGATGAACATTAGCAAGCAATATTGACGATCATGCATGGTGATAGCAAGCAATCTTTGCTAAGAGATTACCTTACCTCCTTGAATTTTGACTCAGCCTGCGATTTCAGATGCTCTGAGACACGATCGGGATGGGACTCCATGGCCATTCTTCTATACGCAGCTTTTACCTGCATCATGGGGATGAAGGGTAGAAACTGAAAAATTCGGAAGCGTGCAGGCATAAATCTCCTCAAACTTCGCCCGTTTTAGCCAAGCTCTACCAGAATTAGTTATGATATTGGCGCTGCGGAGCATTTCAGGCTAAATCGCATTCGCGGGGGAAGAGTGGGAGAGACGGGAATCAAGGGCGGACCTCGGAAGGGGATGGCCGGGAGTAGGGAGGGAAGCCCAGGAGCTCCATGGCCTCGCTGCTCCTCATCGTGCCGTCCCCACCCCGTCTCCTGCAGCGGCGGCGGGGGCGGCGGCGGCGACGGCGAGGCGTTGGTCAGGTGTCAGGTCGGTGGAGAATGCTCGCGAGTCGCGCACGAATCGAGTGGCCAGAGCCCGTTCGACGTGCTTCGCTGCCCCCGACGCTTCGGTGGCATCCTGCGAGCCGTCGGATCTTGGCATCTTGCGTCTGCCGATCCGACGGCCAGAATCTTCCCTGTGACTGCGAGACGACCAGCAAGCCAGCAAGCGCGGCGGTTTCGCTTCTCCCGCCCCAGCGCAAACCGAGAAATTTCCACGCGAGCTCTGCCGCGCGCGATGCGCGCGCGGCGCGGCGCAGCGGCGGCGGCGCGGCCGGAGCACCTGGCCGCGCACGCGCGCCTCGTCAAGTCGGCGTGCCCGGACGCGTTCCTCGTCACCACGGCGATGCGCGGCTACCTCCGCGCGTGCCTCCCGCTGCAAGCCCTCCTCCTCCTCCGGGCGCTGCTGCCGCGGGCGCCCCGCCTCCTCGGCAACTCCTTCTCCCTCTCCCTCGCGCTGCAGGCCACCGCCGCGGTCTCGGAATCCGTGCCCTCCACGCCCGGCCTCGGCCGCGGCGCCGCGTCCCTCCACGCGCGCGCGCTCAAGTCCGGCTTCGCGGCCGCCGACCTCTTCGTGCGCACTGCGCTCGTCGAGGCCTACGCCAAGGCGGGGCGCGCGGACCTCGCGCGCGCCGCGTTCGACGAGGCGCCACGCAAGGACGTGTTCCTCTGCAACGTCATGCTCGCTGCCTACGTTGCGCGCGGTGAGGTTGCGGAGGCGAGAAAGGTGTTTGACGGAATGCGCGACAGAGACATGGTGTCGTGGAACACGATGATCCACGGGTACGCGGTGAAGGGGGAGGTCTCCATGGCAAGGGAGGTATTCGATGGGATGGAGAACAGGGACGCCTTCTCCTGGAGCTCGATGATGTCAGCATACGCTAAAGGCCGGCGCTCAAAGGAGGCACTGGAGCTGTGGAAGGAGATGCGTGCAGACCGTGTCGCTCCAGACGGCATCACCATGGTTAGTGTGCTCTCGGCGTGCAGTGACATGGGGGCGCTGGCCGTTGGTGCAGAGGTGCATCAGTTTGTGGAGAGCAACGGGATTGAGGTGGATGTCAAGCTTGGGACTGCTCTGATCGACATGTATGCCAAGTGTGGTGACATCGAGAATTCACTGAGTGTGTTCCACTCCATGCGGTCGAAGGATGTGCTAACTTGGGGCTCAATGATCATTGGGTTGGCCAATCACGGGCTTGGCCATGATGCTATCAGCTTATTCTCAAGGATGATATCAGATGGACTGAAACCAAATGAGATCACCTTCATTGGGGTTCTTATAGCCTGTACTCATCTTGGTCTTGTAAGCGAAGGGAAGAAGTATTTCAGTTCAATGAATGAAAGGCATGGTATAACACCAAAGGTTGAGCACTATGGGTGCATGGTTGATCTTTTGGGGCGATCAGGTCATATTGAGGAGGCAAGGCAGCTCATCAGGGACATGCCATTCGAGCCCGATTCAGTTATCTGGAGGGCACTTCTTGGGGCTTGTCGCATCTATAAGAATGTAGAAGTTGCAGAGGAAGCTATGGCTAAACTGCGAGTATTGGATCCTCATGCCGATGGGCACTATGTCTTACTGTCAAACATATACGCGCAAGCGAATTCATGGGAAGGTGTCGCAGAGATGAGGACGATGCTTAGGAGGGAGAACATTCAGAGAATTCCAGGAAGAAGCTCGATTGAGTGGCAGAACACAATTCATGAGTTTGTTTCTGGCGATAGATCACATCCAAGATCCAAGGAGATCTACAAAATGTTGGAAGAGATGATGGATCGCTTAAGACAAGCTGGATATAGGCCAATGACAGGCTTAGTGTTGCAAGACATTGACGAGCAATCTAAGGAGCGTGCACTGGCCGAACATAGTGAGAAGCTCGCCATTGCTTTTGGTCTGCTAACCACTCCTGCAAGATCAACTCTCCGAATAACAAAGAATCTCAGAGCTTGTGAAGACTGCCATTCAGCCATCAAGCTTATTTCCTTGGTATACGACCGCAAGTTGATCATTAGAGACCGTAACCGTTTCCACCATTTCAGTGAAGGTCAATGCTCATGCAAGGACTACTGGTGAAGCTACAAACTTGTACAGAAACAACTGGACCGTGCAGGAGTTGTTATCTTATACCCATGAGCTTGAGAGGTGTTCCTTTAATTGAACATGCATCTGAAGGAACTTCATTTGAAGAACAACATATCATAATTTCTTTCTTGACTCATGAAAAGTTAGGGGTTTCAGAAGCAGAGGTTCTTACATTCCAGTATGAACATATAAGAGAAACATAGAAATCAGGTAATTCTCAATCTCTTATATGTATAGTTGACTCGTTTGCATAATATTGTCCCTTAGGAAGAGTTTCATACATGTCAGTTGCCAATGTGTCATAATCTAAGCCTCTTAAGACTTGATTCATGACAATGGCATAAGAGAGCACATTTGTAATAGGTGCATGGCCAATATACTGTTTTAAAATCAGTATATTGTTTGTGTTAGTTTCTATCTACAGCTTAGTACGGGGCTTTTTGTTAAAAGCTGCTATTGTATCTACCTATTTCTTGTTTGACTGAATCTTGCTTTAACAATTGCTGGCTTTTGCATATGCCCAAGTCCTCTGAGAGTGTCTCACATAACTGCATCACAAGATGAAAAACACACTAAATCAAATATTTGCTAAAAAATGAAATGACCAGAAACAAAATTAAGCCTTTCAAATACAGAATCATGGGAAGGTGTAATACCTTTCTGTATAGGGAGCAGTCTCCAGATGACTTCTTTAGCTCAACAACGTAAAGAGATTCATTGATCTCAAACACCTGGAATCATAATACCACAATGTTTAGAATAGGGAGGTCAAATAGAAGCATCATAAAAAAGAAACAAGAAGAGTCTAATAGGAATACACAAGGAAGACAGCTGCATTAATTTATTTGTGAACTATGAATCTGTTACGCACTATAAATACCTCTGCAGAAATTAATAATGATTCTCGCCCTCTGGAATTTACTGGTCCCTTGCAATCTTGGATCACTTTTAGCTGCAGGGCACGATAATATGATTCTCAACATCCCAATTCTGAACATAGCCAGAAGTTCACAGACATGATAGGAGATCATTTACCTTGCCGTTGCTCTTATGTACTTGGAAACCCATTTTTCTGACAATGCTCTCAATCTTCTCAAATAAATAAGCTGGGGAATGATTTGATGCAAATCTGATTTTCCTTTCAGAAGCATCCTGCAACTCGAGTCACATGTCTGACTTTAGTGGAAGGTCACGACATCAAATAAAACATCTACACGGTCTGTAGAGTATTGACAGTATTAATGGCCAACAGAGACAAGCAGACAACTAGGAGAAGGTAGGCTTTGTCAATTTCTGGTTCCTGGCTGCTATTATTTCATTCATTTTTTAGCGTTTTGCCCTTTCAATTGGAATACTTCCAGCTTAGGATTTGCTTTGTATGTTGAGCCTGGGACTTAGTTTAAATTAAGTCTTTAGTAGATGTGAGGAAGTTAAAAGCACGCTTAAAAATTTTAACTGAAACAATCATTGAGCTCACCTCTTTCTCAAAAAATCCGGATAAATCAAGGCAGGAGGACATCCCAATTAGCTGGAAAGCATTGATTTGGTTGATTGCTATGTTTTCTTGAATGCCATTATGCTTCTGAAAACAGATGAATTTCAGACTTTATCACTCTGCTAAAAGCCTAAAACCATGGTATATAATATGTAAGTACGGCCCACATAGGTTACCTCAGTCATACTCAGGCTGCCTTCAACCATGCTGATGTCTTCTTCATCATTAAATGGCACAGCCGGAGCATAACCTTGCTTGAACCAATCATGCGCCCTTATTCCATCCACATCTATGCGGGTAATCGGGTTAGGATCCAGAATTTTTCGCAGCATATCTTGGGCACCTTGAGAGAGCCACTTTGGAATATGAGCATTCCCCTTCAGAATCTGAGAACAAATAAAGATCACCATGAGATATTGTTGCATGGAGTGAAATTAGCCAAATGTGTCCGTGTAATGCTTCATTCTTTGCTTTACCTTCTGATAAAGGACAACCACATTTTGGTCATCAAATGGAAGATTCCCTGTAAGCATTACATATAGAATAACACCACAGGACCATATGTCAGACATCGAGCCATCATAGCCTTTGTTCAGAAGGACCTAAAAATACCACTGTCAGTGATTCCCTCTTCCATGTGCGCCAAGCAGAACCGAAGTAGATAGTAATGATGGAACCATGCATCCTACATTCCTAGTAGGTCCAACACCAGAGCAAAGGATGCTTAATTCTTACCTCAGGGGCTATGTAGTTAGGGCTGCCACATGTGGTATGCAACAAACCATCTTTCTGGAAAAAGAGCAATCATTTTAGGCACTAACAAAATGATTCAGATTGTTTCGACGTGAGAGAATGCTGTACCCATTGATTTTGTGGAAGTGCACTTAGTCCGAAATCAGAAACCTTTATGTTTCCTTTTGCATCAACAAGGACATTCTCTGGCTGCAAAAGGTTCAGAAGAAAGGTCTTAATGATGTAATATGCTTGCCATTTCCATCATTGCATGGTATCAGAAAATGTCTAGTCTCAAAAGCTAGGTTAGTGATTACCTTGAGGTCCCTATGATAAACCCCCTTCTCGTGGCAATAGGCTACGGCATCGATTAGCTGCTGGAATAGTTTTCTCCCTTCCTTCTCTGTTAGCTTACCCTTCAGTGCCTGCATGTATTAGTGATTGGGTTCGATGCACATTAGAATTGCTTTCATATACAAAGCATGCGGCGTGACTATTGTACAGTTAAGGGGTAGAATCCTTACGATTTTGTCAAATAGTTCTCCATTTACATATTCAAGGACCATGTATATTTTTGTCTTGCTTGCTGAAACCTACACAAGAAAAGGTTAAATAAAGGATCATCCCATTTCTGAAGCGAATGGATTAGTTCTATATCCTCCGGTAACTTTATACTTTGCTATTTTTAGCATGGACTATTACTCGGTGTAATCCTTGTCAATAAAGGATGCCCTTATCTATACTCTCCCCCCTTATCATGAGAATGGTTTATACTTCTATAAGTTAGAACAACTTTTCCCAGCCTACTTCTATAGCTTCCTTTTGGGCTTGCCTAAGCTGGCAGGCATCGATTTCTAACACGTACTGTATTTCTCTAGCAGAAAGCAAAGCCTGACATGGACATCACCCCTAATCAAATCAGTCAGTGAACCATACACATTCATTGGCCACTCTGATTGTGCATTATTGTATGAAATTCCTAGCGATGTGGGGCCATAATCCTTGAAGATGCATATGTGAAACAGTGGGCTCATGCACTGCAGCCTTTTCTTTGCCTTGCAGGACCAAAAGCTGCGTGAAGAAACGCAGAGGATGAGTGGATGACGCAGTGCATCCAATTATTGGGGCCGTGTACGCCACCTCTACAAATGAAAAGCCATTTTATCCACTAGGTGGCCTCCGGGTTTCGTACAGGTAAACCAGGCATGGCTCAGGACAAGACAACTCCGTCGCTATCTTGTTCATCGGTGTGTCTGGGAGCAACTGACGCCATCGGATCATCAGGTCTGACGGCTGGGATCTCACGTGACCCTCGGGCGGTGTAGACAGACAGTCCTCACACGATGATCTCATCGTCTGCAACAGTGCCCAATGGCCGTCAGCAGATTTGGAGGATCCGATCGGCCGACGTGACAACCCGGAGGTTTGTTTTCGTTGCGGGATCTTTTTCTTGAATTATTTGATGTATACAGAAAGTTTGCGGTCTGCACTGCACCAACTGGAAATAGACCCGGGGAAAACAAAAATAAAATGAAATAGAAATAAGAGGCACGAGGACAGGAATCATTCCTGGAATGCAACAGGATAGCGATTCCTATTGGCCAGTCGAGCTCTAATTGGGTGAGGCGGGTAGAAATTTTGTGTACTTCGGCAGGTCCTTTGGGGCGTCCATTTGTTTCTTTGTTTACTTGTCGGGTGTCAAGTCAAGGAAAGGGAATTGAAAGGAGCACTACTTTTACTAAAATATGGAGACTAATGTTCTTCAAAGAAAGTTCTCTTATGTTTATGTTCCAGCAAAACTTTCAAAGAAGAGTACACGACTGATTTTTATTTTCTATGTTTGGCCGCAGCCTAGGGATTCACACGCAACTTGTTCAAGTTCAACGGCACGGTAGCTGCTTGCTTGCCATCAGCCGCTTACGCGAATTAATTGCCCAAACTACCCATCCCCTTCTTCTTCCTCCTCTTCCAAGAACGTTTTTTTTATATTGAATTCAGCAGGAAAGAACAGCATGGAATCAAGAAACGGACAGTAATTCGGAGTAATGAAGAGAGAGAGAAAGAGAGTGTGTGACGAAGGATTTGGAGAGGGGAGAGGTTTCACCTCGTACAGCCGGACGACGTTGGGGTGCTTGAGCAGCTTCAGCGTCGCGATCTCCCTCTTTATCTGCGGCGGCCATTCCGGCGCCGGAACAATCGGAACTTGGGATGAGCAAAAGGCCGGATCGATCGGAGGAAAGAGCGAAATCGATTGCCATGGATAAGAGTCTAGACCTGCTCGTCGATCTTCATGGCGAGGATGCGCTGGCGGTCGAGGATCTTGATGGCGAAGGCGCGGCCCGTCTCGGCGTGCCGCGCCAGCCTCACCTTTCCGAAGTGGCCCTCCCCGAGCGTCCGCCCCATCTCGTACTTCCCCGTTCGCATTATTCCTCCGCCGCCCGCCGCCGCCGTTCCCCCGCGGCGGTGCTCCCTGTCTAAAACGCCGCCGCAGCTAGCTCTCGGCGGGCCGGCGCTCGGGAACGCTGGCGCGCGGTGAAGAACTTGAGGCTGTGCGGCGCCCGGCCCTCGGCGGGTGGAAGCGTCGAGACGTAGAGCTCGCTCGCGGCCGCGGACGGAGACGCGCGCGGTGGACTAGAGGCTGACCGGCCGGTAATAACGTTAGGTGGGGAGGCGAGTTGGCGCCGCTTCGTGGGGGGATGCTCCGGCTGGGGGAGAAGCTTGCGGCGTCGAGCCAAGCCAAGCGGGTTTATACCGGAGGATGGAAGGCGACAGGGGAGGGCCCCGCTGTGTGTCCCGGTTGGGGAGGACGGCGACCGGGCCGGGCCCGCCTCTCACCTCACTATTTTTTAGCGTGCGTGTACGCTAGTACTATTTGTTTTCTTCTTCTTTTTTCTGTTCCTTTTTATTTTATACGTGCGTCGTGTTTCTTTACTACCCGAAAAAAAAATTTCAAAAGAAATCTTGCGTGCATGGAGTATTAAATGAAGTCTACTTGTAAAATCTTTTTAGGGATGAGTGTAACTTTACACGACAAATCTAACGAGCCTAACCATACTCTAATCGTACGGTCAGATGCCTCGTTAGATTTGTCTCGTGAATTAACCCGGTGTTATGAAGTTAGTTTTATAAACTGACTTTATTTAATACCCTTAATTATTGGTGGAAAAATATTTCCACCCCAAAGAAACACGGCCGTGACGAGGAGGATCATGAGTGTTTTGGTGGTGTTCTTTTCATGATTTGAGGGAGGCGTAATATTTTTTTAATGCTTGTTCGCGTGGTTGGTTTCATTTTGTTAACGTTGAGATGGGGATCGTTCTCTAGAATATTGGGAGGATTTGGATAAGAGGGAGTTGGGCTGGGGTTTGATCTTTCAAAAGTGTATTATTGTATAAGACCACTGTCGATTACTCAATTGCTTGGTGAGTTGCTTTCACCAGCTCCGCGGTGTATCTTAGACAAATCTCCCTGCAGAATATTGCGTGCCATCGATTATTGACTGTTTTTTGGATTACTAGCTCAATAATAGTGATGTGTGTTTTAGAGGATTTTCGACCGGCTGAAACGCGAGACCGAGGTCATTGGGTTGTATGGTCTCACATCGTTGAGCCACGCATTAGTAGTATCTTTCGAGATATATGGTGCACATTTCAGAGATCTATATAGTGCTCAGTAACAAATTACTACAAGGACGCTAACGTTATGCGTGCGCGCACAGTTCGTGAGCACCACTCGTTTTTGCAGATAAAATAGCTTTTTAAGAGTTTATTAAGTAAAGTCTCTAAACTAATCTTCTCAACAACTAGTCAAACTGCTCTTACAAGTTGTAGACTGTTAGATTAGATCCAAGTGATCACGTGTCTGACGCTGTCATTCATACTCCTCTAAGAGCATCACCAGAAGCGTCTAAAAAAATATAGCACCAAAAATTTGGTTTCGGGACCTTACCAATAAATAATTATTGGAAGAAAAAAATAATTATTAGATCAATGTTTATTAGATATTTTTGGAGATGCTCTAGCAAACTCAAAATTTACGACGAGAATAGTAAACCCGGCTTGTTGAGAGAATTGGGGAATCAAATCCTCTGGGGATAATCGAACCAGCCCCAAGTATGTCTCTATCTCAAGCTTCAATTGAGTAATTAATTACTGTTTCTGAGTCTGTTGTTGATGTATAATCTAGCGAGACATCTTTCGTTCTGCGCTTGTTCGATTGCTTCTAATATGCCTGTCTGCTAATGTAATTAAATATGTAGATAAGAAAAGTTGGAGTTTGATCTTTCACGTATAATACTGTAGAGTAGACTATACGTTTGCCACCAGGGGCGGACCTAGCCAGTAGGTTAAGGGGGGCTGAAGTCTTCTTCTTCCCCTTCCTCCCACCTCCTTCCTCTCTTTTCTTCTTCTCCTCTCGCTTCTTCCTCCCCTTGCCCCCCATTGTTCCAATGGAGGTTCCAGCCAGGAGGTGATCTGCCACTGTTTGCGGCGTGTTGCTTTCACGTACATGACAAGTTATTTGCTCCGTATAAGACCGTAACTCGTCAAATTCCTCCGTAGAATATCATGTCTCGGTTTGAAAGGGCTTGGTGGATTATTGCGTGATGCGAGAGGTCACTTGCGTTTTGTTCGCGGCGAAGAGGCGGGCCGGTGAGATTTGGATCTGACTTGCTCAAACGTGTGTTTGTGTTAATTATAGGTGTCGACCGGGCCGGCCAAAGATGGAGGCTTTAATACCTTTCGATGTCCAGTTATACACAGCACGCGCGTACGTGCACCCTAATGATTTATTTACTCCATGCTAAGATTATATATATATATATATATATATATATATATATATATATATATATATATATATATATATCCTCTCTTCCGAGTTGCAGACCGCTAGTGAATTAGCTCCACGGCTAACCTCTCGAGCAGCCCAGCACCACAGAAACAGGCAGAAGAAACAAACCGGAAAAAAAAAACAATCAACCGCTGCACATGCATGGTAGTAGAGACGAGAGGTGTGTGCAGCGCTAGCTCGTGCTAGGCCACTCGTGCGTCCAAATTAAATAAATCTGGTGCCGCCGCGTGTGAATCGATCGATGGAGGAGCCGGTCTGCCCGGTTCATCAATAATTCGACTCGATCCGAAGCATTCGCACCACCCGCCGCGGCGGCCAACGGCGTGGTTGGGTAGCAGCGCTAACTGCGGAGATGGATCGGATGGAGAGACCGGGGCCGCGCCGGTGTCTCCGGACGGAGAATGGGAGCGGCAGCGCAGCGAGCACAGCGAAAAAAAATGAAGTCGGCGCCCGGAGCCGGATGCGGTGCCTGCGTGGTAGTAGCTGCTCCCACGGACACGTATCTGCACTGCACCTGGAGCTAACGTACGCGCAAGACAGCGTGTGCTGCCGGCGGCGGCTCCGACCCTTTCCTGGATCCCGGGCGTGCGTTGGTTAGATGGCTCGTCATTTGCTTATTGCCATGACGACGCGCCAAGGCAGGTGGCATCTCTGGGATCTGGCGGTGATCCATATGCGTCGCGCGTGAAGCACGCGCACGAGGCGAAGCTGCTGCATACGGCGGCCAAAGCCTCGTTCGGTTTACCTCCACCTCCATCCGTACGTACTACGTGTCGCGGCGGCAGGAAGCACTGCTTGCCACCGACATGGATGGATGCACCCCGCGTGCCGTGCACGTGCTGCTCGCCGCCGCCCGCCTTCTTCTTGTTGGTTGGGGCAGGCCCATTTAAGCCCACGCGAGGGAGGGAGGGAGGGCTTCTCGTGGCCGGTGCGAGGGCCACAAACTACAGCCCACCCACAATCACTTGTCGCGCACGCGCCGTCGAATGGCCCATTGCAGCCCACGCGGGAGTGGCAGAGCCACGGGCCTCGTGTGTGGGCCTGTGGGGTGGTGGCTTCGTGAAGATGGGTTGCGCCCGAATTCCTAGCTTCCCAAAACTTTTAAAGAAATTAGCTTATGATGTTTGAGATTCGCGCGGTCACTATGAGTTGCACGATCTCCTTCATCCCCATGAGAGGGGCGGCGGCGCTGCCGCGTTCGGACAGGTGGGAGTCGGCCGACGGGAGGGGCGGGGCGGCGAGGGCGCCGCCTGTTAGGGTTAGGGCGGGCTTTGGGGTTTCTGGGGTGGGAGCTTTAATGGTCGCCGGCCTTAGAGAAGAAAGGGGGTGAGGGCGGTGGAGGACCGGCGGCGGCGACGGTGAGGCCATCGGGTTAGGAAGGGCGGGTCGGTGCAGCGGGGTGGATGGCGGGCGGGCGACCACATATGACGCATGGAAGCCATCCTAGGCCCTAAGCCGCGTCTCTTATCTGACGCATGGAAGCCAAATATGAGCCCCGGGTTGCGGCCGGGAAACCTACATGGCTTCCGAAAGTTTTTTTGCCAAGGTAACTTCCATTGTTTGAGGTCCGTGCAACAGTCGGGATCTAATGTTTATTCGGATCCGAGACGGGTTCGCGGCAGGCAAGTGAGAGCGGACGACGTCGGATGGGAATCTAATTTGAGTTTCAACCTTTAAATGCGATTTTCTCCTAAACCGTTGATCATTTTTCAAATCTGTTTGAACTACCATGTTATTTACAATTAATGCGACAGAATAAGATCCAATATGAGTATATTTTTATTTTATATGTGTATCTTTTTAGAATCAACACTTTCAATATGCTATTTCAACATTTTGAATAACTATCTCAATATTTTAGACTTACCGCTTCAACATTTTCACACAAAATGTTGATATAGTTTATATGAATTGTTGAATTAAGTTTGAGAAAAATGTTGAACCTAGTATATGAAAATATTGACTGTATTAGTTTAACACTTTGAGCATGTTAGTTTAGCTTTTATGTGAAAAATGTTGAAATGGTATAATCGGAATGTTGAACTGTTATTTTTAAAATGTCGAGTGTAACATCGTACCTCCTATAGCTGCATACATAGTAGTGATAATTGAGTACGTTCAAAAAAATCAAAGCGTGAGGAAAAAGTCTGTGCAAAAAAGTCAAAGCGCGGCAACGGCACGGTAATGAAAAAAGTCCCGCGTGCTCTGTTGCTTGGGCCGTTCCCTCGTCGTTCCTTCCGCGCGCGCTCGTGGGTTTTAGTGGGCTCTAAGCCAGCTAGCTTAAAAAGTGCATGAAAGCTACATAGGTGCCCCCGGTTGCGCCGCCCCGCGTGCAGTGACTTAATCTTCTCTCTATGCAAACATGGGGGTTTGGGTTTCACGTATCGTGGTATGGATCCTAAAAAAAACCGTATCGCGGTATGGTTGTATGTTGCCTCCCTTGCAAGTTTGTGCAAAGCCATTATTTTTGTTATGTTCATCATGAGCTTGGTTGGAGCGGAAATGGGCATATTCCTTGTTGTCAAAAGTAGCCAGGACGACGTACCGCTGACGCTCTACTGATTACTAGTAGCAGCTAGCTATAGCACTACCGGATTCCTTTTGGTGCATCCCATATGCAGCATGTCACACCATATGCTCTTTAGTATGATATTATTGTCCGTAGGAAACATAGGGCGCGTTTTTTGTTGTTGTCCAAAACCGGAATTGTGCATTAGGGCTCTCCATATCGCGCTGCTTTGCTTGCATCTACGTCATACCTACTCATTTTTGGTCCAATGCATGAGTAATATATTGTTCATGTTTTCTGATCTTTCTCTTTGATCAAGATTTATATGGATTAGTCAGTGTGTTTTAAATGAATTTGTTCTGCAAAACATCGTGTGATATATCTCACATTCTAAGGCCACGAATGTCATTCTAGGGCAGTTGGAGGTGTCCATGGCCATTTCGTGAAAATTTGCTGGCTCAAAGGGTGATCTATATAGCTCATGTTTATTTTAAACTCCCATGTCACTGTAGGTCTGTCTGACACGTGTGTGAAATTTTGTGTTCTACAAGATTTTTGGCGCAATGTATGTAAAATACCTCATGTTCTTTAGATTTTTCTCTTCTCTGCATTTATTACAGTAGTTAGATCTTTTTTTTGAATTTTTAAAATCATTTTCAAAACTACATGTGCTATAGCTCATGGTCTATGGACAAATTTTATTCCAATTCTGATGGAGGTGTACATGGATATCTCTTTTCTAGAGTGCTTTTGACCCAAATGGTGACATATGCAAGACTTTAGAAAATTTTGGATGTGCGGAAAAAAGCTCAATTTGTTGAGTCTAAAATTTGTGAAATTTGAGATCTAAACCAGGCCTTGGCAAAGCAAGCTGCGGCAAGATACCAAACATACCCTGATTAGTTCCCAAAAAGCAACTCCAAAGTTCACTATGTAAAAAGAAGATTTCCATCACATCAAAATGTCGGCACATGCATGGGTATCAAATGTAGATGAAATTAAAAACTAATTGCACAATTTTGTTGTACTCGGCGAGACGAACATTTTGAGCCTAATTAATTAATTTTTAGACAATTTTTCACAAATACAAATGAAATGCTACAGTGACGCATTTATGGCGAAGTGACATTTTTTTCCTAATTTGCATCGGGGAAAAATCTCCTCGAGGATTGTGTTAGCAAGGTTTGGCTTGATATTGGGAGAGAGGCAAAATGGCTCGTCTGGGCTGGCAAACGTCTCGTTGCCTGTGACAGTGAGGCAAAGCGAGGAGAGGCAAACCTTGCCCTAGCTAGTAGCTATCAATCAGCTCCCGTCACATTATTTTTTGTTAGACTTATCAGCATCAGCATCAGTCAGTAATATTTTTCTCTCAGTACAAATCAATACCAGCCACCTGTCACCAACGAACAAATAATATTTTTCTCTTAACACAAATCAGCCACCAGCCAAACGAACCGGATATGGCGATGATCACGAGGCCGCCGACGAGGCCACGTACTGGCCTCTCGCTTTGCACGTTGCGAGCTTTCGCCGACGCAGAACTTGTCCGCCACGCGACGGAAAATCCACACAGAAAAGCAGATCAGATCACGTACTGTTTCACCAAACTCTCTGTGTGTGGTGCAGCCGAGCAGGCTTATTTTTCTCACTGTCGTCGCTTTGAAGGCAGCTTCCACCGCACTCCCTCATCTCATACTGCACCTATGATACGTACGTTCAGGCCTGACTGTACTATTGGACAGCTTATTCGATCGGATCAGTGTGGTCTAGGGCTTGTTTAGATTCCAAATTCTACCCCCAAATTCACTATGCAAAAAGAGATTCTCATCACTCAAAATGTCATAACATGCATGGAGTACTAAATGTAGATGAAATCAAAAACTAATTGCACAGTTTTGTTGTACTTTACGAGACGAACATTTTGAGCCTAATTAATCAATTTTTGAATAATTTTTTACGCATACAAACGAAATGCTACAGTGACACAATGATTACGAAGTGACATTGTACCCCCAAATTTGCCCCCCCAATTTGGGATCTAAACAAGGCCTAGATTGTAGAAAGCTTAGGCCATGTTTATCCGTGTCAACAATTTTTTTTGTCTTGGAGAAATCTTACATGTATGAAGTATTAAATGAAGTCTATTTGCAAAATATTTTTAAGGATGAGTGTAATTTTACGGGACGAATCTAATGAGCCTAATTAACCCATAATTTACTAGAGTAGTGTTACAGTAACCATCCTCTAATCATACGATCAGATGTCTCATTAAATAGGTCCCGCGAATTAACTCGGGGATACGTAGTTTTATAAACTGACTTTATTTAATACCTTAATTAGTGGTTAAACTTGTGTGTAAAAATTTTCATCCCCAGATAAACATGGCATTAGGGAGAAGTGAGAACAAATGCTAAAAGATAGGTCGGGTGTAGCTGGGCTAAAAATATATAACAAGCCTACGTACTAGCCTAAAAACTACTTAAGATACCCAATAAAAACAGGTTCATTTGCTTGCATACTAACAATGTCTGGACAAAGTAAAATCACGTAGCTATTTCATTCTCACCTATATTCGTGTGTGACACTAGCTAGCTACCTTTTTACATTATTAAGATGATACAATTATGCTAAGATCTATCATCATCTTTAAATAGTTAGGATACACAATCTATGAAATCTAAAAGAAATAAAAAAGAATACATACGACATATATCATGCCACAACAAACTACATACGTCACGTACATAATTAAATATCACACCCAGTTTTAGAAAATAAACTAAGTATACAATGTATGTATGCCAGGATCAAGTTTGACACATACAATAAGTCAGTAGTGAATAACAGATAAATTAAAGAGAGAGTAAAATAACCTTTTGTCCCTGATTATTAGCCATATTTGATATTAATTGGTTGTTACATGCACTTACTAAATACAGCAGAATGACTTATTTTTTGAATAAATTTTAAATCATGTCTTTTTTTTTGGAATGGAGGGAGTATGTACAACCCGATAAAGTCAATTGCGCTTTAAGTCAAGGAATCAATTACCCACACGTAGTGCCAAATGGAAGTCCCTCAGAGCAGCTCCTTCCCGCTTCTTTAGGAGCATACTATGCCACTATACTTATAATGCAAAAAAAAAAGCACACGTGACACTGAGATCCTACCAATGCAAGCAAAGCAGCAAGGCATATATTCTAACAAGTTTCAACTATGGCGGGGGCCGTTCCTATACCATCAATTGCTTGTGTCAGCTTCCATATTCGTTTCACTCAAGAAGAGTAATCGAACAGACTCGATCCACACATCAACTCTTATTCAGCTCTATAAATACTCGATGCAGGCCTACGAGGTCACAACGCAAACAAAGAGAGCTAGCTTCACGTTAAGCGTCAGTCTTTTTGTTGCACTGACATTACAAGTTACACATAATAATAATAATAATAATAATAATAATAATAATAATAATAATAATAATAATAATAATAATGCAAGGCCTCACGCCATCTTACAAGCTCACTCTGATCGCTGCCACCTTGCTACTTGGGCTGGCCGGCGGCGTCGCCCATGGCGGACGCCCGAGGACCCCGCCGTGCAAGGAGATGACGGTGTACTACCACGACATCCTCTACGACGGCACCAACACGGCGAACGCGACGGCGGCGATCGCAGCGCAGCCGACGCTGCTGAGCCGGTCGGCGTCCATCAACGACACCTACTTCGGCGAGATCGTGGTGTTCAACGACGTGGTGACGGCGGGGCCGGCGCTGGCGTCGGAGCCGGTGGCGCGGGCGCAGGGCTTCTACTTCTACGACAGGAAGGACGAGCCCGGCGCGTGGTTCGCCTTCTCCCTCGTCTTCAACTCCACGGCGCACAAGGGCACGCTCAACCTCATGGGCGCCGACCTCATGATGGAGAAGACGCGGGACATCTCCGTCGTCGGCGGCACCGGCGACTTCTTCATGGCGCGCGGCGTCGCCACGCTGCGCACCGACACCTACCAGGGCTTGTACTACTTCAGGCTCCAGATGGACATCAAGCTCTACGAGTGCTACATGTAAGACCTATATGCAGTACGTATATATGAGGAAGCAGCCTGAGCGCTGATTGCCAGCGCGCTGATGATGTATCTTGTATCAAATGTTTTACTTTGATCAAATAACCGTGACGTGGTCGGGTGGCAAAATAGTAGGAGTCTAACAGGAGTTTATGGCCCACAAGATGAAGAGGGGATACTTGACGTGTTGTACTATTGTTTTTTTTTTTGAAAGACCCGGATCTGGTCCGGCTTATATTAATAAGGAGCAAAGTTTACAAAAGCACCAGATGTAATAGTTGCCAACAGTGGACCAAGCAGAGCAGACTGCACTACTTGGGTTTAAGGAATTTAGTTACTACTCGCGGTATCGATGATCAACCAGAGATTGCGCAATTGTTTTGCACCGGCTAGACACCAGGTCAAGGCCTCATCTTTCATGTCCGCCAGCAGTCGATGAATTGGTTGCCACATGTTGAAACACCCTGTTATTTCTTTCCTTCCAAACGGTCCAGAGGCCTAAAATCACCAGCGTATGGACTCCTCTACGATTGAGTGATGGTGAGGCCGCCATGAGTTCATACCAACCTACCATATGCACGTCGCTGGGCCAAGCCGAAGGCTTGAAGCAATCGTAATTAACCCATAGGGCTACTGCATTCCAAAGTTGCCGTGTCATTGGACAGTCCACGAAAAGATGATGTACTGTCTCCAGGTTGTGCTCGCAAAGGGGGCAGAAGTAACCGTTCGGCCATCCACGCTGTTGTAGTTATTTTATTTGCCTTGGTTGAGAATGGGTAGTTTCATACTTATCCATGGGAATTGTGTGTGTTCGAAGTTGTAACAATGAATGACTATATATGTGCATCTATCTGGTTGATGCGGCGATTGAGATAATTGTTATCTAAAAACATGGTATTATATAGGTAGCGTTTGGTTCATGCTTCTGCAACGTAAACACATTACATAGGATAAGCAATTACGTTACATGCGTTTGGTTCAGTTTGTCCTGTAATCCGATGCCCCGTAATCAGATAACGGACCATTCAAAGTTGTTACCGCTGCTTGTTGGCCATGATCAGATCGCGGAACTCACGGCTCATATTTTCCTTCCCCCGTCGCTCTGCTCCGTAGCTCCTGACATCTTTTTGCGTTTACAGTGTTCAACCAAACAAAATCATAGTATCTATGTTTGTTTACATGCATATGTGTTGTATTTTGGACGGAAAAATATTCAAATTTTGGTCCATCAAACTGTGTGTTCTATCGTGAAATTGCTAATATAATTGTGAGGGGAATACAGATTTTCGTTAAAGTTCCTAGAACAAACTATATTGAACTCTAATAGTTATTACTCCCTCTATTGAACTATGTAGGTCATCTTGATTTTGTCCTAAGTCAAACATCTCTGATCAATTTTTTAAAAATATATTAGCATCTACACTGTTAAATAAATACATTATCAATACATATTTTATGGTGGATTTAATTCTATAAATTTGGTTAAAATTTTGAGAAATTTATAGTTAGGACAAAATTAAAACGACAAATATTTTGGACGAAGATTGTATTTACAACATTTTAGACAATTGTTGTCTATTAACACATACAAACAGCTAAATAGATAGCTCTACAATGGCTGTTTGTTTAGCTGTCTGATAATTAATATACATTCTGATTACTGTTGTTTTGCATGGAAGCACGAGCCAAAGCAGTAGACGAGATAATAGACAACAACACTATTTTCCCCATTAAATGATGGTCACATAAGCTCATTTTGCTTATATGACAACAAAAGGCAATTGTTGTCTCACCGTTGTACATGCCCTTACATATAATAGATCTGTAACAGATTGTTGGAGACGATTCAACACCTCTTTTTTTTATTGCCATATGGCCAAATTCCTTTGGAGAGCTGTACAGATTATTTTTAACTTTCAAACACCACATAGCTTTTATTATATGTTTAATAATTGGCTTGTAGGGTTGGACAAAAAGTTAAAGAGACATCTGTTGGTGGGAGCCTCGGCTCTATGTTGGGCAATATGGCTCAGTAGGAATGATTTGGTCTTTGATAAAACTCCTATGAAATCTTACTTGCAGATATTATTCAGAGGGACCTATTGGCTTCGATTCTGGGCGCAACTACAACGGCATGAACATGACAAACAAGTAATAAATGACGCATGTCAAGCACTGGAGGTTCTAGCAATGCGCTTCTTTGTGATGTAGACCTTTTTGTTTAAATGTATGATTGCAGATGAAAGTACTGCTGATTTGTAAACTTCGGCTGTAGCCAGTTTGATCAAGTCCGGATAGTTATCCATTATCTAAAAATATAATAGATCTTAGATATATATTGGTAGTCAAATTTGAATATAATAACAGTTCGTGCTTTGATTGAATGGCGCGTTCGGTGTCCAAATTCCATGCGTGGAACCCACTTGCACGGCCACAACTATGTGTCGCCCAGGACTATTTGGGCCTGCAGCGTGACAGATCACAACCCAGTTGTAGCCAATGTAATTGTTTGCTTTTTTTTTCCTTTCTCATTTACTTGTACTTTTGTTACTAATTCTATTCCGTTTCCTTTTCATTTTCGTCTTTTCTTTTGTATACTCATTTGTCTATCTTGCATTCATTTTGTTCATGATATGGATATCTATGTTCTTTGTGTAGATTAATTTGTTCACATGTAGATATATTCTGTTCAATTTGTAAGCTAATTCATTCACAATAATAAGTTATTTATTCACTTTTATGGACATATATTTTTCTCTTGTATGAATAACTTATTCGCCATGCAGATATATTTGTTCTCCAAATAGAATAATAATTTATCCGCATGTGGAGGTATTTGTTTGTGATACTGAATTATTTGTAAGCTTTTGTTTGCAAAACAATCATTTGTTTAAGTATTTTTTCACAGTAGTAAACAATGTTCAAGCTTTATAAGTAAATATTCATAAAAGAATATTACCCAAACATGATCAGGTGTGGTCTTGTTTTGCTGTAAAAATAATATTCTGTAACCAAAATTTGCTTGCATGTGGAATTACGTCATTATCTAGGTCACTTATGCTGTATGCACCGGCTCCTTCCTCTCTTAACGCAAGTAGTTCCCATGTGGCTTGTATCCTGCGGCCCGCCAGGGGGTTATCATTATTTTTCCTGTTCACTTTGGATTTATTGGTATGGAGTCCGAGGATTTTTGAATTTTGATGTTCCTACATATAGCCCACATGGCCGACTCCTTTCGTTCTTTCCCCGACGCTTAGGTGGTGTTTGAATCCCGAGCTAAAGTTTAGAGCTTTAAATAAGTAATAATTAGACGTATTAAACATAAACTAATTATAAAATTAATTATATAAGTTATATCTATTTTACGAGACGAACCTAACAAGTCTAATTAATACATAATTATCATATATTTACTGTAGTATTTACATTGTCTAATCATGATGTAATTAGGCTTAATAGATTCATCTCGTAAATTAGTCCTCGTTAATTTAATGAGATTTTTAATTAATCTATATTTAATACTCTTAATTAATATGTTTACATCTGATGATGTGACGGAACTATCCTAATCTCACCAGCCTGCTGCTGACGATGCTGTCTACCGTCTACTCGGATCGTATGAAGATCGACTGCATGCAGTGCAGGGCCGTCGTTGATTGGATGCTATACGCCTCAGCTCTCTGGCGCTTGCAAGTTGCGAGCTTTTGCTGACAGAATAATGCAAAACCTGTCCACACCGCGCACGCGACGCATTATTGGAATCTTCTGATCTACTCCATACACAGAAAGCAGATTGCATACTGTTTCACCGAACCTTGGTGCAGTGCACCCGAGCGGGCCTCGAGACACTGCACCTGCTGACTGGCCGGACGACACACACGTTTATTTTCTCTAGCACCTGAAGGTGGCTTTCACTCACTGACTCACTCATCTCATTCTGCACCTTCAGTTTACAGCATGGCAGTGCTAGCGGAAAGCTTATATTATTCGGCTCGAGCTTACAGCTTAGTAGTCTACTAGTGGTGTAGAAGGTTTAGTGAGAATTGAGAACAAATCACTACAAGAGAAAGCCACGTCCGCACCGGTTGGGAACGGACTTTAGCACCGGATTCCCAACCGGTGCTAAAGGTGCACCTTTGTAAAAAAAATATTGGGAACGGACTTTAGCACCGGATTCCCAACCGGTGCTAAAGGTGCACCTTTGTAAAAAAAATATGTGCGTGCTGCGGGGATTCGAACTCAGGACCTCTTGACTCGTGCGTACCCACCTAACCATCTCACCTACACAGCACATGTGATAGAATAGAAGATGCGCTATTTTTGAAGTAGCATGCGACACCCCTTTAGCACCGGGTCTTATTTACCAACCAGTGCTAAAAGGCCTTTAGCACCGGGTCGTAACACCACCCGGTGCTAAAAGGGGAGCACCTTTAGCACCGGTTGGTAACTTAGCACCGGTTGGTGTTACAAACCGGTGCTAAAGGGTCCTCGGGGGCACCCCAATTTTACACCCGGCGCTAATATTGCATTAGCACCGGATCTTGAGTGAACCGAGGCATATGAGAGGGGCGGATGTGAAGATCTCTGGTACTGAATCGTTACGGGATAAGTAGTTATTACCAGGGTCATAAAATATAACAAGCCTACGTATGCACTAGCTTAAAAACTTAATAAGACATCCAACACAAATAGCTAGGTTCATTTGCTCTAGATACTAATAATTAATATAGTGTCCAGCCTTCTAGTTTGATAAAGTAAAATCACGTACCTATCGATCTCAATGTTATGACTGCATGTACACGCACCTACTCATTGACAACGAAAAAGGCAACAAGAAATTTGAATAGTCATTTTCATGTGCTAGTCCAGCCATCATATAAGATAATATAAATGGATGGCGACCCATTGGTCATTGGGTTTTCGGTATATATGACATCGACTATTTTTTTTTTCCTTTCATGAGCGAAGTCTTATTAATCTTAGATCCTATGTCAAGGTGATACAATCATACTAAAATCTAGCTACCACGATCTTTTTGTAGTTATAGGGTACACACATCATATATGTGAAATTTAGAAAACCCAAACATCTGCAAGCTCTTTTTGTAGTTAAAAGCTCTTGAAAGAGAACATACTATTTTTAATCCCGGTTTTAGAAACTGGGACTAAAGGTCAACCCCCTTTAATCCGACTAAAAGCATGCAAAGTTCAAAAAATATTGTAGGCCCGGTCCTCAACCTCCTTTAATCCCGGTTTTGTAAACCGGGACTAAGTTGAATTTTGAATTTTTCAAAATTCAAGATTCCTTTCACATGTTTCATTTTGGTTTGGTTGTAATATTATTGGCATCACTCACTACTACAAATGTACCATCAGTTTCAAAGAATCATTACCGCCGGGATAGCAACCGTCGATACAAAAACGACGGTACAAATGGACTTTTCTACCGGCGAATCACTTTCTGACGGTATTAATCTTTTATCAGCATCGGTCCCTATGCTCACATAATCACGGTTAGTGTGTTGTTAGCAATGACCGTATACATCATATTATATACAGTTGGTTCATAGAAATATCCGCCGCAATCATTTTTACCTTCGGTGAGTAGTTAATAATAAGAAACGATGGCGTAAGGCTTCCATTACCAACGGTTATACTGTGCATTTAAGGTTCCTTCGAATTATATGCTTTACCCGATGATATATAGCATTTATACACTTGTTTTTCAGAATCGACGGCATAACCAACGATACATGCATTACTTGTAGTAGTGACCAGCTCGAACAACATAGGTTAGAATTCTGATGTTACAATCATCTCAAGGTCGACCACAAAGTCAGAAATAAAGAAGTTTTGCAAAAAAAAATTCGTCATACGAAGGAAAAATAAGAGAAGAAAATTTGGATGGGCCCAGATAGACTCTTTGCACTTAAACTGGAGCTCCTCAAGATAATACTTAACTCGCTTATATCTCATATATATATATATACATACATACACACACAATATATAACGCTTTTTCATGTAGTGAATACTTTTAACACGTCCACTGCTAGTGCCAACAAGATAAGGATGCATTTGGAAATCTGTCTCCAGGGCCGAGGAATCTATACTCACACATGTATACCCCACCAAATGGAACTCTCTTTTAGTGCTGATTCCTCCTTCCTTCCGAGCCAATACCACCTACCATTGATAGAGAAAAAAAAGGCACACGCGCGTGACATTGAGATATATCCTACAAAGACATATATGCTCAGTATCTTCTTCCATCTCGCAGCAGCTCTATAAATACGCAATGCATGTCTCAGCTCCGAACTCACAATAATGCAAGCAAGAGAGCTTAGGCACACACACATAACTATATTTGAATATATTTTTATTGTGGTGTAAAATTCTACTAGCTTCTAACTGTTTTGGTATCAGATTGAATACTTTTGTCAATCTGATTCAACATTTCAAAAATACTCAATCAACACTTAGGAAACTAATTCAACATTTTTTTAAAAATGATGAAATAAAATATTACAAATGTTGAGACAACATATGAAAAGTGTTGAAGTTGTACATTTCAAATGCTGAATAGATTCAATATTTCTTAAAACCTAATAATTAACAATTTTGAAAAACTATTTCAATAGTTCTTAGGTAAAATGTTGAAACAGTCTAACGAAAATGTTGAACTAGTTTACTGCAAATGTTGATTTAAAAAACTATAAAAAATATAAATATATTCAAATCAGAGCTTGCTTTGTTGCATAAATTCTAACTAAGATCGTGGTTCAAACGGATTTGAAAATGATTTATAGTTTGAGAGAAAAATGAATTGGAAGATCAAAATCCAATGGAATCATTCGCGTTCGATTCATGCATGTGACCAGCCATGTGGTGATAGCTGTTCATGTGCACCTCTCGAACGTGGCCACCTCATCGTTCCGCATCAATCATGTTCGTCTATCTAATCTACACGAATCTCAAACATTGGAAGCCATGTTGGTAAAAAAAACTTCCGGAAGCCATGTAGGTTTGCCGCATGTGCTCTACTTGCTGCAACACGGGCCCAGTCCAGTTTGTCCATGTAATTTTTTTGTAGTTATGAGGCCCAAAACAGTCTAATTCAGCCCAATTTTAATGAGCCAAAACACCAAGCTGAAGGTAGTACAGTCTAGTAGGGCGCTACCCATCAAGGTTTGAATCCTAGTGCTCGCACCTTTTCTTGGAATTAGCTCTCTGTTGATTGTTTTGTTCTATCTGCTCTGGCCGCTCGAGCCCGATCGGCCAACATGTACTTCTAGATCCCAGTTAGTTGTAACTAAAAAAGGGAAAAAAATCGACGTCATTTTCATGTGTTCATCGAGGTCTATATTTTAATGCGAGCAAATGGGGCACTCGATTGTAATTGGATAGTTGGTATGACCGTATGACCCTCACCGGCCTATAATAATATAGAAATGGTGAAAAAGAAAACGGGGTCGCGACGTGCGCGTGAGGCACGTACGCGCTCATGTGGTCAAGCCAATGCAAAACGAAGCAAAGAATGCTCACCCGACAGCAGCAAACTACTATAAGCTTGACAACAGCCACGTTGCATATATATATATATATATATATATGACGAGTTTTATCTACAAGCGCATGTAGCTACCATCATCATCAATATACTATTGTGTGTATGTTCACATACTCATTTATCAGTTTGAGTATGTTCGTATACTAATTCTAAGATACTCCAAAGCGAATTGCACGAAAAAATTCAGAAGCAACCATATTTTTAAAATTTATTATGATTATACCATTATACTAGTATATAGAAATTAGTATGTCTACATACTCTAAGTATGCTTACATACGCAACCTACATACCATCCAGACAATCTAGTATCATCATATACTACATGTACATGCTCTTCGTTTGGTCATACACGTCTTCTAACATGAGATACACAGGTGAAGGTAGCTAAATGCGCATGTAGAAAGGATTTTTCCTATATATATATATATACACACACTAGTATTATGCACAAAAGTGCTAGACGAAATTGCGTTGCCGCCACGCCAACCATGCATAAGTTTGCATGATTATACGGAGTACTTCCATAATTTGCACAACCCTTCACCTTAATCAAACCAACTCCATATGACCGGGAGTCCCCACACCAGCTCGGCAGCTCAATAAATAGGCATGCACGGCTTCAAGCTCTCAACGCAAACAAGAACACGACCACAAATAAAAGCTCCGATATAGTAACTAGCTAGAGCTCCGATCGATCCTTAATCGAGCCCCCAAGTCTTGCCGCCACAGATCGATTAACAATGCAAGGCGTCGCGCCATCTTCCTATAAGCCCATCACCAACGTTAATAACTTGATCGTTGTGACGTTGCTGCTTGCACTTGGGCTGGCCGGCGGCGTCGCCCATGGCGGACGCCCGAGGACCCCGCCGTGCAAGGAGATGACGGTGTACTACCACGACATCCTCTACGACGGCACCAACACGGCGAACGCGACGGCGGCGATCGCAGCGCAGCCGACGCTGCTGAGCCGGTCGGCGTCCATCAACGACACCTACTTCGGCGAGATCGTGGTGTTCAACGACGTGGTGACGGCGGGGCCGGCGCTGGCGTCGGAGCCGGTGGCGCGGGCGCAGGGCTTCTACTTCTACGACAGGAAGGACGAGCCCGGCGCGTGGTTCGCCTTCTCCCTCGTCTTCAACTCCACGGCGCACAAGGGCACGCTCAACCTCATGGGCGCCGACCTCATGATGGAGAAGACGCGGGACATCTCCGTCGTCGGCGGCACCGGCGACTTCTTCATGGCGCGCGGCGTCGCCACGCTGCGCACCGACACCTACCAGGGCTTGTACTACTTCAGGCTCCAGATGGACATCAAGCTCTACGAGTGCTACGACGCCTAGCTATATACATAAGAGACCATGTCTTATATATTACATGCTGATGTGATGTGTTGTGTTGTGTTAATTTCGCGTATTGTTGTAATGGGTTATTACTTATCATATCCGTGGGCGTTTGGATTGTGTGTACCACCACATTATTGATGAAAGCCGATATGGCTGTATTTGCGTACGTGTTTTTAAACACATTTTTACATTCATTCAATAAAGAGTCAGAGAGAGAATGTTTTCTTAGAGCAAGGCTAATATAGATTTAGCCCGCTGCGAGCTGTTTGGCATATCGCGCCCGCTCCTACGCCTGCTGCTGGCGTTTTGCTTCACGTGGGGTTCGATATTCAGTGTTTTAGCCAGAGCTCCAACCGGCTGCAAGCAAATCGACTGCTCCGTTCTCTCTCATGTCATCTCTCTCTTCCACGTAGATGTTAGCCTGCTCCCAGACTACTGTTTTACTTGCTCTTAGTGCATGTACAATGCAACGTACTTATAAGTGAGTGTTCAAAGACTATCATTATTGGAGAAATTTCAGGGACCATTTTTCTTCGAGGGTTCTTTTACGGTGCGCCATACTAGCCTTAAAAGGGACGGGTATATAAAGATCGGTCGGACAAGATTAATTGTATACTATTGTAACTATGTTTAGTAGTATAGATAGTATGAAGTGGGTAGTATATGTAGTATAGGGGTATTATGAGAAAAAACAGAATGACATATATGTAATTTTGACATATCTTTAATTTTGGAATGGCAGATATATAATTATGACATATCTTCAATTTTTAATTTCATTGTTTCTATCTCTCCTACTTTACCTCATTTTTATTGTATGACAGCACAGGGTCCGACGGTCTGAAAAAAATAAATTTTTTATGCTACCATAATACTCCTGCTAATATCTAATTTATACTACATACTACCACATGCTAGTATGAAGCACCGTATAAAAAAGCTCTTGGAGAAAGGCTGAGGTTCTTCTCCTCCCACGTGCAGTAGTGGCCGCTAGCTAGCTCTGGTTCCTTTCCGGAGGAAGAGGGCGATGAGCAGCGGGCCCCTCGTTGATGCTGCCGGCCTCGTCGTGTACCTCTCGTCTCACTCTTGCAAGTCTCGAAGGCGAAGCAATGGACTCCAAATAGCTCTACAGGAAAAGGAAACGGACTATTTCAACAAACTGCAGTGCGTGCAGTGTATGGTTGCTGTCGGGTCGATGCCTGGCATGCTGACGTTATAGACAAGCGAGATCATTTTCTCTAGCGTGCACCCTCACTTTGCTTCCCCCTCACTCGTCTCGTCCAGCTGCACCTCCAACCGTTGCCTGGAAAGCCGAACAGCTAGCTAGCCGTGGCACGTTTGAGGAAAGCAGAAACGTTGTACAATTAATTAATGTCTCGATCGCTCGGTCGTTTCTCAGCTAAGGTTAGGATATTTGGTTTGCAAATGTGCTCAATTAATTACCCATCGTAGCTAGGGCCATTCCATGCATGACTTCTGCTCCTCTCGAAAAAATAATAATTCTCCTGTTAAAGATATGCGTGAGAATGAAATTACCCATCATAGGATTAGCACATTCCTCGTTATTAAGCTAATTATGTGTTTGTGAGGAATAAGGTGACGATGGATCAATATAATCCATCATTATAGTCTTGGAACAAAACGAAAAATATATATATGCGTGAGAGTGATGGATCATCTCATTTCTCCATCAAACCAAACAAACTAGAGGCGGATGTAGGTGATCAAGGGATAGAATGATGGGGAAAGAGGATGAGAAAGGTAAATGGAGGAAGAAGAGAGAACAGCCCCTGCATATTTAGGCGGCATCCGCCACGTTACACCCCAGTCTTGTCCTCATCAAGTTTATGCTCGAACGGTCCCGTCTTTCCCTACCTAAAAACAGTTAAATGAGATACAATAAGGAAATAAATAACTCACCAACTCAAGTTTTCTAATCATCACCATATGTCTATAACTCCATATATATACCCAGGTTCTTTCCACGCACGATGCGCTGAAGACGGGCAGGTAACACTACTAGAATCGTAACAATGGCCAACAATTTTTTAACCATCGGGCATTGACTTGCACTGTTGGGGATAGGAATTGCCGAGCGTATACCGTCGGCTACCTCCCGTCGGCGACTCTTTGTCGGGCATTCCTCTCGCCGACGGGCGGTCGGTAAACTAGTGGTCGTCGGTACGTTGCCGACAATCGACCGTCGGCAAGTAGATAGTCAACACCGACAGTAGTTCGCGTGCCCGATGGTTTAGTTCACCGGGTGGGAAATGAATTTACCGATGATGTTTTTTAAACTGTCGAAGATTATACACTATCGGCCATACATTTATATGAGGGTTTTATCCACCCGTTGGCTACACATTTGACTGTCAGGTTTCAAATGTCCAACAGTATCATTACACCATCGGTGATGTAAATATACTACGAACATTTTATATTGTCATATCATCCTGCTTGTGGTTATTTTTATAGCCACAAAGAACTACTACATATCTATATGAGTAGTAAGAACAATAAAAAATGCTAAACAAGAAAAGCTACAGTATTTCATAACTGTCATTTCAATATCCATAGTTCATCCAAACTTAACCAGTACAAAAGAAAGGTTTAGAAATTCTAAAAGTGGGAAATGACATAGTTCTGTAATCTACTATTAAAATAGGAATACATGACGAAGATACTAGCTATTGTTCATATGCCTTAATATAAACTAGCCACGATGTCATGTAGCTTAAAAGTGTGGCACTAGACTCCATTCGTTGCATACATATGTCCCTCATCACCAAAAGTCACAATCCTCATCAATGTCCCGATGACCATAGTTGCCATAGTTTTCATCGCCTGGGTCATCATTGTACCCTTCATCATCATAACAGTAATCTTCATTTTCTTCATTAGTGTAGTCTCTTCCATCAAGGTTGTCCTATAGAAATTTTAAAAGAATAGTTGTAAGCACACAAACTCATTCCAAATTTTGCAATAACCCTGGCTTTGTCCTGAACACATGGTCGCCGCAGTTTGTACTAACCTGTTCTGATGCATCCTGACCATCTCCATCATGCTCCCTTGATAATGTAGTCTCAGATTCAGAAGTAGCATGCATGCCAACAAATTATGGTCTGTAACTCATAGTTCATTTTTGAAATGAATTACAGTCTATAACTTGTGATCTGATAGTGCAATAGTATGGTGCTTGACGGCATTTAAACCATATTTGTGCTCTGAAGTTTCAAGCTACTAGAGATCAAGTTTGAAGCATCTTTAATTTCCAGGAGCAGTACTTGTAACAAGCTAAGAAATAAAGAGTGTTACATGTAACTGGGAACGCATGATGGAAACTTAGGGGCAATTCAGGATATAGCACCGGTTATTTATAATGTTCAAGAAATAGCACTAGATATCTATGACTTTAGAGAATAGCACTGGTATTACTAAATGATTATCTAAATAGCACTCTATCTACTTTTCCTCTATTTTATTTGATTTTGGTCCCTGTTGCATTTCAGGTAAGCTAATCAAAGCTGTCTATGTTCTCAAACATAATGAAAACAACTAAATTAGTGAAAAAAGGTTAGATAGAGAAGAAAACAGAGTGGCAAGTTAAACAAATATGTTACACGTGCATTGTCGGTCGCATATATTTGAACAAATATGTTACATGCTAATGCGTGGTAAATGGTAAATTGCCACATATCGGCCACCTCACTTTTTTTTTTGAAAGATCCGGCTCGAGTCCGGCTTATATTAATAAGGAGTAGAGTACACAAGCACTAGGGGTGCTAATCACATTACATCAAGAAGAGCATACTGCTCGTCTAGGAAAGGAAAAGAAAGAAAGGAAGCTAAGTGATTACTCGCGATGTGTAAGCTCGACTAGATGACGCAGATGCTTAGCTCCAGCAAGACACCAGATTAACGCTTCATCCTTCAAATCTGCCATGAAGCGGTGACACGATCTTGGCAACTGTTGAAAAACCCTGTTGTTCCTTTCCTTTCAAATGTTCCATAGACCCAAGATTACCGAAGTCTGTACTCCTTTTCGTTTAGGGGATGGTGAGGACGCCAAGAATTCATACCAGCTGACTACAGCCACCTCGGGTGGCCAATTTGAAGAGCTCAGATGGTAAGCAAAACAAATATATTATAAATGCATCACATCATAATGCAAATGGTAAGTAGAACAAATATATTATAAGTGCATTAACAGCATGCCTTTAAAAAAAAGAACACAATCTCTACAGCCAATTATAGGGATGTATCAACAAACAAAGAGATTAGTAAGTTGAACAAAGTGACTTGGAACTAATCCCTCAAGACATCATATAAAAGAACACATGCTACAGGCAGCAAGGGAGCATCCAGATCAAGAGGCTTCATATCAGCATATATGATTCTACACCTCACAACTCAAATTAATATAAGATAATATGCATGTGGTGATTTCATCGATCTTAATATCACATCTATCGGTCCAATCTCTCATAACTTCTCATGGAGGTAGGGTTTATATGACGTAATTATGTGTAGTTTGGGGGGATCATAATAAAATATCATGCCTATGCGCACCTACTTACAACGAAAAAAGGGCAACAAGTACTTTGAATCTCCATTTTGATGTTTTAGTCGAGCCCTTAAAATAAAGTAAATGGGTGATCCAGCACTATCAGTATATGACTATATGACACCAGCTATAGTAAATATAAATTAATTAAGTCAGTCATACATGACAGTATGACACTGAAATCGTACCAAGACCAATATGCTACTCGTTTCAACTATGCCGGCGCAGTTCCACTTCTAACCATGCCCCACCCCATTTCACTCCGATCTAAAGTTCTAAACTAGGCAACTAGCCCCACATGAACTCGATCTATAAATACGCAGCGCACTACCCCCAACTCCCGAACACAAACAAGAACAAGAGCTAGCAAGCTGCTCCCAGCGCACAAGTCGCCTTGCACAGCACTGTCACTCAAATTAAGTTTCGCTGACTGACAATAACGCAACGCCTCATGCCAACTTGGAAGCTCAGTCTGACCAGTCTCGTCATCTTCCTGCTGCTTACTGTACTGAGATCGGCGCCGCCCATGGCCGCCGGAGGCTCGTCTCCAGCCACGACGACGCGCCGTGCAAGGAGATGACGGTGTACTACCACGACATCCTCTACGACGGCACCAACACGGCGAACGCGACGGCGGCGATCGCAGCGCAGCCGACGCTGCTGAGCCGGTCGGCGTCCATCAACGACACCTACTTCGGCGAGATCGTGGTGTTCAACGACGTCGTGACGGCGGGGCCGGCGCTGGCGTCGGAGCCGGTGGCGCGCGCCGAGGGCTTCTACTTGTACGACAGGAAGGAGTCGCCCAGCGCGTGGTTCGCCTTCTCCCTCGTCTTCAACTCCACGGCGCACAAGGGAACCCTCAACCTCATGGGCGCCGACCTCATGGCCGAGAAGACGCGGGACATCTCCGTCGTCGGCGGCACCGGCGACTTCTTCATGGCGCGCGGCGTCGCCACCCTTCGCACCGACACCTACCAGGGCTTGTACTACTTCAGGCTCCAGATGGACATCAAGCTCTACGAGTGCTACGTCGTCTAAGACACCATACTTTTATGTGTTGGTAAAATGGAGAGATGTATGTACGAGGTGTTGCGTTGTTGTTATCACGCCTTGTTGGGATGTACGCATGATAATATGTCGTGGTGGTACTACTACTACTACTACAGTGTATGGATATGTGTATAATGGCTTTTGTGTGCCAATATATCATTTTTATATGCCGATATACTTTAGTAAGTTGTTCTAAACATCATAATTTAAAAAAATCAATTAATTACCTTATCCTAAAATGGAGAGAGTATTTATTTAAGGCAGCCTGTTATCGAAAGGCTAGATTTCTGTTCCTCTTTGTGTAAATAAATAGTCAAAGCCGTAAAGTTGCGTATGTAAGACCATGTCTTGTTCAAAGTGTCATATATTTTTGAGTAGGTGAAGTACTACCAAACTGATTGCTTGAATACTTCATGGGTAGTTAAACTTTAGGTGTTGTAGTGTCTCAAGAACTTGACACATTAAACTTACAGTGATGCCAATATCTTTTTTTTTACATTGAGGACTGTTGATGAGCAGAGGACACAGGCACACGATGCACGAATTGCGCTCCATTCAAAAGAGTTGTACGAACCAAACAAACTAACCTGGTCTATTCCCCATTAATATTGGTAGAAAAAGTTCTCCAAGCATTGGTGTAAGAAGTGATGTTGCTATAATCTGGTAGAATCACTTATCCCCTTCTAAAATTTCTTCACTCTATGTCCATGTTAACCCATCTCTGTCTCTCTGAGATGCCCCGGAACTGTTGCACGCCCAGGAATTCAAAATTTGCTGCTCTCAGAGATAATTTAGGTTTCATTGGCAAACAGCTTACTACCCTCCAGCACCTCGTCAATAGTCTTGTTGACTACACTTTCTCTGGCCTAATATGCATTTGAATGCAGGTCTCATTAATACATTCTAGACAGTAAAGCATATCGAAATCAATGAGAAAAGAAAACAAGATGACCTTTACTCCAATTGCGAGTGCTGTTCTGAGATTCACCAGGTGACCTAACCTCACTGAGCCTCCTTTGTTGTCCTTGAGGCACAATACTGGAACCTGCCTTGTAGACGCCAGGGTTGGTATATGTTTGGTTAACCACTTGGGATTGCAATCAGCAGCTACAAGGATAGCCTGCAATGTTGCATTATAAGGAATATTTGTCAGCTTCAGAGTTCCTCAATTAAATTGTAGCCATAGATTGCATGCAACACTTGAAATTGCCCTGCTTTGCTTTCGACTGAACGTGATCACCACATATCCCTAACTCACTCATTTAATTGTTGCCCACAGAGCTGAAAGAGAATAATAATGATGTAGAAGCAAAACAGTACAAAAGAATACGTTTGATTTCATGCAACAATTTATTATTAAGGCTTGACATCACAGTATGCAACAAAAATAACTTCAATGTGCAAAAATTCAGGAAAAAATTCCTATGAAGCCATAATGCACTGATGTTTTTGTCTTCGCTAAAAGAAAAGGGCACAGAATAATTCAGTTAGACCAAAATATGCTCCTTCCACCTAATATATATACATAATGAAACTCCATTTCATAAGTAGGTTGCTTATGAGCCAAATTAGGAAAGAAAACTAACCTGCAGTGGCACCAAAGGAGCTCTACGCCGACCTGAGACAGTTTGTGCTTCACTAGAACTGCAAGTAGAATTAGTGGTAGCAGCGGGAGGCATTCGCTCAAGAACCCTTGTCACATCATTGACACCGATAGCAAATTGTTGCTACAAAGGGCAAAACATCATAAATGCAGAATCTACTGAGCTTGCTCAGAAGAACAGAACAGAGTGCCCCAGTATGGCAAAATTTGGATAGCAATACCTTCATCCATATCTTTTCTGTTAAACCTCCCCTTGAAGCTTTTGCAACCTCCACACTCCTAGAGAAGAAAGAATACCTTTTAGGCCCTTCTCAATCTCAGAATGAAGCAGCGGAGAAAGGGGCAAAAACAAGAGATTAACAGCTGTTACCTGACAAGCTTCGACAATAGGTCATCAAGAGCCTCTCCTCCAATGTAATCTGGGGTCAATCTGCATACGAGAGTACACGGTTGAATTAGCAGCACGAAGAATCAGACGAGAGCATCACAAATCATTACCAGAGAAAATAATAGTTTGGTAATGGGGCAAAACGTTACCCTTCTTCAGCATCTTTCAACGATTTGGTTGGCTTCAGAGACCTCCTCTTCTTGCTCATCGGCACTAAACAGAGACTGCCAATAGCAAGGAGAGCAGAAAACTACTGCAAAAGACAGAACAAGGAAGGCTTACAAAACTGAACACTGAACGGCTGAGAGAGCTACGGACTTGCAGCATCCGAGTACAGTGACTAAATCAGGAATTGTTGGGCAGGGGTTTTCATATGGATAACCGTGCATAGACCCCGCTTGTAAGTTGTAACACAGGCGCAGGGCCTCAGGCTAAGGCCGGGAAACTTGAACCGTGAACCTCAAATCGTCAGCGGCTTACCTGAGTAGAAGGCGCCGCGCCGCCGGGTTGAGGTCAGCCGTCGGTAGATACCCGGATGAAGAAGTCCCCTCCACGCGTCCCAGGAGGCGTCAGTGTCGAGGTCACCGCCCGCAGTATTTGGTCGGAAATCAGTAGGAAGGCGGCGCAAGTCCGGCGAGAGAGGCGGAGAGCGCGGCTGTGAGCTGCCGTTGGTCGGGAAAACGGCAACCGCTCGGGCTGCCTAGGTTTTCATTCTGTGGGCCAGGATTTGGGAGGCCCTTTCTCCATCAAAATTCAGGCCCACTAACACGGTTCCTTATTCTTAAGCGATCTCGTATGGCAAAAAGCGTCGTCGGCCCATCTTCCATGCTATTGCGCCCACATCAGGAAATAACTAGTCCCACATGTCAGTAAAACTTCGAGACTTTCTACGATCGAGTCCAGGCCGTACAAATGTACAATCCAGGCACCGGGCCGACTGCAAGCAAAGAGACTGGATTTGAATTAACTGACAAGTTGGTCAGGCAAATGATCTACCATTACAAATCTGAATTACTAAGGATTTTACAACCACCCAAGAGCCAAATACAACAACGCTGATCTACCGTAGACGGATCCCACCCGGTCGAAGTCTAGACAAAAGCTACAACACAATGCCATGTCGCTGGCTTGGCTGGGATATTGATAGTTCACAATGCCTGCCTTGATCAGGCGTCGTCCCTCAGAAGTCAGAATCGGGGGTGCTTGCTGCTGGGCTCCTCCGTGGAGGTGCCGCACCGCTTCAGGAAGCCATCAAGCGTCTTCTGCTGCTTGGAGGGGCTTGGTCTGCTGTCGACCTGGGAAACGTCCAGTGTCTTCTCCTGCCCGTCCAGCATCTGAAGAACATAACAAAAGGGTTGTTGATTTCTCAGTCAGACTCAGTTGTGGCTCGTCGTCATGAAAAATATATATATGATTTAGTGTTAGCGAGACAGAACCTGCCCCAGATTCTCAAGTTTTCCTTGGACAGCGTCCCTGGGAAGCAAAGCCAGAGTGAACAAGACCAATGAGTACATGGCATAAATTACATAATCTTTGTAGGGAAACAAAGTCCAGGAGATACCACATAAGGTCATCAACAGTGTCGTTCGAGAGAAGGTAATATACATTTACTGATGAAACCTGGAATTGTGAAGAAAATAAGAATGGAGCTGCAGTTATAGGTGGGACATCAAATCAGTTAATAACAAACTTTCACAGCAAAAAATTAAAGGACTCTGCTGGCCACAAAATAATGAATATCTGATACTCACCTGACCAATCCGGTGGGCACGGTCTTCAGCTTGAATAATGTCGCCAGGAGTCCATGATAACTCAGCAAAGATTACTGTACTTGCTGCTGTCAAAGTTAACCCATAGCCTCCGGCTTTGATGGACAACTACAGTGTTAGGATCTCATTAGATTGTAAGCAATAATTCTACACTAAATTTGATAAACCTGCCTGCATATCACATAATACAACATGTTACAATTGTGACTGTTAATTACAGATTTTTAAAAACAGACAAGACCAACCCAGGAGGAACTAGGTGGCTTTATATTAACAAAATATGCACCCATATTCACCTCGGTGAGGACTCAAAACTTGGTTGGTCTAGGCTCAGTTCATTAACTACAAAAGTTTTCAAACCTTCATGAGAACACTTTGTTATCAAAGGAGTCAAATCTCCTATCATTGCGCAAGGCAAGTGCCCTCTTAGTTCGAACTTTCCACCAGGGTAGAAATCATCTTAATGAAAGGTTATACTCAGCCACAGTTTCAGACAACTGGGCTACAGCCAAGATAGTCGAATAGGAACATGAGCAAATTTCAAATATCAAAATACCAGTGACTAATTTCGGAGCTTGAAATATACAGGTACAGTTATTACATTCAATACATGTTAATAGTGGTCAGCTTATAAACAGTACCTGCTTTCTAAGTAATATGCAAAACGTAATTTCAGAGAATTTAAGTGTGATTTGAGAAAAGTGAAAGATAGAATATGAAGCACAAAATATAAGTAAAAACGTACCACTGCTGCCTTGATGTCATCCTTGTTTTGGAAATCTGTGACTAAGGTTTGTCTTGTAGTCACAGGTGTCTGGCCATCAATTCTGATACAGTTTACTTTTTTTTTCTGAAACAATGGTGGTCAAAAGTAGGTCCAGATGTATGATAAACAAGTAACATCAAATACACTATTAGATTCTTACCACGAGATATTGTTCAATGGCATCAATCAAGGGTTGGTGATGAGCAAATATTAAGAACTTGCAATCTGCCTGGACATAGATTGGTAAAGCAAAGAATTTAGTTATTTCTTGTGAGGACAAGATATCTTTGTAAGTTTTGTGCCATAATGAGAATAATGGGCCAACAGACCGCTGTCACTAGATGGGAAAAAGGAATTTGAGAGCCAGTTCAAAGAAGGGGCTCATTCCTGGCATTGCAAACATCATAACCTCCAAAAACAGTTTTCAGCACTAACTGAAGTTGAATCAAGTTGGTTTCATAAAAAAACAATTGAAAATGCGGGATATTGCTTCTTTTGCAAATTATACACTGTCAAAATATGGTCCCTAATGAAAAAGAAAATGGAACAGAAGAGAATTATGAGAGTCATGAATAGATCAGTGTTAATTGGTGAAAAGTGAAAACTCAACAGGATTATCAGCTTCATAAGTGAAGATAGAATCCTCATTTGGAATCATGAAACTGGCAATAACTAGCAACTTCCAGCATGAGGATAGAATAAAAGGAAACTTTGATAATTTATAGAATCATATCATGTAATCACCTCAATCATAGTGCCCAGGAAATCCAATACAGCTGGTATTTTAGCTACGGCTGAATCAGTGTAGAGCTGTGATTAGGAAAAACAGAATCATACTTCCAGGCGAGTGCAAATACAGACTGATCACAGTAAGCTAAATGACAGGAAAAAAATGCATAATATTGATGCCAATTGCAAATAACAAAGGTTGAATATGATTTTTAATATGGAATATAAATATGCTCCTAATTCCAATGCTAGCTTCGGAAACAAATGATGATAAAATGTGCGTCGATATTCCAATCTACGAATAACCTATCCAAATATTTCAGAACTATAATTTAACCAAATTGGCTAATTCACATGCCAAAAGCCAACAGGCAAGAAGAGAACCTTGGACCAGTAAAAATACAGAAGTTGTAACTTTTAACTAAAAATCACTACGCATGCCAAGATAAATATACCTTAAAAATGGTAAAAATACATTTCAGCTTTAGCAGAGTTACACGGCTTGGTTTGTAGAAAGTAAAATGGTAGGATACTTTATACGAGCATAAAAGAGCATAAAGGAGTGCTCTTTCATATTACCTTATTGATAAGATTCTTTTGAGTAAATTTGAGAGACTCAATCATCTCCTTGGAGTCAGCAGACTCAATTTTGATCTTCAGAGTCTCCAACTAGCAAAATGCATACCACTTTAGAACTATTTGAAGTAAAAAGTGTACCTTTAATGGTTGCACTGATGCAGAGATGAAACATGAAAACCAAGGGCAATGCATAATTTCCCTCTATTTCTTGTTCAAATATGAATCCTAAACGTTTCAAAAGCGTCATATCGACATGCAAAGAAATAATTTAACGAGAATTTACTTTCTAGAACAATGAGCGAACAAATAAATATAGTGCTTTGACAATTTGCACCTTTCTAGTAAAATAAATTGAAGTTATATGACTCACTAATCATGTGAAAGCTCTTCCCTAGCGCAAATAATCATGTATGACAATCAAATAATGTGGTCATATAAAATGCAGATGGTTCGAGAAAATATGAAGACCAGATAGGTTGAGCTACTTCAAACCAGTTTGTGTTCTGATATGCTACAACATATCATTTGCAGGAAAAGTATAGAAACAGATAATACCTCACGAAATATAGCGCGAACATGTTTCACATCTTTCTCACTTAAATCTAGAAAGACCTGAAAGGTTAACAAGAATGAAACCATTAAGCATAGAATTGTGTATAGTAAACAGAAATACTGTCATAATAGGAACTAAGATCACATATAAGCTATGTCCCTGAAAGGTTATCTTACTGTGTAAGATCATCAAAAGTTTCTCAACAGATTTCTTAATGTTTTAGTTTTAAGAATTGCAAAGAAATTAGAATCGCCAACATAGCAATAATAGGGCAGTAAGGCACTGGTCCAAAAGGTTGTGCTAGCAATCAATCCAATCCATGCAACTGTCGGGAAGTCAGAATTGCTACAGAAAAATCTTCTTGGGTTCGAGTAAAACACAATATTTCTTATGTTGATACCACCCGCAAGGTTACCTGTTGTCTACGTTTAACAGGCAACTGTGAGAGGACATCTTTCTTCAATCTACGGATCATGACAGTTGCTTTCATCAAATTATGCAGCTCCTCATGATTGCTTGCACCTTGATACATCCCATAAAATCCCTGAAAATCATATAGTAAATCAGTCATAGTTGGCAACAGAACTGAATAAAGCTATTTGATAAATCTATTACTTACACCCTTGCAATATCTACCGCCATAATCATTAACACTCTTGTACACAGCAGGAAATAACGCCTGGAGCTGGATATGCAGAAGTAGTTGTCACTCTAATTATAAGCATTAAACATGAGCAGATAAATACGGAAACAACATTTACCTGAGTAAACAACTCAATTGGGCGAGACAAAGCAGGAGTTCCACTAAGCAAAACAACATATCGAGCTTTCTGTGATTGCAAGTAGTAATTAGTTAGTTAATTATTGCATCAATTTGATAAAAAAATCTCATTAGTCAGCTAATCAGGTAATGTGATGCTTCCTAAAGAAAGAATGATGGATTTTTAAAAGAATTTAGCATTCAGGATCTGGTAATACTAGCTGGAAAAATTATCATGATCAGACCAGTACCATTCAGAACTTTGTGGAAGTTCCGAACTTCTATTTGCAAGAAAATATTAAAGAACCAGACAAGTATATCAAACAAACGAAGTAGTATGTGATTAGGTGTATTGTTCATCTGAATGAAGTGATGCTGCATAGTGTTGTAGTACACTAGTACTGCTGTCGGGTTAGTTGGTTATTGTTTAATTAACAGATAATTTGCTAGAGAAGTGTTTGTTAGGCATAGAAGGGGCATTTGTGTTCTTACCCCTACTTTTGAACTGTAATTTCGATTTTGCCAACTTTGTGATTTTATCCTTTACTATTCACAAGTCAACGCGATTTTGCCCTAGTCAATGGTCAAAACAGGGGCAAATGCACAAAGACCAAGGGCAAAATCATATTGACCTGTGAATAGTAAAGGGCAAATTCACAAGATCTTGTTTAGAGATCTTGTTAGGAGGCAACCATATCTATAGATGAGGAGTGATCATGTGTTATATGAAAGAATGAGGTAGTCTTTTCGCAACCTAAAGCTTATAAACCACCCCCACCCATCCTAAAGTCCACCTTCAGATGTTGTCGTTCAGCCCTCTTCAGGTCGGTGTTTACACCTAATGATCAATCAGGTCATTGTGATTGATTGTGATGAAGTGTAGCGCATTACCAATATCTACTCGGCCAAATTAAGCCATATACATATTTACTGCCAAAGAAAAAGTGTGTTCTTCATAAGAAACAACCAACCTGCAGAACAGGAAGTGAAGCAATAGTTCTCTTCGCTTGGCCATTCTTCATAAAATGTGATTCATCAGCTATAACAATCTGAATGGAAACCATTTAAAAGATGTTATTGATAGACTATGCATAGAACTAGTTGTGGTTCAATTCATTGCAACCAGAAGTGTCAACAAGTCCTAGCTGCTGCATGTAAAATGGAAGGTAACATCATTGTGCTTCTGAGAAGTCAGATATTTTCTATAAATTGTATTTGGTCATTTATCTCAAGGTTTAATTGAAATCTTATTGGTTTCGGTGCAATGAAGTGATAACACACTCCATCCAGTGCTGAAATCAAGTTCCACAAAAGATAGCTCCAGCCACAACCAAGCAATCTTTTGTCTACATGAACACCCATGTTTATATGATTGGCAATAGCTAGTGAGCAACCTTGTTTGATACTCTTTCCTCTGTTCGGCGTAGTATGCTTCATATGACTTATTCAACAAATATAAAGCTGTGCTATTGTGTTTGTATTGGGTAGCTAAATACTCTGTATTGAATAACCTGTGAAATGAGGAATATATTCTGTCAAATCATAATTCCCCAAAGCCAAGCTCAAATGAAATGAACAGCAACAACAAAGCCTTTTTAGTCCCAAGCAAGTTGGGTAGGCTAGAGATGAAACCCTGACAAAAGGCTCAAGTAAGAGCATAAAAAGGTACAAGTAATAGTAGTAACAATAATGGTACTATAAGGGGGACTGGTAACCTATGGATCACTGATTTCCGGACACCTATCCAAAGATAGTTTGGGGGTATATTTCATTCTCCTCAAATGAAATGGAAGTATAAGAAAATTTGCTACCTTGAAATCCAAATCCAGAAGTGTGCTTTGTATCTTAGGAATTACATCATAAGATATCACATTAAACACCCCATCCAAGCAAAAATCTCCTTTTGTGTTCGAGTAAACCACTCTGAATCCTGCCTTATGTGATCCTCCAGTCTGTGGTAGTACCACCTGAAAAGACCATAATCCTTATCCATCAACATAAGGAATGAAATGAATGTGTATTATATGCTCAGGGGTTACGACTTGTCAAACTACGCAGTTCATTTCATATCAGGTTTCCTGTATACATAAGATAATCACTGCTACATCAGCTTCTAATCCAAATAGAACTTTATCCAGATTAGGCACAAATTGGAAAAATTTCCAATGGCTTCTTCATTTCCTCATTATGTTGTATCTCACCATATGATTGTCATGGTACTAGTAAATAAAGGGGTAATTTACTTCTCAGAAAGATTTCACAGAAATGCAATGTTAACTAGACTAGATCACTAACAGAATAAAACTTTCTAAGGGAAAATTAGTCAATGAAAAAGGTTAGGATGTACCAAGATATCTTCCGTGGGGATATTGAGCCAATTCTGAATCATCTGTTAATATAGTAAATCATCAAGTTTAGATCTCCCATTTGCATAAAGGATGTTGCTAAAATGAAAATTTGACAGGTGGAGGAAAAAAGAGGCACTCACAGATGCCCAATGTAATCGCAAGGAAGATGGAGAGATTACAAGAACTGGCCAGGCATCACGAAGGCAAGAAGCAACAGCAATTGCCTGCTTAGGCAATCAGGAAACAAAAATTAGTGCCTGAAAGAATTAATGCATTCTGCATACAACGAATTAAATAAGTCATCAATGATCAGTCTCAAGAGTCATGATTCATGTCAATGACACAAACAAATACCATTCTGTGAGTCCATTCAGCATTAAATAATAAAGGTAAATTTATTGAAATTACAATAATTGATCTTAGGCTGGTCCATCTGCAGTGTAAGAATTGGAATGAGGGCATAGCATCCATTCCAATGCGGACCAAGGAGGTCATGAATGCAGAAAATATAGAAATTCATGATGATGATTCAGAAGACAAAGCTTTACTTGTAATGTCTTTCCAAGACCCATTTCATCCGCAATCAAGGCTCTACCACCATGCTGTAAAACAAACCTACAAGCATGCAGAACATACAGTTAGATATAGATCCATTAGCCATATACAATTACTCGAAGTACATACGTAGGCTCCTGGCTTATGGTTACCGTACTACCAAGCTCAAGATTCAGTCTTCAATATGGTGAGTAGTTGAGTACCAAACGAAACAAGAATAAGATAATGCTCATTTGTTTATAGTATGACTATGAGTCTGATATGGGTGTGGGCCCTGGGGCCACCAACAGTACAGCAGGAGGAGCCACATGAGGATTACATTAGGATTAGCTGGTTTGTTCGGAACGAGATAAATTAGATTGATTCGGTTAGTTTATTGCTTAAGAGTCAAATAAGCCATCTCCGTAGAAGAGATAGCCATGTAGCAGACTAGCAGTTATGATCAAGTAAAAACCCTAAAAACAGTCAGAGCATCCAGAGGGTGGGTAACTAGCCAGTTCTTTGTGCTATCCCATGTATCCCAAGCCAAATCCATGTGGGACTCAGCAAGGACCTTTAAAGTACAACACAACAATGTAATGCAGTTCACATAAGTTGAACAGAAAATTACTTTACAGGAATATTTGACCAACGGCGATCTAACTTTTCATCACAAAATGATTTCAGGATCACCAAATTCAACATGCAAAACATGCCAATCTTGGAATTGATTTTCACCGTTATGCACAAAATAGATTTACAGAATGTTGAATCACCATACCTGATGCCTTCACGCTGAAACGGCATAAGCTTCGACTCAACATCAGTGGGAATCCTGTCGTACAAATCTTCCCCAAGAAAAATGAGATCAGCAGCTTGCAAAACGTCATGTCTATAAAATTCCAAAGTAAAGAATTACTATTTCTAATTGATCATTTTTATTGTATATTTCAATCCGATACTAAAGAAAGCGAGACGGATATATGAAAGCACCTTGACAACAAGTGGATGCAAATTTTTCTATGTATACACAGTAACTAAGCATCAGACCATCAGATGAACACAAGTTTTATAAGGACAATACTGTAACTTTACATACCTCGGAGATCTTTGGTGCTTAAAGCAGCAAGTAAAGCACGCTGAACTAGAGGATCCAATTTGTGAGCCTGCTATGGAAGTACACTGTGTGATCAGAATGAATATGCTCAGAAGTCAAAATTTCTTTGCACAGGACATAAATTTCTAGATAGGTTGTGTTTAAAGTCTTCAAAAACTTCGTATGATAAGCATAATGAAGCTACCTTGTGTTTTTTGAGTTTCTGTTGCAAGCTGAAAACAGGAGCTTTGCTAACTTACTCACAGAAAAAGAAAAGAAAAAAAACTGAGAGGACTCATACACACAAAAATGGACTCTGTTTCCTAACTTCATGAGTTCATGTCCATACATTTTTAAGTGTTACATTGAGTTTGTTTAGGTTCAATGAGCTAAATGATGCAGAATTCACTACTTGAGTAGGAACAGCATATAAGTTAACGAACTAAGCAAGAAGTCAATAAAGTAAAATTATCAAAAGAACACTACTGCAACAAACAGCACCATTTTTCGGATTACAGATTATACCTCCACAGCTAAACCTGGTGCTGAACCAAGAACCTCCTCTGCTATTGATAAAGATGAGGGAGGGAACATCCATACCCTAAGGTTTTGAATTAAATAATCAGAATAAACAGTGAATTTACACGGGCAACTTTTTCCAGGTCACAGAAAACATCTGGTGAATATGGAAATAAAAAGAGTGTGGAAAGAAAACCTTTCTTTCGCATTCCAGCTGGCTTTCGGGATCTTGTGACAAGCATCCACAAGTAACTGAGAAATAAACAGAAGCAAGCAAATTATAGTTTATATAATCCTGTGACAACTGATTCATAAAATTGTTGGGGAGAATGTACCTGATTGTATGGGAACTTTGCTGCAATCGCACCACTAGAGTGGAGGAAAAGATGTACAGATATCTTAGGTGAACTTCCCTGACTATTATTCACTTGAATAGAGAGCGAAGAGAAGAGGATGGACAAACTTAAGCAACAGTTCATAGAGAACAAACAGAAAGCGTCAATTATGTTGCGTACCTGCAGTTCTCGCTGTGTTTGGGTCATATGGCCGTGAAGGAGAAAGCGGTTCTACCTGAGCAATAGTTTAAGGAATACATGTGAAATTGAAAAGTATTATCAGCAACGAAAAGAAGGAATATAAAAGAAACTGAGAATTCAAGGCTTGAGGCAATTAAAAGTCCTCTTCTCTCAAATAGCAACTCCAACAGATTGAGAAAACCAATCTCCTTTCCCTATAATTTAGATTAAAGGGGATTGAGAGGTAAAATTCATCTCCAACAGATCCCCTTTCACAATCCCCTTTCCCTATATTTTTTCTCAATCCCCTTTATCCTCTTTCCTCTCCCCTTTCTTTTCTCAATCACCATCGTTTTTTCTCAATCCCCTTTCCATCTTTCTCTCCTCCCCCGGTGTGCCCTCGTCGCCCGTGCCGCTCGCCCGCGCGCACTGGCCGCCGCCGCACGCCCGCGCCTTGCGCGCCGCCGCCGCACGCGTGCTGCGCTCCGCCGCCGCTCACCTGCGCGCTGCCCGCGCATCACCGCACGCCGTTGCGTGCCGACGTCTGCCTGCGCGCTGCGCACCGCCGCCGCGCCGCGCTTGCCGCAGGCCGCCGCCCGCCCGCACGGCGACGAGTTGCGCCCAGCCGCATACCGCTCCTCGCTGCAGGTCGCCGCCTGGCTCGCGCGACGGCTGGCTGCGCCCGACCGCACGCTCGCTCGCCGGCAAGCTGCGAGCCCGCGCCGCACCGCGCAGTAGCTTCAGCCACTGCACCGGATCTGCGTCGCGCGTGTGCACATGCAAGGCGTGCTGTGCGTGCCACACCCGGTCGAGTGCACCTGCAGCCGGTGGTGCGCCATGCGCCGTGCTCCCTGATGCTGTGCCAGTAGTAGAGAGACAGAGGAGAGAGATGAACAGCAAAAGGAAAAAAAATGATTGATTCAATGACCAGTGGGTCCCGGAAGATGGAAACGGAAATGATAAAGGGGATCTGCTGGAGCACCTTTTATCAATATTCTGGAAATCTGAACAGATTAGAAAAAAAAACTATAAAAGACAAGGATGAAAGAAACAAATCAGAAACAAGCCAATATCAAGGTTTTAGCTTATTATTGTTATCACCAACCTCGGTGGTACTTGAACTACAAACCTCCCAGCGTCCCAACAAATTGATCATAATGAGTTATAAGCATGCCGCACTGATGCTGTGCAGTGAGCTTGGAATTCACATCAAAATTCAACATTTCTTCGAACAGATAACCCCAGTTTCTGAAAGAAATAACTCAATTCCAGAGATGGGTCGATGAGAAGGCTGACAAGTTTACATGGCATATATATATGCACTGAGTTAAACTCGTGTCACAATTTCTAACCGCCATGAACCGACGAATTCTTTGACAAGAACTCCTCAATTCTTGACTAGGGAAAAACCCCTATAGAGTACATTGAGCTTGATAAAAGAAATTACAAAAAAAACATACTTTTGCCGAAAGCGTTAGCCATTAGAGCAAAGAAACCATTCAATGTGGCTTGCCAACAGAGCCAATCCCCAATGCCAACAAGAAAACCCTCAAAACAGCAACAGAGCGGAGAAACCCTAACCTTGCCGAAGCGGGCCTCCAAAGAGGCCCTGGCAGCGGGGTGGTTACCCCTGAGCGGCGACGAGGCGGCCGCCACCGGCGCGGTGGCGCGGGAGGGGAGCGGTGAGATGGCCCCGAGAGCGGGGGCGGGGATGGGGGCGGTGGAGGCCGCGGAGGAGGAGGCCTTCCGCTCGGCCAGCTGGTGGATGGCGTCCCGTTCGATCTGGTCCAGCTGCTCCGCGCTGAGGCCCCAGTCGTCGTCGTCGTAGTAGCTGCCCCAGTCTCCGCCGCCGCCGCCGCCGCCGCCGAGGCCCGCCATTTCTTGGCGCGCGTTTCCAGGCGAAGTTTATTGAGAAAGGATGGGACTGGGAGACGAGGCTTCAGGCTTGGGCGTTTCAAGGCCTGCCCGGAGGTGCTTTGACGCGGCGGTGTTTACTGGTGTCAGCCTCTCGGCGATCGGCGCCGATGGCCGGCCTTTCAAACAAACAAAGAAAAAGCCGTTGAGCCTGGAGGAGAAATCGCAGAACGGATTGTGCATTTGTGCTGAAGTCATGTTTACTATAAAATTCTAGCGAATGTGAGGGGTCTTTTAGAAATTGTGGAGTTCATATGACACACAAGCACACCAAGTCACGAATATAAGTGATTACCAGGTATAACCGTGCAACATCATGTCCTTTTTAAACATCACATGATAAACCTCGAAAGTGAATTGATCTATATGGATAATATAAGTAGTGGTCGCTTGCACAAGTGAGGAAACTATGTTCACCAAGTTCATGATAGGTTTTGTGGCTAGGTTTTATGTGTGCCAGAGGTAATAACATCGGTGTTTGTTAACAAAAATAATCATAGATTCATAGTTTGTTTATAGCATTTGCTTACTTTCTTCATCGTGTCTAACCATCGGTTTGATAACTTTCAGGGCTATCCGGGTTCATTAAGCCAAAAATAATAGACATTTTGAGTTTTCGACCAATTACCACCGGCAATTTCACTTTAAGGCCATCCTAACTCTGCCATCGTTATAGGAGCATATGAAGTTTGAGATAAAGAAAGAGCATGGCTATATACTATCTCTGTTTCAAAATGTAGATTATTTGATATTTTTTACCACAAGTTTGACCGTTCATTTTATTCAAAAATTTTGTGAAAGTATAGTTAAATTTAAGACATTTTTTAAGATACTTTATTATTAACGCAAGCCACCACAAAAATGTGATAATTTGCATAAAATTTTGAATAAGACGAGCGGTCAAACTTAGAGTCAAAAAAAGTGAAACGACCTACATTTTAGAGCGGAGTGAGTACTGGTTTTTCCTATATAGTTTACTTGGATCTATTTTATGCTATCAGCTATTTCGTTGACTATTCTCCAAACCGATTTACAAATTTTATTAATCGTAGATTTAGTGAACGGCGTCAAATCCTTCTATGCATTTCCTTTTTCACCTGTTACAATGATCGGAGGGTTTCGGATCATACTCGGTAACATGGATGTCAAATAGGTACCAAATAAGTGAACCAAACACTAATTAGATGTTTCTGGGCCACGAGTGAACTAAGTTTAGAGACCTGTAGGTTCCTATCTCAAAAGGATTCATGATGGATCCTGCCGTACATGGATGTCATATGATATACTCCTCTGTCCCCAAACATTGATCGTTTTTCTTCCCGAGAAACATCTTTGACCGAATATATAAAATATATATTAATATTTATGGTACATAATAAATATCATTAGATAGATATTTGAATCTAGTTTTTAATAAATTTATTTAGAGATTAAAATATTACACGTATTTTCTACAAAACAAAGTTGTGGCATGAAAACTAACGACGACAGTTATTTAGGGACGGAGGGAGTAGATATCAAATAAATGGACCAAACACTGGCCGGAGGGTTTTGGACCCTGAAGGAACCACTAAATCCAGAGACATGGCGTGCAAATTAGGGTGACCTTGCTGACACATCAAACATATGTATGGGTCAGTGTTGCACTTTACTCATTTTTTAATGTGGCACAGCCGCACAAACCTACATCGAAAATTCATAGCAAAATGTTAAGGCCAATAAATATTCCGTGCATCAATGATGTGTTCCAAAATGTAGGTCGTTTGATTTTTTTATCACAAATTTGACCGCGTCTTATTCAAAAAATTTGTGAAAATATACTCAAATTTAAGGCATTTTTGAAGATTTTTTATTAATAAAGCAAGCCACCATAAAAAATATGATAATTTACACAAAATGTTGAATAAGACGAGCGGTCAAACTAGTCAAAAAAAATCAAACGACTTACATTTTAAAACGAAGGGGAGTAGTATGCATAAGAATACCAAAAGAAACTCGTCGAGGTTAGTTAAAAGTGATGAGTGGGATAACAGCACTATCCTCGTTCAAATTCATCATTACTCTAGTGTGGCAGTAGTAGCATAGCACATCAATCAAATAGTAAGAGAGCTGCCAATTAAATGCCGTTAAATCGCTAGACAATTTGGTAAAATCTTCGAGCGCCGAATGATGCACCGCCAAAATTTACAAAAGATAACGAACAGCCGGTAGTTAGCAAAAGATGGTGTGCTGAACAGAAACAACAGGTGAACTTCTAGAGATGATAATATTCAACTACAGACAAAGTTCACACCTTGATCATAAGAAGAAGTATCGCAATCTCATCTTGCTGGATAACTACAACTGCGGTGAACTAACCAGCCAGTGCCAGTAGCCGGCAAACCATATCACAAAATGAATTGCTGCAATTAACATGGACTTAATGATCTCCAGCTCTGTATGACCACATCCCCAAATGAGGAATCCAGTTCATTCAGTTCTGGTACTCCAGATTAATATAGGAAGGTGAGGAGGCAAATACAAGCTAAGGCCAATATGATATGCAAACTCCCGTGGCCAATTTGCAGTTGAAACATAAACAAGGTAACCAATACCAAAATTAAAACGACATCCATTCATTATTCAAACTTTCCAAGTCCGATCGATACACAAAATGCCTCTGAGTAAAGCAACCAAGTTCCGCTTGTTTTACTTTTCCTCACTCTCCCCCTCCCCCTCCCCCTCCTATGTCTCTCTAGATAGAGGCAACAAGGAGAGGGAAGACAGGTAAGAGAAGGCATATAACAAACCAGAGGACCTGAAAACAACAATGTTGGTGGCTGCGACAGACATCGGTGAGAGCTGGTGATCAGAGCTCCCTTGTGTAAAGCCCACCCTACAGTTGCACAGTCTACCAACATCATAAAATATCTGCCATACTGACATTCTGTTGTATGCAGAAACAGTATACAAATTTCTGTAAAGTATGGTGCCCTGCCTCCAAATTTGATGCACAAAAACGACATATAGTCCGCGCATAATACTAAGCAACAAGCATAAATTTATTCCTACAGCTTTCTATATTCTCACGGTGGAAATGCGGACGCAATCAGATGAGACAGACCATTGATCAATTATTTGCAGAGATAACATAAAGTCTGCATTTTTACAAAAAAGATTCATGGCCATGACCAACGATTCAACACGAGTCAAACTTTCACCCACTTGGTGTATCCCTATTGGCTATTGCCTTTCCCGAGCATATCCATAAAATCATGCTCATTTACTCGACACGAGCTCCATGAAATTTCCAAACATAGACTATTTATCATCAATATTACGAACCAGTTTAATCTCTTACTATAATCATATAACTTCATGATAACACACGCAAAGCAGATATGAAGCCAAGAAAAAATAACAATAATCTGTAATCTTAATAAATTAATTGCAAATGTTTATCTTTCTATAGGGTACTTACTGTCCACTCAAAGCATATCACTACCACAGTAAACAAAGAATAATGGACCTATTAAAAAAAAGACAAGAAAAGGCAGGTGGCAGCTAAATATCACATGAACAATTAGAACCATATAAATAAACTAGTTCCAAACCCAACCCAGTTAACAATACTCTTTTATGGACGTAATGCAAAAACACCTAAGCATCTACACTAAGAATCATAGCAAGAATCCTAAAACGAAAGATTTCTCATCTTATCATGGATCAAGTCGCAGGTGTTGAGGACTTGAGCTCCTCAAGGGTTGCCTTAGCCTGATCTTGCAGCAGCTCGATCCTCTTCAAGTACACCTCCAACTCCAAAATCCGCTGCTTCCTCCATTTCTCCCCTTCCATAGGCAACCCAAGTGGCGGCTCCGGCAGTTTTGCGCCGAAGGGGTTAGTACTAACATTTATCACTGCACGCATCATCTCCTTAAATAGAGGAGTCAGGCAACTCTTCTCAGCATCTGAAACACCTGATTGAGGTGACATGATTGCCAATCTGAGAGGCTCTGAGCCATCCATGGTCACCGTCACTGGCATTGGAGTCTGGGGCAGTGCAGGGAGGGAGTCGTCCATCTTGACAGGCACTGACACAGGCAATTGCACTGGCTGAGGGGGCTGCACCATGCTGCTGGCAGGGGCAGTGCCAGCGGCTGCGGCCATATCCGTCGCGCGCCTGCGGCGTCGCTGTCGCCCCGAGGACGGGGACTTGACTTCCCCATTGGGGCTGGTGTTCCCAGGCACCGGTGTGGCGGCGGCGTCTTCATCGTCAGAGTCAGCCGAGGGATCGCGGCCGTGTTTATTTGTGGGGCGCCAAATGTTGCGCGCGATCTCAAAGATGGCCTGCTCGTGCGGGGAGCGGAAGGAGAATGTGGCGCCGGACTCGCGGAGGCGGGAGACGCAATTGCGGTACTTGCGCTTGAGGCGGCGGAGCTTCTCGACGAGCTGGCTCTTGGAGAAGTCGAGCTGCAGGCGGCGGCGCATGTCCTCGTAGAAGGGGTCGGTGTCGTACTGGTGCGACGCGAACGCCGTGCCGCGCGCGGCGGTGAACTCGGCGAAGCCGCGGAGGATCACGATCTCGTCCTCCTCGGTCCAGAGGCGCTGGAACAGGGGACGCCGCTCCCCGCCGTTGCCGGAGGTGACCGGGCCGCCGCCGCTCCCTCCCGCCGGGACCGCGTGGGGCAGGCCGGTGGCGGAGGAGGTGGTGGGGTTGGGGAGGCTCGGATCGGTGGGGTCGAGGAGGTGAGCGCCGGTGAAGTCGGCGTCTTCAGAATCGCCGCCGCCGCCGCCGTCCGCGTCGGGGAATGAGATGCCGGCTGCGGCCGACGGGTCGTCGCCGGTGGGAGGCATTGGATCGGAGATGGGATTTGGAAGGGATTAGGGCTCCGGTTGCGGGATTTGGGGGCATTCAGATCGGCGGGGGTTTGGATTAGCTCGGGTTTTCCCCATTTTGGGGGTCGTCGCAAATCTCTCTCATCACAGTTTCAGCTTGGAACTGTTGCGCTTTCACCCCTCTATACTTTATTTATTGCAGATTTGCCCTTGTGAAGACCCAAAAGGTCAACCCTTTTCCATTGTGTTTGGGAAGATGATTTTATATTGTAACTAGAGTGGAAGTGTATTCATATTTTTCCAATTTTTCTTCCCGTCAAGGATATTAATTGTGTAGCTAAGTAAGTTGTGCTTGACAGCTTCGATAAGGATTACACCATCAACCACAGCCGCCAACACGTTTATGTGGATCAAATAGCTCAATGGCGTTCATTCATAGGAGGACAAAAATTCATGCTACGATGTCTAACATGAGTGTGGATGACGTACAGCAGCTTTTAATTTTGATTCGATCTCCATGACAACTATGGATGGAGATAAAATAGAAAAAATATAACCAGACATGTTTTGCCTACACCTATGATCGTTTGAATTTGGAATAACTGACATCTTGCAGTTCATATGTTTGACTTACACAAGTTTTTTCATGGGCCGAGACTTCTATTTACAATTCTTACGAGCTGCACTTAACCTAACGAACAATCTACTCCATCCGTTTCAAAATGTAGGTCGTTTGACTTTTTTGACCCCAAGTTTGACCGCTCGTCTTATTCAAAATTTTATACAAATTATCATATTTTTTATGTTGGCTTGCTTTATTAATATAAAATCTTCAAAAATGCTTTAAATTTGACTATATTTTTACAAATTTTTTGAATAAGACGAGCGGTCAAACTTGGGGTCGAAAAAGTCAAACGATCTATATTTTGAAGTAGTCTCGAGCCCTAGCATCTGTTGGCCTCTAGCTTAGTTTGGACCCTCATGGTAAATAACAAGGTGTGTAGAAAATTTGAATGTAAAATGTTAGTATTTAAAAGCAATATTATCTCTGCCATGTGGTCCTCGATAAAATAAGTTCGACTTTTTCTACAAACCCAGGTCATTGGGCCAGATCAGATTCCTTTCTCCTTTCTAACCTCTAATCCGGCCTGGCCCATCACCCCGAGCTACGATCGGCCCATTCTCCCCTCGCTAAACCCTAAACCCTCTTTCCCCTACCTTCCCGAGGCAACCAAAAGGTACCCCCAACCCCAAGTCCCCCAATCCCCCCGCCCCGCCGCCATGTCGTCCACGCCGCCGGCCGTCGCGTCCCCCGCCTCCGAGCAAGCCAAATCCAAGAAGAAGAAGCACAAGTCGAAGGATGCCGCCGCAGCTGCCGCCGCCACCGATCCGCCGTCGCTCGCCGAGGCCGAGGAGAAGACCGATGGCTACCTAATCAAGCCCCAGTCCCTGGTACCGTCCCTCGACACCTCCACATGGCCGCTCCTCCTCAAGAACTACGACCGCCTCAACGTCCGCACCGGCCACTACACCCCGCTCCCCTCCGGCCACTCGCCGCTCAAGCGCCCCCTCGCCGAGCACCTCCGCTACGGCGTCATCAACCTCGACAAGCCGTCCAACCCGTCCTCCCACGAGGTGGTCGCCTGGATCAAGCGCCTCCTCCGCGCCGAGAAGACCGGCCACAGCGGCACGCTCGACCCCAAGGTCACCGGCAACCTCATCGTCTGCGTCGACCGCGCCACGCGCCTCGTCAAGTCGCAGCAGGGCGCCGGCAAGGAGTACGTCTGCGTCGCGCGCTTCCACGCCCCCGTGCCTGACACGGCGCGCGTGGCGCGCGCGCTCGAGGCCCTCACGGGCGCCGTGTTCCAGCGCCCGCCGCTCATCTCCGCGGTGAAGCGCCAGCTCAGGGTGCGGACCATCTACGAGAGCAAGCTCCTGGAGCACGACCCCGAGCGCCACCTTGCGGTGTTCTGGATCTCCTGCGAGGCAGGTACCTATGTCCGGACTCTCTGCGTGCACCTTGGGCTGCTCCTTGGTGTCGGGGCGCATATGCAGGAGCTGCGCCGTGTCCGGTCGGGGATTCTCGGGGAGCAGGACAACATGGTGACCATGCACGATGTGATGGACGCGATGTGGTCGCTCGACAACCACAAGGACGAGTCCTACTTGAGGCGCGTTGTCATGCCGCTTGAGGTACTGCTTACTAGCTACAAGAGGCTTGTTGTGAAGGATTCTGCTGTGAATGCTATCTGCTATGGTGCTAAGCTTATGATCCCTGGGTTGCTCCGGTTCGAGAATGATATCGAGACTGGAGAGGAGGTTGTTCTGATGACAACAAAGGGAGAGGCAATTGCCATAGGTATTGCTGAGATGACCACTGCAGTTATGGCGACTTGTGACCATGGCGCAGTCGCAAAGATCAAGAGGGTAGTGATGGACAGAGACACATACCCAAGGAAGTGGGGGCTTGGCCCAGTGGCTCTCAAGAAGAAAAAGCTGATTGCTGAAGGCCTCCTCGACAAGCATGGCAAGCCAAATGAGAAGACCCCAGCTGAGTGGCTTCGGAATGTGGTGCTTCCCACTGGTGGTGATGTATCTATTGCTAGCATTGCAGCTGCACCTGAGCCAGAGAAGGTGAAGGTGGAACAGGATGCTGTTGGCGGTGAAGAGGTCAAGGAAAAGAAGAAGAGGAAGAAGGATGAGGAAAACGATGATGGTGATGCTTCTGTTCCTGTGAAGAAGGCCAAGGTTGAGGAAGCTACTGAGGCAGTGGAAGGGGAAAAGAGCGAGAAGAAGAAGAAGAAAAAGAAAGATAAGACCGAATCAGGTTTGGTGGAAGTGGAGGAGAAGGTTGATGTGTCTGACGAGAAGGATGGAAGTGAAAAGAAAAAGAAGAAGAAGAAGAAGAGCAAGGAAGGAAGCGATGCTGCTGATCCAGAGAGCGCTCAAGCTGGAGATGGCGCGGAAGCTGAGAAGAGCAAGAAGAAAAAGGAGAAGAAAAAGAAGAAGAGTCGAGATACAGAGGAGGCGCAGTAGGTACAACTATACTTACCATGGCTGGTTGTCTACTTTTTTCGAGTTGCGGGGGGAGAAGGCGATGTTTTCATTGGAACTTTTGAACAACGATAGCTGTATTGTTGTCTCCGTTATCATACAATGCACTGAGGTTTGCCCTCATCCTGGCTTAGTGGTCGATAACTTTTGAGCCTGCTAAACTGTGATAACTCTGCTGTGTTGAAGAGCTCAAGTAGCAGTTTTTAGTTATTTTTGTTATATTTTGACATATACACTCCACTAGGAGTTTGCTGTTATATTGTTGGATCTTGACATTCACTGGCTAGGAGTTATGCTTCCAACGTGCTTATGCTTTAAATGATATGAGAATTTAGATCAATATCCGATAATGCTTTTTACATGCAAATTCACTGGCGTGGGAAAAATCATAAATCAGGGAGATACTACTCTCTGCTGTTGAGAGATGCTTTGCTTTTTAGGTCCAAAACGCAAGGGATGCCTGGGATGCAGATCATTGGGTTTTCCATATATATTATCTTATGCGGGTCATTGGGTGTCCTTGTTGTCATGCAAAATTATGTGTGGCTTGGATTGCAGTTGTTTCTGGGCAACAATCAGTTTGATTCTCTGCTCCTCGTGGCACGGCATGGTTCATTCAGATTGTAGTATTATGCACATGCACATGTACTGATGTTGTGCATCATCCGATTTTGGGCACGGGACCTTGCTGTGCCAAATCTTGAGCTGCTTTGGTAGCCTATAATAGTCATGGGCTGTCGTGTCTCCCTCTCTTCTGGTTCTGATGAAGTCAGAAGTCGTTGGAATGAAAGTAACCTCTTATACTATTATGTATAAACATGTGTATGCACATTGACATTCTGTTGGTGCACCGAAGCTGGCGATCGGTTTGGTTAGCAGAGATGCCGTAGCCTGCGCCTGACATGCTCATGCTCTTGTGGATGGAGTCCGCTGCCGTGAAGAATCACACTGGAATTCACATCCCACCACGCCTGCCTCTTGCGCAAAATCCTCGTGGTCTCGGGGATAGCAGGCAGCCTCTGGAGATATGGAAATCGAAATCTACGCTGTTGGGCCTGCCATTCAGCTAGCTCGATGATGATGGGATCGCACGGCCCAGTAGTGCTCGCCGGCCCATAGGGACCCGGGGGCCGACATGTCTAGAGTAGCCAGCGTGGCAGTGGCAGCGCCCCACTGCTGCGCTGCCTACGAGTACGGAAGGCTGATCTGTCTGTCTGGTCCCAAGTGTATGCACATGCAGGGATGATACTGCAACTTTATAGCCGTTGCACGCATCGTGTGATTCGCGTGGCTGCCCTGTGCTGTGCTGTACACGGTGGCGCGTCGGGGCCGGCACCGGAGGCTGCTATCTATTCGTAGATGCAGATGTAGATGGGCGGTTGCATGCTTTCGGCCGTGAGCTGCTCTGCTCCATCCATTCGCACGACAAAAGCGATCGAAATCCAACGACGACAAACCGCGTTCACAGCCGTATGTATCTACGTATGGAGGTACGAATTTCTGGAGAAAAACAATGCCATTAGTATCCGTAATCCCATACGTAATGTATTCTTTTTCACCCTCCTCAGTCCATATTTCCCGGCTGCTACGTACGTCGTTCGGACAGGACACGGCACACGCCTACATATACAAATGCGAAAAAATAACAAAGTAAAAGATACGGATAGGTAAAATATTTGAGAGGATCGATACCAACAAAAAAGAGGCTCCACCAGGCCTCCCTCTCCCTCTCCAAATGCGACAAGCGCTCTTCTTCTAGATTAATTATTTTATTATTACTCTTTCCGTGATCCGTTCGAATATTGGACAGCAGGTCCGTTCCGTTTGAAACGTGCAGGTAGGCACCGCATCCATCTATCCTGCAGAGGCTACCTATAGGTCACCAAACGTACAATGGCTCAATTATTATTCCCAAGCTAGCCGAATCAACTGAAAACGACGAATTAATTAATAATTAATCTCAACTGAAACGACGAATTAATTAATTAATTAATCGAAGTACAGGGACGGAAATGTGCAGAGGAACTGGATGATACAATGGAGGAGGTGCAGCCCGTACCCCACCAAGAGGGACGAGTACAGCAGCAGTGACAATCGGTCGTAGCAGAAGAGGAAGCTAAGCACCAACACCAAGCCGATGTACAGCACGCCCAACACGGTGCGCACCATCCAGCCAAAAGGAAGAAAAGAAACCAGGAAACTAAGAGAAATTACATCTCAAACAAACAACTGCGGATAGATTAGACCAGGCACAAGACGAAGACAGTATCGATCACACGCACACGAAGGCTCCCCCATCAGGCCATCACCTGCACGACCATAATTCACAAAGTTAAGGCTGGTTATTATTAGTTACTGCACGCTGACACAAGATGAAACAAATCCTGAACATATCGATCTGAACAGAAATAAGAAACAAAATTGACTGGGAACAGCAAGAAGCGAAAAGAAGTGTCTGTGATTTGTGTTGTTCATTGCAAAGTGCAAAGTTCACTTGCTTGGGAATTGAAGGTGCTGCAACAAGTTGCTGAAGAAGTTAGGTGCGTGCACAATACCTTGAAGAGGAGGCCAGCCGGCTGTGGATCCTCGGATCCCTCCCTTACTTGGTGATGACCCAGACGGCGTAGATGATGCCGGGGATGTAGGCGAAGAAGGTGAGGACGAGGCAGATCCAGAACTCAATCTGCAAGAACCAAGAGGTATGCAGCCATGCATCAGAACCAAGAACACACAGCAACTATAGTGAACGGAACCAGCTAGCAAGGCGTAGGCGCTAGCTGATGATAAGGTATATATGTACTACCGACCCCGCATCCGAACTTGAAGAAGACCCCAAGCGGCGGCAGGATGATGGCGAGGATGATGTCGATGCAGGTCGCCGTGCCGTCTGACATTTTTCTTCTTTTTTATCTCTCTCTACTCTTGCTCGTCTCACAACCAAGGAATTGGACCCGGCTGACGACGAACGGACAGCGAGAGCTGAGGGTTGGGTTGGGGAGGAGAAAATATCAGCTAGATCGAGACCACCACACGAGGAGCAAGTTGTGTTGCCAGATGGAAGAGTGAGTGAGTGAGTCTGAATGTGTGATGAGCGAGAGCTTTGAGCTAGTGCGATGAGCTGCTGAGCTCGCCCGGCCGCCCTTTATAATGGCGAGGCGGCGAGCGGGCACCGGCCGGCCGGCACGTGGCCTGTGCGTGCGAAGATGCCAAGAGGCGCCGTAGCGCGTAGGGGTATCGGATCCGAAGGTTCCCTTCCCTGGCCGGTGGCCGAGCTGTCCGGCTCCGACGCGACGGATCCATCGGGAACGGACGGCCTCGATGGAGGATGCGTTTGGCTGAGGGGATTTTAGTGCTTCCATGATCCATCCTACTTGGCTGGCGTGCTGACATTTTTTCTTCATAATCCACGCGGTGAGAGGTTTGTCGTTGCAGTTCCCCCCTCACTTTCTTGCTGGTTACTGTAACTTTGTGATGATGCTTAACTCTGAAGCTCGGAGCTAGAAGCTAGTGATCAAACCAGGAAAAAACATGCTCCCTTCGTTTTTAAATATACGATGCTTATAACAGATAAATTAGTTTATTTTTAACTAAATAATTTATTTTAAACGATATATATTTGAGAACGGAGGTAGTACGTGTTTTTTGAAGTCACTATACGAGCTACTGTCCAGTCGATGGGTCTGCTGTGACAGTGTGACACCACTTGTCTTTTTAACCTGGAAATGAAAAGATCCGCAGAAATGGCCTGAAGAACAACCGCGTCTTCTCGGGCAAGATAAGAAAACCTCGTATATGTAGTCCTTATTTAGTTTCAAAGTTTGGACATCCAAACTTAAAAAAAAACGTCATAAATATGATACCGTAGCACTTCGATTGTATTTGTGAATAATTATTCAAACATTGATTAATTAGGTTCAAAATATTTGTCTTGTAAATTTGGGAACTAAACAAGTCCGTAGTGAATCCACTTCCATTTGCTGCAGTGAATCCCAGGGCAGTAATTGTATAACATAACCACCCATGTGACTACTCCTAATATTGTATAGAAGAGGCCCAACGAGTTGGCACGGAAGTTGTATATGTACGTAGCATAACGTCTACCCCTGCCCACTGGGTCACCAAAGAAATTAAAGTTGTTGGTTTTATCATGCAACTAATCCTACGTGCTAAATAGCGGATCTTTCAGATTTGCTTTCGTCAGGGAACAGCCTTTTGGCTTGACACGACCTTGTTTAGCGCTTAGTGCGATGATGTAGGCCGGGTCGCCAATCGCCATTTATTGATCGTTTGGTTCCCATAGTGTCCAAAATTGTTCCCGTCGATCAATCATGCACGAACTCTTGATCGAGGAGGGGCACCAAAATGGAGGACCCCTTCTCCTACCTGTCCACTCCAACTCTCACTTACTTTTCCAGTCTGCCGAATCTTGATCCATCATGACACAAGTAAGCAACCTGCTTTCGTTACTACCGGGCATGTTCGACCGGAATCGAAACAATTGGGCATTTGTTCCATCCGTTTGCTCAGAAGCCTCAGAGGCTTTCAGCGTGTTCTGTAAGATATGCCTGGATGACCTGCACTATATATAACAGAAAAATAGGGTAAAAGCAGTACGAGCGCCTAGAAACAAGAAAGTACTTTCTTACTTTAGTTTGTTCTCTACCTTTTATACATGTTCTCGACCTCATATAAAAGAATGTTTTTTTCCTTTTCAACCATGATGTTCTACATGTGTCTCGTTAAGCTACTCTGGCTGCTTGTAAATCATCCAGAGTCTTTCCACTAAATGGGGAAAGATAAAACCCTAGCTAAAAAAAATGCCCTAATAATCCGGTCATCCAGTCAGCTGCGTGAGAGGTGAGTGTGTGAGACCATGAAGGATCCCATCAACAACATATAAATACGTATGAAGTTACTATTGTGACACAATTCATAATCTTGCCACACAATTCCATAGCGGAGTGGCCTGTGGACATGTCGGCCGGGTGCCCATTCCAACGCCCATAAATGATGAATGCACCGGACCACCCCTGATAGGCCGCTATCAGGAACCACCACCGTGCTGCGATGGCAGGCCCTGCCAGCAAATCATCAGATCAAACAAGCAGCCAAGCTCGTCTCTTGCAGGCTGCAGCTGCTACACGTTTCCCTCTGGGTGATGTAGGCTGATAGCGAAGCGAGCCATGGCCGTGAATTCAGCGAGAGCGTCGGTGGCCGGTGGGTGCACCATGACGAGAGGGGCGTGGGACGGTACCCTGTTCTCAGAGCCTCCTTATCTGCCCACATGGAGAGGAGTGCCGCTTAAGTTCCACCAGTACCCAAAACCTGCATGATTAGGATAAGCATTTGCCAAATTTCAGTCCTGCCAGCTAATGACAGATTGACAGGTGGGTTCTACAGCTTCAAGAATAATATCAATCCAGTTATTTAGTTGTTTCTGAAGGTCTGGATAGGTAGTACAGACTACTATAGTGGAGTTCTCCAGAACAAAGGCTCCACATATGCTGCCTATCATTGCTTACGGGAGTCTACCACTCTGCTATAAATTGAAGAACTGGACGGTTAGCAACGTGCTCGTTAAGTTTACCTAATTGTTGTATGCAAGTCTATGGGAATTACTTTGGATCATGTAAAGACAACTGATTGATAATGAACTTCAGATTCTGTTGCAGAATATAGTTACCGTTGCAGAATGGCAGGTGGTCCAATCACATCACACCGGCCATTGGAGCTTTGATAGAGTCGATGAGCAGATGTGACCTGGATCGGATAAGGATGCCCGTTCGCTTTGGACTTTGCTTTCTTCAAGCTGAAAGTTATCTACTCCATCTACACCATAAGGAAATAAGGTAAGAAACCAAAATACGTCAAGGGCATAGTGTAATCGAAGTCACACGGGCTCTACTTACACAGCAAAATTGAGCAAACTCCATCATTGGGACTGCATCATATGAGAAGGAAAATTTTGCAAGAAAGCAGCTTGCTGCCCCATAGATTCTGGGAAGCAGAACTGGACAACGGCTGCAATAATTCCGGCCACGTTGTTGTACTCAAACCTCTGAACAAACTTCGGATAGCAGCAAACCTCAGTACAACAAGCAGGGTATCCACCATCTGATGAAGACATGCAGTGAGCCCACTCCTTTGTATTGGCCCAGCACCCTCATTAATTAACTGCCCTTGTGCATTGCATATGATGCATCATCAGTGAAATCTGGTCGCTTTACTGATTCTACTTTTGGTGCTCTTTCTGCTTTTGGCATTCATTGATGGAGACACCACTGTTGTATGTGATAGCAACAGGTGAACTGATTCATGAGTAACAGAGTAAGCGAAAGCTTTGTCATGCTGAAACCCAGTATGGAGAAAGACTGCACTGGTATGTGCAGTCTGTCTGCCTGCGCAAACAATATTTTTCACAATCACTGAAAAGTTTCAAACAGAACATAACTGGTAGAATCCAAATTTCCCGTCGCAAAATCCAGATTTCAAACAGAACAGAACATAAATGTAGAAGCATCTAAGGATTGTATATGCACGGATTACTTCTGTTTCTTCAGAACTGTAGGTAGCACAAAAGGACTTTAGACAGTGGGATACTGACCACCTACAAAAATTATACTAAAACTAAGTGCGGAACATCTGAACTTACTGAAATTATCTTAGTGCACGAGTATCAATTTTCCTTGGTGAATGGCTGATCAATCATGAAAGATTGCAGAACATAATCTCGAGCATTAATAAGGAAAATCAGCATCAGGATATGTTTATCTGCATATAGAGCAATGATAAGATGCAATCCAGAAAAAGGATATCTTTGATATAAAAAAATGTTAAGTGATGTTGAGAAAAGTGAATACACTCATCATTATGATTCATATAATGCATAATGATGGTCAAACAGAACAAAATGCTCAGCTGTACATTCTGGATATTTGTGACACCAAAAAGAAGCCCTCTTTAGCTAATTGCTAGCAAAAAGAATGTAAGAATGCAGATTGCAGGCATGGCAAAGAAAAGGAACGAAATTGTTAAACCCCTCCACATGCAACGCCAAGAAAAAGCATAAACAATAGAATTTACTCTGTAGCCCCATACACTCACCTATGCCCACAAATACAGAAATTTTTGCCAGAGGAAACCTCCGAGCAATGTTTTGATGCAGTAGCTGTCGTTCCGGTGTTCCCCCTCCCAGGCTTATCAGTTATCACCAATTTCTCAAGTAGCTAGAGAAGCTAGTCACCGTCCTTTTACATAAGCAGTTTTACACTTGACCTTGCCTTATACCTCCAGGATATGGTATTAAGTGACCATAGCGCATTTTCTCAAGCTATGTATGTTTCCTTTCTACTTATTTCTTCCAGGAAACCAGAAACAAATCTCTTTTTGTTGCAAAATACATACGAACGGGTATAAGGAACCACAAGCTGATGGTCAAATCGAGCTATTTCCTGTTCGCTTCTTCAAGTTTCTCTCTTCTATCATAGTTCTTATCCTAGTCACATCGGACCACATTCCAGCATTGGCATAGATGTTAGACAGCAGAATGTGATAGCCAGGATCACTGGGGTTTTGTTCAAATATTCTTTCTGCAACAAGCTCAGCAATGTCCATTCTATTATGCTCTCTGCACGCTGACAATAGACACCCAAGAACATCAATTTCTGGCACTTCTTGTAAATTTGCAATAAAACTCCAAGCATCATCAAGCTTCCCAGATCTACTGTAAAGGTCGACCATGCATGAATAGTGCTCCTTATCTGGAGAAATATTATAGTCCCGTAACATGGAATCGTAGAAGTGCAAGCCCTTATCAATATGGCCTGCATGGCTACAACATGATAACAGAGCTACAAAAGTCACTTTATCTGGAAAAATTCCATCTCTCTTCATTAGGTCAAAAAGAATGAATGCTTGATCGTCATGACCATGCTTTCCAAGAGAAGAAATCAGAGTGTTATATGTAACAGTATTGCGCTCTGCCATTATTAGAAAAATCTTGTTGGCTATTTCTAGGCAACCGCAGTTGCAGTACATATCTATGAGTGCATTACTAACTGAGCAAACTGAACTTATGTTATGCCTGATGGCATAAGCATGTAGTTCCTTACCATGGAGGAGTCTGGAGTGTTGATTGCATAGCGGAAGAACTGAAACAACAGTCACATGATCAGGTCTAAGTCCCACTTTCTGCAGTCCCCTTAATGTATGCAATGCAGACTCTGAATACTCATTCACAGCATATCCTCCAACCATTGAATTCCAAATGACTAAATCTTTCTTTGGCGTGAACTCAAATACAATTTCTGCCTCCCCGATGAGTCCTTGTTTACTGTAGAAATCTATGAATGCACTCACTAGAAACTCCCTGTGATCAAGTCCGTTTCTTACAGAGAAGCAATGGATTGTTTTTCCATACCTGGATAACTTCAGCTCTGAAAGACTAGGAAGTACGATTGACAGAGTAGTTGAATTAGGTTTTACTCCAGAAGAAACCATTTCAGCAAACAAATTGACACTTGAGCGATACATTCCATTATGTGAATACCCCGCGATTATGGTGCTCCAAGAGACAACATCCTTGTAATCAATAGACCAAAACAGAGAAGCTGCCATGTCCAGACAAGAACATTTGCAGTACATATCAACTAAAGCATTACGGACACAGATATCATCGCTGACTCCACATCTTACTGCACATCCCTGCAATGCCATTCCAGTCCTCAGCTCTTTTACCCTACCACATGCTGGAATAACAGTGGCAAAAATCACAGAATCGGGCAGAAGCCCTTCTGACCTCATGCGATCGAACAAATCAATCACCTCGAACCAGTCCCCTCCATGTACAGTTCCTCCAATCATCGCAGTCCATGCAGCCAAGTCCCTTATTTTCATGCTCTCAAACACACTCCTTGCTTCACCCAAGCACCTACACTTGGCAAACATGTCCACGAGCGCACACTGCACAAACACATTGGCCATCGCATTGCCACAGGCAATTTCTGTCTCAATGTTCTCTCGAACCCTTCTCCCCTGCTCAACCGCTCCAAGCGCGGCGCAGGCTTTCAGAACAGGTGGGTATGTGAAACGATCAGCAGCAACTGAGCCATCACCGACCATGTCCCAGTAGCGCTCCAGCGCTTCTGAGAACATGCCGACGTCGACGAGGCCCTTAATCACGGCGTTCCACGCGAAGGAGTTCCTCCTCGGCATTCCGTCGAACACACGCAGCGCGTGCCCAAGCCCTGCATCCCCCAGCCTGGCGTACGCCCTCACCAGCTGCGCGGCGAGGACAGTGCTGCGACCGTATCCGCGTACCAGCAGGGCGGCGTGCAATCTCCGTACCTCCGCGAGTACGGGTCCAGACTGCAGCCGGAGGAGGAGCGAGTCGTGCGAGACGACGGCCTCGCGAGGGCCGCGGCTGCCGTGAAAACCACGGCGAGGAGTCGTCGCTGGGGAGCCAAGGGGAGGGAGACGCAGCCTCAGCTTGATCCTCCTCCCCACGACGGAGTAGAGCGTAAGCATCTCGTGCGGACGAGCCGCCGCCGCCGTCGCCGGCGCTGGGCTTCGCGGATTCCAGCGGCGAGTTGTTGGAGAGGAGCGGGCAAAACCGACTGCCATGGCAGTTGAAATCGGGCAGCCGCAGCCTTCGATCTCAAGTTGGACGGCTGTGATTAGTTACAGCAAGTGCCTTCGGTTTACTGACACCGTGGGATTTGTTAACACGGTGTAACTACATTAACTCAGTCTCTATATGATAACTGCCACATTGGACCTTGTTGGCTTGTTCTGAGTCTTCTGACAAATACCCAAACATAGGAGTAACACATTTTCTAAGATAACAGATGTAAATCCGGCCTCAGACTGATTTTGTATCCGGGATGTATATCCCACCATATCCAAAGTGGATATATGCAGCCAATAGAGTCAGTGGCGGAGGTAGGAATATTTTCTAGGTGTGACGGGTTTGTAAATGTCAAATATGTATAACACAACTATCCTATGCAAGGCCGGTAGACATGAAACTGTCAAATCAGTTAAGTAGACTCACGTATTGGCTCGTTGATTATTGGCTAAATAGACGTATATCATACACTTGTATACGTACATTTAGTTTTTTTAGGTATGGCGGCAGTCAAAGCTTGCCACATACCTGCTTCCGCCACTGAATAGAGTGACACATAGCCCTCAGACTTTCTTCTACTGAAATATGCTGGAGCTTAAGAAAACTGCACTAGGTCGGTACTACTAGTCAATTCGTGAAAAAAAAAGACTGTTTCTTCACGAGCTGATTGTCCTCTTCATTTCTCCCGCCATTTATATCATTTGAGTTTGAAATTTTGTAGGAAGTGTTTCCATGCTGACTCTCCGTGCTCTTCAATTCTTATTTTGTTCGTCCGGCTAATAGCTGGTGACTGGTGTTGATTTATTTTGAGAGAAAAATGTTACTGACTGATGGCTGAATTAGACCGCGTAGAACAACCGCGAATTTCGATGGTCACGGAGACACCACGCGTTCGTCAGCCCATCCACCTTTGTGTCAGCGGTGTGACGCCAGCGTAGCCGGTGGCGTTGTTCGGCGGCCGGCGAGGCCGCAGCTAGCCTACGCGGCCGTGCCGCGACGCCGGAAGTGCGGCCGGGAGGGCCTGCGTCGTCGGCGTGGTGTGCACACGTGACACATCAGAAAAACATGCGAATCCAGCGGTATATTAGTAATTCATTGAAAACCACCGCCCATACTATTTGCTCACTGATACTACTACTAATTTTTTTTTGAGAAAATACTACTACTAATTTATGCACTACGTACAATACAGAGAAGCTTCGTTTAAACGATGGATTATTGGGCAGAGTTCACACTACGCGTCGTCAGCACTGGTGACGATCATGGGGAGCCCGTACTTTGGCCTTAGCGTGATCACGTCGGTCGGCGCGTGCACGTACTCCGGCGAGAGCTCCAGCCTGAACCGCTGCAGGATCGCGGCGACGACGGCCCTGACCTCGACCATGGCGAAGTTCTGCCCGATGCATGACCTCGGCCCGCTGGAGAAGGCCAGCAGCGCGCTCAGGTTCTTGGGCGCCGCCCTGGTGGCGCCGCCGTCGAACCGCAGCGGGTTGAACTCGCCGGCGTCGTCGCCCCACACCTCCTTGTCCCGGTGCATCGTCGCGATCGGCAGCGTCAGGATCGCGCCCTCCGGCACCACAACGCCGCCGACCTCGACCGCCGCCCTCGTCCGCCGCCGGATGAGCGGGACCGGGCTGTACAGCCGCAGCGTCTCCAGGACGAACAGGTTCATCAGCTTGAGCCTGCTGAGCATGTCGTGCGTCGGGGCACGGGCACGGTCTCCAGCGCCGCCGCCGCCGCACTCCCGCCGCACCTCCTCCCGGAGCTTCTCCTGCCAGTCCGGGTGCGTGCTGAGCAGGAACATGACCCAGGTGAGGAGGTGCGAGGTGGTCTCCTGCCCCGCGAAGAAGAAGGTCTTGCACTCGTCGATGATCTCGTCCATGCTCAGCAGCTGGGCGCCGCCGTGCTCCGGCGCGCAGGCCTCCAGCATTAGCCCCAGCAGGTCGTTCCCGTACCCCGCCTTCTCCTTGGCGGCGAGCCTGTTCTTGATTATCTTCGTCAGCGTTGTCTTCACCTCCCTGTCGAGTTTCCACACCCTCCGGTTCTTTTCAGTCGGAAGGTACCTGAAAACGCAGTCGCAAATTCAGAAGTGATGTTGTTTCTTTCACCTGAAACAAGATTGTGCACCTGATCGTTCACCTGAATCCTGGAATCTGGACATCGAAAATTGTCGAGAATGCGATGAACTGCAGCTCCTTGAGTGCCTGGAACACCTGTTTCCCTTCCTTGTAGCTGCTCCCGAAGGCCGTGTGAGAGATCACGTCTGCCGTGAGCTCCTCGAACTGGTCGCTCAGCTCGATCGTCACCTGCTGACGCCCCTCCTTCTGCTGACTCGCCAGCATCGCCTCCCAGCCGGTCACCATTGACCGGGGGCAATCCGCCATCGTGGCCGTCATCATCTGATTTCAAAACGCATCAGCAGTTCAGCAGTTCAGCACACAGAGAAGCGACAGGACAGGCAGCTTTTCCCTCAAAACGAGACAGCAGGCAGCACATGTGCCTAGGAAAGCACAGACACGTGCAGCTGCTTGGGTATGTGCAGTGAGCCATGGTGGTGGCCGGGTAACAACTAACAAGGTCTGCAAGTGTGCATTATCATACCTTGAGCTTGTCGATGTTGAAGGCCGGGTGCACGACCTTCTTGTGGCGGTGCCAGTCGTCGCCGTTGGTGAGGACGAGACCCTCGCCGAGCAGCCGGAGGATGTTGGCGTTCATCCGGTTCTTGGGGAAGAGCCCCGTCCGGTCCGCGAGCACCTGCTTGGCCATGGCGAAGTCGGCCACGCAGATGCTGGGCGTGGCGCCGAACCAGTACAGGAACACGCGCCCTGCTCGCCACGCCAACAGATCGATTCCAATCAATCAACAAGCACATCATCAGAACAGCTGCAGAATGCACGACAGGGAAGATGGCTTTGCTAGCTCTGATATATGGAGTTGGTGTGTGTTACCGACCGTAGCGGGGGATCCATTCCCGGAATTGCGGCTGCGCGATGGGGGTGAAGTCGTGGTCGGCGACGTCGAGCCTGACGGCGGCGCCGGCGGCGCGGAGCCGCCTGATGTCGCGGAGGTTGCCGTGGAAGAACCTGTACCCTGGCCCGCGCACGCCCTGCGCACGGAGCCGCCGCTCCACCGCGCGCGGCCGCCACACCAGCCCCACCAGCGCGTTGAACACCCACGACGCCAGCGCCGCCGCGACCGCCCCGGACAGCAGCCACCCGTAACCCATGGCGGATTGGGTCGAGGTCACCGTCGATCGAGACGACGACGACGACGCCGCGGGTACGTGTTGCTACTTGCTAGCTGACGGAGACGGGTGGGATAGGACGTCGCGTGTCGATCTGTGGTGTGGTGTGATTACAGATTGGGAAGTACTAGTAGATGCAGACAGCCGGGAGGTGAGGGCCATTTATACAGGAACAGAACAGGAGCGGCATTGCATTGGCGGGTGCGTTCGTGTGGGATTACGCCATGCCATGTGCCTTTGCTCGTGGGAACGCACGGGAGCAGCAGCCACCGCGTCCCATTCAGGACAGGCTTGCTCCCTTGTTTGGGTAAGCTTCGCCTTGTTTAGATCCCAAATTTCACCCCAAAATTTAATATGTAAAAAAAGATTATCATCTCATCAAAATATTGGCACATGTATAAAGTACTAAATATAGATGAAATTAAAAACTAATTACATAATTTTATTGTACTCTACGAGACGAACATTTTGAGCCTAATTAATTAATTTTTGGATAATTTTTCACACATACAAACGAAATGCTACAGTGACGCACGCAATCTAAAAAGTCAAAGTTTGGCTTCCAAATTTGGGAACTAAACAAGGCCCTCGTGGAAGAAGGTGACGGAAGTGAACACGTAGCGGAGCACTGTCCGTGAGAAGCCGTAGCGAGCTCGCACACGTACTATCTCAATTGGTAGCGAATTAGATTTGATGAACATTTGACTTGTTCGAAGAAAAGGAAGGAGGGCGCTTTCGTGCATGCATGAGCGATAGGGAGACGCGGCCTTGATGTGCCCCATCTCTACTTCTTTGGACACGGTGCACCGGGCTCGGGCAAGCCAGCCTGCACGCGTCTGTTGGCTGCCGGCCTGTGCGTGTTGGCTACTTTAAATTGGTTAGGTACGGTGATGGAAAATCGAGCCACGTTGCATCACGAAAAACACACGTTTTGTTTCGATCTCTTACGTTACGTGTGTATATATATATATATATTCTACACGTGCGTGTAGCTGCACCTCCACTGTTCCCTCGTATCCGCGCCCCCGCACACCCCGACGCAGGCAGAAAACTCACCGCCCGATAACCCTCGGATCATTATCCAAACCAGTTACCGAGATTAGCTTTCAAATTTTCTCGGGGAGAAATTCCCGGAACCGCTCGGCGTCTCCAGCACCGAATCATACAACCCGTGTGTCATCCTCTGCGTTCTCATCTTCTCGGCGGCGGCGACGACGAGCTCCTCGGGGCAGCCGCCACGCGCTCGTGATATCGTCAGCACGCCATGCGGCGACTCCGTTGACAAGCGCTCATCGCCGGACGCCGACCACATCGCCGTCGACACCACCCACGTCCAGTTCTCCTGCACGTGATGTCTGCTCTGGGCGCATGCGGATGAGACCTCTGGGTGCCGTATCGCGCATAGCCATAACGATTGATCCAGGTGGTAATTCTTGTTTAGATGCATGGATGAGCGCACAAATCAAGGTATAGTTGAGAGATGTGAGATGTCTGGCCTGATATTTTCTGTTGTGATCGATTTTTTCATCCATAACCATAATCTCTTTTTTATGCATGCAGATCGGGATTAGAGAGCAATTATTCCCATCGATTTTTGTAAATATTCCACTGCCGATTCCATCTAATGATGTGACCTGGAAGTAATTCGTGTCTGGTGTTCGAGCCCCCCTCTCTGCAATGCCTGTAGCTCATGCGACAGCACACGTATCAGCCAGCGGCGGCGTTGTTTCATCTGAGGTGATATAGTGTATTTCCAATACTCAGTCGATCACTTGATCTTTTTCCAAATTATTATAGTATCACTTGATACTTTTTCTTACATTGCAATTCATTCATTTCTTCAGATACTTTTTCCAGATAGTCGTATCATGTGATACCCTTTCCCAGATTGTATACTATCATGTCATACTTTATTAGGATTATAGTATCACTTGATACATTTTTCAGATTACAATATCACTGCATACTCTTTTTCCAGATGTATATATATATATATATATATATATAATAGTACTATACCCTACCCTGGGTATGGAATAACTATTTCGTACCCGACCGGCTCCCACAACCTTCACCCGGTTCCTTCCGGTCCCTTTCCTCGCGTTTGGTTTTTCCTATCGTTTTTTTTTCGATTTATCTGCTCACCGCAGAACGTGGGATGGAGAGAAACGGAGCGGTTCCGTTTTTGTTGCCAGCTTCAATCGCCTCGACAGAAACGAGGTGGCGAATCCCGGCGGCGGCCGCTTCCCCTTCCCCAAGCCTAGCGCCGCGCACCTCCGGTCCTCCGACGAGCGCGCAGGAGAAAATGGGCCGCCCGCCGTTCCCCTCTCCAGCTGGCCGGCGTCCCCTGCTCTCCGCTGATGCTTGGCCCAGATCTGGTCGGAGGTTGATGCTGCGGTGGAAGGAGCTCAACACACGCGCTCCCTGAGTGGATTATCCACTCGACTCTAGCAGGCGCTCGTTGGTGGCTCCGACGACCGTCGTTAGCTGCTAGACCAGGCGCTCGTTGGTGCCGGCGCGTTCCACTCCTGGTGCGGCCGTCGATCTCCGGCAGTGGCAATTACATCTACATCGACACTCCCCGTAAGCGACCGGCGCCAGTAGTTCCCCAGGTAATTAGCTCCTCACTGGACGACATTGCTGGAAGTAGCTGGGCGGAGAAGCGGCCATGGGGCACACACCGGATGGCGTCATGCGCTCTGCAGCTCTGGAGATCAATAGAAACGCCACCACCGTTGGAGAAGAACATGCATGTTAGAGCACCGGCAGCTTCATCTAATGCACGGTATTTGCTTAAAATATTCACACGCTTTGTGCTTCAAATGTTCACTTTATCTCTCCCTTGCACTGATTTAGAGACGAGGGGTGCAAATAAATAGTCGACCTTTTGTTGTGATAGGGTCACATGGATTCACCTTACCTGATGGCAGCAAGATCAGGTCAGTTTCCTGTAATTTCCCCCAAATCATCTTGTACCATTTAGCCGTGGTTTTGATCATGATGTACTGATGTATTTCTTTTTTTTGCTGGAGATGAGTTTTCATCCCAATTTGTTGTAATTTGTGCACCCCTTGTTAAATTAGTGACAATCTGTTGCCTGAATGAATTAATGAACCTATAGATTACTTGTTGTAGAGTCTTTTTCTTGCTGTTTCAGTTTCTTGTCCGTCCTCTGCAGGCCACGGCGCATGCCCTGCGATGCCCTGCGGTAACTTAGCCCACCCGGTCTCTCCACCCTCGGCAGGCTTGGCGACAGCGCGCAAGGCTTCGCGGTGAGTTCCTCCTCCATCTCCATGTCTTCCCCTGTGGCCCCATTGACTTGCTGCCGCCAGCCACTTCTCCCACGTTGAGATCACCACAAACCAACGGCAAGGTACCAATTCGAAGCTTTCTGTTAACCGAGGGAAAAAATTGCTACTGCCTACTAATATTCATTGACTGAAAATATGGTGCTCATTTTTGCCAAACTGAGTTATAATTCGGCATGTCTACTGTTTGTTTTGAGGAAAATTGCATGTTTCATGTAGGGCTATCTGTAGTAGTGTAGTGATTATTCAGATGATATTTTTCTTAGACTTCTTATTAAATGGCTAAATAGTTGGGCTAATGAAACATTATATCACCATTTGTTACAGTTTAGTTATCTTTTCAATTTAGTCCAACTGCAATTGAGGCATAGTCAAACTCAAAACAGAGGAGGAAACAGCTAGGGAAAGCTTGCTGAATTCCAAAATCCATCGCTAAACTTTAAGCAAGTATATGCTGACATTGAACCCAGAAACCTACTGACAATTATGAGCTAGATTCATTTATGTGTGAAATGTTTTTTTTAAAGATCATCTTTCTCTATATCTCAGTGATCATATTCTTTACTAGGTAAAGATTTATATAATCAAAGTGTTAGCTACTCTATGTGGATTGTATACAGGTGCGATTTTGGTCCCTGGTATTCCATCGGTGGATCCAAGTGCTGGGTAATTCAATGAATTGCTGATGTGCTCTTTTTCTTGGTTGCCTCTGCTTCATGGGTCTTTTTATTTTTACGTAGCTAGTTGCTACAGAATATCATACTGATATAAACTCTCTCATTCGTGTATGTCAATTTGTTTTAGTCCCATCTGCCTATCCCGTCCCTAATCAAGTTCCCAGAAAAATATCTGACCAGCAGCAAGAACGAAGACACGTTCCTGAATTTCTTTCTGTCAATTTCTTTCCATTTCTTTCTGAGATGCTCTATTGAATCGGACACATTCTGTACCAGGATGGCAAGCTAGGTGCAGAAGCAAGCTAGAGGAGTTTCCGGGAACACTCATATCTTGGTAATTAACTAACCAGTGACTATTTGCATGTGATGTTGGGCACATCAATCATTTCAGTATTTTCGATTTAGGGATTTTGATGCAGAGAAGAAAGCCATTTGGTGACATGGGCTAGTGCCGGGTAGGATTATTACTTGTCCGGGGAGGTACGCTATATCCTGAACGTGATCATGAATGTGCACTGATTACTTGTGCTCTAGGACCTCGTATTCTCTCTTCACTGGAGACTTCATGCAGGTATGAACAAAATTGAAGCATAGAACTTTCAGTTTGATCACCTGAACCAGATGGGAATTTTGCTTTAATTGGTAAATGTTTGCTTCCATTATGTACATTTATGTGGCCTGAATTGTTGATTGAGTCTAGACAAAGACATGGTTCACCATTTTAATCAATTTCCAAGGTCACTTGTTTTATTCTTAAGAATTCTTTTTGTCAGTATAAAATTGGCCAGTAATTGGACTTATTGCCCTTATGTGTTGGCTAGTGAAGGAGGATTTGTTCACAAACCAACACATAATAATGGGCTAGTGAAGATAATAAGGACAAGTTTTTTTTATATTTAAGGAATGGAGGATTTCTTGACTGTCTTCTCATAATGAGCAGAAGCATTCCCTATGTGCTAATTATAGCTCTTTCCTTTGCTGCTGTTTATTAAATTAAACACATAACTGAGCTGTAAACGACTTGGATACGGTTATGATGAGTCCTCCACGTATGATCCGAGATTTCTGATGAATTCACTGTAGATAGTTTTCAGATAGTTATTCTGTACGCTGGGTACGAAATAGGTATTTTGTACCCTGGTCCATCCGATCCCTGCCCGCTAGGCACTCGCCGAACCCCGTCAGCCAACCCGAGCAGCAGTCCCGGTCCGGCCTTTTGACTGGTTTTTCTCGGTTTTCCCCGCCCCCCGGCCCCACACACGTTCAGATAGCGGTTCACATACGGATCTACATCCACCAGCTCAAAACAAAAATTCCCCGGCCGTCACCGCCGCCCATCTCCCTGTGCTGTCGTCGTCTCCGCCGCCCATCGCCGTCGTTCGCCCCGTGCTGTCGCCGTCTCCGCCCTTCCTCCATTCGCCGTCGCCGTCCTTTCCGTCGCCGTTTCTCCTCCAACGCGCCCCCACCGCGGCGGATCAGGATAGCGGGATCTGCCCGGTCGATATTGGGAATGAAATCCGGGGAGATCGTGGATCCATTTCGGCTGTTCTACCCCGAGGCGTCATGCCGCGGCAGCTTGGCGGCGGGGAGGAGGAGGACGACGGCGTAGCAGTGGTGGTCGGGTGGAGCTTCTTGGCCTACGGAGATGCCCTCGAGCCGCCCCACCCGTCGGCCAGTGGATCCACCTCCGCCCCCTACCGTGAAGGTGAATTCCCCTAATTATTTGAGAATGATTAATTAATACGCAGTCTCATTTTCGCATGCTGGATGTAGATCGAATGTTCATGATTTGGTTCCGACATATGGAGCCATGGAGGTCTTCTCCCATGATTGGATCCCAATCTTCTCCTGCAGGCAGCGTCATCGTGCGCGGTAGCTCAGCACGCCTGACTCTCCACACTCTGAAGTTGATGGCCCGCACTTTGCGGTACCTCTGCCCAGCAGTCTACCCACCCTCCGCTGGCGACGGTGCCGCCGCGCAAGGCTTGGCGGCGAATGGTGCCTCCGCCTCCAGATCTTCCCCTGTGGCCCCATCGAATTGCCGCCGCCAGTATCAACTGCTCCCACGGCGAGCTCGCCACAACCATCGGCAAGGTACCAATCCGGACCCATCCGGTTCCTATCTTTGTGATACTGGATTTGCCTGCAAAAAGATCGAGTTTTTTTTATTGGATTTGTGTTCTAGATTTTGGTTGTAAATCGATGCCATCGTGGCTCAATTTCCCATCCAGTGAGGTTGCGTCTGCTGGAGTGGAGCAGACGAGCTGCTCAGAGGTTTGCTTTTCAATTCTTTCATTTTAGTCATGTTGTAGACACATAATTCTTTATTTGCTTTCTCATCCTCTTTTGTCATGGTAATTTATTTTAATTCGGTTGGATGATAGAACTCGTGCACCCCCTTGTTAAATTAGTGACAATCTATTGAATTGTTGCATACATGAACAGTTTTCTCATCAGATGTTCATGATGAACTCTATAGACCAATGCGTTATCCAGTATAAAACTTGAGGTATCCAGTGAGCTTCGGTCGAACTCATGCTCATCATCTGCTATGGTTTGCAGTTTGCAGTCTGCAGTCGCAGGTCCGGGGTAGCATTCAGGTTTTACAAGGTTCTTTCTTCCACAATATGCTCTGTCCCAGCCTGATTCATTCAGGTTTTAAATGTGTTTTGCATCTGCTTGTTTTCCTACGACTTGTTCACGGGTGGTTGGTGGCTGGGTTGAGAGAAAAATACTGCTTGCTGGTGCTGATTTCTGCTAAGAGAAAAATACGGCTGGCTGGTGGGTGATAAGCCAAACGAACAGGCTGCTATTCTTTATCTCGTTCTGGCATTGGGCCTGTATCTCAGGCGACATCCATGTGCTAATCCAATAGTCTCTTGTGGATATTTGAATGCAATAGGCAAGCATTGGAACTACTTGATTTAGATGATCTCTTGTGGTTATGTGTCATTATAGAAGCTATAAATCTCTTTTCATATAATATGGTGGTACTCACGCATTCCATTGTTCTATGATGCTTTTCATTGCTCTATCCTGTGCATGTATTAATAAATTTTGCTTGGATGGTCGTGCAGGTCTGGATAATGGCTCCTCGTGAAGGTACATGCAAGAAGAACTAGGAACAAGCGAGCTACAGCTGCGACGCCTGGACCTTGATGAAGATACGGGGTGCTCGGCGGCTGCAGCAGCTACCCGTGCAACAATAGTACAGCAGTTGCAGCCAGCAGCCAAACTGTTCATCTGGCCGACTACAAAATGTAGAAGCGAGTGCCACCACAATTTCTAACCTTTAGCATTTTAGGCAACCTGAGTATTCAGATTAGGCTGATAATATATTTGGCCTTAGAGGAAATTGTGGAGTCAAAAGATCTTAATTGTTAGTCTACAAGCAAGATACCTGGCTAGAAAAAAAATATATTGAAAGATTGCAGAGTTACCTTTTGGTGCAATGTAGTCGAGGTGTTTCCATGTAGTATGAAATTTGAAGTACGAGTAAAGATATGTTCATGTGAGATATTTCCAAACAAAAGCTCGATGTGAAATTTGTGCGGCTACTAAAATCCTAGTCTTCATGATCGACTGAAAAATGTTTACGGCGTCACACGATTTTGAAACTGCAACATAAGACATTTCCTTCGATTTTGACTTTACATTTGTTACTCGTGAAATTAAACAGACAACTCGTCCCTTGTCATTGGAGTCCAGAAAATATCACGTCCTTCCGGAAGCTGTGACAAAGAGCAGAAGAAAACCAGAGTATTGTGGGACCGACTCTCACGGGACGGAAAAAAGCCGAGCTTTCCCAACTGCCGAAAGAAAAAAAACCCAGAAAAAACCAAGCCCACCCGTGGGGAGCCGACTCCATCAGGTGCGCGTATCCTGGCGCGGGGACCTTCTCGCTGGCGGCGTCTGGCGCGCGTCGTAGAGGGCTCGGGTACGGAATAGCTATTCTGTACCCTGGGTATGAATTAGCGGAGTCCTATATATATATATATATATATATATATATATATATATATATATATATCGGTTTCAAAATATATGCGTATGTGTATTCATATCTTCTGAAAGTGATATGAAACTTCGAGTTAATGGTATGCACTAATATGGATTTTTTCCTCCAAAAAGCATGTATATACACACGTACGTTAGAAAAAGTATGTACGCACTATATAATTCCTAAGCACGTGCCTACACCATTCTTAATTAGTATATTGGCATACTCGCAAGTTAAAGTTATCGTTTTATGTCATGTATAACTTGCAAAATAGTGGATGCGTACTAGGATTTTAGTGGCACACTCATAATGTTAGCCAAATACATACTCCTTGAAAATCAGTATGTAGTATGTATTCATACCACCCTTAATGTATAAATATATGAATTAACATACTACGTTAAATATTATCCTGTATAGTGTACGCTTACTATTAATAGATGATCCACCTAAACATATTATTTATATTATTTTATTTGTTCCGGTAGTTGCATCTGCATATACATGCATACAAGCATGCACCGGATCCTAAAAGTTAGCTGAGCTGGTACTCCGGGAGGCTGCTTCTGCCTGCAAACCCGGTAGCAGAGGGTGTAGCTACACGGGCGCGTAGATTTTTCTTACATTCTACACTCGCGTGTAGCTACATCTACCCGTGTATCTCATGATACATGGTGAATCTCATCCAACGAAAAGTATATACATGTAGTATGTGATTATACTAGACTATCTGTGATGATATATACGTTGGGTATGTAAGCATACATTAAGTATATTGACATACTATTTTATATAGTATTATAAATATATAATTAAAATATATTTAAAAATAGGGTTGATTTTGAAATTTTTTCGTGTAACTCGCTTTGAAGTATCTTAGAATTACTATATAAACATACTAAAAATGATAAACTAGTATGCGGACATACGTACAATGGTATACCGATGGTGGGTGTAGCTACACGCATGTGTAAATAAAACTCGTCCTATAGAGAGAGAACTTTTCCATCTAGTGACAGCATTATCTACCAGCAAAACGTAAATGAGATCGCACCGTTCGTTTGGCTGGTGGCTAGTGGCTGATGCTTTAATGGGTTATTCAGACTTTGTTCATATTTGAAGAGGTAGATTGGACCGAATAAGATAGTTGTGAGTGTAAAATGAATCAAACATACTTCAATGGGTTATTCAGACTTTGTTCATATTTGAGTGCATTAATTTAGACTTTTTCAAAACTATTTGAAGAAAAATAAAGTATTTTTCCAACAATTTCGAAAAAATTTAGCCCCAAAATAGCTGTAATGCTTCCATGTCATCAATATGTGGACCTAGTGTTTGAATTTTTCCTTGTGAACAGTACCGTGAGGTTAGGAGGATTGGAAGTGTAGGCTGCCTAAAATCTAGCCTATTTTAACTTTTTTTTGGACTGCCCAAAAATTAGGAGTACCTTTTGGGAATTGTTGGAAAAGAGTTTTTTTTACTCTGGATCTAAACTTTGATTTTTGGGTTGAAAATGCTCTTACGAAGCCATCAGTAAGTTCTCAAGTAATTTATCTCCATTGAGTGCACTGTACTCCGTAAGCGGGAGGACGGTGACAGATTAGGACAAACGCGAACAATATCGCTCAAGAACATGCAAGCATCGTCACTTGCCTACTTACAAATAGTTGCTACTCCGTATTTCATTTGAGGACCACCTTTTCCTCGTCCCTAACTACTCTGTCCGGTGCCCTCAACCCCTCACCGTGGCCCGGGGCAGCTGCTGCCGGCGGCAACGGCGACGGACTGACGGGAGAGAGCCGGAGCGGAGAAGCGAGAGTAAATTTGTTACGAGAGCAGATTCTTGATTTTGTGATTTTGTGAGTGAAAGTGGTTTTTTTCTTATTCTACGTAAACTCGCAATATCACGCTAAAAAATTAGGAGAAATTATTTTTTAGCTTCCAACCTTTTAATTTTAATTTATTTAAGATACTCACTTCGTAAAATCATCAGACGAAAAAAAAATAAAGCTCCGCCAAACATAGCCATATCACGACGAGCGCTTACAAAATTGGATGACCCAGCCCACAACATGCGGAGCCGCCTATTGGGCCGGGAAGCCGATCAAAATCCTGCAGCGTGCGGCCTAGGCATCCAGCCCATCTTCCTTCACCCTCTCTTCCCTTTAATTAGCTTGCGCACTGCACCAACACACAGCCCGTAGCCGAGGCTTTGGATGCACCAACGCACACTAGATCTAGGGTTTCCTACACAGAGCGAACCCGAGCTGTGCGAGATGGAGAACGGGGGCTAGTGGGAGCTTCCGGAAGCGAGGAGTGAGGCGCTAAGGAGGAGGCTGGTAGCGGAAGAGCAGGCGGTGGAGCGGTCGCAGGGGAGATCGGCGTCGATTGACCGCCCCGAGGCTCATGACCCAATCGAAGATGACTGGGACCCCTTTTGTCCCCTCGATTATGAGTTGATGACGGGGCTCACGAAGAAACCCACTGTCCCAGATGCGGAAGCGGAAGCGAATCAGAGGAGAGCGGCGGAGGCGTCAGAGTTGGCATGGAAGAAGTATAAGGCGGAGGAAGAGAAATCGGAGGAATATGAGTGGTCGCAACGTTACGCCATCGAGGCTTCTCAGTTCCGCGATGAATGGAACACTATATGGTCCCGCTACTACGGTCCTTACGAAGCCATCAGTAAGTTCTCGAGTAAATTGTCTTCTCCATTGATATGATGCACTGACTAGAGTTGCGTTGGTTCAGTTGTCTATGGGCCAAGCAATCTTTTATATATTGCGTTGGTTCAGTTGTTTATTGGCCAAGCAATCTTTTGTATATTGATCGACTGACAGACAGTTCAGTAGCCCTACCCCTACCCAATCATTCATGAATTATTTTCCCCATCAGTAATTGTAAAATAACACCATTCCCTTATTTATGTTGCTTTTGTTAGATCTTAGATAAGTAGTAGGTGGTTAAACCTTTGGCCAGTAAACAGCAATAGATGAGATGCAATCCCTGCGCATGATAATTACCATAGCTGCTGTTATTGGGCTTTATCTTAACTCATTTTAAATCTCTTATAACATGATGCAGCGGAGATCCCCAACATGCGATTTACTCATGAGCCTGCGCCTCGTGGTGCCAACCCCTGCAATAGTCTACAGATTTTTGCAGTCAAGGTTACAGAACTTGGAGGGGGCTTACAGTGGCCGCTTGATGTGTTCGGTATGGTTGCTGTTCGTGACACCATTGACAAAAGGCGCAATATTGTCTTTGACCGCAAAAGAGATAATTGTCAAACCCTCACCGAAAAGGTTGTTTCAATTTCTTATTTGTTATTTTGTTATTTTCTTGTTTTTGGATGTTTGTTTGTTTCTTGTTGTGCGGCGTAACACATAGACCATATGATTCATTTCAACTTTCCTATACAAGTATGCTCGTACCAACTATCAAAACCATTCAGACGTGCAAATGGCTTACTTTCGATGTTGTCTTTACGCCCTAAATTTCCTGTTACTCATTGAATTCCATCAATTACCATCCTTAATGAACTTGTAGAAGAAAGCTTGTTATGCATTGTGATCATGTAGGATTTTCATGGAACTTGCATTGGAATCTCTTGTAGAAGAGAGCCTTTTGTGTGTAAACAATCGAGGCAAACTAATATTGTGATAAAGTAGCAGATGCACATTGCCAGGTATGGAAGAATCTAGGGAAGATTGCTTGCGATTTCTTGCCTAACTCTGACTGCATCCTTGAACTGTGTGTCCACACAATTTGTAGTTAGTCTTTTAAATTGGTGTCATGCCATCTTGTAGATTATGGTTCTTGATATGCTCTGGCATTTTCTTATTAAACTGTAAAGCACGAGTTGTTTCGATGTAATGTAAGATTCAGTGGCATGCACATTTTGGCTAGTCCTCTAAAAAGGTTTTAGGTTTGTTTGCAAGGAGTTGGCAGGAAAATTATCTAAATAAGACATTTTAGTGACTTTGATTGTTTGCACTCAACATATATCACTAATACAGCAAATATGTTTCTCCCATGTTACGTGTAATTCACAATACAGAATTTATGCTGTTCCCTTTGTGTCCATTTTACTGCTTTGTATTGATTATGCTAAGATTCACCTCTTTTTTTTACTTTGCTTGACCTACTATTGATTTAGTGGTTTTGTGCATGTAGGATCCATGTTTAGTACTGACAGGCCCATCGCGTGTTGTTGTGCAGAAGGATCCTGTCACCATTGAGGCTGAGCTGGTAGTGAAGGGGACTGTTGAGTCTGAGGATAAAATCTTAAGCTATCTAGCTGTGGAACCAATGATATATGGTACCCTCTATTCAGAGCTGCTCATCAGGGATTACCCTAGCAAGCTTAGCACCCTTGAGTTTACACTTGGGCATATGTTTATCGCTGTGGAGGCCACAATATTTTTGCAAGTCGTTGATGGCTCATGGCCAGATGGTTTTTCTGGGAGATTTGTTGCTTGCACTGCCAGTATTGACCAAGAGGTGGTACTCCTATTTCATTCTGGAGACAAAATATTTCCTTGTACTGATGATGGAAATGTGAAGCTTTCGCGTTGTGTTGCTTCTGTTGAAGTTAATGGAAAGCTACAAGTTTCTGTCAAGGCATGGAAAGTTGATAACAGTGGTAAGAGTAAAACTGAGCTTTTCATGTCTGAAAAGGCCGATGAAGACTACTTGCAGGAAGTTGGGGTTTGTGCACCTACATTAGCGGACAGCTCCATAGAAAAAAAGTGGTTTTCACACCAAAAAAAATCTGGCAGAAGTGATGATACGCTTGACGTTGGCTTCTGCAAAATAAAAGTTGATGTTGCTTGGTCAGTCATTTGGCTTGATCTTGCTTAGTGGTAACTAGAAACTCAAGCGCGGCTTTGCCTCTCGCTCTCCCTAAATTGAGCTAGTGTTTGGCCATCTTTTCATGGAACATATAAACTCAAGCGCCGCTTTTCCACAAGAGTCTACTCCCAATTTCCCATAGCTGCCCATGCTGGTGGCGATGGGGGAGAGTTGGAGGTGGCCCACTGGATATCAGTTCGATGCCGGCCAGTGGCTTGCTGCGGTGGTGGTGCGCAAGCAACCAATTCAAGTGTGGTTAATACCCGCAAGAAAAGGGTGGTTAGAACATGGGAAGTAGTTCAGAGAAGGAATAATAGTGGTTAAGGTACATGCAAAATATCTATACTGGTGATATATCTCGAACTAGAAAAAATAATTGGTGTTTTTTAATAAAAAAACCAAGAAAGTTGCAATGGCATGTATGTAATCATTAACTACTTGGCAGAAATAAATGAACAAATATTATTACATACCTATGGTACATATTAATGAACAAAGGAAAAAAATATCCAACAAATACAAAAACATAAACTACATGCATGCCCTGATGATAAGCAACATGCATGAGATTTTTAGTCACTGTTACACCTCCAGGCGCTTGAGGAGCATGGGGAGCCCGTGCCTAGGCCGCAACGTGAGCACGTCCATGGGTGCATGGACATACTTTGGGGACAGCTCGAGCGTGAACCTCTGCAGGATCATGGCGACAACAGCCTTGGCCTCGATCATCGCGAAGTTCTGACCGATGCACGATCTTGGCCCACTGGAGAAAGACAGCAACGCATTGGGGTGCTTGGCCGCCCTTGTCACCCCGTTCTCGAACCTCTCTGGCTTGAACTCACCAGCATCCTCGCCCCAAATCATTGTTTTCCTAAACGGTTCTAAACGGCCGTTTAGACGGGTTTAAACGCTAGACGGTAGGCGGCCGTTTAGGCCGTTTAGGCCGTTTAGGCCGTTTAAACCCGTTTAAACCCGTTTAATCCCCGTTTAAACAGCCGTTTAAACCCCATTAAACACTAAACGATGGGTCACCGACTAGCCTCCGTTCACCGTTTACGTTTACACTGCCCCAAACCTCCTTGTCCCGGTGGATCGATGCGATTGGGATCGTCAAGATCGCGCCCTCCGGCACCCTGACGCCGCCGAGGTCAAGATCAGAGCTCGCCTTCCTCTGTATCAGCATCACCGGGCCATACAACCTCAGCGTCTCGAGGAGGAACATGTTGACGAGCTTGAGCTTGTTGAGCATGTCGCCGGTGGGCTCCTGATCGCCGCACTCCCGGCGCACCTCCTCCCGGAGCTTGTCCTGCCACTCCGGCTGCGTGCTCAGCAGGAACGATGCCCAGGTGAGCAGGTGCGAGGTGGTGTCGTGCCCGGCGAAGAAGAAGGTCTTGCACTCATCGATGATCTCGTCCATGCTCAGCGCCGGGCTCTCGCCGTGCTCCGGCGCGCACGCCTCCAGCATCAGCCCGAGCAGGTCGTTCCCGTAGCCCGCGGTGTCCTTGGTGGCGAGGCGGCTCTTGATGATGTCCATGAGCATGCCCCTCACCTGCTTGTCCAGCTTCCATGTCTTGAGATTCTTCTCGGTTGGGAGGTACCTGAAGGCTGGGATCTGGACGTCGAAGACGGTGGAGAAGGCGAGGAAGGCGCCAGGAAGACGCGCTTCCCTTCGTTGTAGCTGCTCCCGAACGCCGTGTGCGAGATCACGTCGGCGGTGAGCTCCTCGAACCGGCTGCTCAGCTCCACCTCCACGGCGCCGCCCTTGGCCAGACGTTCCTCCCACTCGGACATCATCGACTGGGCGCAGTCTGACATAGTCGTCGTCATCATCTGCCATGTCATCAGCAAATGGAAATGGCTCAACGACTGATAGAGTACCCCACACGTATGTACGTCTGTCTAGAGAAACTCTAGTCCAAGCAGTACACAACACGTCAACAAGTGTCGTATTCGGTATTCCTATGTGTATATATATATATACCTTGAGCTTGTCCATGCTGAATGCCGGGTGCACGACCTTGCGGTGGCGCTTCCAGTCGTCGCCGTCGGTGAGGAGGAGGCCCTTGCCGAGCAGGCGGGAGATGTGCGGGTTGATGAGGTTCTTGGGGTAGAGCCCGTTGCGGTCGAAGAGCACATGCTTCACGACGTTCACGTCCGACACGCCGACGTTCGGCGTCGCGCCGGTCCAGTACACGAACATCCGCCCTGCAGAAACACCGAGCCCGTCGAATCAGAAACAGCGAACAGCAGACCTGCCGACGCGTCGTGATCGATCTGTGATCAGCCACAGGCACGTACCGTATTGCGAGATCCACTTGCGGTGGTGCGGCTGCACCATGGGGACGAAGTCGTGGTCGCCGACGGCGAGCGTGGCGCGGGCGCTCTCGGCGCGGAGGCGCTTGATCTCGGCGAGGTTCCCGGAGAAGAACCTGTACCCCGGCCCGCGGACGCCCTGCGCCCGGAGCCGCCGGGTGACGGCGTAGGGGCGCCAGACGAGGTGCACCAGCGCGTTGAACACCCACGACGCCGCCACCGCCGCGACGGCCGCTGCCACCATCCACGCCACACCCATGGCGCCTGGCTGGCACGCGCGGTCACCCTCTATCTGCCGAGACGAGACTGCTCTGCTTCGTGCGCCCAATCGAATCCGAGATCGAGTCCGCGACTCGCTTGCTTGACTGCTTTGTCGAAGTGAAATCGAAACTGGCTTGTGAGTGCGATGAGGCCGGCTTTGAGAAGCTGCTCGTGTTTGCTTGTGTGGTGAGAGACAGGGGGCGGGAGGGGGAGATGTTTATACGGCGTTCTGTGGCAGGTGCTGGTTCGTTTGACCTTCCATGGAGTCGTTGGGGTGGAGGTGCTCGTGCTCGGTGGGCACGCGTGCGTGGGTGATAGACAGGCCGGTGGTAGGGAGGTGACATCAGCGGTGATGCACACGTGCTTTTCCCACCAAGCCCTCATTTACTTCCCAAATTCCACCCAAAATTCCACTATACAAAAAGAAGATTTTCATCGCATCAAAATATTTGTACATGCATAGAGTACTAAATATAGATAAAATTAATTGCACAATGTTGTACTTTGCGAGACGAACATTTTAAGCCTAATTAATCAATGTTTAAACAATTTTTTATAAATACAAACGAAATGCTATAGTAACGCATTTATTACAAAGTGCAAAGTTTAGACAACCAAACTTTTAGGTCTAAACCAGGGCCCAGCTTGCCGTGGGAACGGGCGTGTCCGCTCGGGCCTGCCTGGCGTTGCCGTCCCCATTGCCAATGCCATCGACCACATGGAGAAGCAAGCTAGCTAGCGATGCCGCGTCGCGCTCGCGGTCACCGGCTTCTGGAGGATCCAGTGGCTGCTGCTACTACTACTACCCATCTTGCTTGATTGGACTTCAATTTATGCGTCTTGCAGAAGATGGGATTCCGTGTCGATCGGATGCTTGATTATTAACTTAGATTATCATCACGTGGCAGTTTCAGACTTTCAGCGGTATTCAAATCGGGAGCAGGAAACGTGCCCAAGTATTTGGGGCCCACGCATGGCGATGGCGTATATTTTAGCAGAGAATGCCAATACTTAATCGGTGCGTTAGCTGATCCAGTCCCAAAATCCACGAGAGTGTGGGAAACCGGAGGAAGCTGCTTGCGCGAGTAAACAAATCCATTCAACGAGCTGTACGTGTGCCATTCAACTGAAGCTGCTGGTCGCCAAGATCGAATCCATTTCTTGTCAAACAGGTCACCTTTGTTTTAAATTTTTAGCTAAACCAACAGGGTGCTGGGTGCGACTCCTACGTAGGACTTGCATTACTTGTCGAACGGGTAGAAATGCTTGTACAAGTAGGCAAAAATCAATAATGAAGGGAACAGTGAACAGTGACATTGTGACAAAGAGCGGCGGATGGAGACTGGTGACACACGTGCACGCTACTGGAGTACTCCCTCCGTCCCACAATATAAGCATTCGAAGCATTCAAATGTAAAAAATAGCAGAACTGCTAAAAGACCTCTATACCCCCATTTTACACTACCCACCAACTCTCCACCCACCCCACCAACCCATTTAATTTTATCTTATCCCTAGAAATGCTTACATTTTGGCACAAAATTTGAACCCTATAAATGATTACATATTGGGACAGAGGAAGTACTCCGGAGCAGTACAAGAGCGGATGGGTTGTGAATTGGAACTGTAGAGGACACGGAGTACGGAAAATTAGAGATTTTCTTCTGACGGCAGCGTTCCTTTCAGTTTCGGCTGCGTGGACGTGCGGGTGCTAACGGACGAGACCATTTTACTTCTTCGCAATCTAACTTGGTATTAGTAAAATTTAGTTTAAAAATTAGTATTATTTTAATCTGATTATAATTGGGTTCGATTCTTAAAATTTTTAGTACAAAATTAATTGAGTGTCTTTTACCACCCTTACGTGCATGTCCCTTGGCTTCCAGGAGCGTCAAACTAGCGCCCTGGCTGCGAGTACCACCAGCCTTCCAGGATGCCGCCGAGCTCGATCCGGACTAATCAAATACAGGCCAGTCGTTAGGGTGGCAGCAATTAAATTGGGCCTCGTTTGCAATGAGTTCCAGCTTCTCATCGCTTGAAATTCTCCTGCTCGCGGCACATGTTCGCACGTTCCACTTCTTCAATAATCCACCCATCTCATCGTGATATAAAACGCGTACCTATTTCAATATTCAGACCTTACGGTTTTGACTAACGATTAGCCTCTTGTCATATCAATTGTGTTTTACAGAATATTGTCATTCAATTCACATTTTAAATGTTTTACCTATGTTTATGATCAGAAGAGGAAACGTTGGTGAAGAATATACTGGTAGGATTTTCTCTGTTCAGGTTTTGGCTGATCATGGAGCTACCCACCGTGAAGTGATTAGTGTTTGAATTTCTTTAATACCTCGATCAATGCCGGTAGTGTGGTCGCAGTGTAAGTCAAAAACTTTCGGGTGAGAGAGCTCTGCGTTGCCTTTTTTTTTTGAAATGAAATTCGGGTTGGTCCCGTGGTGAAAAAAATGGAAATAAAATCGTAAAGAAAACGATAAAAATAAAAGAAAATTTTGACACTGACCGGCATGGGCCCATTCCACAGCATGAGACTTGGGGTGTGGATTTGGGCCTTACTTAGGCCCAATCTTATGGGTCCTTTTGAAATTAACCAGGGCATGCGTCTCCTCAAAATTTTGAATGGCCTGCGTTTCAAACGAATTCCCCGTCCGTTCATCTGTCACGCACTGGCGCAGCATTACCACCGCGATTAAATTCGTCGGAACGTAACGGCCATGCACCAATTATTCATCCCGATCAATCAAAAGCCCACCAAGCATTCCATTCCCCGTCCCGCATGGCCGCCCACCCACACCGCTTCGCGCCCCGCCTATACATATTAGCGTCCCCATCGATCCGCCGTGCTGCGCAGGCGCGTCGTCGTCGCCGGCGCCGGCCTGCCGCCAGCGGCCGTGCGGCGTCGGCAAGGAACAGGCCGCCGGTGCTGCCGCCATCGGGTGCCGGACGCCGCCGAGGAGGAGGCAGGGAGGCGTGGCGGGCGGTGGTGACGACGACGACGGCGAGGCGAGGGTGGCGCTGGTGTGCCCGCCGGCGCGCGGCGGCCCGAGTTCTACACCGGGGCGGACCTGGAGGTCTTCTTCGCGGCGCACAACGTCTGACAGAGTCACAGAGGTGATGCGCTACACTGATCGACACGGCTGGAGAGAATACCGCTGGGGAGAGAGAGGTAAACAAGAAGCCCCTGTGGCGTTGTACATAGTAATAGTGACTAGCAGGAGAATGTACTGATTGTTGGTTGGATTCTGTACGTGACTCGTGCTTTTCTGACCTGATGTAGGAACGCACGGTAAGTACGTGTGCTGGTATCTTTTTTTTACTGTTATAGTATCCTTGAACTAATGCTCATTATGGTGATCGATTTACATTCTCTGATGCGCAAACCGACCTCATGTTCTTGAGCTTCCTGAACGGTTTCATTGACGTCGTGTGTGCACTGGGAATGCAACGGCTGCGCGAATCCTGATCGGAACTGTTGGGCTTTTTTTTGACACGGTTGGGCATTGGGCCCAATTGCCCTGCACTGAGCTCTCCATGGGCTCAAATTTGCAGGCGGAATCGAATTGGGCCGGTACTCTACAAATTGCCCTGCACTGAGCAAATTAAATTTGCAGGCTAGCTGGCTGGCTCCTCCACAAGATCTGGCCAAAGAACCTTAGACTTTTTTCATTTGTTGCCAGACAGGCACGTCATGCTAGCTCTAACGACCTGGGAGCCTTTTGAAATGGTGGCATCTGAGAAATTTGCGGTTACCTAATAATGTCCTGGCCCCTGGGCTGGAAGTTGTACCATTTCCATACAGCCTGTGACAGTGACCACTAACTCGTAACCCAACATTTCAACACTGAAATGGTCAAAAGGTCCATTATTTGGTGGCACACTCCGTACCCAGATAGTCCATGATGCATCGATGTTGAGTGTGTGTGTGTTTTGCTTTACCCCTCCGGCCCTCCCCCCTTTTAAAAGACAAACATATATGTATTTAAATTCTAGAATGAACGTAAGAGCTCCTACCGTACCTCTCTTTACCGTGACTTTTTAGGCCCTGCTGTTCATTTGACTTATCACCAGCAGCCAGCCAACAGTCTCTACATAAATCAGCACCAGCCGACCAAATCAGCACCAGTGAACATGTGGTTTATATTTTTGGCGATATGAACATGCATGTTGGCCGAGGCTTCCTAGCAAAGAAATACCAACGGCAGACTCATAATAAAAAATGTTGTGGCACAAATTTACTAGTGGCTTGATAAGAATATATAATTTAAGTGGATCATGTTGGATATTTTCTATGCTATAATGTGGTTTAGGTTGCTCTGTTCATATATTGCAAAATGCTTACTACTTGGCTTTCTTTTTGTATGATTTCTGGCTTCGTCCCTACATTCATAAATATCACTTCTCATGCGACAAAGATCATGCGCGTAGACGTGATCGGACCTGCGAACCATTTGGTTAGCAGATGCCTCAGTAGCATCGGCCTTCCCTGGAGGTCTTGAGTTAGATCCCCCAGAATGTAGGTCTTAGCTTGTGCGTAGTGGGTGTGCATGAGGTGTGAGTGTGTGTGGCGTGCATCTTTATTATGTAAGTTTATAAAACTAAGAAGTTTAGATACTACAACTTGTACTTTGTAAGCAATGTCATCTTCTAAAAAAAGATCGTGTGCGTAGACGACTCGAGAAGAAGACAATGGAGCTCTGCCGTGTAAGAATTTATTTTGACGGCTCTACGCGAGAGACATGCACGAGTCCTTTTCCGTCTCTGCTCTTTGATGATGTGGTGATGGTACGTATAACCACTGGCCTCCCTATCAGACGACAAGCTTTGTATACGTACGTGTTTCTGATGCCGTGATGCGTATACGTGCTGGACATTATACAGTCACGGCTACGATCCTTCAACGTCCACATACAGGAGCTAGCCAACATCGGCTGCAGTGATCGACGAACTGTGCAATATAATCTTCACAGTGCACGCAGAGCATGGCATGCATGGGTGTCTGACTACTGTCTGGTGCGTGAGATATATACCTGATGATCGACGTGAGCCATACATGTATACACATTTATCCAAATATAGTAATACCATCTGTTTTAAATTATAGTTCGTTTGACTTTTTTAACCACAAGTTTGACCGCTCATCTTATTCAAAATTTTGTGCAAATTATCATATTTTTTGGAGACTTGCTTTATTAATATAAAATCTTCAAAAATGCCTTAAATTTGACTATATTTACAAAAAAAAGAATAAGACAAATTGTCAAACTTGTGGTAAAAAAATCAAATGAACTATAATTTAGAACAGAGGTAGTACATGTTTTCTAAAATAAGTATTTCATACACGTGCTCGGAGTGGTCCACCTATAAATAAATAAATTAAATAAATGAGTATTAGCCCGCAATCGTGGACCAATTTAATTAATTTGGTTTATTATTGCATTAATTCCATTGGTCCTGGCTCCTGACGCGTCCTTCTCCGAGCATTCATGCATCTTGCATTGGATTGGCTGATGAGGATGTAACGTCAGTGTATCTCGTTTGTCAATCAGAGCTAATATATAGCTACATGTTGCATGGACGATGGGCAGTTGGGCATAGCGCCGCTTGCTATCTTCAATTCTTCACTGAAGCGTCAGTGGTCGAGTTTTATGAGCTGTATATGTTGCTCGGCCTCTTATGGCAGTCCTAGCGTCTAGCGAGTAGCGATGACGAAAGAACAGCGAAACCAAGCGACCTACGTGTACAGCCAAGTTGCATATGTCGTCTGGGCTTATTTAGTAACCTAGAGACAACGAAAACCCAGTAAAAACAGGCCAACTATGACCTAGACTACAGTGAATTGTGACATGTGAGTATATATTTGTCGGGGCGGTGAGGAGGTAAGCTCAGCTTAGTTGGTTATTACGGTGAGAAGTATGATGTACTACCTCCATTACAGGTCGTTTGACTTTTTTTACCACAAGTTTGACCACTCGTCTTATTAAAAAAATTTGTGTAAATACAGTCAAATTTAAATCATTTTTAAGAATATTTATTAATAAAGCAAACCACCACAAAAAATATGATAATTTACATAAAATTGTGAATAAGACGAGCGGTCAAACTTGTAGTAGAAAAAATCAAACGACCTGTAATAGAACGGAGGGAGTACGTGCTATTTCATTTTAACTACCTACTCCTGGTTAGAATTCTCTCCAACTAGAATTTAGGTGTCTACTTTCTTTCTTCGTAACGAGGAAACACACTGTTCTTTCTCATAGAATTATGTATGAGTGAATCTAGCTCCAAGGAAAATATTAGGTAAATTGTAGGATGCGAGGGGGTATATAACGGGCTGGAGTGATGCAGCACGGGTCTTGTGCAGTGCATGCCAAGCATATACATGTAGTTCCTAGCTTTAAATCACTAAAATTTAGTTAAATTTTAGGTAATCCAGTACTTATCTATGGATCCAGCCCTGGGTGAAGCTCATTTCTCACTCCACCCCTGGGGGTATTTAGTGTTTGGAGGTCTCTATTACCATTTAACCTAAGGACAAAATGACAGATAGTGCATATGGGTCGACCGAGAGTAGAATCTTCTTGTATATCCACATCTCATCTATCAGTCTCCATATATATGGTAACTAAATATCATGTTTATGTAGGGATGCAAACAAAATATATAAATCCGACTTAGATAAAATGTATTAGGATATAATATGTGATGACGAAATATATATATAGCTACCAAACACTATTTGTGCCTGGTTCTAGTTCTGATAGAAAAATATAGGATAATCATATATGATGAGTAATATCCACTCCTATTGCACCCTAACTATAAATAACTAAATAATTTAACTTTAATTTATTTCATAACGTGCTGATTGGCTTAGATTTGTCCAAATTGTTTAGGGTTTATGGCCCCCTTCTTATATAACATCCAACAAATTGGAATTGACATGTCCAAATATAAAACAAAAACTCATGGGCTGAAACTTATTTTGGTCATATCAATGGTGTTCTCCATTGCATTGAAAGTTGTGACTTTGTCACAACTATTGTGTGCCACACACGTACTTTTGTTAGCACTCATTTCAAGCTAACCATCAACAACTGCAACAATTGTGGTTGAAAATCGAACCTTTTGGCACTCCATACTTGCTACACTTTCATGGCAAAACTTTGACTTATAATCAAGGTAGCCCCATCTAGGTATAGATGGGCATCCATATGGTGGAAGTTTCATATCGAGCTGGGGAATCCTATAGTTCAATGAGAATCGTCCGGCATATATATAAATCAAACATGATAGCCCCAACGTTATCCTCAAAGATGCATGTCTCTAGGCTAGACATTAAGTTATCTCTAGACTCTTTGCATGGAAACCTTGATCGAGCTCTCCAAATTTATCGAGCAAGTATGTATTGTTATTTTCAATTAACACCCAGAAATTTTGTCTTCTGAATGTCATTTGCATCGGCTATACGACAGAAGCTGTGCAGGGAAGAAAAACTGGTTGCCGTTTGCAGTACTACTAATGATAACCAAATTGAAGCACGGGCGACGTCGGGACCAGCACCAACACACGAAAAGAAAAGAAGAAACGGAGGACCCCATGATGAAGGCAGCGCTCAAGTGGAGAGATTAGTGACCAATCACCACTCTTTTTTATTAAATTATTAACCACATAATTTAATCAATAAACACCTCTCATTTATATATATGTATCTATATAATTCTGTCTCGTCATCACCAATTCACCATCATCACCATATGCACTTTACATGTCGTCGATCGGAAAATTAACACGCAACGCAAGCCCCGGTAATCCAAAAGAAGACGAAATTAATTTACAAACCCGCAGAAGCTCACCAAACATTAGCTATCAACAATCGTAGAGGCGCACGCACGTACGAGCACCTGCACTGCACACGTATGAGTGTTGGGTTGGGTTGATCGATCCATGGATGATTAATTGCTCGCCGCCGAGTGCGTTGGCTCGAGATCAACAATTCAATTCAAGCACCAACTGCTGCCGAGCCCGCTGGCGTCGACGAACTTCACGGCGTCCTTGCTGTCGCCGTAGATGCACTGTCCCTGCTGGTACTGCCCGCCGCCGCCGCCGCCGTAGCCGTCGAACACGTAGTCCGACCACTTGAGCTCGTCCAGCACCGCGCCGTAGTGGTCCACGGCGGCGGCGGCGCCGCTCGTGCCGAGCCCCAGCCATGGCAGGTGGTTGTTGCACTGTTCGTCAGTGGCGGTGGTGGCCGCGGGGCTTAGGCCAGCCATCGAGTTCAGCGTGCTGGAGCTCGACACCGACGGCAGAACGACCGCCGGGACACCGGAGGGGCCGCAGCGAAGCGCGTCCGGGTCCTGCTGCACGTAGCCTGCCGCCGCCAAGTCCCCGGCCAGCTGGTTGTTGTACCCCGCCGACAGAGACTGAAGGGAGCCGTCGCTCGCGCCGCCGTCGGCGCTGATGCTGCGGCTGTACACGTAGCTCTCCGCCGCCGTCGTCACTGGCGGCGGCGGCATGTGCTGCTGGCTCGCGACCGACGACAGGATGAGCTCCGCGTCGCTGAACACCGCCGTGCGGCTGGCTGCGGCGGCGGTGGTGGCCTCGGCCAGCGGCTTGTGCGTGGCCGGGTCGATGCCGCGCTGGCGGAGCTTCTTCTTGATGTACGAGTTCCAGAAGTTCTTCACCTCGTTGTCCGTCCGCCCCGGCAGCTGCGCCGCAATCTGAGACCACCTGTGTCATTCGTGCACGGACAAGCAAGCAAACAAATTCCGAATTCGATCAGCTGAAATTGGCAAAGATTTCGACTTAATCTGATAGAATGCTGCATGGATGTTCAGTCAATCTGGAAACATACTTGTTGCCCAGCATGGAGTGTAGATGGATGATGAGGTCCTCCTCTTCCTGAGAGAATGCACCCCTCTTGAGGTCCGGCCTGAGGTAGTTGATCCACCTCAGCCTGCAGCTCTTCCCACACCTCTCAAGGCCTAATGCAGACAATTAACCCCACGAATTCCATCAATTCAGCTGGAAAACAACTTTAAAGTTTGCTGGGACGACGCAATTATTCTAGTACATAGTAACCAATAGGACCATTTCTTAGGTGCAATCCTAGCATAATAATAATAATAATAATCCTAAATCTTTCTTAAAGAAATTCATACATAGTAACCATGCTGCATTGCCTCAAGAGAGAGCCGAATTAACCAATTCTGAGGTGCCTCTGAACTCTGAATGTCACACAGTGTGCTACCTGCTAGCTTGGGGACGGAACTCCAGCAGCCATGGCCATACTTGGCAATGTGGTTCATCAGCTTCTCATCTTCCTCCGGTGACCAGAGCCCTCTCCTCAGCTTCTTCTTGGGGCCGCTCGTCCGCCTCGCCATGCCACCCGGCCCCCAAGCGAGATGAGCTACCGCGCAAAGGAAAGGAGGTTTTCTTCTGCAGCGGCCGTTGCAGCCGTTGCTGGTAGCTAGAACGAAGCTGGGAGGAAGAAGCAAGACGACAATGAGGAGAGGGAGGATGGGGAAGAAGGTGACGTATAAAAGAGAGCCAAGGCAGGGAGGGCGGGACGTCGCTCTCAAGTAGGTGTAAGCCACTGTGCTTTACTACTGTAGACTGTAGAGAGTGTGATGATCAGATCAGTGTGTACACTCTCTCTGCTATCTCTCTTAGCTTGCTCTCTTCTTCCTCCTCGACCCGGCCCCTTGGCTTTTTAGCTCGACCCATCTATCTCCTTTAATTTCCTTTCTCCTCCACCTTTGCTCCGAGCAACAAAAGGTTGCCGCCCTGATTCGTGAATCATGCATGCACCAGAAAGGCTTCGACATTTTCTAGAAATGTTTTTTCTTCTCAGGACTGCAAATTAGGGCTGTGATCTTTGGATAGCTAGCTAGATCACCCGTGTGCGCTAATCGATCGATTGATTAGGTATATCGATCTCGTAACTGTCCACCGAGCCGTGTCCTCTCGTTGGTAGGGCAGGGGCTGCCCCCCACTACAACTCCGCCTGCACTTTCTCCAGCCGAATTATATTCACCTTGACACTGCCTGCAAGTGCAAGTGCATGCATGCATGGCCCTGTTGGACTTTGCACACAGCTCGATCTAGCTAGCTAGCTATCCGCTTTGCGTTAACATCACTTCATGATATCACCTGTTATTTGCAACGCAAGCAAACGGCATATGGCAACACACACACACATGCATGCATGGCCATGAGACCATCAGCATTATATTACCACGATATATGATGCTGAACGTATAAAGCAGGCCGTTGCTGTCAGGGCTCAATTTCGATTAAATTAGAGCAGAATCTAGCCAATTATGGCCATGGTGGGCTAGGCTAGGGCAGCTGCTAGCACGATTAGGGTTGAAAAGGCGAGATGCGCATATATGCGGATTTGGAGACATCACAGCGCAGCGCTGCGTGTGTGGAAGGAGACGACAAACCAATGGTAACCACATGTTGATGCTGTGAACCCCTTTTTTATGCCCTTTTCGAGCCTGTGCGCGGCTGGCTGTTTGGAGTATACATGCAGCAATCTAATCTGATTTTCTAATATATATATATATATATATATATATATATAAGTGATTGTTAATGTGTACGGAGTGTGTTACCTCAAGACACCACCCCAAGGCGCTGCTTGGAACAGATCATTTTCACTGGCAGGATTCGGGTCGCCACCAGAATGTTACCTCAAGACATGATAGCATAATCGCACGTGTTTTTATCTTTTAAAAAATAGAATGTTTCCTCCCTTACACCGACAACTAGCTACCTGTATGTCCTGGCTCACTGTAAGCATCAACTATATATTTTTCACGCTATAAAATAAAAACATACCAAAAAATTGACAATTCAAACACGCTTCCGTGCTCAAGCAAGACACTCTAGCTGCGCTGGAATTAATATATACTATACTACTAGTATATAGTACGGTGACCAACTAAGGATATATACATATATACACATTTTTTTGCAAGAAAAAACATATATACTCATATATTATTTATATATATACATATACTCCCTCCATTCTGAAAAAACTGACGTTTAGGACAAGGTTTGGGTCAAACATTGAGAATATAAATCATCAATAACTTTTAAGTTGTTGAGTTTACAAATGTGAAAACTATATGAATAGATTTGTCTTAAAAAATACTTTTATAAAAGTATACATATATCATTCTTTGATAAATATTTTTATAATAACAAGAGGTCAAAGTTGTGTTTTGGAGACCGTGTCGCTGTCCTAAACGTCAGTTTTTTCAGAATGGAGGGAGTATAGATGTGTGTGAAAATCTGTGGGGCAAGTGGCGTAAAGTTCTGCAGCGCAGCTGCGTGAGTATGTACGTGAATGCATTAGACATTTAGACTGCGACCGTATACACGTCACGTTTTAAAGTCACTGCATGCACGTACAATCGCGCATGCGTATAGAGTACTGTACGTGTACAGATGATGCTGAACGAACGTCTAAAGGAAAAGGCTCTTCTACTTCTTTCAAAAAAAAAGGCTCTTCTACCTGTACCCGCTGCAGCTATCGTCTTTTTCCCCAATTTATTATGCTTGTTGCTTTCACCTTTTAAGTGTACCAGAATTGCATACTACTTTTTTAAATTTAGAATTGTAACTAATATATATATAGTGCCAATTAGATCGGCATACAACGACACAGAACAGTGCCGCCTATCTCACCAAAAGTAAGCAATGAATATGCTCGCGTGTTGCGTGCTTCAAGAAATTCATTTAAATCAATTATCTGACCAACTATGAGCAACAAAATAATCATGTGGTGCTGTTTCCGTTTGTATGTGTATAGCTTCCGAGTGCCAATTTCTTTCAGGCAAAGGTTCTGGGATGTTGTTACTGTGCACACAAAACTTGTTTTCTCGATACATTGTGGTTCTTGCATGCATGCTGAGCCATGCAGAGGAAATCATATCGGGGTTTCAAAGCACGGAAAACAAATTTTAGAGAGAAAACGAATTGTTCCAAAATAAATAGTTGTACGACATACGTATATCAACGTATCCGGCAATCGAATCTCCATTGGGAGAAAGTGTGCTAATATGATTTGGTGCAAAAGCTGAATGATCGATATGCATATTCACCAGATAGTGTGTGATATCTTTTTTCTCCATTATATGCATTCACAATTATTGCACGGTCACTATTGCACATTAGGGATCCCTTTTTGGTTAAACGTACCGGGGTTTCTATCCTGGAACATAGTGTTTTTCTTTTTGCGAAACATAATACAGACGGTTGACATACACATACACGGGTATCCTTATAAATACATACATACAACTCTATGAGGACCTTTAAGAGATTGAGCTGGTCGATTTTGAGATTTAAGATCGACAAAGTTATCAGAGGTGTCTTACCGTCGACGGGCTGTCGTCTACCGAAAGATATATAAAACTACCTAAAATACAAAAAACGCAAGCACCGTACCAAATCAAATATTCGAATATGAATGGTCAGTACACCACAAAAAACTTATCAGTTATGCTCACAATTTATTTTAATCAAATCGGAGCTGGCAGCCGGCATAAAGATATATAACGCATGTTAGGTACTCAATTATGATAAATTATTTGGGTTGCACGCACGGAGAGAGAAAGGTAGGGTGGGTTCCACTTGTTACTGCGAATAATAATATACGTGTTATTTAGTTTCATAATACGAGAAAGAGAAATCCATGTTACTAGTATGCGTACTGATCATCTTATCTATTTCCCCCTGCAGCCACACATATATTCCTCACGTGGATATATAGCAGCCGGGCTCATGGACGTGCTTAAAAATTTCCTAATAATTCTGAAATGTTGATACCGTGTACATCAATTCACCTCCCGCCAGTCAAGTATGCGATGCTTCCTTTGTTGTTCGAGAATCCGATTGTACTTGAGTTTGGCTTTTATAATACTAGAGAACGCACGTATGACACGTACGTTTGATAGAAAATATGCATACCATACTGGTTACGAACTCAACAATTATATTAAAGTGCTTTCGCAAAATTACAACGTATTAAAGGACGTGGGTTGATTTTTATAAACATAAGGGGTTTCCGTAAAATTACGATGGTTTGATTGACGAAACGAAAGTTTTAGATCTTTATATTATATATATATATATATAGACACACACACGTACGAAGTTTGAGCTTTCAATGACAAATTGTGCCTTTGTTTATACTGAAACTAGCAAGCAACCGAGTTAGATTGGTTTCATGCGTATGAAGCTTCTCTCACATCACATGAAACTCCTTTTCTCTCTCCATAATAAACATGTTGCATTAGTAGATTTAATGCCATGAACTTTCCATTGTGACTATCCATAATAAAAAGCTAGCTGGTTTGATTAAGAATCGGGTGGAATTGAAACGTGTTGAAAGCTTGCCATATATGGCGCATGCATATTGTATTCTGTATATAGCCCAGTCACTAGAGAAAGCAAAGTTGCAATAACCCTGGCGGGGAATACCTAATTAATAACAAGGCGCCACTAAATGGAGCGAAAGAGTAGCGATAGAGGTAAAAGGGACAAGCAAGGGGAAAACAACCACAAAAACCAATCTTGCTAATAGCCAGCTAAGTTTTAATTTGACAACTCAGTTAGTTAACATCAATCCTTACATTACATGAAACTTATTATACTGCAATTTTAGTTTTTCTTAGGCAGATTAGTATCAGTAACAAATTAATAACCATGAAGATAATTATATATTTATTAGAGATATAATACACGTATTTGCTGCTAGGATGTAATTTTTTGTGAAATCTTTCTTTTGAATTTTTAGAGTTGCACTCTTATTGTACACAGTAGCTAGCAGTAAAGCTCTAGCATTGGTTGAACATGCATGTATGGTATGCAGCATGCAATGCAGCTCGCTCGATTCTCTCTGGTAACCGCGACGTTCATGTACGAACAACTGAGAAGATCGAGGCCCCTCGGCTTTGCAGCACCGTACTGAGAAGACACCTCGTCAGAAGACCGACGCCCACATGTATATATATATATCATACATGCATGAGACTGTAGATCGATCGGCTGCTGGCGGCCCGGCCCATGGAACGATGGAATTGAACATCCTTCCAAGCGGTATATAGATGACCTGACCGGCCTCCAGGCACCGGCCATCATATCTTGCATGCCCCGCGTGGCGGCATCCGAGATTCTGATATCTCGCCATGCAGCCACCAAACTCTCGGGCGGCCTGCACACATCACATTACACGACATCCCCGGCCGACACGCACACTTGTACGTCACAACGCGAGCTAGCTATAGGCTCTCTCGACGTACACAAGACTACGTACGCGCCGCCTACGCACAGGACCAACCAACATGGCAACGTACGCTCCACCAGGCCGGACACGTACAGCGCGCGGCACCCCGTCGAGCAACAGGCCCATGCATGCACCCGCTCGCGGACGGGCCGGGGCACTTGCGTCCATTATATTGGCGTCGTCCCCACGGCGGACCCACCAGACCAATCACCCGCCCCGTCGGCTCGTCCTGCAGCCGCGCTAGAAATCCGGCCGGCGAATAGCCGATTGCTTGCTGGAGTACAACTGAGAGTGGAGGTGTGGGCGCGCGCGCGTCGATCGATCCGGCTGGCCGTAGGCGCGCGGGGGACGACGTCGCTGTAGGCAAACCTGTGCGCTCTCCTCGCCGTCGCCGTCGCGCGTGCGCATGCGTTGTCCGTCCCTCGGGCGCGCGCGGTGGGGCAATCGGAGGTGCCGGCCGGAAGACCCGTCGTCGGTCGTCCGATGATCCATGGATGGATACGTGTACGTGCAGCCGTATGTATGTACCCGGCCGCACGGCACACGTTGCGCGACGCCGGCCGGAGGGGCTCTCCGATCCGCCTCTCCTCGATCGCTTTCCAATAATACAAGCTGCGTGCAAGATGTGCGGTCGAAATCAACTACTACTAATGGTAATGGACATGTTCTTCTTTCCCTCGATTCCCAGGTTGAAATTAATTCGTCCAGGGGATGCACCATTCTTCAGTGTATACTAGTTATTAGGTAGTGGTCAATTTTGCAACAACGGGAATAACACAATAATGTTATCGAAAACAGTTCAATTTTAGAGAAAAACGCAGAAAGTAGGGGGAAATCTCGTATTCCAAAGAGGAAGCGGTAATGCATCATCTACTCCATATATAGCATCGATATCATAAATCATTGAGCGAGTATCGATATCATAAATCATTGAGCGAGCATCCACATTTTGGCGTGTGGCGCCATCCAATTTGGGGAAGTTTTTCGAGCCATCTACCGTCCGAGAGGATGCCAGTTTTGGCAAGGTCTGGTCCGAACATGGCTAAGCATTCGCTGAAATTCAGAGTAATAATCTACAAAACTGCTTCGCTTCTTTTTTATAGGGTTATTAAAGAAAAACTACTACCGAGCTGGAAAAATGGAAGGTTGACTTTCTATGGGTTGATACTGGTACTCCTGCGTATTAGTATGTTTCAAACTTTGCTTAGCGTCGTTGATTATCCTGGTGCCAGTGGCAGAGCGGCAAAAGAATTGATTGATGAGCTTCTATCAGTAGTACTCCGTCATCCTGGTTCCTGGGCTTCGAGTGGAACATGCATGGGCCTGTTGTAACACGTAGGCTGAGTTGGGTACGTGTAATTGAAATTGGAGGCTGAGGGGCCGCGCATCCGGCCCGGCTAGGGCTAGTGCCAGCCCATGCGTGCCCTGCCGCCCCCAACTCCGGCGGCGGTCTGCCGCCGACGGCGCTGACCCCACCAGAATCATCGCCAGAACAACCGCACACACGGCACATTTCGCAAGGATATTACCAAGTGCAATCGGCAACACAGATTTAAGGTATACTTCTTCCGTGCAGAATTTCCATTCGTACTATTATGAGTTTATCTCGTTTCATACATGAATATATATATAACGTTATACATTGCACCAAATGTTCAGGCACATGATGAAGGCCGAGTTCGATATAAAGAATCGATATCATGCTGGTATCTGACGCTAACGCAGGGACCTCCTCGCATCTGCCAGAGAGGCCCCTGCCCTATCAATCAACAATCATATCATGTGATCAAGTGATGAACAAGGGCAAGCCATGACGCCTGCGCCCTCTCTGTATCTATACCTTGGTTTTGATTCTGTACCCGTTTGGGGTATGTTCCTTTCGGCTTTCGCCATCCGAATCGTGGGCGGCAAAGAATAATAATCTTAATGGTCTCCCCTGAACACGAGATTATGGCAAGTGTTATCGCAAGGGTACGCGCAGTCTGTGTACTTCGCGTCTCCCCTCTCGAAGTACCAGTCCCCGACAGCTTCAGCAATTCTCTGTTTGAGATAACATGTTGAAGTGTTATCAGAATAGGCATAACACTCTGGTTCGTGAAGGTTTGCTATTTGCGTCGCTGCACACATACCTTGTTACCAAGACGTGGTGAGTTGTTTGCGTACCATGTGTCCTGCCTCTCACTCTGACAATGAGCAAAACAGGAGTTGATGAATACACCATTTTGACTTGAGGCGGAGAAACCCCTTACAGCGGTAAGCATTTCATTCCTGAAACCTGCATTGCATGTAACAGATCAGCCCACCTTTTGTTGAATTAATAGATCATTACAACTCGAAAGATCTGGGTAAGCAATGAAATACCATGTAGAACCTGGAGTTGGTTGCTATTACAAAAGGCATAATTCGTCCTGCATTTTGACCATTGACCTTGGCGGTCAGCAGATTTGGGGGCCACACTTTGCTGAAGCTGGAAAAAAAAAGGATACTGAATTACTTCACTGAATAGTTATATATTGCTGACTACCATTTCGGTTTCAATTCCAGATCATTTACATCTTAAGGTTATATGCATAAGTACCTGCCACACATCATAGGCAGTGTTCAAAACGAAAGTCGGAGTCTGAATGTTTGGCACCACATTCTGCGGGAAAAAGCACTGTAGGAAGCAGTAGCACTAGTTAGCAAAAGTAAATTTTCACATGTTTCAATCTTTGATGGATGTTTCTTGATGTTTGTATTACCGAGGTTTTGTCCATGCGGGAGGTGCAAGACCTAGGCAAGCTTCTTCCAGAACCCTGAATTTTAGGTGAATTTTTATTAGAACAGTGTAGGCAAAATGAAATCACTGCTATTGGAACAAAAATATTCTGGTAGAAACTAGTAGTTTCACCAGCGATAGAAGTATCATTTGTAGCAAGAAAAATATCTTGCAAAAACAAAAATACATGGCCGAAAAAGTTGACACACACCTGCAATCTCACAATGCCATCGAAGAAGGATCTCATTTCCCGACGACCAGAAACATCAACACTGAAAATGGTTAAAGGATACAATTGAAGTGAATATACTTTCTTGATAGGAAATAAAAAAAACTAATCGAGTGACAGATGGTAGCAAAGCCAGTTTTGTCTTTTTGCGTGAACATACGTGTCAAGAAACATTCCAGCATCAGCCAGGCATTTGACTCTGGTATTTGATGGAAACAATCCACGGAATTCATCACAGTGAAGTATGGTAGAAACACCACCAGCAGAGCATCCAGAAAGAAGGGCCTGGTATATTAAATTGCATCAGGGAGATGAAAAGGAAATCTCCAAAGCTAAAGAAAAATGAGTAAGAGTGGAAAGAATGAAGGACAAATACCTGATTAGCATAGCGCATTCCTTGGGCCATCAGGTCATCCATAGCAGCCTGCCAAATACGCTGACCTCGGAAATAAAGGCCTGCAGCCTAAAAAAGGAGGAAAATAATAACAATGAATTGTTGTGGTTCCATAACAAAACAAACGCAACATGGATTGTTGGATTAACAGCCCTCAAAGCGCATATTTTGTATTAAGTGAAACTAAGGAAGTAAAATGTCGGGACATGAGATAGAATTTCACTAACCACATTAGAACCATCACCGGTGAAGGATCCGCCATCGCAGTAGCGGACCTTCACTCTGTTCCAGTTGTAGAAATCTAAGAGAGAGAAAACATTATTACAATATACAATCATAAATAATAACTCAGTAATCAACAGCAATGTTCGTTTTTGTTGCTAGCAAAGCAGTATAAATTTTGAAGAAAAGAAATCACAAGGCATACTCATTTGATGACCCACACATACCGGGGTTCTCTTCAGGTCTGTTACTCATTATCCCAGTAAACTGGAGCTGCCTCTCCATGTGGTTTGATGACCCACGACGACTGCCCTTGCGGTACACACAGCTGCTAATATCATTGCACCAGCCTCCTCCCTGAATACCATATGAAACAGAGCACATGTTAAGCCTAACCGGTGCATTGCAATAATAGTTCAGGTGCCATTTTCATAAGTTTATCTGTGACTCGAAGTGTCTTTACGAATACTGAAGTATTTCTCACCTCTAGGTTGACAAGCCAACTGTTTGCCCCAGATCCAAACCCTCGGTGCAGGTGGTAACCTGGTAAGCTTCCATCCAAGCACACTGTAAAATAATTATAGCTGTAAGCACCAACTTTTGCCAACCTACCCTCTGCTACAGGCTAGAATAAACTTCATCCGAACTCAAATTCTGATGTAAGCTATATTATTTATTTGTGAACTAATTGATCGCTATGCTTTCTTTTTTCCGCTTTCTTTGATCAAGTTTACACAAAAAAGATCATGGCAACATAAATCCAAAAATAAGTAGCACCTTGCAACAAGTTTAAATCTCGAGCAATTGACTGCCACTAGTCACAAGCAGGGACCCAACCGACTTGCTAGTGGCAGTCAAGTTACCACGAGGCAATCACTCATAGTAACTTGCAAATCACATGGGACTGATGGTATTGAGCCCCTTCTCCCCAACCAGGAAGCAATAATTCATCGCGACAGTTCTAAAAAACAATAATTCATTATGGCAACCACCAACAGTGCCAAGGTTAGATCCACACCCACACAATTCAGGATCCACACATGCTGCATGATCACCAAATCAGCATGGTACCTATATAAAGGGGGTACATGAGAGGAGGAAAAAAAAGAGCAATCACAACCAATCTAGTAATATATAGATATAGATGCGCTGACCAACCATGGTCAAACCCAGGAGGAACATGCTTCACACCACTCAATGACCCAATCCAGGCACTCACGCTCCCGTCTCGACTCACTGACTGAACCCGAGAAGAACTCGCGTGACTGGTAATAAAAAACCAACCTTTGTAACAAAACAGATTAAAGAAAGGAGCAATTCTGCTGCTGAGAGAAAGATAATCTCACCGGCTCCCTTGGCGGCCGCCGACTGGATGAGCGTCAGTCCAACGAAGACGCCATTGCTGCCGCCGGAGTTGGCGTTGGTGGCGTACACCTGCGTCGCGTTCCACCACGGCTCAGAGCCATGGGCCGCGCTTGCTCCCACAAGGAAGGCAAGAATCACGGCAGCAACACGAGAAGCCATGGTTCTTTGCCTCCTCCCCCTCGCCCCGCCTCAGCCTCTCCCTGCTCTGTCTCGCCGCAGCCGCAGGGGAGGCGTGAGCACGGGAGAGAATGGATCTGGGAGGGAGGGAAGGGGACGGAGCAGGGAGGAGAAGAGCGGCGAGGCGTAGAAGCGGCCAAAGGGAGGGAGGAACTTATACCAGCTGGCTGGCAATGGAGATTCTGTAGCGTAGTGCAGCGCTAGCCGAAACGCGTAAACCCTTGTGCCGCGGCCTGGTGCGGCGTTACAGGTGTGAGGAAGTAAAGCATCTCCCGCATTTGGAGAGGGGAGTGAGCAGGAAAGGTAACGAAATTACAGCACAGGGAGGGAGGGTGGTGGAGGAAGAAAAGGGATTTGGAAAAACTGTCTGCGGCAGCATTTATGCTTTAGAAACATGTGAGCTCCGGATCGTATTTCTTTGGAGCGGAGCGCGAAAAATTTTTCAGACCACTAACTAAATAGAGTATTAAATAAAGTTAAACTACGTACAGAATCTCGAGTTAATTTGCAAGACATATTTAATGAGATCTTTGATGAAGAATGGCACTGCAGTATTACTGTAGTAAATCATAGATTAATTAGATTCACCGTGAAAAGTTATACTATAAATTTTATTTAATATAAGGTTTTTTGAGAAAAAAATTTGGAGAACGAGAGAAACACGGCGCTGGCAGTTGTAGCATGGGGCTTCATTGCGAGAGCGCAGCTTTTCATTGGGAGGCGCAAAACAACTACCGTGACATGACATGAATGAACTGTAGAAGTATACTGCTATGCAGGGACCGGCCGTAGCTTCTCCTCCTCATTTTCTCCTCTGCTTTACAAGAACGGGAGGGATAAAGAATAGAACACGCACTACTACTGAATGAATAATGCCCGTGTACAAGAAACTGAAAATGATAAACTTGTTACACCATGTACTGTACACCAAACTGATTGTTGGAACAGAGAAAATAGGGGGTAATCCTTTGGGGCTTGAAGCTGCGTGCGTGTATGACTATGACTATGAGTCTATGACACAGGTCAAGACAGTGAGCTCGTGTCCTGGTGTCACATATACAGACAAATACAAATACAAGTTGGCCGGATACGCGCGTAGGAGGCCCCAGGTCGGGGTCTGTAACGGTCTACGAGCTCCCACGCTGCGATGTCCAACCACTACAAGGACCACTCCTCATCCCAACAGATCGAGACAGCGGACTATAATTAATTAACGCCCGCTAACCACACTGTAACTACCAGTTTAATACTGCACTGACTGACGGGCGTGCCCAGTATCATCTGCAGGCTGCTCTGTCGCTACGTAAGAAGCAGCAAATGAGCTAGCGGCTTTTACAAGGTTTTGATTACATGAATAAAACCCTCCCGTTACAGTTGCAAACGAGATGCGTCACCGAATATAATGAAACGAGACGGACCACGTACCGGTTACAGTACGTTGCAAAGATGCAAATGCTGAAGCGGCACGCTGCATGCATCCACGTACGTCGCTCGCGCCCCGTCGCTGGACAACGAAACCTGACCAAACAAACCTTTGCAACCGACCGGCACGTGCTGTGCAGATCGATGGTGTGTACGGTGTACCGATGGAAACAGCCGGATTCTCCCAGCTCAGCTGAGCCTGAAGAGGCCGGGAATGCAGATTGCAGAAATGCATGCATGCCTCAATCATTCTCGCGGAGAATCCAGCTCCATGAATCCAATCATGACGTACAGCAGCATCATGTGGGATTATGGCAAATGTAGCAGACTAGCAGTGTCCCTGCCAAATGTATTGCATGCCCATTGCCCAATGATCCAACGGTGTCATGAGAAGCAGATTGACTCTGGACTCCGGTCTCACACACACAAGCCGGCCCGAAGAAAAGGAGGCTATGCCGCATCATATAATACCATACATGTCGAGCAAAGGAAACTTGAGGTCCGGATGAAGGGGAGCAGAAACCAGCAGTGAGTGACACTCGGACAGTAGTAGGAGTAGGATAGCCGGAGTTGCCCGTGATTGCAGGGCCGACAGCCGCTTTCAACTGACAATCATACTAGTAGCAGAGTGCCACCCAAAAAAGAAAGAAAAAAAATGTTTTCTCTACGCGAATAAGCAGCATTGCGCGCACGGCGCCCATCGTCGACTGCAGTACTCCGTAGTACTATAATCAACACACATGATCCGGGTACTAATCAAAGAACTACTGATAAATCATTTTTCATTGCCATGAGCGGCAGATGCATGCAGTGCATGGTGCCGCAGACCGGATGGCTCTGCGCTGTCGGGAGACGACAGGGTGAAAAATTGTATGATCACTAATTAAGTATATTAAATAAAATCAATTTCTAAAACTACGTATCAAATCTTCGATTAATTCGTAATACCTATCTAATGAGGGTGTTTATTGTAGCATTATTGTAGTAAATTATAGGTTAATTAGGCTCATGAGATTCATCGCGCAAAGTTACACACATCCTTAAAAATACTTTACAGACTTCATTTAATACTCCATACATACAAGATTTCTCGAGAAAAAAAAGTAAAAACATAAAGAAACATGGCCGGGCCCGGCCGAACAAATCGGGCACCGACACGACACGTACGCGTCGGCGATGTGATGGGCGGTGCTCCGTCGGCCGGCGGTAAGAGACCGAAGCTTCCTTTGCCGTCTTTTGGCCCTGTCTCCCCCTTTGGCTTTGGCCCGTCTGATTTGCGGATTTCACTTTTCAGCCAAGCGCGACTGCCGCCACATTTTCTCATTATTCATCAGTGCAGTGGCCTCAAATCAAATGATTCGGCGCCAAAGTGAGCCCGGCACGGCGCGGGAGGACTGGAGGAGACAGGTGGTGTTGTGTTTGTGTCTTGTGTGTGCCGATGGGGACATCCGGGCATTATGCGGATATACTACTATATGCATATGCTTCTCTTCTTTATTTCCCCAGGATCGATGCCCGCGTGCGTGTTAGGTAAGATGTAATACTAGTATTCTTTTGCATAGTCCATCAGAATAGAGACACATACTATACTCCAGCGCTAATCCTTGTGTAGATCCGTGCCACGCAGATTAATTTACAGCACCGATATACAGTAATGCTCACGTACGACTGGCTGTCAATTAAGCAGAGCGTAATCTCTGTGGCCGGGTTAGTTACAGTCAGTATAGTTGTCAGCAGTCAGTACGTCCTCTCTGGCCACCTAGGTTTTTTTTAAAGCTACAGTACAACACAGCTGCACGCTGAACGACGGTCGTCCACGGCGAGTAGGAACGGACAAGATGAATAGACGATGATCGAGCGCTGCGCAGCACGCACTCAGAGCGGCGGCGTAGGAAGGCTGCACCTGCGGGGGCACATGGGCATGGGCATGGGCCTGGGCCTGGGTCGATCGCGTCGGTGCACGGTAGCCGCTGGGAATCCTGCCCTGACGAGCGGGGTAAGAATAATGGCAAGGCGTCCAGACAAAGACAAGTATGTAGTAGATTCAGATTAGCATTAGCATGAGGGGGCGGGAGAGACCAGGACCACGATTGGATGCGTGACGGCCTGACAGGCGTCGCCTCGGGTCAAAGTTAGGCACGTTCCGCTGCGAAGCTGTTCATATATATATATATATATAACATATCCGTCGACCACAGTTAGCACTTAGCAGCTTGCCAGCTTTCTGCTCCAATAAAAAGAAATTTTAGTGTGCGGTACTATATACTATAGCGTAGTTCGCCAAGTTAATGCATGCAGGTTAATTTGGTAGAGCCTACATTAGCAGCAGCACAGTACGTGAAGGAAACGGGGTTTTGATCAACTTCCGGTTAGGACCGCATCATCCTTAGTTTGCACCGAAAAGGCTAGCTGATCAACGCATGAGAGACCTTAATTATTGGAGCAGTGCACGTTCTGGTTGACAGTCTCAGTACACAGTTTCACTACATAATTACTATCTAGATTAAAAACTAGATAATTATGTCCTCTCATATGCCATAAAAATGTCTCTTCTCTCTTCTATGGTATCGATAAATTTAATACCATAAAATCTTTCACGAAGACTAGCCTTGGATTGCATCGTCGGTGCGGTGCATGATGATATTTAATACGCACGGCGTCGTGTAATTGCATTGCCTGAACCTCCAGCCGAGACGACGGGAGGGCCAGAGTGTTCCGTCGTACACCGTGTCCTCGCTCGTGTGGTTACCACAGGTCCTCGTCTCCAGGCCTAAGAACGCGTGGAAATCCGTGGGGCGTCGCGGCGGAAGGCCAACATATGAGTGAGCCACACATGACAGGGCGCCGACTCCCAACCGGCAAAGCTCTTGCGGCCGGAAACCAGATGCTCACGTGTCGGTAGCACGTACGGGGCCGTCGCGAACTGAGCATTGGAGCACTTGAGTCCAGTCCAGCGTTACCACATCACGTGCCAGTGTCGGATCAACAATTCAGCGTGCCTTTTTTTTTTTTTGTCCCAACAGCCATTGGATTTTTCACGAAAGCAGCGCTTCAAAATGAAAGGTGGAGAATGGCAGCAGCTGTCTGCCAAAACTGTGTAGATATCGGCCATGGGCTATAAATGAAAAACGCGTTGCAGGCTGTAAAGCCCTTTTGTATTGTAATCGGCCCAAATTACTAGAACAGAAGAAGCCCGACAGCCCAGCACTTCACGACGTGGATTACGAATAGGGTAATCGGCCCAAATTACTAGAACAAAAAAAGGTTCACAAATAATGTGTGGCTGCTGGGATTCGAGCCCAGGTCTCCACGGCCACAACGTGGAATTCTCACCACTAAACTACAGCCACATTTGTTGTCTTTTTTCGTAACTTACCTTACATATATGGTATATTTGTTGTTTGGTAATATTTTTTTTTCATTTTTCTCCCTTCCACTAAACAAGCGGTAAGGGGACAAACATCGCGTATGCTGTACGATCAACCTTCGTTTCTCGATGATTATGTCATTTTTGAATTATGCACAAGGTGTTAGCTGCTTCATTTTTTTTTGGGAGCGGACAGGATGCTGCTTCAATAGCAGTTGCCTTTTATTCACTTTCCGTAGCACTGTGATTCTACAGTACAAAAACCTTTGTTTTTTAAAAAATAAGCAGGAACACTGCTGTCATACAAGGCACCATTCTCCTCGACATCGATCACACGGCCTGTGACTGTGAGGCGAATCCGTGGACTGACCAAACGAACAGAGACAACTCCGTTTTTTTTTGGGTGTGTGCTTGCGACGACAAACAAGAAACAACCACTCTGATTCTCTGAATCTGACGGACCGAGAGAATTCAGATCACCTGCGGGCGGGGTTTGCAACACAGCATTATATTGCTGCGCTGCGCCGCACTGGCCGGAAAAGCAGGTTGGTGAGCAAAGTGAGGGAGTGACAGACACAGACGGATTCAGATATCGCCTCAGCTATGCACTACGGCACAGTGATGATACGGGAGGCTCCCCCCAATGTGTTTAGCGGAAAGGCAGGCTCCCTGCCTCCCTTTGCGCTGGCTGGTTGGAATGAGGACGAAGGCATCAGAGCCCCAGCCTAACTAAAGCCACCGCCAGTGCTCAGTGGCCAGATAGCTCAACTCCACTGGATTGAGGCAGCCAGCCAAGCAGGCCTGCGGCCTACCCATCGTACTGAAACTGAAAACAATGGCGAGTGCAACTGTGAAACTGGGTATGTGTAGCACGAACACAAGAGCACCTTGCCAGAAAAAAAAAGGCACAAAACTGTGAGCCTGAAGATTGGACAGCAGGGTCGTCACCCCCCACGGCAGCTGAAACCAAGCACAAATAAGGAACGAGAGCGATGCAATCTTTACTGCGCCAATGGACTGTTCGTGCTAAGAAATGCCGTTAAGAGACAGCCACTTTGTCTCCAGATGAAAAGAAACAAAGCAACCGCACCAATCCTTTTCAGAACGCTCTCTGATGGCACGAGTGATCGATCCCGTTCCCAGCAGGAATCACCACGAATTATTGCCGATTACGACCGCATCATCCTACACTTCCATCCACGCCCTGTTCTCTACCAGGTCGGTTGCATTTGCATCCCAAGCCAAAGCTAAAGCAGGCATTCCTTCCAGCTCCAAGAACTGGAATTGGGCGCCGCGTAGGAGAGCACTTTGATTGATGAATGAGGCTGCTCCTAATGGAAAATGACAAGGAAATGCTAGCAAAGCAGGAATCCATGGAGTAGTTTAAGGTTATGTGGTGGAGGAGATGGAGAGATATGCTTCCCTCAGACGACCCCCACTGACGTCGCTGCCATACCATACCATACCATGTGTCATCCTCCATCCAACAAACAAATAAAGCCAGCAGCTGGGCCTCTCGGCTCTGTGTATAAATAAGGGGAGCGCCTATGCCAAGTTCAGCATCGACTCGCAGCGCATTGTGGTCGTGCTTCTGTTTGGCATTAGGATACTTATTAATTGGTTGCAGTTGCAGATCAGTAATCTGTGAAGATGGGGTCATACGCTGCTGGAGCCAAGTTTGATTGCTTGCTGTTTGGTGAGGACCTGACTGACAATTTTCACAGTGCACTTCAAGCACGCACTGAAGTCTGCTAACACCTATTTTGTCCTTGAAATTCTTGTGAAAATGTTGTTCCATATATGCAGACATGGATGACACTCTCTACCCACTGAGCTTAGGGATCAACCTAGCATGCCGCAAGAACATACAGGGTAAGTAACATTCATCTTGATAAGCAGTTTCAAATTTTGATGCTACAAAAAAATGTTTTTTTGATACACTTGGAGTTGCGAAATTGCAGACTACATGCTGCACAAGATGCAGATCGAAGAGAGCCAGGTTCCCAAGATGTGCCTAGATTTGTACAAGGAGTATGGAACCACGATGGCCGGCCTGAAGGCATGCCTCGTTACCTCTGATCTACTGATACATTTGCCACTTTTCCTGTTCAAATTTCTGCTCGTAATCTCTGCAAATTCACTTGAGCTTTTTCAATCTCGATGGTCACGTGGCAGGTTTTGGGCTATGATTTCGACTATGACGACTTCCACGCCTGTGTCCACGGTACACTGCCGTATGAGAAGCTGAAGCCTGACCCTGTCCTGAGGCAGCTGTTACTTTCCTTGCCACAAAGGAAGATAGTAAGTTCTTTCTGACGCCCATTTCCCTTCCATCCGTTGAATCACCACTCACCAGCAAGGACAGCATCTGTATATTTCTGGTCTGAAACCGCTGATCCCACCGCAGATTTTCACCAACTCTGACAAGGCCCATGCGGCAAGAGTCCTGGAGAAGCTCGGGATAGAGGACTGCTTCGAAGGCATCATCTGCTTCGAGACCCTGAACCCGTCAACCAAACAAGATGATGCCAATGAACAGAAGAATGCAGAAGAAGCTGACACTGATGGAGGCAGCAGAGCTGGCTCTGAAGATCCTGCTCCTCCTCGTAGGGGGATCCTGTGCAAGCCCTCTCTGGAGTCCATGGAAGCTGTCATCGAGATCGCCAAGCTCGACGCCAAGAGAACGGTGATTGATCAAGCAACGAAGAAAAAAAACGATTTTCTTTCCTATTTATTTCTCCTATCCATTGCGACAATCGTGAGACTCAAGAACTCTCTCTGCGTGCATCCATGGCAGGTGTTCTTCGACGACAGCGCGCGCAACATCGCCGCCGGGAAGGCCGCCGGCCTCCACACCGTCGTTGTAAGCTCTGTCGCCGGCGCGTGCCCTCTGCAGCTGAGCATGCAGCTACCATTTGTTCAAGAGGCTGATTATTCCACATGGAACGATGCAGGTGGGGACCTCAGCGCTGGTGCCAGGTGCGGACGTGGCGCTGGAGAGCATCCACAACATCAAGGAGGCCCTGCCGGAGCTCTGGGACGCCGCCGGCGAGCACGTCGAGGCGGTCCTCCGGTCCACCGCCGTCGAGACCACGGTGCTTGCATGAACACGAAGCCGTCACGGCCACGTAGTAAATATATATGTTCCTGTGCTGTGCAAGATTGTGTTGGAAACTTGGAATGCGGTCGACTGATCAAGCGCCGTGGTAATCACTAATATGGAATGGAACGGGACTAATAATAAAGCTTGGAATTCATCTTAATCTGTGCTTTTGTTTATGGCATGGCCCGCTGCGAAAATGAATCTTTTTTTTTTCTCCAGTGTTGGCTGCTATCCTCGGCCCGACATGAGGCCCGCATATATTGGCCCCGTGGAAGTGGAGATAGAAAGCCCAACGAGCCCAACTAGGTGTCAATTAAAATCGTGCATGAATTATCTCCTAGGTTAATTTAGTATCAAACGGTCATAATTTATACAATAATCATCTTGCGCTAAGCACGCCGGTGTGGTTTTGGTGAGGTGGCATCCCTCGTGTTTCGCGAGCCTAGCCGTTTTCTCTTTTCTGCTGCAGCTGTGACTAGGAATGAAGGTAGGTAAATTGAATAGAAGAGCAAGATTTATCTGAGACAACCACGTAAACAACTTATTCACAGAACAGTAAACTTGAAGCTTGAACAGGTAACCGCGGTGGTACAACAGCTCCAAAAGTGTAAATATGCGATGAAAGCGACACGATTTACCAGACGCCGCCCTAACATATGTCATTAGGAACAAACCCCCTAATCACCACGCGTAATGCATGCACACAACCACCGACAACTTGTAACCTTAAGGTCACACCACTGCATCGCTCGTGTCCAATTGTATATTAGGTCGATCCACTCGTGGCCAAAGTAAGGATTGTTCGCGTAGGAGAGCAACTAAAAGCGAGAATCTTTGGTCGGTCGATTCTTCTTGGTGAAACAGGCAGCTAAAGCGTCTAGCAGGTACACTCATCAGTAGAGAAAATATTGAAAGGAATCCGTGGATTAATTTAAGGCCAGGCTCCCACTAATCTGGCTACCATGTGTCAGCTCAGCTCCCAACAAAGCGGACAGCGCGTCAGCGCCTTTCTGGTCTATAAATAGGTTAGCCTAAGCGAGTTGCGGCATCAACCTCTCCAGGAGTGCAAGACTTCTAGTTTCTCCTAATCTCCTTCAGTTTAGCTTCTAGGTACATGCCCAATTCTTCTGTCGTCTGAGCTCTGTCTTTTCCAGGAGATTATTTTTCCCAAATTCTGTTCGTCAAATTGTTCATCTTCGGTGTGCACCAGCTCTCTGGGCTGACTCTAGTTTCTAGTTGTTGCTGCCTTGCTGGTCTGATCGATCATGCATAGTAATTTCTCAAAATTATTTTTGCAACTGACACATCTTCTAACATTTATGTGCATGAACAAATCAGTCATTTTTCCTAACTTTCTACAGAGTACGTTTTTACATTGTTGGTTAACACATCTTGATATGGCCATTTTCTTTGTTTTGGCCTCTTGGGTAAGGGTAACCATTGATCTCCTCAGTCCATGAGCAGGCTGTATAACAAGTTGAATCGATTACACGAATCTCCAATTTAGCAATAATCTGAACAAATGTTCTTATGAGCATGACTTCTTTTTTTTTCGAGTCTTATGAGCATGTACTTGACGTCTGAAGCTATTTGAACAGATGCAACTAGAATCTTTTAATTTTTCCCCCGAAGGAGAAAAGCTATATCATATTTCCCCTCAAATTTTCATGTGCTTCTGCAGACTCTAATCTGTGAAGATGGAATCATACACAGCTGGAGCCAAATTTGATTGCTTGCTATTTGGTGAGTACCTGACATACATGGAGAAATGGGCATCTGGTTGCTCAGCTTTTGTTTTCCTTTTGGATTATTCTTTAACTTCTCTGTGCCTTGCATACGCAGATATTGATGAGACACTCTACCCACTGAGCTTAGGACTCTACCAAGCATGCCGTGGCAACATACAAGGTAAACACCATTCATTCCCATCCACAAATTCAGAGCTACAATATTATTTGTTCACACAATAATTTGTAATTGCCATTATGCAGAATATATGCTGAAGAAGCTGCATATTGAAGAGAGCCAGGTTCCAAAAATGTGCTATGATTTGTACAAGGAGCATGGAACCACGATGGCTGGTCTCAAGGTTTGTCTCAGTACTGATAAGCCAATGTTCACATCCATAGGTTTCGATCCATCGTTTCGTTCACATAAGCTTTATAATTCCCATTATCATGTTGGTAGGCTGTGGGTTACGATTTCGACAACGACGATTTCCACGCTTGCGTTCATGGAAGGCTGCCGTATGAGAAGCTGAAGCCTGACCCCGTCCTAAGGCAGCAGCTGCTCTCTCTGCCACAGAGGAAGATAGTGAGTTCTTGATGCTCTTCCGTATCCTGTGTAGCTCATGGCATGCATCTGCGTAAATCTAGTCTGAAACTGACTGCTGGCCCCGTCTGCAGATTTTCACCAACTCTGACAAAATCCATGCGGCTACGGTCCTGAAGAAGCTCGGGCTCGAGGGCTGCTTCGATGCCATCATCTGCTTCGAGACCCTGAACCCATCATCAACCGAACAAGATGACACTGACAGTGGTTCTGACGACTCATCAGCTCCTCGCAGTCGCAGGGGAATCCTGTGCAAGCCGTCTCTGGAGTCCATGCAAGCTGTCATAGAGATCGCCAAGCTCGACCCCAAGAGAACGGTAACTGATCAAGCATCGAAGAAACACTGATTTTCCTTTGTATTTCTCCATCGCAACCATCGTCAGAGAACTCTCTCTCTCTGTGCATCCATGGAAGGTGTTCTTCGACGACAGTGCGCGCAACATCGCCGCAGGGAAAGCGGCCGGTTTCCACACCGTCGTTGTAAGCTCTTCTATGCAATTGTGTTCCACTCTGCAAATGCAGTATCTGTCGAATGCTAATGCAGATGCGTACATGCAATGATGCAACGATGCAGGTGGGGAGCTCATCGCTGGTGCCTGGGGCGGACGTGGCGCTGGAGAGTATCCACAACATCAAGGAGGCGCTGCCGGAGCTCTGGGCGGAGGCCGACGGCGAGCACGCCGACGCGCCGCTCCGTGCCGCCGCCGTGGAGACCTCGGTGCTCGCATGAACATACTGGACAGTGTCACCTCGCCTCCTGCCGTGAAGAGCAGAGATTAACGGTGTGCGTGGTGTGGCGTGTGTGCTCGTGATCGATCGATGTTGATGATAATGCGTGTATGAAACTCTGAATTAATAAAGGTCTACTCCGTAATCCTCTGTGAAAAACGAGTGGCTTCTTCAGATGGAGAAGGATTCGGATCCTGTTGCATTTTTCGAAGACACGGTACAGACGCAGATGGGCCAAAACAATCAAGCCCATAAGCCGAAATTAGATGGCCCACACGGCCATTTCGGGAAGGAAAAAGTCCTATTTACCTCCCTGGATACAAGACCGAGTTCGCGAAACCACCCTAGACATGAAAACCGGGTGAACTACATCCCTCAACTTTCAAAACCGTTCGCTTTGCCTCCTTGCCGTGGTTTTAAGCGGTTTTCAAGGTGGTTTTGCCTTTTTCAATTAAAAATAAATCTCGTAAATATTTATTAAACCATAAAAAATATTCCTAAGCTTCTAAAAATTCTAGAGATGGAGTGAGACACAATAAATCTAAATAAAATATTTAAACTAGTGAAAATATCAATAAAATTTTCTAAAATTTAGATTTAGCTCCAGCAAAATAGAAAATATAAAAAATAATAAATATATATATATATTAAAATATTTAAATATATATCTAATTGCGTCTTAAATACTTTCCACAATAAAAACATAAGATGAAGCCGACGTGAATACACTTATCGTAAATGCATAAATGCATTCAACATTAATATATGTTGCATTTACGATGGTTGAATGCATTTACGATGAATGTATTCATACTAGCTTCATTTCATGTTTTTATTGAGAAAAGTATTCAAGATACATTTAGAAAATTTTATGTGTGTTTAAGTTTTTGGATATATTTCCATTTTTCTAGAATTACATTTAAAATTTAGAAAATTTTGTAGTCATTTTCACTAGTTTTAAATATTTTATTTAGACTTTTTGCATCTCAATCCATCTCTAAGATTTTTCTCATAATTTTTAGAAGCTTAGGAATATTTTTTGTGGTTTAATAAATATTTACGAGATTTATTTTCAATTGAAAAAAGCAAAACCACCTTGAAAACCGCTTAAAACCACGGGAATGAGGTAAAACGAACGGTTTTGAAAGTTGAGGGAGGTATTTCACCCGGTTTTCATGTCTGGTTTCGCGAACTCGGTCTGGTATGCAGGAGGTAAATAGGACTTTTTCCTTTCGGGAAAGATTAACAGCGCCCAGAAGCCCGGCCCGTCAACCGCCCCGGCGTGGGATTTGCGCCTTCCCTGCCCAGAAGCCTCCCCAGTCTGACGCCAGCGTCCGTGTCGCCTCCGCTTCCGCCTCCGCCGCCGTCGCAGCCGCCATGGGCCGAGGCCGCAACGGCAAGCCCCGTAACTTCGCCACGTTCCGTCTCTGCCCGCGCCCCGGTGCCGCCGACGCGTCCGACCGCGTCTTCGTCCGCGTCGACGACAACCCCTACTCCGTCCCCGGCTTCGCCGACGATGGCGGCGGTCCCTCGTCCTCCACCGCTGTTGGAGGCGACGATGAGCCCTCGTCCCCCTCGGCAGACGACGGCGGAGATGCCCTCCCCGAGCACGTCCGCCGCGAGATACTGGAGCTGGGCCTCCCCGACGACGGTTACGACTACCTCCCCCACCTTCGCGAGCTCCGCCCCTCCTTTTCCTCTACCGGTGGCGGAGGCTCCTCCGCCGTGTTCCTCCCCAGCCGCCGCCCCGCGCGCTCCGGCCTTCCCGTCGACGTCAAGGTCCGTCTGCTCCATTAATACTTCGCGCCATTTCATCTTCCGAGGTGGCTAACTCTGTTCGCTCGCGCGTGGTGCAGGCCTACGACTTTAGTCGTGCTTCGGTTGGTTCCGGGGAGGTTGCGGTGGCGACGAGGTGGGTCGAGGAGGCCGTCGACCTGGATGTCGCGAAGCTGCTTGACGGGAGCGATTTGGCGGCCGTTGAGTCCGGGCATGAGGATTTGGAGGAGGATTTTGTTATCCTTGCAAATCAGTCAGATGAGGAGCAGCAGATTGAGAATGAGGAGGAAGAGAAGAACATTGGTGGGGCCAAGGAGAAAGCTCAGCAGCTGCACCGTGAACAATTTGATTTGGTGAGCTCAGCGGCTAATTCACCATCATTACTCAACAATGTGCTACTGATCTAGTAGCAACCAATCATTCCTACCTATTGTTCATGCCAACAATCAGCATTCCGTCCATGCTGCTGTTAAACATTTGAATTTATTATTGTCGACACTTCCCTGACTGCCCTGCCAACATCATCTAACATGGGTGCGAATTATGCTTAGGCCTTTTTGCATTGTAATTTTTTTCTCATACTACTTAGCATTTAACATTCATATGTACAAGTTTGCCACCTTTATTTTATTCCTCGTTCAGGTTCCAAATGTTCCTTCTGGAATATGTTGATTCTTGATATCCAAGCATTTGACTTGTGTGTAATATGCAATGCACAGCTTTCTTTGGAAGAATGCGCTGGGGGTGAAGATGCTGTTAAGTATGGTGCTACAGCTGTTTCTGAATCATATCTTGGTATTCACCATGGGAAAATTCTAGCTCCAGAAAATGCTAAAAAGAAACTTCCGAAATTTTCTACTGGAGAAACAAGTATGAAAAAGGCCATCATAAAAAAAGGAATGGAGAACCTTCCTTCAGAGTACTTACCTCAGAGGAAAATTCCGGGTGGTCAAACCTTAAATCGGGGACCCTACAAGGAACCAAAAGAGGAAGCGAAAGAAAGCTAGGTAAAGTGATGCTTTTTGAGGTTTCTTGTCTGAACTCTTGGGCATTTAGTACACGTTTCTTCATTTTTTTAATCTGAGCTTATTCGATTAGTTGAAATGGGAACAGGAAAAGGAGAGAAAGCTATCCCAGTTTGGTCTTCTGTAATGGTCTGTGGTTTCCTTTTTCTATTTTTCCCCCAAAAGAACATATTATAGGAAAGTCTGTGTGCATTTCATGTTCGCCCTGTTCGTTTGGCTGGTGGTTGGTGCTGATCTTTTCTGAGAGAAAAGTACCGCTGTCTGGTGGCTGATTTGTTCTGAGAGAAAAGTACCGCTGGCTTGTGGCTGATAAGTCGGCTGCCTTGAAAGATCAAGGTGCAGAGCAAAGAAAGATGCCAAGGATTTGTAAATATGTGAAATACAGAAAGGCTCAGCAAGCTGCGGCTTTAACTGGACCATCTTTTGTAGTTAGCCTTATGTATGTTCTGTTACCTGAATCTGTCTTAAATTATGTACTTTCAAACTTGAAGACAGCATGGAACCAAATGTTATTTATGGCTGGATGTTTTGTCACATTACAATTCAGATCCTATCAGAATTTTTAGGAGAAAACGTTTGCTGGGATTTGACAATGAGAACTTGGTTAGTTCTGAGAAAAAGGTTATATATCTGAGATATCCAATCCAACTAATTGAGGGACCTGCAAATTGAAGGGTAAGACACTAAGACAGTGTCCCGTGGAAGCTACCAGCAACTGAATAGCTACTGGGGTTGCCGTCCAGATTACTGTTTAGTGCAAGGCATCTGTGTTCACTATTTTCCGGTTCATGAGATGGACTGGAATGGCATGCGTGCATCAGAGACACCGCAGAGGATGTGCAGTCTGCAGCAGTTATGTACCTAGCGATGATTAGTGCTCCGTCCTTCCAGTTTGAACTTTGAGGCTTTCATGGTCGCTGCTACTTGGCTTTCACGTTGCTATCGCGCCCAATCATGATGATACTGCTCCCAAAGATGATGGCATCTAATGATGTCCTCATCATTGTGTTGTCGAACAACTGATACTGTTCCTGACCCTGCATATCGTGATCACCTGTGATATTGTTGTCTAACTTTTTTTCCCTTTCTTTCAAATTTTGAACTTATCTAATTCTTTCGTTTCTTGAATTTTTAACTTATCTAACTTTTGTTTTCTTTCGAATTTTGAACCTATCTACAATCGGCAGTGGTAATGTGGAAGCAGAAGCCCCTTTGTTGCCACGACAGTGTAGTGTCATGGTAAGCCCCTTTGTTTCTGTGACAATTTCAGTGCCATGGTAAGCCCCCTCTGTTCCTATGAAAATTTAGTGACAATTCTACAAAGCGTTATATTCAGGTACCATCAGCACGTTGATCACAGCACGATGCATAGAGAATGCTTACATGCATCATAGCCGTTCCATATTTTCGCAACGAATACCTGGAATCCAAAAATTACTGTACACAGAAGGAAGCACTGTGTCAAGTACGCAGGTGTGCTGGGCTAGAGGGATGTAGAACGAAAGAACGGTATCTCTCTAGGACTACAAGACACAACAGTCGGTTGGTCGCACTTTCTCTTTACACAATCATGTATATCAATACCTCCCCAAGGATCAATCGAACTATACATTGATTTCCTCTGACGGAAAACACAGCTTTCATACAATAGCCTCGCCAACTCATCTTTAGAAAAAGAACATGGAAAAACAACTTTTCACAAACCGAGCCTTACATACCCACATGTGTCTCCCGATCCTACGCATTTGACATGGGCTGTCCTGAAAGATGGATATTCGTCAACACATAAGTTTGGCAAGACATGATGGTCAAGAAAACAGACAACAGAGATGGTAGATGGAGCATAAGGAAGGTGAGAATGTGAGACAGGTCTTACTGGCTATGAGGAACAGCACCACCTCCCACCACTGCTTGTTTCATTGGTCTCACCCTGCAACACCACGGCCTTCCCATTGCTTAATGACTGCAGCTCACTTTTCTTCTGCTCTTGGGATTGAAATACCTTCCGGCTTAGTATGGTGTAGATCTCTTTAACAACAGTTTGAAAAGCTGATGCGACATTTGATGAGTCCAGGGCCGAGGTTTCCATGAAGAATAGACCCTGAGCCTCAGCCAGGGCTTGGCCTTCTGCAGTGCTCACCTCACGAGCATGCTTGAGATCGGTCTTGTTGCCCACCAGGATTGTGACAACATTCATATCGGAATGAGCTGTAGTCAAATGAATCAGAAATAAAGTATATGAGATAAAAGCATGAACCAAATAAGAAAAAGGGCCAGTGCTGAAATTTAAAACGAAGTGCATCTTGCTTTGAGTTGCAACTGTCCATGGTCAGCCTTGAGATTATTGGTTCATATGGCAGGTGCATTAATGCTGAAAGCTCAAAAATCATTCTAGATGACTGGGAGGTTGAGATTTGTAACACACAACCCCATTAATGAAAAAGAAAGTGGTTAAGTATGCACTGAAATAAGTGTACTCCATGCTAAGGAATTAGGTAAATAGTGGTTCTTACTGTGCAGTTCATTAAGCCATCGACCAACACTATCAAAAGTCTGACGCCTGCTAATATCGTAAACAAGGAGAGCTCCCACAGCGCCTCGGTAGTAAGCAGATGTAACCGCTCTAAAGCGCTCTTGTCCAGCAGTGTCCCATATCTGAGCTTTAATTTCCTTTCCATCAATTACCAACTTTTGCGTCTGGAACTCCACTCCGATAGTGGACTTGGAGTTTGGGTAGAACTCGTTCCTTGCAAATCTTGCTAGCAAGTTTGATTTACCAACAGATGAATCGCCGATCAGAACGATTTTGAATAGATAGTCCTGACTTTGTTCCTCATCTCCATCATAAGCCATTGTGAAACAACTCTACTACAAGTACAGCAACACTTCCAGCGCTTGGCAAAAATACAACAAGCCTGTCATGGTTGCAGAGTTATCAGATCAGTATTCAGTACATGTACATGAACAAAGGGAAATGATTCAAAAGCGTAACAAAACAGATTTCTTAGTACTGACAGGAAACAGATCCCACAGATCTAGTTATATATCACATGCAGAATGTCATGAATAAGTCAAAACAATCACATGACATAGTAAAAACAGTAATCAGTTATTTTTTTATCCTAAGTTTATGTTGAAAAGATTTAATGGAGTAGAAATTATTCCTTTTCACCTTCCAGAGCTCAAGCGATATCAAGAATACAAAGTTTTCTGAACTGCCAATTTAACAGCATGCATCCAGCAAAAGATTTGTTGAAACAATTGGAATTCAGAAGTAACAATAGTCACAAAATAAGCGAACCATTCATTTTCCAGCGGGAGTGGCAAGTTAACAACACCTATGCTGATGAACGAGAACTATGCAAACAACAAAGACTCATCTGAAAAAAACAAATTTTATAGCTCGAATTTGTATCACACTAATAATGGGCGAGTTTGAACCAAAACATGGCACTAATTGTAAGCAAAGTACAGTTCATATCCACACAGATATGATCTAATAGGTCAGTATAATGTTTGACTCTTTAGCAACTTTGATTTTAAGAAAAATGTCCTTTCCAATCACAGGCAAAGGGTATAATAGGATGAGAGAAAATGAGAAATCTACACGAAGTAGATGATGCTGTCATAATGTAAGTTACTGTGGTACAGCGGCCCTTAACTCAGAGCTGAATGTCCTGGATCTGGAAAGTTCAGGCAAGACACCAGCAAATGGATGTGAAGATCATGGAAAAAGGCCAATAATGGCACTGGATCAACCGATAACTTATTGCAGCAGGACACCAATAGAACAGTGTGAAGTTCCTGCGGTCCTCAACAACCCGTGCACCAAACATACCCATGAACCCAACACGGCACAACCCACAAAATGGGGGAAAACAATGCGGCGGTCAGGTTAGTGTTGTAGCCAAGCATGCCGAGGCATCTACAATCGAGTCACTATTTTCCTTAAGGCTGGTGATCAGGTACCCATGACATCAACAGTGATTTGCCCAGAACCCGAGAGATTTTGATCACCCGCTACCCGCGCTCACATTCTCGTAACAGGAACCCCGGTTGACTTTACTTCCGCATTGCCCGCCAAATCACACAAAAACCCAACCGACTGTCCGAACACGAGGCTCAACAAGCCCACCCAATGCAGCACTGGGGGCCAGCAGACACCCGAGAATTACTGGAGAAAATAAACCGCGCCCGTACCTCGGCAGGCTGATCTCGCGCGCTCAGACGGAAAAAACTAACCAAACCACGGACGAACGCACGGATTGAATTAGTACGGGCACGGCGCCGCGCAGCAAGCAAATCCGCGACCAACCGAATGCGGCGGATTGCAGAGGCAGAAACAACAAAACCAAGCCGTGGAGAGGCAGGGACAAGGGGGAATCCATTCGATCGGGGCGACGCTTGGCTACTCACCAGCACGAGACGAGATCGCCCTCGGCGTCCCGATGGATCTCCGCCCCACCCCGACTAGGCCGAGGGCCGGAGGAGCGGCGCCAGGCGGGCCGGCCGGCGTGCGTCGGGAGCGGGCCGACCTGTACGGCCGGGCGGGGAGGATCCGGCAGCGGGTGGGGAAGCGAGCAGTGTGTCCGCGGCGGCGCGTCGTGAGGGGCGGCGCTGGCGCTGCGGTCGACGGCGGCGTGGACTCGCGGGATGCTAGGTTTGGACTTGGGGAGACAAGGGAGGGAGGGAGGGAGGGGGAGGCTGGTGGGAGGTGAGAGAGATCTAGATCCCCGGCCGCCCCGTCCCGCCCCCGCGTCCACCGCTCTCGCCCGCTCGCTGCCTGCCTGCCTGCCTGCCTGCCCGTGTGTTCCGTTCCGCTCCGCCCCTGTGGTGGAACTCACGTACCGCGTGGTCTGTTTGCCGGAGAGCACCACCAGTGCGCAACGCAACGCAACGCACCCCGTCTCTTTAAATTTTGCCAAGCCCTTTTACCATCCTGCCCGAATTTTTACCTCGTAGCCACGAGGAGAAGAGTACTGGGGCTCGTAATAAAAAAAATTACATTTGAATGTTCTTTTTTCTTCCTCCTAGACTCCGTACGTACTGTACTTGCAAGTCCGCAGCGAAATTTTTACGGAGCAGCAAGCCTTCGCTACTTTCTTTGGCCTGGTCGTTTAGTTCTCAACTTTGACAACCATTAATATAGCATATAACATTTGTATTTATAAATAATTGTTTAAATATTGATTAATTATGTTTAAAATATTCGTCTCACATAGTACAATAAAACTATGCAATTAATTTTAGATTTCATCTGTGTTTAGTACTCCATGCATGTGTCAATATTTTAATGTGATGATAATTTTTTTGTATAGTAGAATTTGAAGGCAACGTTGGCAAACTAAGGCATCGTTTAGATTCTAAATTTGGGAGGTCAAATTTAGGTATAGTGTTACTTCGTAATCATGATGTTACTGTATCCTTTCGTTTGTATTTGTGAAAAATTGTTCAAACATTGATTAATTAGGCTCAAAATGTTTGTCTCGCAAAGTACAACAAAACTGTGCAATTAGTTTTTGATTTTATCTACATTTAGTACTCCATTCATGTTATGATATTTTAATGTGATGTCAATCTTTTTTTATAGTGGAATTTGAGAGTAGAATTTGGAATCTAAATAAGGGCTAAGCCTTAATTGTATAGTGGAATTTGAAGGCAACGTTGGGATCTTTGAGCGGATTGTAGGCCGGTTCGCTGCATCTTGGACCGGTGGGGGCACGAGGAATTGAAAGCACCTGCAGTCCTGTGCGCCAGCCGCTGCCGGGCGATGGCGACACTGACGGTGACAAGCAAGTGAGGCATCCGCACAAGCTCCCTCCCCGCGCACTTGCGGCTGGTTTAGAACTCAAATTCTACCTCCAAAGTTTACTATGCAAAAAAAAGATTCTTATCACATTAAAATGTCATAGCATATGCATAGAGTACTAAATGTAGATGAAATTAAAAACTAATTACATAATTTTGGTGTACTCTATGAGACGAACATTTTAAGTCTAATTAATCATTTTTAGACAATTTTTCATACATATAAACAAAATACTGTAGTGATCCATTTAACTTGGCCCTCCCGATTCGGGATCTGGGCCCCAGCGCCCCTGTCCTGCCGGTCTCTTCTGTTCCCGTGCAATTCAACAACCGGTGTACCACACGGCAACGCCTACGCATCACCACCGGTCGATCCGTCCGTAGCCCTGGCCCCAGTCTGCAGCGTACGTAACTGCGCGCGAGCTCGTAGGCATCATCCACCTGTAGCGTGGTACTGTGTCCCCGCGTACAGCCAAGCCGAGCCGGCAACATTACAGCGATATAGTGTGGTTGGGCTGATGAGGTCGATGGTAATGGTATCGTAGTGTGGGAGGTTACGCAACGCAATGCCCGTTGAGAGATCGCTGGGCCAGTCTAGGGCCGTATTTCTTTTATTCCCTAAAATTTTTTTCTAAAAAATCTTAGGTGCATAGAGTATTAAATAAAATTTATTTATAATTTTTTTAAGCACGGTGCAACTTTGTGCGACGAATCTAATTAATCTATGATTTATTTTAGTAATGCTATAATAATTATCATCTAATTATACGATCAGGCTTCATTAGATATGTTTCGTGAATTAATCTGAGTTTCGATAAATAGTTTTATAAATTAACTTTATTTAATACTTAAATTATGACGGTGAAAAAATTTATAAACTTTATTTAATCTAAAACGAGGGCAGAGCTAGCTGACAGCCAAGTGCTTGTCCCAGCGACAAGTGCTGTGCCCTGTAGCCTCTGGCCTGTGGGATAGGATAGGAGCAGCACAGAGGCGTGTGATGTGATGTGATGTGAGGATGGTCTGTTTCTGTTGGCAGTGGGCTGAAGTAAAGGAGCCTGCTCGGCTGCTCGCGTCGCAGCTGCAGTTGCAGGGATAGGAAGCAACCGATGGTTGGTGGCCCGTGCTTGAGAAAAAAATACCGTTTCATGGTTGGTGTACTGATAAAAATACAGCGGCAGCTCCTTGTTCTTGTTTTTGAGGCCTTGATGCAAAATTTTACCACTAAAGTTTATTATGCAAAAAGAAGATTCCCATCACATCAAAATGTCATAGCATGTATGGAGTACTAAATATAGATGAAATCAAAAACTAATTACATAGTTTTGTTGTACTCTACGAGACGAACATTTTGAGCCTAATTAATCAATTTTTGGACAATTTTTCACACGTAAAAAACGAAATGCTACAGTGCGTCTCGGTTTTCCAACTCCTAAATTTAGGATGTCAAATTTGACATATAAACAAGGCGTGAGGTGGATGCAACTTTACGGCAACCACAGATGGTCCATGCCACAGCTCCTCCTCGGTTTCCCCCTTTTTTTTTTCTTTGTTTGAGTGTTGTGGCATTGCTCAAGAAAGTCAAGATCGCTCGTAAACAATGCAGCTGCTGATGTACCAAACCTGCGGGTTATTCCTGGCTTTGAGGGGAAGAAATGCATTTATTCTATCAGCAACCTTGCATTTTACAACCTTTGTTGATTTTCAAGCACACGAGGATCTCAGGTTGCGACATTTGCTGTATCGTTTTCAGTTTCAGGTAAATGTGGCGTTTTGGCTAATCTTTCCGTCGGGATTGGACTGAGGAAAAAAAAGAAAAGGAAACTATTTCCACCTACACTGTTACCTTACAGCAAGCAATGCAATGAATCTCGATGAACCATCTTGTCCACAGAAAAATTTCCCCTCGTCGCAGTGGCCTCAGGCCTGCTGGGGGTAGCTGCTGCTGCCGCCTGCCTGGCTGCGATGCACATGGACGCTGCGCGGGCAGGCAGCACAGTGCGATGCACTGCACGGACGCTGCAGCCTGCAGCACCACTCGAGCAAGCTAGCGCCAAGGCCTTGTTTATTTAGTTCCTATGAAAGTTGACACTTTACCATTAATACATCAATTTTATTTTTGTATAGTAAAATTTAGAAGGTAAAGTTGGGAACTCGAGAGGAGTACCCGCTTGCCCTCCCTCTGCAATCTGCAGGCAGGAGTGTGCGACATGCAATCACCCACGCGTCGGCCCCGTGCCACTGCCTCCTCCAGTCCTCCTCCTGCCGCCGCCGAGCTGATCCATTTCCTTTTTGGGACAGAGGAGGAAGAGACGCAAAGTGGCAAAGCATTCTCAAAGGCCCAAGACAAGTACTTTGCGCTGTGCTTATCGTTGGTCATGGGCTGTTTTTGGGCCACAAGAGATGGCGGCAGTCTTCTTGTGGGTCCAACTCGGCCCATCTCTTCCCTTCCATCTGCCGCAAACGTCGCGGTTGCCGGAGGGAGAGGACGAGGCGGAGCTTGTTCCACTCCAATTTGATCTCTTCCTTTCCCCACCCCACCCCCTCTCTCTTTGCCTCGCCATGACGGGAGGCCAACTCCCACCAGCTGCTCCCGGCGCCGAAGCAACCGCGGCGGGCGAGCGCGATGAGCAGGCAAGCACGTCAGTACGCGTGCGGCCTCCGCTATTCCCTTCCTCTTCTCCAGTTCTGTCTGCGTGACGCAGCGATGGTCTGATTGGGGCATTATGCGTGCGTGTGGTCATTGGTTCAGCTCGCGGGCGACGGAGGCGCCGAGAGGCGGGGGAGACGTAGGTGAAGGCCCCGGGCGGAGCGCGGGGAGAGACGAGCGCGCGCGGCTGGTCGCGGCGATGCCGGCGCCGCCACCGCCGGCGATGGCGGCGGCCTCGGGGGGTGTGAGCGCAGCGTATATGCCTCCGCCCGTACCTGTACAAGGGCGGCCTTGGTCGAGGTCGTCCATCCCATGGGCGAGGCTTGTGGTTGGATTGCTGCTTCTGGTGCTGCTGGGATACGCGTTCATCAAATGTGGCATCCCCTTTCTATCTGAGAAGGTGATGTTTCTTGTCTGTTCTCCAATTAGGATTGTAGGACCTATTTATTAACGCGACAATTGCTCTCAATCCCTTCGGATTTGGCCGAGAATTTGTTCCATCTTTTCTCTCTCAAACCCAAATGGATTGTGCCCAATCCCCAAATCCAAACAAGCTTCTCATATGATTTATCAATCAGATGATGGTTAATCACAATAGTCATGCAGTTTATTCGAGTTTTTCTTAAAAATCTCCAAATTGATGCAGTAGATGGCACGTACTTTTTCCACATCATTGTCACGGTAATGCTTGGTGTTCTATGTTCTACGCGCCTGATATTGTAGGTCATCATGCCAATTATTCAATGGGAAGCAAAATCTTTTCGACGTCCCATGTTGGCGGCCGTGATAATTGTTTCTCTAGCACTCCTTCCGGTGGTGTTTCTGCCTTCTGGTCCACCAATGTGGCTAACAGGAATAATTTTCGGCTATGGTTTGGGCTTCTTGATCATCATGGCTGGGATCACCATCGGCATGTCCATACCTTATTGGATCGGCTTATTGTTTCGTGACCGCCTAAATGTAATGTTTATATGCTTTGTTTGATTATGATAACGATATGGTTTATTTTCTGTTTATTTTCTTATTGTGTCATTGTCCCACCCTTATGCCCTCTCATTTGTTTGTTAACATACAGCTCTGGTTAGAAAAGAGATGGCCTCGGCAGATTGCTCTGATTAAACTGGCTGGTGAAGGGAGTTGGTTCAAACAATTCCGTGTGGCTGCATTGCTAAGAATCTCACCATTCCCATATGCATTGTTTAACTATGCTGTAACTGTCACTGAGATGAAGTTCAACCCTTACATATGTGGCTCAGTTTTTGGGATGATTCCTGATGTGTTCATCAACATCTACAGGTTAGACTCATATCAACACTTCATGGCTTAGTAATGTCTTAGATGAATTTTGTTGATATCAGGATTAGTCTCGTTCAGTAGTTAGCCATGGACTGTGCAGTTCAATCAGAATCAACAGAGTCGATGTGTTTATACTCTAGAAGTCCCAATTGTCATATTTTCATATTTTTGCACTATTTTTGTGCAGTGGGCGGCTGATACGCACATTGGCAGAACTGAATTATCGCAAGCATCGAATGACAACAGTTGAGATAGTGTACAACGTTGTATCTGTTATTGTCGCTGTGTTCTTTGCGGTCGGATTTACAATATATGCAAGAAGAGCTCTAGATAACATGGAACGTTCAGAAGGCGTCTGCGTCGAACCCGGTGTCCCTGCTGCCTCGACTGAGTACAGAGAAAACCTTCAAGGTTGTTCCACTGCACGTTCTGTACCAATTGATTATGTATAAAAGCAAAATACATCACCTCTAAGGTCTGGTTGCTTTGAAGCTCCAATCATGTAAATACACCACACTAGATTGGTAGAAGAGAAATGTTACCAACCAGCACCTATGGGATGGTCTGCTGCTGTGTTATGCTACTCTGTATATAACTGCTACTTCTGTAACGTTGTGATTGCTGTCAAGTAGTTGCTCTTCAGACGTGTGATTGTTGCTTCTTCAAACATGTATATTGTGTGATGGCCTTGGCCCTTAACAGATTCTGCTTTCTATTATCACTTAGCAATCAGGCATCTTGCCTACCGGTTCCCAACTGAAAACTTGAAATGGGCCGGGGGTTTGGTGAGGTTCTATTACTGAAACGACAATAGCCTGTTAATTTGTTCACGCTGGTTAGTACATATAGCCATCAACAATGTCAGATCATACACGTTGATGCATTGATATTTTTTTTATCATCATAGTTCGATGCCTTTTTGCATGCCAAGGGAAATGAGAGTGAAAATGTACAGTACGGCCTTTTTTTTTTCCAAAACCGAATTGCAAGTTGGCTTAGTTAAACGTATGCAAAGTACTTGGAGAGTACAGTACAGTCTTGCAAGCTACGGAGTAGCTAGCTAGCCATGTGCATGGCGTACTGACGACAGAAGCCCTTCCATGATTACTACAATGGGGAAGTGGTTGGTATACGAGGCTTCGGCACTGCAGCTTCCGACGAGCCAAGCATTCGTAGGCGTGGCCTGGCCGGCGTGGGCCTACCGGGTTTGTGCTCATGATCATCAGCACGGCGAGCCGGTGCCGGAGCCGGCGGATAAGCTCCTGTCGAGGTAGAACGCCCGCAGCCTGGAGCTCCTGCTGGTACTCGCGGAGTGCGACAGCACGGGGAGCCCCCACTGCGAGGAGAAGACGATGGCGGGGCAGTCCGCGGCCGCGTCGGCCGCCACCGCCGCCGCGAGGCGCCGCACGAGCTCCGCGACCAGCGCGGCCAGCCGCCGCGCGGGGAGCAGGAGCACCAGCCGCAGCGCCTTCCTGCTGCCCAGCGCCGCCGGCGCGCTGCTCCTCCACCTCATCCCGGCCGCCTTGCAGCTCCTCCTCCGCAGCCGCAGCGGCCGCGGCCGCCTCGCCGTGACAGTACTCGTGACGACCGCGACTTCCACCGCTTCGCAGCCGCCGCGCAGGCGCTGGTACCGGCACGCCGAGCGCGGCAGCTGCTGCACATCCCTCGCCATGAGCATCTCGAGACCCATGTGGTGTGGTGAGCTATCTAGCTGCTAAGGTGGCAACAAGCTAAGCTTGGAGGCGACTGATCGATCGATACAAAGTGAAGAGTTGAACTCCGGTGTGATTAGCTGTAGTGAGGATATGGAGCGTACGTGCGTATATATAGGCGTGGAACGGGAGCAAATTATTGAGGAGGCCGGGGCGCGGCACATGGAACGAATCGTCGCGAGCGCGCCCAGTTGGGGAGCATAAGAAATGGGCGGCGGGCAGCGACCCCGGGCCGGGCGGCGCCTACACGGTCTGATTGCCTTTGACACATGCTTTCCACCACCAAAGATTATATAAAACTGGTGGCGTACGCATGCGTAGTTGTGGTGCACCTACACTCTCCGCCTCTCCGCTTCATGATCCCTCTCGATCAATTTTTTTAAAATGAAGTAACAGTTGATACGCACATAGATATGTTATACATTAGTGTTGAGCGCGCTAATCCATCTCTGTCTAGTTCAGTTTGGGCATTGGTGCATGCATATGGGTGATTGTACTAGAGTTTTTTTTTTTGGTAGAGTAGAGCATGATATCTATCGGGACCAATTGTCATGATCAGTTGATCACCAATATAAGCTCCAATGATGCGCTACATTGGGACCATAGGGTGAGTGCGAGTTAGTACAAATTTTCAGTGTTTTTAATTACACACCAAATCCTTGATCTGAAGGGAATGCAATATTTCAAAGATTATTACTGTGATTGTTAGATGGGATTGAAAGCTGCGTCCTGTCATCCGGTGGCACATGCGCCGTCACCAGCATGATCTTCTTGGTCCGGTATGTGTGTTCGATTCGATCAATAGGAGCTTAATTACAATAACATGGCGTACCACAAAAGCATATTCTTGCGTACCACGCGATGATTGAAGCGATCATTACACCATCACTTGACAGTTTGTTTACACGTAATCCTCACCCTTTTGCGTTGCCGTAGCACAAGGAAACCACCTCTTTTTCCAAAACGAGAGCCTGGCACCGTCACCAGATGTACTTCGAGCATAAACAATCGCAACCGCGAGAAACTGTAGGGAGATTCTCACAAATCAGCAAGAGCAAATACATACATCGTGATCGATCAGCTTTATACAAACGCAGCGTACGATATTTTTTAGGTGAATGCGTATGGTTAGGTTTTATCGTTAGGCCGTCATGTGCTATCATTAGCAAGGCATAAGAAAAGGTCACTAGAGGCCAATGCAAATCATGGCCAATGATTGGGAAACGGCCGGCCAGGATGATTGGTTATGGTTTTAGTAATGGTATATACAATGCAGCTTTGACAGCTCGAGTGTTAAACCCAATAACATGCATACCCTTTTGTAGGACGCAAGTTGCGCCGTAGATACATGGAAAACATATTCAACTTCAAGAGAACAATACTACGGAGTTGCAGATCAGCTGCTGAGTCAGTGAGCAGTGTAGAGCCTCATTGTAAAGTGTGGAAAGAAGAGACGCGCAAGCCGTACGAGTTACAACTAGCAGTGCAACATGTGGCGGAAGCAGTACAATTAAGCATGTGGCTGAACAGGATCCGTCCATGGAGAACAAAATGTCAACAACCATAAGTTAGAATGCAAGTACCGAAACATTCCTCATGAACTTTTCAAAAAAAAACATTCCTCATGCTAGGTTAAGAAACACTAGCAATCAAACATAAGCAGTAGGTATTAACAAGGTTCAGTGCCAACATGCAGCCAAGATCTGGAGCACTTAATAACTAAATTGCAGTCATCATCACCATAGAGTTTTTATAACAGGCCAACACAAGGTTCAATGCCATCATGCAGCCAATAACTGGAGCAATTGCATTAACCAGATTATAAACTAAGTCCAGACAAACATTCTCGCAGCACAGAGACCACGATGTGCCACGCTGATCCTAGATCCTTTTTAGCATATAATCTTCATCTCTAGAGGCACTGCAACTCAGACCAAATTAAGAAACAAATGAATTAGCACACTGCACACCAGTTCAAATGTGACATGGACAATCTCGTCACCAGACACTGTTTTTCAGAGAGCTATTGTACTTTATTGCATTTGAACAGCTGCTGAATTCAAACTTCAGTGGTTTTGCTATGCTTGTTGCATTTAAAATACGTGCAGAACTGTAACAGCATTCAACTTAGTTTGCATTGTGATCATTCCTAATGACATTGTATCTCAATTAAACTAACAGAAAACATTAAACAACTGAATCATTGGAGTGCAAGAGAACTTGCTACAGAATAGCATGAATTTCTGTGTCACATATCGACCTCTTGACTCTTGAGTCACAGGTTATTTATATATTTTCCTTATGATAGCCTTGGGTTCATCTAAAAATCAATTATATTTTTAGTTGAGCAAAACAAAAGTATCTTGTGGACAATTCAACCTCAGATCTAAAATACACATATAAAATGCACTGCCCACAGCTCGTGATCAGTCCACGTCGAAGCACATGACCTGTCTAACGAGATTTTAGGGTGTACCCTAAATGAGTGTAATCTTGCATGGTTTCAGACTGAAGACAAGGCAGCATGAAAGATAATGATCAAAGATTAGGGTGTGCCCACAAATTCCTACCTTGTGCTGCATGAAAGATCAGAGATTTTCCAAGGCAAAATCACGCCATACATCCCCTTGTGCTGGTTGGCTTTCCTGGTCTGTTAGGTATCAGAAAATTCAGGATCAACTCTAGATACTGATTATACGATAATTGCTAAAATATATATCCAAGGAATGTACTGCCAGCAAATCTACCAATGTCCAGTGTGCCTTACAGTTGATACTTTCTATTGTATGAGTTTCTTGGAAAGACAAAGATGACACTACGACAGTATGTAGACTGCAGGGAGAATTTTATTAAAAGGAGTAAAAGAGATTTAAGTTTGTATTTGAAACCGTCTTCTCTTCTCAAAACAGAGGGGCATAGCCCCAGCTTCTTTATCATTGTCGATTGAAACTACTCATGTGGATCAGCATGTTAATTCAAATCATAAGGTCCATCCAGTACTCAAACCAACAATTGACTTGATTACAGTTCACCATCAAGTGCTTACATTTCATTTGCATATATAATTTTATCATATGACAGATGGAAACTGTGAATTGAAGTGGCATAGCCTCATGCTCCCCGAAAGTATCCTGCGAACTCAATTCCTATGGGCGATTTTAATTTGTCGGTAACCTATCATGTATGCCCATAGGAAATGCTGGGATTTTGTGCGTTGTGTTTACTAACTTCTTGCTCTAGTTTGTAAATTAGGAGTTTTGCCAACAGAAGTTAATGAACTGTGGTTAGACACCGCACCTATAGCCCAACCCCATCACATTATTTGGTATCTGCAGATTGCCACTTAACTATCGCCTATCGCCCTAACCGATCGGAATCGGAACGAATCAAAATAGTGAGGAACTGAGGATTGAAAGACAGAAAGTGAATGGCCGCGAGAACGTGAACGTACTGGCAGGTGCTGCATCCTCGGCGTCCTCGGTCTTGACGGCCATGGCCGGCGGCACGGGGATATCTGCAAAAACAGACAGGGTGAGGGGGTGGATCCGTTGGGGAGTAACCGATTAGGTCACCGGCGCAACGAAGAGGGAGGGAGGGGACGAACCGTCGGCGGGGAGAGTGTCGCGCATCCACTGCTCGTCGACGACGTCGATGAGGACGCCCAGGCTCAGGCCCAGCTCCTGCTCCGGTCCGCTCATCTCCTCTTCCCCGGCCACGCTCTGCTGTCGTGCTCTGGTCGTCTACTCGGCAATGGCGGCTCGAGGGCTTCCAGATTTTCAGTTCGCTTTCTTGTTCTTTGTAGGGCTAATGGGCTAATTTTGTGAAAGCCCATTAATGTATAATATATTTGGGCTACATTTTGGTTTTTTTGGGCCGGTATCTTTGGTGGCGCATTATATTTTTTTGGAAAAAGTCCTATTTACCTCCCTGGATACAAGACCGAGTTCGCGAAACCACACCCTAGACATGAAAACCGGGTGAACTACCCCCTCAACTTTCAAAACCGTTCGCTTTGCCTTTTTACCGTTGTTTTAAGCGGTTTTCAAAGTGGTTTTGCCTTTTTCAATTAAAAATAAATCCTGCAAATATTTATTAAACCATAAAAAATATTCCTAAGCTTCTAAAAATTCTGAAAAAAATTATAGAGATGGAACGAGACACAATAAATCTAAATAAAATATTTAAACTAGTGAAAATATCAATAAAATTTTCTAAAATTTAGATTTAGCTCCAGCAAAATAGAAAATATATAAAAAATTAATATATATATTAAAATATTAAAATATATATAATTGCGTATTAAATACTTTCCACAATAAAAACATAAGATGAAGCCGACATGAATACACTTATCGTAAATGCATAAATGCATTCAACATTAATATATGTTGCATTTACGATGGTTGAATGCATTTACGATGAATGTATTCATACTAGCTTCATTTCATGTTTTTATTGAGAAAAGTATTCAAGATACATTTAGAAAATTTTATGTGTGTTTAAGTTTTTGGATATATTTCCATTTTTCTAGAATTACATTTAAAATTTAGAAAATTTTGTAGTCATTTTCACTAGTTTTAAATATTTTATTTAGACTTTTTGCATCTCAATCCATCTCTAAGATTTTTCTCATAATTTTTAGAAGCTTAGGAATATTTTTTGTGGTTTAATAAATATTTACGAGATTTAAAAAGGTAAAACCACCTTGAAAACCGCTTAAAACCATAGGAAGGAGGCAAAGCGAACGGTTTTGAAAGTTGAGGGAGGTATTTCACCCGGTTTTCATGTCTAGGGTGGTTTCGCGAACTCGGTCTTATAGTAAATAGGACTTTTTCCTATTTTTTTCTGCGTCTATGTACTCAATCTCATAATCTGGGCCTCAACAAACCACTCTAACGAGAATCTCCACGACTGACAAAATATACTGAAGCTTTGGTTGTTGGATTAATAAGTTGGAAAGTTATCCCGAAACAGTTGTCACAACAAACGCTGCTCTCGTACACACGCAAAAGCAATTTCAATACAAAGTTCCATTGCATTTTTACCAAAAATATCATATTTTACCAAAAAAAAGACACCGCTCTTACCTCTTCTATCTAATAATGCAGTGATTAGTAAAATTGCAAATGTAACATGTAATTTCTATCGATGTGGTCGATCTTGGCGTTACCGAAGTCACAACAGACTACTCTCTACCGATAGAAATAACTAACAGTTAAACTCAAAAGCTTCGAAGGACATTGAATTCTCCCACCAGTAATCTGAAGTTGTAACCTCCTGTTGACGTAAAATCCGCACCTCACGCCAAGCACACAGCAAGCCGAATTAGCTGGCTTCACACGTGGCCCTGGCTTTTGAATCCGGAAGCGTGCCAGTCAGTTTGCCTGAAAACTAACAAAGGGATAAAAATGTTTAGATCAAAACCTGGAACGTGCCGGGTGAGACCAGACAGTTCCATATTTGCGGCTATGAAGCCAATTTCGAACGACAAATAGCTACAGAGAAGCTATCTGTCGGCAGTTAAAACCTCATTCGGCAATCGGCAAGGCACGCAAGGAACGCACTGCCGAATGCATGACGTAAGCATGACGAAAGATCGGCTTTCAACCGAATGAACATTGTAACACATACTCATAGCCGATTAACGAGAAACAGAGCATGATGGATAAATAAAAGGGTGAAACATGATCATAAATTCGCAGTAAACAAGAAATGCATAGGCCGAAAGCAGCACCCGTCAAGCATGATAACAAAACAAGTTAATCCACCGCATGATACGACTTGTTTGAGACCACACCACTAATCAGATTAGACCAATCCACCGCATGATACAATCTAACCATGAAAAGCTAAAAGCACTCAATGTTTAGTTACGAACCCACAACACAGTCACGAATTTACATTGAAAACAAGAATGCATAGGCCGAAAGCAGCACCCGTCAAGCATGGCAACGAACGAGTTAATCCACCGCATGATACAACTCGTTTGTGGCCACACCACCAATCAGATTAGATCAATCCACCGCATGATACGATCTAACCGTGAAAGGCTAAAAGCATTCATTGTCCAATGCAAACCCACGAACACACGTTCACTCGTGAGAGCACTGCCGAATGCGGCTATTTAGCCGAATCGGGATCCATGGCGAAGGAACAAGCCTAATCAGTAAAGATAAATCTATCAGATCGAATCGAATTCTAATCCACCGGATGATTAGCTCTAAGACGACCCAAAAACCTGCATCTACCGCATGATACCCGGTTCTGTCAAGACCTACACAATACCGACAAGCTTGAACCCGCGACACGTAGCAACCTAGATCGGTTTCGGATTCGGCTATGAGGGGATAAGTCGTCGCACCGTAAAGCAGAGCCGATTCTAGCCGATCTAGATTGGGCAAAGGTGTGTTGCATGAATTAAGCACATAGTAAAAAAGGAGCAACACGGGGTAACTTAATGAATCTGTTAGATCTTGCCGAAATCTAACAGAGCCGATAACTTGGTCCATACTAGATCTTAGCCCACCGCATGGCTCATGACCTAACAGAGGAACCTTCTTGAAACCACAACTTAAATCCACCGGATGATACTAAGCATGGTAACAAGACTACTTGCATCAAAGCTTAAATCCACCGCATGATACTAAGCATGATACAAGGTTGCCGGTACTTACGGAGGTCGACGGATCGATGATTCCTCTCGAAGAACTCGACGACTCGACTAAAGGACTCGATGTTGGCACGGGGCCGGTTTGTTGTATGATTGATTCTATTCTCTTTTACAGCTGCCATGGGTTTATATTTATACCCAGGTCTTGATACAACTCCTAGTCGGACACGACTACAACACTTGTTTCTAAAAATAAATGACGAATCTTCGTGCCCATATTGCCTTCCTTGTTCGAACCGGCCTTTTCCTTATGTTGACCCACGTCATCATGTCTTCCCGAATGCTACCATTCTTCGCCTGCGGAACAATGCCTCTGCCGAATGATGACGCATTCCCGACCGCAGAGTATCTCTGCCGAACGTTTCAGCCGAATGGCGACGCGTTCCCGACCGCAGAGCATCTTTGCCGAATGCTTCAGAAAAAACCCTTTTAGCCGAATGGCATCCTTCTACCAAATCCGGCCCACATGTCAGCCTCTTCCTGGTGCCAATTTTTGGTGTCAACACATGCCCCTTCAATTTCGGGATAAGAGGTAACTTTTATCTCGAAATTGACCAAAAGCACTTAACATTTCCAAGTTAGTTCTGCTCGGCACCCGCTTCTCCTTCTGAATCTTCAGAGCTCTCATCCGGATCCGAACCCTAAGTCATCGTCTTCCAAGATCCAACCTTCAAATGGCGGACCAAGATCTTGCTCTCCAGGTAAACTTCAATCCCCTCAAGCATGTTCGGCAGTCTTCTTTCGATTTGCATTTTAAATTTCTTCTTATCCCCTTTCATTCTTGATAGGCCCTAGCTGCCGAAATCCTCATCCCTGTTGAGGAAAAATCTCCATCCTACTTCCTCGGTCCCGTAGGAGATTCAGATCCTTCTGAAATCATTGCGGCCGAATCTCAGCGGATTCCTTTTAAGATTTCACTGACAAAACCTCATGAGTGGCAAGATGCTTTCAAGAACTGGCCTTTGCCCCCAATCGCCGGATGGAGAAATTGGTATAAAAGGATGTCTGATGATAAAAGCCCTCAAACACAGAATTGGGATCATTTGCGTATTTCTCATTGCCTGGAGCTGTCATTAGCTGAAACACCAAAGAATGAGAACCTCCTGATTGCAGCTTGCCACTTTTGGTCCAATGGTACAAATACCTTTCTTTTTGGTCATGGCCCAATGTCTCCTACTTTGGCCGATGTCTACATGATGACCGGCCTGAATGTTACAGGAACTGTACACCCATATGATCACAAAGGTTCCTCCAAGCAGACAGGAGTGAAAACAGGGGTTGGATATAAGAGATACATTCAGAATCATATGTCTGATGGCCCTCTGACCGATGTTGAATACAGGGCCTTCCTGAATATGTGGCTATGCAGATCAGTCTTTTGTGGCAAAGCCAATGAGCCAACCTTGAATCACATTGTAATGGCTGAAGAGCTGGCTGCTGGAAAAGTCATCCCACTTGGGAAATACCTCCTGGGAAGCGTCTATCATATGCTCAATCAAACCACCCACCTGATGCACACTAGAAAGAAGATCCCCTGTGTCAATGGTCCCTGGTGGTTTGTCCAAATGTGGCTGCAATTATACATGCACCAAATCGTTGCTATTGATCTCAACAGCCGAGACTTTCCCTCAATCAATTATAAAGAAGGAGAAACCCGGAAAACCAAAGGTTGTCAAACTTATGGAGAAGCTGCCTCCACTGTATCCATCAACAATACCATCGGTGAACTGTTTGAGCTCTTCTTCAGGGGTTTTGCCAATCCTCTTTGGTTCCCTTATTTGGACAATGACAACCTTACTCTCCCTTGCGAATTCAGCTTTGAGACTGGATGCACTGATGTACAATCTGTAGCAATTTTTAATGCCTTCATCCAGCCCTGCATCCTGCCAGCCGAATTCTGTGGAGGGAGGCTAGTCCAAAGCACTTATGAATATTATCAGCCAAACATGATGGCTAGACAGTTGGGATGTGGCCAAGTGCCCCCTAGGCTATTCCTCCATGAATTCCTCAGGCCTAGGGAGATAGTCAAGGATTTCACAGAAACAAGAAGGATTTTCAACTATAAATGCTGTGGAACTATTTATGCACCTGATCCTATTGTGCCAATAACATCTGCTCATCCTTCCTTCACTCTCTGGTGGCAAGAATTCCATGATCATATCTTCAACATGCCAATTCATCCCTTCTGTCTCGAATTAATGCCTGATTATCAGCCAACTGTAGAGGTAATATGCTCATTCCTTTATCTGTCTTAACAATATTAGCCCCAATTGATTCTGACTTTATTATTTTGCAGGACATAACACCTGCCCCTCTTGCCAGGGTAATTTTATACAAAACTGCAGGCCCAATCTCTGCTTTGGGGCACCAATCCCCTACCTTGGCTCAGCTGATGGCTAGACAAGCTTCTTCAGATCCAATACTAACTAGACCATCATCTGTCAAGAGGAAAACCCTCCTTATAACTGCTCCCTCAGTTGTAAAGAAGAAAAGAACAAGTAGCAAAACCAAGGTCAGAGTCCTTTGTCTTTGACTATAATGCTTTTGGTGTTTTTGCTCAGCTTTATTTCTTTTTGATTTCAGGCCAAAGAACAACAACCAGCAATCAGTACAAGTCCTGCCGATGCTTCAATGATTGGTAAAATTTTCTCACATTCTTGTCTTTAAAGTTCCTCTCCATCGGCATTGATTCCTTTTCAGTTTCAGAGCAAATCTCAATAGACCCAATTTCGGAGAGTCCTCCTTCTCATCAAGAACTAGCTTCAGCTTCTCCTGATGTTCCTCAACTAGAAGCCTCTTCTCCACCAACAGATCTTCCAAGCTCTCCTCAGCATGACATACAAGAATCTTTGCCTGAGCTCGAGCTGCCCTCTCTTTCCATCCAAGAGACCAGGAATGAGGTAGAGATAATTACTCAGTCTTCCAGTTCTTTATTCAATGAATCATCAATAATTCGGCATAATCTTCTTTCAGGAGAAAACCACTTCTTCACCCAGCTATTCATTTGCTGTGGATGATCTAGTTGCCGAACAAGGAGAAGAAACCTCTTCTGGTCAAACTTTATCAGAGGAGAACCAAGCAAAACTGAAGGAAATCCTTTCTTTTCTGCATAAGGACACTCGGGAACAAGTTACCAATGCTGATCTTTTAAGAGATTTGCTTGAATCATTTGACCAAGATCTTCCTGCCAATATCAAGACTTCTTTAGATCCAATTTCCAAATTGGATGATCATTTTATCGCAGTGAAGCAAGCTCTGAAGAATCAATCGGCTCAACCAGCCTTGGAGCAAAGGAGAACTTTGGTTAAGCAATCTGTAAAAGATCTGCATACTCAAGTCCAGAATGACAAGGAATTATTAACCAAACTGGAATCTGAACTTGAAATGAAGGAGATCAGAAAAGCTGCACTTGAAGCCGAATTGAAAAATCTATCGGCCGAAATTGAAGCTGACAAGAAGAAAATAGTTGAGCTTCCCAAGCTAACAGAGAAGAGGCGAAAGGAAGCCTTAGCAGCTCTAAACGAAGACAAACAACTCAAGGCGAAGCTTGCTGCCCTGACTAGAACCCAAGAAGCTGATAAAAACTTATTAGAGAACATCAGCAACATGATATCAAATGCCAAAAATGTAATCTCAAAGTTCTTGGGTGTGTAAATTATGTCAAATAGTTTGATAGCCGAATGTTTTATTAACCCTGTAATCTTGTCATCCCTTTAACTCTGTTTTCCTTCATTGTGGATGACTCATTCGGCAAAGTTGGCCATAATAGTACTTATACCCGAAAACGCTTCAACTATGACATAGCCGAATCCCATCCAGTCAAAGCCGAATACGACTCGATAAGAATCCCAAACGACATGAGAACCGATCGGCTGGAAAATCCTTTCCACCTTCCGAATTCTTCGGAATACGTGCCACGATCTTTGGCCACGATTTTCTCTGCGAGTTCTATAAATAAACACCCAAGCAGCCCACAGTTTTCTTCACCAAGTTCTTCGCCTTCCAAGTTCTTGCCGGCCCAAGCCATTCTTTTCCCCATCCACAGTAATTCCGAGGAACTCCTAATGGCCGACAACAACAGGAGGCGCCCGGCCGCCGATGAGGCCGAAGGAAGTCGTGCCGGCGCTCGCCGCAGGTGAGTAGCTGCTTGCTTCTCTCTGTTCTTCTCGAGATTTCCTCCCTCTTTCTTGACGAATCTCTTTGTTCTTTCAGGGTAATCCAATGGATTGCCGGCGCTGGTGCGCCAATCGCAGCTCCAGCCGCCGCTCCTGCGGCATCTTCGAGTTCGTCCAACCGATCTCTCGAATCGGACGACTACCGCTACACGGACGGCGATGCTCGCCGATTCAAGGCGGAGCGCGACGACTCTCGTCGCGAACTGGAGGCTATCTCCAAGCAAGCCGGGATTGCTGACCTCGAATGGCAGCACGAGCGCAAGCAACTGCTCGAAGTCATTGATGGTGAGTCCTGCAATCTGCTCAATCTCAATCTTGTCCCCCAACTGATATTACTCTGCTGCCCCTTTTGTAAACTTGCAGCGCGTGATGCTGAACTCGACCGACTGAATGCGCTGGTGAATGAGCTGGCGAACAAGGTGAATGCTCCTGGGGACACACCAGAAGCTCGCCTCGGTGCGGTGGCGGGCCGCATCGATGAGGTGGCCTCGCACGGTATCCGTCTGGGCACTGCCGCAGGCCTAGTTGCCATGTCGACGCATACCAACACCGACTACTCCAGGCTACCGACCGGCTTCGCTAATGGTAACCCGGAGGAGATCGACGACATCGAGGCCTCCATAGATCGCCTTGATGCTCATGGCGCCGCCATTGCCGATTCCATTCATCCTCAATCCGTTTTGAATAAGCTATTCCATTAGTTTGTACTAGGGATTTATGGAATTTCGGCAATAAAACTTATCTTTTGTGATCTTGCATGAACATCTGATGTAGTATATTTTGTGCTAAGGGCAATACATTCAGTACTGGCCATTTTCCTTTCCTGTCAACATTTGTTCTGAAGGCGATTTCTTCCCGAAAATCGGCTGTTCGGCAATTCGATATATCAATCATCGATCGATCTCAACACTAGGATAATATCTCTTCAAATATCTTCCATTTATAGCAGAAGCAAACTCTTCTCCCAATAATGTCTTCAAAATATATGCATTTCCAGGCACGCATCTAACCACTCTGAAAGGACCTTCCCAATTTGGAGACCACTTGCCGAATGCTGCATATTTGGTTCCAATCGGCAATATCGCTTTCCAAACTAGATCACCTTCTGTAAATTGCTTAACTTTCACCTTCTTATTGTAATACTTAGCAACTCGCATTTTGTTCTTCTCAATATTCTCCAAGGCCCTGAGACGAATCATATGCAAATCTTCTAATTCGTCCATCATTAAATCATTATAATCTTTAGAACTTAAATCCTTTTGCAACTTTATTCTCCTTGAGTCTAATTGTATTTCCCATGGCAAGATAGCATGATGCCCATACACCAACTCATAGGGAGACGTCTGTGTAGCTCCATGTGGAGCCATTCGGTAAGCCCATAAAGCCTCACTGAGTACCGAATGCCACTTTCTCGGTTTCTGATCAATCTTCTTCTGTATAATTTTAATCATAATCTTGTTAGAAGCCTCTGCTTGACCATTAGCTTGGGCATAATAAGGAGAAGAATTTAACAATCTGATGCCCATACTTTCAGCAAAATCTCTGAATTCTGAAGATGTAAATTGAGTCCCTTGATCAGTGGTGATTGTCTGAGGAATCCCAAATCTGTAAATGATGTGTTCTTTAACAAATTCAACCATATTCTCCGACGTCATCTTCTTTAATGGAATTGCCTCAACCCACTTGGTAAAATAATCGGTTGCCAAAAGCACAAACTTATGCCCCTTGCTAGATGGAGGATTTATTTGGCCAATCAAATCTATTCCCCATCCTCTGAATGGCCATGGCTTGACAATGGGATTCAAAGCCGATGCCGGAACTCTCTGAATGTTTCCAAATTTCTGACAGTCTTGACATCCTTTATAATATTCAAAACAATCTTCCAACATTGTCGGCCAGTAATATCCAGTTCTTTTAATAACCCACTTCATTCGGTAGGCCGATTGATGTGCTCCACACAACCCATCATGTACTTCACTCATCAGCCTTTTTGCTTCTTCATGATTTAAGCAATGTAACAGCACTCCATCCAGGGATTTATAATACAAATTATCATCAAGAAGAACAAACTTTAAAGCTTTATACCTGAGCTTTCTAGAAACCTTTCGGGATGGATTCTCCAGATAATCGGCAATCTCTTTTCTCCAATCATCTTCTGCCAGATTACTCCCGAATGCATATACATCATTAGCAAAAACTTCTCGAAGCTCTTTATAACCTGATGCACTTTGGGCCAATCTATTTGCCTCTCCATTATCCCCTCTAGGAATGTGTTGTAGAATTACTGACCGAAAGCTCTTCAATATTTCTTTGCATTCTTCATAGTAATTCCTCAAGGTATCACTTTTGCACTCATATTCACCATTCAATTGCTTTATGACCAATTCTGAATCTCCAAAAATTTCAACCGCAATGGCCTTTGCTTCTTTCAAATATTGGAGCCCTTTGAGCAATGCCTCATACTCAGCTTGATTGTTAGTAACAGCAGATTGAATAGGAACAGCAAACTCAAATGTTTCTCCTTTGGGTGAAATTAATAAGATACCTGCTCCACCACCTTTGTTGCATGAAGATCCATCGAAGAATAACACCCAAGGAACAATGTTAAGCAAATTTATCGATGTATCATGATGTTCAGTAATGAAATCGGCAATAATTTGTCCCTTAACAGCCTTTGCCGATTCAAATCTTAATTCAAATTCAGACAAAGCTAAAATCCATTTGCCAATCCTTCCGTTCAAAATTGGCATAGACAACATGTGTTTTATCACATCAAACTTTGAATACACAATGCATTCGGCATGTAGTAAATAGTGCCGAAATTTTGTACAGGAGTAGTAAACACATAAGCAAAGCTTCTCTATAGCCGAATACCTTGTCTCTGGATCTAATAACTTTCGGCTAAGGTATGCAACCACTCTTTCCTTCCCTTCAAATTCTTGAATGAGGGCCGATCCAATAGTTTGGGCATCGGCCGCCACGTACAACTTAAAAGGCTTGTTCAATTGTGGAGGCACCAATATTGGTGGCTTCTTCATGTACTCCTTTATTTCATTAAAAGCCTTCTGTTGTTCGTCACCCCATACAAACTTTTGATCCTTTTTTATTTTCAACAGTGAGGAAAAGGGCAACACCTTTTGTGACAAGTTTGATATGAATCTTCTCACAAAGTTTATCTTGCCAAGCAGCGATTGTAGCTCTTTAAGATTAGTTGGAGGAACAATTTCATCAATTGCCTTCATGCTTTTCTTACCAACTCCTATTCCTCCTTCATGTATCAAAAATCCCAGAAACTCTCCAGCCGAAACTCCAAAAGCACACTTATTCGGGTTCATCTTAAGCCCATGCTTCCTGGTGCATTCTAGAGTTTTCCTTATGTCGGCCAAATGAGACTCATGATCCAATGACTTGATCACTACATCATCAATATATATTTCCACAATCTTGCCGATCAACTCATGAAAAATATAATTCATAGCCCTTTGATAAGTTGCACCGGCATTTTTTAATCCAAAGGTCATGACAACCCATTCAAACAACCCTATGTGTCCAGGACACCTGAAAGCTGTCTTTACTATATCTTCCAATGCCATATAAATCTGATTGTATCCTGCGTTACCGTCCATGAAACTGAGCACTTTGTATCCAGCAGCAGCATCAACCAATGAATCAGTAATAGGCATTGGATATCCATCCATGGGTGTAGCCTTGTTTAGGTCTCTAAAATCTATGCAAACCCTCATCTTTCCATTTTTCTTATAAACAGGAACGATATTAGAGATCCAATCCGCGTATTTACATGGCCGAATGAAATTTGCATCTAGTAATCTTTCAATTTCCTTTTTCACATCGGCCAACACTTCTTCTTTGTAGATTTTTCGGGGTGGTTGTTTGTAAGGCCTGTATCCAGGTTTGATTGGCAACCGATGTTCAACAATAGAACGGTCTAGACCGGGCATCTCTGAATAATCCCAAGCAAAGCAGTCCTTGTATTCTTTTAACAATGTTACCAATTTTTCTTTGAAAACCGAATCCAAGCTAGCACTGATAAATGTCGGCCTTGGCTTGTCACCATCTCCAATGTCCACTTCTTCTAATTTATCGGCCGACACAAATCCACGTCCTAATTTTCCATCAGTTCCATCAATTGGATTCTCCATCAAAAATTACTATGAGAGCCGACTGCTTCGATCGGCTGCTGATCACTGCTGGCTGGTGCCACAGGACCTTCTCCCCAGTCTTTACCTGAGAAACAATCTATGCCTTGATACTCCCAGAAAGCTGGTTCCATATTTGCCACGCTTATTGAATCATCTGCTTGGACAATCTCCACCTCATCATCTATCCACTGAATAAGCTGTTGATGCATAGTAGATGGAATACAACAATTCGCATGAATCCAATCTCTTCCAAGCAGCAAGCTATATGCCCCTTTGCCCTCAATGACAAAGAAAGTCGTAAGCAAAGTTTTGGAACCAATCATCAGATCAACGTGCACGCATCCCTTGGTGTCCGAAGGATTTCCAGCAAAATCATTTAGAATTATGCTCGTTGGTGTCAAATCTCTAAGGCCCATACCAAGCTTCCTGAATGTGGTATATGGCATTACATTGACAGCAGCTCCTCCATCGACAAACATCTTGGTCAATGGTTTGCCATTAACATATCCCTTCAAGTACAGTGGCTTCATGTGCCGATTCTGGGTTGGCTTCTCAAAAACAGCTTGTTTGTTCAACATCAATTGTGCCATTATCCCAAATTGTTCGGCATCATCTATATCGGGCAATACCTCTTCCTGTACAATTTGGTTAGCTGGAGCCATGAATTCATTCGGCAGAAAACATACCATACATGTAGGAGCCGAATGACCATGTTCGTCAGGCCTGTCTTTTGGGAGCCATATTGATTTCACCCTAGGCCTTGCTTGCTTTAATTCTTGATTCCTTAGGCGTTGAACTCTTCTCTTCTGACTCCTTCTTAAACCAGGTGGACACCACTGTCCTTTCTGCCAAACATACTCACGATCTTCTTCCTCATGATCAATCCATCTGCAATCAGCATGTCTCTTTCTTGGTTGATCATCAAAACGCCGATCATCACTAGGATGCACCCTACCAATTCTTTCATGGACAGATCGGCGATTGGCAACATTTTGCCTATGTTCGACATACCCATTATTGCACTCAGGACAGTTATTCCTTGTAGGCAGCTTTAAACCCTCGTTCCAACAGTGTCTGAAGAATGCACACCCCCAATGCGCTCGTTCCTGCTCTCGAGCATACTCTTCTTGTTCTTCCTCAAACCTTTCTTCTTCGCGCCTTCTTTTCTCTTCCTCGTATTCACGCCTTTGAAAACGCTCCTTTTCTTGCTGACGCTGCCATTTGTTGAGGAGAATACGTGTAGTAACTCTAGTTTTAAAGGATTCTCCCACTTCAAATCGGCTATTCGGGAACCGAAGATTTTTCTGGCGAACCTGCTCAATTGTGATCTGCCGAGTGGGATCAACTGAACCATCCTGTCTTGCCTTCTTTGAGGTTAAAACTTTCAATCTTCCCTTTTCTGCAGATGGAACAGCATTCACCATATTAACCGAGAACCCGATCATGTTCTGAGGGAAAGGGTTACTGTCCAGTTTCATCTTGTTGTCGAATTTCAGATGTCCTTCCTGGATAGCTTTCTGAATCTTCATCCTAAAGACTCTGCATTCATTAATGGAATGAGAATTTCTATCATGAAACCCACAGTACCTCTTATCTTTCACTCCATCGGGCCGAAGCATAGAATGCCCCTCTGGCAATTTGATTCGGCCTTCTTTCACCAGGAACTCAAATAATTTGTCTGCCTTAGTCACATCAAAATCATATGTTCCCTTCATCTGTTTGATCCATCTTTGAGTCATTGTAACTGGTTCTTTGCTCCACACTATCTCTGCTGCAGCTATTTCCTCGCTATCTTCATACTCATCTTCTTGATCTGCTCTTTCAAGGAATTGGTTATAGATGTCAGCTACATCATTATTTTTAGCAAATCTGACATCTTTCTTGAAACCATATGCCTGGTTACTCATCAAGGCCAATCTGTGCGACAACTGGCCCAGATCATCAAACTCCATCCCGAACAGCTTCTCCCGAATAGCAGGCAGCATGCCAGCTACAGCCATACCAGCCAGCTGGTCATCAGGTATGTTCAGAGAAAAGCACATACTCTTAGTTTCCCTAAATCTCCTGAGGAATTCTGTAGGTGTTTCATTATTCCTCTGTCTCAAGCTGGTCAAATCAACCAACTTTTTCTCGGTACTGCCAATGTAGTAATGAGCATGGAATTTCTGTTCCAGGTCTTTCCAAGTACAGATCGACTGAGCAGGCAAAGAAGCAAACCATGTAAAAGCTGGACCCGTCAGTGACAAAGGAAAGTATCTGATTCTGAAAGCCTCATCTGCCGAAGCTTCTCCAAGCTGCATCAGATATCGAGCTATATGTTCCACAGTACTTGTATCATCTTGTCCTGAGAATTTAGTAAATTCTGTAGGCACCTTGACTCTATTCGGCAATGATACCCTTTGGTACCATTCCGGGAAAGGAGACGAATACATGTACCCTTGACTTTTAGGCTTCAGACCGAATTGATTTTGCAATACATCGGTCATTTTTTGCACCATGAGGTCAATATTGGTATCTTGATTCCCTGGTCTTCCAGCAAGCATACCTGCAGTACCAACATATCCAGGATTCGGGAGAGCGTCGATAGCATTGTAATCCATAAACTCTGAATATCCGTTTCCATACAAATCCCTCTGCAGTCTGTTGTTCAAGGGAGATATCTTGTAAGCAGAAGCAGGCGGATTCCCTGTGGTGCCGAATGCCATATCACCGTATGTGCGAGTTTTCGGCAGTGCAAGCTGAGGATCTTGCCGAATCGGTTGTCCATTTATATCTTTAGCACCAGAACCTCCAGTTTCATCAGCATTTCCTTTACCATGTGGTTTCTGAACTGGTGCTTGAACATTGAAGTATGTCGGGCCACCCAACTGCCCATGTATCTGCTCAAAGGGTTTATCCACATGCTGACCAAAAATGCTTATCATTATATGCCGAAAACTGTTTAAGAACGCAGCATTGTGATTGGTCATTGTCTCTCCCAAAGCTTTGTATAATAAGCCCGAGAATTTCTCCCTCTCTTCTTCTTCAGTAAGATCAGATTGCCCAGGAAGGAGAACTCTTGGCAGATCAGACTTGAGAAAAGGTGCACCGCTCCTGTTCTTGGCGAAAGACAGTAAACATTTGTTAATGAATTGGTTGGCAGCAACCTTTACCATCTGTTGATGTTCTTCAGACAATTCTTCCAAAGTGACATCCATGATGTCGCTCAACTCAGGCATCTTGAAAACTTGTGTGTGTCCCACCGGGCGTGCCAAAAAGTGTGTTGACGTAAAATCCGCACCTCACGCCAAGCACACAGCAAGCCGAATTAGCTGGCTTCACACGTGGCCCTGGCTTTTGAATCCGGAAGCGTACCAGTCAGTTTGCCTGAAAACTAACAAAGGGATAAAAATGTTTAGATCAAAACCTGGAACGTGCCGGGTGAGACCAGACAGTTCCATATTTGCGGCTATGAAGCCAATTTCGAACGACAAATAGCTACAGAGAAGCTATCTGTCGGCAGTTAAAACCTCATTCGGCAATCGGCAAGGCACGCAAGGAACGCACTGCCGAATGCATGACGTAAGCATGACGAAAGATCGGCTTTCAACCGAATGAACATTGTAACACATACTCATAGCCGATTAACGAGAAACAGAGCATGATGGATAAATAAAAGGGTGAAACATGATCATAAATTCGCAGTAAACAAGAAATGCATAGGCCGAAAGCAGCACCCGTCAAGCATGATAACAAAACAAGTTAATCCACCGCATGATACGACTTGTTTGAGACCACACCACTAATCAGATTAGACCAATCCACCGCATGATACAATCTAACCATGAAAAGCTAAAAGCACTCAATGTTTAGTTACGAACCCACAACACAGTCACGAATTTACATTGAAAACAAGAATGCATAGGCCGAAAGCAGCACCCGTCAAGCATGGCAACGAACGAGTTAATCCACCGCATGATACAACTCGTTTGTGGCCACACCACCAATCAGATTAGATCAATCCACCGCATGATACGATCTAACCGTGAAAGGCTAAAAGCATTCATTGTCCAATGCAAACCCACGAACACACGTTCACTCGTGAGAGCACTGCCGAATGCGGCTATTTAGCCGAATCGGGATCCATGGCGAAGGAACAAGCCTAATCAGTAAAGATAAATCTATCAGATCGAATCGAATTCTAATCCACCGGATGATTAGCTCTAAGACGACCCAAAAACCTGCATCTACCGCATGATACCCGGTTCTGTCAAGACCTACACAATACCGACAAGCTTGAACCCGCGACACGTAGCAACCTAGATCGGTTTCGGATTCGGCTATGAGGGGATAAGTCGTCGCACCGTAAAGCAGAGCCGATTCTAGCCGATCTAGATTGGGCAAAGGTGTGTTGCATGAATTAAGCACATAGTAAAAAAGGAGCAACACGGGGTAACTTAATGAATCTGTTAGATCTTGCCGAAATCTAACAGAGCCGATAACTTGGTCCATACTAGATCTTAGCCCACCGCATGGCTCATGACCTAACAGAGGAACCTTCTTGAAACCACAACTTAAATCCACCGGATGATACTAAGCATGGTAACAAGACTACTTGCATCAAAGCTTAAATCCACCGCATGATACTAAGCATGATACAAGGTTGCCGGTACTTACGGAGGTCGACGGATCGATGATTCCTCTCGAAGAACTCGACGACTCGACTAAAGGACTCGATGTTGGCACGGGGCCGGTTTGTTGTATGATTGATTCTATTCTCTTTTACAGCTGCCATGGGTTTATATTTATACCCAGGTCTTGATACAACTCCTAGTCGGACACGACTACAACACTTGTTTCTAAAAATAAATGACGAATCTTCGTGCCCATATTGCCTTCCTTGTTCGAACCGGCCTTTTCCTTATGTTGACCCACGTCATCATGTCTTCCCGAATGCTACCATTCTTCGCCTGCGGAACAATGCCTCTGCCGAATGATGACGCATTCCCGACCGCAGAGTATCTCTGCCGAACGTTTCAGCCGAATGGCGACGCGTTCCCGACCGCAGAGCATCTTTGCCGAATGCTTCAGAAAAAACCCTTTTAGCCGAATGGCATCCTTCTACCAAATCCGGCCCACATGTCAGCCTCTTCCTGGTGCCAATTTTTGGTGTCAACACCTCCCAGCAATCAAGTCCATCCTCCCTAATCGATCAGGCACACGTCTAACGACTAAGCCCTTGTTTAGATCCAGAATTCCAACCCCAAAGTTTACTATATAAAAAGAAAATTCCCATCACATCAAAATGTCATAGCATGTATGGAGTACTAAATGTAGATAAAATAAAAAACTAATTGCACAGTTTTGTTGTACTCTACGAGACGAACATTGTGAGCCTAATTAATCACTTTTGATAATTTTTCACATATACAAACGAAATGTTACAGTAGCGCACGTATTCTCAAAGACCAAAATTTGACACCCGTTTCAGGAACTGACTAACGTGACGAAGGCCTTGTTTAGATCCAAAATTTCACCCCCAAATTTACTATGCAAAAAGAAGATTCCCCGTCACATCAAAATGTCATAACATGTATGGAGTACTAAATGTAGATAAAATCAAAAACTAATTGCACAGTTTTGTTGTACTCTGCGAGACAAACATTTTGAACCTAATTAATAAATTTTTAGACAATTTTTTGCAAAAAAAACAAAATACTACCGTGGCCGGCCAGTCCCAATTCGGGGGTTGGCTTCCGGCATCTAAACGCGGCCGAAGCAGCAAAGGTACACTCATGCTACTAGCTAGCACTGCGCCACTGCTACTAGTCAGCAGTGACTCACCCCCTTCACAAAACTTTCGTTTTCAGGACAGCACGCGACATGCTCCATGCGTAGGTGCGTGCGCGATCTTTCTTTCCCCTAAAAAAAATACTCCGGCGCAGCGCCGACACAACCGAGACAGCGCCCCGTGCCAGCCCACCTCGTTCCTCACCTACCGCACGCCCCCCCTCCAATCTCAGCGCCACTCCCACCTCCCAGATCCAGCATGTCCTCCTCCTCCGACCAGGACGACGCCCCCGACGGCGGCGAGGACTCGCCCCTCTTCCGCCGCCGCGGGGGCCCCTCATCCGGCGCCGGCGGCGTCGCCGACGTCCCCGTCGCGCAGTCGCTCATCAAGGCGGCCAGCAACGTCTGCTTCTCCCTCTTCGTGCTCGCCGTCCTCGTCGTCACCGTCGTCGCCGTCACCTACCAGCCGCCGGACCCCTGGCTCCAGTCCTCCGCCGCCATCACCACCTCGCTCTCCCGCGTCCTCCCCAACTCCACCTTCCTCGTCCCGGACGACTCGCTCCTCCCCACCGGTGAGGACTTCAACTCCTCCTCGGCCGTCCCCGCGCCGGCGCGCGCCGACTCCGGCCAGGACGACGCGCCCGCGGCCGTCGCAGCCGCCTCCGCCGCCGCCGCGGCCAACGGGACCTGCGACCCCGACGCGCCGCTCAACTGCTCCGACCCGCGCGTGCTCGCCGCCGTCAAGGCGTTCAACTCCAAGGCCTTCTTCCGCAAGTCCATCGTGTTCCTCAGCTACGAGGCGCCCGTGCCCGGCCCCAAGCCCGGGCAGTGCGACGTCGCGTGGCGATTCCGGAACAAGCGGGAGAAGTCGTGGCGCCGGTACAGGGACTACCGCAGGTTCAGCCTCACCTCGGCCGATGGGTGCGCTCTTGCTATCGTTAAAGTCGGCAAGTTCCGTTCGGGGACGAATGCAGCTCGCCGGCCATACCGGAAGAGCCCGAAGAGCCCCCGTGTGCCAGCACCACCAGTGGATACAGAGATCAACGACACAATCCCGGTGGTTGGATCAGAAGCAGAGTTCAAGAAGGGAAAGTACTTGTACTACATGAGAGGTGGAGACCATTGCAAGAGCATGAACCAGTTCATTTGGAGCTTCTTGTGTGGCCTTGGAGAAGCCAAGTTCCTGAACCGGACATTCGTGATGGATCTGAATATGTGTTTATCTGGGGCGCACACGGTGGATGGGAAGGATGTGGATGGCAAAGATTTCAGGTACTATTTTGATTTTGAGCATTTGAAGGAGAGTGCGTCTGTGGTGGAGGAAGGAGACTTCTTGAAGGACTGGAAACGCTGGGATAAGAAGAAGGGTCCTGGCCGGATCACAGTGCGTAAGGTACCTTCGTACAAGGTGACACCAATGCAGCTTAAGAGGGACAAGAGCAATATCATTTGGAGGCAATTTGTTGGGCAGGAGCCTGAGAATTACTGGTACAGGGTCTGCGAAGGGAGAGCTGCCAAGGTCATTCAAAGGCCTTGGTATGCTATTTGGAAGTCCAAGAGGCTGATGAACATTGTAACACAGATTGCGGGCAGTATGGACTGGGATTATGATGGTCTACATGTGGTCCGAGGGTGGAAGGCGCAGAACAAAAAGATGTACCCAAACTTGGATGCCGATACATCTCCTGATGCGATCGTGAATAAGGTGACCAAGCTTGTTAAGCCAATGAGAAATCTCTACATTGCAACTAATGAGCCATTCTATAACTACTTCGACAAGCTGAGGTCACACTTCCATGTGCATTTGCTTGATGATTACAAGCAACTCTGGTCAAACACTAGTGAATGGTACAATGAGACGACAACACTTAGTGGGGGTAAGCCAGTGCCGTTTGATGAATACATGAGGGTGATTGTAGACACTGAGGTATTTTACAGATCAAAGACACAAGTTGAGACGTTCAACAACTTGACGAGGGATTGCAAAGATGGAATCAATACATGCAACTTGTGACACATGAGGTCATGTTTTGGTAACTTATTGGTGTTTATATACACTTCCTGTGGCTGGTTTGTCTTTTGGCGTACCATCTCAATGTATTCCTGTCGTGGAATGTTTAATTGGTTACACGTTCATCTGAGTTGTGCGCCCTCCATTCTATTTTTTTGTGTAGTTTATGTATTACTCTTCCAGTGCTCAAACGTTCCAAAGTAAGCTGGCCATTTGCAATATCTCTGTTCTCTGTACCCAGCTAAATTAGCTGAGGACTATAGTTTTCATCACATATCTGTTCTCATATGCAACTTACCAAAATATTATAAGTAGGAAATGAATTTGTTGGTAAACTCATACATCTTACATTAGAGATCTATTGTGCCCTTCGAATTGTGAAATTACTACATATTCTATCTTTTTCTTTTCTTTTTTATGACTGTACCTGGACATATTAAGCAATGCTGAACCTGTGTAATATATGGCATACTAGCAGTCTTATATCATGGTCATCTGGCACTACTAGTTGACCAGGGCTAAGCTATTCAAGTCCACGTGGCATGCGGGCGTGGAGCAGAAGAGTCACAACCAAACGTCCAAACAGAATTTTAGGTATAGCTTTTTCTTGTGTGGCAGCTATCATTATCTGCCTCTGTAGGTTATTTAAGGGCAAAACGTTAAAATCAAATTTCACAGTTAGTTCAAAGGAAAGCTATCAATCAAATACCATCAATTATTCTTTTAGGTCGTCAGTCAAAACTTCACTATGAAGAGAGGAGGTAGGTAGCACAAGTCCTTCACAATGATGGCGCACAAAATATTAGATCAGATGTCATTTTCAGTGTGTTATCACTTGGAGCAGCCGCAACTCTCCCTCCATTCCAAAAAAACTGACGTTTAGGACAGCGACACGGTCTCCAAAACACAACTTTGACCTCTTGTTATTATAAAAATATTTATCAAAGAGTAATATAGGTATACTTTTATGAAAGTATTTTTCAAGACAAATCTATTCATATAGTTTTCACATTTACAAACTCAACAACTTAAAAGTTATTGATGATTTATATTCCCAATGTTTGACCCAAACCTTGTCCTAGACGTCAGTTTTTTCAGAATGGAGGGAGTACATGTTGAGTTTTTTTACATAGTAGCTTGTCTGGGCAGTTGCTTCTATAAAAGAGTTAACCTTGGACGATGGACAGCAAACTTACCAAATGATGTTTTAGGTTGCTGCCTGACCTATTTACATGATGTTTGAAATGTAAGTTGAATTATAATTATGGTTACCTTTTATTGTGATTGAATTATATCGCATTTTGCTTGGTTTAGTGTCTCTATATACATCCTGAGCGATCTTGGAGATTCAGGTGGTATTTTGCTGTGGAATATAGGGTAAAATAGAGCGAAGATGGAAAATGAGGCAGAATATTTGAAGCTCTTTTTTAGCAGATCTTCGCGAAAGCAGAATATTCACATCTTGATGTTTATTTACCAGTTCTCACGCCCAGGTACATGTAATTGGTCGAAAGCACTTACGCATGTTGTAAGTGCAGTTTATTTTATAGATGTTGGTTGGAACATCTCTGCTCTATTAAATATTTGAAGTTGTTTGACAAAAAAAACTGTTTGCGTATTTGACTGATGAGTAAACAATTTTGTCAACGACCCTATTGAAATGGCAAGTGCAGCAATGTTTATTTGCAATTTCGTAATTTCATTTCCAGGTGACTCCCACCTGCACTTTCCAAAGGTGCATCGACCAACACACACAGCTTTTAAGCGTGTCCCCAGCAGAAGCTACTCGGTAGTAAGCTGGCTTTGCTTTCAGGTTATGAGCTTCCTGGTTGAAGATTGTATTTTCATCACTCCGTTATACTTTTTTGTTCTAAAAAAGGCTTCAATACGGATACAGCATGTTGTTCCTGTGCTTTTGCACGAGTGCCCTTTTGCTGTGCGGTGAGGGAGCATGCTGGTGTGTACCTCCTCGCTTTCTGAATGTATCAGCACTGCACTTGTGCAAGCAGCGATCAGGCCAGGCGTCGTGGAGGGCAGGCACCGGGCCACGCCTCATCTTTCCTCCTGGATCGGCCGATCACGATTCACTGCTAGCAAGCACCAGACCTACCCAACTAGCCCGTGATGGGCTTCGAGCTACGCAGGCCGTGCAATTCTCCATAGCCCAAGTTAGCGGCCCGACTCGCCCCAGCCTCTCCTAGCTCCGTCTCCCGACGCGCCGCCAATCCGCGATCCCTCCGCGCCGCCGGCCGAAACCTAGTCGTCATCCTCCACACGCCCGCTCCCTCCCCCAACCCCTCGCCGCTTCTCCCCACCTCTCGATTCGGTGGCGCGGCTGCTCGTGCTCCTCTTCGTTACTTCCGACTACAGTGCTGCTGCTCTCCGCAGCTCCGTCGCTCGGCCACCGCTTGCCGCTGCGGCTAGCTGGGTGTGAATTGAGGTTTTTTTTTTTATACTTGTGAATTGAGGTTTAGGGGTAGTTATTACAACCGAGCGCCGCCATCATGGAGGTCGACGGCGAGGCGCAACCTTTCCGCCTCTTCTCCCAGAGAACCAAGCGCAAACCCAAGCTCAAGCCCGAGCCCGAGGTCCAGACCCGGCCGGAGCCCCGGAGCCCTGACCCCGCCGCCGTCGAGACCGACCAAGCTGGCCCCGACCCGGCTCCCACCATCGTGACCGAGGCCGACGATGCCGAAGCCGCGGCCGGCGCGGCGCCCGCCACGTTCGCGGACCTCGGCCTGTCGCAGTGGCTGGTCGATTCGTGCAGCGCCCTGGGCATAAAGCGCCCCACGGCGGTGCAGCGCCGGTGCATCCCGCGCGCGCTGGCGGGGGAGGACGTGCTGGGCATCGCCGAGACCGGGAGCGGCAAGACGGCCGCGTTCGCGCTGCCCATCCTGCACCGCCTCGGGGAGGACCCCTACGGCGTCGCCGCGCTCGCGCTGGCCCCCACACGCGAGCTCGCGGCGCAGCTCGCCGAGCAGTTCCGCGCGCTCGGGGCGCCGCTGGGGATTAGGTGCCTCGCGGCCATCGGAGGGTTCGAGTCGCTCGCGCAGGCCAAGGGGCTCGCACGCCGCCCCCACGTCGTCGTCGCCACCCCGGGCCGCATCGCCACGCTTGTCAAAGACGACCCTGACCTCGCCAAAGTATTTGCCCGCACCAAGGTTTGGCACACGACAACGACTAACATTGCAGCATCAAAACAGAGATTATTATTGGTTTGCTCTTGATGGACTACGAGCATGCTGCTATTGTAACTTATTTATGCTCCATACTGAACTTACAATTTTTTTTCACTTATTCCTAGAGAATTTATGTTCCCAAACTAGAAAATATTGGTGGTGTGTTCTGTTGCAACATAATGATCACGATCCTTTATATGCATTTATAGACTGTAGAAGCTGAGAATGTTATGTTGCTTATTTTAGTGATTAATTGATGTTTTGATCTTTCACTGAGTCTCCTAGAGAGGAAATCAGTATGATCTTAAATTGGTTTACACCAAGGCACACTGTTTTGGGTACACTTAGATGTACTTGCCTTCTTGGTGGAGAATAACATTTTGCTGTGTTTAAGTTCTATATATTGTTGTTCATTGATACTATCATAGAGTAATTATGTTTTCAGTGGCGCATTCCAGGATCGATGCAAATCGTGCATACTGATGTATATGATAGGAAATGGTAGTTTTAATGTGCTTCTATGCGCGCTCTTGGGTTTGCCTAGCTCATGTTTGAGTGTGAGTGTCTGAGAGGGTTATCCCTTTGAGTGATCTGTGTTTTCTTGTACTTTACTGCATCCTAAGAAATGTTCCATTAACTTTAGCTGCCAGTTCCAGATTACTGAAGTTGCTTTGTATCACAGTTTCTTGTGTTGGACGAGGCAGACAGAGTGCTAGATGTTAATTTTGAGGAGGAACTCCGGGTGATATTTGGCTGTTTACCAAAGAAGCGGCAAACCTTTTTGTTTTCAGCAACAATGTCAGATAATCTGCGATCTTTGCTTGAACTTTCTGGCAACAAGTCATACTTTTATGAAGCATATGAAGGATTCAAGACAGTAGAGACCTTAACACAGCAATATATTCATGTTCCTAATGATGGAAAAGAGCTTCATCTTACATATCTTCTGTCAAAAATGAAGGACAAGGAAGACTCTATCCATAAGATCGGAGACCCTATCCGCTCAGCCATCGTATTTGTTTCCAGATGCAGGTATGCTACCCTAAGGCCCTAAACAAGAATTTCCAGAAACTATGCTCCTCCACACTATAACATTTCATAGCTAATGTTGTCTAAGAGAAGCTCCCGGTTGTGTGTGGTCGCCATTGCTTTTAGTTTATTAAGTGTTTCTGGATTTTTAAAAGAAATACTGAGTTGATTACCCTTTTCTTGGCATGTGGCCGTGTACTTCAACAAACCTTCTGTTCCATTTTCCACTAAGGTGTAGCTATAGGCTATAGGTTAGGTAAATTATTCGTGTGGAATGTTTGCTTTTTTTCCTCCCCAAAATGTAACATATAATCCATTTCGAAGTTCATTTCATTCACCTCATTTTACCTGAATTGCTTCCATTCTTTTGTAGAACCTGCCTATTTTTGGATCTGCTGCTGGAAGAGCTCGGCTATTCTGCTGTTTCTTTGCATTCCCTCAAGTCTCAAGCGCAGAGGCTCTCAGCACTAAGTCGTTTTAAATCCGGTCAGGTTCCCGTATTGCTTGCTACAGATGTGGGCAGCCGTGGATTGGATATCCAGACAGTTGATCTTGTTATCAACTATGACGTTCCATGGTGTGTTTTATAATAATTTTATTTGCAATACTTTAATATTCTTTGTCAACAGTTCTTTTGAATGTTGACATTTTTATGTTCTTGTTGCTACTTATTGTAGGTATCCACGCGATTACATCCATAGGGTTGGACGAACTGCAAGAGCTTCAAGGGGAGGGCTTGCTATAAGCTTTGTTACCCAGGTTTGCTGAACTCTCTTAATGATGCTTTTACCCATTGAAATTATCATTTGTGCTACTATATTTTAAAGAAACTCTAGCCTAATTTTTACCGATGTGTAGCATACCTAGATTATCATAATTGTTTAATGGCTGGTCGAAAAACAAATTGTTTAATGGCATCCAGTATAAATTATTCAAGAAGGCTGGTTGAACAATTCCAATAGAAGTTTTTTTAAAAAAAGTGATTCTAATAGAAGATATAGTGCTGGTTGCGTTAACTGAGTATATATCAGAAGTCATAGGCTACCAATTAATAAGCTCTACATGTGCCCACTAGTGTGGTATGTCTATACTTGAAGTGGATCAGTTTATAGAAAACTTGAATCAAAAAGCACATTCAAGATTCTTGGAAGATGTTTCAGTTTTTGTCTCAGCATTGTGATGAATGCCCGTCTTAGTGGACTTGCATGCTTTATCTGGTTGTGTGTACAGAAGGATATATGTCTTTTACATGAGATTGAAGATATTGTGGGGAAGCAGTTGGAGGCCTATGAGTGCAGTGACAAAGAAGTTACTAAAAATATTACAAAGGTATTCATTTTTTACCCCAAATAGCTAACTGTGTTTAGTTCTGCATCTACGGCCATCTATTGCCCAACCTATTATAGTATCTGTTTCTATGATCACTGAGTTATTCTCAACTATGCAAACATTATAGGTATTCAAAGCAAAGCGTCTTGCAAAAATGAAGATGGACGACGAGGGCCATGAAGAGAGAGTACAAGCCAGAAAAGAGCAGAAGAAAAGGGATCTGGCACGAAAGCGGAAACACGAAGAATGAACCCATGTAGCCGGCTACAACCATGGTTCATCGTTGATGTCTGTTCCCGATTTTCCATCCGTTGGCTGTGGCTTTGCTTAGTGTAGGGAGTAGTAACCGCGAGGAATCGATGGTGGCTTATTCCAGTGAGCTCATCTAGTCGACTCTTCACATTTTTGTCAATGAGGAGATTATTACAGTGGTGCATGTAAAATGTTGCGCAGCAGTCATGGATGAATTCACCATTACTGCTCAGTCTGAGAGAGAGGAAAAAGCTATGTAATGTATCATTGACTTGTTCACAGACCATCAAGTTGAAAAATACATATGGTGCTGTTCGTCAGTACATATAATGCTACCTCTTTGGCTAGTTCTACTTGTGTCATGCATCTGACACCGTAGTGTTACTATGCAGAGCCCTCAAGGCCTCGAAAGGCCCAAGTGTTAGTTGGAACTAGGGCAGTTCTCTTACGTCGTTGTAGTCGTCGTCTGCTCGTTCGATCAACTCGATGAAAACATTCCGTCGATGGCGACGAAGTTATTAATCTGCAGACCTGCAGTGGTCGAAGTCCGCAGCTGCCACGCCCATCGCCGGCGACTCGGCGCCTCGGCGGTGAGCACAGCACGACTACGCGACGGCGGCGGACTGCCGGACTCGCAGCGCTGGACGTAGGCGAGTCTTGTCCCGTCCTCCGTCGCGCGCCCCGAGCGTAAGTGGGCTTAAACTGACGAACCGTACTGGGCTAGTTTCCTGGTTTGCAAGCCCAGGGGAGGGAAAGATATCCAAGGGAAGCTGCTGACTTGCTGAGGTTTAGTACCACCTCGCCAGTCGATGCGGAGACGAGCTGAGCGCTGGGCTACATAAGGGAGCGGGGGCGAACTGGAGAAAGCACGCAGCTGCGTGGCGAGCACAAAGCGAACTATTCTTTCGCCTTTTACTAAAGAATACCGTGTGCACGCCACAAATAGCAGCATACGCTTATTTTTGGAGGGTGCTTTCTCTTTTTTGAGAGAGCCCCAACAAATCAAATTTAATTTAAAGTTTTTATCAAACCCTATTTAAAATTTTTATTTAACCCTCGCTCTTTATATTAAACCCTATTTAAAGTTTTTATTAAACCCTCGCTCTTTTGGGAAATTGGGTATTGGGTATTTATTTTTGGATGGTGCTTTCTTTTTTTTGAGAGAGCCCTAAATTTAAAGTTTTTATTAAACCCTCGCTCTTTTGGGAAATTGTATTGGGTATTTAATTCTTCATTCAGGTTTTTCTTATTCTGATTCTGATCTGAAGCCGCGTCAAATCAAACATTTTTCAGCTTATCTCTGCATCTCCTCGAGATAGTTATTACTCTATTCATTGCAAACCGAACAGCTCAACTTTACTGTTTGGAGAATATGGAGGACATTTTGGCTAGCCAAGTAAAGAATTTGTGGTTGTCATTGCATTATTCCATCAGGGTTACAAAGAATTAACGAATTTGTGTTGATCACGTATTCACGTATGTGTACCACTCTACAAGATCTACAAGGGGAGCAGTTTTTACTCCCCCATTTTATTCTTTCTTTGTATACACAAATCCCACCCAAAATGCTCAAGAAAAAAAAAGAGTCCCTCCATTCATCGAAACCGAATGGCTGGTCTGATTCTGATCATCCTCTCGCCATCAGATGCGTCCGGAACGCCTCCCTCGGCGTCAGCGGCTCGCATCGCCCCCTCGCCATCGGGCTGCTTGACCGCTGCGGCGACGCGAACCGAGACGACGCCGCCCTGCCGCCGCCGCTGCCCAGCGCCAGCTGCTCGCAGCGGCCTCTTGCCGTCGGGCTGCCGGACCTCTGCGGCGAGGCGAACCGAGACGACGCCGCCCTGCCGGCGCCGGCGCCGCCGAGCCTCGGCGACAGGTGCATCTGCTCCAGCACGCGGAGCTGGAGCTCCGACGGGTAGTCCCGGACGCACACGATCCGGGGCCCGGCGCCCGTGGTCCACTTGAAGGACACCTGCTTCCCCAGCTGGTACGACTTGGTCTCCTTCTTCGAGCTGATCCTCTGCAGGATCTTCTCCCTCGGCACGGCCGTGTTGTCATCGTCGTGGCGGCTCTCCTCGTGAGGATCTTCAGACGAGGCACTGTCGCTGGCTGTCGAGGTCTCGGCGTTTTCGACGGCTTCCTCTGATGAATCTTGTCTCGTGATGGTTGAAATGGGTTTCGGATTCGTCAGGATTTCTTCATGCTCTGAGAACGAGACTTCTTCAGGTGTGGTGGCTTCAGTGACTAGAGGCACTGTGCAAGGGTTGGTATCTTTAGCTGCAACCGTTTCATCTTCTTCAGGTTTGTCAGCAGCCGCGGCGCAGCAGTCGGAGGGGATGCTTTTGAGCCTGCTCCAGAACTCCTCATCATCTTCGTCTGGGCTCATCTGTAGCATAGCCATCGAGAGGGTTCAGAATATGCAAATTTTGCAACACTTTGTGAGGCACTGCATTTTTAAGACACCAATTATGCAATGCTCACCTTGACGTCAGTAAGATCGACACTTTTGTCCTTGAGGAAGCTCTGGAATTCCTGGAAGTTCTCCTCAGTCGGGCGGTAGTGACCACTGTGAGGCCAAATAGCCTGCGAAAAATCATCAGAATTTGTCAGGGTATTATTTATATTACAGAATTCTGGATTTGACGATAGAGATTAAAGATAGCATCAGAAGCTCATCTCCACTGGATGTTTATGTATATTAAGCGACAAGTACCTTCAGAACTCCATCTTCCACAACTAGTCGGCCAGCAGCAGATGTAGCCCCTCCGGCGAGGAAGCTGGAGTGCTGAAATGTGCCCTTTTTCTTCTGCAGCAGTGATTCATGGACAATGTTACATGATGAACCGGCACACAAAAGGCTACTGCATCGTGTTGGTAGTATGAAGGTAGCTGCAAAATTACCTGTCCAACATATAAATTCTTGGATGTGCTTAGAACAAAGATCCACTTGGCATCCCTCGGTCCACCGGAGGTGTCAAGGATTTGCCTGCTGTTCTTGAACATGAACCTGCCGTCCTCAATCACAACCTCATATTCCTCTCTTTCTTTCTGCAGAAATACAACTTGGACCATTATTTTCTGAAAAGAAACAGCAGGCAGTATAGAGATGCTCTCTTCAGATTGTTTGTGCATGCTCACCGGACCAAGGTACTTGATGCACTGGCTCAGAAGCTTCGATCGCGGGCACCGCTCAAGATTGATTTCCCTTCCTTCTCCAACGTCGAGCCTGAATAAGGTAAACTAAAAAAGTCAAATCTCAACAACTGATGAAATATTTAGAAGAGGCAAATTTCATGGTCAGAGAGTGACACTAACCAGTAGAAGAATGGCTCCTTGCTTTCGCACTGCAGCCAGCAGTCATAGTAATAGTGAAGGTTATGACCGTAACGGTGTCGTGGGTCAATCTGTTCGTCAAAGTTTCAGCAATTCACATCAGCACATGCTTCACATGACACCCTAACTGACACAAAAATTGGGGAACATCTCCAGCGAAATTGCTAATACTCACAGCTTCGAGCCAGTGCTGCAACGCGAGTTTCTGGGCTTTCTCGTCCTTGGACAGCCCTTTGCCAACCTGAATTTGGTGGAATTCGCATGCCATTAGTACAGTTTTCGCCAACCTCACATGAAATTATTTGCAACTGATGAGAAGTGACAGATTGGCAGGTGTGCAAACCTTTGCAGCTCTGGTTCTTGCCCTCGCCCACTTGGACACCGCGGACTCCTGCCTCTCGATGTCAAAGAAGGAGACGGAGCTCCGCCTGAGCAGCGCGAAATCCAGAAGCTCCCACCTGCAAGAATCGCATCGAGGCGGCGTTTTAGCAGCAGGAACGTGCAATGCCTCTGCGGATTCGGGAAGAAGAAAACGAAGTTTGTGCGGTACGCACCAGCTCTGCTCGACGAGCACGGCGCAGTCGGCGAGGCGGCGGCGCGTGCGGAAGCTCTTGTACACCTTCTGCACCGTCACCGCCGCCGACTCGTGCTTCGGGCTCTCCGGCGCCGCCGCCGCCGTCGCCGCGTCGGCGAACCTGGTCCGCGCGAGCTCCCTGGGCATGGGCACGGGCGCCACGGTGGCGCGCGGCGACGCGACGGAGATCTTGGTCTCCACCTGCAGGCGCGCAATGGGGCTCTGCTGCTCCAGCTTGAAGCTTAGCGACTCATCGAACCGGAGCTTCCCGGAGTCCAGCGGCGCCTTCAGGACCGCCGTCTCCCCGGCATTGCCGCCGCCCGGCGGCGCCGGAAGGCCAGCTTCTGCCGGGGCGTCTTCCTCATCCACAGGGCAAGAGAAGAGCAAACCCATCACGACGCCGCTGCCAACTGTCTATAACCCAGCACCTTCTTCCTCCTGCGGAAAAACAACGGCACAGGCGAAGAAGTTCCGCCATTGTTCAGCACCAGCTCGTAACCAAGCACACAGAACAAACAAACAGCTGGAGAAACCTGACGCAATGCAAAATCGCTAACCTTCTTCTTCTTCTTTCGGCAGCAGGTGCGCTTGTGAACTGTTCGTCTCTTGGTTGACTCTTCTGGCCAGCGGAGGCCTCGAGATCAGAGTACAGTGAGGATCATCCAAGTCGGAGCTAACTACCCAAGGTGGCAGAAGAAGGCGATGGCCATATATAGCGCGGGGTGGGGGAGGCCCTCGGATGCGGAAAAGCGCGAGGGTACGGCATGGTCGCGCGGCTCCACGTGTTGGTGTTCTTGCGTGAGAAGAGGGATGTGGGGATGTCACTCGGATTTCCAGAGGCGCGGTGCGGTGCGGCGGAGAGGGAGAGGTGGCTGACCCTGACCTGTCCTGTCCTGCCCTTGTCCTGGTCAGTGAGAAGCGTGTACTGGTGCCGCAGCTACCTCGGTGGCCACCAAAGGAAAAAAAGGGAAGTGACTTTAGTTATAAAGTGAAAGAAAAATAATATAAACATATCATTGGGTTTTTTTGTTCTTTATGTAGGCTATATTTTTTCACCTCTTGAGAATCATGTTGGTCATATGTTTGAAAATGGCATTGTCATGTAATTTTCGTGTCATTGTAGATATTTTTTGCTTACACTACGCATAAGAATCTAGGAAATGATTCCTTATTTTGGAGACTTTTCGATGCTCAAGTCGACACATTTTTCAGCGGGCAAAGCTAGTGTATGTTTTAGCGCTTTCGCTGATGAGATTGGTTGACTAGCGTAGCGACTAAAAATTTTGAAGCTCTAACTATCAATAACCTTTAAAACATTTAGTTTCCAAAATCTCAAGCCATACGAGTATTGTTGCCTTGAAGAGTGCTTTTGTAATATCATATATGTATGGTTAATTTAATAAAAATATCCAAATAGAAAATATACTTTTTCATAGGAAAATAGTGGTCAGTGTTGTATTTTAGAGACGTACAAAGCGAAAATATTTGGGGACTGATATTGTTTGGCTTATGTAGTTTTATAAAAAGTAGAAAAAGCACAGGAATCCCGAACCGGTGCTACACGAGTTTCACATAAACCCAGTCAAATTCGAACCACAATTTCCATGCTCCTAATAACAATCCCAATCGAAACACTTGACCGGGCTGCTAGTAGCCTGTACACATTGTGCGCCCCATGCTTTCATCAGTCGTCGAGGCAAACTCATGCCCCGTTCGTATGGTTGGTGGCTGAAGCTGATTTGTTCTGAGATAAAAGTACTTGTGGCTGATTTGTTCTGAAAGTAAAATACTGCTGCCTGGTAGCTGATAAGCCAAACGAATAGAACGGCAATCAGTTCGTTACCGTATATTGTTCACCATAGTATTAATTACCAGGTGATTACCATCTGACCTGAGACGACCGAGTACACACACTTTCGTCGGGCCGGGGAGAGAAGGAGAGAGAGAATCATGTGACGCTTGCAGATGTGTACGTTGGAATCTGAAACGCATGATTTGGCCATCCGGGTCAGCCCCGCCAGTCTGTCCGGGACGTCACGCACCGCCGGCCGAGCGATCGCTGAATTTGACTTGGTGACAGCAATGTGCCGCCGGCTCCGCTCCCGCTTCCTACCACGACATTTTGCCCATCCGTGCCGACTGCCGTGTCGTGTCGAGGTGCGACCGCGACCGGGCGTTTCCCCAGAGTTCCCGAGGAAATCATTGGTCGGCGCCGTGCTCGTCCGGTCCGGTCCTTGCCGGCTAAAAAACTCGCGTGTTGCCGGTCGGCCGGCCGGCGCGTGCCGTGTGGGCGTGTGAGCGAGCCGGTGAGCTCGATCGCTCCGTTTCCACAGGTCGGTGCACTGGTTTGTTTAGCTAGTAAGTACTTGTAACGCAGGCAGGTGGGCGTGTTCGGCTAGCTGGTGGCTGGTAGCTGATGTTGGTTTGTGCCGAGAGAAAAATACTGCTTATTGATTGGTGACTGATGCTGATTTGTGTAATGAGAAAAATACTGCTGATAAGCCAAGCGAACATGCGTGCTTAAAAGTGAACTGGAGCGCGCGCGAGTGAAAACTTTCTCTGCTGCTGGGCGCGCGCGCTGTTAGGCTGTCAGTGCACAAGTTTCAGAACAATCACGACGTACGTGTCACAATTCAATCTGACTACTGTTGTTGCTAGGAATACGTACTGAGACTAGCTAGCTAGTACTGAGACTGACTAGGAATACTGTTGTTGCTAGGAATACAGGATGATCAGGATTCAACTAGGCGATCAATGCAAGAGGATTGATGATGGCCGTGGGTCGCCAGGTGGGTCAGTACAGGGCGTGACAATTCAACGCTCTTTAATTGAGGTAGATCAATCGATCGATATCGTTCCATTGAATCCGACCCATCCATCCATCCATGCCGCTCGTGCGCCTACAATTAAGATGTCGTGACGCGCGCAAGCTCATCTAGAACAGCTTACAGTGCAAATTATTGATTACCAAATACCATGCACGTATGTATGTATATATATATATATATATACTCCATCTGTTAGTATCGTATTATCCAAAAAGACTTCTAATACGATGCCGGAGGGAGTACGCATGTAGGAGTATATATATACCTAGGTGTAAATGAAAGCACTACGGAGTACAGTACGTACGTAGAAATAAACAGCAAGGATGATGAAAGCTAATTAAGCGCAGACCAAAGTAATAAACAAATAATGGAGGCTAAATTAAGATGCATGAAGAAGGCATCTGCAGGCGTGCCATGGTGTCCCCCGGCCACGCAACAGAATTGCTGGCCGCACGCGGCGCCACGCAACCGCTCGGACCCCAGAACCAGGGACACACTCCAACCATGCAGCCATGCATGGCCGGAGCCACACGATGACACGCACGCGAGACGTCAAGAGACGCGCGCAACGAACAAATCAAACTAACCACACGCTAGAGATTCCATGAGCACACAAATTGCACAACCAGCCGGAATAAACTAGCTAGCGCAACTCCCAGAATTTTTCCGACGAACGGATCGGAGAGTGTTGCAAATAATCGCAGCAATTAAGAGTATGTGAGATACTATTAGTACATATAGTATATAAATATCAAGCCGAGAGTGATGAGTGGATTAGCTTGTTTCAGCAGGCTAGCAAAAAATGCATGCAGGGCGCATGCAGCATCGTCATCAGCCATCAGGCTAGCTGATAATGCATATGCATGCATAGGTTAGAGAGTTGACGATCGTGCGATGATTAGCAAGATAGGTCTGTAGATGCGAGTTGTTTAGGGGTGCTCATGGATCATGCGCGATATGATGTGTGCCTGCACCGCGAGACGGGGACAATATATAACGGTACTGCGAACTGTACAGCTGGGATCTTTCGGTTCCGGACAAAAAAATATTCAGGCAGGAAGCTTCCATCGAGCTTCCGTAATACAGTACAGTACTTGCATTCAATTATATAAATGAACAAACTATACTTGCATTCTAGTGCCCTTATTTTTCTTCTAAATGAACATAAATTACTTAATTAGATGTTTATCAAAATGGAAAAGAATAAAGGAGAAAAGCATATACACGCTATACTTTTCCTCCACGCTCGATCACTAGCTTTGTGCATACACTAGTATATATATACCAGTATAGATGTACAAACGGCATGGCCTTCTTTTAGCCTATTATATTTTCTATAGCTCCTTTTTGTACGCGTGCGGTGACTAAATCTATGCCGCCGGCGGTGTTTGCTGCACTTTACAACCATACTGTACGTACTCGGTGACAATCCGGCGGTCAAGAGAAGGTAGAAAGCGAGGGCCGCCGTGCTGGCTGTGGAAACCTTGGAACGGCCGAGACCGGCGGCGCCGGCCCTGCATCATCGATCACCGGCAACGGCGGTGCACGCGCCATGACGCCATGTGACACAGATATTCCGTCCGGCCGGTGTGCATGCAAGCAAAGCAATGATCATTGATCAGATCGGTGGAGAGAGATGCGTGTGTATCAACATCGATCAGCTGAGATGTGGATATATACTTATGTATAGCTCTTCTTAATTTGTTCACGACGACCTTAATTTTTGGGCTTGATCCGTGGGGACCAGTGCCTGTATATACATATATCCTGTACGTGCATGAATGCTCGATGCGCTACACGTACACACTGATGGTATTATACACGGCCGGATCTGTACCGTTGCAGCGTTTTTTGGGGAATAATGGACCGTTGCAGCATTGAAGAACAATCACACTGGAACTGCAGTGGAGCATGGCACAAGCATGCAGCTGGCGAGCAGTCGAGCAATCACAATGATTGATCTGATCTATCATAGCTAACTTAACTCGATCGCTAGCTGTCTGGTCAGGTCAGCATCATATAAAAGGGTTGGAGATGTGTGCGTGCATCCATCATCCGTACGTGGCACACTCACATTAGTCACATATATACTGTACTCGGAAGCGCCTCTCGATCGTCTGCACGATGCCCTGGTCCGGTTCGACGCTGGCGTCCGGCCGTGTGGTCCTGGTTCCTCAGCCATGCGCACAGTTGGCTGCGCCGACGAGAGAGAGAACAGGTGCATTCGCCTTGTGCAGGACGGGATAGATCTTGGATGCACGACACGAGCGGGGAGTTTGTCCTTTGTTTCTGGCAGTTGATGCTGCTCCGAGTTGGCACAGCCGGCCATATGGGCATGCATGGCTTAACCAAAAACACGCTCTAATTAATAAAGCAGGTTGGCATAGCTCTACAAGCAGTGCATATGTTTAAACAGATTGACACAGCAACATCCCTGACAAATACCAGTATGCCACTAACTATTCCACGTGTGGATGCAATGTTATATATCACAGAGTCCAGCAGTGTTCGTCAGAGACTGCACAACCAGCTATCCGAAGACGCGTCCCGGATCCGAGCTGTTTTAATTTGGTGGCTCCAGACTCCAGTCCAAAGGAGCGAGAGGACAGATGGGGATCAATGGAGATGCCGATGACCTTACGTTACCGTGGTACGTGCACGTACCACACAGTACCGCACCGCACATTCTTTCCTGCACACACACAGTACCATGTGCCTCTAGTCCTCTACCGACAAAATTAATCAAATAAACATCTAAAATGCATCATGTACAATGTCATGTTTACCACTACCAACCCATACCCGAGTGCTTATTAATTGGTAACTCGTGTGAGTCACGGTGGATCACCCTACCCATAATTCAGATCTTCTTCTTCTTTTCAAATGGATCGGGATTCAAATTTGTGTGTACGTTTGTCTACTAAGATATTTATAAGTTAATTTATTAGTGGCTGTACAATTTTTTTAGTTGGTGCAAGAACCGGAATTTGTACTTCATTCATAAAAAAACATAAGCACATCACGAATGCAAGACATGGCTGATAAAAACCAATTTATAATATCTAGTTTGCATTGTTTTCTCATGAATGTATTTTGTTTTATAAAAAAGGGCTTTCATCATGTATCCCATATGGACGAAATCTAATGCATAAGTAGACAAAACCAGCCTTTTTCCGTAGCTTAGTGAAACAAAAGCTACCAGTATAATACGGTCCAAACCTAATCCACGAGCAACTAGCTAGTTATTAATGTCGTCCTAATGGAGGAGGTACCAATTATTTGAAGTAATCCAGATCAAGCATGCCCTAGCTACCACCTTTCCGCAGCGGACAGCTCGGAAAGCTAGCTAGGGACGGGACCGACGATGGGTAGCGCAGCCAACATCTCCCCACCTCCATTCGTCCCACTGTTCCAAGATCTTGATGCTGGTCCATGCATCATCTCCCACAACTATACTACTAATACAATGTTAGGTTAAAAGTTCGCCTCCAACCTTTGACTTGGCTCAAAAAGAATGCCAAAGAAATCCCGTCTATACGAGCAGGTAAGAGGAGATGCGGATTGGATTGATGAACAAGGAGTCGTCAAATGCTGCTGCTGCTGCTTCTTCTTGTTCGTATGAACATGCATGGACCCTTTTCTTGGAACATAAAAGTGTATAAAAAGTACACACCACCACACCGTGAGACTGATGATGATGAGATGAGGCCTGCTGATGGAAGTCTTGAGGGCGATTGCATATTTGCATGTAGCATGATTGACTTAAAAAAGGGTTTGTGTGCAAACGTACGTATGTCAGGCTCCAGCTTGGCCAACAGCAGGTCCAGCTGTTGGCCGCATTGAGTAAATGCTATTTTAGTCGTAAACTAATCACACTCTGCGTACGTCGACGTTGATCAGAACTTCAGAATAGGTGTACGTACGTGATCTTCGGTGAGCACTGACATGTGCAGTTTCATATATGCTTCCCTTCCAGCATATATATTCTCTCGTCAACAGTGGTCTGTGTAGTAAGATATCCATACAAATCGCGCGCTCTACATCGCCCTTGTCTACTCCCGTACTAGTATATTCCGCGAGCTCGCTGGCCTTGCTGCCATCGTACACGCCATCCCCCCGGCCGCCACATGTTCCAGAAGTACGGAATCCATGACGACGCATCTGTGTGTAGACCGGTTCAAAACTCGGGGTTTCGAATATTAATTTTCGATCTTCTAGTAAAAACGGGTTCTCTTTGAATACGTACTCGTCATCCAGTACGCACGCAGAATTCCCAAGAAACCCCGCCCGTACGTACGTGCAGGATTCATAGAAGCACCATATACTACCAATCTTATCGACTGATGATTTGGCACTTTTTGGTCCAACTTTTGCTTCAAAAATTTCTGAGGCAGCCCACCGGCCGGCTCTGCGCTTTACACCTGACGACTGACCCGAAAATGGGGAGGGACGTACGGGGGCCCAAGTGCAGTGCCCACCGTACGTACCAAACGAATCGAGCGGTGGATCGGCACCAGGGGATCCGTCGTCAGAAATGGACGAAAAGATCGGCGAGCCGAGGATTCATGCCTTTAAGCCGATCGACTGACCGATCGCCCCATTAGTTTGGTGCGCCGGCGTACGTCCGATGGAGCCGTCGGCGTCACCGACGAACAGGGGCACCGCCGCGCCGCAGATCCTCACGCGGTTGTGCAATGTGACACGAAACTACCGCATTCCGCTCATCCGCGATCGAGTAGTCAAGAGGCTCCGGCCGGGGTCCCGAGCCACAAATTTAATGAATGAATAACCATTCACATCGCATGAAGCGACCGTGGGATAGCGACGGAGCATAAAGCTAGCAGGTTAAAAAACTGATGTTTAAGGCAACGACATGGTCTTTAAAACACAACTGACCTCTTATTATTATAAAAATATTTATCGAAAAGTGATATATGTATATGTTTACGAAAGAATTTTTCAATACAAATCTATTCGTACAGTTTTTACATTTACGAACTCAACAACTTAAAAATTATTGATGATTTATATTCTCAATATTTGATCTAAACAATGTTCAGATTTTTAGAAAGGAAAGGAATACGATATTTGCGTAAGCAGGGGACGATGGATGGATGGATGCACGGATGGGCAGACGATGATGGCAGTGCCGCACCTAGAACGAATAGACCGAGCATCGTTCTCATCATCCTTATCCGGCCCGTCGTCGCTCGTTCCCCTCCGCCGGAACGAGCGAGGTCAACACGCGTCTTCTGATTTGCAGACATGGGAAAAGGGTTTAGTAGGAACCAACCGCATGGTCGTCTGTGATTTAAGTTAGGACGAGTAAAAGACCGACCGGGGAAGTAGTCATCGGCAATATATGTAGGTGTTGCTGGTCGCCCAGCAGGCAATTCAAGGTCTACGTCGGCGGCGGAAGAAGATGCCACCTGGGTGTGAAGGAGACCCTATGGCTCTATCGGGTGACCTGCACGTACTGAGCTGGCGCGCGGACGCTACCAAAGGTCAAAATCAAAGTTGCTTATCAGAGGTCAAAATCAAAAGGTTGTAATAAACAAGTCGCCTGCTATTTATTTCCTTGGCACGGAGACGGTATGGGGGTTGGTATTGGTACGACTGTTATTCTGGCTGCCAAACTTTGTTGCTACGAAAGTCCAAGTTGCCAGGTGATGAACGCGCCCGCCATGCCGGCCCGGACAGTCGTGTGTACTGCGGTCACACGAGTACGTCCTCCCTCGTGCCCATGGTTGCACGCACGCATTCCTTACTTGGGATGGGTACCTGGCTCAGCTGGCTGGCTCAGATAGAAACAACCCCCGCGCGCTGTCCGTCATATGCGGCTGGTTCACACGACTCCACGAATGCGCGCTGGCCGAGCGCCGGCTACGGGTAGCTGCTTGCCTTTTCGCCAGCATGTCGACGCGGCCGCGGCTTTAGTTTAGCACGGGACACGAGCGCATCGCGCAGAGTTCCGGGGTGGTTGACGAGGTGCAGGTGCGCGTGCGCGCCCCGGGTTTTGTGCTCGATCGCAGCAGCACAGGCTGGAGCCCAACCCACCCACTCTGCGCCCGGGAGCTGCTGTTTATTGACTCATGTCTGTGACGCTGTGCCTTGCATCCGTTGCAAGCTCACGCCTGGAACTCTGGCATGAGTTGATCCCTCTCGGTTTACAACGCATCCAAGACGCAACTTTGGCAGAGCCCAGCGATGTAAACTGATCGTTTCGCAATGCATTACATGATTGAAAGCATACATCGTCCAACCAACTTTTATTCATATCACAAAGCTTCCTAATCACCCGGAGCAGTCAGTCACGCGACAGCCAGAGTGCGAAACCACTTGGGAGCAAGCGACCAGAATCCATCCATCCATCCACCAACTCTGAATTGGTAACCTATACATTCCGAAACCTCCAGGGAGAGTAACACTGCATAGTCTGACGATACAATTAGGCATGATATAGGCACACACCACACATCATATGGTTCGTATTCAGAAAGACATAGCAAGTAGGTCACCGTAAAACTACTTCATCCGCTAACAGAAAGAGACCTCTCTTCGCGAGGGTCTGCGGTACCCCTCCAAGTAGGGGCTCCCACTTCTTGATCTGCTGTCAACTGGTGAGCGGGAGTAGGACCTCTCTCTGAGTCTGTGCTTTGGATTCGGAGGCGAAGGAGACCTATCAATGAAGCCAACATATTTGAACCGCATCAGTAAGAAGTACGTGGATGCTCTGTATGACCAAAAGATACAAGGGGCACACATACCTTGAGTAGCTGCGGGAAGGAGAGCGGCCCCTAGAATAAGGAGGGGACCTAGAGCGAGAATACCTCCGATCATAAGAACGACCTCTGCGAATGTGCAGCAAACAATGAATATCTAGAGAAATAATGTGCCATTCAGCAGCAAGGTAGTCGCACTGGGAATAACCAACAGACCTGACTCTGTCCCTAGCTCTCATCTCTTGAGGCTTCTTTCTATTCTCCTCTGCAAATACAACAGTTATTTGCCTGCCAAGAACTATCTGCCCATCCATGTAGTACTTTGCATCGGCAGCATCTTCAGGATTATAAAACTGGATAAACCCAAATCCTCGGGGCTCTCTGTAGAGGACCCATGAAAATTCAGTATGACAATTCTAAAAACTTATGCTCATTTTTCAAAGAGAAAAGGTTGTATTTCAGAGAACAAAAGTTTTGATAGAACTGCTGATAGGAATAAGGGGAAAAAAAGTTAAACAGGTAAAAGTGCACTGGGTTGCTGCTGACCTTTCACCCATGCGAGTTCAAATACAAACTTGAAATTCTTCATGACTTGAGTATCCCTTAAACTTGTGTGTAACTATAATTCTTCCCTTCTCTTGAACAGTACTGGGTACTCTTTTAAGTTGCAGATCACTTAATCGAAATTCTCTATTTCTTCCTTCTCTTCAATAGTAGTCTTTTAAAATTCTCTATTTCTTCCTTCTCTTCAACAGTAATCTTTTAAATTCTCTATTTCTTCCTTCTCCTCAACAGTAATATTTTAGAATTGTTTCTTGAAAAAATTATTTTCACTTATCTCAAGAGGTGGGAAAAAGTAATGATCTTCAAAGGTGTATTCTATGCCAATACCACAATGACATAAATGCATCTTGCCATAGGGCTGCAGCAACTTGTGCAATGCCACAAAGACACAAAGTTGAAGTGAGAGCTATGTTTTTACAAGTAGCTTCCCAGTTGCAAAAGCCCATCGACGACAGTCTAGGTTGGTATCTTACCCAGTGTAATAATCTCTTGGGAGATATATATCTTTAAGTCGGCCAAACTGTCCGAATGGGCGGCGAAGGTCTTCAGGTCTGCAACCAATGTATTATGTGTAAGAGGTGACAAAAAACAGGAAGAAGGGACACTACATATGATGGCCGGAGCATGCACATGAGAACCATAACTGAACAATAAGGGCTGGAAAAGGCATCGAGAGAATTCACACCAGTGTCAGCTAATATGCATACTTTTTCATGGACACATCTAAAGCAAACTCTGATTTGGCTAATGGTAAAATCTCACATGTACTGGCATTGCCATGTGGCAGCACTGGTCGAACAGATATGTAAAGTCTCACATGTACTAGCATAGCCACGTGGCAGCACTGGTCGAACGGATATATCTTTGGAAGAAGCCTAGAATTACATAAATAGAAAATAACTGGTGTTCCATAAGTTATCCTAGCTCCAGGCTATATTCAAATAAATGCTAGGTTTAAAGGACCAGATTCTCTTAAATGACCAAAATAATTGAGAACATTGCAGATGTGCACTTCGATTAGTTTCTGAGCATGCCTGAACAAAGTTTGAATATGTAAGTGATTATCAAACTACTCTGTTATACAGCACACCTGCAGTTGTACAGCTGCAGTTGCAGGAAAAAGTGAAAGTTGGACAAATCTTTACCTGCAGTCCCGACGAAGATTCCTGACCAAAAGACTGGTTGGAAGATCTCTACCACGGCCACCATAATGATCACGGGGACTTGGGCTACGAGCCTTTCTCCTGTAACCCCTTGGCGGTGAAGGACTGTAACTGTAGCCCCTTCTCATATTGATCTACGATGAATCAATAACATGAGCAGAAACACTACAGTTAAATGGCTTATTTTCCTTCTTAATATATAGATACGCAGCTCCCTTGCGTGTTCGAGAAAAAAGTTAAGTGGCTTATCTTATTAGACATTAGTAACTTCTGAATGGTATAGTAGAGCACAGCTTGCAAACTTCCTATATCTCGATATCTCATCACTTCTCCCTAAAAGCTACCTTTTAACACCTCGCGTGTGGAATCAAATAAATCCTAGATAAATCAACAGTAAAATAACAACCAATCAAGTGTACAATCCTAATACAGTTAACAGTCAAATGATCGGTATATCTCAGCAGATTACCACCACGAAGCCAAATAGTACACCTAATACAGTTAACTTCATCAAGGACACGAATCATCAAGAGTAAAAATCACACAGAACCAACCACAAATTCACGAGCAAACTGTAAAAAAACTAACAAATCGTTAACCACCCAACCATTTCCGCAGTAGAACCATCACCAGTCATCTACATACCGCGCTCATCTATATCATAATGTAGGGCAAACAAATGAATTGTATGGATAATTAGCATCCATCTTGATTGAAAACTAGGGTTCACAGATTATCACCAACGATCCAAATCCAAGGCAGTTCACAACTACTAATCCGGGTCCCCTTAAAAAAATAGAAAAGCTAATCTGCGAGGCAAACTGCGATAAAGGAATGTGGGCTGTGAGGGTACTACAACGCAGCAATGTGGGCTGCTGGACGATGTTCCTGGGCCTTTGTAGGCTTATTTTCCTCTGAAACGAAGTGAAAATGAGATGGGAGATGTTCCTACGCAACAATCCCATAATCTTGATCCATATCTTTTTGGAACACACACAGGGCATTTTTTTACTATCTCAAAAAAAAAGCAAAGGGCATTTTTTAGAACCAGGGTACTTCGGTAGTTGTAGCCTCACAAGTGGAGGACTTCCCACCATGCTATAAGCATGTTCTCAGGATGCGATTTAGCAAGAATATATCTGGGCGCGCATGTTTGTATTTTGTAAGCATTAGTTCAAGAAAGAGAGGAGCATTTGAGATGATCCGAAGACTTTGAGCTCAGAAACATCTGCATAAATAGTGTTTTTGCTTACGTTCTGGCGTCCTTACGTTCTATTCTTGATATTGTAGTTTTTTTTACACCTCTCGTTCAGTACAGCTGCAGTATCTATTCATGTATGTGCACACACAACCCTACATAAGCACACCCTACATATTACTCTAACGCACACAAACAACCGGACCTAAAACTACACTTAGATTCGAGACCGCATCCCTGAAGAATCGTGCCTTTTGATATATGACAGTATCACATCAACATCTTTTTTGTCGTGTCTCCCTGTTTTGTTGAAAAAAGCGCAGAAGGAACATATTGGTTCGCGTCTAAGTAAACTAGGTGATACCCGCAACGCGCGGGAATTTATACAAAATTTAAAGATACAATTTGAAAGTAGAAACACTAAAATGATTGCATTGTAATTTTTTTGAACAACAATGTAGAGAAAAACACATTCATTTTATTGAGAGAGAACTACTTAGAAATTTGTAGCATGGTGCTCGCAAAGGCTAACACAATGCATAGCCGCAGAAAATCAGTAGAAGACATAAATTCATAATTCTAGTGGATGGTGATGTGGAGAGCTTGCATGTTGAGAGAAGATCCAGTGGATGGTGACGTGGACATCTTGCATATGGAGAGAAATATGAGTGGGACTTTTAGGGCGTACCAATTATATAGTTGTTATAGATCCGTCGTTAAGACATCCCACTACCAGAGAAAGCCACATCCGCACCGGTTGGGAACGGGCTTTAGCACCGGATTCCCAACCGGTGCTAACCTTCCGGTGCTAAAGGTGCAATCCTTTAGCACCGGGTTAAATAACCGGTGCTAAAGGTGCACCTTCGTAAAAAAAAATATGCGCGTTGCTTCGGGGATTCAAACTTAGGACCTCTTGGCTCGTGCGTATCCACCTAACCATCTCACCTACGCATCACATGTGATAGAACAGAAGACGCGCTTCTTTTGAAGTAGCATGCGACACCCCCTTTAGCACCGGGTCGTATTTACCAACCGGTGCTAAAAGGCCTTTAGCACCGGGTCGTAACACCACCCGGTGCTAAAGGGGAGCACCTTTAGTACCGGTTGGTAAAGGGTCCTTGGGGGCACCCCAATTTTACACCCGGCGCTAATATTGCATTAGCACCGGATCTTGAGTGCACCGAGGCATATGAGAGGGACGGATGTGAAGATCTCTGGTAGTGTCCGTTAGATATATAAACTCTGGCAGCTTAGGAATCCATTTAGTGATCGAAAATGATGGTGATTGGAAACCCTAGAATGGCCGGTGTGGCCATTGTCCACAATTGACTACATGGAGCCGCACTTGATGGTGACTCCATTTTCGTGTCTGATGTGGTAGTACCAACCACCTACGCCATTATGTCTCTCTCCACATGGATACCCTAGAAGCATGTACAGCAAAAGATAAGGTACAAGAGGCATGGAGAATATTGTAAAACGCAAAGGTGAACATTTTGAAACTTCAATTTTCTTTTGTGAATTTGAAAGTGAATATGCAAGCAACATGAATGAAAAGGGTAGAAGAAAAGGCAAATGTGCATGATCACTAGAGTACGGGGTAATTCACTATGCAAGCGTGTGCAATGTGCATGATTGATCTGGTCATCTGGAGTGGACAGAACCGTTGGGAAACTTTAGAGCATGAGCACTACTAATTAATCTTCTTTTCGTGGACCGATTCTTATGATTCCTTAAATAATTTTTAAACTCTTATAAATTTCATTTGTTATTTTTTTTTCGAGCAAAGACAGAGATTCCTCTAGTGTCAAAAAAGAACAAAGATTAGAGGAAAAGCGCAAATGCAAACAAAGTCATCTTGATTAATCATTAGTCTATCATCAAAAAGGCTTAATTCGCATGCACATCATCCACCCGACCAATCTGTGGTCACTGATCACAACATCCAAACGAGAAGTGATCAGTGGTCACAGGACAGTCGTGTTCTCTTCCTGCTCTTTTTATGCTTGCTGTTCTCCCTGGTACCCCGTGCCCCTGCGTTCCTCTTTTTTTTCCCCCGTTGCCGCGTTTTGGCAGTATTTAACCTCATAATGTGTTGCCTACAAAATAAATAATCTGCCTAATTAATCCTCGTCAGGTATAGCAGCTATTAGTGCCAATAAAAGGGAGGGGGAAGGTTACATATTCAGCTTTCCTTCCCGGACTCTGGACTCTTCTCAAGTCCTGCAACACAGAAGGTTAGGTTAGAGGGTTCCAGCCTTCCATCTTACAAGAAGCGATCGGCGCTGCTCTGTTCTGTTTCTCCTGGTCGTTGGCATCGTCTGGTAGCTCCGGTTCAAAGGTATGATCCCTCTGAATTCCCTCTGACGCAGTGATGCCCCTTTTCCCTTTATGGATTCCCTTTGCTCTTATTGAATTCCATCAGTTTCCCCTCTTCGATCATCTGTCCTGGATTAGGTTTCTCGGTTCTTGGCGTCTTCAGCGTATTCATCTTTCTTTCCAGTTCTCGTCGAACTCTTAGTCTTTCTTCTACTGAATTCTTCAGAGAGGCGAGCCGCCGCTCGCGTCAAATTCACTAGCTTCACTGAACTCGATCTTTCCTTGGCCTGCTCACTCTTGGTCGCACAGTCCGCGACTGGCGAATTTCAAAGTTTGAAGTTCCCCAATCACCTTTGTTATCTCTGCAGCGAATTCACCTTTATTTTCCGTGGTATCAGGTTGCAGAATTAGTATTGTTGGAAACTTACTGCACTTGTTAGAGCTAATATTAGATGCCATCATTCGTCTCTCGCTTCATAGATGAAATTTAGAAGTTTGGGATGCGCGGAGAATTCGCACTTGTGCAGTGAAGGATATGCTTTCCATGTAGCTAGATGTTTCACCTTTACCAACCGTCCTCAAGATTTTTTTAGAATTCCAAAACAAAAATTGACAACCGTTGTTCAATATTAAACAGCACAAAAAAAAGAAGGTGGTGGGTGTATTTTGATTGCGAGTCAGGACTCAGGACTCAAGAGCAGGATTAGAAGTTTTGCATCTGACTGTGACGCACGCATTTCACTATCCTTGCTTTCCAAGAGTCGTCTCTTGTTCGGCTTCTGTTGCATGATGCCATCACGGTGGGTATATTTTGCAATTCGCTCCAGAAGGTTGCAGTGCTAAAGTAAGCATTAAGCAAGAAAATTCGTCCTAGTTAGATTGAAGGTAGGATTTTGTGATCTCAAAACCAAGCACAATCCCTGATCGTCAACATTGTCAGTGCTACACCTCTGAATTCCTATGCACTGAAATTCAAAAATGAAAACCATAGCGTTCAAGGATCTTTTATTTTCGAGCACATGATTTTACCGCAGCTCTACGTGGTTATGCTCAAAACACTAACTGAGCGTGAATTACTTATTTACTTGCCTTGATTTTCTCTCCAATACTAATCCCACCTGATGCATTTAATTTGTTATTTTTCTTTGTTCTCAATTATACTACACTCTGGATATAAAAAAGAATTATACTACACTCTATCTGACTCACATTGTTGTCGTAGCCCGGTGGTTGTGCAGAATACTGTCGGTTGGACTCCGGAAATAGTAAAATGTTGGACAAAAGATTGCACGGATACCTGCTTCTTCTCGTCTCCCTTCTCGCGAACGCATCAGGTACGTGTGACGTAGCTTTCGCTCCAGTAGTCACTTCCTGTTTGTTTCTCACTTTCCTTTTCTCATTATTGAGATTCTCGAGGTCACTGAAAAATCACAATAAAAGTGGACAAGCAGTTGTGGTTATGAATAGTTGTAAGCCGAAAAAAAAATCTACATATATGAGGCGGGATTGCTTGCCAAGTTGCCATCACTTTCATGTAGTATATCAGTGTAGCTCCAGGCCTCCAGTATTGCCCCTTTTTACTTGTGCATGCCAAGTTCACTGTCACTTATCTCCAAGTACAGATATATATCCAATAAAAAAAAGTACAGATATATATTGTTACATGTATGCCGGTATGTGGAGGCTGTCGTTTTGCTTGTATATGTATTTTGGACTAAAATACAATATTGGCTCTGATGTTACTTGTCACCACATCCTCTGCTTCTACAATTTTGCAGGCAGCAATGCTCAGACCATGTACTGCGTGGCGATGCAGGGCGCGGACCCGGCGGCGCTGCAGGCCGGGCTGAACTGGGCGTGCGGGCCGGGGCACGCAGACTGCACGGCGATCCAGCCCGGCGGGCCGTGCTACAAGCAGAACAACCTGCAGGCTCTGGCGTCCTACGCCTACAACGACTACTACCAGCGGAGCGCCAAGACTAGCACCACCTGCGACTTCAACGGCACCGCCACTACCACCACCATGGATCCCAGTAAGCAGCCACGCTCTTGTATTCGGTTTACTGGTCTCTGTCGAACGTCTCTTTCAGGAGAATCTTACTACTGTATTTCCATACCATTCCTTTTCTTTTTGAAGCAAAGTTTGCATGCAATTCTTCTACGTAGTACCAAGATTCAGTTTCATGTAACTTGGAAGCTCCAAGCATGATTGGTCTCATTCTCATTGCAGAAATCTGTAGGTTTTTTTTTTGAAAAGATAACCGTGTTAAATTGCACAAAAGCCTACAATATTCAGTAGCTCAGATTATTGTTTACTGAGGAATGTTCACGGACTCTGATATCTGAATTCCTATTTCAGGTTCGGGGCAGTGCGTCTTCGCAGGAAGGTAAGCATGTTCAGGGTACAGCAATATCATCGGATAATCCATTCGCTGACAAAGCTAAGTTCAGAAAGGTTCATCAGCTAACACGTAGCATTTCTCTTGGCACCCAGCTCCACGGCAGGAGGCACTCCGACGGCGAGCGCCCCCAGCGGCTTGTCCCCGTTCACGCCGACCACGGGTGGCTTCGGCAACGGATCGTCCTTCGGGAGCCCCACGAGCGGCCTGGTCCCTTTCGACGGCGCGGAGAGCCTCATGGCCGGCGCCCGGTGGGCGCTCTGCGCCCTGCTGCTGGCGCTGCCGCTCTTCTTCTTCCTCTGACCAGAACTAGCAGATGTGAATTCAGCTGAAAGATGGGGCAGGGCCGGGAGCGTCGGTACTCGCTAGAGCGTTTACAGCTACATTTCCGTTTGGGTTATTTGGTTGTGTACCATTACAATTATCGAAAGTTGGAAATATAACACTACTATTCGTCTATTTGGAGATGTACCATTATAACTTCATGTTTCACTGAAAAACGCCATGGTCTATGTCTCCCAGCCATTTGGGCCCACTATCAGGCGCGTATGTACATCTCTCTTTTCCGTATAGTCGATTTTGCCCCTGGTTCAACTGAGAAAACGTCTGCCCGTGGCCCCCATCTCCCAGTCATCCCCTCGCACTCACTCTGTCTCTCACTCTCACCTCTTCTCGAAGCGCCGACGCGGCGGCGACCCCAACCCTAACCCTAGCCGCCGCCGGTGAGCTCCCGCCCGCGGCCGCCACCCACTCCGCTGCCGCCTGCGCCCGCCACCCACTCCGCTGCCGCCCGCGCCCCCCTCTGCTCCTGGAGCCCGCGCCCGAGCTCTCCACGTCGTGGTTGCAGCATGGCCGGGCAGTGGTCTGGAAGCCCGATGAAGGTAGCTTCGACGGGCTCGAGCTTCATGGGCAGCAGTAGAAGGGAGTGCCCAGATTGCCATGTTCCTTTGGTTCGGATCCAGAGCAAGCAGGCGAAGACAAAGGATGAGTGGTTTTTGGTGTGCCCATACAACGTGAAGGTTATGATTCTTGACATTGATGCTCCATGTGTCTGTGTTTGTGTCTGTTGATGGCCCTAATTGGATTCCATTTTGGTGTGCAGGGTGATCCAACTACTTGTGGCTTCATCTGCTCTGAGTTGCAATATGAGGCGCTGCAGCGGGCTGGTAAGGGAGCATCAGGAGCTGGCTACGCTGAATTGAAGGAAGAACTGCTAGAGCTGAAGCAAACAGTCAAGGATGTTACAGATGATCTGTGGAAATTGAAGCAGCAGGGTCCAGAAGCAAAGGGTGTGGTGGAGACTAGGAAATGTCAGGTTGTGCTTGATGGTTCAGTGTTGTATCCAATTTTTTTTTGGCTTTTTAGGTGTTCTGGTAGGTGTCTTTGTTGGTAGATTGTTGAATTGAAGTGAACCAAGTGGTATGTACCAGCTAATGTATGTGTCTTTCTCTGAATGCAATGCAATGGAATGAACAATTTCTCTGTTATGTTGATCTCTGTGTGAAATCTGGGAAGTTTGAGAACCAGGGGATACAAGAGCTAACAAGTGCATATCAGAACCAATTTGTAAACAATCAAAAAAACAAACAATCTGGGAGCCACAATACCATATTAGAACCACACAATATCATATCAGAACCACATAATACCATAGTAGATAGTTCACAACCAGGTAGTTCAGGATCAGATAAGCCACAAGTGCAAACAAGTAGTTCTAACAACCATATTCAGGTAGTTCACAACCAGATAGCTGCTAACAAGTGCATACAAGTTCTAATTTCATATTACAAAAGCAGAAGCTGCTAACAAGTGCTAGGTCTCATAGACCAGCCTCCTAAGGCTACTGACAACAGCAGCAGGTGGGTCCGCTGCAGCTTTCTTCAGCTTCTTCTTGATGGGTGTCTTCTTCTTCTTGGGTGTGCCCTTCTTTTTCTTCTTCTGCACTTTCTTGGCTTGGGAGGGACCATCTTATTCTTCTGTTGCAGCTTGTTTCTTCTTCTGAACTTTCTGTTTCTTGGCTTGGGAGGGACCAACTTCATCTGCTGCAGCTTGTTTCCTACATGTTTTCATGGCATATTAGTGCAGAACAAAAATGTGATTTAGTTAGTGCACATGATGGAGGGAACAAAAAAAGTACCTTTTTCCAGCCTTGCTCCTTGGTGGAGCTCTCTCACCATCTTCTCCAATCTCTGCAAGTTTGCAAGTTTTTGCAAAGTGACCAAATCTCCACATCTCTTGCATCTGACCTTCTTTTTTTATGCCTTTTTCTCCAAACAACCTCTATGCCTCTGCACTTTTGGTCTTCCTGCTCCTCTGCCTAACAATGGTGGGTACACTTTGAACCCAAGGTCGACAACAGGCCATTCTTTCCTATCTGGCAAAGGTTCAATTCTGTCCTCGTAGGCTGCCTTGAACTTAGCCACTGAGTAATAGTCATGTACAAAATCTTTAATCAGGAGCCCTCTGTTGCTGAGGATCCATGCCAAAGCATGTTTGCAGGGCTTCCCTGTCACCTGCCACTCCCTGCAGGAGCAGTTTTTGTTATGCAAGTCAAATGTTCTCCTTTTCTGATTGTTCCAGTCATCCAAGACTGTCACTTCTGCAATATCTTCATCACTAACAGACACCTCAACCACTCTGAGGTTTTTGCTGATCAAGTTAAGCTCCTTCATCACATTTGGGAGTATTTCTTCTGTCCACTACCTAGCTAGAATCTTTCTAGTGTATCTCTTCTCCATGATGAGTTCTCTGATTCTATCAACTAATTCATACAGTAGCAGACCTTTGAACTTCTTTACTTGTGCATTAAAACTCTCACTAACATTATTTGTCAAGTAATCACACTTGTTGTTTTCTGAAAATCCACACCTGTACCAGATTCTACTATGGTTCTGTTCTAGATACTCAATGGCATCAGGTGCAAATTCAAAAATTTTCTTCATGTGCCACTGAAACAAACCTTGTGTGTAGCTTCTAGCTGCAGGGTACAGATGATCAGTGAAGACATCACCAGAATATTTCTTCAAGAAATTCTGATACAGATGCCTCATGCACTCCCTATTTTCAGCATGTGGGAAGACAACCCCCACTGCAGTCTCTAATCCTTTACATGCATCTAAACATATAACTAGATTTGGGACATCTCCTAGGACCTTATGCAGATGCTCCATAAACCAGATCCAATTTTCTTCAGTTTCGGAGTCAAAAATTGCATAAGCTATATGGTACAACCAATTGTGTCCATCTACACTAGTAGCTGAAGCTAACTGACCCCTGTATTTACCATGCAAAACTAAAGCATCTATGCCAATAAAGGGTCTGCACCCAGCTACAAATCCATCAATACATGGTTTAAGAGCAACAAAAATCCTCCTAAACCTATTTTTCTTGCCAATCTTCTCTACCTCTATCTGAACATAGCTACCAGGTGATACTTTCTCAAGTTGAGCAGCCCAATTGAAAAGCAGTTGAAAATTGTCCTCATATTTACCATGGATTTGTTCTAAAGCTACTTTCATACCTGACCATGCCTTAGAGTACTTCAACTGAATACCATAGTCAGACTCCAATTTCTCCTTGCAGTGTGTTGGACCTTTTTTTTGGATTATTCTTCAGCCAATCTGCCAACCTATCTGCACACCAACTCTGGGTGGCCATCTTGGTTGTTCTGAGTTTAGTGGTAGCACAATTGTGGTCTGCAGGCGGCCTTTTGATCTGCACAAACAAGTTCAATAGGACAGGACATTAGTTGCATAAACAAATTCTTAGAACAAATTGGAAAAGAACTATAATGATGGCAAAATAGACATTAGTGGCCTTACCTCTATTGTCTTGTGATAAAAAATCCTGGAAGCATGGATGCGCCAAGAACACCCCTTTGCTTTACACTTAGCAATAAATCTTATCTTGTCAGTTACCAGACCAGCAAACTCAAAGCCTGTCTTAACTGCATGATGCCTGATAGCCTTCCTGAATGAAACAATGTCAGGAAATCGAGCTCCCTCCACAATTTTGGGATTTTCTGGATCATGAATTACATGAACCTCACGTGGATCTGCATCATCAATCTCTGCCTCAAGAGGAACACCTCCTTCAACAGCAAAATCATCATTAGCACATGGTGGTTCAGAGTGACAAGTGTTAGCCTGTGCATTGTTAGCAGCCTCTGCATTGTTAGGGAACTGATGAGGAGGTACTGGCATATACATCAACTCATCATCGACACCCACATACTCCTCGTCATTGTCAAACATGTCTGGCCCCCTGTCAGGCTCTAGTTCAGGCTCTACAGCATCATCTGGTGCTCCATTTGTCTCAACAGCAGCAGGAGTAGGCTCTACACCTTGGTTATCAACAGGGGGAATCACCTCGATAGGCTCCAGGCAGTCAAACTCATCAACATCAGCAACAATTCTTTCAAAAACTCCTACAACAACTTGGCAATGCATTTGATCCTTGTACATTTGAAACAACTCATGCATCTGTAAGTCATTAAGTAGCCTGACATATTCACCCATCCTTTTGTCAAAGAACCACACACAGGGACTATGGTTAGCTGACCAATTGAACTGATTCGACAGGCTTTGCATCAGCAACTGAAACGTGAACGATCCTACCTCCACATCCCATTTAATTAGACTACCCTTCGTGTAAGTTTTCCTACCATCACTGTCTGTAGTACAGAAACCTTCAACTTTAATCTCTAGGGAGAACAACCGAACCCTAGCACCATGGATTCGCAAAAAAAAAGACACCAGGGTCAGCGCAAATCCTCGACCTACTCGCATCGGCACACGGTCTGATTCAAGACAAGACATTGAAGTTTGAGATCCATACCTCTCGTCGCAGCCCTCCATATCCGTTGCGTCAGCCATTGCGCTCACTGGAACACCATCGTCAAGTCGCTGGAGAGGCTCCACTTCGGCAGCAGGGGACTGGGTCGGCGGCGGCTAGGGTTAGGGTTCAGGTCGCCGCCGTCGGCGTTTCGAGGGGAGGTGAGGGAGAGACAGTGAGTGCGAGGGGATGACTATGAGATGGGGGCCAGGCGTTTTCTCAGTTGAACCAGGGGCAAAATCGACCATACGAAAAAGAGAGATGTACATACGCACCTGACAGTGGGCTCAAATGGCCGGGAGACGTAGACCATGGCGTTTTTCAGTGAAACGTGAAGTTGTAATGGTACATCTCCAAATAGACGAATAGTAGTGTTATATTTCCAACTTTCGATAATTGTAATGGTACAGAACCAAATAACCCTTTCCGTTTTGTTGTTGGGTAGTACTGTAGATCGCCTGTGTTGGTGTACATGTCAGGATCGCATTGGGTGTGTGTTGGGAGATTTACATAAGATGCATGCTGCACAGATGCATGGATCGTCAGTGGGCTTGGACTCCGTCATGTTTCCATGTATTTTGGTCTCAGAATTCGTTCAGGGTAGAAAGAACCCAGATGTAAATGAATCATGTTGCACACATTACATATGACTCTCCATGTACAAGGCAAGGTGCACACCACGCTATGATCGTCAGCGATCATCTCCGTCTGATGCCGTCGTGTCCAGAGTTGGCGTGGCCCTGGCCCTGGACATTGCTGCCTTCTCCCGGCGAAACCTCTGGAAGTCGGCGATGAGGCTGACGTCCACGTCCCGCTTCATCTTCTCCGCCAGCCTCGACAGAACCTGCATTTCCATTCAGAAACCGGAGTCTCAGAGCCTGACGAGGGCTACCCGGCCTACACTAGAATCTGCAGCCGACACGCCGATCTGGTCGTAATCCTTACCGATTCGGTGACGCCGCGCAGGACGCTCTCCGGCACGAGGCGCATGGGCGGCGGCAGGACGACGGTGATGGCGATCTCGAGGTGTCCCCTCATCCGGCACCCGGCGCGGCGGCCGCGGCTCCGGTCCGCGCACAGCGACCCGCTCACGCCGAGGTCGAAGCTCGAGGGCGCGTTGTCGCTGTCCAGCCCCCGCAGCTCCCATTCCGTCTGCACAAGGCCACAGCCAAACAAACAAGCACAGCACGTGCATTTCCATCACCACCACTTGCATTTGCCGGTAGGTACACGAAGGATGGATTGGTGAAGCTGGTAAAATAAAAGCTTCACTCACGATGCGGAGCTCGAGCCCGCCGGCGCAGTGCCGGAGCTGCATGACGACGACGGGGCGCACGGTCAGGAGGAGGAACTGCAGCGGCAGCATCTGGACCCGCCACTTCCCCTGCAGGAATTCACTCTCTGTTCAACCGCTGCCCAATCGATCCGGCGAAGAAATTGACAGAGTGCGCGAATGCGTGAGGGGTGTTTAGTTACATCGCCGAGCCGCTCGCTCCTGCTCTCGTCGGGGAACATGGCGCGGAACACGCGGGCGCGGTCCTGGAGGTACTCGTCGAAGGAGACCTGCACGCGCGCGGCATCCACACGATTCAGAGCAGCTTCAATTCTCGCCCCCCCCCCCCCCCCCCCCCCCCCCCCCCCCAATCCAGTAATCCACATCCATGGCCGCGGGACGGCAAGTGGTAGGTAGGTGAGCAGCTTAGCTTACCCCGGGGGGTTCGTGGAGGGGCGTGTCGGTGGAGATGCTCGCGCTGTAGGTCACGGCGTCCGGCGGCGAAGACGACGACGACGACGGCCGCACCTCGGCGGCGCCGGCCTTGGTCCTCACGGCCACGCCGCGGCGCCGCGCCGGCGGCCTCCCCGCCGCCCACGCATTCGGCGGACCGGCAAATCCTGTGCTAGCTACCGCTCTGGTCGCTCTGCTGCGATTGGCGCTCGCGGCGACCAGCGCCCATGGCTGGTGACCATGGGCTGTGTTTGCTGCAGCGGCCATGGCCCCGGCCGTAGCGTAGCTGACACGCAGCGGCAGAGCGGAGGCGAGTCACCAGTGACCTCGTTATGGGTTGGGTAGCGACACGCCGCGGCCGCCGAGAAACGCTGGCCTCACATGCGTTAGGCCGCGCGTTCAACGTGTCGGGGCGACGGAAGGGAAGCCTTGTTGGATTGCCGGTGCTGCGCTTCCCCGCCCAGCAGAGCACAGGCACGTCCTGGTTCTTTTTCGGTCGTGCGGCCGTGCCGACGGGCACACCTCGTTTCGTACATGGATGGATGGATGGATGCGCAGACCGGCACCGGCCTATCGCTACAACGCACGTACACGCATCATATTTTCCTGTGAACCGATCACTAGTACGCAGTACGCTGCGGATCAGGGGCGAACCTAGTAGCGCTGAAATTGAGATAAGGTCTCTTCTCAGCAAAATAGATGAAAGGATTGTTTCAAGTACTGTCTTTTAGGATTGAAGAAGGTTGACGTGATGACCATCCTTGGGATTTGTTTCCAAGTACTGCCTTCAATCCTAAAATACTGTCTACAAAAATCTCAAGCGATGACCGTCTCCAAAGTTTTATAAGGGCAAGTACAACAGTGTAGACAACTGTTGTCTATTTGCAGTATAAAGACAGCTAAACAGACAACTTATACAATGGGTTGTCTGTTTAACTGTTTATAAGATAATTAAATCATTATTTGGCACATAAATTATAGTGATCTTGTATATAATTTGATCTTTGTAGCCATTTTGTTGCTTAGAATGAGGATGCATGCCATATTCAAATAATTCTCATGAGTACTTTTAAAAAGACATAAATATAATATATATATATATATATATATATATATATTCAAGAAAATGGGCGTAGTTACACAAGAAAATTCCAATATAAAATAATAGTAGTTCCGAGAACAGGAAGGAAAGAAAACCATCTTTTATCAACATTGAGTTGCTCGACGAGCAAGGAAAGCAAAATACTGAGGATTGACACGTGCAAAAGCTGCTGCTGCTTCCAGACACTCTACTAAGCATCGAGACACATGCAAAAGCTGTTGTTGCCGAAAGAAATCTGCGTCTGCGTGGCTGCGTGTGCCCTGCGCAAGGGATCCCCGCTGCCATCAACCCTCAACAGCAGAATCGTACAACGCGTGCCTGCCGTCGGCGACGTGCCTCGAAGCACGCAGCGACGCTGTTGACGAACGAGGCGACGACTCACCGATCGCGGGGGGCTTTTTGTAAAAAAGTTGCTGCATGGCGACGGCAGACGACGGGCGTTGTACCTGCCCTAACCAGGCATTTCTGAACATCTACTTTTGCTTGTTATATAACGGCACGGTGAATCCAAACAGAACGACAGCTCGTCACAGACAAACTGGCAGTGTGAGACTACGAAAGCAGTCACGTACCCGGGCACCCGGCGCCGCTTCCAGGTTCCAGGAAAGGGGCCCAGTGGTCGCATAAACACGTTACGTCTCGTAGTCCTGGTTCATAGACCTCGGCGCCGCCAACCCCATTCCTCAGAGTGGGGCCGAGTCGGATGCATTCCCGACGCGCCGCACGGACGGCGCAGCGCCGATCACCCGTTTCGTAGACCTCGTCCACCCGGCGTAAGAGCAACTCCAACATATTCACAAAAACTTATTTTCCTATATTTACTAAAGGGGATTGAGAAAATAACTTTTTGATATATCGGGGATAGGTGCTCCAACGGATCTTTTTTTAAGTCCCCTTTCCATCTTTCCTAACAGGTAGGACCCACTTGTCATTGAGTCGATTCATTTTTTTTCCATTCTATTCAACTCTCTCCTCTCTAGATGAGCATCTCACCGGCGGCCGAAGGGGCACGGGGCGACGCGGGACGCGACGTCCACGGTAGCGCGACATGGGCTCGTCGGCGCCCAGGCGCGGCGCGATGCGGGCTCCCCAGCGCCCATGGCGGTGCGGCGTGGGGCGCAGCCATGCGGAGCTAGCCTGCACACGGGCAGACGGCGGCCTACGGCGGCGCGTGGCGCAGACGGCGACGTGCAGCACGCCGGTGCGTGGGCTGACGGCAACCTACGGCGGCAGTGGGCACAGGCGGCGGCGGCGTGCAGCACAGCGGCACGTGAGCGGCCGGCTTCCCGCGGCGGCGGCATTCGCAACACGCTGACACGCAAGCGGCCGGCGGCCGGGTGGGCGAGCAGTGGCCTGTGGCGAGGAGCGGCCAGCGGCGAGGGTGGCACACACGCAGCTTGCCGACGGCGGGCAGGAATAACCGTTAGGATAGAGAGAGGAGAGGAAAGGGGATTGAGAAAAGAGTGGAGATGATTGAGAAAAGAAAGGGAAGAGATGGGGAGATAAAGGAGATTGAAAAAAAATATAGAAAAAGGGGATTATGAAAGGGATCTGTCGGAGCTGAAATGTTACCCCCTCAATCCTCTTTCACTGAGAATATAGGGAAAGGGGATTGATTTTCTCCATCAGAGTTGCTCTAACCCGCCTACACGTGGGCCCACCTGCTGTCCTCCCTTCCGTTTAAATCTCTCGCGTACAAACAAAGCCAACCAGAGGGGGAGCGGTCGAGCAGCAGCGGAGGCGGAGTGCCTGGCCAGCGCCCAGCGGAGGCGGAGCGGCCCGCGTGCGGCCTAGGTCGTCTCGAGAATCCGTAAGCCCCCCTCCCTCTCTCCCTCAACCCTCATTCCGGAACCTTGCTTCGTTTGCGGGGTGGAGGTTGATCTGGTGCCCTTGCTCCGCCTTCAATGTGGGCTTCGTTTCTGATCGAGCGGTGGGTTGCGATCGGTCGTGCTGCTCCGCGATCTCTCCGATTTTACTTTCCGGTGTGCGCGATTTCAGTTTCGTTGTTTGTGTTTCGTGTTCATCCGTGGCGGTTCGGTTCGCCATTTTGGGGGTTTTGGCGTGGTTTTCTGATTATATATGGATGCGGCGCTCTGGAGTAGGTAGCTTCTAGACATTTTCGTGCTCTGGAGAAGATCTAAATAATTTTGCTGCCCAGTCTGGGCGATTTCTGGCAATGTCGTTTCTGTGATCCTGTCTCCTTTAATTGGGCCCGTGCGTCCCAGTTCACGTCTTGCTTGCCTCAATGCTTGATCGGTTGGTCGATTTGATGTCCCAGTGCCTTTCCGAAACAACGAATCGGTCGGCTCGTGCGGAGCAATTGTGTCTGATATGTTGTACTCTTGGGTTTGCTAATGTAATCACAAGCTTCCTTTCAAGTTATGGTTTATTATTCAGCCCCAATTCTGCAAGCAAATGTGTGACGTTGCAGTTGCGTGTCGTTTGTTGGCTATTTACCTATTCTATCTATCCGTAAACGTTTGTATCCCTGATGCTTGGATTGCTCTCCTGTCAAGTGTCAACTGTTTGGGTGGATTTATTTGTGGTTCGGGGATGGTTGGGGCCTTAAGGAGTGAGGCAGTGCAGCGACATTGGTTGCGCTGGAGTGTGATGCATGATCATCTGTTCGCTAGGAGGTTACATCTTGCTTGCACTTCAGCCATACGCTCATACAGAGACAAGGTGACGTCCAAATTTGCATGTTGTTTGGATTCCTCTCTACTCTTTTCAGTTTTACATTTGGGGTTCTGTTTAGCTTCTGGCGATTGGTCCTGTTACTTAGTCCAGGAGGTAACTCATAGGCCTCTTGTTGACCCTGGCCATTCTATATCAATTTTGGTGAGATACGTCTTCATAGATTATGTTTTCATCATTCATCAAGACGTGAATATTTGATGGACGTGTTGAGAGGCATGCTCATCATGGTATTATTGTGACCCCTCATGTTTTTCCGTGATGAGTGCTAAGATCATGCACATTCTCCGAAGATTAGAAGTTGCTGTCCTGAAATCATGATTACAGGCAATGTTTGCAGCTAGTGGTTCGAGTCTATTTGATACCTTCAATTTTTTGCCATTATAGCTACCTGTAAGTTGTTTCTGTACACTTTTCCCTAACCAAACAAATACTTTGGAAGAACTAAGGAACAGGACAGCTTGTGAGGCCCCATTGAAAACTTTCTGTGTAGCGTCTTTGTCCATTTATGAATCAGTTTAATGTCAAATTGGAATTTTATCATGTATGTAAGCAATTCGATCTTCTTTATTCAACATTCTCATTTCTTGTGCTGATAACAGTAGTGCTACACGTAATGCTTTTGCTTTTATCTATCTGTATCATTTGATGAACACTTAATATTCTTTTGTTGGTCAGGTCGTACAGTTCATAAGAGCCTTTTGGGAAGGTCCTCACCATGGATCTATCACATGCACTAATTTCATCCAGTGATGATGAGACTAGGGCACTTAATATGTTACTTGATGTGTTCAGCTGTGCTTTTTCACTTGATGATATAGCTGATGCATATATCAAAGCAAAGTGCGATGTCAATAAAGCTGGAGATTTCTTAACTAACCTTCAACTTTCGTTGCCTCATATCAATGATGTCAAGCCAAGTGTTGAGGCAAACCTTTCCCAGACTGACAAGGCGGTTGAAGAAAGTCATATGGAGAACTCAAGCCAACCAAGAACTCTTTCCCAGATTCAGGAGGCAGTTGAAGAAAAGCATATGGAGGATTCAGAAAAAACAAGAATGTCTGGAAAGTTGCAAAAGTCTAGTGCTGCATTTGGTACTGTCTCCAGTATGTTAGGAAAACAATCTGCCAGGGCTACAACAGCAATGAATAGAGCATCAAAAAAAGACAAACCTCTAAAGGTTGAACTACCAGAGTACATGCGAGATGATTTTAAGGTGAAATCTGATAAATCTGATTCTGCACCAAGGAGAGAGACTTTAAAAAACAGAGATGTTGAGGAGTTTCTGTTTTGCATGCTTGGTGAAGGATTTAAGCTCAGTATGGAAGTAATCCGTGAAGTTCTAGGTTAGTATGTCTGATATCTGACCTGCACTTTTTGTCCATTCATCTCATTGTTCCAAGATATATTTTGACTGTTTCTAATTTGCTTTTGCAGGCTGCTGTGGATATGACATTAAGAAGGCACTGATACATCATTGTCGTTATTGTATATATTTTCTGTCACTCCTAATCGTCGCAAATGCAGTGAAAGGGTCTAGCATTTAGGCTTTAGACTTTAGAGTACATATTTTCATCTGTCATCAAATTTTCTTCTTGGCCTACTAATATATCTGTGCATACTTAGTTCGAATTGTTATTACATTTTCTTATTGGCCTACTAATATAGCTGTGCTGCTTATGTAGAGCATGGAGGAATTGATGTCATTTTCTGAAAAACATCTAGACAAAAAGGCAGAAAGCAAACATAATGCAGTACAAGTAAGACTTCTTCTGGCCTCTTCATCTGTAACTTCTAAACTCTGCTTCTATATCTGTGCAACTTATTAATTACTCTGCTATTTTCATCTGAATTCTCTTGGGGACTGTTTATTCTTTATATATTTAGATGTTCTATTACATTTTGTTCGTCCTGAACTCTAAATGTAACTTTTATTGTTCATTTTTTTGCCAGATTTCATTGCTCACCATTTCTTGTGCTGATACATTTTCAATCAAATATATTTGATGCAGAATTTCTTCTGCAGCTGACATATTTTCTATGTAGTGTATGATCTTTAGGATATATCCAATAGGGCCACCCTTTCTAGCTTGACATGGTATATGTTGTGTTGTGTGGTTAAGATAGTTTTTTGTTCCTTTTGAGTGGTAGCTATGTGCCCAGTCAACAGTTGGTCGATCAGTCGATGTCTTAATGCTCCTACAGTGCTAGTTTATATATGAAAGTTCACTCTGGATGCATTTGGCATTTCTTTCATGCAGTAAATATTTGACTAATTGTAGCCCATAATAAATATATCGATGGTGCAGGATGTGGCAGTAGAATGTTCTCTTTCCAAGGGAAGGTGCTTAGGTTCACAGTCCACCCCTAGGTTCTACTTATTCTCTTATTTATTGGTTTCCCCCTCTTTCAACCATAGAGTTGGCATTTATTTTTGCTTTCGTAACACTTTCTTTGTAGTACCAATTCATTGCAAAAGGGGATGCAGAGGTCAGGACCACAGATTTCGCCAGGAGAGCTGATAGAAGCAATCTTCACTGTACCTGAAAGATTGGAGGAGGAGCCAAAACTAAGATATGAACTGGGTGCAAATCGAAGGAGAGTCCTAGATCAGAAACCTGTCTTGAAACCTCTTGAGGACATTTCAGTGTATTGTACTGATTTTCCCAGCAAAGTTATCGTAGGTAGCAAAGGTATATTCAGCATACTGGTGCTTTCTTTGTTTTCAGAATTCAGGTTAATTATGTATTTTCTAAGAAGCATATTCATTATAATTATTTTCTTTATTTCTCTGCTTCTATTCCTATATTTAATCTTTTGCACCTACACATTCAGTTAAGCCTATAACATATTTACTATTTAGACTTGAAAAAGAACAATGAGAAATCTCTAAAGTGAACAAATAAAACCAGCAGTAATACAACCTTTCCAATGGCTTGACATATTATGCTAATGATTAAAGCCAAATCAGTATCAAGCTAAACGAATTGTTTTTTGATTTCACATTGTTGTACTGATTTTATGCGTTAAGAGTTCTGTTTACAAGTCCATCCACTTACAATTTACGGTAGGAAGTAAAGTTATTATCCATTTCATACCTATTTGCATGTTTAGCCAATTGAATATTAATATGTAACAGAATGTTATCTGTACATTCAGCTGCTTCTAGGTGTTATCTACATGATTTCAGCTAAATGAATTTGATATTTGCCAATGAAAGACTGCAAGCTGTGGGATATGTAATCTGTCCCCTTTTTTCTGTGCTGAGGTCCGGTGAAACTTAGTAAATCAGCAAGTTCTCATCTGCATCTGATGCTTTCTCAAAGCATACTAAGGATGTTTATGTTTATAGCACAAAACATGTGTCTTGAACCAGAACAAAGAGCTTAATTTCTTTTATGTAACATGTTGATAACTTGGTTCAAATAGTTAGCATGAAATCAAGCCACTAAATAATCATAGTGAAAATGTTTGAGCAGATGATATCATTCTATCTTGTTCGAAAAATTCTTAAAAACTAATTTTGAGTTGTTTGTATTTATATTTAGAACCAGCTGTGAATGAGGAGGATTACCAGAACTACCGCAGAGCTGCAAAGCAGCACTGGGATATGATGAAGCATTATTATGAGAAGGTAAGGGGTTCCAAGATGATGTCCATTTTTCTCGAGAACACAGATGGCATCCATTGTTTAATTCACTTCTAGCAAATATATAGCGTTTATTAACCACCTGTGCTATGTTCTGCGAAAATTGCAGGCTGCTGATGCTTTTAGGGAAGGTAACCAGAAAGAAGTTGATTATCTTATACAGGAAGTAAGTGTCACACTTACTTTTTGGGGGGGGGGGGTGAAGAGAATGGGTTGAGACTACCTTTTTAATCACTTTTGGGCAACAAAGTACATAGCAACTGCATACAAGTGTCAAATTATTAAACATAAGCATTCCAAGGTTTTATCTGTTTCTGGTTATGATGTCTTCATAGAAGACCATAATTTAAGAAAATGAATTACTGACTGAATATATTCTCTGTTGGATATCAAGGGCAAGCGCTGTTATCAGATGGCTCGGCTGGCTGATGAGAAATCTGCTGGGGAGATTATCAATTCCAAGTAAGTGTACTATTTCTTTTGCACAGTGGCTGGAATTATTGGACTGTTTTGTCTATTTTGTAAGTGCTGATTTCACTTAGGAGTAGGACCATGTATTAGCACGCTTGATGCAGTTTGAACCATCTTTGACAGCAAAGATCACTTTGAACCAAATATAATGTACACTAATCTTTTATTTTGCACCTTGGCAAGTTCCAATGACCCTAGTGCAACCCTCGAAATCATCGAGCCCCCATTGTGCTCTAGTCAGCTAGACTGTTTTCTGGCCTCAGTTCCCTATCTTTATTGCAATGGCAATGGGCAAGCGTGATGGCTGGCAAGGCAAGATGAATGGGTAGTAGCAATGCTTGTGAGTGCTTTGCTCGGTAGGTGGCTTCGCAGTTGAATATGTGGTGGAACTCAAGTACGTAGATGGAACTGCTGCTCGCCACATGAGTATGGTCAAAGGCCCAATGCTTAAATATGGTGCAAACTGAAAAGATTAGTGCAAATTACATGTTTGAAGTGACAGTGTGACACTTGTCGTTAAAGGTGGTTGAAAGAGCACCAACTGCACTAATACAGTAATACATGGTCCAAAGTGAAATTTGCTCATTTTGTAATCCCTCAGAATATGAACATACAATGACAAATTATTGACTTGTTGTAGGAAAACAGAGTCCAGAAATGAATTTTGTCTTGATCTGCGCACACAAGATGCAGCAAACGTATCCAATCTCTTGAGACTTCATCTTAAACAGCTGGCAAACATTCCATGTAAGATCAGTGCATGGCCTCTTGAGTTCATCAATTCTTTTGTTGGGAGCCATCTGATTTACCGGATGTTTCATTTTGCAGCTTTTGATTACCTAAAAGTTATTATTGGTGTTGATGACGGCAGTTTCAAGATGGGACAGAGAAGAAGAAAGGTGTGGTTTTATTAGATTATCTGCTTATTAGATTATCTGCTAGATAGCTATTAAATCTGATTTTTGCACTATATCTACTTCTTATCTACATGCTTGATTCTGGAGTCAATCCTTGGGGTGCACTTCTGAGCTTTCACTGAAAGTATACTGATGTTAACATCAATATCTTAGGGTACTAGCATCAAGTGGTGCTTACTCTTCAGTATCGACAATATTACTTTCATTCTGTTTGACTCTTTGTTCTCTATCTTTTAAATTCGTCATTTTTATTCTCTTGGCCCATCTAGCTGTTGATGAGATATCCAGCCAAAGTTGTGGCAAGAAAAAGAAAATCATAAATGCAGAAAAAGGATAACAATAGAGATAACAGAATATCTGTAACACAAATGAATTCTAACGAGGATACATGCTAAAGCTTTAAAATATATTTGTGCATAGTCAGTATAAACGTACTGTATATGTGGTGACCGGCGAGTCCTGTGCATATCGATTAAATCCCTTCAGCTTGTGGTGTTTTGCCTTCTCCCTTCTGTCTTCTTCCACCCAATGGCAATAAATATGTTGTATGCTGGTCTTCAACTGCCAAATGATCAACATTCTATGTTTAGCAGACTCCTACTTGTAGATCACATATGTGCTGTTCTATGTCTTCATCTGACTAGTTTGATTGTTTGAATATTGGCAGGTGCTGAAGTTTCTGGAGAAAAAATCATTCCAGTGGACCGAAGAACCCCACTCTGGGATCATCCTCGTCTCGATTAATCAAGTGGGAAGCCAGCAAGGATAGGTCGATTCGTCGGTGTACAAAGGTGGTGTGACCCAGAACTGACAGCAGATGAATATGATCATAGCTTGTAGTACATCTTCAAGTGCCGGTTTGAATCAAGGTGTTATCCGTTCTTTTGGCAAACGAGCATAGCTGCCATGAACGACATTCTTATTTGTGCGAAATAGTAGAGGAACAGTGAGATACTGAGATATTGGTCTGAAGCTCTGCGTTGCAACAGCTTCTGTGTTACTAGTGCGCGTGAACAAGTTGACAAATATTTTTTGATCTACTGCAATGCAAAGGATCCGTTGCTGTTCTGAAACCAATTCCCTCCGTGGCTATGTTCTTTCAAGGATCAGAAGCTATGGTCGATGTTGATTTTCAGTTTTCATCTTGAACGTTATTAAAGAATCACCACAGCTCTATTTCATTGACACGAGCCACTTGTTCTGCGCACCCAGCATCACGTTCTGCTTCCAGGAATCAGAACCAGAGCAAAGCATGATCACGAAGAGGAAGACCTGACGAGTTGCTACGGGATCGATCATCGATGGGCCCAGAAGCTTTCAGGCTCAGTCAGATGTTATGCAGCAACCTACCCAAAATTCAGGGGCCAAATGGCCAATGGCAATCTGTCAAAGAAGACGTGCGCTAACCGTAATCACTCTTGCTGTATCCGCATCTTTTTTTCTTTACCGTGTCTTATTGTTAGTAATCCTCCAAGCTCTGTTCTATCTTTGGTTTTAGTTTTTAGAGTGAATTTCACTGTAGATTCATGAATTTTTCTCGAGATCTTATCTAGGTCCGTAAACTGAAAAGCGGTCATTTAGGTCCATAAACTTTTTCCGAGATCTCATCTAGGTCCGCAAACTAAATAAGCGGTCATCTAGGTCCATAAACTTTTAAAAGTGGTCATCCAGGTCCATAAACTTGGTCATCTAAGTCCATAAACTTTTAAAGAGTTGTCATCGAGGTCAGGCTCGTCACCACCGCCTTGGATCTAGACGACGGCTCTTTAAAAGTTCATGGACCTAGACGACAGTTTTTTAAAAGTTCATGAACTTAGATGACCACTTATTTAGTTTGCGGACCTAAATGAGAACTCAGAAAACTTGATGGACCCAAATGACCGTTTTTTAGTTTGCGGACTTAGGTGAGATCTTAAAAAAAGTTTATGGACTTGCAGTGAAAGTTTTAACCACGTTGGCAACACATCTGGCTCGAGGTCGAAGGAACAACCACCGTCAAGATGAGAAATAATTGGTGTTGGCCAAAATAAATATTGGTGATTGGGTTCCTCCAAAAGAAGTGCAAGAGTAATCATCGTCTTACTGGTGTCAGCTCAACGAAGAATGCAATCACTAACCAGGTCCAACTAAATCCGCCTATTTAATCCAGCGAGAATGGCAAACTTTTATCAAATCCGATCGCAGCGTCACTTGCTGGTTCATCGGATATTCGAGTGGAACGCGCGTCGGACGGCCCACGCCGGAACCGCCGCCGCCGCCACGCATTTTTTTAATAATGGATAAAATGTTCTGGCCTTCACTTCAAAAGAAGCCGGAGCCACTTGTTACAAAAGTTTGCAGCCCCTCCGTCTGCCTCATACAAAAGAAAAGGCCAATAATAGTTTGGATGACAAAATATTAGTAAGCAATTCTATTACTAAATCTCTGTCCATGATTGGCGAAAATTTACATAGCCGTCGTCTCTGAGCTTTGGCATGCAAGCTGCATCAGCTTTGTCCTCACTAATGGTTGTAATTGTGCCCAGAATCGGAGCTCGTGTGAACCTCTAAAGAGTACTGCATATAAGTTTTAGTAGGAGTTTTGTGAAATACAGTGCCGCCACACCTGCCACGTTATCGCTCGGTTTCCTCTCCGCACTCCGCACGGAGAAACAGAGCTCCCGCCCGCGGCCGATTGCTCCCCGTCCACCCACCCATCCGGCGGCCGTGCTCCCCGCCGCGCGGCCGACAGAATGCGCGGTCGCCATCTCCTAAACCCACTCCCCCTCCTCCTCACCCCTAAACCCCCCTCCCGTCCCCTTGCCGCCCACTTCCGCGCCCGCGCCGCCGCCCATCCGCCCGCTCCCTCACCTGCGCAGCGCCGCGGGCCCCTGGCCGAGCCCGACGTCGGCATCTCCCGCTTCGCCTCCTCCGTCCCGGGCTTCCGCGGCGCGCTCAAGCAGCGATACTCCGACTTCGTCGTCCACGAGGTCGCCCGCGACGGCGCCCTCGTCCGCCTCACCTCCTTCGATCTCCCCGACGTCGACGAGGTCTCCCTCTCCTCCCAAGCTCCCACACCGCGGGTTTCGATTACTGGCCTGGGCTGTAGTCTTATCGGGCATCCCTGAGGTTCTCTGACGTCGCTTCGGCCCCGCGGTGCTTGTGGATTTGCAGAGTGGAGATAATGCGGAGGGCGGCGACGCCGACGCGGACCACTCGCGGGCGCTGGAGTCGTTCCGGCTGCTCTGCGGCGAAGCGGATAACGACGCGTTGAGGGGATTCCTGGAGAGGGTTTCGGTTTCGGAGGGAGGAGATGGTGATTTGTCGCCAATCATTCTCTCAGCTGGTGCGGATAAGGCTCATCGTTCGGTGGGTTTGGTTCTCACGGTTGTGGTTTCGATGATTCCTGGATGATCTGTGTGTCATTGTTTTGTTCTACATTGTTTTTGCGCAGGAGGTGCACGAGTTCATCAAGAGGAATTTCAAGTTCCTGGTCACTGATACGGTTGAGCACAGCGATGGGATTCAGAAATGTATCAGGGTGCGGTTGGGTTCAGGGCCACGTGGTGGGAGAGGGAGGAGTAGGAGAGGCATGGACAGTTCAGGCTGGAGAGATGACAGGCCGTTTGATAGTAGAGGTTCTACATCCTGGCCTTATCATCTGGGAAAGTACCTCAGGTGATGGCATTTCTTTTTTTTCGTAGGCATGTGTTCTCAGTTTCTCACATGGTTATCTGTTAACTATTGAGATAAGAATGTGTTAGAATGCACACTTGACTTGTAATTCATGTTTGATGTCTTTTGAACACAGTTGCTAGTTGCTAACGGTAAGCAATATTACCAGGTTTCACCTTTACAAGGAGAACAGAGATACACAAGAGGCGCTAGGAGTTATAGGAAAGATGCTAGGGGTTCAGGTAGGCGTCATGTTCTGCTTCCTCAAAGCGCTTTTGCAAGTTTTCTGTTTTGGGTAGCTGAATTTATCCATTGCTTCCGTTGATTGGTTGGTTGCCTTAATTTCCACAGCCACGATCGTTTGGATTTGCGGGGACAAAGGATAAACGTGCTGTTACAACCCAACAGGTATGCCTTGGGCTGTTTCCAACTTTCCATTGGTTGCTTTGTTGGACAATCTGGGTCAACATTGTCTGGTTGGGAAACAAAGTACTTCCTCCGTTCCAAATTGTAGGTCGTTTTAGCATTTTAAGGTTTATAATATTTGCTATGAATCTAGACATAGCCTACATCTAGATGCATATCAAAATCTACTGCCTCCATATCACATTTAGAAGTCGTTTTGGACAAGGTTTTAGTCAAACATTGGGAATATAAATCATGAATAACTTTTAAGTCGTTGAGTTTGGAAGCGTAAAAAATATATGAATAGATTTGTCTTAAAAATATTTTTATAATAGTATACATATATTATTTTTTAATAAACATTTTTGTAAAAATAAGAAGTCAAAGTTACATTGTGGAGACCGTGTCATTGTCCAAAACGACTTCTAAATGTGATACGGAGGGAGTATGAATCTAGAAAAGCTAAAACGACCTACAATTTGGAACGAAGGTAGTATGTGAAAAGCTTTATCAGATGAAGCAAATATGATGTAGTTACAAGTAAAATACTAAAGTTGCATATATTTTTTACCCGTTGAGTTAAGATTTTTCTGATTCCTTTCTTCTGATCAGGTGACACTGTTCAAGGTACACGCCAGTAGGCTAGCTGCTCTTAATAGCAAACTCGCAGGTATCAGAGTTGGAGACTTTAGGTAACCAGTGAAGCATGTGAACTAGGAACCCCGTTATTGACTAACATCACTGACAACTTAACTGCTTATTTCTCCAGTTACGTGAATGAGGGCCTTGCTCTTGGTCAACTCAGAGGGAACCGGTTCGCAATTACTTTGAGGTGTGTATTCCCCTTCGCTCCTTGCTATGTGTGGCACAATTGGCACCATATCATGCTTGTAGTATGTCAGGTATGGTCTTAGTGAAATTGCTTGCACTTTCCCAATGTTTATGCTGCACATGGACTGTGAAACATGCCATCAGACACATGATAAAATGCTTGGTGGCTTGCTTTAACACAATGTTTTCAGCTATTCCATGGTCTAGGAATTGTTGGCCTCAAAAAAAAAAAAAACTTACAGGGAACTGTAAAATTTTGTCCCTCACTGTGAGCTACTATCTTTAGTCCCATGCATTTGTGCCATGACCTTATTATGTAATTAAAGAGCAAATGGATAAGTCATGCTTACCATTTCTGTTATTTCTTTCCAGGAATGTTGTTGCAGAATCGGATGATGTGATAAAGGCTGCTGTTGATGGCCTGAGTAAAAATGGATTTGTCAATTACTACGGCTTACAGGTACATGAAACATACCTTTTTTCCCTATGCCAGTCCATGCTATTTTTATGTTTTTATGTGTTGTGTAGTTCATCATTTTTTCTTGTTATAACTTTTTATGGAATGTCTTTTTTGTTTGTTATTCTGCAACTCATGAAGAAAATGTTTCCATTGTGTTTGGTAGCGCTTTGGTAGCGGTTCCGTACCTACTCACTTTGTTGGTGCTGCTTTGCTTAGAGGAGAGTGGAGACATGCTGTTAGCTTGATTCTTGGTACAAGGGTAGGTGATATTCTTTTTTCCCTGTCAAATAACCAAATATTTTATGTTAACTGTGAATATTTAAAGCTTAATTTCACTTCTAGTATTTAAATGCTATGGATGAGGTGCAGGTACAATATAAGGGGCACGGCGATATTGATGCAGCACTTAGTGGCATCCCCCGACATCTCACAGTGGAGAGAGCTATGGTAGGTTCATTCTTTTTCCGGACTTGTCACATGTTGCTGAAAATAAATTCACAGAACTTTTCCTTCCTAGAACATTTACTACATATCTTTTGGATACGTTGGATCTGATTGGTCCTGGAATCCTGGTGTTTATGGAGTTCACTTATACAGAAAGTAAGAAGTAGGTGTTTGTGTTTCCAGTTTCCTACCTGCCACGAGCTTTCTTTACTACACGTCTGTGAACTTTTAAGGTATTGATGCAATGGCATGCATCAATTTTGAGTTCAATAGTTCGGTTTCAGCTTCAGTTTCAAATTAGGAAGCTTGGAGAGGTAAACCAGACTGGGTAATTGGTACAGAGCGGTGAAATTTGCTCAACTATTGGTAAGCCTGTCTAGACGTGCTTTAAACTACAATACTAGTTAAGGCAGCCATAGGTCCTATGCTGCCCATCTTGCACGCATCTGTTTGAAACATTGGAGAACACACAATTATATATGTTCCATGCTCCATACTGTTATGGTAACCTAGTTTTATTACATCTTCGGTACAAAATTTGCCCATCCAATAGAGAAAAGTTGTCAACTTACACAGTAAGAGGTAATAAATAAATATATTACCCTTTTGTCCTGCTATTTTGAGCTTAAGTTTTGCATTTTATATTCCAATATTTGCTAGTTTATCATGGAGGACATTTTTTTCTTTCTTTTATCATTTTAATATCGCTTATATCACATTATGTGTGACCTTACAATTATGCTTTCTTCCATTTCCAGCTTCAGCGTCTGAAGAAGTACCCTGGGAACTATCTACAAGCACTAATGGCTATACCTAAAACATTGAGACTGATGTATGTTGCAGTGCATTGATCTAAATTCTCATTTTTATTGTTAACCATATAATGAAGAATGTAATACATTGTTATATTGTTTAAGAAATACTATGCACAGTCTCCTGTCAGAAAAGATCGCTATAGCTTTTGTATGTATTGTGTGTGCTCTGGTACTCAAATAGAACCATGCTTTGCAGGTATGTACATAGTTATCAGAGTTACTTATGGAACCATGCTGCAAGTATGAGAGTTGAAAAGTATGGTAAGTCTACTTGTGCAACAGATCTTCTGTACCTGTTTAGGTGGTTATTCTAAAAGTAAACTTTGGCATTCTAGTATGTACTCTTATTTTGTCTTTATATGCTAATAATGGCTGAAGTCACAGGTATTTCACAAGTTGTAGAGGGTGACTTGGTTTACAAAAAGGTGTGCTCTCTTGGAGAAGCAGCTACAGCAGATACTTTAGGTGATGACCGTAGCCATACTGATTCACCTGAAATGCAAATCTCTTGTGAAACACTTCCTGAAGAAGTGATCCAGTCTGTGAAGGTTTGATTGTTATACAGATACTTATACAGACAGCAACCTGTGCATAACACTGATACAACAAATTTCCCAATCATGAATTTCTCTTGTAGATAGCTGATTCTGAAGATATATTAAAGGCAGTTTACACGATTGAGGATGTTGTCCTCCCTTTGCCTGGGTGAGGAGCACATGCTTTATCCTATACAATTTTGTGATTCAAGTGTTATGCTTACCTTCCCCACATGCAGTTCCGAAACATTGCTTCCTGGGAATGAAGTTGCTGGGATTTATCATGAAATAGCCAAGAAGGTAATGAATTTTATCATGAATTTTACAGTTATTTCAGAGGATTGTTGTGGCATAAACTGAAGGAACATCTGTATTCATAAATGTTACAGAAGCACCTTTTTATGCCCAAGAAAGCATTTTTTTTCTTCAAAAAACTTGGTGCACATGCAAATTACTTGGATTATATAGTTATGATATATTATATTTTTTAGTCTGAAAGTTATGTCGATGAAACAATTTGTTCCGTCAGGAAGTTGCTTTGAACTTTTAGCATGGTTGCTACTGGTTAATATTATCTATTTTTTCAGAGGAATTTGTAAGATTGTGAATCTTTGACAAACTTGTGGAATACAAAATTCTTCCAGTCAGATTGTGAAGTGATAAGAGTTTCACACGTTTAAATCATTTCTTCTCTAATGATTGCCATAACATTTATCTAGTTTTGTGACTCAGGATGGCATTAGCCTGATAGAGAGCGTCCATGGGATCATGTAAGTCACTCTGTCACTTGGTCCATTTCTCTTTTTGCTACATGTTACCTCGTTTGAACAACTTTATGGTCCTACAAATTACGATCATACAGTGCCATTATTGAATTAGATTACACCACATGGATAATTAGGAATTAAAATGACATTTATCTATGTAGAGTCCATATGATGTGCCTTACATATTGGGAATACAGCAGTTTGGTTCCTTACATGCAATATACTTAAAGGCCAGCAGAGCAAGTTCTTATCTGTCATATATTTCCTTGATTGTCATTTGTAAGGGACTTCTCGATTACAGGCATGAAAAGGAGGTTACCGTCGGGTGCTCCAACGACCTATCGATTTTGAATGGTACACCTTTTCCTGTTTTTCTCAATCAAATTCTTGTCTTTTAGTTGTAAGTTCATGGAAACTTTGTCTATTTATTCTGTAATGAACACCGTATATGAACAACTCTAGCTGTATACACATACTCATGTAGCATTTGGTGGTTGCAGGGACATAATGACTTACACAGATGATTATGTACCTTTAGTGGAAACTGATTTAGCTGTTATATCCAAAACCCAGCCATCAGAAGCAAATAAGGTACTATCTGATGGGACCTCCAGTTGCCCATCATGTGATTCTGGGTTGGATGCTTCATGGGACGCCTCTGGACCAACCACTGAAGCTAACTCAGCAAAAATCAAATCTGTTGGCCTCTCAGATATGTTACCTGAGAAACTGGCTGTAAAATTAGAATTTACTCTACCAGCATCATCCTATGCAACAATGGCCATCAGGGAGTTGACGAAGACTTCAACTTCAGTATGTTCCTGATCATTTAGTTTTTAAAGTACTTCAGTTAACCTTGCTACTCCATTTCATCTTTTGGCCCTTGAACTGAACCATTGGGGATCTACCAGGATCACATGATTTTCTGTCTGCGTTATACTCAATGCTTTGCTTTTGAGTTTTGAAGGGACTGTTAGTTCAGTGGCACTTCAATGTTTGAACTGATCCGCCACCAATCCTCTCTTGCTTACAGGTAGCTTACCAGAAAACATTGAACAGCTGAGCCTTTTCAGTAAAATGCATCCCGCACAAAAGTTGCTCTACATTGTGACTGAGACACATCATGCAGGTTTAGCAGGCAATTTCTTCACTAATCAACTAGTTTTTATTCGGGGCCTTAATTCCATGTTATGATTTTCGGACTTTACGTTTATGTTTGCAGTAAGATATCTGTTCATAAATTCACATCAGATGCTGCATCGTACAGCTTGGAGGATCTGACTGCTATCATCTGAATCTGACATCCAAGTTGAATTTTTTTCTGAAAGAAGTCGGCACCGAAGGACAGGCGCCGTGGCCCGTGGGAATAGTGTCGTGTGTGGTTTTAGGCAGTTTCACAGTTGAGGGCTTCAGGCCCGGCGCACACGACGCGGTCGGTGAATTTTCTTGCTGTCAGCAGCGACAGCAGCTACACGGGGTCTTGAGTTTCATGATATTAACTGCTGATGTGTCATAAGGGAAACAAGAGTTTTATAGTTTATGAGAGCAGCTTCATCATCATAAAACTTTTTTTGATACAGTTAGCTAGTTTTTTATTTAGATAGTTACGTAGTGAAATTGTGCGCTGATACTGACCTTTACTGATGAACAAAATAGGGGCGGAGACTCGAGATTAATGCTCCGGTAGTCGTTGTTCCGCAAAGATTAGTCGTTGTTCCGCGAAGATTAGTCTGCAGCCGCCGTCGTGCACCGTGCGCACGGGTTATTTAATTTGTATTACCAGAATCTTCCGTGATACTACAATATAATCCATGATTTGACGAAGATCCAAACATGTTCTTTGCTGTGACATGGATCATTTACTATAGGTATACATCTTCTGTACAGGAGCCTGACGGTGAGAAAGAAGAGTTATTTGGGGGAATACGACGACGTTAGGCAGGGAAACCTTGCGGTACTTCTCACTATTCATCGCTTGTAGAATCACTGAATCAGAAGCAACGTGGAGCAAGTGCAACACGCGCATGTCGGCATGCGGGGCCTGGACTAGCAGCATGTCACGGCCTTCAGCACTGCAGCAGTTGAAGTGGAACAAACGCACGTCAGATATGACCCGAGAACAAGCCAACTGCCAACCGAAAACATGATGCAAAGCTAAGCAAACGAAATGCTACAGTGACGTATTTATTATAAAGTACAAACTTTGCATATTCTGAATTGGGATCTAAACAAGTACTGCGGCACATGTTCAGTATGTCAGGGTGTGTTTAGTTCCTCCAAATTCTAAACTTTTCATCACATCGACATTACATCGAAACATTAAATATAGCAAATGACGCATGCATAGAATACTAAATGTGGGTAAATAAAAAAAACTAATTGCATAGTTTTGATGTACACGACGAGACGAATCTTTTGAGCCTAGTTAGGTCATGATAGGACAACGATTACCACGAACAAACGAAAAGTGCTACAATGCGTTACAGTATGTGACTTTTTCACTAAACTTTTCGCGGATCTAAACACACCCAGGATCGAGTGACGCATGTGCACTAAAAAAGGGAAACTTTACCCGCATTTTTCGCCCTTCATCGATTACGCAGGTTGCAAGTTGGTTTGGATGCACGGTCAGGCAGTCAATGCCAAAAGGCAAAAAGCATATATGCTTGCGCTGAGGGGAAACGTCCAAAATTTCCTTAACCTCTCATCTGATCTTCTTTAATCTTGCTTTTGTTTCCAAGAGGATATGATCAAATATGCTTGTTTAATTTCAGTGGTTTTCTGACTTTGCCATGACCTCTTTCCAGTTTCTCAAAAGAGGTAGCGAGTGGTGCCAATCCACACGACCATTTCTTGTACAATAATAGGCACACAAGCGATGAACCAGTATGTATTCCCACAAATTATGAACGCCAGTACCAAAGTTCTGATGTGGACATGGATTATATCAGATATAACCATGCTCAAACCATGTACGGCCACCCCTGGAACTTGCGCATTAGCCAATTGCCATAGACAACTCACAGGCCAATGAATACAGTGTATTTCTTCGGAGGAAAATGACATCTTTTGTTTTTGAGAAGAAGGATAATGACATCTTGATAAGAATGATTAGACCAAAACGCGAGTCCATGGTTCGAAAAAAACTAACAAAAACCCAAGTCAGTATCAATATCTTTCTCGTCCTGGAAAAATATGACATCGCCATCCATCGTTCTCCAACACCACGGAGAAAAGAAAAGCGAAAAGCGGAGCAGGGACCGGTTCTGCACTCGCAGTGGTCTCCAAGGCTTTGTCAAAACCCTGAAATCCATGTGCCGCACATGGAATCCCCCCAATTCCCCTGCCCACGGCCCACACTAATCGCCACCGCTGCTTTTGCCAACCCCAACGGTGATAAGCGCGTCGCCCTCTCGCTGTCAGGCGCGGCATCGGAGCATCCAGCGAGATACGCCGACGCACACGCAGCGCCGTGTCAGGCTCAGGGGTTGCTGGAAAAAGCAACGCGGCTTTGTTTATCCTATCTATGGCAATGGCAACCGCTTTTCGGAACAGGAAAGGGAGCTTGATGCAGACTGGAACGGAACGGAACGGGCTCGCTAGTGCAAATGTGCAATTGCATAGCCAATCAGCATGTCTGGTTCTCTACAGCTACAGTCCTATTCTATGCCATCTTCTGCACGATGAATCCCTTCGAGGTTGCTGTAGTTTTGCCAGCCCTGTTCGCCATCCCACATTCCCTACGCAGACCGACGTGGCTGCAGAATAGATGGTTCAATTTAGGCCTGTTTATTTTAGCTTGCTTATATCGTACGGAGTAGACTGCAGCTTGCTAATGGGTAGGAACAATTTGACCTGTGACCTCCTTGCTCGGTTACGGTTAACCCTGTGTGTGATCAGCAGCTCGCAGCGCTCCAGATCAGATCTCGCGCACGCACGCGGCCCGATGGCGAATTAAAATCCCCGCATCGCACCGGAATAGTAGGATTTCCGGAAAGGAAGGGACACGCACACAACACAGACAAGCCAAGCCAAGCCAGAGCCAGAGAGGAGAAGAAACCCCTTGTTTGCCTCGCCCACTCAGATTCATCCGGTTCGGACCACGCGACGCGACACGCCCCCGAGGGCCAGGGCGGGCGGCTCGGACCACGGAGATGAGTGGGGCGGAGGAGGACGCGACGGCGGCGGCGGGAGGGGGAGGGTCCGGCGGGGGCAGCAGCGGCGCGGGCTCCTCGGGCGGGGGCGCGCGGCGGAGGTTCGACGACAAGGGCCTCGTGGCGCGCACCTCGCTGATCCTATGGCACACGCACCAGAACGACGTCGGCGCCGTGCGCAAGCTGCTCGAGGAGGACGACGCGCTCGTCAACGCCCGCGACTACGACAGCCGCACGCCGCTCCACGTCGCCGCGCTCCACGGGTGGCACGACGTCGCCGAGTGCCTCATCGCCAACGGCGCCGACGTCAACGCGCAGGACCGCTGGCAGAACACGGTGAGTGGGGGTGGGCCAGGCGAACCGCGATCCTTCCTTCTTCCTGCCTCCCTCCGGCTTCTCGCTTCCTCGGTCTCTCGTCCGTTTGGGCTCGCGATTTGCGTGTTCTGGCGTTGTCCCCGATGTTGCGGGGCTCGCGATTTGCGTGTTCTGGCGTTGTCCCCGATGTTGCGGGCACGATTTGGGTCGTGCCGCGGTTGGCCTCTGTTCGTTGCGTGTTGAAATGGTTCGGATTTTCGGGGACGGGTTTGAGATCTTACGGGCTTCTGTTCCTTCTGTTGGGATACGATTTCATTCATGGATCGACTATTTGGGAGGAACACGATTAGCTGCAGCTGCCACTTTGCGTTCTCCAGCTTTTCATTCGATTCGGATTCGGTGGTGGTACTCTTGTAGTCTTTTGCGGTTGACTCGGAAAACCGGTTTTGCTTACTGTTTGAACGTTGCCGCATGTGACTAATAGTCAGCTTGTGCTGCGAATTCCTGGGCCTCGTCCTACGTTTGGTTGTCAGTGCGACATTGCCTCAATGATCCGTTGATTCCGCTGTTTGGTATGATATTTAGCCTTGCAACGCGTTGCACTTGCTCATCTAGTTTGTTTGTTGTTAGTAAGCTTTGATGTAAAATTGGATTGAAATGTTAGTGTGAATTGGAACTTTTAGGTTTCTGGTTGCTAATTGGTTGTATTCGTGCTTTTGTTTGTTGTTAGTAAGCTTTGATGTAAAATTGGCGTGAAATGTTAGTGTGAAGTGGAACTTTTGGGTTTCTGGTTGTTAATTGGTTGCATTCGTGCTGCGATGGTGTAAGTATAGGTTGACTTTGTCTAGACTCCATGCCACATTGAGGACCATTGCTAATGATGCTAAGTTCTGTTTTATGTACAGCCACTAGCTGATGCGGAGGGAGCTAAGAGGCAGGCCATGATTGAGCTACTAAAGGAGCATGGCGGATTGACATATGTATGTGGTATATAACATGGGTTTGATTTAACAGGTTGCCTTGGTCATTGCATTGCAAAGTTTTAGGGTTGTATAGGTTTAATCAGTAGCTCAAGATTACTAAATCTGTAACTTGAAACCAGGTATTCCAATTCCACCTGTCACTGTATGGTATGGATTTAGTGGGTGAGTCCCTGTATATTGCTCTGCAGCTGTTATTGGTATAATGTTTCTTAATTTGTATGGATTTAGAATTAGGCGTAGTTTTTGTGGGGTGCAAAATGTTAGGTGATCTAAATGGCCATCATTAAGAAATTGGGTAGCTTGGTGATTAATACGGATATTGTTTCTTGAATATGCAGGAGATTCATACATGGATATCAATTTTAGACATGGCAGAATGTGGCAATAATTGTGCCGTCATTGATAAACAAAGTTTTAGCATTCACTTTTGGGGATCATACATGTCTGTCTGTTATCTGTTTAATTGATAGTTTCGGTGCACCTTTTGCTTCTCTTTGTTGTTGCGAAAAATGCTGTACTGGACTGAGTTTTTAAACTGGTTATTGTGATATAATCTGATTTTGCTAGGCTGATGCTTCATGTGATCTTTCTCATCTCCTTCGGATTCGTCCTTTATTTTTCTGTAGGGGAAAACTGGAAGCCATTTTGAACCAAAGACAATTCCGCCACCTCTAACAAACAAGGCTGACTGGGAGATTAACCCACTTGAATTGGACTTCACAAAAGCAGTTGTCATTGGAAAGGTTCCAAGTCTTCAAACATCTCTTGCTGAATGCAATAATTTGATAATGCATTATCATAGTTTACTGATTTACTGTTCTTCACTTTTAGTTCTTTTTGTATTCGGGTTATCTTAAGTTTGGCAAACTTGCTACCCACAACAGGGCTCTTTCGGTGAAATTCTGAAAGCGAATTGGCGAGGAACACCTATTGCTGTCAAACGCATTCTTCCATCCCTATCTGACGACAGGCTGGTGATGTAAGTAAACTATGTCAATAACTGTCAACCTCATCGAGTACTGATTTGACTACATGAATTCTGTATGGATTGTGTTTAACTAATTTTGGTCGAAGGTGTGAGCTGTAGGTGTTCTAGTTATAAGATACATGTTTTTTTATGCGTTTTCAAATGATGTTCTCTTAGAAAAATTTTCCTTGATCTGCAGCCAAGATTTTAAGCATGAAGTCAACCTGCTAATAAAGCTGAGACATCCAAATATTGTCCAGTTCCTTGGAGCAGTTACAGAAACCAAGCCTCTAATGCTAATTACTGAGTTTCTGCGAGGAGTATGTATTTTGTTTTGTGGTTTAACTATCATTTTGTGTGGATTGTTTGGAACCTGCTCATGTCAAGTTAAATGCCTTTTTTTCAGGGCGATCTTCATCAATATCTGAAGGAGAAAGGTGCACTCAGTCCACTTACCGCCATTAATTTTGCACTAGACATTGCAAGGTACTCTCGCCTCATGTGCTTAGCTCTGCCGCAAACACCATATTCTTGAGCCATCATGTACTGTCTGCTTGTATTTCTGACTCACTGCATCACATACCACTGTCACTCATTCAATGTAGTAATTTGGTTCCCAGTAATTCTTAGCCATGATAATTCATTCATGTGTTATTCTCTTAATTGATTTTCTGTTTTGCAGGGGAATGGCTTATCTTCATAATGAGCCTAATGTTGTGATTCACCGAGACTTAAAACCAAGGTCCGTGGGATTGCTTGTTTTTTTGTAAAATGAGAATATTTGTGGTCTGTTCTAACTTACTGTGTCAACTACTAGAAACATTCTTCTGGTGAATTCTGCTGCCAACCACTTAAAGGTTGGAGACTTTGGTCTTAGCAAGATCATCAAAGCTCAGCATGCCAATGATGTATACAAGATGACTGGAGAGACAGGCAGCTGTAAGCCTCAGGAGCTACCACACAACTTTGAATCTCTGCTCTTGGATTCGTATTATTAACTAATATCAAACTGTTGTGATTTTTTTATGAAAATAGACCGCTACATGGCCCCTGAAGTCTTCAAGCACCGGAAATATGACAAGAAAGTCGATATCTTCTCTTTTGCCATGATACTATATGAGGTATTTTTTATGTTAGGAACACAGCAAGTAGAGGAGAGCAAAGGGAGGTGAAGAGTGAACTGGAAATTTGGATTGCTAGCTTGCTTACTTAGTTACACTCCATGGCATTCTGTGCCCATTTATAGTACATGGGGCTGGTTACTATTTTCTCCTAGTCTCTAGAATTGGCGGTGCTACAGTGTTAGTTCTACACTATTCCAGAAGCACAAGTATTATTGCTAACATTTTAGCCTAAAAGCAGGGTTGGACCCAAGGACCACTCAGATCCTTGTTTCTGGTGTGCTTGAACCCTTTTTCCTAGAGTTGTGAAGGCCCTTGCACTAGTTTGGTCCACGCCCTGTTTTTGGCTAGGTATTTCTGAATGATCATTGACCAATTGTTCTGTATGATAGATGCTGGAAGGAGATCCACCTTTCTCGAACTACGAACCTTATGAGGCTGCCAAGTATGTTGCAGATGGGCATCGCCCGGTTTTCCGTAAAGGACATACTAATGAACTGAAGGAGTATGTACAAGCCAAACAGCCTTTGACACACTACATTTTCCACGTTAACTTGTCTAGTCTCCTCCTATGTTAGTATTTTAACTTTGCCTTTTATTTTGTTACAGTTTGGTTGACCTATGTTGGTCTGGGGATATCAATCTGAGACCATCTTTCTTGGAGATCCTCAAGAGGCTTGAGAAGCTCAAGGAGCAATTTTCACACGAGAACCACTGGCACTTGTTCCAGTAGCAGTGCATATATATTCTTTACTACATCTGGTGTCTTGAATGGGATTTTCTTTGGAGATCTCATTGATGAATGTACAAAATTAGCCGTCTCGAGAAAGCTCCCACTGAGAGGGCGGAATTTTTCTTGCTGTTTTACTTTGATGCTATTTCTAGTAAAGCAAACAGAAACGCTGCTTGTACCACATGTTTCCTCTTTTTTCTTTATGGTTTTGCTCTGCTTCACTGTTTAAATTATGGAAAATCTTGAGAGCTATTAGACCATAGTTCTGCAGCATATAGGTGGATGGGGCCGTGTGGGGTTCTATAGGTCAGATTGTTTCCTGCTATTTTCTGTTCTCAAGGTCTTTAATTGGTTGTTTTTTTTGGAGAGTCTTTAATTGGTTGTTGAGAACTCCTCACTGGCTGTGGAAAGTGAATATCCCGTGCATATTCTGTAAGTGTTACTTGTGATACAAGCCACTGAACGTTATAAAGAAAAATATTGTTGATTACAGAGTTTGTTTTATGAACCGAGTTTATACCCTGGAGAATCTGGTTCTTTGATGAATTTTCTTGGACGCTGCAGTCTCAACTTCATCTGTTGCATATGATAGTTGTCAGGTGAGGAAGGGAATCAGTTCGATGCACTGTTACTCGATGAGGCAGCCGACCGTCGGACGTGGAGTCATCGAGCTTTCCTTGACATGGCGGTCAGTGGCAGCTTAGCAAGTACAGGAAATTCGTGTTTTTTCACATCTTCAGATTCAACATCATGCACAGAACGAACAACATGCTGCTCCAAATTACAACATGACAAATGGACCGGAACACATTTTAGTTTTTCACAACAATTTTTAGAATTTTAATTGGACAGACTAATGCCCAGTGAAGCATATTTCTGAAGTATGACGAGCATCGTTTCTTACATGGATCAACACGCTCTGTAACATAGATTAACCGTTCACACAAAAAAGTTACACCTAGCAGCTGCGGTGCTGTGTGCTATCGTGAATAATTGGGGAACTACAGCAGCTTCTTCCTCTCGAAGAAGGTCTTCAGGTGCCACAGCTGCAAACTCGCCACTGATAGGCAGATGGCGAGCGAGAGGAACCCGAGCCAAGCCATCCTGGAGTTTGTTCGCCTGTTCAGGTCCTGCATTTCCTCCTCCCTGGACACATGGCGAGGCAACAGTGTGATATCAGGATGGCTTTGCAGGTTATTATAAATCTAGTTTAAAAACTGACATAGTAGATATTATGCACAGAAATACCTTTCACGCAGGTAAAACATTTCTTCATGTATGTTTTTGATAGTTTCCTCTAGCTTCTTCAACTCCAATTCCATCATCTGCAACATTCGAGTAGCATCACATGCTTGAACAGAGGTAGTAGCCATAAGAAACAGCAGCAGAAAAAGCACTACTATGTAGGCAGGCCATTCTCACTAGATAAAAGTTCCTCAGTCTGAGGAATTGATTATGACAAGCAGGGTCTATGTGATCTAACCAACCAGTGAAGCAAATACTAGATGAGACAATTGTTCGCTTCCTACATAGCACTAGCTGTTTAGCAGATAATCTACCCAAGTTCCAAAAAGACCAGTTAGGGACAATGAGGTCAGAAAAGATAAATCTTCTAATCTCCTATACTTTTTATAAAAAAAGTTAAATAATGTGCTTACAATAAGCATTAACATGTAATGGTTGTATGCTGAAACAATGACACCCAGATTCATGCATATCATCTCTAGGGCACTTCTCTATATCCTTATGCCACATGAGGCCAAGCTTTTTTAACCTCTGCTCAATTAGAATCTGATTCTAAATACCACATCCACAGTTGCATGGATGTGATACTCACAGTTTTAAGTCATGCATAGCTAAAAAAGGTGAACCCTCCCCCCCACCAAGTCAGATACAAATAACATTGTGTACTTGTTATTCATCCAAGTACAGTTAGGTCTGCATTTTCAAATCACTAACAACTGAAATGTCGGAGACCTAGGCACAATTATTCTACACAACCTTTAAGAAATTGGCAAGTACACAACATTTTTAAAACCAAGACAAAACACCACCAAGAGAGTAAATGCGGCCCGTTGGCCACTGAGCTTATACCCTTTCCATATCCACAGAAAACTTTATGATTTTCAAACAAGACGAAACCCAACCCCACAACTATACTATACTTGAACCCAACATCAGAACTAGAAAAGATAAATCTGCCACTTACAAAGTATAATGCTCAATACAAAGTAGAGAATCTACAAATACAAGCATGTAAAAAAAGGTACAAAAGCATCTGTGTTCAATACCCAGATTGAACCTAATCTTGTTTCTGACTTTTAGTTTACCAACAAGTGAAGAGCTCAAACCAGTAAAATCTAGCAGTCAAACAGACAAACACACTAAAATGTTATCAAACATCAATGAGGCACAGAATTGATCGATCAACTAACAGCATAAACAAATCAAATTACTCCACAACGTCACCCAAACCCCCTGAATCAACAGAGCAATCCCACAACTTCTGTTGACGCAAGTAAATTGGAAATTTGGAATCCACGATCTATTTTCTTAATTAAAAAAAAGTGAATCACGAACTATTTCTACAGCTATCGACATAACCTGATTGGTAGCGAATTGAGCAAAACGATGGTAAGAATCTGGGATGAAGTAGAATACTCACATCGACCTTGCCCTTCTTCGCGACGCTGGGCCAGTCCTTGGCCGACACGCCGCTCCTCCAGTCGAACTCGAAGCCGATGGTGACCGGCGGCTTGTGGTCGGGCGCCCAGAAGCAGGCCAGGTAGTCGCCCGCCTCCGTCGCCGTGAAGGCGAAGTTCCCCGACTGCACGTTCTCTGCGTAGTGCATGCTGTTCCCGTACGGCGACGTCACCTGCGCCACCATCAATCGAAGCAAACACCCCAGGTTACCCACACGCATCGCCGCGGCCTCCGCATCCCAAATAACCTGACGGAGGCTCGATGCTGCTCGCTTACCCTGAGGGAGACGCGGTGCGATTCGGGGAGCTGGGCGTCGGGGAAGTTGGGGTCCGGCCCGACGACGTGGTACTTACCGACGGCCATGGAGTTGACCTTGATCTCGTCGGAGATGCACTTGGTGTGGCCGGACTCGAGGTCGAACCGGAGGGCTCGCGCCGGCCGCGGGGCCGAGAGGAGCGCGAAGGCGACCAGGAGGAGCAGCGCGGAGGGGCGCAGCCACCTTGAGGCGGAGGATCCGAGGCGGCGCGAGGCCATCGCCGGAGATCGGGGAGGTCACGGGGAGGTACTCGCGTTTTGGCTTGGGGGGAGGGGAAGGTGATGTGCTGGACGCCTGCACCGTGTGAGCGCGACTAGTTGAAGAAGGTTTCTCGACTCTGACGTCAGAGTGCTAAAAGCTGCCGTGAAGCTTGCAATTGCAGATTAGTGGCACTCTAACCAAAGCTGGGTATATGTAGGTTGGTTCGTCCAAAAATTGTTCGAACGTTAATCAAGGTTGAGAGGTCTATCAAGTTATTAAGTTTCGGCACCACACCAAACATTAACAAAATGTGGTCAAAATAGCTAAGGAATTGTTTAGATGTTGAATTTGACATGTCGAATTTGGGAGTTGTCGAATTTGGGAGTTTAACGTCACTTCGTAATTATTGCGTCACTGTAGCATTTCGTTTGTATTTGTGAAAAATTGTCCAAAAATTGATTAATTAGGCTCAAAATGTTCGTCTCACAAAGCACAACAAAACTGTGTAATTAGTTTTTGATTTCATCTACATTTAGTACTCCATGCATGTTATGACATTTTGATGTGATGGAGAATCTTCTTTTTGCATAGTAAATTTGAGAGTTGCTTTTGGGATCTAAACAAGGCCTAAATTTAGGCTTGGGCCTTGTTTAGTTTCCAAATTTGGGAGCCAAATTTTGGCCTTTGGGATACGTGCGCCACTGTACATTTCGTTTGTATGTGTGAAAAATTGTACAAAAATTGATTAATTAGGCTCAAAATGTTCGTCTCGCAGAGTACAACAAAACTGTGTAATTAGTTTTTTTTGCATAGTGGAATTTGGAGACCAAATTCGGGAACTGAACAAGGCCTTGGTGCAAGCCTTGGTGCTGATTTGTTCCGAAAGAAAAATACTGCTGGCTGATAAGCCAAACGAATAAGAAGCAGATCACCGTGATTAAGAAAAATACTGTTGGCTGATAAGCCAAACGAATAAGAAGCAGATCACCGTGATTTTTTGTTACTGTACTCCCTCCGCGACGCCGAGACAACGAAACAAACCAAGACGACGAAACAAACTAGGGCCCTCTTCAGCTGGCTGGTGCGGGTAGAAAAATAACGTTGGCCGGCTGATGTTGATTTGTTCCGAAAGAAAAATACTGCTGGCTGATAAACCAAACAAACTAGACGCATATCACCGTGATTCTTTGCTACTGTACTCCATCCGCGACAAACTAGTTTCCAGACAACAGTATTTTTCTCTCAGCACAGATCCATACCAGCCAACCGAACGAGTCGTATACCTACTATTAGTTATTGTTAGTGACTTGTTAGTGGGTCCAAAAATCATATATTACCAAACGGATAGTACTTTTTGATATATATAAACCCTTGCCCAAATTGAAGGCACACAAAGTTCATTCTACTTCCCCACATTGATATCCAAATTTGGACATCCAAAGTTCATTCTACTTCTACCCATAGATATCCAAATTCAAGTGACTGGTGGGGTGTTCGGTTTGTACAAAACCAGCCCTCACAAAATTTCAGCGGATTGGCAACAAATGCTGGGGTAAATCTTAAAGAGAATGCAGAAAAAAGAGGCATCCAAACATATGCCAAATTCTTGACGTTAGCCAATTTTTTGTTTGCACGCAAGCAAATCAAATCTGCATGTACGTTGTTTAGGGGATGCATCGTCATTTACACAATCTGGAGACACCGTATGTTCCTGTGAAATGCTAAGGTATACTCCATACTGAGACCATGGGTTAATATACTACGCGTGCGACCAATTCCAGGCCTATCAGTTTACAAGCAGGTGTATAGACACGCCACATCAAAAATGTGTCCCTCAAGTCACACGGCAACTGAAGCATCAGAATTCACAAAGATAGCAACTTGAGTACTTCAGTGACCCAACTGTTTTCACCATATTGGTACCCAAACTAGGGCCACTGCCTACCGCGCAACTATACAGATCCTAGTAAAGTTCCATACGTTCCAAGTCAAGTCATTAGTCTGAATCTGAATCTGACATCTCCCACTGACGTGCATCTTTTGGCTCAACGTCTGCGATAGATTCAGAAGGCTGACCAAAGAGAGATGTGCTAAGTTTGGGTCGAGGCCTCTTGGTCCTGTCCTTCGGAGCTTTTTCCTGTGAACCACACAATGCACAGTGACAAATCACACAAAAGCATACTTCTGAAGTGTAATAAAGAACATTATGTTGTGTTTTGCTAGGAAAAAACAGTAGGTTTTATGGAATGCAAAAAATTAAAAAAAAAAACATCAGATCGAACATATCACCAGTGACTTTTTTGTGGGTACAAATGAAAAGAGAATCACAAGGTAAATGTAATGGATAGATTGGATCTGTACAGATTGTATGAGAAGGAAAATGTGCACATATGTAAAGTGTATCAGTGTAGTACACACAAAACCACATCATAATCTACCTGTAACTATCAGATCAACAATTCAGAAAATTGGGCATAGGGAAACTCCAAGGTTGTTTGAATCCGTAAACAATGCAATGGAATGTTCATTTAACTTGTTAATCAAGCACACACTTACCTGTCGAGTACTCTGAGTTGGTTTGTTGTTCCTGAGCCATATTATTCCAAAAGAAATACATCCGCACATAAGCAAAGTTGAACCAATCCTTGGGTCAGTAAGGTAATCTTGCAAATGCAAACCGATGTTCTCTTTTAAACTTTTCCCTGCTGAGCGGATACTTTTGGTACTTCTTAGCCATTCCCTGCTTGTTTCCTCAGGTACAAGATCTGGCACCTTTGAAGTCTACACACACAAAAGGGCACCACAATAATTAACAATAGGGGGGATATGGCATACTCTTTGTTCAATGTAACTTCTCTGAAAACATTTTTTTTCATAGTTCAGTGAAAGCATTTTCCTCAACAGTACAATTAGTGCTTAGACCTCAACCGCAGAAACCTCCATATAGATACATAGAGTGAAGGTTCAAGCTATGGTAAATTTTTATTGCCAGTGCCAACAACTAATATAGGATGGTCTAAGGGCTTGGGTAGATAAAAGGGGGTTCATAATAGAACAATGATTAGAGGCGAGTTGTATTGACCAAATAATGCTGGCTGTCTTAAAAAGCAGGAGATAAGCATAAAGACTGTACCCAGAACAGACAAGTCTAGCAGCTGAATAAGGTGTCCTTCGGTATTATTTTCTTACAAGATATGTGGAAGTTTCACATTTCATTTCTCATATAATATTTCCCCTTTCAGTCAAGGATACATGCTAGGGAGACTATAAGAGCATTCTTTAACTGAAAAGGCAACCTAATTCAAAATCATCAACGAAATGAGCGGCCTTGAAGTCTACATGTAGAGCTAACCTTGTACATGAATGTTCTTTTTCCTCGTAAAACAATCAATTCAACAAGCAAGATGAGTGCAGTAAGTCAGTGACTGGCAGATTTCAAGTTACAAAGTCGTGTAACCAGAAAGAGACTTACAAAGTAAGGAATTTCTCTAGTATCCCCATCTTTGATAATCTGAGAGATCCACTTGTTTATCTGCAATATCAGTTAAGAGGTACAAAATTAGCAATACATTTTATTTTTTTCAATGTTGAGCTACCCAACTTGACCTAATTATATTCGAGTCGCATGGATAATGCACCATAAACCATTAAATTCGCACCTCTTGAATTTCATCTGGACCCTTGTACCTTGCCACTAGCTGGGAGGCATCAGTATGCTGTCCCTGGAGAGCCTCTACAAGATTGTTCTTTTTCTCAGCTTTAAGTGCCTCATATGTTGCATTTCTTTGAAAACGAACAATGAACAGTTCGGATTTATCATTGTCATCTCCAAAGCCTCTAGGACCACATGCTCCACTAAAATCAGTGGCAAGGTAGAAGGCACAAATTTGCTGCAAAATATATACTTGTAATGTTTTTCTAAATTCAGATATGGAGATAAATAGTAAAGTTTGAAATTCTGAAGCAATCTACCTTCTGTACTTCTCCATCTAACCAAACAAAGGTCAACCTTTCATCTTTCAACGCAGTTGCAGCACTTGATATGTCTACTGAACTATCCACATTCCCAGTAGCTCTTCCATCAACAGCACCTATCAGTAGATCTTGGGCCTTACGCAAAATCTAGTTTCAAATTGCAAAACCAAGATATTTAGCAACTAGTAATGCAAATTAAATAGACGACTCAGATTAACCACACCAACTTGTCCATTGCAATGAACTATTGAAACTTACTTGTCTCTTTTTACTTAATTCTACGCCAGGACGACCAGCAACAATTACACAATACCAAATTGCTGCATCACTACCAGCACGTGAATGGCCTCTAGCATCACAACCCAGTTCCAAAGATGTGTCACTTCTTAGCTGCCGCAGTTCTTAACAAGAATAAGAAAGGAGTAAGTGCAGTAATAAAAATAACATGTTTTCTTTCAGGTAAAGAAACAGTGTCCTCAATGATACTATGCAGCTTGATAATTCAGTATACAGTTGGTTCACAAACTTTTTAACAATACCTTGGTGCTTATGCTCCTCCATCATCTCTGTGAACTCTGACTTGCTAAAAGTTCCTGAATTGGAGGTCAACCATCAGCTGAAAATTCCACAATGCAAAAATCAAAGAGCTAAGGGCGGAGGAATCTTGCCATGGTGCACAATAGGCTTTGTGCCTGGTCCCTTCAAGAAAACAATTGCGGGAGCGGATTCCACCTCAAACCTGACCCAGAGAGAAGAAAATACTAATGAAAAAGCAGAGCAAGGTGGGAAGGGAGGATATAACAAACAAAAAATAACTGGGGTAATTCTTTTCCAAGAAATATAAATATAATACCATATTACCATGTCGTATGAGAAAAAATATTACCAATTACTAGTTGCTATGCTAAGTATAACATAATTACTACAAATTTAAAGTGAGAGAACAAAGGTCTAAAACAAGTAGATTCTGCTGAATGTGTTTCTGGCTTTCTGCAACTAATAGAACCTTACATCTAATGCTTAATAGTTTAATTAAATTGTATTCATATTTACTTATTACAAACATGTACTGAATATTAGACTGAAGCTACTGTTGTTAACATATCATTGTCAACAAAGGCATGATTTAGACAACAAAAATTGTACACCAAAGCACGTACGAGTTCCACCAAATCTGGGATTCTTCTTCTCTCCATAGGACAAATGCAAATGATGCGTAGCTCGAATACTCTTGGGCAGCTTGGCGAAGGAATGGGGCGGCACGTTCTCCAGTACTTGAGAAAAAGATAACTTTGACCTACGAATGCATAAGACGGCATGAGTAAACATTGCATTCCTCAATGGTGTCCCTTCCAAGTTCCAACTGATTCATTATGAAAGATAAATGTCTTCACTTAGATCGGAGCATGTGCTCCAGGTTAGCATAGAAAAGAATGCAAGTATTTCCATAATGAAAGCTAGTCTACCTTATGATGGCCGCTCTTCCCAATGAATTGGGGCCCCTGAAAATAATAACAGTTTTGCGTTAGAACCATAATTCCTCTCAGGAGTATTTTAACTGCAATCGAATAATAGCAATGAACAAGGCAGCAATCTGCATAACGATAAGGCAACACATAGAGGAGTGTGTTGATTGGTTACACTTTTATAGTTACATCAGCCAGTAGATTAGGATTGTGTCACTAAATTAAAGCCATGATGTCAAAAGATAGGCGTACCAAATAAGTTTGCAAGAAATTCAGTCCTGGCAATACCCTAAGTAAGAAATGATGAATTCTTAGCTAATCAAACTAGAATCTATATGTAAAAAAGGAATTATAGATGCAGTTTATGCTCATCATTCAGTCATATTGATCTTAGTTACTAACTCAATTAACAGGACCATATAAATATAATATAAACAAATAAAAAAGAAATAGAGCTAGTCCATAAGCCTCACCAATATCTCCTTTGAATAGTATAAGATCCGAGGCAATCCTACAATTGATGTCGCGACCCAGTCAACAACAGAATCCACAGAGAGGCCACCTGGGTACCTACGCATGTGAAACAAGGTTATTTAGACCGCATACCAAATATGCCATGTCTTTAGCACAGATGGGAAAGGAAAGGTCTTATCATAAGAATGCTGAGATGGAAGTAATGTAAGAGTCGCAAACTTATCATGATCATCTAATCAATAGTCACCTCATGTAACAGGATGGACTTTTGCAGTTAGCAGGGTATGCAACAAGTGCTGGTAAACCTGCAGGGATAGAACGAGCATGAACTGAATGGCATATAACAAAAGGAAGACCTAAAGTAAAGGACATCAAATTTCTCCAATATTAAAAAAGAGCAATTCACTTCCCTCACTGACCTAATTTGACCTAGTCGGTTTGACATAATCCATCTAATAAACTAAGAATATTTCAAATAGCAAGTCAATATGTTGAACTAGTGACTGATGCCACCTGCAAATCTTGAACATAAAGTTCATAACTGACATGGCCTGTTGCATCGACATACCATTACGGAAAAATGGCAGTTTGGAGAACCCTTTTTCTGCGAAATGACCAGCCAATTGAGAATCACCAGCTTCTATCATAGCAGTTTTGGCGATACCATCCAATAGAGTGCCTAGATCATGAAACCAAATAGTCAGGGGATAGTGGAATAGGAGAATATTTTTCATGGGAATTTTAAATTTACAATGTTTATCAGTAGTTATGTTGGCAGCACCAAATATCCAGAGTATTTGTAAAGGAAAATACTGTCAACTCAGAAGCCATAAGATCCAAATAAGTACTGCTGAGAGCCTCAGATAAAATGGCTAAAATTTCAAAGTTAGCTTACCCAACCAATTTTCTCAATCTTAAATCATAAGTCCAACATAGAATGGTTGAAAATAAAAAAGGTTTCATGTCATCCAAGTATTTCAGTAGACAAATTTGATTATAATAGAATATTTTCTCTTGAATGATAATAACATAATGTGAGTTTCTCTATATATTGGCATGCCACTTACATGAAAAATGAGCAGCCCATTGAAGAATATGTATTTTCAAGATCTCACAGTGCAATTTACCACAATTCCAATTTTTATTAATACTTCAATAGTATCAACTGCTAAAGCTAATGCAACTTAGCTTACTAACGGTACATAGTTTCATATAAGACTGTCAGAGTGAAGCGAGACAAACAAAATGGCAGTCCAATGTGTCATCCTTCAATAACTTGTCTTTTCATTAAGTGTCTAAATGTGTTGCCTTTTTCCATGAAAGCAACGAATAAAATAGAAGCCAGATCAGAGTGAAGAAACATACCAATTTGCTTCCAGTACTCAATAAATTGAGCACAGCGAGGACTACCCTTTGAATATACCTAGAAAATACAGCAAACTTCAGCAGGCAGTCCAGTGATTCTTTCCAGCATAAGATACTAAGAATTGTGCATATGTAATGTAAATACGACATTGAAAGCTTAGCAGCTTACAGAGATAACATGAAGAAAGAACGAATGCCTTTAACTAACCAGTATGATTAGAGGGTATTCTTCAGCAATAGCAGACATGAACGACTCATGTGTGAGAACACTGAAGCCATCATCAGTTAAACCTAAGGATGGAAAATAGTTTTATGTCAAACACAACAAAAGGGAGGAAATATTATCAGTCCAATTTACAAGTGATTAGATAAACAGAACTTACTAACTACAGAGTCTTTTAACAATGGGAGATCTATTTTCAGAAAGTGCTCCTTTTGATATTGTTCTTTGACTCTCTCAAGGACATCCTACCATATAAAAGTGGATAACTGGAAGTTAGACTGGTAAAGGAAACAAAAGTGAAAAGGTGAAAAAACTTTTGATAGCTGAGCATATAGACACAGAGGGAGAGAGGGAGGTCACCGCATGCTCATCCAGTCCAAAAAGATCATAATCCCGCTTTAAAATTGGATTTGTCAACAGCTCATATGCATAACGGATCTGTAGGAACCATCAAAGAATTGTGAAATTCCATATTTACTTGAATAACAAGCCAGCATCAAACATTTGGAAAAAGGAAAAAAGTGCTGAACAGTTGCCAGTTTATAATCATCAATGGTTCTTAAAGTTGGGTGACAGAAGGTGTGTCATTCAAAAGTGTATAGTATGCAAAACATGAATGGTGAATCTGCTACAGAAGGTGCTTCCAGAAAACATGGAAAGTTGTCTCCATGCATAGGATTTAGAGGTGCTTCTTATGAAATGATCACTATATTCTAAGGGAACATTACCAACTACCAAGTCTAGTAGACTGAGATCTGGATTTTGTTCTCACCTTTATAATATCAACAGTTGGTTGGTGATTCGTTTCAGATAGCCTGAGTTCACATCAACAAAGGATTCACTCAGTTTCTGTGAAAGAAGATATCCAAAAGAATAACAGCAAAAACTGCAGGGAAAAGGCTAAGAAGCGTATTTCTAGCACAAACAACTTTCCTTCCAGATTTGGACACGCCTACCCGTCCCCCATCAGAGTCACATTTCACTTGAACTTATTGTCTCTTTGGAGCTACAGACCAACAACAGACAAGTTCATCCACAGTATCTCACTAATTTTCCCTCAAACAAACAGTAGCTTACTAGCATTGGGTTGGCGAAATGAATAATGTTTCTGCACTAAGCTGGGGGTTCAGGGAAGCATTGATCACGTTAAAACAAACTCTTCCATGTCCACAAAAGCAAATCAGATTCCACTAACATAAACAGATACAAAAACACTACCAAACTGGTAAACTCCAAAGAGATTATCCCATTACGACTTCGAATTGTCGAGAATTACACTTTTCACTACGAAATCCACGAAACAAACTACACTACTGAATCAATTAAATCAGAAACTAGCAGCTAGATGAGATCAATCACACTCACCATTCCTTGGATAGCCGCTCGTAGGCTTCGACCACCCGCTCCACCGGCGCAAACCTCTCGATTCCCAGCGCTGCAAACCACACAGCCCATTCAGCCAGTAAACCCAACCCAAAAAAATCTCAGAACGCGGCCATACCGGACGCCGAATCAGAGCGAGCGAGGCGAGGCGGGGACGAGAGGGCTCTCACCGTCGTAGTGGCTGGGCGGGAAGTGGCGGGGCAGGACGAGGAGCTGGAAGAGGAAACCAGCAGTGAAGAGGAGGATCGGCAGCCAGTACCGGCGCACCTCCGCCGGAATCTCCATCGCCATCGACGGAGACGGACGGCGCGGGCGGAAAAGGCAAAGATGTATCGGGGATTCGGGGTTTGCGTGGGGGCGAGGGGTTTGCTTTGGCTAAGCTTTTTAGGAGGTGCTTATATATAATATAAGTAATTTGAAGATTTTCTTTGTCGCCGTACGTCCATTCGATCCTACGCCGTTAAATAGAAGATTGGCATGGATCTGTGCATTTTGAACGGTCATGATTAGGCTTGGGGAGCCAAGGCGAGCAGACGATATGCTGGTTTTATTTTTTTAAAAAAATCTTTGACGGCTATCGAGCGAGTTTCAGCACAACGGCATATGGTTGCTATTAGCTGCCGTTGCCGTATGCTAGATCTTCTTCTCTCGATATTCGTTTTTTAACAAACTCGTCTCCAATGTTTTGGCTGAAACTTGTTGATTTTTTTGCATAAAGCTGCAATGTTTGCAAGCTTCTACTTACCAAGTTGCCATATCCATGTTTGATGGTCCACTCCTACCGGTCTTGGAACGAGGCCGTAGCCCGTAGGGGTGCAATGTCAATGGCGCAAGTGGTTCTCCCACTTCATTGTGCACCACAAAAGCAAGATCGTGCCAACGGGTAGAGCGATTGTGGCATGCCGAACTATAATCTCTGTTCACCTCTGCGTGTGATTCCAAAAGCACAAAGAGTTTGGTCCTACTTATAGAGAATAGGTACATTTTTCGGCCTTTTGTGTCGTGGCCGTCCGGGGCCTTACTTCTGTGTTTCAAAGATTACAAAGGTGTCAAACCTTAGCAATAGCAAGCAGTGGATGAAAACGGAGTATTTGAATACAGGAATAATGCTGGTATGGCTGAAATTTATTACACGACCTCATCAGGGAAACAATTGTGTGAGACCGTGACTCTGTGAGGACCTGAATGCTCGGACTTCAGACAGCAACCATCAAGTTAGATCGATGCGAACATCTTCTCTTGAAATTTTCAACAGCTCAAGAAAGAGCAAGATAAATAGTAAATGGATCCTCAATGTTGGAGACAATTTATCAGTTCGTTCCTCAGCTTGAACAGTTCCATCTGGTGAGTTTATTTGGAGAGTTACACGTTACCCTTTACTATTAAATTTTCTCTCTGGCATTATCGCTCTCAAGAAAAGTGTGTTAACTGAATATAACTTCCTAAAGATAAGATGGTTCAGCTGAAACAAATAACTGAGTTTATTTTCCAGATGGATCATACATGATACATGCCATGACAAGCGTTCAGCAAAAAGGTCTGATGGTACCATAAGTCCGAAACTCACATCTGTTCTTGACTGCTGCTATGTACTCGTGTGGGCACAACTTTCTCAAGATTTCTAGTTCTGTTTGAAAACGCAATGAGCATAAGATCGTGTGTTCATTGCAGGCTGGGAAATCCTCCCTGTATACAACAATTTCACTTCAAGTCTCTCATTATCCGAATCTTCTTTTTACTCATAATGTGGCAGCAAGAATGGAAGCTAGAAACTAACACTTGGCGAAACACACTATTAACCTCTAATCATCATTATCATATTTCAAAATTCACGCCTCGGCTTTGATTCCGCAACTGTCACTCGGATCTGTCTGCCATCCACGTCCTGCATTACAATATAACACTCAATAAGCACATCTAGGTGAATAACAACGTACACAGCACACAAGAAATCAAGATGATGTGGAACTTACGATGCCATCAAGGTTCGATATGGCATTGTTGACCTCCTCAGAGGAGCCATAGGTAACAAAACCAAAGCCCCTTGACCTGCCACTCTCCCTATCGTAGATGACCTTAGCATCAAGCACCTGCCCTTGCTCGCTGAACAGGTTCTCTAGTGTCGAGTTGTCGACACCCCATGCAAGGTTCCCCACATAGACCTTGTTTCCTGAATCCGCAAAGTTTCCACGACCACCACCCCTTGGTGCTCTTGGTGCAGAGTCATCTCTAGGCGGTGGTGGCCCGCAGTTCACCCTCAGTGGTCTTCCTTGAAATGTCTGTTTTAGAGGCAAGGAAAATTATTCAAGAGCTCAATCTGATATATGCCGCACACTATATATCCACTCAATGACTAAGAGAAGCAATTCAGTTCCAAAAGCTAGCATGAAGCTGTTCCTAAAGCGTTCAGTTACATTACATCTCATAATTCAGCCTTTTCTAGCAATCCAAGCTCCGTTGCAAACCCCGCATCTGATCTTACAGTGCCTAGACAATTTGTTTGCTCATCACTGTTATATCTCTTTCTTTTTCCTTCAATTATGCAGCTAATCTGTTCCAGAAGCATATCAAGAGAAAGGTAGCTTAAACCCTGGAAGTATACTTACATAACCGTTGAATTGCTCAACAGCAGCTCCGGCTTCTTCAGCTGAAGACATTGTCACGAATCCAAATCCACGGCTTCGTCCAGTCATTCTATCATATACGACCTGGAAAACAGGAATTGGTGTCTTAGAATAGTGAGACACAAAAGGTTCACTCACGGCATGCAACTCTGTTGGGCTGACAATTTGAATGTTGTGTCGCATCCTGGTCATAATTTTCCACTAGTACATAACCAATTCAATGGTTCAAATAGTTTCACAATATGTAAATTTACTGTTTACTCCTTACTAAATTCGGTCAAGGTGTTTAGTACTCCAGTTCCATTTCAGTGACCATACAAATAGCGAGCAGATTTTTTTAAAAAAAATAATATAATTCCTATTTTAGCAAATGAGCATTTCTGCCACTATAATTACATACTCCTAGATGGGGCGGCACAATTAACGCGTATATACCTCGACCATCTCGACGGAGCCGGCCTGCTCGAAGAGCCCGGCGAGCTGCGCGCTGTCGACGCTGAACGGCAGGTTCCCAACGAACAGCTTCAGGTCCTCGGAGAACTCCTCGGCTCCTTCCTCCCCCTGCTCCGCGCCCTCGGTCTCGTACTCCGACGACACCGCGACGGCCACGGGCTCGAACACCCGCCTCCCCGGCGCCGCCACGGCGCGCAGCGGCAGCCTGAAGGGGAGGAACGCCGCGGGCGCGGGCGCAGCGGGCTTGGGGGAAGATAGGGCGAGGAAGCGGGGCGAGAGGGAGGTGGAGAAGAGCGCGGCGGCCATGACGCTCCGGATGGGATGAGGATTTGGATGGAGGATAAGGTTCCGGGGCTTGGAGAGCTGGAGGTGAAGGTCGATGGCACGGGAGTGAGCGAGGGGTTTATATACTGCACGGGAAGATGGGGTGACGGCTTGCGCCTAGCTGTTCGGATATTTGTCAGAATTGAGATATTTTTGTGGCGCTGGGAGGAGGATTAGGAATGTGTGGCCCACTGTCAGTGTATGTAAGAGACTGAGAGGCCAGCCGACTGTTTAGCTGGACGAACTGGTACCGCGCAGAGAAATGAGCAACGTAGAGCCGTGAACTACGATACCACAATTTATTCTGTGCAATATCTTCTTTATTAGTATTCCGCTAAAGATGCAGAAATTTTATATATGTATAACAGCATAATTCATATGGTAAATCATGTGACGTTGCTACATCCAAATCAGACACTAAAACCACATGGAAACAAGTGGGTAAAAAATGAAGGTTTGACGCCTGAGCCCAAAATAAAGGTCAGGGCACTGTAGAGCAACAATCTTACAGTGTACAGAGAAAAAAATACAGGACCTTCATGAAGCCAAAGGTCAGAAGTCAGGAGCACATTACATGACAGAAGAAACGCCACCCTGCACCTTCTTCCCGGCTTGACATTTCACTCTTTTGCCATGAAGGAAATAATCAGTCAATCATCATAACCATGTATGCTCACTCAAACATCAGGCCTACCAGCCTCCCTTGCCTACATATTTTTGTACAGCTAAGGATACTTGTTGCAAGTGTTGCCTCAGCATTCAGCAATGTCATTCACTCGTCAAGGTGGCTGTATCTTTCAAGCTGTCACGCAATATTTCACCAAGCTTACTGCAAGCATCCATGCAGAGCTCTACCGCCTGTTGATGAACATGACAAAATGTTAGTAACTGTGACTGCTTAGATACCACCTATGTTAGTGCAGTAGGTAGGGCATACATACATTGGTGATTCTGCCGTCAGTCCACTCCCCAGTGAGTGTGAGTTGGGTGATCTCCTTGCGGGCTGGCATGAAAGCTACCACGAGGCTTCCATCTTGCCATGCTTCCTCGTCTGAGGTTGGATCGATGATGATGTTCTTTCCAAAACAGGACTGGCACAAGGAAGCGAAATATGATCATCGTAGACTTTAGCTGATGGTTTAGGTCAAGTGTCATAGAGCAGAGACAACATGGGGTCATACCACAGATACAGATGTAACGATGTCATGCATCATGATTCCAGCGTCTGCCAGTGCAAGACTAGCACATGATATAATGATGGGTAGATCACCTGAAATGAAATAACTGCTAGTAAGGTCCAACATAGTTCACATCGTTTTAGCAAAGAAACTTATGCAGAAACAATTGGCCACACAAGATTGGTTTCCACTGAAACAATACAGTTGAAGACGAGATGCACAATAACATACTGTCATAGTCATACTGTAAATTTGTTCATTTCAGGTGAAAAAAGGCGTACCATTATTTTGTGCCAGCAAATAAGTATGATACTTATCAACTCATGAACTCAAAACTCAAACAAGCTCATCCAATTTTGCGGAATAAGTAAATACTAGGGTATAAATGGCATGTTCAAACTGGTACTTGTTTGTTACGGAGTACCACTTAACGCTAACTCTATCTTATAAGCCCAACAATATGAGAGCCTATAGAATCTTAGAAAGATGTTGCTATTTCTTAGACCTGAACTGTTCCACAAATGTACAAGAGCACTGAACTAAAAGGGACATTTCCTTAACAAAATGCAAGATCTAGCGTACTATGCTTATCACCAAAAGAAAAGGTTAGAATAGTATCTTACTGCCACCAGATTCAAGAACCAAGGCAAAAACATCAACAGTGGTCTTTGGAAAAGTGTGTAGCATTACTGCGCCTTCCAAAGCTTTATGAAGCATTGACGAGTACTCTTTATTGTCTGCTCCCTGGAAATAAGATGAATGCTATCTCAAGTCCAAATACCTTCAAACAAGTGGTGCAAACACAGAGACCGGAGGTAAGTAAACAGTTTACCTGTCCACGCACTGGAGTGGCAAATGTTGTATAGCTCACATTGCAATTGAGCCTACCAACATCACTATACATCATTGCTTTCTTACTTTCTCTTGGCCCAAACCTGCGAAGGTAATCGAACAATCAACCAATAATACAGGATAAATAAAGAACCTAACAAGTTGTCAAGTTCACAAACAAGATAGGAGATTCAGATATTGAAGTGTTAAGAAGCACATATTAGAGCCCGAGAAACTTCTCCAGTGAGCAACAGCTAACCTTATGGCTAAACTCCAATAGTGGTTATAGAGCATAACTGCATAAGTAGCGTAAAGCTAAACCATGACTTCACACTTCAACAAAAAGAAATGCAAGTACATAAATACAACTGAATGAATTCGCTAAAAGCCAGTGCTAATACTTGCGGGCCTACTTTGGTTGGTTCTAACTTGCTCTTATTTAACTCCAAAGACACCAGTATAAATCTTCAACAAGACAAATTCTACGCTTGTAGTAATGAAACATAACTTTTCACATTTGATGCTGTATTGTGTACAGAATACCGAATAGCAGGTGGAATTATATGATATATTGCACTTACACTGATACAATGACCTTTGTCTTCCCGAATTCCGCGTAAGCAGACCCTGATGCTGCAGTAGTTGGTCTTGTCTGCAAAACTGCAAGACGAATTTTAAATGATAAATTTCTTTTTTCGCCGAACTTAAATGATAATTGTCTCCTATGTGCAAATGAAACCCACTAGTTTAAACCCCATGGAACACAGCTTCATCTAAATCAAGGTTGATGCAGAATTGCAGAGGCAGCAAACTACATTCGGGTAAATGACGCAGAGCAAAGAACTTAAAGAGGCACGGAAGGCATGTCCGCATGGCATCAGGCATGCCCGCACCCCTGACGCATAACGTCGAGCACCGCGAGTGCGGGCTGGGCGATAGCAGACGGAACGCACAATCCTTCAGCACAAGCATTCTACCGAGGAGGCGCCCTACGCTGCACGGGGGCAGGAATACACACGAGGTTGGGGAGCGGGGAGTTACACGCTGGCCGGCAGTCGTGGAAGGAGCGCCCGTCGGCGCGGGGCCAGTCGGCATCCTCGGCGAGGTGGCGCCGCAGCTCCTCCCTCTTCTCCCGCCGCTTGTCCCCAGCCGCAGCCGCCGGGGTGTACGTCCCTGACCCCGCCTGCGCCGACATCACCGGAAAATACGCGCGCGCCGCCGGCTTCCGCCTACTGGAACAGCAGCGGCGGAACGGAGCCTGCGCCGGCCTAGCTGGAGAGCAGAGACGTGTCCTCGACGGCCTTGTTCCTCCCCCGTGGCTTAGCTAGGGTTTTTGCTCTGCTTGGACCTGGGCTAGTCAGCATGCCTCCTGCCTGAATGTACATTAGCCCATAGAAGTCCAGAAGAAGAAGATTTCAAATTGAAAAAAGAAACGAAACAAACTTTTGGCCCAAGATGCAACGCACACATCGGCCCATAAAAGTATAACGAAACAAACTTTTGGCCCAAGATGTGTAACGCATACATCGGCCCATAGAAGTCCAGAAGAAGATTTAAATTGCAACGCATGCATCGGCCCATAAAAGTCCAGAAGAAGATCTAAATTGCAAAAAAAAGGAAAATAAAAAATTTGGCCCATGCAGGTCTCGAACCTGCGACCTTCGCGTTATTAGCACGACGCTCTAACCAACTGGGCTAATAGGCCAATTTGATATTGAAATAAATAAAACCATATATAACAATAAATTCCTTTGTAAAGCAGTGAATAAATGATGACGCCGAGAAGCCGCGTCCTCAATCTTGCAAGAGAATCGTATACCGCCCAAAAAACAATTCGGAATCGCTCGCTTTATTTATGCGGCCGTGTGGAGTGAAGATTACTGCATATCTCGCATACCTCCCACGATCAGAATCTCAGGCTAAAGAAACGGCAGCCAATTCGTATCTCCTCCCTTTCAGATCGATAGCGAGAATATATTCATGCAACACAGACCAGTGACTGATCGTCAGGTCGTCGTTTATCGCGTGCCCTTCACATTAGAGACCGATCACACCTCAGCACACTCAGCCTGCATCCACCTGCAGGCCGCCGCCGGCCGGCCGGCCGGCACCATGGTGCTTCCCGTCAGCTTCGTTCCAAGCCCACACCGTGCGCGCACGTAGTCGTATCATATCATATCAACATCACCATCTCGCACGCCCCCGGCCTCTCGCTGGGCTGCTAGCGCTGGTGCTACGTCCCCCGGCTTGGACCTACCTGTCCGGGCACGTCGATTTCACCATGTTTCCAAACGCCAGGGCCCAACTCTGCAGCAGCCCGCCCGGCCTCAGGAAACTTCCTGGAAGCATCAGGAGGGGGAGCAGCAGCAGCCCTCTTGATCCGCCGGCATCGTCATCAAAAGAAGAAACCTCAAAGCTAGTAGTATGTGTGACCTGATGAAATGGACCGGACCAAACTCGGCGGATTCGGTAGGGACCCATCCAAAACGTTGCTATTTGAATGTTGGAAATCGTTGTTCACGATTTTGAACTTGACCCCGATTCGTGGAAACTTTAGGCGTGCGTGGTAGACTACGAACAGTGTGTTCCAAGTTCCAACACGCATGGATTGACTTTTACTATACCATCGATGACATTCAAAGAAATTCTGTCGTCGTCGAAGATATTCAGGATCATCAGTGGATCAGCAAAGTGATGAGTTCTTTGCAACAGGGCAAATTAGTTCCATTGATTGATTGTTTCTTTAGCTTGGGAATTAGTCCGTTAATTTCTGCACAGTTCATCCACCCCCAAGGCTCCAACCCATGGCAGGAGGAAAAAAACACTCCGAGGATACACTCGATCACTACTCTTACATCTCCTGCCACGAGCTGAGCCGACGAAAAGAAAGGAAAAAAATAAAGTAAATAGTCAGTTCCTCTTGCCGGCTCTCAACAGAGGCCGTTCTCGAGGAAACCGACGAACTGGAACAGGCTCATCCTGCCGTCTCTCCCGCCGCCGGCAGCGGCAATCATGGCGCGGCACGCCGCGGCGTCCTCCCGCACGCCGAGCCTCGCCAGCGCACCCTGCAGGTCCGCCGCGCCGATGAACCCGTCGCGGTCGCCGTCGAACACCGCGAAGGCGCTCCGCACCTCCGCGAAGCTGGGCTCCTCGGCGTCGAACAGCGCGGTCACCTCGGCGCGGCCCATGGCGGCCGCGAGCCCCTCGCCGCGGCCGGCCGCCGCGACGCCGATCGCGCCCATGATCGCCTCCACCTCCTCCTTGCTCAGCGCGGCGTCCTCCTCCGCCGCCGCCTCTTCCTCCGCGGTGCCGTCGCCGCCTGCCGGGAGCGGCGCGGTGCCGACGGACGCCGGCGAGGCGTGCGCGTGCTTGTTGGCGGCCGCCGCCGACGGGACGATCGCCCTGGCGAGCGCGTGCAGCAGCGAGGAGTGGTTCCGGACGAAGCCGGCGAGGAAGGTGAGCAGGTACGGGATGAGCAGCAGCGGCTCCCGGAACGAGAGCATCCGGCGCAGGAGCGGCCGCATCGCCGTCGCGTTCCTCTCCGCCATCGATCGAGAGCTTACTGACTTCTCAACGACGAGCGAGTGTCCAAGAAGCAGGAGGCGGAGCCTTTGCTCCGAGCGCTAGCTGATGCGATGGTGAATGCTAGGTGATGGGATGGTGCGGCCTGGGTTGTGGTTGGGGAAATGGTGGTGCTGCTTTATATGACCGGCGGGGAAGGCGAGGAATATTGCGAGGTGTGACAGCTTTGGCGGGGGAGGAAGGTCACTTGCATGGTGGCGTCGGCTTGGCTCCGCGGAGGAGGAAGGTGCAGGTCGGCTTCCGGGGAGTATTTGCTTGGCCTGCGAGAGAGATAGCTTACGTGACCACTTGGGTTAGGGCTGCAAATACACCCTCCGGAGAAAATATTTTAAAAAGGCTTGTGGAATAAGTGTGGGCTCGAGAAAATGAGAGGAAACTGGTAGGGGTGGGTGTGTTGGGTGCGCGGGTTCAATTCAATTCTTCAATTCGTGTGGATGGTTTCGGTTGACACGGCCGCTCTCGCTGCTGGAATTAGGGAAGTTTCTAGGAAAGTGGTGTGTGTTTAGGTTAGCCGGCAGTGGCAGTACACTGGTTGTTCCCATTTCCCAAGCTGATCGGGACTGAATCTGAGTGCATGTATCCATTCATTTCTGGATTTTGCTGTTGTGAGGGGCCTGTCACCCGTGATTTCGACGTGGTTCGCATGAAGATGCTGCTTGGTGAGATAGTTTTTAGTATTGGGATAAGTCGTGCCGTGGTGGAGCTTTCCTGTGAGCGTGAAAATGCATGTAAGTTTCCTATCTCGGACAATTTGGGTGGAAACGTGAAATTTTGGCCGTACAATTTCGGACCAGCCGTGCGGTGTGAAACAAAGCAGTGCGCGCTCGTGCTGGATTGCTTGGTTTTGGGTGTCGGATTTAGCGGTTTTACAATTTGACCATAGAAATCCTGAGTTCAGACGGGAAAATCAAGCCAATATATACATATTGATAAAGTCAAGTGCACTACTCCAATTTAAAAATACACGTGGTTTAGTATATGTTGTTATGGTCTATTACCATACTTCCACAGTAAGAGCATCTCCAAGAGACTCTGTATTGTGTTAGCTAAATATAGAGATTATAGCCCCTTTGTAAAAATAGAAAGTCATCTAATTCAATGAGGTAATCCAACAGATTCTATAAAGACGGCCAGTGAGGTAGGCTAGCTAAAAATAGCTAGCGAATTAGGTAAGATAGAGAGCCACTAAATTTGGAGGGTCATTTACAAAGTCCGTTGGAAACGTTTTTTCTCTAACAATAGCTAAATTTAACTTTAGAAAATGATTTAGCTAGTCTCTTGGAGTAGCTCTAACATTAAATCTAGAAATTTTGGTTTCGGTTTTTTGGGTTTGTCGATATTTTTAGATTCTTCGCCAAAATATATGATTTTTTGGAAAAAAAACATTTGGATCTAAACGAATGATTAATTTGATTTATGACTAAACATCTACTAAGATAAGAGCATCTCCAAGAGACAAGTCAAATCATTTTGTAAAAATAAATTTAGCTATTGTTGGAGAAAAAAGTTTCCAACAGACGTAAATGACCCTCCAAATTTAGTGGCTCTTCATCCCACCTCATTCGCTAACTATTTTTAGCTAGCCTACCTCAGTAGCCATCTTTACAAATTCTGTTGGATTACTCTGTTAGTTGTTAGTCAAATCTATTTTTGAGAATAGCTAAATCAGTAAATTTGACTAGCTTTTTTTAGCCAATCTCTTGGAGATGCTCTAGGGGATATTCAACACAAACAATATATTGCAATTTTGTGGCAGAATAATATATTATAATTAAAGCACATGTATAAGTATAGTAGTAAATTTGTTTTTTCTTTCAGTCACCACTGAAATTATGAAGATTTATAAAGGTTCGTCGATATTGAAAATCCTAGCTTTATACCGTCAAATTTACATAAAACATTGTATAATAATAATCAAAGCTATAATTTGGAATCATAAATAATATGTATGTTGAGCATTGTAAAGCTGAGATTAGCCAAATGCTTCTACTACTGTTACTGTGCCACGTGAACGAAAAAGGATACAGCAATTTGTAAAACATGTGTGCAGCCTTTTTCTGTCGACCACAATGTGCAGTCACCTGAGTTGTTAAGCTAAGCAGGTTACTTAGCAGCCCAGATTTAGTACAATAAAAGCATAAATACAAGTGACCATTAGCTGTCTATCCCACAGGTCCCGGCAAAGAGAATCCCCTCGAAATTACTACGATCTGATCTGCCATGTCCCAGCCAAGACGGCCGACGTGCAAGCTACCCTGGCTAAGCAAGCAGCCGGATCGCACGCACGCACGTCGATAACTGCACACAAACACACACACTCTTTGATTAATTTTTTGAAGTAATTAAACACTCTCTTTGATTATAATCCAAAATGATTAGCCATAAACTAATTGGAGATCATGGCATCCATTTGTTTAATTATCGCTGCACGTACGCTGATCCGGATCTGGTGTCGGGCTAAACCAGGCTTAGCGCTAAGCAAAACTCAGAAAATGGCCTCGCTGGCGTGTACGTGTGTCGGGGCGCTGTCTGTCCCGGCTGTTCAGTGTCAGTACAAAACATCACGGCTTAATTACGGGCGTGCGCCCGGATCCAACTTGGTTAACGTGACTAGCTAGGTGAGCTTCAAAAGACGAGCCCTGAAAATTTGCTCTACCTACTGCTACTAGATGATACCGTACGTGTGTATGCGTACGTCATGGACACGATCTGACGCTGCCACGTGCGTGCCCCGTCTGCTTGCTGCAAGGTTTAGCTGGCACCACGCTACGGTAACCCCAGATCTGATCGAGCTTCTTGCAATGAGCTATGACAGTGACAGCTATGTGAGGGTAGTTTTATTAGTAGTACTTAACAGAGAGCATCACGTACCAGCAGGGGCCTTGCAAGTTGCGACGAGATGACACGAGAGTGTAATTGGAAACGCTTCGGATGGACAGCGATGGCGGTATGTGATTTGGAAGATAGTTCCTGCCTGCAATGCCGTCGTTAATCTGAACTGGTTCGTAGATTAAAATTATAAGCCTGTGCCGAAAATTGGACGTGTTCGCACGAATGCTTGTCAGAAGATGCTGGATTTGTAACGGGAAAAGTCGGGACGGGCCGGCAGGAAATGATATGATCAAGCATGTCGTCCTAGCTACTATTTCGGTTGAGGAATTGATACGATCTTCCTTGTCCGATCCATCTGGGAAAATACAGTCGTTGAAACAGCGCGCGGGGCCGTGTCAAAGTAATTTAATGTGGAGTGAACTTCCGTTCGATTCATCGTTAATAATCCTATACGTAGTATATATGCAGTGGCAAGAGCCGTGCAGGCTGCATATACGTTGGACGACGTAGACCGGTGAAAGGTATGTACCCACGCCCTGCCCTGAAGCACGGAACGCATGGAGTGGAATATCGTTTTGGACCGCGGAGAGAGAGAGAGAGAGATGGGCCTTGACTGACCTCAACTCAAGGGTTTACAGCGACCCCGTCTCGACTGACCAGCGCTAAAAGCCTTGTCACGAAAGCGTGATGTCCTTCGCTTTCTAAGGCCTTCTCCAATGGTTGAGCTAGCACGTTAGCTCTAAGCACTCTAAGAGACATCTCCTCTAATAATCTAGCTCTTAGCATCTAGTTCATAACACGAATGACCCCACGTATCATTCTTACGTAATCTTAAAATACGTGTATGAGACTCTCTTGAACAAGAGCTGGCTCTTAGCTTTTTGCACTGTTCACAGATTAAAAAATTTATAAGCTAGTCTAAGAAATAGCCATTGAAGAAGGCCTAGTCGTGGTGCCTTTTCTACCGTTAGTCCTCTTGGGAGAATCGGACGGCGGCTTGACTCTGCAGGAGACTTCCAAGAAACACACAGAGTGAGAGGTCTATGCGATTCCAGTGAAGCTTCATCACACACACTGCCACTGCGGGCAGTTTCACTAGCACTCTAGCCGGGAGAGAAGAGGATGATGGGCTTTAGTGATGGAACGGGTCGACCCATGGGCCACACACACAGCGTCGCGTTGAGGCCTGTAAGTAAACATATGTGGGTTTGTTCGTGGGCTGGCGTGTTGGGCTTCTGCTGCGGGATCTACTAGTATACGAGCAGCCCAGGAAAGTTTTTTTCTCTTTTCTTTTCTTTTGATTTGACTGTTTTCTTTTTCAATATCGTTTTTGATTGAAACATGTAGGAATAGCAAACCGGGAAAGGAGGATACGCATGTTCTCGTCGACAGCTCGTGGATGCTATCCTCTTTTTTTCGTAGGTCACCAATCAATCCACTTTGAAATTCTCAATGCCATTAATACACCTATGAATTTGTAGGCACAAGAATAATCTGCACCGGCTAGTACAGTAGTGGCATTTCCGATTCTTTTCAGAGCCCTTGCCGTATCGCCGTTGCCGTGCTGCAACAGCCACGTTAGGCAGCTTAGCACCACTGAACAATCAGCGCTGATCTCTGCATCAAGTTATCTCTGTGTCCTCACGGCCGCACCTTCATCATCGTCACACTGTTTAATTCAGAAGGCACTACCGTGTTCAGCCCTTGTACAGGTACTTAGTAGCATATTCAGTGTCTTCCATCGGAAGCGTTATCTGTACAGGCACTCAGCCCTGAATCTGAAAACTGACGATTCTATCTTCCTGAAGAAAACTGCACATTCATTCAAAACAAAAAGGGTCTTCAAGGCTGAAAGCTCAATGAACCAAGAGTGACTCAACACGTAGCTCAACGCTTGTTTCAATCACTCGTTGAGATCTCCAAGGGTCAGAAGCAATCACTCGCTTACATCAGCTTGACGGCTGCTTTTATAAACCAAAACGCATGATGAACACGGTTGACCTTATCAGCGCATTTGCCTTCATCCTAGTGTCCACCAGCCCGTTTTCAGTTATCTCATCGGATTCCATGTAGTCGTGTCACGCATAAAAGCCAATGGAATGAGCTAAAAAAACAGGCATCTGACCATATGTTTCTCCAAAAGTCACACATATTCTCGTTATTTTTCTGAAACCATACATACTGACTGACCCGAGACAGCAGCAAGCAACTCATGCCAGTCTTTTCCAACGGCAAAATTAACATAGAAAACTGTAAGAAAAGCATCAGCAGATTGATCAAGCTGGCAGTACATCAGATCATCTCTCTCCAGAAACAAATACGCTACCAATTCCATTTGCATTGGTTCATAATTTAACTCAGACGTGATGTGACCCAATGCAAAGAGGAATGTTGCCCAGCACGTCAGCAGATGCAAAGATCTTGGGACGCTACCCTTGATTTATTTGGAGCCGTTCCCCGTGCGGCAAAGGTCGTCTACGTCTACGTACAGCTAGGGCTGGGATTCTTATCTTTCGCAAGACCGGAGCACAAAGCCAGGTTAGGTAGGCAGCCAATTGCTTTTGTGGTGGGCGTCAGAAAAAGACTTGTTTTTCTCTCCGTGTGTGTTTACTTTCCAGTGCTCCATGATTAGGCGTCGACTGTCCAAGAAGCAAGAGGGCGGCCACGCCATGGCCTCGCAGGTCGCAGCTATTTAATCCCGACGCATCGTCAAGCCAAGAGTCAGACACGCTTCAGAGTTGGAGGGCGCGACGATGGCGATGGCGATGGTGAGGCTGCCGGCCAGGCGGTTGCTGGTGATCCTGATCGCTCTCCACCTCCTCGTCGCGTCTGCTCATGCAGCTCGTTTCACAAGTAAATCACCCAAATTTTCGTAGCTTTCTTTTGTGCGTTTCTTGATTTGATGCTCTGGAGAACTGAACTGCAGTTTGTAATAATCTGATGTGGATGCAGGGAGCTTCAGAGCGAGGAGGGTCGAGGCTCCGGCGTTAGAGGGTGCTGAAGATGCAGCAGAGGTACTTGTGGACTAGTTGCAGTAATACAAATAAACTTCTTAAAGATTCAGCTGCTTGAATTTGTTGTTCACACTTCACAGCCTAAATATATTTTTTAATGAAATGAGCCACAGTCCGTTGAATTACTTGTGTCTTTGTATAGTGTGGGCTAACTGCAGAAACAGAAAGAGTAATTTGGTTCCGAGTTAGAGGTCTGAACTCTGAAGCTGCAATATGCACCTGAAAGTGTGATTCGAATTCATCATTGGTGTATTGAACTTTGAGTTAAAACTAACGATTACTCAAAAAACTAGGGCAAACAATGGTGATATGGCATACATGACCATGTTCGGAGCATACTTGAGACAGTAAAAGCGTGTCCATAGTTATGCCAGATATTCAGAGAAGCATGCGCGCTGGCTATACACTGTCTGTCTGAACCATAAACATGTTCAGATCATTCTTTTGTAGTTTAGAAAACAAAACACTGCCTGACTGCTTCTCCACAAAATATTGCAGGATAATTGGAGAAGCAACGCAGTGGTTGAAGAGATGTTTGGAAGGATGGCTCTGCAGATAACTGACTACCCTGGTTCAGGCCCGAATGATCGGCACACTCCCAAAGCACCTGGCCCATAATGAACCGTGACGATGTGTACAGAGATTGGCTAGCTCATCATCGATCGTCTATCAGCTAGTAAATTCAAGTGTAAATGTTTAGCGTGTAACAGTGCGGCAGCTCCTGCCTGAATTCTTGTGTAGTACTGTAGCACCAGTCCAAGGAACTTCATCGAAGACGTGATATTATGCTTTCTACGTATCTGAGAGCAGTGCTTGATGAATATACGCCGTTACTTTTGTAGTTGTAGAGTAAGAATCATATGACCAAAGTAGCTGCAAATTCTCTGGACAGACAGATACACCCTGAATTTTCAGACCTTCAGCAGCACCTGATCGGTTGTTCAGCTTTCAGTTTTTCAAACCAAACCAGTGTCTCAGGTCCACTGTCCAGTGTCCACTGATCCAATTTGCCAGTCTTTGAGATGAAAGACGAAAGCAAATAAGGTCAGGAGGATGAACATACTCAATACTTACTGCGGATCCTATCTTTTCGCATGATTTTTTTTTGAGGGGATCTTTTCGCATGACTTTTGGATGTTGACAAACAGCATAGAAGCACGCACTGGCTTCGTTGTACACCTGCATCTCGCACCAGAATCGGAAGACTACAAGTGCAGAACTGAACACATGGAACTTCAGTTCTTGATACACGTAAATCACCTGCTTCATCCATGTAGGCACGTAGCCCCATCTGAACTGAAGAAGTCAAACCTGCTAGGACTTGAAGTAGTGGAGGTTGGATTAATCCTCACCGATCGGCAGGGCAGGTCTAACCGACCACGAGCCGTGTCCGTCTCCCATCTGGCCGGTCTGAGCTCGGCGAACGGCATTCGTAAAATGGGCATCTGTAAAATGAAAGTCACCGTTGTTTGGTCACCCATTTCAGAGTACCCTGAACTGTGAAGTGTGAAGATTACATTGAAAGTAGAAACTACGAGAAAACCGATGACTGCAGACTAAGATAACACAGTTGCAAGGAGTAGCTGAAAATTTATGGACAACCAGCACCGTGATCTTTGTGACCGTCAGAGCCTGAACATTTTTTTTAAGAAACCCACCTGACAGGCCAGATTTTGTTGACCCAATTGATATGAAAGCAATGTGCCTATCTTCAAGTGGGGCAACTTTGTTTCCTCTCACTGAAGTATAATTCTTTTCTTTTGTTCCTCCTTTCCCTTATGGGACTTGCTTGATCAGATTTCCTGATTGTAGTGTATTTTTTCCTGGGTTTTGTTGTAATTAACTCCTTTGTTGTAACTTGATTACCATTGGCAATAGAAGTTCAGGCGAGGTCCAACACCCATTGACGTATCAGGTTTCAGGTCCCGTGCATTCCAGATTCCGGGGTTGGACCGCTACATCCTGATAATCCCTCGCATTATGTCGAACGGCCACGAAAAGGACGCAAAACACAACAGAAAGCAAATTCGATACAAGAAATACCAATAGTGAATTCACAAGAAACAGCTGTTTTCCTTTCGAAACGAGGAACATTGATCCATGAAATTGAACCTCCATCGTAGAGTACATCGTCTTCGACATAACGAAATATTCACAATTTTTCTCCAAATCTCCCTCAGGCCATGGCCACACTCATCACATCATCTAGTAGTATGTACAAAACCACCTCCACCTCAAAACCAATTCGTAAACCAATTGGAACTGGAAGAGAATAGAGGCCTAATCCTACCTCCTAATCCTAATCCACGTCCTCTATCCTAATGGTCCACGGCTCCTCCCTCTCCGGCTCCGGCTCCTGCTGCGCCTGCGCCTGCGCCTCCTCCCGCTGGCCTCCGACCACCAGGTAGCTCACCAGGACCGCCGTCCTCGGCCTGCGCCTCTCCTCGCCGCCCTCCGCCGCGGCGTTGTCCTCCTCCTTCGCCGGCGGCAGCTCGTGGCGGCAGGTGGGGCAGTTGCCGTGCACGCCCAGCCAGCGCTCCAGGCACTCCCCGTGGAAGCGGTGCCCGCACGGCATCTCCTTCCCGGCGTCCTCCAAGCCGTCCAGGCAGATGGCGCAGTCGCCCAGCGGCCCCCCACCCTCGACCTCCGCGGCCTTCACCTCCTTCAGCGCGGCGATCGCTGCCTTCGACGCCGGCGGCACGCCGCCGCCGACCCCGCCCGAGAACAGGTCCCCGTCGCCGTCCAGGATGAAGTGCTGCACCACCAGCAGCCCGGGCCCGCTGCCGCTGCTGCCACGCGGCAATGCCGCAGAGGGCGCCGCTGCCATCCCCAGCAGCAGACGCAGGATGCCCGCCGCCGCGCGGTCGTCGTCGTTCGCCGAGGCCATGGGAGGAGGAGGAGGAGGAGGCGATCGAGCTCGAGAGAGAGGTGGAACCGTGGAAGAATTGAAAGAATCTGAATACTTTTTTTTGTTTGTTTTTTGGTGTGTGAATTTTCGGTGGCTTCAATTAGCGGGGTATATATGATCGGGAGAGGCAGAGTGTGGTGAAGGTTCTGGAAGATTCAGGAGCTGGCGACTCGTGTCTCTGAGCTGTGGGCCCTAAACCAGGCGGGGTCCGTTTGGCGGTTGGACACGCCTCTGCATCCGTGTTGGAGAGCTGTCAAGGTAGCTGACCCGTTGGGCTCGGTAAAGAGCATGTGCGGCCGTTGGTTCCGGAACCTTCCAGAGCCAGATATTTTCGTCGGCTGCTGGGTCGCTGACTTGCGGGGTCCACGGGCGCCGACGGCGCTCGAAAGCTTCTACACTCCACTGGAAGGTTGAGAGAAACGGATAGGGCCGGGTAGCCGACGTGCGGGTTCCACAAATATAGTACGGAGTATCCGTCACTGATGGGCCGTTTCTGTCTTTCGGTGCGCATAATTTTCGGCCCGTTAAGGTGAAGTGGCTGAAATGGAACGAATCTCGGGCCCATTTGTGTGGACCACAAACCAACGGCTTTGTTCTCGGAGGCCCATCATAAAAGCAATTTAGAAATGAGGGCTGAAATATCCTGTTAATTCTATCTTTTTTTGATACTCCTGTTAATTCTAGCTTTGGAATTCCTTTACCTTTCTATAAGCGCCCAGTGAGAGCAACATCACCAATTCAAAGAAATTTTCGGCTGGATATGATACTGACGCGTGGACTCAGCTCACGACCCCGTACGAAATCTCCACCGTCCAACCAGACGTGGGCGTCGGCCACCTCCGCGCCCCGTCACGGTGGCGTACACGTCGTAGTACAGCACTTTCACACCCGCACAGGCCTCTGACATCCTGGCCCACCTGAACTCGACGCCTTCTCTCCCTCCCTCTCACCTCTTGCTTTCTTTCTCGCGCTCACCTTCGCGTCGGCTCGCACGGGAGATCGGGGAAGGGAGGTGGTGGACTGGTGGTTGCTGCCCCGTCGGCGGCGAGGCTGGGGGCCTAGGGTTCCCGGGCACGGATCCGCGGCCTGGCCCATGGGATCCGAAGGCTTCGTGGCCGCGGCGGCCGCGTGCCCAGCCGCCGCCGAGGCCTTCTTCAAGTACTACGGTGAGCTCCCCGCCGCGTAATTGGCTTTCCCGCCGGTGTTTCGGTCGATCCGTAGGTATAGGGTTCCCGTGGATTCCCTTCGGTAGCCGCTTGCGGGTTTAGGTGGGTTTAGCGGTTAGCCTTTTGGATTCTACTTGGCCTTTTTCTTTCCTTCTGCTAATTTTGACGAACTTGGTGGTGTTTAAGTCGCGAATTCTGCGAAACGGGTGGTTTCGAATACTGAAGAAGTGATCTTTTCGGTTATCCGTAGGTCCATTGTCTGACTTATTGACGAAAATTAGGTCGTTCTTAGTGGTTCTTGCCTTCTTCGGTGATAAAGATTTCCAAGAAGTGTTTGTTAAGCACTTAAGCGTGTACGTGTTGGTAGCAAGACAGATGTTGGAGAAACGATTAGTGGGAAATGATATGCTGTTCTTTACCACAATTTATAGTTCGAGGCTATATGTTTGATAATTCTTGTGCAATTTGATTACATCATCCTTCTTTGACACCTAGAGTAGGCAAACTCTTTTCAGGAATTAAAGCTCAGCTTCGTTCTAGTACACAATTTTTTATTCAGAATTAAGGCAAAGTTGTATGTGCTGTGAAATGTTCTTCTGTTGAAATTGTTAGCTAGATAGTTTATTGGGGCACTATATCAACCTATTGGTTCTTTTGACTTTGTTTTGCTAGGTATTGCATCAGGAGGTACAAATGCGAAGACAAGACAAGGATTGCTTGAGCTTTCACAAGCTATAGATGGGATTGAAGGAATGAGGTTAGCTGTCTTGAGTACATTTTTGTAGGCCATGCATGTTTTTTTTAGAAAAAGAAACTGATGTAGTGTTTTCCCATCTTCGGTGCCATGATGAAATGAAATTCTATAAGAGGATGCATGCTTTTTCCCTTCTTGCCTATATATGTAGAGTTGAAAGAGGAAACCTTGTTTGATAAGATAAATTTATCAACCCTTATTACTTTCTATATAGAGGTGTAACTTGACTAAGATTAAAATGTGAATTGAACAATATATATATATATAGTTGTATGTACTTGTCTCTCTGTTGCTATAAATATATAATATTTTGGAGTTTATTTTCATGTGCTAATATTACCAGCATGTTGACATTTTACTGTTTTTTATTTGAAAGTAAAAAAATATATATCATGGTGGTTAAACTTTAAATGTCACAAATACCATGGTGCTTTCCATCGCTTGTGGCTCCTATATCCTGGCCAAGACAGACCTGTGCATCCTAAACCTGCCCAGGTCACATAAACCTGCATCAGCTCCCATATACCATGATAATGTATCAATCTTTTTCCGTATCATGTTTGGTCCTATTTTACTTCATCCTATGTTGTTATAACCCTTCATGTGATTGATTCTTGCAGGGATGCAATATTCGCAGATGTTCCAAAGCTCATGCCATATATTGATTTGGTGAGTGATACTTTCCAGAATTTCTGTAGATCTTCACTACCATATGTTTATTGAGAACCTTCTTCGCTACCTTATGTTAGGAGGATATAAGCCTATTCAGTTGCTTCTACGATTTTGTCTTCTTCATCTGTCGTGAAAAGGGGCAAAAGAGTATCGGTAAGATCCTTTATTCTCAAGGGTATCTGTGGACACTACTGGTATACTTCTTATACCCATAGAACACTAATCCAGAATGCTCCCTTTTCTTGAGTATAGCCATCCAGAGAGCTGTAGCAGCATGGAAGATTGTTCTAAATGGAAGGTTCCGATTGCTTGATCGATGGTGTAATTTTGTTGAGGTATAGAAATTGCTCTGCTTGGCCATGATAAAAAAAGTTCCATAATTCACGTCAGACGTGTGGTTCTGGTATTTGTTGTTTCTTGATTATCATTGTCGTGTATTGGTATGCTCCATTCTTATCTAGTTATCCAGAGAATAGTAAAAGCAAGGTTGAAATAGATATACTATATTTCCCATTGTACCAATAAATTCTTTACTAAGACTATCATATATGCATGAAAATAACTACACTTTAGTTCATTTGAACCTTATTAGTCCTCTTGAGTTCAAGTGTTGACTGGCTTCTGATGTAAACTTGTAGGGTTTGATACATGATGATTAGAATATTGATACTTATGGTTATTCTATTCTGGGTAATTCTTATTGGTACTTGTAGAGTTTAAATATCAAAGTTTTTATGGTTATTATATTCTGGGTAATACTTATGTTCTTGTAAAACCTAAACTTGCATGGCAAGATGCATAGTTTTAGTTAGCATCTGTTATAAAATGTGTAATTCTTTTTGTTAGCATTTAGCATCTTGCATTGCGAAGAAATACTGAAAAGGTGAAGTAGTATAGTACTGTTTTGCTACAGTTCAAACCTTGAATCCTAAGTAAACCATTAATGTATGTTTTTTCTTGAGATCGGTAAAGCATCAGTCAGATCCCCCAGCTCCCATGATTTGTTGATATATATTTCAAATGAGAATGTTTGACTTACTCTGAAGCTTATTTACTCTTTTCTCCTGCAATTCTTGAATATTTCCTCTTTCCTCTTCTTAAAGGGGAGCTAGCTTTATCTCTTACCCCCTTTCTATGATATCCAGCCACACTTTGTTGCATTTATCTTAGCTGAAATTATAATATTTCTTTTTCAGAAGTACCAACGTCACAACATATCTGAGGATACCTGGCAACAGGTGCTAGCTTTCAGCAGGTGTGTAAATGAAGATCTGGAAGGTTATGACCCACGAGGTGCAAATTCTTTCGATATGATTTGCTCTTTGATTTCCACATTTATATCTGCAGCCACCTTCATAGATTAACTCCACAAAAATCAAGATAATTTCTTAGTTCTTGTTGCCTATGTCTATTTTCAGGTGCTTGGCCTGTTCTAATTGATGATTTTGTGGAGCAAATGCACAGGTTTGCTGCTGCGATGTGCTTGTGTTCTATTGCAGTTCAGTTTATTGACTTTATTGCTGGTGTGTGAATATAAAGCATAATGTGCTATCGAAGTTAGTAATACTTAGATTGATGATGGAAGTACATAATGATTCCATCAGTATCTGTTGAGATGTATAAATACCTTAGTGGATATATCCTACACCATAATAAGTGTCTCTACTTTTAAAATGCAGAATTTATCACTCCACCGACTGCAGCAGTGCAATGGAATCACAATGTACCATTTCCAGTACATTTAAAGGTATTGTTTTGATGTATTATTATGTTTACTAGTAGTCTTTTAGCCACCTTCACATTATCATTCTGTTCTGGGTCTGGTATTACAGGACTGGATCTTCTACCTGGATCAAAGAGAAAATGTCCTCCTCACTTTAGGTCCAATGAGGACGATATAGAGCTTTCGGATAGTTTTACTCGCTCTGTACATCTTACACCAATAAAGCGACTGAAGGAAAGTCATGGTACTAGTTATGAAGTGGGGGAATCCCACAAAGGTACCCATTTCTCTGATAGTTCTTCAGACTACCTGGAGGACACGAATTTGCACAGCACTAGGGGTTGTCTTCAGAGCTCGCCTTGTAACGTTGAGGATGCCTTGTCGAAAGGGTTCGAGGGTTGCATTTCGATGAAATGCTCCTTTTGATCTTACCAGGAATGCATAGGTTAGTCATTTTGTGGCAGCCCATAAACTGCATTCGTTGCCAACTTTAGTGCCACCCTCATCCTGTGCCTGTGTTTAGTCAATTTTTTCAGAGGTGATATTATTCTTTTGTACGTGAATGATGCTGTTATGCAAGTCACGATGGAGTATATGCAATTCACGTCTATTGTCACGAAGGTATTCTTTTCCTCTAATGCTTTCTGATGTCTGATGTTACTGAATTAGCATCAGATACATTTTATCGACTTATGACGAGGGCAGTTGTCAGTTGAGTTCGCTTGACAGCATGCCATTCAATACTGCTGGCGTAAAGAACAGGAATACATGCTAGAAAACCTACACTTGTCGGATGGTGTTGGATTACAAGATATGACATTCTACAATAGTTTCTACGGGACGATAACATCACTTGACACCGTAGCAAGCACACAGAACAAATCAATCTTTCTATGCATCTAAGATCTAAATCGTTTGTGTAACCTGATGAACTTGTACCCAGAAAATGATTATAAAGCAACAATTCATACAATCTTGCCATTGTCGCTTGTCATTGACAGCAAGAACAAGTTCCAGTGAAATTGAGCCCTAGCAATAAAAATGCTAATCCCTGGAGATATAGATATAGGTAGTAGCTTGTTGTTCCATGGAATACGAGGTTGTATGATGCACATATGAAGAGAAACACCGAAAATCCAATCTCAGGGAAATTGACTCTGCAAGGAAAACACAGCGTCAATAATGTATGACGTGTAGTTTTGCCAGCACACCATTCTAATCCAGAAAACCTTAGTTGAGAGTTGACACTTTGAGAGTTTTTACCTGTCCCTTAACCTTTTCCTGGTTTTCTGAAGCAAGGGGACTTCACTGTCCTCGAGATCATTCCCCACCTTCTTGGTCACAACCCACTGGTTGAAACCTTCTAATTCCAGCAGTCCAGTCAGTGCAGCTCTCATGCGACGCACTGTCATCACACTCTCAAACAGAATCCAAAAGGGCATTATGTGTAGATTCCTGCAGAGACAAATTGAAGTACTATACTTTAGTGCTGGGTGGGCAACGCAGTTTTAGAATTTATGGCACAGTTGCAAAGAAACTTACTTTGGATGTCTTATGGCTGTGACTATGGTAAGCACCATGGGAATATAGGCGACACCCCAGACTGGTAAGTACAGCTCTGGGATTGTGACCGAGACAGGGAGTATGATATTGTAGAGAATACAGGCTGCGGTTGGCGCTACAACTCTCCGCACCAAGAAGAAGCTATAGAGCATATAGGACTTCTTGAGGAGTGATACATCCTAGGGAACAATAAATAGAATTGATATTTAGATTTTTTTTTCCAAAGACATGACTCGTCAGCATGGGAGGAGATAAGCTTACCTTGGCAACCAAAACATCCTTTGCCATCTTACGGAATAAGTTCGCACCACCACTGGACCACCGAAATTGCTGCCGGCAGTAGGCCTTGTAAGTGGATGGCAGTTCACTCTTGACCTATGTACACCATTTGGCATACTCAAATGATCAGATCAAATGATTTACTTTTGATAACACTATTATACAATAAGATCTACTCACTCTGACGTCCCCAACATATACAAATTTCCAACCCTTTAGGGTTGCTCGGACTGCCAAGTCCATGTCCTCAACTGTAGTTCGGTCCTTCCAACCTCCTGCCTCTTTTATGGCTGCCGTACGCCAAACTCCAGCAGTTCCTAGAATAGACACGCCATGCGTTAGAAGATTGGTTTTGACATCTAAATTCTGGGGTTGTTTGGAAAGATGTGTACCATTGAAACTGAAGAAGGCAAAGGTTGCTGATCCTGCTTCTTGTTCGACTTTGAAGTGGTAATCAAAAAACATCTTCTGTACCCTTGTCAACAGGCTTGTGGTGTCATTCACTGCAAAATTCTGTCAATTAAGAATTGGACCGATCAGAGTGAATAAAATACTATACTGCTTGAGAAGTCTATGCACTAGCATTATTTTTTTTTCATGTTCGATTATCTTTGAACAGTTTCGATGCCTTCTTTCCTGCTGGCATCATCATGAACTATTGGAACGTATGGGAAATATATTTTAGTGTCATGAATATGCAAGGAAGTACTACTTATTTTCTGAGGCCAAAGCAGTGAGGTTTCCTGTTCCAAGTTCCTTGTGCTAGTTGCAAGAACTATTAGTGCAGTTATCAGTTCTCACAAGAAAGATATCTGAAAATGGAGAAAGTACTCCATTTGTGGTGATATAATGAAATGTGGAAGCATATCTGGCAGTTTGACATGAGGACTAAGAAATATTTCCTATAGCACAATCCTTTGCATTTGAGATAGAGTTGTAGCTGGAAGAGTTTGCTTGAGCACTAACAGTAAATGCGGTACTTACCGAAGGACCAACGAGCTTGAACAAGGGCAACTTCCGGATTGTGCACAAGGAATGGGACAGTTTGGAGCAGAAAGTCTGGTTCAGGTTGGAAATCAGCATCAAATATGGCTATGTATTCGCTTTGCCTTGCGTAGTCACACTCCATTCCTTTCTTCAGAGCTCCTGCCTTGAACCCCTTGCGACTGGTTCTTGTGGCATACTTAATGTTGACACCTTTGTTCGCCCAGTTCTCACATTCAAGCTCCACCAGATTCTGCAGCAAGAAGTAATCCAGTCATCATATATTCTTTTTTTCTTAGAGCCAATAATCTTCTAGAGTATCTACACCCATTAATGACAACATGATGGTTTGGCTCTTGCAATGGAGGTTCATTTTCTATGAAATGCTAGGCCAGATTTAGTTGCATGTTTTTTGAAGATGTATGACAAAGGTTCGCAAGTAACTGCTATGTCAGCACAAATGGATTCATTTAAAAAGAAACACTAATGGATGCAGTAGTGGTGCCATTCTGTAGGATGGATTATTGATAAATCTGATGGCCAAAATAGTGTTTCTGATATTTGCTAGGGAGGCCATCTATGCTTTATCAAAGGATCCTTGTGCAGTTGTGCTTGCCACCACTTCTGCCCAACCGCACTAAACCAACCCATTTGCGAAACCAATTCAATCAATCCAAATAGGTCAATCAATATTCATATAATTACCATGACTGGAGAGGATGTAGTAGATCTTTTGTTTCTTTTCGTCATATAATTTATTGGCTAGCATTTTTCTTTGAAATGAGCATCACTTTATGAATATGATAGCATCATAAAAGAAATTCAAGACTTTAGCAAGAAAACAGATCATAATCTTGCTTTCTAGTCGTGGAAGCAGATAAGATTATGGGTGTTTATAAGAGCAGTCCTGCATAGGTCATCCATCCAGCAGGAAGTCCAAATTATGAAGTTAATTGTTTTGAGAGCTTGAAGGAGATCCATTCGAAGAAGAATATGCCTACCAATTATTGAACTGTACCCTCGTATCTATGGGTCTGAATAAACAAAGACAAGTCGACTGAGAGGGGGCTCATGATACTGTGAAATGTCAGAAGGCATTAGTAATGCTCATGTGGCTATACATTACAGCATGTTCTGGTCTAAGTAATCAAAGGATAAAGGGGTAAAAGTAAACTCCCCATGTGCTGCAGACAGAGTTTAATGATACTATTAGTCTTATATACCCAACAGTGGCTGTTACTGTTAGAAATAGTTTCTCATCTCTAGTAACTCTATTTTTCCCTGGAATATTATCAGTACATATACAAAGATGCTAGCAGACATGGGCAGCAAAACCCAGACAGCTGGGCCCGTCCTGCTGTGGCCATGTGAGGGAATGGTCCAGATGACTATTCACCTTTGCTCTCACTCTCCAGCCTCTTCTCTGCCTTCGAGTTGTGTTCTTCCACACATTCTGCTGTCACCTCATCAAAATTTCTAATCATATTATCCCTATTTACATGATGGCTTGTGATTGAGAAAGGTTTTATCCAAGTGACGCAGCCATCTCCCGTTTCAAATGCTGAAGTAGCTTTCATTTAACTAATCTCATAAAAGCACTTTGCACAAACAAGGCATCTGTTAAACACTTGAAGTACTAGCTACCCACTTCACAATAGATAATGATCCATCTGCACCCACTCAACCAAACCAAATAATTAGCATGCTCCTATGAGGCTATGGCAATTAGTCTCATGCCAAAACTTTTATCATCCCCTTGGTACTCATTGCACAACAGGTCCAGCCTGAGTGATCCTCTGCTAAAAACATCAGGTTTATGTTTCCCTTGTTCTGATAGGATCTCATAGTACTATAGTAGCAAAATGAATAGCTTCTCCCCAAACAGAAGGTTCCATAGGAATAATCCCCAACCCTGCAGAAAACGAGGAACTAGAAGAGGTAAGTTACCTTAATGAACGGATCGGTGGAATCGTCCAGCACTTGGACTATTATCCTGTCCTTCGGCCACTGCAGCTCACATGCCGCCGCTATCGACAGCTTGTACACCTACACGCCCATCCCACACACAGAAAACGCAGCACATCAAAATAATATTTAACCTCACAAAACAACAAGAGCAAGAACAATTCATCATCAAATAATCGATTGATGAATAGTTAATAATTTTTCGATTTTAGCAGCCTTTTCTGTGGTGGTCTCCTCTCACCTCCAGCTCATTGTACATGGGTATCTGGACCAGGACCATGGGGTAGTGGGCGCTCCCCTTCTCCTCGTCGGCGCCGTCGAGGGGCTTCCACTTGAACCTCCACTCCGGCCGCCACCCGATGGCCTTGACGCCGAGGCTGACCGCGCTGTTGTACACGGCCTCCACCACGAGCATCACGGACATCACCATGCACGCCCACACCGCCACCTGCAGCACCGGCGCGATCACCCCGGCCCGCACCGCCACCCACGCGCCGTACACGTCCGCCGCCGCGGAGGACGTGCCATCGAGGACGCCGATGAGCCAGGACACCGCCTCCTGGAACCCGAGCGGCGCGCCCGCTGCGGAAGCAAAGCAGAGGAAGAGAGCGCACGGCCAGCGAGCCCGCGCGGGGACAAGTCAGATCACGTGAGCTGTAGCAGCGCGGCGTTCGAGAGAGGAGGAGGGAGTAATGAGCCTACCGGTGAGCGGGCGGCTGAAGTCGACGGCGCCGACGGAGACCGCGGCCGCGACGGCGGCGGCTGCGGCGAGGAGGAAGAGGAGGGCGCCGCCGATTTCTCCAGCCTCCATTGGGGTGGCGTGGTAGTTGCAGCCGCTGACGGGGAAGAAGGGGGCGGAGGGCGACTGCGCGATGCGCCCCCGATGCCACTGGGACTTTTCTTAAGCCCACACCACTCTTGTACTCTTTTTCTGTTGTTTAGTTGTGTTTTGTTTTGATTTCTAGCATCAATGGGTGGATGGCGTGGCGTGTACCTGGGTAACACTAGAATTAAATAACTAACTAATAATTATTGTATTGCAATTGTACACCACACTGCGTTATGTATATTGATTTGATACCAGCTAAACCGATTCGGTTGGGTTTGGCGTCGGCATAAGCCATAAGACCTTTAGCATTACAGACGAGAGAGTGATATGCTGTACCTTAGCAAAAAAAACAAGAAGAAAAAAAGGAAAAGAGAAAAGAAAGAATAACATGTTGTAATAACATGGGCTGGTAGAAAAGATTACTACCCTTTTTCAAATGATGTTCTGATAAAAAAATTTAGCCTGTTTTTAGCACGATTTTCTGATCGGGAACATGAAACATTAGTGCACGGAGGTAGTAGTTATTTGGACACAGAGTAGGTATTTTGTGGAAAAAAATGAGAGTTGCTTTGAGTTTGAAAGGCAGGTATGGACCTCAAATTGGTATCATGCTATTATGTTATTATATCTTTTAATAAACTTGATAGGTCGATGGGTTTGACTTGAACAACTTATAGTAAAGTATATATTAATTTAGGATGGAGGGGTAACTTTTGTGTCCGTATTTAAACGAAGATGATGGGTGTTACCTGCATCCTATCCTTTAAGCATGTACTCCGTATAGCACACGTACTTAAATAAAGTAACACATAATCCATGTTTATAGTTTACTTAATTGTATTCCTGCCGGATAAATTCCACTTCCCAAACCGGACCATTCACAAATATAAGGGGATCGTGCACGGTGCAATACTTCCTCACATGTTGTTCGTGCAATTGTTTATTTGGCCATGTACATAGCAATAAGCAAAGTTCTAGAGCAAATCGTGGCCCACGTGACGAGCGATAGGGCGAGGTGAGCTTGTGGGTGCACGCTCGTTGGGTATCTAGCATTTGTTCTTTGGACGTAGCTTCGTTTATGACTCGCTGTATTTTCGCAGCGTGATCCAATGAGCATCAGCATCTCCTCGCCATCGCATCTGGGAACCCCACGGCAGCCTTATTGCAGATCTGAGCGGGGGTTGGCTTGTAAATTCGCTTGGGTCCACGGCTAAGGCAACTTGCAATTTCTCCTTTTTCTTTATTTTCCAAACAACCGAAAGTCCAAATACGCCACATTCGTAATTCTAATATTTTGTACGATGGAATATACTAACCACATGCACACTAGAGGTGGAGTTCCCCCAAATGCGTCCTGAGCCACATTTACCCATTTATAGAGATAAAATAAACCTTTCAAGGGACTCGAATACATAACGCTATATTATTGATGGTAATGCTTTTCCTATCCAATATCCCGGCTTATATAAATGAAATTGCCCTTAGGAATTCATTTAAGGTGGTCGAGTAGGGCAAGCGGACCCTACAATAATCATGATATGAAGGAAAGGGCCCATTTTTGCTAATCCTTTTTGTTCATGAATTGCTCATATCCAGTCAATGATTGGAGTGGTATGATGACTGATGTGGTAAGGGTCTGCCAATTTTATATGGGAGACGCCATGAAGTTCTGGTGAGGGATGCTTATCTTCGAGAATCATTAGCTGGCCTCCTTGCATGATTTTTTGATAAATATATGTAAGCAACCTGATTTGTTTGAATTCATATATGAACACCTGTCTTTGCCTACTTTTGTCTGAACTCTGAACCATGAGGCTCCAAGGATGAGCAAGCTGATGCTACCTGCCTGCTGCCCTGCCGTGTCAGGGGTGAAGTGGCGTTAGGTACTTCGAGATGATACTTAGAATTAGGAAAACTTTTGCGTTTGATCCCTTTCTGTATGGCACTATGGCACGTGGATTTTGGACATTTTCTTATTTCCAGTACAATAAACGCCCTTTTAGTCAAAATGGGACAGGCCGTGCTATCACGGTAGCATCCACTTGAGGAAAAAAAATGCTACAAAAATTCATGTGATGGAAACTTGTGGCAGAGAAAGGAAGAAATGGCCTCTCTGCATGAGAATTTTTTTGCTACGAGGTTCTTTCATGTTCCATGTGACACGTGGGGAGGCAAGCAAGAGAAAAGGGGTGTAAATCTTGTTTACATTGCCTCTGTAGGCCCACTAATCTCTCTCAGTTGTGTTCTCGCCTGTGTCTAAGTATAAGAAGATTCGAACTTTATAATCCTTGAGCAACAATCAGCCTAATCTAATGTAAATTATGTATTATGAAAATAATAGCACCACTCATAAGCAAATAAAATACTTTTAAATGTTAATCCAGTGATATTATTTCTAGAAATGGAGGGGTATGTGTCTTCCGATGTCCATGGACTTAAACAAAAAGCTCAACTATATCCATGTTACTCTCACTGTTCTAGAATATATAGCTATTTCTAGATTTTTTTCAAAGTCAAACTTTTTTCAATTTCGACTTAAATAGCAAAATGATCATAGATGCTAGTAACATAAAAACTGTGTTACCAGATTTGTTGTAAAACCAACTATTATAATATATATGTAACTTTTTCTATTTGAAAATAAGTTATTTTTAGGGATATTATTGGTGAAAATTAAAAATATTTTACTCCTTTTGGCAACCCTATATAATATATTTGTTTCACGAAAACCCTCATACCGATTATTGTGATTTACTTGAGAAATTCACCAATACTATATATGGGAAAAATGAATAGTCCTCATTCCTTTGATGCCGACGGTTGCTGCTTGCTGGCTCGTTCAAGTCTCGTTGCTTTCTTAGAAAAAGAAAAAAAATGGATGCATGTTTCTGTTTTTTCTCAAATTTTTTTTGAAAATGGTGCTTTAAGGTTGATGCCGTTCTATTGTTTGGACCTGGACACCAAGCATTGCTCTTCTGCTACTCAAAGTGTACTTCCTTGGGAAATCAGATCAGGAGATAGTGAGCTCCCTCGAATTTCTGCTACCAAAAATCCACAGCCACATGTATCCTCCTCTCCTGAGGAGTTTCTGGCTCTGGTGGACTCTCCTCTCCCGGGAGATCACCAAAACGGCCGAGGCTTCACTGTACCAATACCGCTCGGCTGTGTGGTGGGCTGGTGGCCTTCTCCCTCCCGCGCTCCACGCCACGGGTAGCAGCCGCCAGCCAGTCAGCCACGGGTTCCATCTCCGCCGCTCGTGCTCTCCCGTCAGGTGCCTACCTCTCTTCAATTCGTCTCCTCCATCTCGTGTTTACTTCTCTGTTCCCGTGCATGCTTGCTTTTCGCGCGTGCAAAATGGCCGGAGGCCGGCGAAGCTTTTGGGTCCATGCGGTGTGCGCGGACGGAGGTGGCGCGAAGAGGTCGGGCGGCAATGGCCGGCTGCTGGCGAGCTCGATCGTCGCCGGCGATAGCTGGTGACCATTACTAATTAGTAAGATATTGGGAACCGTCAGGTCTCTCTCATCGGGTGGGAAATGATGAAGCGGGCAGGACTGCCGGCTGCCTGAGCCTGTGTGTGCGCGGTGCCGGCGGCGCCGTGGCGGGTTTCCGACATTGAGCTATCTTCTTCTCGCGGAGGACAGACCACGTCCAATAATAAATCGCGATCATTATCCGCCAACCAGTTATGGTTGGGCCGAATTCGGATGGACCCCAATAATGGCGATCCAAGTGTTTGTGGGCTGAATAGACCTGGGCCCTAAGATCATTTTAAGGGCCTCGCTCTGTGCTGGACAGCTGGCCCACTCGTATTTTGCGCTACTGATTTCTCATTTCTAGCACCGAACCAATTTTGAGGTTCAAATCTTAACAACTGAATGTTTCTGCATTCGTTCCACAGGTCCTAAGGAATGGCGGCGGCTGCAATCGCAAACCTATCCTTCACTTCAGTTCCTTGCAAAAAGCATCAGCTCCGGCATGGAGCCAGTGCCTTCAGTGCGCAACAATTCACTTCTTGCAGCTCCCACTGCCATCCTGCCAATCTGAAATCGGGAGTGCCAAGGCTACGCGCCGCGAAGCGGGCCATCGTCGCGCAGGCCGGCGCCGGCAGCTACAAGGTGGCCATCCTCGGCGCGGCGGGTGGGGTCGGGCAGCCGCTGTCGCTCCTGATCAAGATGTCCCCGCTCGTCTCGTCGCTGCACCTCTACGACATCGCCAACGTCGATGGTGTCAGCGCCGATCTCAGCCAATGCAACACGCCGGCGTCGGTCGCCGGCTTCACGGGCAAGGACGAGCTCGCCGGCGCCCTTGCCGGCGCGGACGTGGTGGTCATCCCCGCCGGCGTGCCCCGGAAGCCCGGCATGACGCGTGACGACCTGTTCAACATCAACGCCGGCATCGTGAAGGAGCTCGCGGAGGCGGTGGCGGAGCACGCGCCGGGCGCGCTGGTGCACGTCATCAGCAACCCGGTGAACTCCACGGTCCCGATCGCCGCCGAGGTGCTGAAGCGTAAGGGCGCGTACGACGCTCGCAAGCTGTTCGGCGTCACGACCCTCGACGTGGTGCGCGCCAACGCGTTCGTCGCGGCGAGGAAGGGCCTCCCGCTCGCCGACGTCGACGTGCCGGTGGTCGGCGGCCACTCGGGGAGCACCATCCTGCCGCTGCTGTCCAAGGCGCGGCCCAAGTCGGCGGCGGCGTCGTTCACGGACGAGGAGGTGGAGGAGCTGACGGCGAGGGTCCAGAACGCGGGCACCGAGGTGGTGGAGGCCAAGGCCGGCGCCGGGTCCGCGACGCTGTCGATGGCGTACGCGGCGGCGCGGTTCGTGGAGGCGTCGCTGCGGGGGCTCGACGGCGACGGCGGCGTGTACGAGTGCGCGTACGTGGAGTCGCAGGTGGTGCCGGAGCTCCCGTTCTTCGCGTGCAGGGTGAAGCTCGGGAGGGAAGGGGTCGAGGAGGTGGTGGCGTCGGAGCTCAGGGGGCTCTCCGAGTACGAGGCGCGCGCGCTGGAGGCGCTCAAGCCGCAGCTCAAGGCCAGCATCGACAGGGGCATCGCGTACGTGCAGCAGCAGCAGGAGGCGGCGTTGAACTGAATGTCCGACTGCTATCCGGCCGGCAACTTTGGCACTGGAATTGTAGGCTCAGCGTGCGCGTGATCTATGGCATCATCTCAAAGTTGCCGGAGCCGTATAACTGCCATTATAGGGAGTTGCTGAAGACTTGAAAATCACGACAGATTGGATTATTTTAGCCTACTGGATACAGATCACAAGAAGTCAACAGCACAAACGCCGATACAGGATCCAGTCACGCCCGCCCGCCGTGTCGCCGAACATGAGACACGATCAGAAGATGGGGAGCTTGACCTGATCGGTGCACTTGCTGCGCATGGGCAGCGGGCAGTCGATGAGCTCCTTCCCCTCCCGGTCCACGCACTGGTACACCTGGAACAGCTGCGCCTCGCCGTCGGCGTCGCGGTTGCACTCCAGGTTCGCCGCGAACCCGGTCCCCTGCGCGATCGCGTCGCTGACGCTGCTGAGGGAGTACGTCTCGGTCTCCGACGGCACGATGCCGGCGCCGGCGAGGATCGCCGTCAGGTTGTGCGCCGCCTTGAGCGCGAGCGCGCGGGCGAAGTACTCGTGCTGCTCCAGGTTGGAGCAGGTGCCGTGCTTCTTCCACTCGTAGCTCCAGAACTCGAAGCTCCGGCCGTTCTTGCACGACAGCGTCGGCCAGTTCCTGTCCAGGGACACAACGAGATCCCGGATCTCCCACGGGCTCAGCGCGTTGCCGCCGCCGTCGCAGTACTCCGGCCAGCACTTGCCCCGCCGCCCCACGATGGAGAAGAAGGCGTCGCCGCCGAGCACGGTGCGCGCTAGGTCATGGCGGCGGCCATGGCACTGGGCGTAGTTGGGCCACAGCCCGTGGATGCCGAAATCCGCCGCCGGCTTGCCCGCGTCCGGGAAGCAGCAGCCCTGCCGCGTGTCGCAGAAGGAGCCCGGCCACTGCGTGTGTACGTTCAACAATGAGTTGATAAGAAATTTAAAACATGTGGCAACAAGAACAACTAAGCACACATCTGTATATAGCTAACAGTGACCAAAGAACAAGCACTGGTCTAGCTGCCACCTGCTGGACAAAGTAGAAGAAATCGAAGTGCTCCGCCGTCGACGACACAGAGAGGAGAGAAAGCACGAGCACGAATGCGATCACAAGCTTCATCGATTCTTGCCGGCTTGTCTCAGTGATTTGCTCCTAACAGTATTGGTGCGTCGCTGCAGCGCAATCGATCCGAACGGCGAGTACTTATATGGCCATTGCCCATTGACACAAGAACAACTTGCCAACATGTCTGTATAGTTCTTCTGTACAGCTAATACACCGACGCGACGGGTCCGGAGTCCTAGGAGATCACATCACATGCTCGATCTGGATCAGGCTTGGCGGAGACAACGTGGATGAATCAGTTCACGTGGAAAACGGGCAGGTCTGATCCTATCAGTTGCCAGTTCGGTTGCATTGTTTTCTCAGAATCGGGAATCCTAGCCTCTACCAATGCAAGGTAGTGTATGGACGTTGTACTCCATGTTACGTACTTGGCCCAGCTGCTTCATTGGCCACGCACCAATTAGGTGAGGAATCTGAGCAGGAGATGAAATGCAAACTCGTGTGCCGTTTTATTTGCATTATCAACTGAAACTTTGGCTTACGAAGTTATTGTCCATGGTTTACACATGATCAGTTAAATAAAACTACTATCCTCACAATAAAATTTTAAATTATTTACTTTTAACCAAAATAGTAAAAGAGGGTCACTGGATATGCAATCAAAAGTATACTTTGAGGTTCGCATACAGTTACAATTATTTTTACTCGCGAACAGAGTGCCAGTTGGTTATATTCCTTATGGTGTAACCTATCACACGGGTTTAAATCAACACAACATGTGTGCTTCTATTTTTTGGATTTATTACATGAATTAACTGTCGTTATCATTTTAGTGGTAGCTGACGTCCCCGTCGACATTAAGGCGCATGTAGTGACTTCATGAATGCCAATATCAGATCTGCCGACCCAGTCTCTCAGAGGTACTCACAGTGGTAGGATTTACATTTATAGATGTGAGTGTGTATCCGTGTGAGTATCTGCGTCTGTAATTATGTTTTATTAAAAAAAACTTTGTTTTTGCTCATGCTGATATTGAAACAATTCAAATTTGAACATTATACAAAAATACGATATTTTTTCATAAATTGAGGGATTAGCGGGTTCCTAAAACGCAAAAAAGGCACGATAGACACTACAGTAGAAATGAAACTTGTGCTGTGCCGTGTCGGATCGATAAGCTTCTAAATAGGCCTCAGCATAATCCATTGCATGCATGATGTGCTCGTCTAATGACCCACTCTCATAAAATAGAACGAGTTTGTCCCATTGTCAATCAAAATTCCTCCTCATAGTTGGCATGCCCATTCATACGTTTTGCTCATGAGGATAAAAAGATTAAAAGAGATTGAGTTGCTTGACACCATGCTAGTTGCTCAAGATGTCATGCCAACACAGCTCCTGCGTTCGTGCTGTGGTCAAAGTCTGTCATATCTCAATGTATTTTGGGTCATACCAAAAAGTTGTACTCAAGCAGGCTAAAAATGACATGACTCAAGCCCTCTAGGCTAAAAAGGTAGTAGTATAAATTACCGTAAAATAGCTCTCAAGATTTGGTATCATTACCGAGATTTTGAACAAGGACATGCATTTGAAATTATAGATAATCAATTGGCCCGAGATTTCCTGCCAGATGGCAAAGTATAGAATCTAGATCATTCCAACAACATTTGTTCCGCCATTATTAAATATTAATGGATCAACTTTACCTGCCAGATGGCAAATAAAGTAGAGTTCTAAAGGACGTACTACGTAGGATGTGTTTTGCAACTTTTTTTTCTCTTTTGGCCTGCATCCGCTCCACGAAACAGCAATCAGAAGAGTGGCAGCTTGACCCTGTCGCCGGAGCACTTGCTGGGCATGGACAGCGGGCAGTCGATGAGCCCCTTCGCCTCCCGGTCCACGCACTGGTACACCTGGAACAGCTGCGCCTCGCCGTCGGCGTCGCGGTTGCACTCCAGGTTCGCCGCGAACCCGGTCCCCTGCGCGATCGCGTCGCTGACGCTGCTCAGCGAGTACGTCTCGGTCTCCGACGGCACGATGCCGGCGCCGGCGAGGATCGCCGTCAGGTTGTGCGCCGCCTTGAGCGCGAGCGCGCGGGCGAAGTACTCGTGCTGCTCCAGGTTGGAGCAGGTGCCGTGCTTCTTCCACTCGTAGCTCCAGAACTCGAAGCTCCGGCCGCTCTTGCACGACAGCGTCGGCCAGTTCTTGTCCAGGGACGCCACGAGATCCCGGATCTCCCACGGGCTCAGCGCGTTGCCGTCGTCGCAGTACTGCGGCCAGCACTTGCCGCGCCGCCCCACGGCGGAGAACAAGGCGGCGGCGTCGCCGAGCACGGCGCGGGCGAGGCCCTGCTGGCGCTGGCGGCCATGGCACTTGGCGTAGTTGGGCCACAGCCCGTGGATGCCGAATTCCGCCGCCGGCTTCCCGGTGTCCGGGAAGCAGCAGCCCTGCCACGTGTCGCAGAACGATCCCGGCCACTGCATGCATCGGGGAACACGTTAGCATGTACAAATAAACAAGAAACTAATCTCGTGATCCAGATGCTAATAATGAGCAATCCATCGTCACCTGTTGAACAAGGTAGAAGAAATCGAACTTCTCCGCCGAGGAGACGGCGAGTAGAGAAAACAGCAGCATCAACCCGATCACAGGCTTCATCCTTGCAGCTTGGCGATTTCCTGCTATTGTTTTTGCTAGCTGTATAGCTGCAGCGATCCATAGATCCAGCCAACTGATGCTTATATACGATGTTGGAAGAACGACGACATGCCAACATGTATGTACAAAAACATTGTGGCCAACCAATTGGTGTTTTGCGTGATTAAGATAATGCGTGTTGGATCAGGTCCAATGCGAATATGCTAGTAGCTTCGGATCAGGCTTTCGCAGAAACAACGTGAGTCCATATAGAAAACGGGCAGAGGCTAGCCCAATCAGTTACGAATTTGGCGGCAACGTTTTCTCGGTTTAGGAAATGCTTAATTAGGTCATGCATGTGTGAACATGCGTGTTCATGGTAGCACTTGTTGCATTGCCTCGGTATCCTTTTGCTTGGTCTGCCACGCTAGGTGGTTGAGGGAACAATGGATATGATCTGATAATGCACTGCAGAAATGAGTATAGTTTTGGCAACTTGGAGGGAAAAAAATACACCCGGCTGTTGCCGGATCGAACGGCGATCTGACTGGGCAAAAGAACACCATGGATCAGAGAAGAAGGACGAAACAGCAGTGGAGATTGGTACTTTGTTTAGAGAAGAAGAATATCAACTATCGCTTAGGTGTGAAGACATTATCAAGTGACACTTGATTAGTTAAATATAGTACTATACTTAATGAATACTGTAGGTTTATAAGTAGGCTTCAAATAACGACAACTTCGGGAAACGCCGGTCAGTCCGATACATATTGGTTGAAGGTTTTTTATTAGATACTATATACGTTGGTTGAAAGTTACAGTACGTGAAGTACATTGAACGCAGGCGGACTAGCTAGTCCGGGGTTGAATACTTCCTAGTGTAGATGCTGAGATCGGATCGGCATGAAGAAGGAAACCCCGCATAGAGTCGCCATTCCAATTTGTTCAACCTCGCATGTGGCATTGACATCGACAGTACCAGACTAAGCTAATCGCACACCTTTAATTTGAAGTTAAAATAAAAGTCTCCATGTCGCATCTGGAAACTTATTATTTTATATAAATATTTGTTTCGCCCTCATTTCAACAAGTCAAGATGGCCGAGTTGGTCTAAGGCGCCAGTTTCAGGTACTGGTCCGAAAGGGCATGGGTTCGAATCCCATTCTTGACATACATTTTTTTCTTATGCTTTTTTTTCTCTTCTTTTGCTATTTTTTTCTCTTCTTTTGCTATTTTTTTCTCTTCTTTTGCTATTTTTTTCTCTTCTTTTGCTATTTTTTCCTTCTTTTGCTATTTTTTTCTCTCTACTTTTCTTTTTTCTCTCTCTTCTTTTGCTTTTTTTTCTCTTCTTTTGCTATTTTTTCCTTCTTTTGCTATTTTTTTCTCTCTACTTTTCTTTTTTCTCTCTCTTCTTTTGCTTTTTTTTCTCTTCTTTTGCTATTTTTTCCTTCTTTTGCTATTTTTTTCTCTCTACTTTTCTTTTTTCTCTCTTCTTTTGCTTTTTTTCTCTTCTTTTGCTATTTTTTTTCTCTCTAGTTTTCTTTTTTTTCTTTCCTTTCATTGCAGCACATGTCTGATGAATGTTTTTTCTTTTTCTTTTATTTCCTTTTTTGCTCAGGCAACATGACCTCTCCTCTGCCTCTTTGCACCTCCAACGTCGCCTTTGGTACACGGTACACGGATTTCATTGCAGCACACCCCTGAATCCTAATTTGGCAAACCTCTTCCAATTTCCAAATATCAAAGCCAATGAGTACTCCAGCTTATCACAATTCATGGGTCAGCGCGTGGCTGAGTAGTACTCCAGTAGCTTCATGTGAATACAGACAGCACGCACAGCAAGTTGCTCGTGTGTCTAAAGCGTCAGTTTTGATATTCAAGTTGATATCATTGGCAAACCTCTGTGGTTTTCTGTTTAGATGTCAGTGTCTATAGAGAAGGCGACGGATGGACAGTTGTGCACATAGATCTTGTTAGTACCGTGTACTCATCCCTCAAGAGTAATTAGGGCTGCTCTATATGATGAAGCAATACTAGCGCTTTCATTGTCGAGCTCATCATGGCAGCAGCCACGTTTTCTTCACCGCCAGTGCCAGTACAAGAGTATTTTCACCAAATGCTTGAGTGACATTTCTTGGAGCCACCGCCCTCTGCTGACCCAATTAAAACCCGGTCATCTGTACCTAGTTACAGCTATCAAATCTCAATCTCAAAACTTGATTCGGACCTGTCGGCTAGATTGATACGGAGTACTAAAGTTCTTTTGCAGGATTGCGCTTCGCTCGCTCAACTTTCTCTTCTTCTAGCCCACATAACTTCTAGAATTTGTTGGTACTCATGAATCAGTACTGCAATCTGTAGTGTTTAAGGGGATATACAATGTGTGACTAATTCTACTATCGACCTCTGATTCATGAATGGAGTTTGACTCCTGAAGACGACTAAGCGTTTTTTGTGACTATGACGTTATTGAATTATTACACTAGCACCTACTACATGATCCATACACAAGAGAGTACTACTAGTAGAATATATGCATAATATTTTTTTATTTCACATTAACGTGTTTCTTAGTCTTCTTGAAACATTTTTAGTTATGAACTCAAGCTCATCTGTCAAGTGTTTTAACAACTGATCTGTCGAGTGCTGATTCAGTCGAGTCCCTTGGCCAAACTCTAATGTCTATTGCATAATCCAACAGAAGATTCATCAGAGCTTTCCGATTCCAAGTCTAAGGGTCGTAGCAGGTTTTGAACGCTTGTGCTCCCCAGATGACTGCATTTGTGCTTGGTTTTCCAGTATCTTCATTTGAGAAGAGAAGGTACAGACTGAGCGTCATTCCGTGTTCTGTTTACATGGCAACATCCTTCCTGTCATCATCAGCATCGGGAGAATGGCGCCAAGGGAAAGTGGCCCTCGAAGAATTTCGTACTCATCACTTTCAGAGTAATTAGGCCTGTTCTCGATGATCAGGAAATAGTACTGCTTTTGGAGCATTCATCATGGGCTTGTTATCATCTTGCTAATTATGACCGCTGCCACATATTCTTGAGGCCCAGCTTGGATTCCTACTATGCTTGACATGCCTTTGCTATTCTTCTGGTCAGCAGTGTTCTTGCTTTGTTCTTGCCTGAAAAACTATGTTTTGTTCATTACGTACCAACAGACTCGAAATAGCAAGCAAAACTTGATCTGGCATGTCTTGACCTTGGGCCATCAAGAGGAGAAGAGAGTGCACGACTTATTTTATTTGGAACAATTACAAGAAGCACTTGATACTTGACATGCCATTCAGATGCACGCATATAAGGCTGCAAGCAACAACGGTCTGTTAAGTTCAATCTACTGTACAGAGGAAGGGAATCGTCAGCTCCTGCGGGCAAACGCTCACAACAGCTATCTAAAATCGAAACTACTATCTGTAACTTCTCTCGAAGCATTCATGATCCATTCGTAGTAGGTTTGAACAAACTAGCAGGAGCACTGACATATTATCATTTAATTAGAAGAAGCAAGCCAGTCTTACATAGATTTGATTACATAATAAACTAGCTAAATTGTGACTCTAGAAACATATAAGGACCTAAACATTAAACATAGGAGGCATCGGACTCTGGCATGCCTTCACACGCAATGAAATCCCTGACGAATTGCACCCTTTGACAGTACTTAGTATTAATTAGCCAGTTTGTTGGCTGGTCATTTCCTGAATCTATATCAAGTTGCAAACCCAATTAAAAGCTCTGTCACCTGAGCCTGCACCTCTGAAACGAGTTTTCAGACGACCTGTGTGGCTTGCCAGCTGATCGCAGTGTTCAACTTGGGCTCTTCTAACCTCGATCTGACACAAAACTTCTAGAATTGGTTGATGCTCATCAATTGGTACTACAGTACAGATTATATTTTTAAGGGTATATATGCAATGTATAAGTGACTATCAATTCTAGATTCATAAATGATGTTTGACAGTGAAGACGACTGTGTGTGGAGATTTCAGCACCAAAGGAGTGGCCAAGTGGCGCGTCACAACAGGAGCACCTATCATATGCTTTCATGTAGACATTATAAAGAAGAAGAACGTATCATTTGCATAGGCTGCGTAGCTGCTTAGAAGCTAGTAGTTAGCATCTTGAAAGAAGTATAATTATGAACCTGCTGAATAACTGGTCTGTCTAATGCTGGTTCAGTCTGATGAATTGGGCTAGATTGGTTCTGGGCCCGCTTAGAGCTCCACGTATTTTTTTTTTTGAAAAGGGATACTTTAATAATTTTTCAGTTAGATACATCGAGGTGATACATCCGCCTGAAAAGATCCCGGCCTCTGCCAAGTGACACACAGCCAAAAAAAAGAAAAAATAATGTTCCACAAACTCCGGGCCTAATTAGCTGCCAATCCTAAGACTAGACCGCCACCCATATGCCCGGCCAAAAATAACCGTGGCCGCTTGGACCAAACGCTGCAACGCCACCACAAGACTGTCCCGCGATGATGGCCGTTGAAGGATAGACCAACTGCGGAGCAAGTGCGCCGTTGTGAAGATAACCTGCAAAAAATTTGGAGACTTGTTATCGAAAACCACTGCATTTCTGCAGCACCAAACCGCCCAACATAAGGCTGCCGCTCCTACAAATATCAGAGGTTTAAAACTTGGTGGTACAAAATTCAGCCAACTATTAAACATGTTAGTCACACTAGATGGTTTAGGTAAACCCCAAGCCGCGTAGACCGAAGCCCATACCATACGTGTGAATCGACACTCCAGAAAAAGGTGCTGAATGGTTTCATCTTCATGACAGAAAACACATTGCTTACTGCCATTCCAATTTCGTTTCGCCAGATTATCTTTAGTAAGAATAACACCTCGCTTTAAAAACCATAGGAAAATTTTAACCTTAAGGGGAAGTTTTGATTTCCATAATCTCTTATTTGTATTTGGTACATTTTGGTAAATCAGCGCCAGATAATGTGTTTTCACAGTGAAAACACCTGTCGGGCTCAGACTCCATTTAAATTCATCTTCTTCGTCAGTAAGGTTTATATTTGCCAGCCTTGCAGTTAAATTATTCCACATTATCAGTTTAGGTCCAATAAGATCTCTACGCCAGGATATATTGGGAATCTCCGTACTAAGTACTTCAGCCACCGTATCCTGCTTTTTCCTCGCTATATTATATAGTTGGGGATACTGCTCCATAAGAGTCCTATTACCCAACCATATATCTTCCCAGAATCTTATCTGGGACCCATCTCTGATAGTGAACGTGCCAAATTTGAGGAAGTCATTCTTAACCTTCATAAGCCCAGCCCAAAAGTGTGAATCCCCGCTTTTCCATTGGACCTGAACCAAAGGCTTGGTCCCTAGATATTTGTTACGTAGAATTTGTTGCCAAGTACCATCCGTTGTAAGCAGACGGTATAACCACTTGCTGAGTAAGGCTATGTTCTTAAGTTCTAGATTGTGTATCCCTAGTCCTCCTTGATCCCGTGGGAGGCATAAGGTACTCCACCTAGCTAATCGATATTTTCTCTTATGCTCATCACTCTGCCAGAAAAATCTAGACCGGTAGTAATCCAGCTTCTTACGAACTCCACTTGGAATTTGGAAGAAGGACATCATATACATCGGGAGACTACTAAGAACTAAATTGATTAAGGTTAGCCGGCCTCCGTATGAAAGGTTCTTCCCTTTCCAACTGCTTAGGCGGCTTTCAAATCGCCCATGGATCCTCAACCAGTCATTATTAACCAGTCTCCTAAAATGTATAGGAATGCCTAGATATTTGACAGGAAAGGTTCCAGGGTTACAACCAAATAGTTCTTTGTACTGATCTTCGTTGTTCTTAGCCTCACCAAAACAATAGATTTCACTTTTGTGAAAGTTTATTTTGAGACCCGATAACTGCTCGAATGCACAAAGAATATTCTTCATGTTCTGAGCTTGTTCCAGGTTGTGATCTAAGAACAAAATTGTATCATCAGCGTACTGGAGTATGGAAAGGCCGCCATCAACTAGATGGGGCACCACACCCTGTATCTGATTATTCGTTTTAACTCTACTGATTAGAAGTGTGAGCATATCAGCCACTATGTTGAAAAGGATAGGTGATAGCGGATCACCTTGTCTGAGACCTTTTTTTGTCTGGAAGAAAGGACCTATTTCGTCATTGACATTGATCGCGACACTGCCACCCGAAATAAAAGATTTAGTCCACTCAATCCACTTGGATGAGAAACCTTTTAATCTGAGTGTCTGTGTCAGGAAATCCCATTTGACTTTGTCATATGCCTTCTCAAAATCAATTTTGAATATAACTCCATTCTGGTTTCTTCTGTGCAGTTCGTGTACTGTTTCATGTAGAATTACTACTCCTTCCAAAATATTCCTACCTCTCATGAAGGCTGTTTGTGTAGGGCTGATAATGTTTTCTGCTACTGAATTAATTCTGAGTGTTGCCACTTTCGTAAAAAATTTGAAACTGACATTCAGTAAGCAGATGGGTCTATATTGCTGTATTTTATTAGCCTCTTTACCTTTGGGTATCAAAGTAATGACTCCAAAATTGAGACTGAACAGCGGTAAATCACCGGTGTGTAACTCATGAAACATAGTCATCAGGTCACCCTTAATAGTCTCCCAAAAGTGCTGATAAAACTCAGCCGGGAATCCATCCGGCCCTGGTGCTTTGTTATGTTCCATGGTAAAGATGGCTTCTCGAACCTCTTTTTCAGTAAAAGGGGCCGTGAGAAAATCGTTTTCAGCCTGACTTACTTGCGTAATATCATTTGTTCGCTCGTCCAGGCTAAAGTGACTCTCCTCCGGAGGACCGAATAGACCCTTGTAAAATTGGGTAATGTATTCTTTGAGGTGTTGTTGTCCTTCTATTCTATTGCCTTCATGATCTAGGGAGAATATTCTTTTTTTCCTATGTTTACCATTTGCCACCATCTGGAAGTACTTGGTGTTATTATCTCCCAACAGGACATCATTCACTTTGGCTCGTTGATAAAACCTCAATTCCTCCTCTCTTAGGAGTTTTGCGAGATCATCCCGAGCGTTTTCCAGTTGTTCTCTCTCTACCTCTGTTAGGATTCGTTGTTCGGCTTGTATATCAAGTGTTGTCACAATGCGTTGGAACTGATCTTTTTGGGTTTTGTACAACCCATGGCGATGTCGAGCCCATCCCCGGATATGCGTTATTAATGCTCCCATTTTCCTATTCCAACGTTGGACTGAGTTTTGCCCTTGTACCCGACGATTCCAAATCTCTCTGACCTTCTCTTTAAATTCCTCTTGAGTCAGCCAACTAAGTTCCATCTTGAACTGTTTAGGCTGACCAGAAAAGGCTGGGTCACCCGTTTCTAGTAGCAAAGGAGTATGATCTGAAATCCCTCGATCTAACGCCCGAACAGTTACCAAGGGGTATTTGAATTCTCATTCCGTGCTCATCAAGACTCTATCTAGTTTTTCATAAGTCGGGTCCGGAAGAGAGTTAGCCCAGGTGAATTGTCTACCTGACAACTCAATCTCCCTAAGATCGAAGCTATCTATGACTGCATTGAAAAGGAAAGGCCAACTAGGATTAAAACTATTTTTATTCTTGTCCCTACTATGCCTCATGATATTGAAATCTCCTCCTATCAAAGCTGGCAGAGGGTTCTGTTGGCAGGTCCGTACTAATTCCGACAGAAAGGCAGTCTTTAACTCCTCCTGAGCCGGACCGTACACCGCCATCAGAATCCATTTGAAATCATCTTGTTTATTTCGCAGATGGAATTTAACAAAAAATTCCCCTTCAACGATAATAGATAAATCAAACACTAGGGAATTAATGCCCAAGAGAATTCCTCCCGACCTACCCCTAGGTGGCAAGAAGTGCCAAACAAAATCCGCACCCCCTGAGAGACGATTGATATTTGCACGAGACATATCTTGCTTGCCAGTCTCCATAATTGCAACAAAGTCTAGACCATGTTCTCGTATTGCCTCCGATATATACCGGTATTTAGCCAAGTCTGATAGACCTCTGCTATTCCAGTAAATGCCTTTCATTGAGTAACCATGTTATGTTTGTTTTGCTGCCTATGGCATCCTTTATTTTTCTTAGACGCAGACTTAGTTCTTCGACCCGATACTTGGAGATCACATATTTTAGTGTCCAAGTCCAAGTCATCTAAATCCACATCTGTTAAATCCTTTACTAAGTGCGATAGAAGATCATTATTAATCTCATGCTCCTCCCCATCACTATAGTCAAAAGGATTATCCACCGGATTAATTTTTTCAGCACTGTGGGATTTGGTTTGTACCACAGTTTTGTCAACGTGGATCCGCTTAAGTGCACTGTAGGATAGATTAATTGTATCTATACTATTGCCTAACGAGACTCCTATGGAATTTAGATTCGCAATGCACAAGCTTTTAGATAACTTACCTCCACTGGAGGGCGTCATAGTGATCGAGTGCGGCGATGCCAGGTTACCATCTAGGTTCCGAGCCGCTGCGCGTTTCATAGCCCTTTCCATAATCAGCTCGTCTGCAATCGGAAGTCCAACGTCAGACAGCTTATTATTAGTTCTCGCACTACGACGTTTACCATCCATGAGTAATGAACCAGTACCTGATTTATCAGGTCCCGAACCTGTGCTAGTCGATCCCGAAGGTGTTGAAGTTATCATCACCGGGCCATCTGAAAACACAGTAGGATATGATGAGGTATCCGGATGGATAGGGCTTAAAACATCATTCAATGGTGATTCATTAACCTCACCTATGCCAGACACCGATTTACCCGTAGCAGGTGTAGCCACATCCTGGCCGAGCCCACCCGGTTTGGCTGCCTTGCCGGCCACCGCCGCTTGATCACTGGCCGCGGACTTGTCGGGTACTCCAGACACATTATTTCATCACCTTGACCCCTTCTTCTCTTCCAAATCATTTAGGTTGTTGCCAGCCTAGAGTTGACGTTTGGGTACTCGAGAGCAAATATTATGGAAGACTTTAACAAGGCTAAATGACGAGGTGGAGGAAAGAGAAGAGGAGAGAGAGGGGAGGTGGGCTGTAAGTTTACAGTCAGCTTGGCCACAAGAACCAGTAAACTTTGTGAGAGAGACAAATGTGTCATATATTAATGATGAAGAGTTGAATCACTATACTACTGAATTGAGAGATGGGCTGTAAAGATGCTTACAACCTGCTGCTGGCTAAATCGTTAGCCTTGCTGGATGTGGGCTCAACTGAGCTGTTTGTTCCTGTTGTTGAGGAGGCAGTGTGAGGCCAGAAATCATCATTTGTACTTACTGTTGTGGTCTGTGGAAGGAATCTGAATTTCAGTGTTTACGCATAAGTATCCTGTTAGCATCGTCTTTTAGTGATATTCAATTATGGTCTATGATGAGTGTGGAGCAAATCGTTGTCGTTTTTTTTATCTTTTTCAGAAAAAAGGAGAGATCAGAACCGAGTTTGACTTATCGGTTGACTTATTGAATCACGCATTAATGGTTAACACAATAAATTGGACTAAAAAATTCCAATGGCGATAGAGAAAGGACAATGCCAATCACATCTAAATACATTTTCGGTCCCGTACACGCGTCGATGCGGCCGGGAGCTGCACACACAATATCCAAAACGAAAAAAATGGAGGCCGGACAAGTATGTATCCGACTAGAGCAAGGAAGGTGTCGCATACGCATTGTACAGTAGACGGCATAATGCTGTGTCCGCGTTCCGGAAGCGTCCAAGCCAATTGTAACAAGCAGTTGACTTTCTCGTATCGGTTGCTTAGCTTCAAATTTATTACGGTGGCCCATCCCATGCTTCTCTAGGATGGGCCTCGGCCCGTTCATTCGAGCGTCAAACGACTCATAAATACTCCAGGCCCCTTGTGTCAGTGGCGAGGTCGACGCTGCTGGCGGGCCACGCTCACGGCCGCCGGCCCAGCCCGGTCATGGGCGCCGTCGCACTCGCCCCCGTTCAGGAGGAGGGCGAGCCTGAGCGCGCGCCGCCTGAGCATGGCGAGCCAGCCGCGGCGTCATGGCGCGCGACAGGGTACGAGCCCGACCGCGACGTGGCTCCGCGCCCCCTCCTCGGACGGCACGGCCATGCGCCCTGCACCCATACCTCTCGATCTCGCCGCTCGCCGACCTGTTGGCCGTGGTCGCGTACGCTCTCCGACTCGATCGAGCTGCCGGGCGCCGCGCGAGACCTGCAGGTAGGTTCTGGCTCAGGCCTGGGTCGGGGAAATCTGGCATCCGGGGGAATGGACGCGTGTGCCACCGGGCGGCTATCCGGGGAGCGGACAGGTCGGCACGAGATGGGTCATGGACATGGGTGACGCCGCTGCTGTTTGTCAAGGACGGCATAGACGCAGCGCAGCAATGTCTGCTGCATCTGCCTAGCGTATACGTGTCAGGACCGTGCGTGCATGCGGTCGTGCACCAGCTAGCATCACTGCGTGCGTCACGCATGGGCTCGTGGTTGGTTTCCAGCCATCACGTCCATGGTACGTGTGATCTTGTTGAAATGATGATGATCATGGGATCGATCAACACCTCCACGTACTCCTCTCTTCGTCTCGCTTACGCTTACTGGCCGGTATAGGTCCACTGCACCGAGCGGAGTTGCAATGGAATCCTGCCAGTCCATCTCGGAACCAGTGCGTGTCAATGTAGCGTGCGTGCGTGTCACCCTGAAAACCTTGGCACCATTACAGTGTACGTAGTCGTCGGCAACGGACGGGCAGGGGGTCACGCCAAAGATAAGCAAAAGCTTGACGCCCCGGCGAGAGGACGGTCGTACGGCGGTCTTGAATTCTTGACGTTTGCTGCTGCGGTATCAACTTCACGGAGACCCATCGTCTCCCTTAATTCCGATCTCCATCGTCTGCCCAGAGCTCGATTTTCCTGATCCATGGCGTGTGGCCGCTCGGTGTCATCATCTCATTTCTCAGCAGCAGAGAGACCAGCCCAATCCGGTGGCCTAATATAACGCGCGGTCCTCGTCGTCTCCATTGCTCTGACAGAGAAACGTAACAGATTAGCTACGGCCCCCCTCGTAACTACTTACGGACCAGTCCCTAGCTGCGGTACGAAGAGGGGTTGATTTCAGATTGACTCGGAGTCCGTTTTCCGTCGGCGCGCGCATCATCAGTACCTTTGGTCTGTCAGTCTCTGGGCGCGCGTGTGAACCCTATCTCACCGTTTTCTATGTTTTCGGCTTGCCGTTCTCTTGACAGCAGCAGTTTGGAGTAAATTAGCCTGATGACTTTCACATTCATGCACCCAAATCAATCGATGGGCTCATTTCAACCAATCAGGCTGAGAGTAAAGATACCCTTATTGGAGTAATCTCATAGTATTAAACAATCTATTTCATCCAATTCATGCACCCAAATCAATAATCGATGGCTCCGTCCCCAGTTTAAATGTATCTTTGATATTAAGAAAATATCCCATGTTAAACACTCTATTTCATCCAGTGCACCAGCATGTGAACTCTATTTGTAAAAAAATTAAAAACTGAAACTCTGGTCGTCCATGGCCCAAAAAAAAAGTTCTATTTTTTCCACCACTGTTCTTCTGGACATTTGAGGCTATAAACGTGGAGGCATAGTTGTCTTCCAAAAACTATTGTCAGTCTATTTGTTGCATTTACATAGGGGTAGTAATGTAATTTTTATCTTCACTAATTTCTTGGTCTGATTCTACGAATACACTTAAACTGGGATAGAGGGAGTATTGCTACATAGTCAGGCAAGGCGTCGCTACTAGGCGGCACAGGGAGAGGCCGGTGCTCCCTATATAATGTGACGCATCGCAATCGCAAAAGAAAATGGGGATGCGACCCCTAACAGCCCCCTCCCTGGAGAGTGATCTCTCCTCATGAGAGTTTTTCTGATGCATGCAGCACAAGCACACGCCGGCACAACAACGTTGTACATACAGAATTCAAGCTGGAAAGGGAGGGATGGCTATTGCCTGCCCCTAACCGATCCACTTAATGATACGAATTAAGATGCTATTATAGATGACAGAACGGATGATATCGGTATCACAGTACAATTGCCCCGTACGTTCTAGTACTGGTCACCCTCATTCTTGGCTCCCGCGACCAAAAAAAAATCTTAAGAGCGTCGTACAACGTCCTGCTATCTAGGACAAGCAGGAACGATCATGCATTGAAGCTGAGACGGAAACCGCTTCATTTCTCTGTCCGGAGACCCAAATAATCTGGTATGGTACCGCGACGGCAGTGCTCTACCACGGAGTAGCTTAAGCCTTAACAAGATGTTAGAATTGGGAGGTTAAATTTGGGAGTAAAATGTCACTTCGTAATCATTGCGCTACTGTAGCATTTCGTTTGTATTTATGAAAAATTATCCAAAAATTGATTAATTAGGCTCAAAATGTTCGTTTCGTAGAGTACAACAAAACAGTACAATTAATTTTTGATTTTATCTGCATTTAGTACTTCATGCATGTTATGACATTTTGATGTGATGGAGAATCTTCTTTTTGCATAGTATATTTGGGAGTTGCTTTTTGGAACTAAGCCCTTGTTTAGTTCCCAAAAAACAACCCCAAAGTTTACTATGCAAAAAGAATTTCCATCACATAAAAAAGACGACAATCTTCACCAGCCAAAAATTGATTGAATGACCATACACATGCAGGCCGGAAAAGATATGAGAGCTAGCGCCCCCGCCGCTCCTTCGCGCCGGTGACCACCCCGGTCCCGGCGCACACCGCCGTTTCCTGCCGGCGATCTCCACGGTAACGTCCACGACCTTCTCTCCGGTTGGTGGGTCCCTGGCAATAGATCCCGCCTCTCTTGATCCCTCTCGAGGCATTTCCTTCATGGCAAAGGTACGAGATCTGTGGGGTTTGCCCGTCACCTCCTCTGCGCTGGATGATGCTTCGTCGTTCTGGATGCTTGCTTCTTTCAGCCGTTCTCGTTTCCGTCTTGATGCTTCTGTGGTGGGTCTGATCCTCCAAGCAACTTTGGGGGGCAGATCAGATTCGTTTGCGATTGTTGAATTGGAAGAAAGAATCTTTAAGTTCTCGGTTTCTGGCCGCAATGTTGGCCTTGAAATTTACAAGTTGGGGTCTGTGTCTGACATTCACTTCAAAGTTTTCTTTCATCTCTGGAATGAAGCTGGTTTGTCTCGAGCTAGAATTGCCAAAACAGCTGATCAAGGCCCAGTATATGCTTGGACTCCAGTTCAAACCAAAAAGGCTAAGAAATCCTTTGCAGAAGTGGTTAAAACAGTTAATTATCCTTCTGGTCCTCATGGTGCATCTGCAAAATCGGTTTTCTCCGGATTGAATTTCAAAAATGTGCATGATTCTGCTCTGCGTGTTCATCGCCCCAGGCATTATGATCAAGCGGCGTCAAAGGAGCCTCATTCAAATTTAAATCAGCAAGGCAGGGTGCCGGGTTTTAACGTGGGTAATAATACTGCTGCTCATTTTGCTAAAAAGCCCATCAATTCTGGACTTGGGCCGCAGCTGACGGGTGCTAACGCTTGGCCTTTGGGGAAGCGGGCTGCTAATGTGGGCCGAACTTCTTGCTCTCGTTGCCTTTCTAACAAGCACCTAAGGTCTGCCTGCAGAAATTGGATACGCTGCAACTCATGCTTCCGACTGGGCCATATCGCAGACACATGTGCCTTTCCGCCTCGATTCTCAGGACTTTCTTTGGACAAGATAAATACTTCCTTTTCTAGTCTTAATGGTTGGGAGGACAAGGAATTTGGACTCTCGTTCAAGAAGGCTATGCCTATGACGGGTGGGGCAGGTCCTAGTGGACCCCCAATTTTCCTTTCGTGGGGAGATTTTGCGGCAGTGTTTCTAGAAAATGGAAAGAATGCTCCTTCGTCTTCAATTAAATGGCATGTGCCTGAGCCTTCCTTCTTTTCCCCTTCGTCTCCGACGAGCTTGCCGATTAGCACAGTGCTTCAACTTGGAAGGTACGATTCTGCTAATCCAGTTTCAGTCTGTAGAGGAGAAGGCCGCACCATGAATCTCTCGCATCTGCACACCGCCCCCTTGCAACCAGGCTCTGGGCAGTGCATTTCGCCAGCGTTTGCTACAGCGCCACATTCGCCGGCCGATCATCAAGCTGTGTCCGGGGAGATGGCTTACCAGCTTGTTGACCCCACTCCCTTCATCCCACGTGGTTTCAATCGAGTAATGGTGCCGGGAAGAAAGCCAATGTCAAGGGTTTTCTTCGGGCCGGCAGCAAAGAGGAACTTTGACCTGGCCATAGCGACGATTGAGCCCCTGCCGCAACAACAGGTATCCTTCACTAGAATCCGCAATCTTCTTGATGAGTTCCTGAGACTATACATGCGCATTGCTTATCGCTCAATCCAGCCATGCCCTCTAGGCCAAGCTTATGTCAGGCTCAACATGTTTCGTGATAGATATCAACTCATTCATAACAGTCCCCATCAGTTTGGAAACTATAACATCTCCTTTGTGGAACATGACAAAGGCAGGAACAATAAGTTTGTTCAGCTTAATTATGAGGTTTGGTTGATGTTCCTAGGTTTCAATGTAGACTATTGGTCTGATCATCACATCACCAAGGTCTTGGGGGATCATGGACAAATGATAGCTTGGGAAGAGGATTCACACCATCTAGCCAGGGTTCTAGTGAAAGCCAGAGTGGTAGCTCTTGAAGAAATTCCCTGGTTTGTAGTTGGATCAGATGGCCCAGCTTTTGAGGGTGAATCCTGGACAATACAAACTGAAATTATTCAAGCTAGAATGTTGGGGGGCCAGCCTGAAGATGAGCAGCAGCCACCAGGGCCAGAGGATGTACAGCCTGAACTCTTCGATTTTTTTGGTTTTTGCAATGGGCCTCAAGCTATACCAGAAGAAAACCAAAATGATGGAGGTGAAGGAAATTGGGGCCTCTGGCCAGAAGGCCCATTAGCCCAGCAAGTTGATGTCAATGCAAATCAGACCCATCAACCTGTCAACCAGGTTCAGGGAGCTGGTGAAGCTTTCATAGAGCTCAATGACCTCATCCAGCCTCTTGATGCTGATGATGGCCTCAACCTAAATTTACCTCCTGCTGCAGAGGCTAATGATCTGGGAGGTATTGAAGAGCTAGCACAGGGTTTAGACATGGAAGTGGCTGATGAACACTCTGGTAATGGTAATGTGATAGAGGCAAATTCAGATGGCTCAGTAAATATGGGACCTGAGGAAAACCCAGTTCAAATTCTAAATCAGTTGGGGCCTCTGTTACCCATGGAGAATGGTGTTCCAATCCAATTCCTACCTGACATAGAAATTCAAGAAAATGAACTGATGGATAACTTCCCAATAGAGTAACTTGAGGAATTCAATGCTAACCAAAGTCAGGAAAATGCTGGGCTTGATCAGGATCAACATGATCAAATGGACCTCCAGCTGGGGTTTGTTCAAATGCCAGAGCTCCATGCAGACCCAGTATTCATGATGAGACAGGGAGCCAAAAGCTCTTTCAGCCCCACACAAAGTTTTGAAGCTGCCAATTTGTGGAAACAATATTTGGCCCCACATTCTGGAGATAGGACAGTAGAAGTGCCTATGGTTTGGGCAGACTTCTTCACACATATGCTTCTACACCCTGATGGTTTTGACTGGGCAAAGAAGTTTTTAGCTTCATCTTCCCTTGCCTCTTTCAGCCAGATCGGTCAGAGTATACAGTTTAGGCTGCCTGAGAGCTGCCCTGAAACAGAATCGCAAGTGTGTCACAAGAATCTTGAACACCTTTCTGATTGGTCTGAGTCTGTAAGCCAGATGGAGGTTAATAAAAGCCCGGACATAGAAGCTCCAAAGGGTGCAAGGACACCAACAATAGACAGGAAAGGGAAGAGGCCCATGTCTGAACTTCAGTCCCCACCCATGCCACCAGAAAATCTTCATGCCAAAGTGTTAGCCTCTCCTGGTCCTTGGTCCAAGACTCTTCTCTCTCAAGCACTGGCAGGCCAAGTGGAGGAAGGAATCAGAGATAGTGATGTTAGAAGAAGTGTCAGAAAGAAGAAACAATCTAAGGGATTCAAAAGCTCAAATTGTAAAGATAGTGACTGCTTTGGGTGTAGCATGAACCCCCCGACCCTGACTCCCTCGGTCATTAGAAATCTGGGTACCTCTTTTTGCAAGGTGGATGCAGATAAATTAACAGAACAAGCCTTGAAGAAGAAAAAAAGCAAATCTATCCCTGCTCCTGTGGAGAGAAAACAGATGAAGAAGAAGGAAAAGAAGAATGATTCAATTAATGACAATGCAAGCCCAAGCAAGAAGAAGAAGCCCAAAAATGGTGGACAATGAAAGATTTCCTTTTATGGCCATTTCCTTTAGTGTTGCTAGGCCATCTTTTGTTTCAGATTGTCAGTTCTGGCCTAAACATTTAAACCTGGAGTGTTTATTTTGGTTGCTTATGCCTTGTGTTGGCAAATCGTTCTTTATACAACCATGTTATGCATGGTTGGTAAGACTTGGTTTAATTCCCAGTTTTTTATGGACCAAAGCAGTAATATGAGAACCTGGAAGATTCTTTGTTGGAATGTTAGAGGCTTAAATTCAGAGAGAAAATGGGATGCAATCAAAGATAAAATTAGAGAAAGTGCTTGTGAGGTGATTTGTTTGCAAGAAACAAAAAAAGAATACTTTGACACCCAATCCATCAGAAAATTTTGCCCACCCCAATTCGATAAGTTTGAGTATTTACCATCGATAGGAGCATCAGGAGGGATTATCACGATTTGGAAGTCTAGCAGCTTTGAAGGTTCTCTAGCGTACACTAATGAATTCTCCCTGTCTGTTGAATTACAATCCAAGTTTAATGATGCAGAGTTGGTAATCACAAACATCTATGGCCCATGCGCACATGATAGAAAATTTGATTTCACAACTTGGCTAAAGAATATTCAAATGCCAGAGGATATAGATTGGCTAGTGCTTGGTGATTTCAATTTGCTTAGAAGTGCAGAAAATAGAAATAAGGAAGGTGGTGACATACAAGAGATGCTATGGTTTAATGAGGCTATAAGTGCACAAGGATGGACATAAATTCCACTACAAGGTAGATCATTCACTTGGTCCAATAAACAAGACTCACCCCTCTTAGAGAAGCTAGATTGGGCCTTCACATCCAACTCCTGGATGCTCAGTTACCCCCAGACCTCTGCATGGCCATTGATAATGGAACCCTTTGATCATGTGCCAATTGTTGTCCATGTTTCCACTGATATACCGAAGGGAAGAGGCTTCAGATTTGAGAATCACTGGATGGAACGTGAGCTCTTCCTACAAATAGTGCAGCATGGATGGGCTCTTCAAACTCAGCAAGAGGATGCAGCAAAGATCATTACAGCCAAATTTAAGAATCTTAGGAGAGTCCTAAAAGCCTGGAGGAAGCATGTTTCCAGTCTTAAAGAGAATATTGAACATGTCAAGATAGTAATTTTCTTCTTGGAGATACTACAAGAGCTTAGAGATTTGTCTGTAGAGGAGTGGAACTTTAAAGAAATCCTAGCTGAAAAATTAGAATCCTTGTTACTACAGCAGAAAATTTACTGGAAGCAAAGGGGGACAATCAAATGGGTCAAATTTGGGGATGAGTGCACAAAATTCTTCCATGCCAATGCTTCTACTAAACTCAAAAGAAACACAATATCATCCCTCAAGGATTCACAAGGACAAATGCAGAACACACATGCTGCTAAAGCACACATTCTGTGGGAAACTTTCAAGGAAAGACTTGGACAATCTTTTGGGGCTGAAAGGATTTTTAACTTGGAACAAATCCTACACAGAAATGATAATCTAGAATGGTTGACAGAACCATTCTCTACTGAAGAAATAGACAAAGTGGTACAATCTCTGCCATCTGATAAATCTCCAGGGCCTGATGACTTTAACATAGACTTTGTGAAAAAGTGTTGGCACATTATCAAAGGGGATTTCTACAACTTATGCCTAGCATTTCAAAGTGGAGAAACATGTGTCAGGAGCATAAACGGATCACACATCACTCTCATACCAAAGATTGACAATCCCCAGGCTGCATCTGATTTCAGACCAATCTCCTTGCTGAATATATCAATAAAGATCATTACTAAATTATTAGCAAACAGACTCCAAACAGTGATCCTACAACTAGTACACACTAATCAGTACGGATTCATCAAGAACAGATCAATTCAAGACTGTCTGGATTGAACATTCGAATATATCCACCTATGCAAATAGACAAGGAAGGAACTAATTATTCTGAAACTGGACTTTGAAAAGGCTTTTGATAAAGTGGAACATGGCTTGATCTTGGATGTTATGGCAGCAAAAGGGTTTACAGCCACCTGGCTAAATTGGGTTCAAAGCATTCTAGTATCTGGAACTTCATCTGTGTTACTAAATGGAATACCAGGGAAGACTTTTCATTGTAGGAGAGGAGTAAGACAAGGAGACCCACTGTCACCTCTCCTCTTTGTATTGGTAGCTGATCTGCTCCAATCTTTGTTAAACAAAGCTAGGGAAATGAACTTGTTAAACTTGCCAGTGACTCTCCCTCATAGCCAGGACTTCCCAATACTCCAGTATGCTGACGACACATTGATCATTATGGAAGGTTGTTCAAGGCAGTTGGTTTTCTTAAAATCCATGCTCCAAGCTTTTGCCAGTGCAACTGGCCTGAAGGTGAACTACTCCAAATCAATGATGGTACCTTTAAATTTATCAGAAGAGAGACACACACCTGGCACAGACCTTTGGCTGCACTGAAGGCTCTTTTCCCTTTACTTATTTAGGGTTACCCCTGGGCACAACAAAACCAAAAATCCAGGAGTTTATGCCATTAATTTCAAGATGTGAAAGAAGACTAGTAAGCTCATCAATATATCTGTCACAAGCAGGGAAACTTCAATTGACAAATTCAGTGCTTAGTGCTTTACCCACTTTCTGCCTTTGTACCTTCAAAATGCACAAAACTGTCATAAAGCAGGTGGACAAATACAGAAAACATTGTTTGTGGAGGGGATCAGACATCAATGCCAGAAAACCACCTAAAGCTGCCTAGGAATTAGTCTGTTTGCCAAAATCTGAAGGTGGGTTGGGAGTAATGAGGTTGGAAACACAGAATGAGGCTTTGCTGCTGAAAAATTTACACAAGTTCTACAATAGAGCAGATTTACCATGGGTACAGTTACTCTGGAACTGCTACTATAATAATGGAGCATTACCAGGAGAAAGGAGGGTGGGATCCTTCTGGTGGAAAGATATGCTTAAACTCATCACAACGTTTAAGGGCATTGCCATGCCATGTGTCAGCACTGGATCCTCATGCTATCTCTGGCATGATCTTTGGAAAGGGGTAGTTCCAAGCCAAGCATTCCCTGAGTTATTCTCGTTTGCCAGAGCTCAAAACATTACAGTATACAGGGCTCGAATTGAGACAGACCTAAATCAGCTTTTCCATCTTCCAATGACAGATGAAGCATTTCAACAGCTCATACAATTGGCAGATAGTTTGCAGAGCCTACTTGATTCCGAAGAAAATGACATGTGGACTTACCTTTGGGGATCTAACATCTTTTCATCAAAAAAAGCTTACAAGCACCTCATTGGACAAAGAATGACACACCCAGTGTTCAATTGGCTATGGAAAGCTAAGGTGCAGCACAAACACAAAGTTTTCTTTTGGTTGCTGCTACAAGACAGATTGAGTACAAGGAATTTATTGAGGAGGAAGAATATGGTGCTACAGTCTTATGATTGTGTGTTTTGCTTTGATCATCAGGAAGAGACTACATATCATTTGTTCTTTGGCTGCCCCTTCTCGCAAGCCTGCTGGAATTCCCTAGCTTTGCACGTCCCAAATGTTGATGCATATGAGATATTTGCTTCATTTAGAAATCAGTTGAATGTGCAGTTCTTCATGGATGCAATCATCTTGATGGCATGGTGCATATGGATGGCACGAAATGATCTCATCTTCAGTGGTGTGTTACCAGCCCTGCAGTCAGTAAAGTCAAGGTTTAGAAAAGAATTTACCCTCGCTTCGCTGAGGGCAAAAGACATGATTAGATCTTCTATGTTGTTATGGATAGACTTGATCTGACGGCTTTCTTCATTTTCTTTGAGACTTTCTTTGTCTCGTGAGGGTGTGAGGCGTGCTTTGTATTAAACATTTCGACTTTCTATATATAAATTAATCAGTAGGGGGTTTCCCCTCCTGTTCCTTCAAAAAAATGGCGGTCCATGTATGGAGTACTAAATGTAGATGAAATCAAAAACTAACTGCACAGTTTTGTTATACTCTGCGAGACGAACATTTTAATCCTAATTAATCAATTTTTGGATAATTTTTCACACATACAAACGAAATGCTACAGTGGCGCAATGATTACGAAGTGACCCCAAACCCCCAATTCTCCACCCCCTATTTTGGATCTAAACAAGGCCTTATGTGGACCATGCCACTGCGGAAATAAGTTAAATTTGGATGATAGATGTGGCCGTCAAGCATTACATTTCACACACATCCACCTCTACCTGGCATTATTACTTTCTTGATAAAGGAATACTCCGTATTTTGCATTGATACTCATTAGCATTTTACTCCCTCTGTCAACATCGACGACATCAAGGAGTAGGCTATGAAAATGTATTTTATAATAGATTAGTGCTATTTTAGTATCATAAATATTATTATTGGTCTCTTCTATAATTAATCTTGATGAAACTAGAATGGTTTGGAAAACTCAAAGGTAGGGACGGTGGGAGTATGCTTGGAAAAAACTACCTACAATCCTTAAAGTTTTCCTATAATTACACTTAGATCGTGAAAAATTATCAAGTGGTTCGCTCTAAAATTACTGTAGTTATTTAACGGTATTAATGCTCTAGGACGGCCGTATGTATATGGAGTGCTGACAAAAATCAGGTAGACAAAAGACCTCGCATGCTTCAATATATATTTCCTACCGCATGTTGTTATCTATTTTTCTACTCCCCCACACATCGTCTCTCTCAAAGCAAAGGAACAAACCATCCTATTCATTCCCCTTCCTTGCTAATGATGTTCATTATTTTTTCAAACTCCAAAGACTTATCTTCCTCTCCTCGGCATCCAGTGTCCTCTAATCTCGTTGGATAGAACATCGATCCCTCACACTAAAGCACGGATCCCTACAGTAGGACGCTGATTTGGACGGCAATTAGCTTGCATAATCCTTGCTAGTAGGGCAACGATTTGGGTGATGAGGAGCTGTGGACCTGGTGGTTAGGCGATGAGCTCGACCTTTGCCTTAGGGTATCAATTATGCGGCAACGAGCTCTATCTATGGTAGATCGATGGTGCCGATTTTGGTGGTGAAAACCTTGATATGGTGGAGCCCCATAGGCTTAACCAAACGACGTGAGCTTAGGCGGGCCAAGAAAGTACCCTACTCTGATGGTCATCCCCAACCTCTAGACCGACTTTTATGTTTTTTATCCCTTTTAGCGAAATATGTTCACAAATACGCCCCTGGTGAAAAGATTTCAAAAAATGGACCCTAGGCTCGGCGTCATGAATCGTGGCGCCGAGGTTACACGTCTCGTCTCGGCGCCATGATTCCTGGCGCCGAGGTACCAGCATCGCAAGATGATGTGGCGTATACGTGGCATACCTCGGCGCCACAAATCTTGGCGCTGACCTTGGCGTCGAGATCCACGGCGCCGAGCTCGCGCGCCTGCGCTGCGCCTGCCCTGCCGCTGGTTGCTTGGGTCTTGTTTAGTTCCAAATTTGGGAGGAATGTGTTGCTTCGTAATCATTGCATCACTGTAGCATTTTGTTTGTATGTGTGAAAAATTGTCAAAAATTGATTAATTATGCTCAAAATGTTCGTCTCGTAGAGTAGAACAAAATTGTGCAGTTAGTTTTTGATTTTATCTACATTTAGTACTCCATGCATGTTATGACATTTTGATGTGATGGAGAATCTTCTTTTTTATACTCCCTCCGTCCCACAATATAAGCATTTGTTGACTTTTTCTGTTCACGTTTGACTGTTCGTCTTATTCCAAAAAATTATGAAAATATTATTTATTTTGTTATGACATGTTTTATCATCGTATATATTTTAAGTATATCATAATTGTTTTTATATTTTCATAAATTTTTTGAATAAGACGAACGGTCAAACGTGATGCGTAGAAATCGAAAAATGTTTATATTATGGGACGGAGGGAGCAGTGAATTTGGGAATTGCTTTTGGGATATAAGGCCGGTGCGCCTGCGCCTGCCCTGCCGCTGGTTGCTTGGCCGGTGGGGCACCTGCTGGTCTCACCCCCAAATTCCAAGATTCCCATCACATCAAATTTTCATAACATGTACGAAGTACTAAATGTAGATGAAATAAAAAAACTAATCACACAGTTTTGTTGTACTTTGCGAGACGAACATTTTGAGTCTAATTAATCAATGTTTGAACAATTTTTCATAAATATAAACGAAATGCTACAGTGACGTAATAATTACGAAGTGACACCGTACTCCCAAATTTGACCTCCTAAATTTGGATCTAAACCAGGCCTTGTTTAGATGGAGAATATGGGTGGGGATTTGGGGGTTGGGGTCACTTCGTAATCATTGCGCCACTGTAGCATTTCGTTTGTATGTGTGAAAAATTATCCAAAAATTGATTAATTAGCCTAAAATGTTCGTCTCGCAGAGTACAACAAAACTGTGCAATTAGTTTTTTTATTTCATCTATATTTAGTACTCCATGCATGTTATGACATTTTGATGTGATGGGAATCTTCTTTTTGCATAGTGAACTTTAAAGTTGCTTTTTAGGAACTAAACAAGGCTTATTCTACTTTAACCGGGTTCACCCTGCATGCATGCATGCACGGGGTGCGGACTACGGAGCATGCAGTGGCAGGGCAGGCGCAGCGCACGCGCGGGTATGCCACGCAGACGCCACACCATCTTTCGATGCTCATGCCTCGGCGCCAGGAATCATGACGCCGAGACGTGTAACCTCGACACCACGATTCATGACGCCGAGTCTAAGATTCATTTTTTTGAAATCTTTCCGCCAGGAACGTATTTGTGAACATTTTTTAAAAAAGGGCTAAAAAAACAAAAAATTCGGACCTCTAGACGGCATTGGATGACGGCGTTGGATGCCGCATCTAATGAAGTAAAAATGTCTGGACACCATCCTGTTGAATTAAGTGATCCCCGTTGTTGCACTTGGCAATTCCGGATGTTGCATGGTTAATTTTGAGATGGTCTAACATTTCATTTTTTATATTTCCGTTATTGACTTTTTTTCTGTTTAATCTGTTGATTTCTTACGTTTCATGGGGTAATTTAAGATGTCCCATCACTCTTGACTTTTTTTATATTGCATTGTTGATTTCATGATGTTACATTGTCGCACTTTAAATGTTGCAAGGCTCTTCCCTTGCTAGATCGAGATTTGTCAATGGATGTTATGTGTTAACCTGTCCGGTTGGCTGGTGACTGATGCGGATTTGTGCTGAGAGAAAAATATCGCTGTCTGGCTGGTGGCAGGTGGCTTGTGCTGATTCGTTGTAAGAGAAAAATACTGTTGGCTGGTACTAATAAGCCAGACAAACAGGCTGACGTCGCAATGAGAATTTCTATACTAGATCTAATAGTAGAACAAGAGTGCAATACATGCAGTTTTAGTGCATGTGTTTGGATATCGCAAAATGCTATTTTTTAAGTGGCGCAGATTTATGATATTTCTCTATATCGCAAATACTTCTTTCATATGTTGCAACATGCAAACTGACAGAGTGTCCAACAATAACTTTCCCATCAGACATTCCGGTGCCAGTACTTCTGATTATTTAATCTAAATCCTCAGTGCAAATGAAAAACTTAAAAACTTTAAGAATCTGCATAATCAATCTCTTCGAGAGTTTGTAGACTTAGAGATGAGAACAGGGTTTAATAATTACTGGGATCCACTATAATAAAAAAAACATGGGCGTAAGAAAATATTTAATCGCACGGAGTATTATTGAATTAATCATGATTAATTAATTTATAAATCTGTCTATGGACATGGATCGGGCAATTCAATTTGATTATATTAGTGAATTGATCCGCCAACTAATCGATTAGTCATGACTAATCACACGTCTAGTTGAGCAACTAGCTCGGACGTGACCTAGCTAACCAACACACAGTAGTTACCCTAAGTATACTCCGTATATACATATATGACACATTTGATTTGTTTTTTCTCTAGCTTGCTACAGTTCTAGTGTGCCATGTCGTTACTACCTCCACCTCCCTTCCACTATAAACTTTTGTCTTCTTTCCACGTCTGATGCTGCCGTCATCTGTTGTCTTGTTCCCAAACAATGCCGCCTCCATCTTCTCCGCCTTTTCATAGTCGATCCAATACTATAATTAACTTGAACCGACTGGTTGACATGGTCGACTAGTATAAAACTTATCCGTAATCTATGCTTTGTTATGATTGACCATCTAATCCATGGCGTAGCAACTAGACTCGATTTATGAATGGATGTGAAAACATTATTTGTACGCACTGTATATCTGTGGAGTAGTTTATCATTTGATGGCAGTTTCGCGGAATGCTCCGGGTGTACTTGGATGGCGTCTCGTGCTCTGCCGGTAGCAGCCATGGCAGCTGATGGAATCGCCGCATGGCGGCACACCGCATCGCATTAATCCTCGGCTGACCATGCCCAGATGTTGTCACTACCAGAATGCTTCACATCCGCCCGCCTCCTCCACCTCGGCCAATTTTTGGACCCGGTGCTGATGGGGCTTCAGCACCGGGTCCAACGGCTAGGAGCGGGGGCGGCGCGAAGATGTGTCAGGGCGAAGACATTAGCACCGGGTCGTGGCAAGACCCGGTGCTAATGCGCCCCCTTTAGCACCGGGTGCAGCCAGCAACCGGTGCTAATGTGCCGAGGCCATTTCGCACCGGTTGCTGGCTGCACCCCGTGCTAAAGGGTGCACATTAGCACCGGGTCTTGCCACGACCCGGTGCTAATGTCTTTTGTATATAGCACCTTCTTCCTCCCCCGGCCGAGCCAGCTGAACACTTAGGCGCTGTGTTCATGCTGCTCGGCCGTGGGAGGGGAGGTGCTGCCCAAATTTTTTTCAAAATTTATGAAGATTCTACTCATCTAAGGAGCACTACAAGGTACACTCTTTCATTCTCTAATGTTTTATTTAGCTTGTAATCCTTCTATGATTTAGAAATAGAGGGATTTATGAATCAAAGTAAAGCTAGCTAGAGAGAGCTTGTGTTCTTGGAGGAGAGAGAGGAGAGAGCTTGAGTTCATGGTGGAGAGAGTGTTCATGTTGTGTTTTAAATGAAGAGAGAAGGCAAGCTAGTTAGTATTTTGTTTTGTATGACTTGTGAATAGTTATAAGGCTTATGTATTTTATTTATTAGAGAGGTTTATTTATTAAAAGTTGGAATAGTTATTTATTAATTTAATGAAATATATATTATTAGTTATTTATTAAAAGGTAGAATAGTTATTTATTTATTTAACGGAAGGTATATTTATTTATTTAATGAATATAGTAATGTAGTTTTAGAAAAATTATTTATATAATGGAATATATATTATAATTTGTATTTATTTATATATTAAATTTTTTTATCTTTAAATTGTATTGTATATTTGTTATTTGTTAATAATGCAGATGAATAGACAATGGATATACGGGGACCCCCACGCTCAGGCGTTCCGTGATGGCCTTAGGACGTTTCTCGATGCCGCCAAGGCTAACAGGACGCCGTCCGGTTTCATGTTCTGCCCATGCACCCATTGTAAAAATATACAATCGTACAAACAAAGAGGTTGTCTTCAGGTGCATTTGATGAGGCACGGTTTCATGAGGAATTATTCTGTTTGGACGAAGCACGGTGAAAGAGGAATTCTAATGGATGAAGATGAAGAAGACGAGGCCGATGACGACATTCCGTTATTGGCTCAATACTACGGTTCCTTTGCATATGCTGCAATGGGTGATGCCGATGAAGAAGATGTTGCTCGGGAAGGCGATGCTCAGGAAGATGTTGCTCAGGAAAATGAACCTACTGATGGACTCGGGCAAATGTTGCGTGATGTCGAGAAAGACTGCGGCAATGATAAGGAACTGAAAAAGATACAGTGCATGTTGCAGGACCACAAGACTGACCTGTACCCAGATTGCAAAGAGGGGCTAAAGAAGTTGGGTAGCACACTTGAACTTCTGCAGTGGAAGGCAGCAAATGGTGTTACTGATAAGGGTTTCGAGGAGCTACTGAAACTCGTAAAGAAGATTCTTCCAGAGGGTAACAAATTGCCATCGACGACGTATCAAGCAAAACGTGTTGTTTGCCCTCTCGGTTTGGAGGTGCAGAAGATACATGCGTGTCCTAATGACTGTATCCTCTATCGCGGACAGTACGAACACTTGGATCGTTGTCCGGTTTGCACCTGCGCACGATACCAGAGCAGGCGGGATGACCCTGGTGATGTTGGGGGAGAGCGTTCTAAGAAAAAAATCCCTGCGAAGGTGATGTGGTATTTCCCTCTGATACCCCGTCTGAAGCGTTTGTTCGGGAACAAAGACCATGCCAAACTGATGCGCTGGCACAAAGAAGAACGTAAGCAGGATGGCATGTTGAGACACCCCGCTGATGGATCCCAGTGGAGGAACATCGACAGACCATTCCCAGAGTTTGATGCTGATGCGAGGAATGTTAGGCTTGGTTTAAGTACCGATGGTATGAACCCTTTTGGTGAAATGAGCAGTAGTCATAGCACTTGGCCCGTGACTGTTTGTATCTACAACCTACCCCCCTGGCTCTGCATGAAGCGGAAGTTCATTATGATGCCAGTGCTCATCGAAGGCCCAAAGCAACCTGGCAACGACATTGATGTGTACCTAAGACCATTGGTTGACGAACTTTTGCAGCTGTGGAAGAATGAAGGTGTTAGCATGTGGGATGAGGACAAGCAGTTGCAGTTTGACCTTCGAGCACTGCTTTTCATAAGCATCAACGACTGGCCTGCACTAAGTAACCTATCAGGACAATCAAACAAAGGATATAAAGCATGCACTCACTGTTTAGAGGAAACCGAAAGCATGTATTTGAAATATTGTCGTAAAGTTGTGTACATGGGTCACCGTCGATTCCTTCCGGCGAAGCATGAGCTACGAAAGAAATGTGCGCATTTTGGCGGGAATGCTGACCGCCGTACAAAGCCGAGACACCGGAGTGGAGAAGAGCTATTTGATATGGTGAAGGACCTACACGTCGTGTTTGGCAAGGGAGACGGAAGCCAGGCTGCTCCGACGGGCGAGGATGGTCGTGCCGCGATGTGGAAGAAGAAGTCTATCTTTTGGGAGCTACCTTATTGACAACGTTTAGAGGTCCGTAACGCGATTGATGTGATGCATCTGACGAAGAATCTTTGTGTGAACTTGATAAGCTTCCTGGGTACTTATGGGAAGCCAAAAGATACACTAGAAGCACGTCAGGAGCTGAAACGATTGAAGCAACGGACTAATCTACATCCAGAAAAGAGAGACAAAGGACGCCAGTACTTGCGTCCTGCCAGCTTCACTCTCAGCAAAGAAGAGAAGGCAAGCATGTTTGAATGTTTGAACAATATCAAGGTTCCGTCTGGCTACTCCTCCAATATTAAGGGAATAATAAATATGATAGAGAAGAAGTTCACAAACCTGAAGTCTCACGACTGCCATGTGTTGATGACACAGCTGCTTCCCGTCATACTCAGGGGTGTGCTACCAGTTAACGTGTGGAAAGCCATTGTGAAGCTATGTGCATTCCTCAATGCAATTTCTCAGAAGGTGATCAATCCAGACCATTTAGATCAGCTACAGAACGACGTGGTGCAATGTCTTGTCAGCTTTGAGATGATATTTCCACCATCCTTCTTCAATATCATGACACATCTATTGGTTCACCTCGTCAAAGAGATTCGTATATTGGGCCCAGTATTTCTACACAACATGTTCCCATTTGAGAGGTTCTTCGCTGTCCTAAAGAAGTATGTCCGTAATCGTTCTCGTCCAGAAGGATGCATTGCTAAGGGATACGAAACAGAAGAGGTCATTGAATTCTGTGTTGACTTTGTCGACGATCTTATGCCGATTGGTGTGCCCGAATCACATCACGAGGGGAGACTTGGTGGAAAGGGCACACTAGGAAGAAGATCGATGGTGATCAAGGATGTTGAGACATTTCGTAAACGCACCTCACAGTTTTGCAACAATCAACCTTAGTTGCTCCGTACATCGAGGAGCACATGCAAATTCTCAGGGACGAAAACTCAACAAAGTCTGCAGCCTTCATTCAGCGTCTGCACAATAGTACTTTCGCCGATTGGTTGCGAAGACGTCTTATGGGTGTCGAGGGCATTGATGCGCAGCTAGCTTTTGTAGCTAGAGGTCCATCGAGCACGATCTTGACATTCCAAGGATACGACATCAATGGGTATACATTTTACACAAGAGCCCAGGACAAGAAAAGCACCAACCAAAACAGTGGTGTCCGGATCGACGCGACAGACACCAATGGCAATACAAACTCATACTATGGAATCATAGAGGAGATATGGGAACTAGAGTACGGACCTTTGAAGATCCCACTGTTCAAGTGCCAATGGGTGAAGCTGACTGGAGGAGGTGTTAAAGTTGAAGCGGACTATGGAATGCCGTTAGTGGACCTAAACAAGATTGGCTTTCTAGACGAACCGTTCGTCCTGGGCAAAGCTGTCACACAAGTTTTTTATGTGAAGGACATGGCTAGCAGACCGAAGAAAGGGGCGGATAAGAAAGGTAGGGGTAAGCAATTGGACCCATCACAAGACGAGCCAAAGCGTCATATAGTTCTTCCTGGAAAGAGAAAATCGTAGGAGTTGAGGACAAGACGGATGAAGATTATGATATGCTCGATGGCCGGCCTCCATTCTCAGTGGCTGATGACCCAAGCATCCTGTTAGCGGCGGAGGAGACACCGTATCTACGGCGTGATCACAATCAAGGAACATTTGTAAAGAGGAAGTTTATTAGTGTCCGAGTAAACGATGATGCCATGTAATTTAATTGCACTATGTTCCACCCAATTTGTAATGACTATATTTGCATTTATGTTCCACCTATGTTCTAAGATTTTCTATTGATTTATAAGATTGTTTTTATTAATTCTAGCATTTTATATTGATTTTCTAGTAATTTATAAGATTTTCTAGTAATTTATAAGATTTTCTAGTAATTTATAAGATTTTCTATTAATTTATAATATTTTCTCGCATTTTATATTGATTTTCTAGTAATTTATAAGATTTTCTAGTAATTTATAAGATTTTCTAGTAATTTATAAGATTTTCTATTAATTTATAAGATTTTCTAGCATTTTATATTGATTTTCTAGCATTTTATATTGATTTTCTAGTAATTTATAAGATTTTCTAGTAATTTATAAGATTTTCTAGTAATTTATAAGATTTTCTATTAATTTATAAGATTTTCTAGCATTTTATATTGATTTTCTAGTAATTTATAAGATTTTCTTATTTAATATATATTTTTAATAGGTATTAATAACTGAATTAAAACAAGTATTAATAACTATATATTAAAAACTATATTTATAAGATTTCCAAATAGTAGCCACCGGTGCTAAAGGCCGGTTTGGAAACTGGCGCCAAACGAAAATTTGGGGCCTTTAGCACCGGGTTGATCTAAAATCCGGTGCTAAAGGCCCCCAATTTTCGTTTGGCGCCAGTTACGGCCTTTAGCACCGGGTCCAACCACCCGGTGCTAAAGGGGGGGCCTTTAGCACCAGGTGCTGTATAGACCCGGTGCTAAAGGGCCTTTAGCACCGGGTCGTGGCTGCACCCGGTGCTAAAGGCCCCTACCAATTTTCGTTTGGCGCACAGTTACGGCCTTTAGCACCGGGTGTAGAAGACCCGGTGCTAAAGGGCCTTTAGCACCGGGTGGTGGGAAGACCCGGTGCTAAAGGGGGGGCCTTTAGCACCGGGTGTTGTACAGACCCGGTGCTAAAGGCCCTTTAGCACCGGGTCGTGGCTCCACCCGGTGCTAAAGACGGGGGACCTATATAGGCCGGGGACTTCTCTACCCTCCCTCACTTCGCCCTCATCTCACAGATCGAAACCGCCGCCTCGTCTCCTCAGCCGCCGCCGCCCGTCGTCCCTGCCGCCGTCGTCGTCCCCGCGCCCACGCCGCCGCCACCCGTGGTCCCCGCGCCCACGCCGCCGCCGCCCGTCGTCCCCGCCGCCGTCGTCGTCCCCGCGCCCACGCCGCCGCCACCCGTGGTCCCCGCGCCCACGCCGCCGCCGCCCGTCGTCCCTGCCGCCGCCGTCGTCCCCGCGCCCACGCCGCCGCCACCCGTGGTCCCCGCGCCCACGCCGCCGCCGCCCGTCGTCCCCGCCGCCGTCGTCGTCCCCGCGCCCGTCGTCCCCGCGCCGGCGCCCCTCGTCCCCGCGCCGCCCGTCGTCCCCGCGCCGCCGTCGCCCGCCGCCTGTCACGGTGAGCCCTCTGTGAAGCCGGCCTTCGTGTCGTGCGTGCATGTTTGTGAGCCGGCCTTCATGCCGTGTGTACGTGTTTGTGTGTGCAGATACCCGTTGCATGGCCGAACACGTTCGGCCATGCACATTTGCTTAGCGAACGTGTTCGGCCATGCGCATTTGGTTAGCGAACGCGTGCGTGCATGTTTAAGGATATATATGAGTTGTACCACCGCGACGCCATGGACGTGGATTTGATCACCTGTTGGACACTGTAAGTACTTTGTTGTTGCTTATAATTCACAGTTTGAAAACAATAATTCCAATCTATGCTTACGCGAGCTTTATTTATTGCTTAACATATGCAGAATGGAGATTCAAAAATGTCGGAGATGCTCAATATATGACGTTGGTTTCGTGGATCCTCGAAGGATAAGTGAAGAAATGATATTGATGAATCCTGAGGAAACATATGGAAACCTATAGAGGTATATTAAGAAACAAAATTACTGCGACTCCATACTAATCTCGTACAACATCGAGTGAGTACATACACAGGCTTCTTCTTATACTGTCTGTGTACTATTTCATTTCTGATTATAATGTATACATGTATACAGATTCCACTGGTTCCTAATAATATTGTGTCCTGACCGGGGTGTCGTGAACGTCTTTGATTCATTGCACACTCCAAAAGAAAAACTACAGAACATCATGGACATGATGACAAGGTGATGTATATTTCCCCTACTTAATTCACCCCTTACACTCGCAATGACTTAACTCAATTTTTTTGTTCGCAGGGTCTGGAATCAATTTCGTCAAGAACACCCGGGTATTCAACATGAAACACTAAAATGGAACATTGGCTTTCCGGTAAGCAAGTAATTTGTACATGTAGGCCTCGGCTAATATATTATATGAATTTTACTTAATTTCTTTTGGTCGACAGTGTGCCAAACAGGGGAAGGGAAATAATTTATGTGCATACTATGTTTGCGATTACATGTGGAATTGGGGACATAAAAAGCTTACACAACACGATATTATGGTACGTAATAATAAACACATTTCTATTATTATTAAGTGCACAATTATTGTCTCCAACTCGGCGGATTAAATATCTTTCAATTATTTGTAAATTATAGATGTTTAGCCTGAAGGAAGAGTCTCTAGAGCTAGAAAGAATCGACGCAATTGCAGAACAGCTCGTCGGATGGATCTGGGACGAGGTCGTCAGGAGAATTCCACTCGCCAGTACTGGAGGACGTGTCGGACACTTCAACAAGTCGTCAATCTTAATTAAGTAGAAAATACAGTTTAAATATATATAACTCGAGTTGACATGCATGAATATATACTTTTGTAATATATATGTCTTCTATTTTGATGAAATGTCAGCTAATATGAATATAGAGTCGGCCGAATACGCATTAGAATACACGTATTCGAATATATACGTATATACACGTATATAGACGTGCATGCATGGCTACTGAAAAAAGCAAAAAAAAAATCCGGGGCCTTTAGCACCGGTTGCAAACAGCAACCGGTGCTAAAGGCAGGCCCTTTAGCACCGGGTTGTGTCTGGAACCGGTGCTAAAGGCCCTGCTAAAGGCGCTGCGGGGCAGGCCCTTTAGCACCGGGTTGTGGCTGCACCCGGTGCTAAAGGGACCCTTTAGCACCGGTTATTCAACCCGGTGCTAAAGGGGTACCCCTTCAGCCTCGGTTTAGTTGCACCGGGTAGGAAACCCGGTGCTAAAGGGCTTTCCCACCCGGTGCAGATGTTGATCATTCTGGTAGCGTGTATCCGTACCTGCTTGGTGCACGCTGAGCTAGTCCAAGCCTTAATCTCTCCTACACGTACTGTACAGCTTATCTTGTTGCTTATCCTGATCAAATCGGATTTGCTGACTTATAGTTATTCACGCATTGATCAGACCATCTGTTGCAACGTGCCATCAAGGAATTCGTGGAAGTGTTTGCTTCTGGCTGATCGATGCCCAGAATTCGTTTTCCAACATCAAAATCCATATGTCTCTTTGTCACACCCGGATTTACACAAAACCCGAATGCGGCCATATGTGTGCCCAGGAAGTCCACCGACACATATAGCGAACAAATATGGTAAAAATCAGAGTACAATGCTTCATTATTCAACATAGAGTAGCGAATACATCAGAGTTTGGCATAAATGAAATACATGGACAGCGGAAGACTAATACATCTCTCTAAGCGTAGCCGCAATCCCACAGGGACTCTGACTGGGGGAACGCCAACTCAGAAGTACGGCAGATCCTCTGGAAACTCCACCTCATAATCAGCCTGACTCCAATCTGTTACCCGTCCGGGATTTTGCCCAAAATGATAATAATAGCAAGTGTAAGTAACAGAATTACTTAGCAAGTATAGCACGGGTTATGGAGGCTCAAAAAGGCTCGACACTGGCTTAACTGCATTAGCACTTTTAGTTGGTTCGTTTTAACTTTATCCAAGTTACTACAAGTGAATGAGATCCCAGTTGTAACCCAATTAAATAGTGTAAGTGACATTAAACAGGAATAAATACCATATTCTAATCAAAAAGGATCCAGGCCGCTCGTGACCCTGAGCAAGGCTATCATGATAGATCGTACACTCTGCAGAGGTTTCGCCCTTTACCCACCAGTCGCGTAAAAGTTCAAAAGAACTTTGCACCCAACCACGCACATCAACACTTCCGAGGTGTGACTGCATAGGGACGCTACGAGGCTTTCACAAGACACCCTAACAAGACAGTAGCCGCTGGAGTACTACAAAGTGGTGAGAACCTAGGCACCGAGATTGACTGACCCTCAGGGCGCAACGTGAGGGGGTCAATGGCATCCACGCACCGGCAAATCATGCCAACAAGAAAGTAAATGGTGCAACGTGCGGAGCTCCCGCACTCACGGGGGCTCCCAACACGGGACTGGGTCTAACGGGACCTAGCCGACGGGGCTACCGTCCTCGGTGGAATCCGAAATCACCCCGTGCTTTGCCTCCCACAACGCCGTAGGCCACTCGGTAACTACTGCCAAGCTAGAGACGTACAAGCTACTTGACCAAGACCAGAGCCCATATAGTTCCGGCGGTGGCGACAGGCTCCTGGGTTGCCGCTTTAAGAACCGGTCCTTAGAGGGAGACACTAGAGCAAAGCACACAGCACATGCTCTAGCCCCCTAGTCCAAGTTGCTAAAAAGCAAGTTTTATCATTAATGTTGAAGTGGACCATTAAGTCAATATTAACAATTAAGTAAAGGTGACAGTAATTGCGCCTAGCAAAATACTACCCAAATGCATAAACCCATAGGAAAACAAGGACAGGGAAATAAATGCTAGGAAATAACCTTAATGGTAAACAGTATTAGACACATGCGTATGTAAAGAACAGTGTATTAAAAGTGAGATAGGTAGCAAGGATTGTCCGTGCTATAACTTGCCTTCCTCGGAGTAAGGCTGCTGCTGAAAATCCTGCTCCGGCACGTCCTCAACGTACTCGTAGTCCAACGCTACGGGCTCACCGACTGGACACGATCATCACGCACGCATTCCAAGACAATCATCACATGCAAGCAATAGTAATTCTATTAGAACAGTACACCAAACAGTAAAAACAGTACAAAAACAGGAGCTAGAAATATTCTACGCGTCGCTACGAACACGTGAGCGCGAAAATCACGCAAAACGGAGCTAAAACGAGAAAGTTATAGCGTTTCTAAGATTCGGGGGCATAAATGAATAAAACTGGATTTTTCTGATTTATTTTTAAACTGGAAATGGACCTAGAAATAAATTCCAGAAAGTCCAGGGGCTCTTTAACACTTTTGCCAGCGCTGACCGGAGTTGACCGGTACGCGGCCGTCGGATCTGGATCGGACGGCTCAGATTTAAAACGCGAAGGGGTACGCGGCCTTCTAATCGTGGCCGCTGATTCCGGATCGAATGGCTCTGGGCGAGAGCTCGCCGGGGAAGACGAGCGCGCGGCGGCGCCGGCCCGGCCGACGGCGAACTTCGCCGGACTTGGCAATATCTCGCGCTACGAGGCTCGGTTTTGAACAAGGTCTAGACCTATGGCTTCAGGGGATCAAGGCGAGTCGGCCTGGGGGGTTTAAGACGCGGGTCGGCCGACGAGATGGCCGGACGGCTGTGCGCGGCGGAGCGGAGCTCCGGTGAGCCGCGGGGAGGGGTTTCCAGGGTGTGTTTGGGTCGGTTTTAGGTGCTGGAGCTTCTGCGTGCGACAGGGAGTGCACTGGTGGTGTTCAAGTGAAGTGTTGGGCAAGGGACGGGGGTGAACGACGGTGACCGGCGGAGGAACTCGTCGGCGACCGCGGGGTTGGATGCTACGGTGCTCTATCGCGCAAATTGAGGAGCTGGGAAGCTGGATTACCTCCCAGGGGTGCTCCTGGTGCGAAGAATTGGTCGGAGAGGCTGTGGGGCGACGGGTCGACGGCGAGGGGCGGCGCTCGGCGTCGGTGCTCGTCGGCGAAGGGGCTCCGGTGCTCGAGAAGGGGCTCGGGGAAGCTCGGTGTGCTCCTCGTGGCTCGGTGACGCTGCTCCGGACCTCAGGCGGGGCGATGGAGCACCAGGGCGTCGAGAACGGCGGTGAGCGGCGGCGCACTGCTCGGCGGCTCGGGAACGGCGATGGCGAGCGGTGGCGGCGCTAGGGCGGGCTGTGGGCGAAGGTAGGGGTGGGGCGGTGTTGGGGGAGCCCAATTAAGTAGGCCGAGGGCGAGATTCTCGGCGTGCGGGCCCTGCCGCAGTAACGCAGCACGGCTGCGCCATTACCGGCGAGGGAGGAAAGGAAAGGGGGAGAGGGGGGATGACAGGTGGGACCGGCTGTCGGTGGGGGAGACGGGAACCGGCGAGTGGGACCGGGCGAGCAGAGGGAGGGAGAGAAGCGCGCGCGGGAGAGCTGGGCCGGGCGCTGGAGTTGGGCCGCGGGAGAAATGGGCCGGGGGAGGAAAAAGAGAAAGAGAAGGGGACGGGCCGGAAGCGGAGCTGTGGGGCTGCTGGGCTGGGCCGGGAAAGAGTTGAGGGGTGCATAGTGGACTTGGGAATTAAGTTCAGGGAGCAAAAGTGAACTAGGGGCTTAAAAACTTTTCTAGAGCTCCAAACAAAGTGATTCAAATTTGAATTTAAATAAATTTAAATTCTTGTTTGAATCACAAGCAATACAAAAATAAATGCAGCAGCATGAATGCAACAATAAATGTTTCTATCACTTATATTTGATTTTAAATTTGGAAAATTATTATTTAGCCTTAATAAAACAGGTGAAAGCATTAAATAATTAATTAATTGCCAAAAATTTTAAAATTGAGCATTTTGGGTGTTACAAACCTACCCCCCTTAAGATGAATCTCGTCCTCGAGATTCGGATGTAGAAGCGAAGAGCTGTGGGTACTCGGACTTGAGATCTTCTTCCCGCTCCCAAGTCGCTTCATCTTCTGAATGCCGGCTCCACTGCACTTTGCACATCCGAATGGTCTTGTTCCTCAGCACTCTCTCGGACACCTCCAAGATCCTGATCGGATACTCCTCATATGTGAGGTCCTCCTGAACATTCAATTCATCAATCGGGATCTGCTCTTCTGGCACCCGCAAACACTTCTTCAACTGGGACACATGGAACACATCATGTACTCCGGCTAATCTCTCAGGCAGATCTAGCCGGTATGCCACTTCGCCCATCCGTTCCTGTATCCTGAACGGTCCGATGTAACGAGGTGCCAACTTGCCCTTGACATTGAACCGCTTTACACCTCTCATGGGTGACACCTTCAGGTACACAAAATCATCAACTCTGAAGCTGAGGTCCCTCCGTCTGACATCTGCATAACTCTTCTGTCTAGACTGGGCCACCTTCAGGTTCTCTCTGATCACCTGCACCTGCCGCTCTGCATCTCTGAGTATCTCCGGACCAAAGACCTGACTCTCTCCAGTCTGGTTCCAGAACAATGGGGTCCGGCACTTCCTGCCATACAATGCCTCGAACGGTGCCATCTGCAAACTCTTCTGATAGCTGTTATTGTAGGAGAACTCTGCATACGGCAAACTCTTATCCCAGCTGACACCATACTGCAATGCACAAGCTCTCAACATGTCCTCTAGTATCTGATTGGTCCGCTCTGTCTGACCATCTGTCTGCGGGTGATAAGCTGAGCTGAAATGCAGCTTCGTGTCCATGGACTCATGCAACTTCCGCCAGAAGTGCGAGGTGAACTGAGTACCACGATCTGACACAATCTTCTTCGGCACCCCGTGTAAGCACACAATCCGCTCCATGTACAACTCTGCTAGTCTGGCGCCTGTGTAGGTGGTCTTCACTGGCAGAAAGTGGGCCACCTTGGTCAGACGATCAACAATCACCCAAATGGAGTCGAATCCTCTCTGTGTGCGGGGCAGACCAGTGATGAAGTCCATGCCAACTTCTTCCCATTTCCACTCCGGGATCTTCAACGGCTGAAGCAATCCAGCTGGCCTCTGATGTTCTGCCTTGACTCGCTGACATGTGTCGCACAATGCCACGTGAGTCGCCACATCACGCTTCAGTCCATACCACCAGAATCTCTCCTTGATGTCCTGATACATCTTAGTGCTGCCCGGGTGGATCGAATAAGCTGAGTCATGTGCCTCTCTCAGAATCATCTCCCTGATCTGCGCTATCTCCGGCACACATATCCTCTTTCCATGCCACAGAGTTCCCTGATCATCAACTCGGAATCCAGGGGCCTTTCCCAATGCAACATTCCCCACAATCTCTCGGATCTTCTCATCCTGTAGCTGACCTCTCCGGATCTCCTGCTCGAGTGTGGGCTCTACGGCCATCTCTGTGATGCTGGTGACGAATCCCAGACTCATCCGCTCAAACTCTCTGCTGAGCTCCTCAGGCAAGCAGTGTCCAGTGATCCTGTTCACATAACTCCTCCTGCTCAGAGCATCTGCCACCAAGTTGGCCTTCCCTGGGTGATAGTGAATCTCCAGGTCATAATCCTTGATCAGCTCTAACCATCTGCGCTGTCTCATGTTCAGATCTGACTGCGTGAAAACATACTTGAGGCTCTTATGATCAGTGTAGATGTCACATCTGTGCCCAATCAAGTAATGTCTCCAGATCTTCAGGGCATGTACAACAGCTGCCAACTCCAAGTCGTGCGTCGGATAGTTCTGCTCATGCTTCCTCAGCTGCCTGGACGCATACGACACGACTCTGCCCTCCTGCATAAGGACACAACCCAGTCCTAGACGGGATGCATCGCAGTAGATAGAGAAACTCTTAGCCAAATCTGGCAATACTAGCACTGGGGCTGTAGTCAACCTCTTCTTCAACTGTTCGAAGCTGACCTGGCATGCCTCTGTCCACACGAACGGGGCATTCTTCTCTAGCAAGGCAGTCAGCGGCTTAGCGATCTTGGAGAATCCTTCAATGAACCGTCTGTAATAACCGGCCATCCCAAGGAAACTCCTGATCTCGCTCACATCCCGTGGCGGATTCCAGCTCAACACATCGCTGACTTTCTTCGGATCAACTGCCACTCCTCCATTGGACAACACGTGTCCCAGAAATGCCACTTCCTTCAGCCAGAACTCACACTTGCTCAGCTTGGCATACAACTGATGCTCCCGGAGTCTCTGCAGCACCAATCTCAGATGTTCTTCATGCTCTTCCTCAGTCTTGGAGAAGATCAGGATGTCATCAATGAATACCACCACGAACTTGTCCAGATAATCCATGAACACGCTGTTCATCAGGTACATGAAGTATGCAGGAGCGTTGGTCAATCCAAAAGACATGACCAAGAACTCATACAACCCGTACCGAGTGGTGAAAGCGGTCTTAGGCACATCTGACGGACGGATCCTCATCTGGTAATAGCCTGAACGAAGATCAATCTTGGAGAACACACAGGCTCCTCTCAGCTGATCGAACAGATCATCAATCCTCGGCAGCGGGTACTTGTTCTTGATGGTCACTTCATTGAGGGCTCGATAATCCACACATAACCTCTGCGAACCATCCTTCTTGTCGACGAACAATACCGGTGCTCCCCATGGCGAAGCACTCGGACGGATGTACCCCTTGGCTAACAATTCGTCCAACTCCTTCTTGAGCTGCTCCAACTCCTTCGCTCCCATCCTATACGGCCTCTTGGCTATAGGCGCAGTGCCAGGTTTTAGTTCAATAACGAATTCAACATCTCGTTCTGGGGGCATACCTGGCAACTCGTCAGGGAACACATCCGGGAACTGGCTCACCACCCTGATATCTTCAATCAATGTCCCTTCAGCTTGATTTGCTTGGCCTTGCTCTGAGGAACTGGCTGCCTGATACTCCACCTTGTCACCGGACTCTGCTGTCAGCTGGATGGTCCTCGTAGCACACCTGATCACTGCATCATATCTGGTCATCCAGCTCATACCCAAGATCAGATCAAAACCAAGGGTCTCCAGAACTATCGGGCGCGCCTCGAAATCTACCCCCCTTATGGTGAGGGTGACACTGGGGCAACGTAGAGTGGCGCGCTGCTCTCCCCCTGGTGAGCTCACTAGCATAGCATTCTTCATAGGCAATAATGCTACTAGGTTCTTTTTTACAAAAGCAGCAGAAATGAAAGCATGCGATGCTCCAGAATCAAATAAAACAGTGGCGGGGGTTGAATTGACGAGGAACGTACCCACGACCACATCTGTAGAGGCCTCTGCTGTCTCTGCACTGGTGTGGTTGACCTTGCCCCGAACAGGAATCTGCGGAGCACGACCTCCCTGCTGCTGACCCTGCGGCTGCCCAACTCTCTGAGTGCTGCCCTGACCAGGGACACCCTGAACTCTGCGAGGACAAGCGTTGGCATAGTGCCCCGGCTCGTCACAGTGGAAGCACCTCTGTCCTGTCACTGCTGGACTGACTGGACCCGGACGCTGAACTGGTCTGGGTGGCACCTGGGGACGCTGAACTGGACCCATCTGCGGCGGGCCCTGGGGACGCTGCTGCTGTGGCGCCCGGGGAAACTGAGGACGCTGCTGCTGGTACTGGCCACGACTGAGCAACCCAGACTGGCCCTGGAAGCGCTGCTGGCCTCCCACCTGCTGACTCTGGGGAGGTGTGAAGCGTGGACGACTGCTGCTGCCCACCTGCTGTCCCTGAAGCTTCCTCTTCTTGTCCTCCATCTCACGGCGCTTGTGCTCCAACATCAGCGCGCCGTCCACCAGCTCGTGAAAGGTCGGGAACTTGGTGCACATGAGCTGGTACTGGAGAGCATCCTGCAGACCGTCACGGAACCTGGCCTGCTTCTTCTGGTCGGTGGCCACGTCCTCTGGAGCATAACGGGCCAACGAAACGAACTTGTCACGGTAAGCCGTGACACTCATCCCTTCCTGCTTCAAAGCCAGGAACTCCTTCTTCTTCAGGACCATCAAAGCCTCCGGCACGTGGTGTGCACGAAAGCTGCTGCGGAACTGCTCCCAGGTGATCTGAGTACCGGCCGGGCGTGAAGACTGGTATGAATCCCACCAGTCCAACGCCGGCCCCTGAAGCTGTCCTCCGGCGTACAGTACCTTCTCTCTATCATCGCACTGGGCGATGTCCAACTGCCTCTCAACTGCCTTGAGCCAGTCATCTGCCTCAAGGGGGTCGCTGGCCTTGCTGAAAGTCGGCGGGCGTCCCTTCAGAAACTCGCCCCTCTTGTCTCTGGGCGGTGCAGCTGCCTGGGGGTGATGCTGGCCCTGCTGGATCAACCTCATGGTCTCTGCCATCTGCTGCATCATCTGAACTTGAGCATACATCAGCTGCTCAATGGTGGGGATCTGATGGTTCGGATTGATGTTCGGGGGTGGGTTCTGGTGCGGAGGCTGTCCGCCCGCATTGCCCCCGGGGTGAGCCATCTATAATCACAAAGGTTAGATATTAGAGGATTAGTACGAGAGAAAATAAATAAACCCCTGCTATCTAAACAATAAAGTCCTTAAGCCTTATACCTATATCTAGATGGTCGCAGACAGGAGTCTACGCCCATCACAATCATTACAAAGAACCAAATCAAACATATGCATAATAACAATAAGTACAAGCAGGTAAAGGCATAAATTCACACAAGACTCGACTGTTAGATTTTTTTTTAAAATTTTTAAAACCTGGGGGTCTCCTAGTAATTTGTCAACCGTACTATCTGGGCTGCGTTCCTACAGTCAGCATAGCTCTGATACCAATCTGTCACACCCGGATTTACACAAAACCCGAATGCGGCCATATGTGTGCCCAGGAAGTCCACCGACACATATAGCGAACAAATATGGTAAAAATCAGAGTACAATGCTTCATTATTCAACATAGAGTAGCGAATACATCAGAGTTTGGCATAAATGAAATACATGGACAGCGGAAGACTAATACATCTCTCTAAGCGTAGCCGCAATCCCACAGGGACTCTGACTGGGGGAACGCCAACTCAGAAGTACGGCAGATCCTCTGGAAACTCCACCTCATAATCAGCCTGACTCCAATCTGTTACCCGTCCGGGATTTTGCCCAAAATGATAATAATAGCAAGTGTAAGTAACAGAATTACTTAGCAAGTATAGCACGGGTTATGGAGGCTCAAAAAGGCTCGACACTGGCTTAACTGCATTAGCACTTTTAGTTGGTTCGTTTTAACTTTATCCAAGTTACTACAAGTGAATGAGATCCCAGTTGTAACCCAATTAAATAGTGTAAGTGACATTAAACAGGAATAAATACCATATTCTAATCAAAAAGGATCCAGGCCGCTCGTGACCCTGAGCAAGGCTATCATGATAGATCGTACACTCTGCAGAGGTTTCGCCCTTTACCCACCAGTCGCGTAAAAGTTCAAAAGAACTTTGCACCCAACCACGCACATCAACACTTCCGAGGTGTGACTGCATAGGGACGCTACGAGGCTTTCACAAGACACCCTAACAAGACAGTAGCCGCTGGAGTACTACAAAGTGGTGAGAACCTAGGCACCGAGATTGACTGACCCTCAGGGCGCAACGTGAGGGGGTCAATGGCATCCACGCACCGGCAAATCATGCCAACAAGAAAGTAAATGGTGCAACGTGCGGAGCTCCCGCACTCACGGGGGCTCCCAACACGGGACTGGGTCTAACGGGACCTAGCCGACGGGGCTACCGTCCTCGGTGGAATCCGAAATCACCCCGTGCTTTGCCTCCCACAACACCGTAGGCCACTCGGTAACTACTGCCAAGCTAGAGACGTACAAGCTACTTGACCAAGACCAGAGCCCATATAGTTCCGGCGGTGGCGACAGGCTCCTGGGTTGCCGCTTTAAGAACCGGTCCTTAGAGGGAGACACTAGAGCAAAGCACACAGCACATGCTCTAGCCCCCTAGTCCAAGTTGCTAAAAAGCAAGTTTTATCATTAATGTTGAAGTGGACCATTAAGTCAATATTAACAATTAAGTAAAGGTGACAGTAATTGCGCCTAGCAAAATACTACCCAAATGCATAAACCCATAGGAAAACAAGGACAGGGAAATAAATGCTAGGAAATAACCTTAATGGTAAACAGTATTAGACACATGCGTATGTAAAGAACAGTGTATTAAAAGTGAGATAGGTAGCAAGGATTGTCCGTGCTATAACTTGCCTTCCTCGGAGTAAGGCTGCTGCTGAAAATCCTGCTCCGGCACGTCCTCAACGTACTCGTAGTCCAACGCTACGGGCTCACCGACTGGACACGATCATCACGCACGCATTCCAAGACAATCATCACATGCAAGCAATAGTAATTCTATTAGAACAGTACACCAAACAGTAAAAACAGTACAAAAACAGGAGCTAGAAATATTCTACGCGTCGCTACGTACACGTGAGCGCGAAAATCACGCAAAACGGAGCTAAAACGAGAAAGTTATAGCGTTTCTAAGATTCGGGGGCATAAATGAATAAAACTGGATTTTTCTGATTTATTTTTAAACTGGAAATGGACCTAGAAATAAATTCCAGAAAGTCCAGGGGCTCTTTAACACTTTTGCCAGCGCTGACCGGAGTTGACCGGTACGCGGCCGTCGGATCTGGATCGGACGGCTCAGATTTAAAACGCGAAGGGGTACGCGGCCTTCTAATCGTGGCCGCTGATTCCGGATCGAATGGCTCTGGGCGAGAGCTCGCCGGGGAAGACGAGCGCGCGGCGGCGCCGGCCCGGCCGACGGCGAACTTCGCCGGACTTGGCAATATCTCGCGCTACGAGGCTCGGTTTTGAACAAGGTCTAGACCTATGGCTTCAGGGGATCAAGGCGAGTCGGCCTGGGGGGTTTAAGACGCGGGTCGGCCGACGAGATGGCCGGACGGCTGTGCGCGGCGGAGCGGAGCTCCGGTGAGCCGCGGGGAGGGGTTTCCAGGGTGTGTTTGGGTCGGTTTTAGGTGCTGGAGCTTCTGCGTGCGACAGGGAGTGCACTGGTGGTGTTCAAGTGAAGTGTTGGGCAAGGGACGGGGGTGAACGACGGTGACCGGCGGAGGAACTCGTCGGCGACCGCGGGGTTGGATGCTACGGTGCTCTATCGCGCAAATTGAGGAGCTGGGAAGCTGGATTACCTCCCAGGGGTGCTCCTGGTGCGAAGAATTGGTCGGAGAGGCTGTGGGGCGACGGGTCGACGGCGAGGGGCGGCGCTCGGCGTCGGTGCTCGTCGGCGAAGGGGCTCCGGTGCTCGAGAAGGGGCTCGGGGAAGCTCGGTGTGCTCCTCGTGGCTCGGTGACGCTGCTCCGGACCTCAGGCGGGGCGATGGAGCACCAGGGCGTCGAGAACGGCGGTGAGCGGCGGCGCACTGCTCGGCGGCTCGGGAACGGCGATGGCGAGCGGTGGCGGCGCTAGGGCGGGCTGTGGGCGAAGGTAGGGGTGGGGCGGTGTTGGGGGAGCCCAATTAAGTAGGCCGAGGGCGAGATTCTCGGCGTGCGGGCCCTGCCGCAGTAACGCAGCACGGCTGCGCCATTACCGGCGAGGGAGGAAAGGAAAGGGGGAGAGGGGGGATGACAGGTGGGACCGGCTGTCGGTGGGGGAGACGGGAACCGGCGAGTGGGACCGGGCGAGCAGAGGGAGGGAGAGAAGCGCGCGCGGGAGAGCTGGGCCGGGCGCTGGAGTTGGGCCGCGGGAGAAATGGGCCGGGGGAGGAAAAAGAGAAAGAGAAGGGGACGGGCCGGAAGCGGAGCTGTGGGGCTGCTGGGCTGGGCCGGGAAAGAGTTGAGGGGTGCATAGTGGACTTGGGAATTAAGTTCAGGGAGCAAAAGTGAACTAGGGGCTTAAAAACTTTTCTAGAGCTCCAAACAAAGTGATTCAAATTTGAATTTAAATAAATTTAAATTCTTGTTTGAATCACAAGCAATACAAAAATAAATGCAGCAGCATGAATGCAACAATAAATGTTTCTATCACTTATATTTGATTTTAAATTTGGAAAATTATTATTTAGCCTTAATAAAACAGGTGAAAGCATTAAATAATTAATTAATTGCCAAAAATTTTAAAATTGAGCATTTTGGGTGTTACACTCTTCCAAGAAAATCTCTCTCTCTCTCTCTTGCGTGCAGTATATAGTGAACTGCTCGTTGGCAGCTGAGTGTGCTGTTTAGTCTTAAGATGTCGGTATAATCTTTTTAACGGGGTCATAAGAATAGGATGCGCACGCATTCATATATACTCCGTACTACTGTATTTTTTTTATCGCAACGCATGCATTCAAATAGGTGCTGCATGTCTATGTCCGTTTATAACCGTCCAAGACCTTGTTTAGTTTCAAAAAAGCAACCTCAAAGTTCCCTATACAAAAAGAAGATTTTCATCGCGTCAAAATATCGACAAATGCATGGAGCACTAAATATAGATGAAATCAAAAACTAATTGCACAGTTTTGTTGTACTCGACGAGACGAACATTTCGAGCTTAATTAATCAACTTTTTAGACAATTTTTCATAAATACAAACGAAATGCTACAATGACTTATTTATGGCGAAATGACATCTTTCCTTCAATTCCTCACCCCCTAATTTGCATCTAAACAAGAGCCAAGTTTACGTTGTGTGTCGTTTCGGAGGGAAGAAACCATGCATAAAATCGTCCTATATACTGTGATCCTGCCTGAGCCTTGTCGAGTTTCCAAAAATTACCCCCAAATTCACTATGTAAAAAGAAGATTCTCGTCACATTAAAATACCAACAGAGTACTAAATGTAGATGAAATCAAAAACTAATTACACAGTTTTATTGTACTTTATGAGACGAACATTTTAAGCTTAATTAATCAATGTTTAGACAATTATTTATAAATATACAAACGAAATGTTTATAGTGACGCTACAGTGACAAAATGTCGACTTTAACCTTTAACCTTCTAAGTTGAGAACTAAACAAGGCTCCGGTCGGAGACGCAATCCAAGAAGCAAGCTAGCTACTTGTGGGCGCCTACGTACTGTACTCCTGCTATCCCATCCAATCCAAGTGAGTCTTGTACTCCTGCTGTCCCGTGGACGATGTGTTGACTTTGCGTCACGGACCCTTTACTCCTGCTCGTTGACCTTCTAGAGTTCCTGTAGCCAACCGGCTCGCGCATGTGCCGGTGCTACTCTAGCTCTACGTACAACACTACAACACCCCTGCTGCTCCTGCCCCCTGCTCGGCGCTCGTCGATCCATCCATCGGTCGGCCGCCTCCGGTCCTCCCCACCCCGCATTGGCCCCGGCCTGCCGCCTGCGGTTTGGTGCGCCACATTAATAACCGCGTGCATGCATACTACGGAGCACTGTATATTATATATATATATAAAAGGCCTTTTTTAATGTTCGTCTCTTAGTCTAGCTCATAATTTTTTTAATCCGCAAAAAGCTGACAACCAGCTTTTGTTTAAGTGACAGTCTCATACACGTATTTTGAGATTATGTGAGGATGATGTGTGGGGTCATTCATATTATGAGCTAGATGCTAAGAGCTAGATCATTGGAGGAGCTGTCTCTTAGAGTGCTTAGAGCCGGCGTGCTAGCTCAATCATTGGAGAAGGCCTAACATGGAGTAAGGCCAGTCTTAGTGGAGGTTTCATAGAGAGTTTCATGCATTAAATACGGTGATGTGGTATAGGAGAGAAGGTAGAGTTTCATGGTACGTGAGAGGAGTTTTATCACCATAAAACTCGTTTACACGGTTACCTAGTTTCTGGTCTGGTTAACACTGTGCAGACTGGCCTAAGTACATCTCCGCGTACGGAGTGTATATATATACACACTACGTACGTATCTGTGACGCTGAAAGTACCAAGGTGACACGAGGCATTCATTGCCCTACTGCCACTTTATTCATGTGCCCTACTGTGCTGCCAGTATAGGCTGCGCTACTGCTAGCTGCCTGTTCACAGGGATCGTCGGTAGGCTGCACCGGAAAGGCCACTTTTATTGCGTCGCGTCCGGGGAAGGGGGAACGAACGTGCTCGAGTGACGACGCGACGCAGCACCCGTCAAACTTCACCCCGAGCGTCATGGCCAGTGTGACCTCGGAGTCGGAGACGCGCCCGGAGTCAGACGGCATGGTTCGGGGAGGAGATCGTCGAAGGCAGGCGGTCAAAAACCGGTGACGACCGCAGGCGACCAGGTTTTGGCTCCGAAGCCGGTAGGAGTAATGCCGGCAGGGCATGCATGCAGCTCGGCTTCAATAGTTTTGATTCAGCCCTCGTTCTTTAGTTCCCGAAATTGGGAGTCAAATTTTGATCATTTAGAGTGCGTGCGCTACTGTAGCATTTCGTTTGTACGTGTGAAAAATTATCCAAAAATTGATTAATTAGGCTCAAAATGTTCGTCTCGTAGAGTACAATAAAACTGTATAATTAGTTTTTGATTTTATCTACATTTAGTACTTCATGCATACTATGACATTTTGATGTGATGGAAATCTTCTTTTTGCATAGTGAACTTTGGGGGTGAAATTTGGATCTAAACAAGGGCTTAGATCTCAAAATCCAACCCCAAAGTTCACTATACAAAAAGAATATTCTTGTCGCATTAAAATATCGGCACATACATAGAGTACTAAATGTAGATAAAATCAAAAACTAATTACACTGTGTTGTTGTACTCTGTAAGACGAACATTTTAAACCTAATTAATCAATTTTTGGACAATTTTTCATACATACAAACGAAATGCTACAGTGACGCACGCACTCCAAACGCCAAAATTTGCTCTTAAATTTAAAAACTAAACAAGGCCCTAGTTTTGATTCAGTATTTCAGTGGGAGGGATCAATGGCTTTGTGCATTTGTGACGTAGGAAGAGTGCTGGACAGAGCTAGACGACACCCTCACCAAGCAAGAAAACACTCGATCTTTGGACTAGCATTAGAGCACGCACATGTATACAAGATTTTGTGTAAGAATACCAAGCCAAAACAAAAGTTGAAGTACTCTAGCAGGTTTACATGCGAATATGCGATAAACCACTACCAGAATCCTTCACATCCGCCCGCCTCCTCCGTCTCGGCCATTTTTGGACCCGGTGCTGATGGGGCTTCAGCACCGGGTCCAACGGCTAGGAGCGGGGGCGGCGCGGAGGTGTGTCCGGGCGGACACATTAGCACCGGGTCGTGGCACGACCCGGTGCTAATGTTCACCCTTTAGCACCGGGTGCAGCCACGACCCGGTGCTAAAGGCCTCGGGCACATTAGCACCATTGCCATCTCTGGACGAGCTTAACATTCAACGAGTAATGGCCGAGACTGGACTAACCAGAGCGCAAGTCCTGGGGGAAGCAGATGTGCCAGTAAACACAACGCTGAAGTGGCCGTTTAAGCTTGGCGAGCCTATGGTCCCTCCTGAAATGGAGAGGAAGCTACAAACGAAGATGCGCCGATTCCATGACTGGTATTTGGAAGAATCAAGAAGGAATAAACGGCGCATGATAAAAGTAGGCGTGAAGGACCAAGACTTCTACAATGGTGACGCGGATTTTGTCTGGCTCAGGTTTAATGATATATATGAGCTGTACCACCGCGACGCCATGGACGTGGATTTGATCACATGTTGGACATTGTAAGTACTTTGTTGTTGCTTATAATTCACAGTTTGAAAACAATAATTCCAATCTATGTTGACGCGGGCTTTATTTATTGCTTAACATATGCAGAATGGAGATTCAAAAATGTCGCAGAGACAATATATATGACGTTGGTTTCGTTGACCCTCGAAGGATAAGTGAAGCAATGATAATGCACAATTCTGAGGAAACATATTTAAACCTATACAAATATATCAAGAAACAAAATTACTGTGACTCCATACTAATCCCGTACAACATCGAGTGAGTACATTCACAGCCTTCTTCTTATACTGTCTGTGTAACAATTCATTTCTGATTATAATGTATACATGTGCACAGATTCCACTGGTTCCTAATTATATTGTGTCCTGATCGGGGTGTCGTGAACGTCTTTGATTCATTGCACACCCCAAAAGAAAAACTACAGAACATCATGGACATGATGGCAAGGTGATGTATATTTTCCCCTACTTAATCCACCCCTTCCACTCGCAATGACTTAACTCAATTTTTTTGTTCGCAGGGCCTGGATTCAATTTCGTACAGAACACACGGGTATACAACATGAAACACTAAAATGGAACATTGGCTTTCCGGTAAGCAAGTAATTTGTACATGTAGGCATCGACTAATATATTATATGAATTTTACTAGATTTCTTTTGGTCGACAGTGTGCCAAACAGGGACCGGGAAATAATTTATGTGCATACTATGTGTGCGACTACATGTGGAATTGGGGACATAAAAAGCTCACACAACGCGATATTATGGTACGTAATAATAAAGACATTTCCATTATTATTAAGTGCACAATTATTGTCTCCAACTCGACGGATTAAATGTCTTTCAAATATTTTTAAATTATAGATGTTCAACCTGAAGGAAGAGTCCCTAGAGATAGAAAGAATTGACGCAATTGCAGAACAGCTCGTCGGATGGATCTGGGATGAGGTCGTCAATCCCCGAGGAGAATTCCACTCGCCAATACTGGAGGACGTGCCGGACAGTCCAACGAGAGCTAGCTAGTCGTCAATCTTAATTATGTAGAAAATACAGTTTAAATATATATAACTCGAGTTGACATGCATGAATATCTACTTTTGTAATATATATGTCTTCTATTTTGATGAAATGTCAGCTAGTATGAATATAGAGTCGGCCGAATACGCATTAGAATACACGTATTAGAATATATACGTATATAGACGTGCACGCATGGCTACTGAAAAAAGCAAAAAAAAAAGAAATCCGGGGTCTTTAGCACCGGTTTCAGGCAGCAACCGGTGCTAAAGGCAGGCCCTTTAGCACCGGGTGCAGCCACGACCCGGTGCTAAAGGCCCTGCTACCGGCGCTGCGGGGCAGGCCCTTTAGCACCGGGTCGTGGCTGCACCCGGTGCTAAAGGGCCCCTTTAGCACCGGTTATTCAACCCGGTGCTAAAGGGGTACCCCTTTAGCCTCGGATTAGTTGCACCGGGTGGGAAACCCGGTGCTAAAGGACTTTCCCACCCGGTGCAGATGTTGATCATTCTGGTAGTGAACATTGCTCCGGGGTACGTTCATGATGCACGCGCTGGACTCTTAATTTGTACGTGGACGCCTAGAAGGCCACCACCGCATCAGGGAGTGATCAACGAACAACATACTTATATACCAACGTTCTAGATCGAGTAGAACTGAAACAGGAAAGCACCTACTGCTCACGCTTGCACCAAGAGCCAAAAACTACAGAGACACGTATGATCGATCGTCGAGTGTTGGGAGGCATTTGCGGAGACGCGACAAATGTGGTTGGCCATGCAACGCACCTGTACGTAGTTGAACCTTGATGACCGAGACGTCATGGATCAGCGAGAGTAGTAGTCGCAGTAGCCCGTAGCCATCTCTACGGACAGGGATTCGGTGCCTTTGCTTCAGCAAGGCACCGCGAGCCTTGGCTGTCCGGTCGAAAAAGACAACGAAATCACTGTATCGAGAGTACTGTTGATGACACTGTAACACATGCACTGTACACCTTCTGTTTTCTCATCACTGTAGCACGGTATGGTTGATGTCGATCCAGCCGTTGCCCCCAGATCGGACGGCCTGGAGATGGCCTAAAGTCACGTGGTGCCTTGCCGAAGCAAAGGCACCGAATCCCAATCCGTCGTTTTCTGGATACCGAGGGTAGTAGTGCTAGTACCCAAACCTCTGCATCACCGGGAGGCGTGGAAATTGGAGGCCACGCACATGAGATTGCCGCTGCCGGTGGAGCTCGCATTGAATCCGATCGAGGGCAGGGCCCGGCAGGTGTAGGGCAGGATCAAACGGGACGGGGAGCAAGAGCAACACGCTACACGGCAGGGGCAAGGGCAAGGGCCGGGCCCCCTGATCGATCGCATACGGCCAAGGGGATGGAAACCAGCAAGTGCGTTGCATCTGCGCGGCCACACACGCACACACCCGGCGCGTTTAATGCGACGCGGCATCGCCAGAAGCGTGGCCGTGGCCGTGGCGATGCGGGCGGGCGGCCGTGCCGAGCCGGCGAGGCAGCCAGGCAACGAGGCAAGGGCCCGGCCGGCCGCCCACAGCCACTGCTCACTGCACTGTGCTGTACCGCCCCACCACCAGGCTGACTTTGCCACGAGCTCTCAGTAAATGCACGCTGCTACTCTTCTTTATCTCTCTCTCTCTCCGTCTCTCTCTAAACCCCCATTCTCTCTCTCTAATTTTCTTTCTCTCTCTACATTTGACTCGCCCTTTCTCTCAAGTGAGCCATAGGCCCATAGCTATATCTCGGCATCCTGGCCCTTGCTGCGGCTAGCCTAGCTGTCTCGGCATCCTGGCCGGCGAGGTTAGCCATAGCCCACACACACACACAGCACAAAAGGTCAGCGCTGTGCTTTGGCCGCGGCGGCCACCGTTATATATACACGCCTGCACCTCCCCCCTTGGACCCTTGTCCTCAAGCCACCACCACCACCACAACACCAACACTTGCTGGCTTCTTCTAGCTCAGTTGCTCGGCACAAGACAGGGACCAGCGAGCTCTGGTCGATCTGCCTCATTAACCACCCCGGTTGTCTGACGGCCTCGCGCTTGTTCTCGTACGGCGCCGGTGGCTGGCAGCTACCCTTTTCGCTGTTGCCCACCACCTCAGCTCCTCGTCCACAGCTCACTCTCACATCGCACGCCCACCCACACCATCTGCTCCTTTGTCTGCTGTACTGTGAAGAAAGGGGTCTCGATATCTTGGTGGACAAGATCACCATGGGGAGGCCGCCGTGCTGCGACAAGGAGGGCGTCAAGAAGGGCCCGTGGACGCCGGAGGAGGACCTCGTCCTCGTCTCCTACATCCAGGAGCACGGCCCCGGCAACTGGCGCGTCGTCCCAACCAGAACCGGTATGATCTTTGCTTCTTACTTAGGGATGATCATCACCCATGACCCATGCAATTGCGATGCGGGTGATAGAATCTTGCTTAGATCTTTGTACGGATGCGATCTGGATTCTGACCGGTTCGGATTCTGCGCGCAGGGCTGATGCGGTGCAGCAAGAGCTGCCGGCTGCGGTGGACCAACTACCTCCGCCCGGGCATCAAGCGCGGCAACTTCACCGACCAGGAGGAGAAGCTCATCGTCCACCTCCAAGCTCTCCTCGGCAACAGGTACGGATAGATTCGAACATGACGCATGCGTGCTGTTTCTTTCTTGGATGGACATGGATGAGTAGCTCGTTTGTGTCAAGCATGGAGGCTCATCGGCGTGCGGTTTGGTGGTGCAGGTGGGCGGCCATCGCGTCGTACCTCCCGGAGCGCACGGACAACGACATCAAGAACTACTGGAACACGCACCTCAAGCGCAAGCTCCAGAGCGGCGGCGACAGCGCGGCCAAGCCGCCGGCGCACCGGCCGGCCTCGTCCTCCAAGGGGCAGTGGGAGAGGCGGCTGCAGACGGACATCAACATGGCGCGCCGCGCGCTCCGCGAGGCCCTCACGCCGCTGGGCGACCTTAAGCAGCCGCCGCAGCAGCACGACGGCGTCGACGCGGCGGGCGCCGGTGGCATGGGCGGCGGCGACAGCCCGGCGTCGAGCTCGGCGGGCGCGTCGCAGTGCTCCCCCTCGGCGGCCGCGCCGGGGCCGTACGTCTTGACCACGGAGAACATCTCGCGGATGCTGGACGGGTGGGCCGGCGGAGGCAGGAAGGGCCGCTGCGGCGGCGGCAGTGCCGGCCCGGGCACGCCCGGCGGGGCCGAGAGCGCGTCCACCGGATCCTCGGACGCGTCGGAGGTGTCGTACGGTGGCGCCGCCGTCGCGTCGGTAGCGCCGGCGATGGCTGGGGCACTATCCGAGTACGAGACGAAGCCGGCCGTGGCGGCACAGCAGATGCCGCTGTCGGCGATCGAGTCCTGGCTGTTCGAGGACGACAGCCACTTCCACCAAGTCCAGAGCGCCAGCTTGCTTGACACTACCCCCATGGATTACCCGTTCTAGCTGTAGCTAGTGTGTGTGCTCATGTGATGCGGCTCAAGCTAATCACTTGAAGCAATTAGGGAGTGTGGTCACAGTCGCCGCCGTCGCCTAAAGAAAACTACATAGATCCTAAAGCATGTCAGTGACTAGTCGATTGTTGCGGATTAGTCGCTTGATCTAAGTACTGCACTTAGGATCTGCATAGTTTTCATTTAGATTTCAAAGAACGTAGAAGCACTCCTATGTTATTATCCTTACTAAGACTATGTTCTTGGGCCTTTTGGTTTTAGCCTTTTGAGCAACAACTTGAGTAGTTGCCCCCTGTGCAAGTTGCGTATTGTGTGTGTGAAATTAACGCCAGTATGTCACAAACTTGTCATAAATTGTATTGCTATCACTAACATAGCAGATATCTGTATTTTCCAACTTTCCATGCCTCGGGGTTTTGCAGATATCTGTATTTTATTGTATTTTGTCTTATTTGCCAAATCAGAACAAAACTCCTCAGATATGCATATTTCATTCAAAATAATTCAATAAAATGTTAACATATGTACTAGCAAAAAGATCTGCCTGTACCTACGTATAATGTCATTGGTGAGAACAATAACTAATGAGCGTACGTAATATACGAATATAATTCAGGATGAATTTTCCGTTTTGTGCGCCAGATATATCAAGATGTATTCAAATTAAATGCGCATGGTTTCGAATATTCACACAAAGAAAAGTCATGCAGGGCCGTGTTTAGTTGATCAGTTGACGGTGAAATTTTTTAGGCACGCGTTTGACCACTAATTAAGGGTATTAAATAAATTCAGTCTATACAATTACCTATAAATCTACGGGTTAATTCGCGAGACATATCTAATGAGGCCTTTGACCGTATGATTAGATGATGATATTGTAGCATTACTGTAGTAAATTAATTAAAGGTTAATTAGGCTCATTAGATTACACTCATCTTTAAAAAAGTTTTGCAAATAGATTGTATTTAATACTTCATGCATGCAAGATTCCCCGGAAAAAAGAAATTGCTTCCCCAAAGAAACATGACCCAGATATTTTGCCTTCGCTCCAAAAGAATCAAGAGAACGATGACTAATTTTCACAAAAGTTTCTGTTAGTTTATACAGCCTAGAGCTTGTATATGTAGGTTCGTTTGGTGCCATGGATAAGGATAATGATTGAATGGTACTGAATGGTGAAGTGTCTGGGAATTTTGAGCACTAGCATAATTATTTGAAAATTTTGGATTACAAATTTACTACAATCAAATTCAAATTTTTGTACCAGTGCCATGTTTATCATGGAAAAATGTCATTAGTTGCGCCATATCATGAAATTAGCACACATTGATGGCCTGAGGAACTCTAAAGCCAGTTTCAGTGCACAGTTTCACTACACGGTTACCTAGATCAGAAGTAACCGTGCCAAAAGAGTTTCATGAGATAAAACTCCTCTCACATCCTATAAAACTCTTCATTCTCTCTCCTATGCCACATCAGTATATTTAATGTCATAAAACTCTTCATGAAATCACCATTGAGACTGGCCTAATATTTCACCATTCTTGCAATATGAAGAGCACATGCATTCATCTTTAAAAGTTACTATCATTTTTTTCTTCAAAAGAAAGCTAAAACATTCTGTATTATCTGCTACTGTAAGTGTTACTATCATTGCAGCAACTCAATCATCAAACCGGAAGTCAATGTCATGTTTCTATCTTCTTTAAAAATAAGCTTATTCTTTCAGGAAAAATAAATCAAAGAACTTGGCTGGCTCTTCTTAAATACACGACATGTGTGATGGGCTTGACTCCGAGTCCCAGCGACGACGACGACACAGGCACACAGCCTCGTAGCCAGTCCATGCACCCAACGACCAATCAATCATAGATTCACTGCCTTTCATTTCATTTCCAAGCTGTAAAAACGGTGAAAAGGACTGGCAGCCATCCATGGGCACCCAGCATGCCCAAATTGCCAAATGGCCATGTTGTATCCAATGCCATGGCATCCATGCATTCACAGCTCCTTCTGAACCTGCTCCGACCCAGTCGCCCTGGCGAGAAGCTTTGCATCAGGGACTTGAATGCTGTGAGGATCCGGGAGAACATGGAGCACATATTCAAGCCGTATGGCCCCAATACCTCTGAATTCGAGACATTTTGCAAGTGGCATCTTTCTCTCACTTGCAAAAAACTAGAAAATTCAGTGCTTGCCTCGGAGCTATGTACATTTGCATTTGGTGAATTTTCTCCTTCTGAAAATGACACACAATCTTAATTGAACAAAGACAATGACACACCAAATCGCAAAAATTGCACCAGTGCCCTTGTCTACATGGCAGCCCATCTTCAGTTAACAGACAATCCAGAGGTGCGCACAGCAATTTGCCCTTGAGGTCCCAACGTCCCGTGCTGTGGTTTCAGACTTTCAGTTCTCGCATTGGTTCCTCGGGTACGCAACCGATCATAACCATCTCAACGGACACAAACAAAACCCACTCCATACGGTACATGACATGCTAATTGCTCCGTGTAATCAACACAGTAATTCATTCTGTGGACCCATTCGCTCGAATCGTACCTCTGGAGTGCTGCTACCAGAGCACATTCCGTATGTGTGTTGTTTCCTCGAACACGATGTCACTGTACGTGCATTGTGTGTACCAAGGAGAAGAAATTAAAACGGACTCGTGTTACAGTTCACGCCAGTTTACTGAACAGTGTATTTTGTCGCTAAGCCTCCCATCTTGTCCCAACGGTTTGCATTCGTGATTGATCGAGTGCAGATCATGAATGGTATAGCTGACCTAAACAGCGGCTTAACACCTTGGTTGATTCTTGCGTGGCCCCTCACTTTACAGAGAGGAGGGGTTGCCCAGAGCATGCACGTTACAGTGTCACAGGCTACGTGCTAGTGACAACTCCAGCTGCATTTTTCATCTGTAAATCACTGATCGTACACGGGTTTAAACCCCCCGTGATGGCACAAAGCGCCAGTGCGCAAAGCCGCGAACCGAGCGCGTCACACCCGTGGAGAAACGTGGAAAAAGATATACATAGACAAAAAGAAAAGGAAAAAAAAGAGAAAAGAAAAGGCAGCATGGAACAGGGCCCACCTGTGCAGTAGCGCGTGTATCCTGATCTGCCGCCGTGGGCCATGGGCAGTTCGGCGAGCTTGCTTTGCTTGCCCAGGCTGGCCGACATGGCATGTTTCTTCATTAACTGCTCACCGAGACCCCCCAGCTAAAGCTTCACACGACGCAATTGGAGAACCGCGTAATGTCTTGCTCCAGTACCCATGGTACGGCATCTCAGCACCGGCCTGGTCCTCGTGAGATCTCGTCGAGTCCGGCGAGCGAATCAGGCTACCGCCGCCGCCGCACACCATTCCGCTGTCCCGTCCAGAGACCCGTACCAAATATCGTGATGGCTTTGTCGTGCAACGCAGTAACAGTGCTGGAGCTGATGGATCTCACTGAATTCTGTGGAGAGGAAAGTTGGCCCGGGTTAGGAAAGGCACCAACTCGACGGTCGATATCCTCCGTTGCCATGCCACTGTGTCATGGGCAATCATGAACACTCGCCGCGTAATTTGAATTGTCCAGCAGCGAGATTAATGGCGCGCGTCTCTGTCTGACATGTACGTACGTACGCGCAAGTCAATGGAATTAGTGCGAGGCGATGGCGACCCGGCGCGCGCGGCCGAGCTGAGCCAGGAGCGGGAGGAGCTCTGGGGGCGGCGCGGGCCTCCCTACCCAAGAGGCAAATGCCGCCGCGGACGAGGCGTTGCGTTTCCCCGATCGATCGGTTCGACACGGTCACGGTCACGGACACCGTGGCGGCGACGTGCGTAAACCCGACGCGCACCGCGCGGCGCCCGTGCGCCACCGATCGAGAGCGCGCGACAAAGACCAGGCTGAGGTGAGGCCGACGAGGCCTACCGCCGCGGCAGCCGCCGCGCGTACGCCCTGGGTCGGCGTCGCCACGAGTTCCCGATGGACGCAGACAGTGTAATTCGGTGGCGCGGCGTGAGAACGGAGCCGCCGCCCCCGCCCTGCCGCGCGCGGAAGGCACGCGTGGGGTTGCTGCATCTGGCTGGCGGGCGCGCGGCGGGCTCCCTCCTCCTCGTCGTCGTCGTCCTCCGCCCGGGCGATGCCCCGTCGAACGGGGCTTCGGGATGGGATGGCTGGATTCATCTCACGTACCGTACCAGGGGAGCCGTAGGTGTCTGGCTGATCTAGCCTGTGTTGTTACTCGTGGCCTGCGACGGCCGGCCGAGGCGAGGCGTGGCGTGGCGTCGCAGGCAGGCGTCGGCGCGGTTCGTCTCTGTGCCTGTGCCCTTGCGTGCGTCCGGCTCCGGCTGTAATCCTTGGCACGGCGCGCGTCTTTCCTGCGAAATCCTTGGAGGATCTCTTTCCGTGGCCAGCCGGCCGGCCGGTGCCCGGCTGCCCGGCCGTCCGTGTCAATAGACATAGACGAATCTTTTCGCTATAGCAAACCTGAGCTAGGCACTGTTACTACTGTCCAGGTCTGGATCGAATCAACGGAATTTCATAGGTTAATATTGTATGAAAAAACCAGTAGGTGCCATATGCGAATATATATCTAACTTCTTATCACGGAAGAAAAGAAAGCCCAAGCGGGAGATATATCACCGAAGAAAAGGAAGCCCAAGCGGGATATATTATTATCTTCTTATCATGGAAGAAAAGGAAGGCCAAGCGGAATATTATTTTAGTGTGCACATTTTATAACTTACTCGCAAACTGCCATGCAATTTCGAATCGAATTAATGGAATTTCGTAGGGCTATGACAGGATTTTTGGTTGGTTGAGAATGCCCTACTCTCTATAGTCGGTGTGTATTTACTTATCCCGGTGAAGGCAACATGACGTTGACTTGTATTTTCAATAACCCCTCATCTTTCGCAAAAATAGATGAAATTCTTAATGGTTTGTGTCGGTTTGACTGAAACCGTCTTTGCAATATCCAAACTCTAAATCCGTTATTTTTCTCTCTCACTCACTTCTATACCTATTATTCCCCATACTGAAAAATCTCAATACTTTTGTCAATATACAAAACTTGCTTTGAGCCTAATAACCATCTCGTTTCACCGTGCTCACGTGGTTTAGCCCTGCCTATCATGTGCTTTTGACGAATAAAACCTCGTTATCAGAGAATAACTGATCCTCAAACCTCCTGTCGGTTAGTCATTTTCATTTACCATCTCATGAAAACCCCCTTTTCCTTCCATTCAATGTTACTGGGTACTATATTAGTGATAGATTTACTGGAACTGAATGATCATATTTGGTCAAGTACGTAATGAATTTTCTCTAATTTCTTTTTTAGACTCCTTATTCTACGAGAAGGAAATCATCTTTTCATTTTTTTCTTCATATACTAGGGTTTTTTAGTTGAAAAAAACAATGTTCCTTACTAAAGGATCTGTGTCGCTAGCGGAAACATATATCATGTTTAATTTCAATCATGATGTGTTTTTCAGTGACTTCATTTTTCGTGTCAGGGGTGAAATATTAGTCCTCAGATCAGCCAAGAGGTTTGCTTTAGATTTTTCTTTCAGCATCAATTCAATCTGAACTCCACCATGAAATTGGCCCATGAAATTGGCTGAACTCCACCATCTAAACATCTAAACAATGAACCGGGCTATGGGCCAAGTTCAGCCCATTGAGGCATTGACAATGCACGCCAAGTCGCCAACCCGCACCGGGTCCCACCCCAGCCGCCTCACACAAGAGAAAACCCTCCCATGCAGCGCGCATAGGCGCGAAAGCCTTCAATCCCCGCCTCCCGCCATTTCCCTCGCCCGCCAAAACGATCCCCTCGCCCGCCCAGATCGCAGCTATTTCTCCCTCCCCGCCAAAATGCCAAATTCGCCTCCCGCAGTCCCGCCCCGCGTCCCCGCTCCCCGCGCCGATTCCCCTCGGACGCGCCGGCGGCCATGGACATGTCGGCGATCGCCGCGCGCCTCGGCCTCTCGGGGCCCCGCCCCGTCGTCCGCAAGGCCGGCGAGCTCCGCCGCCTCTGCGACGTCAACTTCGACTCCTCCGTCCTCGGCATCGTAAGCGTCCCCGGACTGCCCGCCTTCATCCTAGCTCACTTCCTTCATCCGCCGCGCGGACCCGTCTCTGACCCTCTGTGCTTTGCAGGGGGAGGTTTGCAAGGCCATCATCTGCCTGGAGATCGCCGCGTCCAAGTGAGTTTGGGTTTGCTGGTCAACTGTTCGATGAATTGCGCATGTAGGAACCTTCTAGATTCTGGTCTGACCCGTGCTATTTCGTTTGTTGATTGCGCAGGTTCCAGGTGATATTTGACAGGGCGGAGGCTGTGCGTATGAGCGGGATGTCTGAGAAGGCATATATCAGATCGTTCAATGCACTGCAGAATGGTCTTGGTGTCAAGTATGTTTCTTTTCACTTCTGCTTCGCCGATTGGCGCGTCAGATTGCGACTTGCGACTTATAGAGTGAAATTTTGCTCTTGTAGGACAACGTTGGATGTGCGCGAGTTGGGCATCCAGTTTGGCTGTGTCAGGCTCATACCTTTCGTTCAGAAGGGGCTGTCACTGTAAGTTTTTGTCTCTCCTGTCAGTTTCATCGCACTTACATCCTGTACTTCATAGTCAATTGTCACTTGTCAGGCCCTCAATTCTCGGTCTAGCTGAAATTCTTAGGAACGACCGTTTCAATTGACTCTGAATTTTATGACCGCTATGAGGTGTAGACAATGCCATTATGTACTTCAGATGACATATCACAAGTTTGCAAAGAGTGATACCTCGATGTTATACTGACAACTGATGGTTGGATCTATCTGCTTCAGTTATAAGGAGCGCTTCCTTGCTGCGTTGCCACCTTCTCGCCGGGCAAGCACTGACTTTGGTCGGCCAGTTTTTACTGCAGCAGCATTCTATCTGTGCGCAAAGAGGCACAAGGTGCTTTCCACTTTCCGTAACAGTCTACTTTGTTCTTCTTCAGGAATGCGATTCTATAGACTATTTGCCTTTTGTAGTACTGAATCTTTCCTTGTTTCCCTTGTAGCTCAAAGTTGACAAACTAAAGCTGATAGATCTATGTGGTACATCCAGCACCGAGTTTACAACGGTAATATAGTTTATTCATATCAACTTTTTATGTGTGCATTTCTGCACTGTGCACTTGTGCCGTGAGCTTACTTGCAGTAGTTAATAATAGTATACTGTACATATGCTCTTTTCTGACTTTCCGTTCTGATTGCAGGTTTCAACATCAATGGCAGACCTGTGCTTTGATGTTTTTGGGATAGCCAAGGAGAAGGATCCAAAGTCCATCAAAGGGAATAGAGGTACCGACATACTCATTATTAAATCCATTCCTTGCATCACTAAGCTACTCATTCATTTTACATATGGGAAAGTTCATGCTACACTGTAGTTTTCCTTGGAATTTTGTACATCTTTATATTGCTGAGCTCCTCAATAAACCTCTACATTTCTACCCTGTTGTAGAACTGTTGGATGTTTTACCATGCAAAAGGAAACATGAAGATGACAGTGATTCATCTGATGAGTCCTCAGAGGACGACCAAGATGAACTAGATGTATGTACCTGATAACTGCTTATTGCTTGTGAATTCTTATTCACCTTTATTTTTCAAATGCATATAATGAAGCTATCAGTAAGGTTTACAGACTACTAAAGTTTAGCCTATCTGTTGATTGCATGTCATGAGGCACAACATGATACATTGAGACACCTTGCCTTGCGGACAATGATTTTGCATATGATTTTACTGGCCTTCGTGTTGAACTTATTCCTGCAGTGTAATTCACTAGCATTGAAGTTTCTTACACTTGTCCTGCCTGCATGAAACCCAGGCTGAAGCCTTTTATAGCGCATATATAATACTGGTTTCAGTAGGCAAATAATTTTAGTCATCAACAAATGCTATCAAATAGATGTTTATCTATATGCTAGATGTTTATCTATATGCTAGATGGCTGAAATCTGAAATACCAAAATTCTGAAATCTACATGCAAGATAGTTTATCTACATTCAGTCCTTTCTTCTGTGACATTCTGTAACAATGTCTGAACTCAGGACCTAATAACATGCAGCATTGAACCGAATAATAATCGTCCTATGTTTTGATGTATTCAAGCGTGGTGTAGTTGCATCAGCAACCGTTTTCCTGCTGATATTACTTCTGTGATGTTTATATGGACTATTTTGTTAACAGAAATTTTTTTGTTAGTCTTCTACGCCTGTTCTGTGGATGACCCCTGTCTGATTGTTCTGATGCCAGTTACCGACTCACAAGAGGCAGAAGATGGAGAAAACAGCATACAATGAGTGGAAGTCACCAGTTCTTTCCTCCAACAAGCAAACCAAAACAGGTTTGTTCTTTTCGCTGCTCCACATCCCTGACTAGGCAGTGATTGTTATCCCAGTTACCTGTTTGAGGGGTTTAATCCTTGTATTGTCTTCAGACCTTGCCAAGCCCAGGAGGCAGGCGCAGCTTAACTTCAAGAAGCCAGCAGACGCAGCCTTGGAAGTACCGTCAGCAGCCAACTAGATGAATATGAACTCTCCTCACAATAATGAATCGTGAGGGAGAAGTTTCTTCTTGATGAAAAAAAAGACATCTTCGTTTTGCTTCTGTTTTCACATATTATCTTTGCGACATAACTTATCCGTGAAAAATGTTACCAGAAAACATCCTGTGTAAATGGCGACATGTTCATATACAGTACATGAGAAGTGTCTTGATTCTTGAATGCCCCTTGGTCCTTGCTTCGATCTCCTGCCATCAGTCCAATTGGGCAGTTGGCGTCTGACGTCCTGGTGTTAGGTAGCGTCCAATAGCCCCGAGTGAGCATCCAGATTCTAGAGTTCATTATTATTCTATCCGCATTCTAGAGTTCATTATTATACTAGTAAAATATTTGATCACACCAAAAAATATCTCTGAGATGATCAAATGGCCAAGGCACAGAGTCATCCAGAATCCAGATTTGAAAAGTACAAGTAAAAGTGCTTCCGACGGTCGTTGCGCTTAACCTAATGCAGGCTTTTGTCCTCCATTGGTCTCATGGTCTGAGTTGCAGTACTTTAGTCTTGTATAATCGTGATCTGCTGGGTTTGGAGACAGATGGGCGTCGCACTCGCATCGGAGTAGAGCGGATGACCCTTGGGGGCTGGCTGTGGCCGGGTAGGCGTGTGGCTGGTGCCCTCGGCGGAGGCCGCAGGCGCGGGCCAAGGGGCACGCCGGCACGCGGGCGGGGGCCGCAGGGCACGAGCCATCCTGTGGGTGCCGGGGAAACTGCCGTCCCGGGCCAACGGCGCCGCCTGGGCGCGTGTGCCCACCACGCGTCCCCGATTTCCCTGGCGCGATCCGATCCTGCCCGCTCACCAACCCGTTTTCCGTTGAATTGAAAGTTTGAAACTAGTGTAAATTTTTATTCGGCGAAGGATTGACAGTACTAGTTTGGACTATTGTAGTAGTCGAATTCTTCATAACGAGCATGGATGAAATTGACTTGTAGGCGGCGGACTCAAAGAGCTCTGGGCGCCGTGACTTGCATGTTGTTATATACAGTAGTATTTTTCCGAATCATTTTTCAATCTGAAAGAAAACTTTGTCCAATTGGCACCCACGTGTACAAGTATAACCCAAGCACTCGCACAATAATCAAACCATTTTTTCCGTGCCGTCAAGAAGGGCGGTGTGGCCCTGGACGGGCACATGCATGCGCTGGTGGTGGCGACGTGCCCATGTCATCCGGCTCCACGCAGGAGCACGCGCCAGGGCGGAGCACGCCGGGGGTGGGTGCCTCCCACACGCCCCCCGCGTGTCGCCGTCTAGCCCACCGGATCCGCCAGCTACCCTTTCCACCATCACGCGGGCCACACCACCTCCCTGGCCCACGGGTCAGCGAACCAGGCATCGCATTCCACCCACGCGGCTTTCCTCGGCCCCGTCCGTCGCCGAGGGGATCGACGACTCCTCGTGGGGCCCGCCCTCGTTTCCTTTCTTCTTCTTGTTCCCTGCCCCTGGCCCCCTCCTCCCTCCTCTTCTCCTCGCGCAATTGAAGAAGCAAAGGGCGGAGCAGACCCCGAGCCATCGAATCCAGCCGCGTCGCATCCGTACTGGACTCGATTCGAGGTAGTTTTTGGGAGGTACAAGGAGTTCCCCCACAGCCTCGATGTTTTTTCTTTCAAGGAGTCGATTGATGTTGATGATGTCGCTGTGCGGTTAGGGTGTGGGGAACTGATGCGGAGCTCTTGTGCAGGAAGGCTATCGGATCAAGTCTCTTGATCGCCATGGTGCCCAGAGATAGGGCGCATGGCGCCGCCGCGGCCCCGACGGAGAACCTCGTTCAAGGGTGAGCCCTCGGTGACTTACCAGAAAAGGAAACATACACATTTTCTAGTTTTCCTTTCGAGTTTGATCGTGGTTGGTCATTGGGTGTCGTGCGGAAGTGCAGTAGCTATACACCAATCCTTAGTCCTAGGCTTTGTCGTTGTGTTTCACTTGTCCATGGACGAATCTAGAACTAATCATGCGTAACAAATTGGTTTAAATCTCTCTTTAATACAATGATGATTCACAGTTTCCTCCTGTGTATACGAGTAAAAAAATGGCTTAATGAGAAATTTGAGCCAAACACTAATATGGAAATCTATTACAAATGTGAAGGGTCAGTAATTCCTCAGGAAATTAGAATTTCTCTTATGTTTAAGTTGCGGATAAGGGAGATCCAGTGAGTGGTTTAGGTTTTTATATTCTTGGAGCATGACTCTTGATTTAGCAAACTAAAAACTACATCTTGAACCGTTCTCTAAAAGAAATTAACCAAACTGCTACAAAACATTTGGCACGATTAATGCTGACGTTGAACATTTGACAGGCCTGTTATGAATAACAAGTGTGAAAAGAAGGCTCCCAAGAAAGTTCATAAATCTGAGAGGGAGAAACGTAAGCGGGACAAGCAGAATGATCTCTTTGGTGAGCTTGGAAACATGCTAGGTATGTACTTTGTTACAAATTGAATCTGCAACATCATCATTCCTAGCTGCATGACATTGGACTATTGGAGTGTTTGTTTGTAACTTGAAGAATTCATGTTTTTTTGGGGTGTGGAGTGTCATTCATGACATTGGGCTACTAAATACTAAACAAATTCAAGAAATGAGAGAATTCAGAATAGCTACCAGAAAGACTAATCCAATCCATAATGATGTACCGGAAAATACAACGTTTTTATTATTTGACTAATCCATATCACTTCCTCCAGACCAATGCAGTTTATGTGTTTGGCTGTTGTTTGTTGGTTATCTCTAGTGAAATTGTGTGCCTGAAGATGGAGTTTGGGATCTGCAAATCCTAAGTTTCAGAGTTTTGCATCATTCAGAAAGTCAAGGGCCGAACAAGAAAAATGTGTTTGCATGGTCATTGGTCAATCTTGACTGATAATCCAACCTATACCCTTAACATTGCTACGGATGATTTGCACTGAGTGATCCATGTATATATGATTATCGATTGTTCGTCCCAATTCTATAACTACTCTCTCTTTTTAACTACATTTATATTCTTCCTAAGCATCGTATGCCATCTCTTTTCAGAACCTGATAGGCAGAATAACGGGAAGGCATGCATATTGAGTGACACTACACGAATACTGAAAGATCTACTTTCACAAGTAGAATCTCTTCGACAGGAGAATGGTGCGCTGAAGAACGAATCTTGTTATGTAAGTACGGCCTTCTCATTTAGAAATCCCACCATGCATGTCATGTGACTTGGGGAATATCAGTTAAATTAGTCATGAAACTTTGATTAATCTGATGATCCCCTTGTAGTATTTAATGAACAATAAAACCGGGATTATGTTTTGCTGAGAATTTGCTAGCCTATTGGCCCAGTTTCATTAATGTACGATCGAATTAATTCTGGGTAACACCATTTCAGAATATATTAGTAAATATTTCATGCCACTATCGCCATTTGCTATGTCCTTGCCACTGATTCATTACGTGCTTCCTTCATGGTACAAAACAGGTCGCATTAGAGAGAAATGAACTACTGGATGAAAACAACCTGATCCGCAATGAAATCTCGGGACTGCAGAATGAGCTGAGGATGCGGCTGGAAGGAAACCCGATCTGGAGTCATGATGTGACTAGATCAAATGTTACAGCGCCTCATCCTGCATCCACAATATTCGCACTGCAACATTCCCCGCATCCACCTGTCATCGCAACGATGGCACTCCCTCTGCAACAGACAGTAGTCCTTGAGCAATCTTATGCTGCCCCACGGCGGGAGCTACAGCTCTTCCCTGAAGCAGCATCCGCCGAAGATAACGAGCCACCGCAAGATCAGGGGATCTCTAATAATGTGACCCGGCCACAGGCAAGGTACCCAACAACAGTGGCCACATTGCCTGTACATGTATACCCAATCCTTCCAAGAATGGAAGATGAGCAATGTAGCAGTGGCACTACTGGTAGTGGAGAGGAAGACGATGGAGGCAACCATTAACAGCTCAACAAGTATAGAATTGAGAGATCTGGTCACAATATGAAAGGGTTCTTAGTTGTATCTTGATAGTGTAGCTAGTGTTGAAGAAACCTATGCGGCTGTGTGCCTAAGCTTGTAAGTACCATTCCACTCTGTATCAGATGAACTTGGTCTTCAACTAGTTACTTTTGATGGGAGCAATCTATCTTTGTTATAGTCTGTCAGTGTCATACTTGTCAGGCAGATTTTCAAAAGGTAAATACATGATGACGGAAAACATTGTAATCACTATTTATCTGTAGTTCTGTACAAGTATGGATAGCTCTGAACAAAAATTAGTGTCTGATGTTGACATTGTTAATTGCCTACACAACTTCATTTTCCCCACTGGAAATGCCACTGACTTCAGATGGTTGTTACTTTAGTTCAACAAGCCTGGATACACTAGCTAGACACCACAATGAAAGTGCGGCCTGCTTCCTTCTCCAGAGAGATTTTCTGCGCCTCCAAGTGCCTCAACCGAGCTATCTCATCCCACCTGCCCTCTGATGCGTACGTGTTCGACAGCAGAATGGCATCTGACGGATGGTAGTGGCCCATGGTGTCCAACTGCGCCTGCACCATCCTCCCCAGCTTCACGTTGCCATGGACTCTACAGGCTGCAAGCAACGCTCTCCACCCCGTAGCATCACCTTGAGATGCCATGCTTCGTATGAGCTCATAAGCTTCGTCTAGCCGCCCTGCCCTTCCCAGGAGATCAATAACGCAGCCGTAGTGCTCAGGGCTGGGAGATAGACTGTGATCCCGCACCATACGTTCCAGGAACTCCTTCCCTTCCTGCACCAACCCGCCATGGCTACAAGTGCTCAGCATCGCGAGGAAGGTGACCTCATTAGGAGCAACGCCTTCTTCCTCCATCCTGCAGAACAGGGAGACGGCGGCACCCGGCTGTCCGTTGATCCCAAAGCCCATGATCATTGCCGTCCATGCCTTCACATCCCTATTATGCATTGCAGCAAAGACTGAGACGGCTTCGTCAGGGCACCCGCACTTGAAGTACATATCCATAAGCGCCGTCCCGAGTGCAGTGTCAAGCTGAAGCCCTGCCTCCTGAGCAATCTCATGGACGCGGCGACCAGCAAGCAATGCCCCTGATGCTCCGCACACAGAGAGCACGCCCACAAGCGTCCCTGAACTTGGTCTCATTCCGGATTGTCTCATCTTGCCAATCAAGTCCATTGCCTCTTGAATTTGCCCTACCTTTGCGTAGCCATCCACCATACAGTTACACAGCACCAAGTCTCTCCTGTTCGTCTCATGAAACACCTTGCTTGCACACTCAACGCTGCCCTCCCTCACATACATCCCCACCATTGCTGCCGCAACCTTCACATCACTGCAGAGGCCTGCCTTGATGCAGAATCCATGCAACGACTCCCCTCGCCAACCACACCCAATCAAGGTGATCACAGCAGATGCGCTGACATCCATGCCAGACCATATCATCGCGGCAAACATCTCCACCGCTGTGCCCACATCCTCCGCCCGGACATATCCCCCGATCACCGTGTTCCAGGATACGACGTCCCTCTCTGGCATTTCGTCGAACGCTCTCCGCGCGTCCGCCATGCTCCCACAGCTGCAGTAGAAGTGGCACAGCACATTCCGCAGGCTCACAACGTCCAGGAACCCGTACCGCAGCACGAGCGCGTGCAGCTGTTTGCCAACGAAGGCCGCCTCGGCGTCACCGGGGATTTTCGCGCAGAGCGCGAGCAGCGGCTGGAACGCGAACTCGTCGAGGCCGGGGAGGCGCGCCCGCGCGGAGGCGAGGACGGAGAGGGACGCAGCGAGGGATGCCGCGGAGGGGCACGCGGAGAGCGCGCGGAGCAGGGCGGTGTGGTGGAAGAGCGTGGGCCGCGGGACGGCGTCGAAGAGGGAGAGCGCGTAGCGTGGCGGCGCGAGCGGCGAGGCCAGGAGCCTGGAGGTGGGGAAGGCGTGGTGCGGGAAGTGGGAGGACTTGAGCATCAAGGCGTGGAGCTGGAGCAGGTGCCCCGGCCGCGCTGCCGACTTGAGCAGCGCCGTCAGCGGCTTCCGCGGCGGCATCCGCTCCGTTGGGGGGACGGGCGGGGCGCGGGAAAAGGCTCGCTGCTCGGTTCGCGGCGGAGGGAAGCCGGAGGCGTTGAGCCCGAGCGCCTCTGTCGAGGAGGGCTGGAGGCTCCCGGGCCTCCCGGCGTATCTGGGCCCGTGTTTACAGAGCTTCTCTCGTTTCACACGCCGTGGGCCGGTTTAGGGTTCCCGGCTGGCAAACAGAGCCCATCTAAGCGTACGGACACAAGCTTTGTGAGCCCGGCCCAAGTAAAGAACCTAGGGTTTACCTCCCTTATAAGACTTCGTCTCGCACCCCCGCGCCTCCATCTCCCACACCTCCTCCAGTCCTCCGGCGGCGGCAGCTCGACGACCAACCGCAACTCCCTGCTGCGGCAGCCATGGTGCACGTCAACTTCTACCGCAACTGTAAGATGACCCCTCCTCCACTGCATGATCCGATCTCTCCTCCCCCACTGCACCGTATGCGTGTTGCCTTGCTGTCTAGACCGATCCGCAGCTGTCTAGACCAACCCAGTTCGTGCTGATGTTCCCATTAGGAGTTTCTAGTAATGTTGTATTCTGGAAAAGGGAAATGCTCGGCCTCTGTTACCAGCGCTAGGTTTGGTTCTGAATAACAGCATTTGCATGTGTAGTATAAGGTGAACATGATTATTTTTCAGATGCACGCACTGGTAGCAATTCGGTATTCAGATGTCACACAAGCTTTTGGTTTTGGTTAGATCCGCTGATCCCTAAACTTGGGTGATTGGGGTTCTGTGAATGGGTCTAGCATATATGCATTTTGTTTGAAATATGTATATCAGGATCAAACTGCGTTGGATCACAATTCAGAAGAAACATCAAGCACTACATTTTAGTGCTCTTTAGAAACACCTTCAGACAAGCGAGGGAATGGAGTTGGATTCCTTGAAAAGTGTTTTTACACATGTTCAGTTGTAATTTTGGTTATTTCTCACGCTGACACTGGTTATGAACTCCCCCAAGTATAGGCATTTTTGCTGTGCTTTGAATAATGTATCTTTCTGGTACGATGAGTTTTTATGGTGTATACTAGTTACAGGTTCCACTCTAGTTGTATCTGTAAGCTAATTTTTCTCAATGCTAGAAGTAGCTTATGACAATTGTTGCTTTTTGCAGATGGGAAGACCTTCAAGAAGCCAAGGCGTCCGTATGAGAAGGAGCGCCTTGACGCTGAGCTGAAGCTGGTGGGCGAGTATGGCCTGAGGTGCAAGCGTGAGCTGTGGCGTGTGCAGTATGCCCTAAGCCGTATCAGAAATGCAGCCAGGGAGCTGCTCACCCTGGACGAGAAGAACCCTCGCCGTATCTTTGAGGGTGAGGCGCTCCTCCGCCGTATGAACCGCTATGGTCTCCTTGGTGAGGGTCAGAACAAGCTCGATTACGTGCTTGCCCTCACTGTTGAGAACTTCCTCCAGCGCCGCCTCCAGACCATTGTCTTCAAGAATGGTATGGCCAAGTCCATCCACCATGCTCGTGTCCTCATCAGGCAGCGCCACATCAGGTTGGTTTACACACGCCTGATCCATCACTTATGCATCAAATTCTGCAGTTTTTTCATAGAAGGCTTTTAAGGTGTTGAATGGGTAATTGTGTATTCTGATGCTGTATAGGAAAATAATGGTTGTATGTTGTCATGATGATTCTGAATTTGCAATAGTGATTCCAATTTGCTCTTAGTTTTGTTGTGTTTTGCTGCAACTGGTTGTATGTTAACTGTAGTGATACAGTTGATCTTAGATGGGCCATATGATGAAAAACCATGTGCAATTCTCACGACGGTCGTCTGAGACACTTTGTGTGTAATGTTGCAGTCATATTTCTCTGATGCCCCTTTCAATGCTTATGTCTGTAGTCTGTACCATAATAATCGTATTGTCTGGCACTTGCCTTTTCTGCAATGTTTATCTTATAGCGAGGTTCTTACATTGTCTTTCCTGTGTAATCCTGGTGACAATTTTGGAGTGTGTATTTGTAATGGTTTCTACAGCATTTTCTCCAGCAGTTGTTATTCATGCAGTTTCCAAGTTTTGGTATAAACAAATTTTGTTATGTCTATAATTGGTTTTATACTGTCTGGATCACGATTCCACTGCCCTTTACTATTTAAAATAGGTGTTTTTGTTGCAGGTTTTGAAAATTTCTGCCTTACTATTTGTAATGTTTATGTATATTTGTATGCTTTCTACGGCACAATGAGGAATCATTTTTGCTAATGTATCTATGAGGCCAGAAGGTCAATGACTCTTTATGTCCTTTTCATTCTGAGTGCCCATTGGATGATTGAGTTATGGTTTTTCTGTTTTCTCTTGGTTTCTTTGAATGTGTGATTTGTAGTCAGGTTTCCATTGGATTCTTTGGTTTTTAATTCATTCTCTTTTGGCCATTCTCTAATCTGTCAACCTCAATCTTATCTACTGTGGTTCTGTAGATATTGAGTGTGTTAAAATAGAGTGCCTTGCATACAGCTGTTTTAGCATAATGTGATGTTTTGTAGCATATATCACTGATAGTCATATGCTCCATAAACAATGTACTTTATTCCTGTAATCAATAGAGGACTTTTCCATGAACTGTTGCAATGGTGATTATTGTACGAACTTCAATTGACATTCTTTTTGTCCCGTTGTTGTAACCTTGTATCTTCATAGGGTGGGAAGACAGCTTGTCAACATTCCGTCATTCATGGTCAGGGTTGAATCTGAGAAGCACATTGACTTCTCCCTCACCAGCCCTCTCGGTGGTGGCCCTGCTGGAAGAGTGAAGAGGAAGAACCAGAAGAAGGCCTCTGGCGGTGGCGGTGATGGCGAGGAGGATGAAGAGTAAGATGCCCATAGGATTTTGCAACAGCAACTGGTTGAAACGTGAAATGAACATTTTAGGTGTTGTTCCTGAGTTATTGCAGTCTTGAATTCAGAATCCTGCGATGGTAGACAATTTTGTGATCCACTGACACTCTTTAATTTCAAGCGTTGGCATCTTTTGGACCTCAACAAATGTATGTTGGTATGATTGGCTGTTCTCTCGTTTGGCCTCTAGGCCAACCTACTGGCTGGTTGGTTCTGGATCAATTTGGTTGCCAATGCAAATTGTACGTTTTTTTATGAATGCATGAACGAAGCATCCGTTTTGTTTCACGAGTAACGAGTTTGCTGTCATGTTGATCACTGGAATTTGTCCGGGCTGCTGCTTCTGTTGCATAACTTTGTTGAGCACGGAATTTGTTCGCTTCAGCTAGCAATGATTTTATCGACCATAACAATCGTTACTCTGTTCCAATTTTTGGCTTTGTTCATCGCTATCCATTTCCTTCGGGAGGTAGTTGTTTCGGAAAATAACGATATCATAAGCTAAAATTTAGGCTATGGGATAACTTTCCCTTCTATTTTACTTCCTCCTTGTTAGTACGAGACAGTCAAAACGAGAGCATGCAGCAATATAAACCCCAAACGAAAAGCTTTTCAACTGTTTATTTAGTTGGATATTTGCCAACAAAAGCCAAACCAAGAGGTACAAAATGTCGACAATTTACAGCTGCACGGCATCGAGACAGCACCTAGCAATGACAAACACAGAGCACGAACGTTATAGGGCTGACAGATGGTTGATGCTGGTTCAAAATATTGCTGTGGCCGGTCTCCGGCCGATCGATCCGAACGACTCGTATCCACGCGGGATCCTTCCGAGTCCGAGCGCCCTTCTTCTCGTAGTAGTAGATGATGTGGCCATCCCTCCAGAACCCGAGATAGTGTGTTAGCCCATGGGCCGGTTTCGTCTTCACCTATGGGCCGGCCCGCATTTCCAGCCCAAGGTCGCGCTAGGGGAAGGCACGCCGCGCTATCCTCCGGCGGCCTCGTCGGGATCTCACTGGCAATGGCCGGCGGCCGCCGACGATCGATTTCGCTCTCCACTTCCCCGAATTTCTTCTTCTCGACCACTATCTAGCCGCACCGCCATGGCGCCGCCTCTGCTGGTCTTCGTATTCTCCGATCCAACTCCTATGGTTCCTCGCCGCCGGTGGTCCTCCAGGCCTACCGACTTTTCCTCCGCCCACCCTCGCTCCGCTCGTTGACGCATGGCTGCCTTCCCCTTCCCCTAGCTGGCCAGGTCTTCGATTTGGACCTCTACTGCAGGTCGTGTGCAATGGCAAGCAATGCGTACTTTTCTTTAATCATGGTATAATACACGATCTGGAGTTGATTTGATCCCTTTTTATTAGTATATCTGAATTTGGACTGATATTGCCTTTTCTTTTCCATGTGGTTTCGTCTTCTCTCTTCTTTCCCCTTCTCTCAACACTCTTATGTTCAGTTTATACATGCACCTTTGACCTTTTTCTGTCATCAATACCTATTTATCTTACAATATAGACATATGTGTTTTTGGTAGCAGAAGAGATTTGTAACTCTTTCGAGAGAGAGAAGAGATTTGTTATTCTTAGTTTATTTTTCACATAGCAGGATTCGAAAAAACACAGTAAGTTTTTTCAATAACAATTACATAATTGTATCCATACCGACTTGTTTCACATAGCAGAGTTGATGGCATGCTCGTTTTTCATCGTGAATCGTGATGTTGTACTTTCCTATCGGAGTGCGTTTGGCAAGACTGCCGGCCCTTCCGTGCAACATCTCCGAGTGTCCCTACGTCGTCTCCGAGGCGGATGTCGCGTCCGATACGGTACACGAGCAAACCGACGTCCTCTCATCATCCGTATATAACGCTACGGCGCCCGTGGCACAGCCGTATCGATCTAGTAAGTCCGGGATCCCAAGAAAATCATCCATATAAAAACAACACGAGGCGAGATAGCCGAGCGAGAAAGCCCGGGATCCCAAGAAAATCAACAACAACCGCGTTCACGAGCAACGACATGGTGACCCTAGCGAACCTCGGCCGCATGTACGGCGACGTCGTCGAGAAGGCGACCCTGTCGCGCGACCTCCTGGCGCCCGTCACCGCGCAGCTCTCCGGCGGCGACCCCTCCGACTTCCACCGCCGCTGCGTCCTCGCCCAGTGCCTCGGCTTCTCCCGGCACTACCAGAATCCTTCACATCCGCCCGCCTCCTCCGCCTCGGCCATTTTTGGACCCGGTGCTGATGGGGCTTCAGCACCGGGTCTAACGGCTAGGAGCGGGGGCGGCGCTGCGGGGTGTCATGGCGGACACATTAGCACCGGGTCGTGGCAAGACCCGGTGCTAATGCGCCCCCTTTAGCACCGGGTGCAGCCAGCAACCGGTGCTAATGTGCCGAGGCCATTTCGCACCGGTTGCTGGCTGCACCCGGTGCTAAAGTGTGCACATTAGCACCGGGTCTTGCCACGGCCCGGTGCTAATGTCTCCCCCGGCCGAGCCAGCTGAACACTTAGGCGCTGTGTTCATGCTGCTCGGCCGTCACCGGGCGCACACGAGCCACGTCACTGGATGAACAAGAACAATTTTTCTTTTTAATCTCTGTATAAAAGTTGTAACTAGTCGTTCTCCCTCGTACAAACTTCAAAAAAGATCATTTTTCTTCCTAAAAATTCCTAAAATCATACTCTATCAAGTTATGAAACTTATTAATGTTATTATTTTGAAAAATCTTCTCGTGTTTGAACAATCCAAATTTTGAATTAAAAATGAGAACTACAACCAAGGTTTTTTTCACACTAGGTGATGTCAAATGAAAAAGTGATGAATACCAAAGTTTCATATTTCATCATGATCTACAATCTTTATTTAGGTCATTTTGTCATTTTCAAAATGGGTCATAACATGTAGTACACATTTGACAAGTCTCTAACAAAGTTTTAGAAACTATGTGAGTGAATCTAGGATTAATGAACAATGTATACTACCACTTTCTCAAATGCAAAAATGACTTAAATAAAGATTGTAGATCTTGATGAGATATGAAATTTTACTATTCATGACTTTTTCATCTGAGACCATTTAATGTTCCAAAATCTTTGATTTAGTTATCAATTTTTGTAATTTATAAGATTTTCTAGTAATTTATAAGATTTTCTAGTAAGTTATAAGATTTTCTAGTAAGTTATAAGATTGCTAGTAAGTTATAAGATTTTCTATTAATTTATAAGATTTTCTAGTAATTTATAAGATTTTCTATTAATTTATAAGATTTTCTAGTAAGTTATAAGATTTTCTAGTAAGTTATAAGATTTTCTAGTAATTTATAAGATTTTCTTATTTAATATATATTTTTAATAGGTATTAATAACTGAATTAAAACAAGTATTAATAACTATATATTAAAAACTATATTTATAAGATTCCCAAATAGTAGCCACCGGTGCTAAAGGCCGGTTTGGAAACTGGCGCCAAACGAAAATTTGGGGCCTTTAGCACCGGGTTGATCTAAAATCCGGTGCTAAAGGCCCCCAATTTTCATTTGGCGCCAGTTACGGCCTTTTAGCACCGGGTGTGCTAGACCCGGTGCTAAAGGGCCTTTAGCACCGGGTGGTGGGAAGGCCCGGTGCTAAAGGGGGGCCTTTAGCACCGGGTCGTGGCTGCACCCGGTGCTAAATGCCCCGGCTCTATATAGCCTCGCGCCGGCCCCCGCTCCCGCAGCACTTCGTCTTCCCCCAAACCGCCGGCCCTCCTCCTCGCCTCGCCCCCTTCTCTTCTTTTCTTCTCCCTTCCTCTTCTCACTTCGTTTCTTGGTTCCCTGCAGGCACGCAAGAAGGCAGGCTGGTTGGCGCGCTGGCTGCTGGGCGGCGCAAGAAGCCGCGCTCGTGCTGGTGGGTCTTGTGCTCGTGGTTGAAATTGAAATGCTGAGTGTTGAATCTTGAGTCTTGTAATGAAGGTGCTCGTGGTTGAAATTGAAATGCTGAGTGTTGAATCTTGAGTCTTGTAATGAAGGTGCTCGTGGTTGAAATTGAAATGCTGAGTGTTGAATCTTGAGTCTTGTAATTAAATTTCTCTGTTGGATCTCTAATGTTGTAATCCAATCCCTATTAGATCTTGGATATTGTAATATAATTTGAGCTATCTACTCATCTCTTTCTTTCTCCTCTTATTTATCGGTCATCATCTTCTTTCCTTTTCTGTTCTTGAAGAACAAGAACAAAAACAAAAGTACATTCATGGCGTCTGGAAAAAAATAAAAAAAATCTAAGCCCTTTAGCACCGGGTGCAGCCACGACCCGGTGCTAAAGGCCCTGCTAAAGGCGCTGCAGGGCAGGCCCTTTAGCACCGGGTCGTGGCTGCACCCGGTGCTAAAGGGACCCTTTAGCACCGGTTATTCAACCCGGTGCTAAAGGGGTACCCCTTTAGCCTCGATTTAGTTGCACCGGGTGGGAAACCCGGTGCTAAAGGGCTTTCCCACCCGGTGCAGATATTGATGATTCTGGTAGTGCGGCGGCCCGACGACGTGCGCGCCGAGATGGCGCCGTTCGGTGACGTCGAGGCGGTCGCCGTCTGCGGAATCCTGCACAACGCGGTGGTAGTCTTCAGGACCGCGGCCGGCGCCGAGGCCGCGCTCCGGAGGCAGGCCGAGACGCGGGTCGGGTGGTACAGCCCTGTCCCGCCTCTCCATTCCGGCTTCCCGGCATGCTTCATCCAGCCCGGACTCATCGAGGTCGGGCTGTACCCTCCCACGACTGTGCCAGCATCCGGAGAAGCTAGCAGCACGATGGCGGCAAAACGGCCGAGCATGAAGGCGACCGCCGCGGCGGAGCTCACGATGGACGCCGCCACGGCGCCGCCACAAACGTTGGAGCAAAGGCCAGTGTTCGTGTACGAGAACTTGCCGAACGGGAGGCCAAGGACTAAGGCCCGAGGGCCGCCGGGCAGCAAGGAGTTCGTGCCCTTCTTCAAGTCGAAGGTGAACGGGCCGAGGCTCGGAGAGGACGGTCGGCTATGGGTGGATGGCTACAAATTCACCTACTATGAAAAGGGCATGCAAATCGACCATACGTCCATACCGGTCGTTCAAGTCGGTCCTCCAAATCACTATCAATGCGCTTTACAAAAAACCGACGCTTTTTGAATTTTTTTCCCTATAGGCTCCTTGAAATGTAAGGTTTGGCCAGCTGAATGCACCGTACGATGTTTAGTTATAGTTTATCTGTTTATTTATAAATGTGCTCTATTTAATATCATTGTTGTTAGCTGAAGAGTGAACTGAGCGTGCAATTTCTAACGATTACAACGCCACGTTCCAATTCCAGAGTACTTTTGTTGTTTGACCTTTTTTATAAGACTATTTATTTTATTTAAAAAATTAATCTAAACATATGAAAAAATAAGTCATACTAAAAATATGTGATGATAAAATAAATCACAAACAAAATAAATAATTAATAAAAGTACATTAGTTGACGTTTTCTTACCACGGTTCTCTATTGATCTTATCTAAAACATTATACAAGTACTATTCATTTTATTTTTAATTTACTTTATCATTAAAAGTAATATAAGCATTATCTAATATTTCATTTATTTGCACTTTATATTTAAATAAGAGTTAAATATTATGGGAAAAATAACAGTGAATAATAATTTGGAGTAACATTTTTGGAATGGACTGGTCGCTATAAGCCCGTCCGAATTCGTGTCAAAGAAAAAAAAAACCGCCCGAACGGTGGAATTGGTTGATCCATCGCTCGAGGTGATAGACTGCTACTGGCTTGAAGCATCCTTCATTCACAACACTGAACAGATCTCCTCGTTAACACCATTCATCTGCCGTGGGGCCGATCTCTTCTTTTCCTGTGTTCACACCCGCGACAACCATCCCGCCCTCCGCCGGAGGCCATTGCCACCGCCGTGCTCTCCCTCCAACCACTCCACCGAACTCCCCCTCCCGTCGCACCCGCCATCTTTCCTTCCCACTCCACCTCCGCCTCCCTGTACTGGCTCTGCATAGAGGGCGACCTGTGTCAAGCCCTGCGGGCTGCGACAACTCATGGCCCGGGCGCCGCCTGCTGGGGAGCATAAGGCTGGGTGCCGGACCTTGTCGCCGCCAGGATGGAAGCCGCGGACGGCAGGAAGATCCATGTGCACGCCCCTGGTCACTGATTCCCCAAACGAAGGCGATAATGGCTTCGTTTAGGCGGAGCTGTACGAGCGCGTGGATGGCGCGCGCCGCCTGTTCGACGGAATGCCCGCGTCCCGGAACTGGAACGCGCTCCACGGGGCGTACCTCTTGTTCTCGAGCACCGGCGAGGCCATGCCAATCTACAGGGCTATGCGGGCGAGATCAGCTCCGGGGTCCATCCAGGACCAGGAGGGAGACACGCAGCATGGGTTGGTGGGAGGCACCGCTGAAGAGGAGGCCTCTGCAGTCGGTGGCAGCAGCCTCGCAGCAGTGCAGGAGTGATGGAGAGCTTTGCCAGCACTGGAGTGGCATTGATGCTGCCCGAGGGCCATGAGGTTCAAGATCTCTACTACCTTGATCTGCTTTGCTGAACTTTGCCCCTCCTTGCCCAGTGGTAGCAGTAATGACTAAAGGCAGCCCATGAATATAATGAAGTAATGAACACATCCAATCTGTCTGGCGACTAGCCAGCACTGTGCTGTTTTATGTTGAGTCTGTATCTAAGTTACGTGTCTGAATCTTTTCTTCTGCGCAGGTGAACCTGAACATTACCGTGATGCACGGAGGTAGCAGGTGCCGAAGCGCCTCCAGCCCTCAAGTCAAGGTACCTTTGCTTCTGTTCTGCAAAGTGCAGAGTGTTGTCAACTGCAAATTCATCTGTACCGATAAGGTTCCGAAACTGGCAGGGGAAGTTCCTCTTCAAACCTGTCTTCTGCCTTATAGGAAATGGAAGCATTTTCCTGTGGAACAGTATGCTGACTATCAAATATTACTATTCCTATCTTCTTACTACATGCTTGCGAAACTCAGTTGAGGGTTTGAATAATTGAGTTCAGTGTTCAGCATAGCATAGTAGCAGTGAAAAAGATAGGGGGTGGGCTGGTGTCATCCTTGGTTTATCTTGGTTCTTGTGGTAAACTGAATGGGACCAGGACATGCTTCTCAATTCCGTTAACATATTAAACATGATGATGTCAAGTCACTGATAAGTTAATTTTTTTACCGATATCTGGGTTATGAACAATGCATCTATCTATGAGTGTAAGAATCACATGGATTTGTTTCGTATTGCTTGGTATTTTAGGACTGGTTGCTGATGATAACCAGTGTAAAATATGCTTTTTTTTTGTTGTGTCCGGTTGGAAATTGCAGTTCCCAAGTTGTGAATGAGTTTTAACTTTTGAATTGTATTTTGTTTATGCTAATCTTTCCAGAAATATGCTAATGTTAAGGATCCCAATCCAAAGCTTACTGCAAGTCCTGTACTAATTGACAAATCTTATATAGTTAGTTAACCATAATTTATGGTTCTGGGTAAGGTGGACATGTTTGGTTTTGCTGGTGTGCGATGTATTTTTCTTTCCCATATATGTCATCCACCTACTCCGATGTCCGATGTTCATTCTTGGCTAATGGTAATTGTGGTAACGGTTTTGCACAGGTGCTCTGGATTTGAGGAACAAAAACGGTAGACAGGGGTTACATGGGGTACACGGGAGAGAGGAGGAACAACCAGACACAGAACAAAGGGAGGGAGGAATAAAAGGGGGAAGAGAACCACAACATCCTTACTTTACTTACAGGGACACAAATGAAACGCCAAGACCAGGCCCTAAGAAGTACAAATATGAACGATACTGGGTTTGTCAGTAGGGTTGTTGACATGGTGGAGCCAGAGTTGTAGGTCAAAGTGGCAGCAACTAAGGACTACTCCATTGGATTCAGAGACTTGGAAGCAAATCTCTTGCTTTGGGCTAGAACCAGGCAAGAGACATTTTCCTTCACCTATCTCTATAGAAACACGGCTTTGAATTGTTTTATACTTGTGTTCTGTACTCTAGATTTTCCGGTAACATGCAATGCATATCATTTGAATACAGGAGGATGACCAGTTGGACTGTTGTTGCCATTTGCTTTCCACGATTCGGATCCAGCTAATGTTGATATGTCTGCAAGACTACAAGAGCAGAGGATATGACGAGAGTAACAACAACAACCTGTGCCCGGGCATTATTGACACATTGCAAGAGCACAATGTCACAAAGACATCACACAGAGCGGCTGCAGCCGGCATGGCACACAGAATGAAAAGGATGGGTTTTTTGCATGAATGAAATGGCAGTATCCAAGAGCAGCAAAGAATCAACCTCTTGTACAACATGAATTATGAATGGATCAGAAAGTTGCCGGTATGAAGGAGAAGGAACTCTGACACTATGTTTATAGTCTGAATCAAACTCTCTGTGCTGAAGATCACAGGAAGGGGGCAGGGGCAGGGGCAGAATGCCTTTGGTTGAAGAGCAGCTACTTCAACTGCGTAACAGCCTGATAGCCCCGGCCCAGGAGGCAGGAAGTGAAGAAGGCCAGAGCCAACCCCTCTGCGTGGTGGGCTGCTTCTTCTGTTGTAACAGTGTCTTGGGCTTCAAACAGACCTTCACGGTGAGATGAGAGGGAAATAAAACCCACCCAGTCCGGACGAAATCAACACATTCTTTTCCCTCCCTCCTCCTCCTTCCTCGTCCTCCTCGCAAACGGCCTTTCTCCTGCTACACTCCCCATGGTTCGTCGCGCTATCGCCGGTGTCATACCGGCCGGTCACCCCGCCCTCGGCAGACTCTGATCGTCGAGACAGGTAACAGTTCCTCTTCCCTCTTTTTGGTTCTTGCTTCTTGAATCGCTCTGTTTTGGGGCTTCATTCCGTTCGCGCGGCTCTCTTCTCCCTGTTCTTTCTTGCCCGCTTTCTTGGCCCGATTCGGCCGGCGAGTCGCCATGGCATTCGCTCTCTCTTTGGATTGAGTTTTGCGTTCTTGGCATTTCCCCCCTCTCCCTCTTCCTGGATCCTGCCAATTGCTCTGTTTGCGTTCCGTTCGTGGGGCTCTTCTTGCCGTTCCTATGATTTCTTTTCTTCCACGCGTTCTTGGCCTAATTCGGCCGGTCGAATCGAGTCGCCGTGGGTTCTATGCTCGGTTCTTGACGTTTCCATCACTCCCTCTTGCCTCTGTTTTTGGATTGCGTTCCGTTCGTGCGGTTCTTCTCCGAGGTACCGTTCATATGCTCTCTTCGCTGAGTTCTTGGTCCAATCCTGCCAGGCGAATCGCCGTCGATTCTGTTCTGCTCATCTCCCCGTTCCGTTCGTTTTCGTTGCTGCGTTCTTGGCCCAATCCGGCCGGGCGAGTCGCCGTGGCTTCCTATAAAACTCTCGGTTCTTGACGCTTCCCTCTCTCTTCTTGGTTCTTGCCTTCTTGAATCGCTCTGCTTTTGTGTTGTGTTCCGTTCATGCTGCTCTTCTCGCCGTTCCGTTCGCACGCCTTCTTTGCTGCGTTCTTGGCCCAATCCGGCCGGGCGAGTTGCCGTCGCTTCCGATCAAACGCTCGGTTCTTGACGCTTCCCTCTCTCTCTCTTCTTGGTTCTTGCCTTCTTGAATCGCTCTGTTTTTTTGGGTTGCGTTCCGTTCATGCGGCTCTTCTCGCCACTCCGTTCATGTGCTTTCTTCGCTGCGTTCTTGCCCAATCCGGCCAGTCAAGTCGCCGTGGATTCTGTAGTTGCGTTTTCGTGCGACTCTCTTCTCCGTTCCCGTTATTTGCGCCGCGTTCTTGTGCTCGGGCCCGTCTCACGGCTCTCTCTGGAACTGCAGATCCAGTCACGGCCTTTCGGGCACATGAGGGAGTTGATTGCTACTCGGCACGCCGTCTCACCTGGCGTGTTGGAGGATCCACAGTTCCTCGACAGGTCAGTGCTAGTTGACGGTGTCATGCCAGGTTCGAGTGCGCGAGATCTTTCAGAGAGTTTTGCCCTGCTCGACGTGGAGGGAGCAGTGCTGGTACGGGATTGCCAGATCGGCTTCAGAGTCGGGCTCGTCGTCTTCTCCGACGCCGCCCAGAGCTTGACCGCAACAAGAGTGGCGCCACGTCCTGGCTTCTACGCCACCTGCATGCCGGTGAGTTCTCGCCACCGCTGGACTTCTAATTGCTTCTTAAACTGGATTGACAAAGAACCTAACTGTAACTGAATCGCATAGAAGTAGGTGAAGTTCTGAGTTTCAGAATAAGAAATTTTAGGGTAAGTGTCAATTTTGTTTCAATTAAGAGTATAGATAGCATAATTACTGGGGAAGAGGGAGAAGAGGGCGGTGACAAGTTGCATTGCTCGGGAGGAGAAGAGTACAGTGGGGAGCGGAGCAGAAGCGGTGGCTCTGTTCGTTTAACTCTTTTCTCTGATGGGCTGGGCTGGATCGCAATGTCTCAAATGATGCTACCGAAAATTCTTCATGACGAGGCCGGCCCATATGCTCGTCATTTTGTGCAACATTATTTCTGGAATTAACTTTGAATATTAGTGTTAGTCATTTCATGTAACATTATTTCTCGAATTAGCTCTGAATATCAATCACTCTGTGCAACAGTATTTCTGGAATTAGCTCTGAATATTAATCATTCTGTGCAACAGTATTTCTGTGATTAGCTCTGAATATTAATCATTCTGTGCAACATTATTTCTGAATTAGCTCTGGATGTTAACAACGTGGCCAAGTCATACTGTATTTCTTTTTCTCTGCGGACAATGTGTCTGTTTAGTGTAAGCATCATTCGGAATTGCTAACGTGGATGCTTAACTCGTTAACCTGTTTTTTGGGCAGGCTTCTAGCCACGGGGACAGACTGAGTTTCATTTTGGGTGCACTTGATGATGAGGATAGGAGGAGGCCCACAGCACAGCTATTCCGGTCACTGGTACCTGCACAGTACCTTCTTGATGACGAGAGCTCGGATTTCCATCTGAGGTGTGTCTTCATCACAGCTGTTGCTGGCATGCGCACAGCGGGTGGAGCCTATGGGTTATGCCGCGTGGCTGGGGAGGTGCTTCTTGCACGAGGATACATGTGTGCAGTGATAGCTTGGAGCGACGGAGGAGCAGGTTTGCTTGTGTACGATGATACAGAGACTACAGAGTTGCTGTCGAGACGGGCGCCTCGATTGCCGCATCAGTTCGGGCTTCAGATGCACGAGTCTTCACTGTTCCCCATGCCGGCCGATCCAGCTGACAGAGAGGCTTCCTTGCTGCTACGCCTGCTCCCACCATACATATCAGAGGAGCGCTACACGGGCCGGGTGTTGTTGTTGAGGGATCTCGATACCCGGTATGCAGATGCTGCAGAGATCACATATGCCGTACAGCATAGGTTGGATCTTATCTACGAGGGCCACGAGGTGGAGGCAGTGATTATCCATAGGTCCCAGGGAGTTGTGGTTGTGGTTCTCGGGAGCTTGGAGGACATGGAGATTGTGCTGCAGGAGCCACCCGAGACGTGGTTACTCGCTTTTGGACAGCAGTCTGCTTGGGTGAGTGTATGTGTACTCGGATGCCCCGCACCGTCAGAGACTTCAGGTATGCGTACACCGCCGCTTCAGTTGAGCCAGAGAGAGTTTGCCCCTGAGGTACTGGAGTATGCCAGAGAGCTCTACACCCGCGAGCTGGATAGATGCGAGGACGATGACATCAGAGGGATTGTCGGCTGCTTCATTGGATTATGCGCTCTGGGGCAACCTGATGCTGTCCTGCGAGAGGATTTCTGTGACAGGGCCCTTCTTTTATCAGGTATTGACCTTGATACGAGCTGGTCTCATCTTTGGTCTGCACTATCGACCTTTGGGGTGCTCGACGACCTGCTATTGGACACCAAGAGGAGGGTGGCCCTAGCCGTATTCAGCTCGTGGACAGGTGCTGCCAGGCTTCTACGGGAGCTGGTAGAGTCTTGGATGTGCATGAGGTTCGACGGCTGTGGACGGGCGCCGGGCGCGGAGGACGCCGCCATCACTGCACACCAAGCTCACCTCACGTTGTCTGTCATCCAGGGCCTGGGGCCTTCCTTCCTGATATGATGTGATCATTAGCGACCAATAAGTTTTGGTCATTAGAGATTCTTTGTCTGATTCAGACATGTACATGTTACTCGACTGACGAGCTTCATCCCCTAAGCTGTTCATGAGGTCTGACTCTGTACTACTGGCTGATTCATTCCTCATTCCTGCTACTATGTACATGTATGGAGTTGAAGGATTGGTTTCGTTCGGTCGTGAACTGATAGTTTACATCTGATGATTTTTGCTATTGCATTTTACTACTGTGATTGTAAGTAATACAGATGGGTAGGTCGTAGATAACTCCAAGATATTAACACTCATATATGCTATGCAGCTGCATTCAGAAAATTCCAAATCATTCATGTATCAGGACATGAATTTACTGAGGACAATCTATCCGAAACGCAGTGCTTATCACGGGATAATATCAAAATCCACATATCGCAGATACAACACTACATAAGTTAAACACTCTAAAGGCACTGACTGTTTTTCTGCCACCATGCAGGAAAGAAAGTAGTGATTCCCCAAACTCCACGATGCCATTCCCCAAACTCCATAATGCCGATTCACACATGAATCCTCAGAACTCAAGATAGTTCAGTCGGTTGCCACTTCCAATCCCGTTTGTACATTCTCTCGGAAATCAGCAGAATAACTGAACAATCTCATATTAAGTTCTGCGCTTCCTTCTTCCTGCCGGTTCATCAAAAAGTAATAGGCGTTCTCTCCTATAGGAAAGTAATAGGCACATCAATAGGCCTTGTAATCGTCAGAAATTACACGCTCAGTTCACTCTTCAGCTAACAACAATGATATTAAATAGAGCACATGTATAAATAAACAGATAAACTATAACTAAACATCGTACGTTGCATTCAGCTGGCCACGCCTTACATTTTAAGCCTAGGGAAAAAAATTCAAAAAGCGTCGGTTTTTTGTAAAGCGCACTGATAGTGATTTGGAGGGCCGACTTGAACGACCGGTATGGATGTATGGTCGATTTGCATGCCCTTTTCATAGTAGGTGAATTTGTAGCCATCCACCCATAGCCGACCGTCCTCTCCGAACCTCGGCCCGTTCACCTTCGACTTGAAGAAGGGCACGAACTCCTTGCTGCCCGGAGGCCCTCGGGCCTTATTCCTTGGCCTCCCGTTCGGCAATTTCAGGTACACGAACACTGGCCTTTGCTCAAATGGTTGCGGTGCCGGCGGCGCCGTGGCAGCGTCCATCGTGAGCTCCGCCGCCGCCGTTGCCTTCATGCTCGGCCGTGTTGCCGCCATTGTGCTGCTAGCTTCTCCGGATGCTGGCACAATCGTCGTCGGTGGATGGAGAGGCGGGACAGGGCTGTACCAACCGACCCGCGTCTCGGCCTGCCTCCGGAGCGCGGCCTCGGCGCCGGCCGCGGTCCTGAAGACGACCACCGCGATGTGCACTGTGCAGGATTCCGCAGACGGCGACCGCCTCGACGTCCCCGAACGGCGCCAGCTCGACGCGCACGTCGTCGGGCCGCCGGGAGAAGCCGAGGCACTGGGCGAGGACGCAGCGGCGGTGGAGGTCGGAGGGGTCGCCGCCGGAGAGCCGCGCCGCGGCGGGTGCCAGGAGGTCGCGCGACAGGGTCGCCCTGTCCACGACGTCGCCGTACATGCGGCCGAGGTTCGCTAGGGTCACCATGTTGCTCGCGGACGCGGTCGTTGATCTTCTTGGGAGTTGGGATCTGTATTTGTGTACGTGTTGCTTCGGGCTTTCTCGGCTTCTCTCCTTGTGTTTATCGCGAACTTGACTCGATACTAGGCGCGGGTCGCATTATATGAGGAGAGGGGGCTTGAGCCTCTGAGGGCGGGGATCGTGTCCGTGTCGGACGCGACAACCGTCTCGGAGACGAAACTCCGGAGTTTGCACTTGCACGTAACGGGGTGGTCGCAAAAACCTCCAACCCTCCAAATTGCCTCCGCTCCGGTCATGCCGAGCAAATCACATCCAGCATAAACTTGTAAAATCACGTTAACTTGTAAATAGATACTTACATTAACTTGTAAAATTTGTATATGTATGATCACATGTACGAACCTAAGGGCATTTTGCCATGCTGATAGGCTGAGAGGGGTTTAAAATTTTGGTGAATTTGTGATGAAATTTCATGGATTTCACCGGTGAATGTAAAAATAATTTAGTGTTCAAGTCCTCAAGTCAAAGGTACCATGATGCACGGAGGTAGCAGGTGCAGAAGCGCCTCAAGTCCTCAAGTCAAGGTAGCTTCTGTTATGCAGAGTGCAGATACTGGTCGGTTTAGTGTTGTCAACTGCAAATTCATTTGTACCGATAAGGTTCCGAAACTGGCAGGGAAAGTTCATCTTTAAACATGTCTTCTGCCTTATAGGAAATGGAAGAATTTCCTAGTGGTCCTGGTGTGGTGGAGTAGAGAAATACAAGACAAGTTGAACAAGCGCACGCAGGATAGGATTGAAGATTCCATGGTGTCGGTGAGCATCGCAACCCTACGCCGGTTGTATGGCGACGCTGTCGAGGCGGCGACCCTGTTGTTGACACGGAACCGTGCCAACAACAAGCACGCGGAGTAGCTCCTTGCTGCCCTTCCGCGCAAAGCGGTCAGACCGGTTTTGATAACCGGTCAGACCGGTTTCGCCGGCGGTGCCCGGCGAGAGGCCAACGAACGCCCGTCCGGGAGGGACCCCGTCAGGACAGGCGCACCTTGGGTTGTTCTAGGATCGGCAGGCCACCTAGAACGCCTTCAATCGACATAGAGACGAAGGAAGAACAGAAGATACGGGGGTTGGAAGAGCTAGGGTTTGGAGATAAAAGTAATGCGAAGCATAGAAAGATAAAAGTAAAGACAAAACGATAAAAGGTAGATTTGATAGATTCGATTGGATTGGATATCTCTCAATCGGCCATGACCCTTTATATTTATAGGGTGGGGAAGTCGTACCCCTTTAGGTTGGTTTACAATATGGGATAAAACTCTAAAGTCCTAAACCTACTCCAACACGGGAGAAACCGGTCAGACCGGATAGGGAAACCGGTCAGACCGGTTTGGCCGTTGCCAGATCGGCTACAGTAAAACCGGTCTGACCGCTTCCTAGAACCGGTCTGACCGGTTGCCCTCGGCCTGATAGGCAACTGCCAATTTTGGGTGCGAACACCTGTCATGCGACCTCCTGGCCCCCGTCGCCGGGCTGCTCTCCGAGGACCCGTCCGGCCTGCACCGCCGCTGCGTCTTCGGCCAGTTTCTGGATCTCTTCCGATTCCGCCACGACGACATCACCGACCGGGTGCGCGCTGCGTTCGCGCCCGCCTACGGCGACATCGAGGCGGTGGCGGCGTCCAGGTCCCTGGATTACGTGGTGGTCATCTTCAGGGACGAGGCCGGCCACCAAAGGCACCCGTAGCGCTCATCGGGGAGTACACCGCCGTTCCGCCGTTCGCCACGGCGGCTCTCCCGTTTTGTTTCATCCCAACAAAACTTATCGAGGTGCGTATAGTATTACCTGCATGCTCTCTACTACAGTAGAATTATGTATATTCGCAACATGATTCCTTGCGTACTAATCTGAAAAACTCAAGATTCGTTACTATGAATCAAGCGTTTTCTTTTTTCTTTTGAAAACTCAGTTAATCAAGCCTAATAAGGAATCATCAGTAAAACCACTCTTATTGGGAATGAATCTCGATTCATATGGGTACAGCACATGAGAACTCGTATTTCAGCTTAATCTTTGACTAGAACGAACAACCAACTTATCTATTATATTAATACAATAGTGTTAAAAGGAGCCACCACGTTCGCCGAGAGGGTTAAGAAATTCCCACGTTAATCTAAAAAAGAGAAGAATATGGACCGTTGGATTTTATGAAGATCTAACGGTCTATATTATTCTGTTAATCTAAAAAAGAGAAAAATATACGCCGTCGGATTTTATGAAGATTTAACGGTCTATATTATTCTAATCTAAAATAGAGAAAATATATGTTGTCGGATTTGATGAATATCTAACGGTCTATATTATTCCGTCCACCGCCACCCCTAGGCGGTCGCCGCGGGAGCCCTCCATTGCCGCCGCCACACAGTCGTCCATGGTCGTCGTAGGAGGCCTCCACTGTCGCCGTAAGGCCGTCCCTGGCCACCGCGGAAGCCCGTCCACCACTGTCACGCGGCTGTCCGTGGCCACCGTGGGAGTCCTTCATCGTCGCCGCGTGACTGTCTGCCGCCGTCGCCGCACGGCTGTCCGTGGCCGCCACGGGAGTCCTTCGTCGTTGACGCGCGACCGTCCGCCACCGGGAGACTGTCCATTGTCATCGCCGCCACGGGAGCCACCTGCGTGCCTTCGGAGTTTGGGGTCCGGCCGCTCCACGCGCCGCTGGAGGACAGCGGGGCCGAAGGCTGCCGGCCAGGGAGACCGACACCCATCGCCGCCGCCGCCGCTGTCACTAGATAGAGGTGGGGAGATAGAGGAAGAGAGATATAGTAGGGGGGAGTGGGGCGTCGATGTAAGAAAAGGAGAAAAGGAGATGTGTGGGATCACGTGTTAGTAGTTGGTATAGAATATGAGATATAGAGGATAACCAATGTAGAAGAAATTGATATAGAGGAGAGAATCTCAATGACTAGGGAGGAATATTCTTTTTAGATGATGAGAATAGAGTACGACGAGTGCGGACAGCCTGAAGTCCCATTTGCCCTTCAATGTTCCTCTATATAGGAGGCAACGTTCAACAATGAACGGAGGACACCACGTCGATATGCACGTGTACCTAATGAGAGGTGCTCGGATTTAGGGCGTTCAACAAGGTTGTGATCACAGCAGGAGAGAACGATTCTCCCTATCCGAAGGAAGCGAATCGCTGCCAGGATTGAGCACCATGACCGTGCTCAACACTCATGAAAGATCATCCAATGGTTTGCCCGCGCACAAACCCTTTTGATGGTCTTTGTTAACGAGTTAGTGCAAGAAGGAGCAGAGAGAGGAAAAACAAGGAGGAGAAACTGAGGTGGTGCAGCGTTCAACAATGAGCGAAGGACACCACGCTGATTTACACATGTAACTGATGAAAGATGCTCAGATTTAGAGCGTTCACCAAGGTTGTGAGAACAACGAGAGAGAAAAATTCTCCATATCCGTAGGGAGTGAATTGTTGCTAGGATTGATCATCACCATGATCATGTTCAGCACTCATGGAAGATCATCAAATGGTTTGTCCACACTTAATCTGGTTTGATGGTCTTTGTTAACGAGTTAGTGCAAGAAGTAGAAGCAGATTTAGGAAAAAACAAAGCGAAGAAACTCAGGTGTCGTACAACTTTGATAACATGACATGGAAGTTAAGTGACTGCTTCTCTTAATGCCCGATATAATCATGCAACTGTAAACTATTGTTGAGATCGGGCATCAACCATGTCTATATATTACTCCATCTGTTACCAGAGGAGGAAAAATGCAAAAGATTAATCCATAACCGTGAATAGGCACCCGTTGGTTACTGTAGCCTAAGTTATGATTTCATGCTATGCCATTCTTGCGTGAGCGCTTCATTCTTGGATACGATTATCAAATTTGGGCTAGATTATCAACTTAGATTCATCAAGCATGATGCAGGTCTGAATGTTTGGGAGAGGGATTTGAATAGGGAAGTGTGGCTCATGCTCCTGATGTTTCCTAGTAATACTGCTATCTCAAAGGCCGTGGCTAGATTTGGCTTGCTGCGTTACTGGTTTGATAGTAACATCAATGCTAGGATTGTGGTCAAGGTGCATCTTCATGATGAGGCAGAAATTCCCCATGATGTGGTTGTATCTGCTGGGATTGCTCCTCGTGTGCGTTATTGGACCTGTCCAGTGGTCATTATGAAGCGCCGTGGAGTGGACATGCTGGGGGGGGGGGGGGGGGGGATGAAGATTCTTTCCCCCCAGAGGGTCCTCTGCATCCAATGGCGGTTGATCCACCACGTTGGAGGGGGATTCATGTGCAAGCCAATGCACCAGTTGGATCTGCAGAAGCTGCTGGCTCTGGTGTGCTAGGTGATGAGGTAGCTGCTGATGGGGATGGTCAGGATTCTGTTGGTGCTGCGGATTCTGTTGTCTCTACTGATGAACCTGCTGATGGCCCACTGTTTGTTGTTGCCTATCAAGGACCCGGGGCTAAGGTGATTGATCTTTCCCTTATCACCTTTGCTATTCCTGCAGCCATCCATAAATTCCGTTACTGTCACCTAAGACATCTCTTTGTTGATCTTGACACCCTGATTCCATCTTATATTGTTGATGATTATCTTTTTGTTCATTTGTCCGCCATAACTGTTGACCAGGACGACACTCCTCTGGTGTTTGGACCATAACTGCCTCCTAGTGGCCTTCCTCTGGTGTCCTAGTCTGACAGTGACAGTGATGATGATGTGGAGGAGATTAAGGGCCCCATCAATTCTGTTACTCCGAACAAACATCGGACATACAAGATGAAGGAACCACTCCATGCCAAATTCCTTCGGCATAGCAAGTGACTCATCTAGGACAAGGAGGGCTTGCGCACCAGGGAGGATGCTCAGGCTGCAGCTGACAATCTAGCCATCTACTCATCTGAAGCACTTGATGCCTCTGCATCAGCAGCTCCTTACCTGTCTGTTGCAAACATCCAAGGCATGGCAACAGGTTTCCTACAGATTCACCTTCAGAGGATGGCTATGTCTGCAGCAACATTGACAACTTCGCCATGCTCACCGGGTTGATGCTGCGCCGCGGTGGACCCAACGGGGAGCTTCGGATGATCATGTCATAGGTTAAGCATAAAAAAGTAGTATACTAATAAGCCCTCTTCTCGTCCTTGCGTGGCACCCCCAGGAGCCCGTCGACGGCCCGTTTATTCGCCTCGGTGTGCCCGATCTGCAGCCTCGCGAGCAGCTCCCAGACGTCTGCCTGCGCCGGCGAATGGGCGGTCCCTGCCGCGACAGCAGACTCTGGAGGCGGCGGGCCGGAGGCGGTGGAGTCCCAGGCGGCTGCGTCGAATCGCGAGAGAAGGACGCGAAGGGTCGCCAGGTGCCACACGTTTACTGGATCCTTCCGTCCCAAGTTTGGTTTGGAGGGGGCTTTTAGAAAAATTGTGATTAGCAAAGCTAATGGTGTGTGATGGTTTATGTGCTAAAGTTTTCCGCCTTTCTCTCTCTGGCCTTCGGATGGAGATCCCGCGGTTGTGATGGGAGTTTAAATAGTTTGCATACGAAGTTGGTTTGCATAGGATACGTTACCAACAAATAATGGTAAAAATCTGCATCTATCTATTGGACTAAATAAAAGATCAAACCACAAATAGTAACATGCGCACGTGCGTGCGGCCACAGAGAGAGAGAGAGAGCAATACAGTGTGGTTGTCGATTTTATCACACATGATCAAACATACTACTTTCTGAAGAAAAGAAACGAAGAGAGAAAAGACGCGTGTGCCCATATGCGTGTTGTACAGGGAACGAAGAAGCTAAGTGCAATGCAAGGCCGTATATGGATGAATCAGCCGGTGCAATTGACTGCTGGGACAATGGAGCCCGCCGTGAAATTCACCGGAAAGCAGGAGGCCGTGACTTTGTACGGCAAGGTGGGGACCCGCAGGTACCTGAACTGCACCTTGGCCTCCACCACCACCCGGCAGTTGGGAAAATCAACAAGTTTGCTGTTGCCATTATCCATCTGCTTGTTGTCGGCGGCGCCCGGCGGTGGCGATGGTGGTGGAGGCGGAAGTGGTGGCGCTGGCGGCGCGGTGGTGGTTTCCTCGTTGTACTGTCCCCCTTCCACCGAGAGGTTAAAGTGGGCGATGTTCCCCGGCGGCTGCACGCCGTCGGGCAACTCGGCAGTCGTGTTTGCCTCCTCGGTTGGGATCCACGCCGTTTCGGACCGCCAGATGTCGGCGCTCAGGGAGGTGTACAACACCTCCGTGCGATGGCTGGTGTTGTTGGTCACCAAGGTGAAGTTGTAGTACCAGAAGTAGCGTTTGGGGTCTTGAGGCAGCGGGATTTTGGTTATATCCGCGTACACGATCGAGAAGGTGATGTGCGCTGGGGCGAGGCTGATGGAGATGGAGGCCACGACAAGTGCCGTGACCATAGCTGCGAGAAGAGCCGCGAGGATGTATTTCTTGGCGCTCCACCTGCGGTACCAGGGAGGCGGGGTAGCCGTCGTCATCGGCTGAGCTTGCACGGAGAGGCCGTATAGTGGTTTATGGCTGGCGAGCTGGGCTGCTGCTGGTTAGCTGCAAGCTGCGCGCAGGCAAATGCACTGAGCATGCATATGCATTAATAGAGGAGAGCTCTATCGCTGTGTAGGCTATAGCTGCACAGTGTATATATATCACGTTCATTTCGTTGGCGAGCTGGAACTAGCCTGTTTGGCTGGAGCCTGGAGGCTTCGAGGATTTGCCTGGCAAAATGTGTATGCTTTCTGCCTGGCTAGGTAAATTTGAAGAAGATGCATTTACTTAGACTGCTGTGAGTCTTTTACTGAGAACTCTAGTGACATTCAGTAAGTGGAGAAAGAACATTCCATCCACTATATTTGTCTCGGATATATTTGTATTTTTCGAAGTCCCAGAGAACCTTTAGACTTTGATAACACCAACTGCGACTATCAAACATCAGTCCTGGTCCCAGTGGCTCAAACCGGTGACTTTTAATTAGCCCCGTTCCAACTTTACGGCTTAATACAAAAAAACATCTCACCAAAAGTCATATATGATGCATAGGTAGGGTGGTTAGTAGGCTAAAAAATTACTGTGGCCCGTGGGATTCAAATTAAACCCACAACCTCCTATCTTAACTTGTGCATAGTCTTCTAACCACCCCACCTACACACCACATGTTACTTAAGGTGGGATAATTTTCTTTTGTAGTAACCTATGGAGGATCCTTTAGTCCGCATTGATGGCTCCAACTAGGACTTAAAGCCCTTTAATTTAGTCCCAAAACAATGCATGAAACCCTTTGGTCCTAACCGGGACTAAAGGGTGTCTTTTTGTTTTATAGTTGGTGGTTTTAATCTGGACTAAAGCCCTCCCTCCTAGTTGTTAGCATTAGGGCAAATGACATCATATTGGTGCTCAGGACCGCAACCAAACAAAACAAGACGCAGGCAAGTCACAGGCAGCAGTTCGACCAAGCAACTTCTTCCCAGGCCTCTAACCAAACATGCCGTAGCTGCACGGTACGCACGCACGTATCGAATCCAAATTCCAAAGGCAGGCCGCGACAGCTTAGCGGCACCTAATAAAGCGGTTGGTCCGTCTATTGGAAGGATCGCACAAAGCTGCTGATTTCCTCGCAATTGGTAAAAGGGTAAAGCATGCAGCTATGATTAGCCTGAATGTGATGGACCCAACGCATGTGCACCAGCTGGCTTACATTTTACATATATCTTTCTCTTTTACAGCGGGCTTTTTGCTTCTTGTTTGTCTACTAGAAGCTACTTCCTCCTTTAGCTTATGTAATGGGAAGGTAAAAGCAACTCCGACATTAATATGCAAATTAGACCCTCTAAGGGCGTCTCCGGTGACTATTACCTAGCTAGCTGACTAGAATTTTTGCCTACATGGCACCAAGAATAAATGAAGAGAGGATTGGCTCCTCTCTAGCTAGCACACTTCCCAAGGCTGCTCTACTTTTACTCATTCTATCAATAGAAGAGAGGTAAGAGTAACTCCAACAGATTGAGAAAATGAATCCCCTTTCCTTATATCTATGGTTAAAGGGATTGAGATAAAAAACAGCTCCAACAGATCCCCTTTCACAATCTCCTTTCCCTTTATGTTTTCTCAATCCCTTTTATCACCCTTCCCTCTCCACTTTCTTTTCTCAATCAACTCCATATTTTCCTCAATCCCCTTTCCTCTCCCTCTTCTCTCCTCTCTCACGCGTCTCTGCTCCCTGCCGGTTGCGTGCGCTGGCTGCCCATCTGGGTGCTTGCTTGCCCGGGCCACTTACCGGCACGCCGCCTAGCGCCGCTACCGCACCGGCCGCACACCGCCTCACGTCCCCGAGCGCCGGCCACCGCGAGCCACTTCATTTGCCATAGAGGCCGCCGCATCCGTGAACCCCCGGTGGCCAAAATCCTTCCTTGCCTGCTCCTCGCGCCGCCGCCTCCACAACATCTCAGCACGCCGCCGCCGCCGCCCTCGGAGAAGAGGATGGAGCCACCGACAGCGGCCGGCCGAGCTCCGCCGCCACGCCCTTGGACGTCCTCGTCCCACAACTTCTCCTCCGCCCCGGGCTCGCCGCGCCGCGCCGCCTCCCCTTCACCCCGTGCTTGTCGCGCAGCCGCACCTCTGCCCCAGCCGCGGTGCCGAGCGCCGCAGCACCGGCCGCGCGCTGCTCGCCGCAACGGTGCTGAGCGCCGCCACTCACCGGCCATGGTGTCGAGCGCCGCCTCCGACACGTGCTGGCCGCTGTCCCCACGGTCATTCCTGCCCGCTCTCCCCGTTCTTCGCGCACGTTGCCGACGAGCTACGCATGTGCCTCCCTCACCACCGGCCGCTCCTCGCCACATCCTGCAAGCCCGGCCATGCGGCAGTGTGCTGCACGCCGCCGCCCGCGGCAAGGGCCGCCGCCAGACCGCGCGACAGCGTGCTGCGCCCCGCCGCCCGCGCCAAGCGCCGCCGACTTCCCGGCTGCTGCGCCCGCCGCGCCTCGCAGCGCCGCCGCACGCGCCAAGCGCCACCGCAGGCCGCCGCCAGCCCGTGCGCCACCGCATCCTACGCGCCACCGCCAGCTCGTTCGGAGAGGAGGGAGATGAATAGAAAGGAAAAAAATATAAGTTTATTCTATAACAAGTGGGTCCCATATAACAGGGAAGATGGAATGGGGAATTGAGAAAGGGGATTCGCTGGAGCACGTCTCCCCAATATACTAAAAAGTTGTTTTCTCAATCTCCCTTAGCAAATATAGGGGAATAGGTTTTTCTCAATCAGTTAGAGTTGCTCTAATAAGACAAACTTTTAAATATCGTACATTTGGATCCTATAGTATGATGTGGCATCAAATAGCTAGTAGCTATCTATTTTTATTGGAGACGCCTAAAATACTAAATAGGGCTGTCATTTTTTAGGTCCTCAAAACTTGCTTTAACTCCAACAATAGTCCCAAGAATGAAGGCCTCCCTTGATCCCTAGGAATTTAGGGCGGAGGGGAGAATTTAGAGGCATCCCAAAATAGGAGAGCAAACTAGAGGGTTTGTTGAAATGCAGCTTTTTTGTTTAGATCTATTTAGAGGATGCCCTACCAACCATCCTAATTGTGAGGTGATCTGTCTCGTCCAGGATGATCGGACGACTGATATTTGCTTTGTTTGGGACAAAACTGCCGACCCACACCCTCCCAAACCCTATCCCTCATTCTATCACCTCCCTTACGACTTTTTTGCATGCTGCACGAGAGAAGAGTGATGCCGACAGAAGCTTTAGTGCCGGAGCAAACGACAGAGTGGTGGCACCGCTCACTGCATGCGAATGTGTCGAGGGGATCCTCGTGCACCACCCCTCTATGGTGGTGCATGTGCACATGGTGAGGAAGGCCCACAACGGCAATTGGTACCTATAAGTTGAGCAACGATGACCCCTATGACAACGAGAGTGCTCATGAAGACGACAATGATGGAGTGGCGTGGCGGGCAGTGGATTCGCGCACACCAACTGGTTGTGCACCCAAATCTCCTAACCTTAGATTTCAGCCATGGCGGAGTCGTGCTATGACAACAACCACAACACAGTTTCACCCACCACTACTTAGTTGCTTCCCACTTTTGGGGAAAAGCTTTGGGGATTTCTTGCGCCGGCAATGATTGGAATGTCACTACGGCACAATAGTTGGATTGGGCTACTGATTCTGTTGGGGAGAGGCAAGACTCTTGGAATGTTTGTTCAATGAGAGCCGGCTCCTCCTATTTATTGTTGCACTATGTGATAGTGGATCACAACAAATCGTTAGGTCACGTCTCCAATTAGGACACATGGAAGAGTGGATAACCCCATTGGAATCGGTCCTTGACCATTTGCCAAAGATCAAATCTGAACAAGTTCATCGTTTAAAGCCAATCTCCAGAACCTTACACACCCCCATTGGAACAACATTTAGAACGACTTTAGCAATGCCGCAATGGCTCCAGGAGAAGTTGTTTGAAACACTTGTTTCCAAAATCGCTTCAAGGGTAAAGCCCAATTGGAGCTGGAGTTGAAAATGAACTGGAAGGATAAAGTGCAAAAAAGTGGCTTCTCATGGATCCTTCCTCATCTGCGCATGCACATTGATGGAATTATGTGATCCACCCCTTAGCTAGTCAAGGCCTATCGCCCTTCCATTTGCATTGCCGCCATGTCTATGAGCACTAGTGTGCCCTCGAACGGAGCCACCACGTCCTTCTCTACCCATTGTGCTACTTGTTCGAGGACACCACAAGCAGGAGTGCAAGTGATTGCCAAAATAAGATATACCGGCCCTAGAGACCAAACAATTGGCCATGGATGTTCTTTGTTAATGTACTTTCTGGATTGGTCCGTAGGGAATTATAAAATCTTTCCTTACTTCGATGTATCTTAAGAATATTACAGATAACCCCCTAGTAAGACTTGGGCTCTCTAATTACAGTTTTCTTGATTATTTTTTCGTTTCATAGAACAGATTTAGCTCTAATTACAAAACGCTTCGTAGAATAGATTTAGCTCCATCAGAGAAGCCGCTTCTCCAAATGAGCCATAGTTGGAGTCATTTTAGCAAGAGTCAAGGCTCTAACAAATAGGCCCTAAGTTGGAGCATGATAATGTTGTAGATGGGTGAATGGGATTGCACATGTAGCAGTTGGGGGAAGAAGGGGAGTATGGGGAGAAAGAAGGGTCATGTCATTCACTTATGGACCCTACATATTTATGTCTTGTATCGTGAAAATAGGCATAGTACTATAGATAAACCATCAAAGAAGGCAACCTTTGTGTACTCCATTTATTTTTCTCTCCTGTAACCAAAATTGTTTTTTATAGGCCTTTAAATAGAAGAGATTCTCTAACATGCTAACCTGATTTTGAGGCATAATAACTAGTTTTTTTCATCGGATTTAGTGTACCATATATACTCCATCCGTATTTTGTGTATCACATGTTTGACCTTTGGGGGTCTTCAAGATGAAAATAGGACATTGCTTTTTATAACTTCACATTGAAATATGCAAATAAGTTTATTTCCATGAAACCATCTTAAAAGGCAAATGAAAGTACAATACTCTGTTGTTTGTATTATCATGAATGATAAGTATATTAGTAGTGAACTTGAAAGCAAGAATATATTGGTGGTCAAATATTGTAAATTAGAATATCTTGGAAAATTAAAAATAACATCATAGGAATACATTTTGATTGGTTGTTTTACAGGTTATTTGGATCCATTATTGTTGGCTTGTGTGTTTGGTTGGGCTGTGGGTGTGGAAAAGCTATTGTGGGCCGTGGGCTGCGAAAATGCTATTGTGGGGCTACGAGCTGTGAAAAAGCTAAAAGTCCTTCTGTTGAATTGGCTGTGGCTGTGTGGGTTTGGTATGGAATGCCTGTAATGCACCTGAAGTTCTAAGAGATAGTTTATATGCAAAATGATAGTAAAACACTGTAGTGTACAGAAATTCACATGTAAATAATTACTTTTAAAAGGAAAATTTAATTTTTTTAAATTTACACCCAGCATTAACATATGATGCAAATTTTTAAAAGCTTTTTGAAAATTTTCTAACTTTTGTTTTTTGTAAAAAGGTGAAGGCACAAAAATAATTCGACCAATTACAAGTTTTGGAGTGGACCTTTTTGCAAAAGCTTGTGGCAATGTCGTCTCATTGAAATCCCCAACCCAACGCTCACTCCTGCGAGAAATTCATCATCCATGTTGAATCTCAAATCAATCACTTGCAATCAAAGCTCTGTTGATGTCTTGCGAATCCATTTGAGTATTCAAGTCCACAAATCCATGGACTATAGAGGGACGAGCTGTAACTTGTAACACTAGTAGAAAAATGACTTTTTTGAGCAAAAAAACCGTGGGGCAAAGCCCCCCGACAACTAGAATTAATTAAAAGAGGATTAAGAAAGCTTACAAAGTTCGATCCAACCAGAGGTTGAGAAGAAAGAAAAGGGAGGAACTCTCCCCACAAGGAGGACCTAAAAGAAACAGAGTGCAAAGCTAGAGAAAATGAAGAAGGAAACTAGGACAGAAATTACACGACTTCAAGCCAACGATCAATGGGCCAATGTAGCTCTCTTTTAATTTTGATGAAGTGATCTCTGACTTCTGCTTTGAAGGAAGACTTTCATGAAGCAAAGCTTGGTGGCTTATGATTGAAGATGTAGTCATTTCTCTCATTCCATATGGTCCATGCACCAATCATGAAGACCTCCATGAAGAAAGGCTGATTAAATTGCTGCCTAGCAATATAAATTTTGTGATGTATGTTTGAGTCCTCATCCCATAGTATACCAAGAGCAAACCATCGAGTGATTGCAGATGGACAGTCAAAGAATAGATGCTCCATAGTTTCCTCAACACCATTTTGACAGAGAATGCAATTGTAACCCTCCTCAAGGAATTTGCCTCTTCTCCTTAACATATTCCTAGTATTAAGCCTGCCATTCAGTAGAATCCAAGTGAAGAATTTGATTTTGGGCACACACTTTGTTTTCCATATCCAGGTGATGGATTTTTTAGGATGAACTTCCTTGAAATTATACTGATAATATTTGCTGGAGGTGTAACAATTATTGCCCCAAATAAAAGACCATGAGTCCACATCCTCCTGCTGGGGAGTAGGGAAACTAGTCAGCAACTCTTGCACCAGGATGAACTCATTGTAAGCTGCCCTCGTCATAGGGATTCTGAAATTTCCCAGGAGATCATTAGATTGCCTCATCTTCCAAAGGGAGGTTTTTGGATCTTTTGCAAATTCAAATATTCTGGGAAAGGCCAGAGAGAGAATATCCCCATTAATCAAGTCATTCCAAAAACCAATTGTATCCCCTTTGGCAGGAGAGCAGACAACAATTCCTCTGAAATGAATATTTAGCCTAAGGATGTCCTTCCACCAGAAGGAACCTTTTTCCTTGGCCAGATGAGGCACAGTATCATTGTAATATTTTCCCCAAATCAGTTAGGCCCACTACACCTTGGCCTTTCTATAGAATATGTCAAGATGTTTTAGTAGCAGGGCATCATTTTGCACGCTTAAATTGATGACTCCCAGCCCACCCTTATCTTTAGGCTTTCTAACCAAATCCCAAGCTGCAAGGTTGTATGACTTTCCATCCTCTAGAATTGTCCTGGATAGATTTAGACCCGGAGCTCATTATAGTTTTAGTCCCGGTTGGTAATTTCTAGGGTCTCGGAGGACCTTTAGTCCTGGTTGGAGGCTCAACATGGGACTAAAGAGTCTCAACCATTAGTCCCTGTTGGGGGGCTCCAACACCCTTTTAGTCCCGGTTGGATCTACTGACCCGGACTAAAAAGTCTTTAGTCCTGGTTGGAGCCTTCAACCTGGACTAAAGGGTCCTGCACGGCTTATTATAAAAGGAAAATAGCCCACCAATAATTACATGTGTTGTACACGTGGATGGTAAGTAGGCTTCATGCGAGGTAGTGCAAGATGTTGTGGGTTCGAATCCCTAGGCTACAACAGTTTTTTGATTTTCCATACATTTAGTCTTGGGTGGTAGAACCGGGCCACGACCTTTAGTCCCAGATGGCTAGTCCCGATTCCCGAAACCGGGATTAAAGGGATTGGAGACTGGGACTAAAGCCCCCGTTGTCCACTAGTCTAACCTGTAGCCCGCAGTGTGGAGTCACGACCGCCGCATCGGCTCTTGGAGCGGTGCCTCACCCGCTGGCCTCTGGAGCACATCTTCCCTCACGCGCTTGGTGCCAATAAGATAACGAGAGTCTATTGCTGCTGCCGCCTTTGCGGTCGGAGGATGGGGAATGCAGAAAGGGCCGTCAGCGGCGTGCCGGCGGTCTCCGTGCTCTACCGACTGAGGGGAAAGGGAAGACATGAAAGAAAGGAGAGGATGGGAAGGGCCATCGGTAGAGTGTGGGCGCAATCTCCGTGCTCTACCGACTGAGGGGAAAGGGAAGACGTGAGAGGAAAGAGGAGGATGGGAAATGAATCGATACACGCACCATAAGAAGTGGAAGATCGGTAATATACCCCAAAAACTGCCCTCCACAACCACTAGAAACAGCCTGAGCCCGGACTGTGAGCTTCGAACCGGGGAAAAGCCACTTTTGGCCAAAGGACCAGATATGAGGCTTGCCCTTTGGTTGGACTTTTTAAGCCTCGATCACATTGTGGACAGTCTAAGATTGCTTCAAAAAAATGGTGAATTTAAATGTTATAGAACTCATTGAGCTCTAAAATTTTGTAAATTTTATCGCCTTGAACTTCATATAATTAGGCGAGAACCTTGAACCAGAGTGAAATCTAGTTGTGTCAGAAAACTGATCTCTGCTGACTGATTCCCCTATAATGATGACCCATCTAATAGCAACAGTAACCTCAAAGTGCATCTAGGCATTTAATCAATTTTGGTGATTAATAATAATAGAAATTTGGATATAATGCTTTGTATGAGTTGTGCAGGAATAAAATGAAAAGAAAAGAATAGAAATGTGAAAGGAAGGTCCCCAATTTCTATTTGTATGGTGGTGGATTCGATTGAAGATTTAAATTTGATGTTCGGTTTGAATTTGAGTATAGAACCACTATACTGTCAAGGGGGACGTGTTCGACAAATATTAGTTGTCAAAAGTGCTATGCTTGAGATGAAAATCCCATGAGAGACACAAAAACTCCCTAGTTCAACTTTGACAGGTAAGCCGGAAGTTCCGGGCGGCTCTGTTTGAGAGTTTTTCCCATCGGAAGATCCGGAACATGCGTTGGATCATCCATAACTTAGCCATTTTTCCAGCTCCTTTGTGTCCTGTGTGCAAGTTCCGACCCTAGGCCGGAAGATCCAACTAGAAGTTCTGGCTGGCTCTGTTCTGAGTTTTTCTGAGGTTGAAAGATCCGACCAAGGGTCAGAAGATCCGGTAGCTGGGAATTTCTGGGGTTTTTTAAACCTATTCTGTCACTTGCCGGAAGATCCGATACCCCTTCACAGAGCACATAACGGTCATATTTTGGGGGTTGGTATATATACCCCCCTCACCCCCTCTTTCACTTGCGGCTGACCTAACTCGAGACAAATACTCTCAAGAGCATTCAGTATTCTCTCCCTCACCCTTCTTAAGCTAAATCTTTGAGTGGATTCATCTAGTGTTTGAGTGAGAGAGGAGATTGGTGGTGAAAGACTTGTGCATCCTTTGAGCCCTCACTTGTTCATCTCTCAAGCACTTGAAGCAACTTTGATTCGTTGATTCGCGTTTGTTACTCTTGGAGCTTTGCTCCTAGACGGTTAGGTGTCGCCGGTACCTCCCATTCTTTGTGGTTTGAGCATCGTAAAGTTTGTATCACCCATCTTTTTGTGAGAGCCAATAGTAACTCAATCCTCCCTTGTGGTTGATTGGGGGAGACTTGGGGCTATTGTGACAACCTGGCTCTTTGTGAGCCTCTCAATGGAGACGTAGCTCCTTTGTGGAGTAAACTTTGGAAATAAATCATTTGTCTCCGTGTGCTCGCTTGTTCTTATTGTTATTTTTGCCCGATTTGACCCGATGTACTTGTTAGTTGTTGTACTCTGATGTTGATCATATCTATAAGGTTATCTGCATCATTTGTCATCTTTTTATTCAAGTAGAATCGTCAAAAGGTAGATAGAATTGAAATCACGAATTAACTTTCATACTCGGTCGGAAGATCCTACACAGTGTCGGATCTTACGGCCGGGAAGATCCGAGACAGAGTCGGATCATCCGATATAGACAGTTTTCGAAGAAATATTTGCATAATTTTTACAGGGCCTATTCACCCCTCTAGACCTAGTGTTGGTCCTTTCATAACCGCACAGTTAACTCATCAAAAGTTAATACAGGTAGCAAAAGATTTACGTACACTAATTTGACACGTTCCTATACGCGAAAAAGGACACAAATACGCGTGCCGCGTTGTGTAAACTAGGTCCATTATCTCCTTTCTTTGCTAAAGTAGCAGGAGAAAGCTCTTCAATTTAAGTTGATCTATACCAACCTGAACTAATAGTATATACAGTACCATGTGTGCCGTACACGATGAGCTGACATGGGCCATTTTTCTAGAAAAAAAGCTAAAATTAATTATAATTTGGGATAAATGGAGTAGATGTTAGTAGTTTCGTAGACCACCGATACATAACATGTATTTTGCCCCTTGACGCCGGCTTTGGTAAACAAAAGTTCGTCACAGCGATTGGCAAAAGGAAGAAACAAATACCAGGACACGGATCAATGACTCACCGGATACTGTACATGCATGTGGTGCTGCTAGAATTAAAGCGGCTACGGATGGCATAACTTGCATCCCTTGAAAGTAGACCGAACTTGCACGCTGTCTCCGTTTATAAAGACCAAGGTATGATGTGATGTGACCAAATGTAGGGCACATGCACGTTCAGTAGCTTGAACATAGCTTTCCAGTGTGGGCAGAGTATGTAAAAGATCCTACGGAGTAGACACTGGGAACCAGATCTCCTTTGATTAAAGGTAAGGTTAAGCAAAGATGGGAATTTGATAAAGAATAAAGCTGTACTGACAGTAGTTCGGAAAAAACAAAATGACCGATTTATAGTTAAAAAAAATACTCACATGTAGTCTGTCTTTGTCGATTATGAAACCAATATTCCTATGCGACTTATATATGTACATGATAGAAACGTGAAACGCCAATTGGGGCCGGGGGATATTACCGAACTTAGACAAATAATGTTTCACACAAGATGGCTTCATCAAACAAAAAAGATTGTGAACTAAAGTCGTAGATCTCATGAAGTTATAAAACTTGAGTATACATTTTATCGCGGTCTGAACTCATATGAAAAGGTAATAATGTTTATAGGCGATTAATATCCTCCTTTGCACAGTATGTCTTAAAAAAAATTGAATTATTTCCAAATGAGTTTGGATGAAGATAAAATTGATATAAAAAATATAGCTTGATTAAACCTACCATTTTGTAGATCATCATGTTTCGTTTGGAACTGTGTTATTGGCTAAATCATCAGTACACTGTTTAGATTTACAAATACAGATTTCAACATTAAATGGATTATTTTGGCTCTAAGACTACCCACAGTGTTGCCAATTTTTGATGCTAGCTTGAATAGGAGACATAAGCTCCAAGCCTCGATGCAAAACACTGCAAGTGACGATGCCCAAAGCAAAAATGAGGCTTGCAAAGCATGTACTTGCCTAGATGCTGAGCAAATAAAAAAACATTTAGTTCGCATGGCTATTCCACAAAAGAACCAAATGGTACATGCATTAAATATTTCTAGCATCGGTAAGACTTGACACTTGCATTAAAATTTCAAGCCTTGATCACATTGTGGACAGTCTAAGGTTGCTTCAAACAATAAAATTGGTGAATTATAATGTTATAGAAATCATTGACCTCTAAAATTTTGTAAATTTTATCGCCTTCAACTTCATATAATCAGGCGAGAGCCTTGAACCCAAGTGAAATCTAGCTGGTGAGAAAACTGATTTCTGCAGAAGAACAAGACCATCAAAAATAGACTTCCTCTCGTAAGCATTAGATTATGATCAACCGGAGCCCGTAGATACATTTCAATACGCTGAAGGACACAAAAAACTGGTGGAATGAGATTGGACCCATTAAGATTTGTCTTTTGAGCTTTTGAAATCTTGGCCTTCTTTGCAACCTTGGCATATGAATGCTTAGCCTTTTTTTTTATTGAACATGAGCCTACTGGTACCCGCAAAAAAAGTAAAAAAATAATGAGAATCATGTGACAGCAATAACAGGAGGCTCCCAACCGCCAAAGGAAATCGTAGATAATTAAGTTTCTGAGCAACATTAAAATCGTCAATTCAACATAATTTGAGTTTTTAAATCTGATTTTAAAAGTCAAAATCTGTTGAATTTTATAATGTTGCATATATTATTTTTTAATGTTGCTGATGTTATCCTTCTATATTTCATATGAGAGGAGTACTATGCAACATGGAAGAGCGAATGTGTGAAACATCGTAAAATAGTTTGTGCAACATCACTAAATCTGCCATATTTTTCCCTAAATCATAAAGTGTTTTGCAACATCTCATAATAATGTTTGAAATATCAAAGAACAACGTATGCAACATCAAAAAAAATTCGACAGATTTTCTCCAAAAAATCTGTCAACAGATAAATAGCAAAACTCATAAGAAAATATAGGCGATGTGGGTTCAGTTCAAGAGCAAGGCCGGAGCTCTGACGGCCAACTATATAGAAGGTGTTGCACTTAATACTGGACACGAAGTACGAGTGCTTATCCGCTTGTTGTGCCCGTCAGCCAAGACGGCCGAGCTATCAGCAGGTAGCTAGGTTCCAATCCAACCGAAATACATTAACCATGGCAGCCGACAGCAACGGTGAGCAAACAAGATTCCCGTGCCTCGCCATCCTGCGCTACATGGTGGCCACCGTGGTGACCGTGCTCGCCGTTGTGGTCATCGTCATGGTGTTCACCGTCGTCGTGCTCCGGCCGGTGAAGATCAGCATGTCCGTCGTTCACGGCCATGTCAGGATCGCCAGCAATCTGTGGGTCGTCGAGATTGAAGCCAGCTCGACCAACTTGGCCGTGCCATCTGCTGCTGGAGTAAAAGCAGTAGTAGGGCCACAAAGAGGCGATTGCTCAGGAGGTACGGGAGGAAGAGGGATGCTATCTCCAACAAGACGACGCTCCTGCGGTCCCGGCGGCATCGGCAGCAGCACCACCACCGTCACTGTTGGCGGCGGCGGCGGCTATAGCTTGCCGCCGACGAGGACGACATACACGCCGGCGGAGTATGTGGACCTGGAGGTCATCTTGAGCGTGGACAACCCGGGCGGCCGTGGCAACATCTACTGCGACAGCATGAACGTGAGCTTCTCCGACCTGCCCTACTGGAGCAGCAGCAATGCCAACACGACGGAGGGGAAGCAGATCGTCTGGCTCAACCGGACAAAGAGCTTGGTGGTGAGGCCGCAGAATTCCTACAAGTACGCGAGGACGTTGAGGATCGAGGACGACGGCGTGCTGAGCTACATCGCGAGCACGTACGGAGGGAGCACCAGCTTCACGGGGTTGTTGCGGGTGACGATGAACTACTCATCCGACACGCTGGTGCACGGCCGCACGAGCCCCAAGATCGTCCAGCTCTCGTGCTCGCCGGTGGACTTCAGCTTCGGCGATGCCAGTGCCACCGCCACGTCGGCCCAGTGTACATCCTTAGATGATAGCGATGAAGAAGAAGATCAAAGCTAGGTCCGGGGCTGCTCCTCCTTGATCGAGTCTGTCGTCCGGCACGGCCTCACCCCCAAGCACTATCTGTCGATGGATCTAGGCTCCTAGGAGCGCTTAGATGATATTCGAATTATCATTTCTGCTGCGTTTGCGACCGAACCACCAGACCAAGCTGATAATCTTGTGTTTCCCTGTTTGCTTATTTGTGGAGATATTATCCCTGTGATGTAACTGCATGCGTGTGCACTTTAACTTTTTACTAGTATGTTCTCAGATCTTGCATTGCTTGCAATAATACTAGTCTGCTTTCTTTTTCTTTCCTGAGCCCTTTCAGCTGCCTGAATTGGATGGAGGACGATCACGAACGGAATCTGGTTGAATTTGATAATCGCGTGTTCCACGATTTGCAACGTTAAGTTATATTCTGGACTTCTTGTGTTTCAGCAGATGTAAGATGCTTAATTTATTATTAGAAGCCGGCGTCTTCCCCCGCACCCACCGTGCTGCCTGCATCTCCCTTCACCACCGACTTCGTGGATGGATTCTACCCATGAGACCCATTTATGTGAAAAACCTTTAGGTTTCAGCATACTAAGAATGAGATGGCGTTCCACTTTATCAAATGCCTTCTAAGAGAAGCTTGAGTAGAATGATTTCGTTTTAGATTGATGAAAAATATGTAAAAACTGAAAGGCCTGTACCAAACAATCCTAAATTATTCTACCTTTAATGAAAGCCATACCGGTTAGCATAAGCAACCTTCAGGATGACTAACTGCAATATATTTGCCAAGAGCTTGGTTAAAAACATCATAGAGTAGTTGAGTAGTGAGATAGATCTGTAATCATTGACTGTCATGGGATTTTATTTCTTGGGGATCAAAGCAATCAAAGAGTTGTTAATGCATGTCAAATCAACATTTCCATTTGCAAAGGCAGCACAGAGCCTACAAAAATCTTCAGCTGTAACAGACCAGCATTTCTTCATAAAAAAGCCATTGAACCCATCAGGTCCAGGGGCGTGACCAGAAGGCATCTCTTTTACTGACTGATCAATTTCCTCCTTAGTGATGGGTCTATCTAACACTAGGAACTCAACAAGAGGCACTAATTCTGACAAATCAAATAGCAAACTGTTAAATTCAGAAACACCCAAACTTTCCTTGAATGTAGCCCAAAGAACACCAGCTTTCATGCGATCCGAAACCATAGTATCATTGTCAAGCTGCAGCTGAGCAATGTACGTAGTTTCCTCTATGAGAGATGGTAACTAAGACCTGGAATAGCTTAGAGTTCTCATCACCAAACTTTACCCAACAAACTGTAGCCCTCTGTCTCCAGTAAACCCTTTTGGCTTCAAGTAATTTTGCAAGATGTTTCTGAACGGCTTTCCTGAAGTTCTTTTCAACCCTGGAAAGTGGCATCTGTTCTTCCAATCCATCCAAGAGAACAAGAACCCAATTTTAGTTATTGATCAGTTTTCCTAGTCTCGAAGGATTATTATTCGACCCTTTAGTCCTGTTGATATTACCACCAGGACTAATGCCTACAAGACCTTTAGCCTCGTTGGTGTTACCTATCTGGACTAAAGGGCCTCGGGCTCCCCTTAGTCCTGGACCGGAACTATCCGGTATAAATGTAGAGGATGAGAAGTAGTTTCTCTAGTAGTGTTGGTTGTTTGTACTAGCTGCAGACCTGCTTCAGACATTAACCTTTCCCTTTTATCAAAGGGAACAATGTGATCCACAACGTCTCCAGAGACTCGGGACCCTTAAGTTTGCCCACATTGATTAAGGCAGGAAACTGATAGTTATTTTTTGTCATTTGTACGCTACTGAACATGCATGCTCATGCATTCTGTCGCATCACACCATACCTTTGTTCTTTATAAAAATAAAGCGGAGAAGCCATATATCAAGCCGAATCACATGCTTGTACCGTACAAGTCATCATTTGTGTTTCTTTCTTCCTCTTCTTCCATTTTTTGAGGGCTTCTTCATCATCTTGTTTCTTTTCACTGTACGTGACAGACTTTTCTCTACCAAAGCTGGCATCAGAGGTCATCAGCAGGGAGGGAAAAACGTTCGAGGCAAAGCACGGTGGACCACATGGAATAATGTTGTTTTGCCCGGTCCAGATTAGTTTTGTAGTAAGGCACGGCCTCGCGCGCAGCAGTATTGGACATAAAATGGATTACTATAAAACTGACAGAAAATTTAAAAAACCGCTTCGATCATTAATTTTCATTAGACAATTACCAATTTTTATCTCTCAAAACCCAATTATCACTAATAAAAAACTCGCTATTAGTCTCGGTCGCCAACCCCCTTTAGTCCCGGGCGTGGTGACCAAGACTAGGCGGCCGGGACTAAAGGTGGACCTTTAGTCCCGGTCGGCAATACGGATTGGGACTAAAGGGTCCAAAAAATTAAAAATAAAGCATTGAACCTAGGAGAGGCCACCGCACGTACGATTTTTCATGCGTAAATACGCGCGTGCGGTGCGTGGGATTCAAATTCGGGACCTCTGCCTCGCGCGTATCGTCCCCTACCATCTCACCCTTAGAGTACTTGTGATACATAGGAGGATGCTTTTTTTTAAATTATACCGTGGAACACCTTTAGTCCCGGTCGGTGTTACCGCCCGGGACTAAAAGGCCTTTTCTCCAGTCGGTGTTACCGCCTAGGACTAAAAGGTGCTCTGGGATCTAGAAAAATACGAATCGGGACTAAAGGGTAATTTGCCCGGCCAAAACTTAACCGGGACTAAAGGGGTGGATGGAAAGTCATTTCTCTACTAGTGTATACTACACAACAAGAGAAAGATCTAGTCTCAATTCTAGAGCAGAGGCCGGAAAGAGCAACTCATCATTGTAGAAATCCCCATACATGCTAGCGTGAAACTCTCATTCATGTTGGTGATGGGTACAGCACCACAGCGCTCATGTGAATGAAGGTATGCTATTTGAGCTGGCATTGAAACCGATACCACATACCAGTATGTCTTTATTCTAATTGGATTTTAATTAAGGACCATGGTACGGTTCGAGTAACTAATCCTACCGATGTACTCCCTCCGGTTGGGTAAAAAAAGTCGTTTTGGACAAGGTTTGAGTCAAACATTGAGAATATAAATCATGAATAACATTTAAGTCGTTGAGTTTGGAAATGTAAAAATTATATAAATAGATTGGTCTTGAAAATTATTTTCATAAAAGTATATAGATATAACTTTTCAAGAAATATTTTTATAGAAAAGAGAAGTCAAAGTTATGCTTTCGTGACCGTGTCGCAGTCCTAAACGACTTCTTTTACCAAACCGTAGGGAGTATGTTAAGCACCGGTATGTATTTGGTTCTACTCCAAATGGTGTTTAATTCAGCCACCATATATGTTATTAACCTATAGCTACAAGTAATATATTGCTGGTTAGGGTACTTTTGAGGCACCCAGAAAGTTAATTATCGATTATAATTCGCATTTGATACTCAGTTTTGCGCATCAGATCCATGAGTACTTATGCTTATAAGTGAAGTGTACACCGAACTTATGCACATTCACAACAAAAAATGCTCAAAACTCATAACAGCAAATATATACTCTCAATTATCATCACTTGGACAAGTAATTGAAGAAGTTCAACATAATACATGTAACAACATAAACATGGCAACATTAACATAAGGGTTTAACACAGTACAACATGCCAACATGAACATAGACAAAGATTAATAAAACTGAAACGAACATAAACATGCCAACATCAAATGCAGCTACAAATATAGAAGTCCCATCAACTTAAACTAAGGGGGTGTTTGTATCCATGGTTCTAAAGTTAATTTAACACAGCACTTTTAGCTAAACTTTAGCACTAGAGTACCCAAACACCCCTGCTAATGAATTGCTAAAAGGGTTTTGCTAAACTTTAGCACCCAAAACCATTAGCACATGGAAGGGGTGCTAAACTTTGCTAAAAGCCTCCTTTTCCACCGGTACCGTACCCATCCCCCACCCCCGTTCTCTCTCCTCATCCACTCTTCCCCATCCCACCTGCCTCGCACTCGTCCCCATCCTCGCTCCCGTGCTCGCCCGACGCCGCTGCCCCTGTCCTTGCGCATCCCCGCTGCCGCCCACCGCACGCCGTCGTCGCCCACCGCCCCCGTCCTTGCGCATCCCCGCCGCCACCCCTGTACTTGCGCATCCCCGCCGCCGCCCACCGCATGTCGTCCGTTGTCGCCCACCGCCCCCGTCCTTGCGCATCGCCGTCGCCGCCCCCGTACTTGCGCATCCCCGCCACCGCCCACCGCATGCCGCCCTGCAGATCCGGCGAAGGTCGTTGCGGCTCGTAGATCCAGCGCCGCCGCAATCCCCCGTGCTAGCGGCTTTGATTTTTTCTCCCATGCCGGCGGCTTCGATTTCTTCACCCATGCCGGCGGCTTCGATTTCTTCTCCCATGCCAGCGGCAGTCCTTCCCTAAGCGCATGGCGGGAGCCCGTTTTGGCGTGCGGGGGCAGTAAGGCGGGGAGGAGGGGACCAGGCAGGGACAAATCTGACTTTTGGCATACTTTAGCAATCCATTAGTACAGGTAACCAAACACCTCCTTGCTAAAGTTTAGTGAGCCATCCAAACAGGCCCTAAAACTACCATAGCAACTAACAATGAGCAGTTCAACATCATCATAACTAACAATACTTATTCAGAACAATAAAACCTAAGTCAAGCAAAAGGTGCAATTTGTTCATAACAAACACTTTGGCGCTTAATTACATCGCCAGAGCAGATCTTTCATGGTGATGTAAGCGATGATTATGTTGTGGTCACAAATCTGGCCACCCAACTGCCATCCCCAGCATAGCGATTGACGTCATGATCTAAGGTGAGGCGACAACGGTGGTTGGTGAGCTCCGATCGATCCCATTTCTAGGCCACATGAGCACGGGCCATCTCCACAATCATGTATGCTAACATTGTGGAAAATATGGCCGGCGAGTCAAACATGGCTTGTCTCTCCATGACTATGGCCGCATCAGCTAGGCAAGGGTGGAAGAAGCATCATCCTCACCTTAGCCACAGTTCCAGTCATGACGGTGGTGGATCTCGAAGCTTCCCCACCAAGTAGTGTTAGGACAGCTTCTCTCGCCGCCGCGACCAGCACTGCAAGACCTGTAGCCGCAACCATTCATATCACTATAGCCTCTTCTTGCATAGAGGGCTCCATTGAAGTCAAGATGGGAGGATGCGTGCTGTGGAGGAGGAGTGGGGCGGAGCGTGCGGTGGAGGAGCAAGGAGGAAAGGCACGTGATGGACGAGCAAGGAGGAATGATGCATGGTGGACGGGCGACGAGGGGAAGCAAGGTGGATCCAAAGGAGAGAGGCACGATGTGCAGAGGAGGATCAAGGATGGGCGGCGGTGCACAGTGGAGGAGAAAAAAGAGGAAACGACACGGAGGCGAACGGAGGGAAGCATAAGGGCCAGGGATGGGGTAGTCCCCCATGTAGGATAGTGTTCTAACTGGCTAAATATTGGATAGGTTAGAATAAGCAGACATTTAGCTGTCCCACTAAAGGCCAGTTAGAGTAATTAAACATTCTAATCAGCCCAATTCGGTCCAATTTGAAGAAGTCTATATATATATCTAGGGGATAATTCCACCCGCACATTATTCGAATTATTTAAAAAGATAAATGAAAATGAAAATAAGTCACCATGTACACATATATAGATGAGAAAACATTAATCAAACCCGCATATATGAACACATATAATAAATTGTTTGAGATGTTCATTCACTACCACCACCACACATGATGGTCATACTCATGATAGTCACACAACAACTCGTTGATTACGAGTTTGTTGACACAACGAAAGGTCACGTACTCATCCCACTACCTCCACAAGTGGCCTTGAAACTTGTCGACATCAGCAAAGGACTCCATCTTCGTGCACATGACGAGGCTAGAGTCGTCATCTTTCAGGAGCGTGAAGTTGAAGTACCCAAGCTTGTTGCTCGTGCATGTAGATGCGAGTCGTGACAAAGGGCTTAAACCATTCCTTTCACATAGGCCACCAGGAAGCAGGTTTGGAAAAGGGTACACTCAGATTTGGAAACTGAAACTCCCTCTGAAGATTAAGATCTTTCTGTGGTATTTAAAAAAAGGGGTGATTTTGACAAAAGATAATCTAGCTAAGAGGAATTGGAACTAGGAGTAAACTATGTGTTTTCTGTTCTAAAGAAGAAACAATTCAACATCTCTTTTTCGATTATCACATGGCTAAATTCCTACGGAGGGCTGTACAATATGCTTTTAATTTACAGACACCCTATAGCTTTAACCATTTATTTAATAATTGGCTTGTAGGGATGGATGGCAAGTTAAAGAGTCACTTGTTAGTTGGAGCCTCTGCTTTATGTTGGGCTTTGTGGCTCAGTAGAAATGATGCAGTTTTTGACAAATCACCTATGAAAACTTACTTGCAGGTATTATTCAGAGGGACATACTGGCTCCGATTCTGGGCGCAGCTACAACGGCGTGAGCAAGACAGACAGGCAATAAAGGAGGCATGTCAAGCGCTGGAGGCTTTGGCAATGCAGTTTTTCGCCCACCATGGATGGAGATTTAGTAATAGGATTGCATGCTAATTTTCTTCAAACTTATGGTGTGGTTTCTTTTGTTTAATTTGTGAGCTTGCAGACGGAAGCGCTACAGTTTTGTAAACTTTGGCCATAGCCTTTTGGGTCAAGGCGGGATTAATTTCCATTATCTAAAAAAAGGAAGCAGGTTTGAGGGTCATCCCACACGCGAAGCAGCAGGAGGACGTGGCGAGAGAATGACATCTCCACATGGATTAGCTGATTCTTCTTGGTCTGCAGTCAAATTCACATCAGATGTTTCAGAGATCATAAATGAACTAGCTTTGCGAAAAGGAAAATAGAAACTATAGAATAGCAAGAAATTCTATGTCTTTTACCAAAATGATGAAGCGTTAGATATTTGCACGAGCACGTCTATTTATATACACATGGCGGGTGCATGTTTCTACTTTGCTTCAATATCAAGAAGATGGCACTTCAGTTTTTGGAATTTTTTTTATCGCACTCAAAACCTATTTGAATTGGGACACATTCATACCACAACATATATTCTATCAGACTCAGATGGATTTGCCACCGGATAGGATACATTCCATTCAATTACTACATGTTTTGGTGCACATGAAGCAATGATATGTTTAGTCAGCATCCATGTTGTGCCTTGTTTATTGCTAACTACACTGATGCACTTTGAGCCACCTATGCTCGTTGTGATATGATAATGGATTTTGGTGCAACACCAACTGATTCGGTGCACCTTCTTTTCGACATCGATTGGATCGGTGTAATGCATTGGTCTTTCTAGAGACATTATTCACCTTGCCTTGACACACCGACTGATTTGGTGTTGGTTATAGGGCATCATCGATTGATTCGGTGTCTCTTCTCATGTCCTGTCAATGTGCGTTGCTGACACTGACTGATTCGGTGACTAGTGGAAACTTCTTTTGATTCTTAGCAAGTCCTTGTTCCAAATTTTCTTCTTTGATCTTGCCATTATTTGAAAACCTTGGAAATATTCTACTAGATATTTTTAAGTCATTGCATTTGGATGGCTTGGAATGAAACCTTGGGACCTATATAACCTACAAATATTCATCTAGAGAAATTCATTAGTGTCAATGATCATGTTGTCACTCAATGACCAAAATCACAAAAATGGCATAGGACCATTTTCCTTACAGTATGCAAACATCATCTAACTCTAGAGTAGTCCCTAAAGCAATACTCTAAAAGACCTAAACTAGCACTAATAAAGATATATTCCATTTGCTAATTGCACAAATAGTATCTTGACCACTTTTCTGGATAGAGAACACAAATATGTTAGAACACATGTAAACAACCTCTCCAAGCTCTAGCTCCCTTATTTTGGCTGGGTGTAGGGGTATTTATAGCCCCAACCGAAGAAACTATCAGTTGCTCCAACGGGAAGAAAATCTTCCTTGACCGATTGATTCGATCACCGATTAATAGTAGCTATGCAAGATAGCTGTTGGGTGGCTGTTGCCCAGGGCCCACGAGCTCACGGACTAATTTAGTGCTCGCATATGGGTCATTCCAAAGTTAAAATCCTTTGCAGCCTTCCATCATTCATTAGTTGACTCAATGCTTTGATCCAGAGACTCGCCGAATGAGGTAGTGGACCTGTTCATCTTCTTGCTTTCCTGCTTTCTACAATGTCACTAATTGAGTCGGTGTTGTTGTACTAATGAGCACCAGTATGGGAGGGACCTGTCAGGGCTGGTGCAACTAGGGCTGTTTTAGGATCAGCGTACCACCTAGAATGCCTTCAAACACCGTCGAGACATAGGAAGAATCGAATTAGTGTTTGGAGAAGTAGGGCAAAGGATAAAGGTAAAAAGATAAATTATATTATGTTTGAATCAATCGGCCATTGACCTTTATGTTTATAAGGTGAAGTTCTTGCCCTAACTTAGACATAGTTTACAAGTTGAATTCCGCATGAATCTTTAAATTTTACTTAGACTGCCCTGAAACTAGTCTGACCCGCTATCCAAAACTGGTCAGACTGGTGTTGCCAGGGTGCTAACCTTCTCGAGGTCATAACTCCCTTATTCGATGTCCAAAACGGAGAATAATTATAAAAATAAGTGTCGAAATGTAGATCAGTCGACTGTTGGAGAGCCGATAAGGGTGGCATCGGCTATCGAAAAGCCGACTAGTGCTATCGGATCGCGTACAGCCGAAAGGTTATTCCACGCTAGCACATACCATTCTAGGTGGGCTGTCGGCGATGGAAAAGGCCCATCGGCCATCCGCGGCCCGACAGGTCCTATCGGCCGACGCACAGCCGATAGATCCCATTTTACTGCAGCCCTATCCTTTCACCGCGGTCGTTTGACCGCGCGCGTGGTAAACACACCGACGCGAGCGAGTGAGCGAGAGTAGGATATTGCGGCAGCGTCGGCGGCACGTGCGGGCCAGGCGGCGGCGCGAGGCGAGGTGCCGGCCCGTACTCGGCGGCGGGGGCGCCGGCGCGCAGGCAGGGAGGGCGAGGCACGGCCCGGGGGTGCTGGCGCGCGGCAGGAAGGCGGTGCTCGGCGATGGCGGCGGCTCGCGGAGGCGGCGCGCGGCAAGCCGAGTGGCTCGCGGAGGCGGCTCGCAGCAGCGTCGCACGGCGAGGGAGGCGATTGGGCCGTCGCTCGAAGTAGCGGCCGTGCGGATCGTCGGGGATGGTGCCGTCCAGAGCATGCAGCGGATGAATGGATGATACCACTCGTGTCATGTTCCGCCTGTTTGGTGCGGATCTTTTCTCTGGCGATGCATATAATTCAGACCCAGCATTGCGATTTCATACTTTGATGTGTGGAGTTGATTGGTAGCCTTTGAATTCGATGAAATTCGTTATGCTGTTGTAATCAATCATGTTGTTTTTCTCACTTTCCAAATTGAGCAGCGAAAGATATCATTATCTTGTGTTAGACTAGAAGTAAATGTGGATGTAGCTGAAAGTAAATAAGCATTGTGCTCTTTGTATTCTCGTGAAGCACATTAGGCCACTTTTCGTCGTTTTGTAATTCCTCAGCCAATAAATTTATTCACAATTCCTCGAACCAGAGAACTGGAAATAGAGGAGTGATTTTCTACACGCTGAAAGCTATCGGCCAGCCACTGGCCGATAGCCACTAATCGGCTTTCCAACGGCCGATAGGCCTATCGGAGCCAATTCCAGTTCCGACAGTACACCTTGACCTGTCGGCTCTTCGCCGGCCAATAGGTCCCGTCGGCGCTGACAAGTCAACCGCACGCTGCATCATTTTTTCCACGTCAGCTCCACGTGCCCTATTGAAAGTGCATCTAGGCACTTATATGTTTTGGTGATTTTGGATGACAACATGATTTATAATTTAACTTGTTTGTTTAAGAATATGAGCAGGGATTTATTCTTATGGATATTCATGTAATATATTTGTTGAAGAATATAAGCTAATTGGTTGGTGTAAATGACATGAAAGCAAACAAGTGGTTGTGATCCCATGCAATTAAACAATACAATGACAAGTGAATGGAAATGATGAATGAGACATGGTTTTATGCAAGATAGTTGGTCTCATCCATAGGATACTTGTCAAAGGTTTTTGGGACAATTTAATTGAAGAGATTGTGATTTCTTTGTGCTTATTCCATGGCTATGGTTATATTCAAAATGAGACATGATTCTATGAATATTATATGGTCTTATGTGCATGAAAGCTTATGGACAAGTTATTTACCAAGAGGGATGCAACATTAGTTGATTGACAACACCAAAAGTGCTCATAGGTCAACCCATGTGAGATAGCCTTGAGAGAGGAGTCCTTCTAGGACTTAGTGTGCTGACTCGAGCTAAACCGGTTTGACCGATTTGGGAAACCGGTCTGACCGGTTTGGGGCTCTGACATGTGTAACGGCTAGTTCGGTTTGAAAACCGGACTGACCGGATAGGGAAATCGGTCTGACCGGTTTTCCTCTGTTCTAATGGCTAGTTTTTTGGGATTGGGGTATTTATACCCCTTGGCCCTCTCCTTTGAGGGTTGCTGGTTCATTTGCCTTCTTTGTGCATCCCAAGCTTTGTAGAGCATCAACAAGCTCTCCCAAGCCTCTCTTTGTGAGAGTGATTGTATTTGATCATATCTTTGGATTTGGGTTGAGGGATGTTTTGTGTGTGTGAGCTAGTTGCCTTTCCGGTGAAGTCTAGCATATATTTGAAGCATTTGTTACTCTTGGAGGTGAAGCCTACTAGACGGCTAGGCGTCGCCGGTGAGCTGTCGTGTTTGTGGTAAGCCGCAGATCGTTTGTATAGGCCGGCCTTGCCTCCATCGTGGAAAAGCGTCACAAGTTAGTGGAACCGAGGAAAGTGGCTTGGAGTGGATAAGCCCGCCTTTCGTAGGCCCTCAATGGAGACGTAGGATTCATCGTGTCTTTGTGACAGCCTTAGTGGCAACGGTGAATCCGAACTTCGGGAAACAAAGCATCGCGTCTCTCATTTGGTTTGCCTCACAAGTTCAATTCTAGCATTTACATTTACTTTCGCTTCGATCTACTTGGTTGTGCTTTACTTGTGTGCAGGGGCTTTGCGAACCTGCTAGAAATCATCTAGAGAAGCTCTTCACCAAGTTTGGTTTGTGCTAAAACACGTAGAGGGGTTATTTTGCGTTGTTGGGTTTCTCTGTAACAAGTTTGGTTTGTGCTAGAACTCGTAGAGGGGTTATTTTGTGTTGTTGGGTTTCTCTGTGCAAAACCGGTCTAGGTGAAAAAGTTTGTAAATTGCAGATTCACCTATTTACCCCCCTATAGGTGACATCAAGGTCCTTTCAATTGGTATCAGAGCTTGGCCTCACATCCAAGCTTAATCGCCGTGAGGAAAGATGTCGACTTCGATTGAGGTAACCTATGAGCCACTGGCCAGTGATGGCTCAAATTATGCCACTTGGTCTGCTCATGTACTTAATGATATTAGGGCTATGAGTCCTACCCTAGAGCGGGTTGTGGTTGAAGGCATCGATCGTCCGAGTGTTGATTGGAATGTGTGCAATCCAACCGAAGACGAGATGGATTGCCTTCAACTCAACGCTCATGTTGCTAACTTCTTATTTGGTGTTATGAGCATGGAAGTTAAAGAAATAATCCTATAAGATGAAGCAACTCTATTCGATGCTCATCTCATTTGAGCTCAAATAGAGGAATTATTTGCAAACACTACAAGCGACAAGAAAGAGCAAATAAGAGCCAAGTCACATGAGGAGTGCTCTACATCAGCAACAACTTGCACTGAGCCTCATGTGACGACCACAAAGGAGCAAGAAGGCCAAAATTGTGTAGCAGCTGTCTCACTGCCAAAACCGGTCTGACCGGCTTGGGCAGAAGAGGTGCAACTGGTAGCAAGAAGGGCGGTCGACGCCGTCCAGCAAAGTATCAAGCTCAAAAGCAGTGACATTCTCCCATGATGAGTTGTCTCACTTCTTCATGGCCAAAGATGTCAAGGGAGCCGAAGATTCAAAGGATGCAACTATCCAAGCCCTCACCGAAGAGCTTGAGAAAGTCAAGATCATCAATGCTTCCTTGGTTTGTAAGTATGAGGCCTTGGTTGAAGATTATGCATGTGCCGCCGACTCACTCTCTTGTGTAGCTTCCTTGAAGAAAGAAAATCAAGTGCTCAAGCAACAACTTGATTTGCTAGCTAGCAAGCATGAGAAACTACAAGTAAAGCATGAAGAACATAAGTGTTCTCATGAAGAGCTTGTCGAATCACATGCCTTGCTAGAGATAGCTCACGAGATTGTGTTAACATCGGTAAAATCATTTGAACCTCAACCTCACAAATGCACATGCTCTCAAATTCAATATAATTTATCATGTGCTAACCCATGTTGCTCTCAAGCAAAACGCTCTTGGTATAATGAAGTGCTTGTAGAGTCGTGTGATGACCTCATTGCAAAAGAAAATGAAGAACTCAAGCAAGAGGTGGAAAGGCTCACGAAGAACTTGACAACTCTCAACAGGAAGAGCAATGCACAACCTTCTCAAGATAACCGTGAAATCATGGTGAAGAAACTTGAGAAGGGATCAACCGTGCAAAGCTCTTGCATTAATCAAGTCAAGTCCAACACAAGCCAAGAGCAAGCCGAAAAGAAACAACAAGCTCACATCAAGTGCTCCATCAATGAAGAAGGAAAGCCAACACTCTCCAAAAGACAAAGAAATATGGAGGAAACAAGATGCTTTGGGTGTCTTGAGAAAGGACATGAGGTTGCATCGTGTCCAAGCAAGACAGGGTCTCACTTAGGGAAATCCGGAAACTCTAGCCTTCCTAAGCCGGATACTCCGATTCCCATAGTGAACCCTCACATGAAGCTCAATAAAGGCTTTCTCAAAGAACAAGCAAAATACAAGGGTGAATTGGCTACCGAGCAATCCAAGAAGAATGCAACAAACATCAAGCACAAGACATGCTTCTCATGTTGGGAAAAAGGACATCTTGGTAAAGATTGTCCTAATGGTAAAATTCCTAAACCTGACCGTGTCCATTCTAAGAATGTGAAGCTTGGGAACACACCAAATGCCTCTTGTGCATCTAAGGTGGCATCACCAAAGATTGGCACACGAGCCATTTGGGTTCCTAAGCAAATTGTGGCTAACATTGTCGAACCCAACATGAGTTGAAGCATGCTTGATGAGATTGTAGGAACCAAGAGATGCATTGGAGGCTTGGCTTGAACAACAATCACATATGATCAAGTAGCAAGCCAAGAAAAGTTGTTTCCACTCTATACTCTACACCCAATGACATCTCGGTAACATTGTGCTCAAATTGATCAAGTCTCGGTCACTTATGCCTCATGTAGGATCAAGTATTTCTAAAGTGTCAACTCTTGAAATACTTTATAGTGGCTTAGACTACTTTCTTGAAAATTGATTCACATATGCCATGTGGTGCTTTTAATGGCTCTCTAGTAGAGCAATATTGTATCAAAATTGCAGAAAATTAATCCCCGATGGAACAAACTCAAATGTGAGTGTTTGGCTGTGCATAACCGGAAATTTCCACTCAAATACCGGATATTTCCATCGCATTTGCCTTAAATTGGATTCAGGACCGGAAATTTCCGGTGGGAGACAAATTCTGGCAAAACCGGTCTGACCGGTTTGGCCCATAATGTTGCAACTTAAGCCATTAAGTGCAAAATGGAGATATATTTGAGATATTTCTTTGGGCTATCATTTTTGTCATATGTACATCAACTTATGTGGTAGTAAGTTTTCTTGGAACTTTTCAATATGAGCAATTTATCTTGTGCCATTGACCAAATGTTGACTTAATCCTCCCAAGTCCTTAACAAGGCAATGTGCATGTCACATGCAGTCCATGCATGATGCACATATTCAGGAAAGAGGTTACTTCAACATTTGTGTCCTTGAGACTAACATTTTCTTTAGTAACTTTGTAGTCTCAATCGTGAGAGATCACTTCTCTCAATTGGAGTTGTAAATTCAATCTATGATCCAAAGCGGTAAAATTGTGTCACTATATACCTTGGATCTTGCTCTTAATATGTGTTTTTTGACAACTAACCATAATATAGTCTAAATTTCTTATGCATGTGAGCTTCTCATACACATCTCATCACATGTGCACTAGAGAAAAGAAATTTGGTCTGTATTGTGAGGTCTCACAATTTATGATCCATTTGCCTTCCACATACAAGGGTCATTGATTATGAGACTAGTTGTTGTGCAATTTAATATGTTTTCTCTCTTTTGTTCAAAAATGGCATATATCATGAAAGAGGGCATATGGATAAAAATTGATTATATTGCACAACACGCTTAGCTAGAGGCAAAGGTATGTTTTCTTGGACTAGTATTTATCTTGTGCATCTAGGCTTTATATATATATCATGCTAGTTGACTCCCACTTAATATTGACTCACCGTCAAATGCTTTTCAAATGCAAAAGGGTGTAAGCTAAATATGCTAACTTGGTCCTTAACTAAATATAAGTGCATGTGCGTGTGTGACATAGGATAAGTTTTTGAAAAATCCAACTAGCATGATAGGTGATGTGTGATTTTGAAAACATTCGTGTTTTGGTCTTTTGACCATTGTCGATCTATTTGTGACTATAGTTAACCTTGCTTGATTGATGTCTAGTCACAAATAGTGAGATTTTCTCTCAAGTCCATAAATCCTTTTCTATCCATCCTTTCCCATATCTCATGGAAGAAACAAGAGAAAATGGATTTATTGAAAATCTTATCTCTTCTAAGGATATCTGGAGTTCTTGGAGGCCTCGTTCATCATACACTCTCTGAGATCAAGTGAAATATCTTTGGGGATAAATTCCACACAAATTGGACAAGTGCCAACTACCTGGGAGAAACCGGTCTGACCGGTTTCCCAAACCGGTCTGACCGGTTTTGCCCAGGAAGCTGTCCCACGTGGATTTACTTACCCCCGTGATTCCCTCCCTTCTCTCTCCTATCCTTTTACCACGATAGCCTCTCTCTCCTCAAGATTTCACCGTGGGAGGAACCCTAATGGCGATTTCTTGATTCAACCAAGGAAAAGGTGTTCCCTTGTTGGATTTGGAGTGCCCCAGGGCTGCTAGTTTGGATTCCCATCAAGTTGTGGATTCAAATCTTCATCTTCCCTCGAAGTTATTCCCATCGCCCGATCTACTCACTCGGTGAATATCTTTCAAATCCCTTTGGTAAAACATCTTCTGGCATGCCTAGAAACCTATCCCTAAGAGATCATTCAATCTGCTGGGCTATATTTTGCAAACCAAGGATTTGCATCTTCACCGCGCAAAGCGGTCTGACCGGTTTGGTTAGCGAAGGCACAAGTCCCTGTTTTGCAGCGTGTTGGTCTACATATGCACTAGGGATAGGCATTAGTGCAATATCCTTTCAATATCCATATCATTATCTACCTAGATTGATCCCCAACTTGTTTTAGCTCAGCTCAGGCAAAAGCGGTCTGACCGGTTTGGCACTGAGCTGACCCAAAACATGTTGGATGCAATCTAATGATTCAATGTTTTGATCAATCATCTCCTGGGTATTTATACTATGTGTTTCATCTCTTGTGAACCCAGGAAAGGCAGTAGAAGATGCCAAGGGGACCTCATGCCGATCGGATCAAAAAGGGTCGTCATGACCCATCTATTGGCAGCAACTCGCAAGTGGGTAGTGGCAGAAATTTGAGGCCTAGAAGGCCTAAGAGAGCAGCAGAGCAGCAGATAGAAGAAGTGGATGTAGTGGAGGAGACCACTTCTAGTGATGAGGATGATGTTGAGGATGAACAATACAGAGTAGAGCCACATATAGATGATGATGATGATGATGATGATGATGATGATGATGATGATGATGATGATGATGATGACGACGACGACGACGATGATGATGACGACGACGACGATGATGATGATGACGACGACGACGATGATGATGATGACGATGATGATGATGATGACGATGACGATGACATGGCAGCAGGTTAGGGAGAGGAAGAAGAAGAGGAAGCAGGGGATAATGGTGATGATGATTCAGCTGAGGTAAATGCCCCTCTCGTTCTTGAGATTTGCCGATCCACTGGTCCAGCTAGTAGGAGAGTGACAGACTATCTTGGGGGTGGTATGACAGATGTTGTGAGGAAGTTGAGGAGGACTAGTTCACTTGATGTGGACAGGACAACCACTGACTACATATTTTGTATTCTTTTTCAGCAGGACTTTTATGCCACAACTATTATGAAGAAGACCAAGATCACATCAGATGCACAGTACATAGATTGAGACTACATGAGCAAGCAAGAAAATCTTGTGTTCAATGAGATTATCACAGTTTGTTCTGAAAAGCGAGTCAAACATCTCATGGGCTTCAAGCATAACTTGAACAAGGAAGTCATTGCTCAGTTCTATGCCACTGTGTACTTTGGATGCTACGAGGTAGGTGGTGGGCAGGAGAGGGCTATGCATTGGATGACAGAGGGACAGTGCTATCACATCACTTATTCTGACTTTGCCTCTCTTTTTAGAGTTGCACATGAGAACGGCGACACTGTGAAGATACATGACAATAGTGTGCTAGAAAACTCAGAGTTGAAGTTCATGTATTCAAAAGACAGAAATGGGAGTTGGGGGAAGTGAGTGGTCTCTACACCTACTATGGGACTCTTTATAGGATGCTTCGCAAGACACTCACTCCTAGAGATGGCAACACCTCAGATATCTCACTTTACATGAGAAATTTGATGTACTATTTGAGAATGGGAGAGGAAACTCCTCCCTTTAGTGTTGCTATTTTCATTTGGCAAGAAATCAAGACCATTTCTGAGAGTCCTCAGAAGATTTGTGCCTACAGCCCCTTCATCATGCTTGTCATTGAGAGGGTTACAAACTTGAGGATAAAGAAAGACACCCAGCACAAGCCATTGCGTCCTCCGGTACCTCACAAGTTTCGTATGCCCTCACCACCACAGGATAATCCACTTCAGCATCCTGAGCATGGTCATGGGGAGCAGCAGCAAGGGGGAGACGCCACTCAGCAGCAGCAGCACACTCAGCTGCAGATAGGGCAAACCGGTCTGACCGGTTTAGACCTGGCAGCAGCTCCTATCCTGAGCAAAGGACATCTCCTATTCAGAAGTTCATATCCATGTTTACTGGTATCTGCAAGGGACATAGGGATGTCCAGGTTGATCATAGGAAGCAAAGGATTGATAGCAAGAAAACTCGGGATGAGTTCAAGAAATTACGTGCCGTGTTGAGTCCGAATGACCCTCCATCTCCCATCTCACCACCTCTTGAGCTACCTGAGATACCCCCGCTTCGAGATATCATGACCGATCACATGAATGTGGGCTACTTTGAGGAGTATGGTGACATTTTTGGATATGGACACGTAGGGTCACGCTCATAACCTCCACCAGTCCCTCCTCAGTCAGTTGGTGCTCCAGGGACTATGCCCTATATGTCTACTTCAGAGGGTTTCTTGTTTGGTTCTTCGTTTGGTTTTGCACCTCCAGGACCTACCTATGCAGCTGCCACTCTCCCGTCCTCGTCATATGCATATGGTGACACATCATCTTCTATGGCAGGACTTCAGTTTTCGAGTGCACCATCTCAATCTCCCGGAGACTTTGCTTCACATGCAACGACTTCTATCTTCGGACCCACTTCTGCTCCTAGTCATGGTATGTTTAGCACACCTATCTCTTCTTCCATGGCTAGCACATCCGAATCACTCTAATTTATCACATACACATTCACTTCAGTGAAGGTTTTCATTGGACTTCATCTTCTTCGTCAGATGATCATAGCCCGACCTTCTAGTGGCGGAGGAGATTGGATGCAATGATGGGAGCGTGACTATAAGCTTCTCCAGGCCCTTTATGGATGATTGATGACAAAGGGGGAGAAGAATGGATTAAAGCCTCTCTATCTACTTGATCTTGTAGTCATGTCACTTTGGATGTAATAAATTCGTACTTTATTTATTTGTGGACTTGAGGACTTGTAATGTCTGCTACTATGTGTGTTGAACTTATTTATGAATTCTAAGTGACTATTTGCTAGTGTGATACATGTATTGGTTGATGCAATGTTGTTTCACATGTGTTGTCTAGGCAAAACCGGTCTGACCGATTTGCCAAACCGGTCTGACCGGTTTGGCCCGTGACAGCACATGTGCTTCTTTCTCTTTTTGTTGTGTAAGATACATGTCATATGCATCACATGTTGTTTTATGTTGTCACACACACTTGTTGATATGTGCCGAACTGGATCGGCGAATGGGGCCCGATCTTCACGACAGTAGGTTTTGGAATCAATGATATCTTGCTGAAAATCAGCAGGGTAAAGACTTTATACCTGGCCAAGGTCGGATGCAACCAAGGGACGGGGAGAGAGACACCGAAACCGCGAAGACTTCGACTCGATCTCCGAACGACCGCAGAACCACAACCGGAGCTAATCCACACAAGACGGGGCAGCCGTACTGGAACCCGTAGAGCATGAATTAGTGGATCTCAGAGAGATCTCTCCACAAGTTCAAGAAGAACAAGGAAGAACAAGGGTTGAGTAATCACTCAAGCAGCTCGGCTGCAAAAAACACTGGAATAATCTCAATTTTTCAAAAGTTGTTTATCGTTTACATATAAGGGCTATTTATACTAAACAAATCTCTAAGGTAGATGTTAACCGAAGGAACCATGTGAGAAGGTGGAAGGCCAACTGGCTTGATCATTCACTAAGTGGTCTTCAGTTCCCGCACATCTTCTGGCGTTCTGAGTGGTCTTCAATGTTTTGATCATAACTCCAACCAGGAACATCCAAAAGACGCGGGACCAGATGCGTTGGAAAACTAACTTGATAACCTTTCACACATGTATAGTATGAATCACGAAATATTGTAGAATGATACAGTTTCACACGGAAACTTGGACATTAGTCTGACTGTTGATCTTCTGACCAGTCTGGACCAAAACCACTCGGCCGCCAAACTGTAAGCTCTAAACCACTCGGCACTAGTGGCATTAGAAAGTTGACTTCAATATCTTTCCAACGTGTACTCATGGACCTTCATAGCTTCTATGAATCAAAAGATATGACTGATTCTTCATGACAGTTCTGCCAGGACGAACTGACTCGACGTAGTTCTCCTCCCTGGTTCAGTCTTGGTGTGTCTTTGCCATCCTCCTTGGTGAACCTGAGTAATAGCAACATGCACGATTTAGGAAGTATATAATTCTCATTAATAAATGGAATTTCACAAAGTAGCGCGTGCACCTCTTGTTGTAGCTGTTTAGCTCGGCTACGTGTAATTGGTCCATCGAAGACATGAGCTGGTGCAGCTTGACTTGATGATTGTTCCATCTTACTTGATGTAGTTGGTATACTTATGGTGTGATCGGTGTGGTCATATCACTTGTTGCACACACTACTAGATTTTTGGTCTATGGCAACAATGAAAAAATGTGGCAATAGAGCCAAAAGTGTGGTAATAGGTACCAATTGCAACAAAGTCACTTTCGTTGGCAGCCGTTGCAATTACCTCCATGGCAATAGGTGCATTGCAACGAAATTTGTTTGTTTGGTGGCAATAGCAACATGAATTGCCACACAGTGAAGCGTTGCATTAGATAGAAATTGCAACGGCTGCCTAAAACTTAAATTGTGACCAGTTGGAATTGAACCTAGGACCTATTAGCACTAGCACGTAACACTTTACCACTACACACAAGTACTCTTGTTGTTTAATTTGCTAATAATTTTTCTTATCCTCTCTAATTAAAACCAAAGTGCAAGAAAAAATATGGCAATAGATAAAAAAGTGTGGCAATAGTTAGAAAAGTGTGGCAATAGTATTCATATATTGCAACGGAAGTTCCATCGTGGCGATAATGATATTCTTATTGCAACCATTTATTGGGGCATTGCCACACTGCAAAATTGTGGCAAAATAGTCACTCTAATGCAACGATACGCTTTTATCGTGGCAATACCACCTATCTTTTGCAACGAAACTGGACATTTTACCACTGAAAGAAATTAGTGGCAATATGGTTCACATATCACCACGATTTCAAAAATGGTGGCAGTAACACCTATCTATTGCAACAAATTTTCTGTTATTGCAAAGTGTTGTGGCAATAGGCCAAATTTCTAGTAGTGACATGTTGGATGCTAAGATATAGGGGGACCTCTCATTTCTCCTTTATATGTGCATTTGGCATTTGAGGCCAAAATTTTGATGTTCCACTCAAAGCACATATTAAGGGGGAGTTCACTATATATCTCAGATGTTTAGAGATTAAATTTCATATATTTTGTAAGCTTTAATCGTGTTGTCATCAATCACCAAAAATGAGGAGATTGAAAGTGCATCTAGGCACTTATATGTTTTGTTGATTTTGGATGACAACATGATTTGTAATTTAACTTCTTTGTTTAAGAATATGAGCAGGGATTTATTCTTATGGATATTCATGTAATATATTTGTTGAAGAATATAAGCTCATTGGTTGGTGTAAATGACATGAAAGCAAACAAGTGGTTGTGATCCCATGCAATTAAACAATACAATGACAAGTGAATGGAAATGATGAATGAGACATGGTTTTATGCAAGATAGTTGGTCTCATCCATAGGATACTTGTCAAAGGTTTTTGGGACAATTTAATTGAAGAGATTGTGATTTCTTTGTCCTTAGTCCATGGCTATGGTTATATTCAAAATGAGACATGATTCTATGAATATTATATGGTCTCATGTGCATGAAAGCATATGGACAAGTTATTTACCAAAGACAACATAGAAGATAATATTGGATATATCTCAAGTTAGTTGAAGACATGGACTTCAATGTGGACTTCATGCATGGTGATGCAATACAAAGTGGAACTCAAAGTGGCTAAATATGGTGAAAGGGGTTAAGCTAGATGGCAGTGTCCAGGTACCAAGCAAAGAGAAGGGCAAGTTGGTCTTGTAGCCGAGGAACTTTGCTAGGGTGAAGACTAGCATCATGGTTTGGTCTCTATGCACTAATCAAGCCTTATCGAGTGAAGCTATGCAATGCATCTAATCATTATTGATCACATATTGGAATGGCTTATGAATTGGTTCATATTCTTGGAAATTCTAAGCCATTGGCTCAATTTGGATTTGCTCAGCCAGAAAAGAATGTTGTGAGCCCTCAAGTTGAGAATGATCGAGTATGGCATCAATAAAGACATAGAAGCTCAAGTGGAAGATTTCACTTATTGTTTTTAATCTTGAGTATGGGAATGCCGTACTATCAAGAGGGATGCAACATTAGTTGATTGACAACACCAAAAGTGCTCATAGGTCAACCCATGTGAGATAGCCTTGGGAAAAGGAGTCCTTCTAGGACTTAGTGTGCTGACTCGACCCAAATTGGTCTGACTGGTTTGGGGCTCTGACATGTGTAACAGCTAGTTCGGTTTCAAAACCGGTCTGGCCAGTTTGGGAAACCGGTCTGACCGGTTTTCCTCTGTTCTAACGGCTAGTTTTTGGGATTGGGGTATTTATACTTGGCCCTCTGCTTTGAGGGCTGCTGGTTCATTTTCCTTCTTTGTGCGTCCCAAGCTTTGTAGAGCACCAGCAAGCTCTCCCTAAGCCTCTCTTTGTGAGATTGATTGTATTTGATCATATCTTTGGATTTGGGTTGAGGGATGTTTTGTGTGTGAGCTATAGAAAGATTGAGTGAGCTAGTTGCAGCCACCAAGAGTGAATCCACAGCTTGAGCACTTCTGGTGAAGTCTAGCATCTAAGCATTTGTTACTCTTGGAGGTGAAGCCTCCTAGACGAATAGGCGTCGCCGGTGAGCTACCGTGTTTGTGGTAAGCCGCGGATCATTTGTATAGGCCGTCCTTGCCTCCTTCGTGGAAAAGGGTCACAAGATAGTGGAACCGAGGAAAGTGGCTTGGAGTGGATAAGCCCGCCTTTCGTAGGCCCTCAACGGAGACGTAGGATTCATCGTGTCTTTGTGACAGCCTTAGTGGCAGCGGTGAATCCGAACTTCGGGAAACAAATCATCGCATCTCTCATTTGGTTTCCCTCACAAGTTCAATTCTAGCATTTATATTTAATTCCACTTCGATCTACTTGGTTGTGCTTTACTTGTTTGCAGGGGCTTTGTGAACCTGCTAGAAATCATCTAGAGAAGCTCTTCACCAAGTTTGGTTTGTGCTAGAACTCGTAGAGGGGTTATTTTGCGTTGTTGGGTTTCTCTGTGCAAACCGGTGAAACCGGTCTGACCGGTTTCGGTACTAACAGTGCGAAAAAGTTTGTAAATTGCAGATTCACCTATTCACCCTCCTCTAGGTGACATCAAGGTCCTTTCACCTATCGGCTATCCAATTCCTCCATTTCGACACCCATTCTGCGATTAATCATTAAAATAATATTATTTTTAAAAAAAATCCAAAACGGACATTGTACGATATTTATTTTGATCACCCTGATGAGATATACACAATAGTGAAGTCTAAATTACATTGACACATGCCAATAGTGAATTTGACACATTAGTCATGGTAAGATAAGGTTACACATTTAAATGGCATCACGGCATAGAGCAACACATTGTGCCATCTGTCCAATTGATGGTTAATGCTGACAATATACATCTCGGCTCCAACTTTGTCCTAACTAGAATATACTCATTCCATTCCAAATTGTAGGTCGATCATTTTAGTTTTTCTAGAAACATAGATTCTGCAATGTATTTAGACATGGTGTATGTCTAGGTTCATAGCAAAAATTATGTATCTAGAAAAGCCAAAACCATTTACGATTTGGAGCGGAGGTAGTAGCATCTTGAGTAGCTAGGTGGTCAGTACATAGGTGAGCACCAGCAAGATGACGTAATTGAGATTAGCACAATGGTTTTAAAAGTTGATCTGGACATACATAAAGCTATTGCATAGGAAAATGCATACATGGTCTGTTGCCTAGCCAAACTAGAACCACGGCAGGAGTACATAAATATTTTCTTATCCTCACCACGTCAATTCAATGCGGAGATGAGCACCATATGGTCCTAAAAAGGAAGACATTGAATGCGGAGATAAACACCATATTTATGCTGAGGAGATGAGCATTCCGGATTTAGCCAAGGAGTAGGTCCAGAAAAGATACGAGTGTTTATCTCGTGGGCAAACAGTCTGGCTAGAAACTTGCAACTGCATAGTGATCGACGGTCTACTGGCCGAGGAGATAAGCATTGCACGTTGTGGATTTAGCCGATGAGTCAACACTACCAGAATACTCGACATCCGCACCCCTCCTCTGCCTCGGCTATTTTTGGACCCGGTGCTGATGGGGCATCAGCACCGGGTCCTGCGGTTAGGAGCGGGGGCGGCGCCCAAGGGGCGGCAGGGGAGCACATTAGCACCGGGTCGTGGCAAGATCCGGTGCTAAAGGCCCCCCATTAGCACCGGTGACAGCTACCAACCGGTGCTAATATGCCCCAACGCATTTAGCACCGGTTGTAGACGGGCACCAGTGCTAAAGCACACACGCGGTGGTAGCAGCACTCCTCCTTTCTTCTTTTTTATCTTCTCTCCCTCTTCTCATCCATCCCCTTCAACCTTATCTCTTCTTCCTTTCTTCTCTCTTCCTTCTCTCACTCTCTCCTCCTCTACCTCTCGCAGGGGCGCGGGCGCCAGCAACCGGCGGCGCGCGGGCGCGCGCGGGCGCAGGCGCCGGCGGCGGGTGCGGGCGCGGGCGGTCGCGGGCGGCACGCGGGCGCCGACGGCGGGTGCGGGCGCCGGCGGGCGCGGGATGAATCTTGGATGTAATCTTTGGTTGTGAATCTTGGATGTAATCTTTGCAGTTTGGTGTTGAATCTTGAATGTAATTTTTTCTATCTTGGATTTTGTAATCTTTGGATCTGGATGTTGCTAAAGTTATGTGATCTTGATTTGGTAACAAAGTTATTGGATCTTAATTTTGTAATAAATTTGTTCTTCGATTTGTTCTTCTTCTTGAAGAACAACTGTGGGAGAGAATGTAGGCGGCGGCAAGAGGAGAGAGAGGAAAGAGATGAGGAGTAAAACAAATATTTTTTTTCGCGTTAAAATATTTAGCACCGGGTGATGCTTGGAACCGGTGCTAAAGGGGACCTTTAGCACCGGTTATTTTACCCGGTGCTAAAGGGTATCCCTTTAGCCTCGGTTGTTTAGCACCGGTTGGGATACCCGGTGCTAAAGGGCTTTCCCAACCGGTGCAAAAGTTGAGTATAATATCAAGCCAAAATATAGGTATCTATCTCCTCATCAAGATTTGATCAGTCTGGCTAAAACTTGCAAGTGCCTAGCGTCCAGTATAAATATGGGTGCCTCGATGATGCCGGGAGAGAACAAAGATCAGCATAGAAATAGGCTTAGCTAGTACAGGAACAAATAATGGGAGTTCTTCTGTTCCTCCTATCACTTCTGGTATGTCATATGGTACCTCTACTGCCTATGATCTCAAATAGGTGTCTTCCTACTTTCTACAGAGCATAAAACACCTTACAACGGTCTTGCAGGTTGCAGTGGCCGGAGCAGGTCGGTATGCAGTTCTTGCAACGAGAACGGAAGCGTCCACGTTGCCGTACTATGCCTCTTCGTCAGAGCTGAACGCGTACTGGCAGTCAGTGTCTCCCAACATACCCATACCATTGGCCATACTCGACCACTTCAGTGCACCTTCCGGTACACACACATTCTTTGCATTTTATAGATAAGACCTTATTAAGTACTCGAGAAAATTACGTATGGTTCTTCAGTTCCTAAATTACCAAAGGTCCCATTTCGATCAGCTGTGCAATGCCGGGAGCTAATTTGACTGATACCAAAATCAGAACATCTCGCAGGAAACGAGAGGAAGGATATGGAGGAGGAGCACTATTCGTCTATACATTTAGATCAGCTTCCCAAAAGAGATGCAAAAATCTCACATAATTGGTTCCGCTGGGTAGCTTCAGAGAAACTGCTGCACCCGGAGGACGTCTTCACCACGGCAGGCTCCAGGATCAACCTCTACATCGGCCGGGCGGCCGCCCTGCGCAGCGCTTTCCTCCGCCGTGACATCGCCGAATCGACCCCGGTGACTACAAAGAACTTCACCGATGTCGTCTCCATGTTCGCGCCGGCGGCATCACTCTCCATGGCGCGCGACATGTGGTCCACGTTGCGCTCGTGCGAGCACCCCAGCGAAGTGGCGGGCGAGCAGAAGGCCTGTGCCGCATCCGTGGAGTCCTTGCGCGACTTCGCGTCGTGGGCTCTCGGGACGGGCAGCCTCCGTGCCTTCTCCACGTCCCTCGACGTGCCGGAGGAGGGCATCAGCTCGCCGCCACACATGTACGAGGTGGCGGCGATGCGTGCGGTCACCACCACCCTGAAGGGAGCCGAGGCGGAGGAGAACACCACCGTGACGTGCCACAGTATGAGCTTACCGTTCGCGTTGTTCTACTGCCATGCCGTGAACCCAACAAGGATCTACGAGGTCACGCTGCGGAGGGAGGAGGACGGCAACGCTGTTGTCCCGGCGACGACGCCGGTGACGGTGCGGGCGCTAGCGGTGTGCCACGTGAACACGTCAGGATTTGACCCCACGTTGAGGTACTGGGTGAAGCTTGGCCGCAAGCCAGGGGAAACCCCAGTGTGTCACTTCCTTACCAGGGGCGATGTCCTCTGGGTACCTACCGGCTCCTCGGCAGCGGCCTGAGTAGTTTGTATGTTGTAGAAATAAGGAAAACGAGTCCGGAAGCCTCGTGTGCACCGAGCCATATCGAGCTGTGCTATGTGTACGTACTAATAAGCAATTCATATACCCATGCCTGTTATGTTCTATATATGTGCAAATGCTCTTATGTTAATGTGTTCTTTTTTTTGGGAAAATTATGTTAATGTGTTCTATCGCAATTCGCAAATTTGTTTTCCATTCACATTCGTGTTGTTGCTCACAGATGTTATCAACTGCTACACCCTGCGCATGACACAGTATAGTTTCGCTCTCTGCTGTTGGGCTGTACGCCGGCTTCCATATCACGTTGGAAGGGATCCCCATCTAGAAAACCAGATGAGCTTGGTTTAAAATTATGCATACTGATCAGGGAAAATGCTGGGGGTGGCTCACCGAAGGGCATAACATGCGCCCCTCCAGTAGGGTCACCCACGTACACCGTCCAGGCCAGGAGGAACCCGGTACCCGTCACTATGTCAGGAACTTTTATTGGAGACGCTTCTCGACAGTCAAAGGAGACACTTCTTTTAAGCGCCACCAAAGATGCGTCTCTAATGTGAAATCAAAGGAGACGTGGGTTTTTCGTGTCTACAATGACTGATATAGACGCATGTTTAGTGACCCGCGTCAGTCGTCACTTAAGATGATCATTGGAGACACTGCCTAAGGTGAAACACATCTCCAATAAGGTCATAAGAGACACGGTTATATTTGCGCGTCTCCTATAACTAGTTATCGGAGACGTATTTTTCCAGCACGTGTCTCCAATGACAAATTAAAAAAACAAAAAAAAAGATAAAACATCCTATATACATCACAAATAATATGTGTTTCCCGTTATATATTTATTTACATCATAAGTAACATGCTTTGATTACAGTGTGGACAATGTAAACATCAAGTTGTCAAATTATTCAGCAACAAAAAGAGAGGCCGTATTCACTATCCTTCAACATTGGGGAAGAAGAAAACAACTCCACACGCTTTTCAGACGTATCAACTATTGGTATTTAGGAAGTTTTGATTTCACCAAGACCAGAAGCACTAGAACTGCATTAGTCCTGTGAAATTTAAAAGAAAATCAAACGGATCGTTTGAATCACCAAGCCTTCCGTATAACAGAATATGTTTACCTAATTAGCTTCCCTGACAGAAAGAGTATAACTCACAGAAATATTCATGTATCCAGTAATTAAACTAAGAATTGGACAGGTTCCATCACAATCCTAACCCAACAATCTGAGAAGTGTACTAATTTCTACTGCCTACTAAGACTGAGTATATTCAGTGATGTAAAAGTGATATGACAATTTCAGTCAAATAATGATATTCTTTAGACAGTAGCTACTGGATTTGAAATCCAAGGATTCTCATGTTTGCATACAAAGTAAATGTGTACATAAGTCAATATTTGAAGGTGATTGCACAGTTGGTTATCAAATGTTTACTTCAGATATTCTATTTGTTGACGCTTTTCTGGTCAACACACACGAGCGCCGGATCGCGCAACACCAGAAACTTCGCACTTGCCGCAGCCTCAGCCTAAACCAATCAGATCGGTTTAGGGATCCGGTCAGACCGAATTTGCTAGGGCTTCGGGAAAAAACCTAGAATCACCACCTCGGGAGGGACCCCGTCGGAGATGGCGCGTCTAGGGTTGCTCTGAGATCGGTCAGGCCACTCAGAACCTCCTTGAACGCCGTCGAGACAAACAAGGAAAGCAAAGGGGTTGGAAAAGCTAGGGTTTGGAGATAAAAGTAGAAAAATAGTATTTGATCGATTGGATGATAGGTCTCAATCGGTCACGGCCCTTTATATTTATAGGGTGGGGAGGTCTTGCCCCACAAGGAATCCTTTTACAATTTGGAAAACGATCAGGACTCCTAATTCTACTCCAACTTGGAGTAAACCGGTCAGACCGGATAGAGAAACCGGTCAGACCGGTTTCGGCCGTTGCCAGATCGGCTACAGGGAAACCGGTCTGACCGCTTTCCAGAACCGGTCTGACCGATTGCCCTCGACCTGATAGGCAACTGCCAATTTTGGGTGCGAACATATGCCCCCCTGTTTTCTAGTAAATTTTATGCACTAGAAAATATGCTAAGGTCGATGTCACAGAATTCACCGGCCATTTTTATCCTAAGGACGATTTCAAACATAAATCGGCCATATCCTATTAAGCACCTTGCCAAACACTTGGATAAAATTTCTTCAAGTATCTCCCATTGAGAGCTCTAGGCAATTGCTGTCCTGGCAAGGTTTCTACCATATAAGAATTTCCTGAACAAACCTTCACAATCTTGAAAGGACCCTCCCAACTTGGAGACCACTTGCCAAACTTGTTGCTTTTCAATCCAATAGGCAAAATTGTTTTCCAAACCAAGTCACCTACCTGAAAATATTTGGACTTCACTTTCTTATTGTATGCCCTTGCCACTCGCCTTTTATCTTTTTCAATCTCTTCTAAAGCCTCCAACCGCTTGTCGGCCACTTCGTCAATATTATCCATCATCAAAGCATAATATGTATCAACATCCAGATTATTTTGCTTTGCAAGTCTATATGCGCCAAGATTCACCTCTACAGGCAAAACAGCTTCTTGACCATACACAAGCTCAAAAGGAGTAACTTTAGTAGCACCATGTCTAGAAATACGATGAGCCCATAAAGCTTCAGATAATACCTCATGCCATCTTTTAGGATGATCTTCTACCTTCTTCTTGATGAGCTTTATCAAAATCTTGTTGCTAGACTCAGCTTGACCATTGGCTTGAGCATAATATGGAGATGAATTGAAAAGTTTAATACCATAGGAATTGACAAATTCACGCACCTCTTTAGATATGAATGAAGTTCCTTGATCCGTAGTCAAAGTTTGCGGAATACCAAACCTATGTATAATATGTTCTCTAACAAACTCAATCACTTCTCTATGTGTCATATTCTTCAAAGGAACTGCTTCTGTCCATTTGGTAAAATAATCAGTTGCCACAATCACAAAACAATGACCCTTCGACGAAGGAGGATGAATCTTGCCAACAAAATCTAAACCCCATCCTCGGAAAGGCCAAGGCTTAATAATTGGATGCATCAACGCAGCAGGCACCAACTGAATATCCCCATGCTTTTGACATTCTTCGCAACCTTTGTAATACTTAAAGCAATCAGCTATCATATTGGGCCAATAGAAACAAGCTCGCTTAAGGAGCCACTTCATCTCGGGAGCCGATTGATGAGTACCACAAATTCCTTCATGAACCTCTGCCATAGCTAGCCTAGCTTGGTTAGGACCCAAACATTTTAGAAGCAAATCATCAATGGTCCGACGATATAATTCATCACCATCTAGAACAAATTTAAGAGCCCATCGTCGAATTTTTCTATCAACTGAACTGCTAGGTTTTTGCAAATAATCAACCAGAGGCTTTCTCCAATCATCCACTTCGTCTTTATGGGAAACAATAGCCGAAGTAGACTCAGTCTCAGGAAACCAGTCCGACTGGTTTTCTAAAGCGGTCAGACCGGTTAAACCGGTCAGACCGGTTTGAGGAAGCGGTGCAACCGGTTCCTCCAGAATAGCGCACTCGGCTTTTAAAAACATCGGTCTTCGTTCTTGAAAATTTCTTTTCTGAACATTATAACCAGATGCTTGTTGAGCCAGAGCATTCGCCTTTGGATTTCTTTCTCGTGGTACATGACGGATTACAAATTCATCTAAGCAAGATATAATATCAAAGCATCTATCAAGATAGGCATTCAAAAATCCATCTAAACATTGACATACCTTAGAAACTTGTTGTACCACCAGTAAAGAATCATCATAAGCTTCTACATGCTTCACTCCCATGTCATGCAAAATTCCCAATCCGAATAGAAGAGCCTCATACTCGACTTGGTTATTAGTACACTCATGATTTAATCGGTTAAGTGCTTCAAAAACAGCCCCATGTGGAGAAATAATAACAATTCCAACACCACAACCACTTTTGCAAACCGATCCATCAAAATGCAATTTCCATGGAATAAAAGTAGCATAACCGATATTCAAATCAAGTTGCTTATCCACTCTATGTTCAACAGTAAAGTCGGCTACTATTTGTCCTTTCATCGAAGTTAATGGCTCACAATGCAAATCATATTCACCTAAAGCATAAGCCCACTTGCCGACTCTACCACTTAAAATTGGTTTATGCAACATGTATTTAATTATATCGGTTTGACATGCTACTACACAAGTACTTGGTAAAAGATAATGCCATAACTTGGTGCAAGTATGATATAATGATAAGCATAACTTTTCAATAAAAGTGTACCTCGTTTCGGCATCCAATAATCTTCTGCTTTCATATGCAACAACAAATTCCTTTCCTTCGGTTTCTTGAGTCAAAACACCTCCAATGACATCTTTCTCAGCTGCCACATACAACTTGAATGGAACCCCACTCTTGGGCGCTTGAAGGACGGGCGACGAAGATAAATATTGCTTAATCTCATCAAATGCCTCTTGTTGTTTTGCCCCCCAAGTAAAATCAATGTCATTCTTCAGCCGAAGTAAAGGAGTAAAGGCGTTCACCTTCCCGGACAAATTACAAATGAATCTCCTTAAGTAATTTACTTTGCCCAAAAACTTTTGCAAATCTTTCTTGCAAGTAGGAGCCTCTACATTCTTAATAGCTTCAATCTTTGTAGGATCTATCTCTATGCCTTTTTCATGTACAATAAATCCTAAAAACTTTCCAGCCGATACACCAAAAGCACATTTGAGTGGATTCATCTTCAATTTATATCGACGCATTCTTTCAAATGCAAGTCTTAAATCAGCCAAATGAGAATCTACTCCAGCCGATTTGACAACAATATCATCGATATAGACCTCTACTATAATGCCAAGTAAGTCATGAAAAATCAAATTCATAGCCCTCTGATATGTGGCACCAGCATTCTTCAAACCAAAAGTCATTACTACCCACTCAAATAGACCAACAAAACCCGGATATAGAAAGGCCATTTTGGCTATATCCTCTTCGGCTATAAATATCTGATTATAACCAGCATTATCATCAAGAAAACTAAGAATTCTATGTCCAGATGCAGCATTAACAAGAAAATCGGCTATAGGCATAGGATATTCGTCTTTAGGAGTAGCTCTATTGAGATCTCTAAAGTCAATACAAACACGAAGTTTTTTTGTTCCTTTTTTCTCAACAGGCACAATGTTAGAGATCCAATTAGCATATCGACAATGCCTAATAAATTTAGCATCTAGCAACCGATTGATTTCTTCTTTCACTCGGTCATAAATATCAGGATTAAAGTTTCTGCGAGACTGTTTAAAAGGCCTAAAACCAAGTTTAATAGGTAAACGATGTTCAACTAGATCACGACTTAAACCAGGCATTTTATTGTAACTCCATGTAAAACAATCAACATACTCCTTTAATAGCTTTATCAACTCAAATTTAAACAAAGGATCAGATTCTTGTTTACAAATGTCGACCTAGGTACAGTGCCATCACCAATATCTACCTCCTCTAAAGGATCAGCCGACGTAAACCCCTGTCCTAGCTTACTCAAATCATCAAAATCTTCGACGGCCTCACACATATCGTTCTTATGCGCCCGATAGTGTTCACGCCTCTGCTGTAACCACTCTAGATTCGGATCCATCAAATCATAAGAGATGGTATAGCCAGATCTCCGATCGGCTTCATAACAGCAGTAGCAAAGCCATCTTTAGTGCAACCAATGATCTCACAGTCAGATAAATCTAAACCAGATAAGCACTTAAGATTCTCATGACCATCCATAGTAGAACTATCGGCCATTGCAACACAAGTCGACGTATCTCCATGAATGACCTCTACTTCATCATCTATCCATTGAATTAAAAATTGATGTAAAGTAGAAGGCACACATTGATTTGCATGAATCCAATCACAACCAAGGATTAAACTGTAGTTACCTTGTGTTTCAGCGACGAAGAACGCAGTAGCCAATGTCTTGCTTCCAACAGTAAGCTCCGTAGAAGCAACTTCTTTGGCGCTCATGGGTTCACCTCCTCCAACGCCGCTGACAGTCATGTTGGTCTTGATCAGCTCCTCATCTGAACCCCCCAGCTTCTTGAATAGAGAATATGGCATCAAGTTGACTATTGCCCCTCCATCCACTAGCATGCGAGAGATAGGCTTCCCATTGATATGACCCTTCATGTATAAAGCCTTCGGATGATTCTCAATAGCTTTAGGCTTCTGGAAAATAGCTTCCTTTGGCCCAAAATCAAGATGAGCAACGTCTTCCTCTGATAACATGTAACCATCCATAGACATATGAATCACATTGAGTTCAAGATCCATGCGTTCAGGAGAAGAACCATAATCAACAAGTTCTTCATCGTCCTCTGGAACGGATACCGATGATAACTTATCATTACAAACCATAGGAGCGGGAGAAGAAAAACCGGGCGGTGCATCGAGCAAAGCGGTTTGACCGCTTTCAGCAACCGGTCTGACCGGTTCAACCGGTCTGACCGACTCCCCAACCGGTCTGACCGGTTCTGTCTGGGAGCTGATCTTGGCCCTCCATTCTTTCCCCTGTGGAATCATGGGCCTGTACTTGTTGAATGCTTCGTCTCTCTGCTTTTCTAGCTCCTTCTCCTTCATCTCCCGAAAACCTCAAGCGCTGAAGCTTCCTCCTTTGAGTATGAGATAAACCGGGAGGACACCATCTTGGCAAGAAGCACTTGGAGTTAGAACCACTTCCACTGACCTCATGATCATTAACAGAAACAGATCCCCTCTGAATAGGTGTCTCAACCTTATCGTCTATGACAATCGGTCCTTTGCCACTGTCTCCAAGGGGAACGTTCATCAACCCAATCTGAATAACATCTTGATTTGTAGTCTTCTCTGGGTCAACATCCATCTTATGCACCTCCTCCTTCTGTTTCGGCTTGTACACTTGCTTCACAGGAGGTGTTGCCGGTTTCCTAGGGAAACCGGTCTGACCGGTTGGGTCTGGCGACCCTGACCAGATTGGTGAGGTACCAAACGGTTTTGTCTAGGCCTTGAGATTCTGTCCAATGCTGGCCCTCGCGGTCCTCCCCATCCAGGCTGGAAGGGCTGCTGATACGGCACCCACATTACTCCATTGTTATCATAAATTGGACGATGTGGATACGAACTTGACACCCCCCACCGCGGAGTAAAGTTCTTCTTTGTTTGAAAAGGTTCTTCTTGGCGTGGAGGTGATCTCATTCTCTTTTTTACCGGTCGATCGCTTGTAACGGCCTTTTGCTTGGAGTACTTGTCAAATAGCATATCAAAGGTGACCTTTGGCTTAAGAGTACTCCCCTGATTCTTTGCAATATTGAGTTTCCAGTTTCCAATCTCCAGACGGCTTGGTTTAATCATTTTTGGACGGCCCCGGGGAAAACCGGTTTGACCGCTTTCACCAACCGGTCTGACCGGTTTGGCCTGAACAGGCTCAAACGGTCTTTGCTCGGTGGGAACAGACGACCCTTGCCCCCCATGTCCAGAGGCTCTCACAGCAACTTTGAATGTCTCCCTGCCATCTGGAGTTTTCTCGTATGTAACTTCTCGAGTCAACTCTTTTCCCCTCAAATCGGGTTTATCTTCACCAATCACAACATTCTTCCATTTGGTTGCTTCGGCTTGATGCGGCCGAACCAAGACCTTGGGCTGCTATAAATCCATAGTATTAACAGGGAAAGGAGTTTTGTCCACTTGCATCTCATGAAATGTCAAATGACCTTCATTTATGGCCAATTGAACCTGTCGACGAAACACATTGCAATCATTAGTGGCATGAGAATAAGTATTATGAAACTTGCAATATGCACGCCTTTTCAATTCATCAAGTGGAGGCAATTTATGAGACAATTTAATATTTCCAGACTTAAGCAATTCGTCAAAGATACGATCGCACTTGGAAACATCAAACATAAACTTAACTTCTTCTTGCCGACCTTTGCTAGCCGGTTTAGGTGATGTACAAGAGTAAGTTTTTTCTTTAGAGGGCCATACAAATTCAGCAGCAAGCACTTCATTATCACTATCGCTTGAACTATCAGATCCGTAATCAATCATATGAACATTGGAACGACGTGATCTAGAAGTATCTCTTTCTTTTTCCTTATTCATTCGGTTTTCAACAACTAAAGCCCTAATTTGAACTTGTGCAACCGAAAGAAAATCAGAACCCTCTATTCTATCTCTTATGGACGACCTTAAACCCTTTAAGCAAATATCAGCAAGGTCCATATCAGTGATTGACAAATTAAAACAACAGTTCTTAGTTTCTTTAAATCTCTTAATGTAAGCAGAAACATTTTCATCTCTACTTTGCCTAACCGATGTCAAGTCCGTAAATTTCAATTGCAAGCTCCCACTATAAAAGTGATCATGAAATTTACGCTCTAACATATCCCAAGATATAATAGAACCAGGAGCAAGCGAAGAAAACCAAGCAAAAGCGGTACCAGTCAAAGATAGAGAGAATAAACGCACTTTAAGAGCATTATATGTACCCGCTTCCCCCAGTTGAGCTATGTATTGACTAATATGTTCCCACGTGGTTCGGTCATCATCTCCACTAAATTTAATTAAATCAGGCATACGCCAACCGCGTGGAAGAGGAAAATTATCAAACTCAGCATCATATGGTTTTTGATACAAATTTGTGTTACCAATATCAACACCAAGTTTAGTTTTTACCACATTAGCCAAATCTTCTCTAAATTTATTAAATTCAGCCCAGTTAGGATTATTTGGCTGTTGTGGTTCCAAATTCATCTTATTTAAGTAGGGAGCAATCTTAGCTTGAGCTAGCCTATAACTCTCAAACACATCATCAGGTATAATATTTCTTTGAGCAGATGTGTTAACTGTTGTACTAAATTGAGGCTTAGCAGTACCCAAAGTATTAGTGTGAGCATAAACCATTGAATCAGGCAAAATAGAAAGCGGCATAGGTTGCTCATGCACTAATTCAAGCGCGTTGGTCAGACCGGTCTGACCGGTTCCCTGATCCGGTCTGACCGGTTTGGCCATGTTTGGCCCAGTCGGTTGGAACGGCAGGGATTGACCAACGGCAAATTCAGGTGGCATACCATATATATATTTTTCAGTGTTAACATTGGGCATGGGTGACAAGCTAGGAAAAACTACCCCACTAGTATTAATTTTAGGAACGCTACTACTAGTTTCATTATTGTTAAAGCAAGCAGCAGTCCTATCTTTCTCAAGATCCTCTAATCGTTCTAAACGAGCAATATATGAGGCAAGTAATTCATCACCCTCTACACTATTTTGAGGAGCTGTAGTAGAAGGGGCTTTTGGGGTTTTACTTACAGTGGGTATTACCTCAACTTGATTGTCGTTTAATTTAATCGACGGCAGCTCAAATTCTTTCAATCTTGCCACCTTGCCATGACGATCCTTCTTGACGCCAGCCAAAAATTGTGTCTTCATGTAATTTTGCAGAGCCTCGAACTTTTTTTGCTCCTCCGGAGTAAGATCTTCCAACGAAGCCGTAATGATGTTATCCATATCAAGATCACACCGAGCTCCCATCTTGACCGGGGTTAGATCGAACGGTTTTGAAAACCAGATCTTCTAATTTGTCCCCAGCGGAGTCACCAAAAGTATGTTGACGCTTTTCTGGTCAACACACACGAGCGCCGGATCGCGCAACACCAGAAACTTCGCACTTGCTGCAGCCTCAGCCCAAACCGGTCAGACCGGTTTAGGGATCCGGTCAGACCGGATTTGCTAGGGCTTCGGGAAAAAACCTAGAATCACCACCTCGGGAGGGACCCCGTCGGAGATGGCGCGTCTAGGGTTGCATTGAGATCGGTCAGGCCACTCAGAACCTCCTTGAACGCCGTCGAGACAAACAAGGAAAGCAAAGGGGTTGGAAAAGCTAGGGTTTGGAGATAAAAGTAGAAAAATAGTATTTGATCGATTGGATGATAGGTCTCAATCGGCCACAGCCCTTTATATTTATAGGGTGGGGAGGTCTTGCCCCGCAAGGAATCCTTTTACAATTTGGAAAACGATCAGGACTCCTAATTCTACTCCAACTCGGAGTAAACCGGTCAGACCGGATAGAGAAACCGGTCAGACCGGTTTCGGCCGTTGCCAGATCGGCTACAGGGAAACCGGTCTGACCGCTTTCCAGAACCGGTCTGACCGGTTGCCCTCGACCTGATAGGCAACTGCCAATTTTGGGTGCGAACACTATTGAAAAGGAACAGAAAGTAAAGCTTTAGCTAAGGCAGATAGCAGTGCTTAGGCCAAGTTGAGAAGAAAAGGACTATTGTCACAGAAAATAGAAATGTTTAACTACCGGATTATAACACTTCTGCTTGGAAAATCCACTATCAAAAGCATACACCACACCCTGCGAAACACTCACAGAACCAACAAGAGATTGGGCCTTGTCTGCATCAACAGGGAAGCATCAAGCATGCACATGTAATTCATATATATCCCTATGCTAGATTGTCAACCCTATGTAAGACAAATTTCCTTATGCAAAGAACTGGATCCAGGCACCCAAGCACTGAATCAAAGAGACAACAATCGGATACGGGAATGACCCTATTTAGCCTTGAAGTATGGCTTGATTCACCTCGATCCCAACATGAACCTACCAAATACTTGGTAATTTAGCCTCCAAGTCTTCTGGAATCACTACCAAATCCTTCTTTTTTATTTGTTGATGACATTGATCAAAGTTTCTAATTATTAAAAGAAAAATTCTAAATTACTACCCTTAAGTATAAAAAAGTCCGAATAACCCCTTAAAGTAGATTTTGGTTTGTTTTACACCCCCAACTATCTCAATTGGTCTAATTTACGCCTTTGCAAGATTTTTCCTTTTTGTTTCTCCGTACAAAAATGTTGTTTAACTTGAAATTTTGTGCCATAGCATAGAGGATCATAAGTTATGTTTAAAAAATACATTATGATTGTTTCGGCATTACTTTGAAAGTCTACGATATATAATAATTAATTAACCATATCGATACAAAATTTTATAAGAAATAATAATGAAAAAATCATATTATATTTTTTAAGAATACTATATGTGACCATCTATTGTCTTTAACTTAAAACACCACTTGTTCATGGAGAAACAACAAAGATAAATCTTGCAAAAGGGTTAATTGGACCGATTGAGATAGTTGTGCATGTAAAATAAACCAAAACATACTTTACGGGGTTATTCGGACTTTGTCCATACTTGAGGCTAGTAACTCGGACCTTCTCCTTTTTATAATTGCAGAGTGAGTAATTTTGATATATACTTAGGGGGTTTTTTACACTGCTTTCTTAATGGCACCAGTCGGTAATTTTTTAGAAAACAAAATAAATATAATGACTATTATTTTATATAAATAGTAGAGTGCACGCGCGACACGCGCGTGTTTTAGAAAAATACATTAAACAATAATTTCATGTCACCGGCGTATCGCCACCGTTGGCGCCATTGCAGAGCTTCAACTGCCGGAGGAGACAATAGGTCACACCGCTCCTCATGACGTAAGAGCCAAATTAGTGAGGTAACGCGTCATCATCGAAGAAGTAGATCCGGTTCTACAGAAGCTTGTGATGGGTCGTGCGCTGGGGAAGGCGCCAGGAAAGAGTGCACCTCCGGTCGACGAAGAGCGTCATGTCGCCGGCGATCTTGTTCACCTCCGACCACCACGACTTGGCCAGGACGACCTTGAACCCTGCGAACTTGGCCGTACCGTCACTTGTGACCGACGTGTGGACCACTTGCTGTATATTGGATAATTTAATATTAATATAGGAAAAAATTTTAATATTAAATTATTCAGACGGTGGTGGAGGCATGTTTTAAGTCAAAACCAGCAAAGTGTTTAGTTCGTAGAGCTCACTTGATCTAATGCAGCCAATTCATGTGATGTGACTTTTTTATGTGCTTCATGTGATGTGACTATGATCTATCATTTATATAGGATGATGCTCACATAGTGACCATGCACGTCCCTGCTCATTCTACTACATGATGCATGCACGACCATGTCCATGTGAACCCCTTCTAATTCAATCAGTCCCGATCTAATCAACCACAACTAATTCTAACAATCTAGACGCGACTTGGATTAATCGCCCCTTGTCTTGTTAGTAATGATCAGCATGAGAACAGTTTAAGAATTTACTTACCATACCGGCGATCACGAGCCTGGCCCGCTGCTCAATCCACAGCTGGTCCCTCTCCAGCAGAGCCTGTCACTCCTTCTGCTCCAGCATCTCCCGTGTGTGGCCAGCGGCGGCGAGCTCCTCAGCCGATAGTTGAGGTCCCCGAGCCAAATCACCTTGCCGCACGTCCATCCATCCACCAATCAGCTACGGTTGAGGCTCGGTTTTGATTGGTGAGTTAATCGGTTGCTAATGGAAGACAAGCACACGACCAATCCTTACTCGTGCTCCAAGATGGTCTATGGCCGGTGACGCCACCGCCGCGGCGGCGGGAACCGGTCCGCTTGAGGGCCTCGGCGACGTCGCTGTTCCGGCGTACCTCGTCGCCGTCCTTCTCGCCGGACGCTAGGTGCGTGCACACGAAGCATAACGACGCGACGCCGTGCAGCGTCAGGCTCACCGAGATGGAGCGTGATGGATTGATCATAAACTCATATCACCGTCTGAATTTTTATTTTCAATCCATCAAATTATGACATAGTACAATCATGTCCACTGAAGTGGTTTGATGATCACTTTGTTCCCCATATATAGCCATGATGCCCCTGCCGACGCACGAGACCATGAGGCCGGCGACGCAGGGCAGCAGGTCGGCGCACCCACACGCAGAGGAAGATGACAACCATCTGCTTGTTGGCGGCAAGCCGGTACCCACACCGGCGCAGCCGTGGCACCGTGCCGGGAAGCTAGGCGTGGATCGAGTGAACAGGCGGATCCAGCAAAACTACGACCCATTCCGATGAAAATAGCAGAGACGAACAGAAATATGAATTAGAACTGCAAAACGATAAGATGATAAATAATATGTGAGATCGAATAACATGAGAAAGTTGTGTTTTTAAAAAAACTAAGCAGTCAATATACGATTCCAGAAGTGATCGCCTAGCTAGAAAAAATTATTAAGAGTTGCAAACAATGCCGCCGATAGAAAGGTGAAAGTAAGCTTTCGCCACGCCTTGTACTATTGTTGTTCGTCCCTAGGAGCAGAGGAGTAGGCCGTCCTGTGCTCGTGATACCAGTACTTGCCCACGCTGTCCTCCCGGAACACGAATCGCGGCAGTGCTGACACAGGTTTCCGGCGCCGTCGCGAGATGCCGTGGCGGGTCTCCGATCCCGGCCAGGGTCGCCGACGACGACGGTGGCCACTTGGAGTCGTGGAGAGTGGTCCATGTCCACGACGTGCCCGTCCGCGGTGTCGCCGGTGAGATGGTGAACGACGCTGCTGCATGCGTTGGCTAGCTAGCTAGCTAGCGCCGATCGACGTCTAGAGGTGTCCTTGGATTGGAGGCGGCTGCCTGTTCTCTCGTATATGTACGAGGTAACTTATATTTGGAATCTCGTATATATTTTTGGTTGGCGGGGTTGGGTAAAGAAATTTTATAGTGAGAAAAGTAATGCCCAAAACGGCAAAATCTATCAAGAAACATCATTTTTAAAAAAAAATTCACGCCGTTTCCACCGTTGGACCTGACATGTGGGTCATTTGTGAGGGGTGGGTAGGATTTTTTTGACCGAAGTCGGCAGGGGAAGCCCCTACCTATATTTTTATATATTTTTTATTCCAAACCCAATTATTCACTCTCACAAGGAGTCAAACTTGGGTCAGCTAGCTGGTGCTACTCAGGGTGGGTAGGATTTTTTTTTGGGTGAGAAGCGTTTTCGAAAGTACTGGATCCTTATAGTATAGATAATTAAATATGAAATTATAATACCTGATAAAGGTCCGCTCGTATAGTAGCTTGGTTTTCTGGCTTCGAATGCCAATCCAAGTGCATAGATTCAACTTTAACATATATATAACCAATCCATTGTTGGAAGAGCCGTCCACCATAGAAAAATATCACAAATAATCCATTACGCATCTGCATAAGGTAGCAATAATATTCACGAGCACTGATGTGCAAACGTGACTTTATATTACCTGCATATCGAATCAGGAATATATCATAATTTATTTTTTAAAAAAAATATTTATTGTAATTATGTTTCAACTACTAACTTTCATTATCGCAATCATCACCAGTGTTTCTGTCCATGTCCCCATTGATGTCGTCACATATATCTGTAATTTAAAACATTTACATTTAGATTATATGTTAATTATACAAAATGTTCACTACATGAACAATATTACATACCTTCACCATCATGATCATGTTGGTTCTTTTTTTCTGTTATTTTTTATGCAACTGTCTTACGTCTTTTATTTGTTTTCCATTTTTTTATCTCCACCTTCTGAAAAAAGTATTGAATAATCCTATAATCCTAGAACACTAAAACAGTATAAAAAATGAAAATTTAATTTTAGTTACCTATTTTTTCCGCTTCGTGTACTTTCTTTTTTGTCGAGGAAAACGTTTTACTGGTATTTCCTCCAACAATATTTTTTTGTCCTCCCAACCAGTCTCACCACCAGGATAGAAAAGAGGATAGGCTAATGGATCGTAACAACCGTGATATGCGTGTATATAGTGAGCTTCCCCTGATTTGCCATATATCATAATTGACCTTCAGAATCTTCGAGTTTCATCATTACCATCTAACCAAATAGCAGCAACTTGTTCCATTGCAGGTGCATTGTATCTCCTCTGGTCGACCGATATACTCGTATTGAGTTCAATATTGTAGCTGTCAATATTTTTCAATTCGCCTAGTGCTCTGAACGTCAAAACATAAGGATTATTGTTATCAACCAGTATACCAAGTACCTCTCTGATCAAATTTTCATCAAGGTGTGGTGATCTCTTGGTTCTATGTGCAATATGATCATCAGTATCATAGAAATACAACGGCATATGCCGAGGACCCTTTGCGCCAAGTACCAGATGATCTAGTTTGTGATATATCTGACCATGCACTTTGAATGTATACACACCAGTTCCTAATATATATATATATATATATATATATATATAATGATTAATCGCTTTAAAATAATATGAGTAGTATCTATAAAATATTTTAATTTACCAATTACCTGCTGCATTAGCCAAACGTCGATCGATACTTGCACCCAAGCTGGTGAAAGAGGAGTGAGAATTGAAATACCGAATATTTTTTCTAAAATATAATGTATTTTTGTCTGTTTGGCTGCTAAATAATTCCTTGAGACGTGTTGGCACTTCAAGAATGAATATATTAACTCTTCCTTTCCTACAACAAAAGGAATCACCTTCACCAGGAAACCTAATAGCACCACAAAATTCACAATTAGGGACCTTTCTCAACCCATGGTGTGCACTTGGTAGGTACACAGAGTCGAATGGATCATCTATGATGATGGGAACATCCGGATCTCTGAATGTCTTGTATCGTACAACTATTTTTTTTTAAAAAAAGTGTTAAACTAATAATTATGACAACATTAAAAATGATTAAAAAATATATTAAACAAATAATTATGGTAACCTTTGTTATTATACTCCTTAGCTTCATCATCTTCATAAATATCTTCAATGCATTTTTCATGTTCATTAGAATCCAAATCCTCCTCTAAAGAATTAACATACAGTTAATAAAAAGTTTGACAAAATATATATCATGTGTATAAAAAATTAATATATAATACCATAAGCTCCAATTATTGGATCAGGTGGTTCCCAGATTACTCCATCAACATTGGTGCCAATTTGAAAATTTGAATCAGGTTGTTCCAATAATCCTACACCGAAATTTGAGTTAACATTTCTTTCTGGCAATAATAAAATACTATTAATGAGACAAACTAAAACTCGAATACATCAAATATTGTATATTTACAAGCACAAAATACCCGTAATTAGGGGTCCCTTAATCATCGGGGTAATCACCCAAAAAAGCGCAAAAAGGCTGCCTCCAGGAACCTTTGGGCCTGTACATACGAAATCACGCAGCCCAATGACCCAACACGGCCCAACAACAACCTACGGGGATGCGCCGTCCTCACGCCCAAACTCCGCCTCGCTCGAGGGGACCCCACCCCTCGAGCAGCGAGACGCAAATCTCCGCCTCGCCAGGGGACGCCTCGACCCCTCGAGAGATCGCCGCGACGCGGTACAGTCACTCATTACCATCCCCCATGATGGGCACCAGAGTCAAAGGGCGAAACTTCGGCCGCACGTCGCCCCTGACAAAACCTGACCGCGCCGTACCGCCATGACACGGACAGGCAGCCACTGTGCAGAGCGTGCACGGCACTGCACTTCCGACGCGTCCGGCCCCGGTCACTCCGCGGCGCTATTCCACCGACTCCTGTCGCCTCCTTCGTCAGAACACCCTCGAATGGGCGTGGAGACCCTCAAACGGGAGTACGGACGACGACCGGGGGCGAACCTTGGTCATGCGTCATCATGTGGCCGACGGGACGGAGTACGACCCCCTTAACCCTTGCTCGCCACGCCAACGGACAACCACGCCCCGCACTATGGCAACAGTGAGCGTCGCAGCATCCCAATGCTGCCTACTCCCGCCCCCTAGGGCAGTAGAGCACTCAGGACGCGTACTGGGCCGTTAGGCCAGCACGAAGCCAGCCACCCCGTACTCACCGAGCCTGACGCGACCGACGGGGCGAAAGCCGGTCGTACCGGTCCGTCAGGCCGGGCCACTACGCCCCTGACCACAGTGTTACAACGACATGACAGCTGCGTACGACACGCCAGCTCCTGTCCACCTGCCCCCGTAATTTACGGGTAACCGACCCCTCGGGGCAGGGCAGGAGATCCCTCGAAGGAAGCCGCAGATAACGCATCGACAACCACGACGACCGTGCGACCCCTCGAAGCCCCGACAGAACGGGAACAGGACTCGCCAAATCACCGACCGGCGCCGAAAGCCAACCCAGCTCGTCTTCAAGGCACAGATTCATCAAAGATCAAGGGCACCCCATGTAGGGGGCGTCCCACGATATCTACTGTAGCCACGATTGTAACCCCTCTATCCCTTGAGATATAAAAGGGGAAGTCAGAGGTCCCGAAGGGGACAAGTTCACACGTCCAGGCACACGCCCAGACACGAACGCTCGCACACACACACGATATTGGCATTCGCCTCAATCATCTTCTTCCTTCGTTCTGGGACTTGGAGAACGACTCTCCTCTCCCACCTTCACTTGTAGCCCCCCACTGCAAGCACCAGGGTGCGAAACTAACACGAGCGCGCGAGCGCCTCTTGCTGGACGTACGGCCCCGCGGCCGGAACCAGGATAAACCCGTGTTCTTGTGTTGGCTTCTCGCATCGACCATCAGGGACGAGACACAGCGCACTTTCTGTGCGGCTGAGGGAGTGCCGGCCATTCTCGACGCCGACAGTGGCGCGCCAGGTAGGGGGAGCGCTGTGCGATTCGCTTTTCTCGCCAGTTCCCTTGATGGCTGCTCACGACGACCATCCGACGCCGGGACCCTCCGACGGGGTGCCCAACGGGGTCCCGCCTGACGTTCGAGTCCGACGGGTCCGACTACCTCATGCACCTTCGCCGCACCAATGAGGATGAGGCCACGTCGCCATCGCCCCCAGCGGGCGGACTGCGGAATCGCCGCCGACTGCAAGGCCTGCAGGTGCAGGTGGAGCAGCGTCAGCCCCCGCGGATAAGGCTCCCAGACTGGGACGATCCGCGGATACCACCGCCTGACGCGCAGTCGGGTGGAATCGCACCATCTTCGGCGAACCCTGCGGAAGGGAACCGCCAGGTGGCGGGCGTCGCGCCAGCCCAGTTCCCGATGGGATTGCGTGACGCTGCCGCGACGATCTCTTCATCGGTCAGCGCCAGCATAAGCGCGAGTCGCGGCGCCGCCGACCCGGTGCGCGCCAGGTTGCCCCCAACTCACTAGGGACGTTGGGGCCGGCGGTCGCGACGCGTGTGGCCGGAGCCAACCCGAGCATCTCTCCCCACTGCCCAGCGCGGTAGCGGGGGAACCCGCCAGCCTGCCCCTCCGTGGGGTGGCTACCTGCCTACGTACCGGCGTAACGTGATCGCGCCGCGGGGACGGACGGCCGCACGTCCTGTGCGCCCGCGCAGGGGCCGCCACCACAACCGCCGTTCATCCTCGTCAGACGACACGAACCACCACCACGCCGCCTCACCTGACGAGTGGTACCCACCAGGCTCGAGCGGTGAGGAGTGGGACTACACCGGGCCTCAGGACGCTGAAGCGCTCCGGCAGTTCCTGAGCTCCGTCGATTACTGCTTCGACATCTCCAGCGAGGGAGAAAGCGACCCCATGCCGGAGTGCTTCGTCATCGACGGCGATGTTGGGTCCAGAAGCGAAGATGGCCCCGGCAACGACACCGGTCACGATAAGACTCCGGAGGCATCGGCAACTGGCCGCAACCGACCTCTGGCGGACGCAGGCGCCACGGTGCCCGCCAACGCTGACGCCTCGACACCTCTAGGTGATGAGGCATTGACACAGGCCCAGTTGGTGCAAGTCAGAGAGCTAGAGAACAAACTCCAGGAGGACCGCCGTCATATGCAGCAGCTGCGGGCAACACTGGAAGCGCAGCAGCCTCAGCGCAGCAATCGAGCCAGAGCCGCGGGACGCCTTGCCCGCGCCCGCATCGAAAACGACGACGGCACCGACTTGCCGCGCGCGAGCCAAAAGCTCGTTACCGCAGTAACGCTGCTACGGGCCATCCCCGAGCCGTCCACACCATCGGCTCGACTCCTACACCGCGAGGCGCGGAGCCTCGTTGAGCAGGCGGCCGTCCTACAGGCCGAGAGCTCTGCCTCCCGCATTCGACATCAGGTCAACTCAAGGGCCGCAGGCGGCGGGCAGGACAAGGAGGAGTCCGTCCACACCCCTCGCCGGGTGAAGTGGACGCCGAACCGTCCGACAGATGATGGTAAGGCGCTCATAGCCCCTCACCCCAGCGAGCGAAGGCCTGCGAAGGACCGGCTTCAGGACATGCGGGGTACCGCCAACGATGGCGACGCCCGCAACACCCTGAACAAGAAGAGATACGACACCGCGAAAAGCCGAGGGTACCATCCACGTCGCGGGGGGCGCTTCGACGAGGAAAAGCGCAGGGCGATCGGGGAGGAGCTGCGCAAGCTTTTGGAAGCCGGATTCATCAAGGAGGTATTTCACCCTACGTGGCTAGCTAATCCTATTTTAGTTAAGAAAAAAAATGGAAAATGGCGCATGTGTGTAGACTATACTGGTTTAAATAAAGCATGTCCCAAAGTTCCTTTCCCTTTGCCGCGTATTGATCAAATTGTCGATTCCACCGCTGGGTGTGAACTTTTATGCTTTCTTGATGCTTATTCGGGTTACCACCAAATCAAGATGAAAGAGTCCGACCAGCTCGCGACTTCTTTCATCACCCCGTTCGGCATGTTCTGCTACGTCACTATACCGTTCAGTCTCCGAAACGCCGGGGCTACATACCAGCGATGTATGCAGCACGTTTTCGGAGATCACATCGGGCGGACCGTTGAGGCATACGTTGACGATATCGTTGTGAAATCTAGGAAGGCGGACGACCTAGTCGACGATCTCCGAATCACCTTCGACTGCCTCCGGGCAAACGGGGTAAAACTGAACCCGGAGAAGTGCGTATTCGGGGTGCCGCGCGGCATGCTCTTGGGTTTCATCGTCTCCCAGTGAGGCATCGAGCCCAACCCCGAGAAGGTGACAGCCCTGGAATGAATGGGGCCGATCCGAGACCTTAAAGGGGTGCACAGGGTGCTAGGCTGCCTCGCGGCGCTGAGCCGCTTCATCTCGCGACTCGGCGAGAGAGGCTTGCCCTTGTACCAACTCCTAAAGAAACACGAATGTTTCACATGGACCCTCGAGGCACAGAAAGCCCTCGACGAGCTGAAAGCGGCGCTCGCACGCACGCCCATCCTGACACCACCGCGGGACAATGAGCCTCTCCACCTCTACGTGGCTGCGACTACTCAAGTAGTCAGCGCGGTCATCGTCGTCGAAAGAATGGAGGAGGGCCACGCCCTGCCGGCGCAGAGGCCAGTATACTACATCAGCGAGGTGTTGTCTGACACCAAAATGAGGTATCCCCATATCCAGAAAACGTTCTATGCTATAGTGCTCGCGCGGCGAAAGTTGCGACACTACTTTGAAGCACATCCGGTGACCGTGGTCTCGACTTTCCCTCTGGGCGAGATAGTCCGCAATCTCGATGTCGCCGGCAGAATAGCTAAGTGGTCGATGGAATTAATGGGTGAGACCCTCACCTATGCCCCTCAAAAGGCAATAAAATCGCAAATCTTGGCGGATTTCGTGGCTGAATGGACGGACACACAGCTTCCCCCGCCACAGATCCAGGCCGAATGCTGGACTCTGTACTTTGATGGGTCGGTGATGAAAGCCGGGGCAGGCGCGGGCCTCCTCTTCGTCTCACCCCAGGGTGAGCACATTCGCTACGTAGTGCGGCTACACTTCCCAGCGTCCAACAACATGGCAGAGTACGAAGCCCTTCTCGCGGGGCTCCGCATCGCCATTGAACTCGGGGTCAAGCGTCTCGACGTTCGAGGCGACTCCCGACTGGTCGTAGACCAGGTCATGAAAACCTCGAACTGTCGCGACGATAAGATGGAGGCATACTGCAATGCGGTACGCAAGCTCGAGGACAAGTTCTACGGTATAGAGCTCAATCACGTCCCGCAGAAGTACAACGAAGAGGCAGATCAGCTAGCGAAAATCGCGTCCGAGCAGCTGACCGTTCCGCCGAACGTTTTCGCCCGCGACCTCGACAAACCCTCGGTCGACCTCGAGGGTGCCGAACACCCCCATCGAAAATCTCCAGAACCATCGGGGGCTGACGACCCGATGGACAAGGACCCCTCGGGAAGCGATCCCGAGGCCCCCGACTTCGAGACATTCTCGATGGACGAAGCCGAAGCGATGGAGATCGACGCCGATCCGCCACCGTTGCGAGATTGGCGCACCCCATACCTCACATAGCTTGATCAAGGGGAGTTACCCTCGGACCATACCGAGGCCTACCGCATATCGAGGAGGGCCAAATCATTCATCTCGATCGAGGGAGAACTGTACAAGCGCAGCGCTTCGGGGATCTTGCAACGATGCATACCCATTCCCGAGGGGCGGCAATTGATCCGCGACATCCACGCCGGTGTGTGCGGGCACCACGCGGCACCACGAACCCTCATGGGCAATGCCTTATGGCAGGGCTTCTATTGGCCTACCGCGATGGCCGACGCCAAAAAAACTGTGCGTAGCTGCGAGGGATGCCAGTTCTACGCGCGCATGACGCACCTCCCGGTGCATACTCTGCAGACCATCCCCATCACATGGCCTTTCGCGGTCTGGGGACTGGATCTTGTAGGACCTTTTAGACAAGCGCCCGGGGGCTTCACGCACGTACTGGTGGCGATCAACAAGTTCTCGAAGTGGATCGATGTTCGGGCCGTCACCAACATCAGATCGGAGCAGGCTGTGCTGTTCTTCACCGACATCATACACCGGTTCAGTGTACCCAACTCGATCATCACCGACAACGGCACCCAGTTTACAGGGAAGAAGTTCCAGGGATTCTGCGATGACCACCACATCCGTGTGGACTGGTCAGCCGTGGCTCACCCCCAATGCAACGGCCAAGTGGAGCGTGCCAACGGCATGATTTTGCAAGGGTTAAAGCCGAGGATCTTCAACAAGCTAAACAATTACGGTCGAAGGTGGGTAACCGAACTACCCTTGGTGGTTTGGAGTTTGAGAATCACTCCAAGCAGGGCCACGGGCTTCAGCCCGTTCTTCCTCGTCTACGGCGCCGAGGCCATCTTGCCGACCGACCTCGAGTACGGATCCACGAGGCTCAAGGCATATCAGGAGGAGCAGAACCAGCGAACACGCGAAGACTCGATGGACCAGGTGGACGAGGCTCGAGACGTGGCCACCCTGCACTCGGCACGATACCACCAATCCATGAGACGATATCAGGAGCGGAGGGTGCGGCGTCGAGACTTGAGCAAAGGCGACCTGGTGCCGAGGCTACGCCAAGACAGTCGAGGCCGACACAAGCTCACGCCACCGTGGGAAGGACCGTTCATCGTCACCAAGGTCCTCAAGCCCGGCACCTACAAGCTGGCGATCGAGAAGGGCGAGGTCTTCCCCAACGCCTGGAACATCCAACAACTATGTCGCTTCTACCCATAGAACCTCTCGTACTTTCCGCAGTCTTGTTTTATCGCACGATGATAATAATAAAGGTTCATAACAGCATGGAAACATTGTTACTAACAATAATGAAACAGGGTGACTCGCCTTTACCCTCGAAGCGAACTCGAGGTAAAGCCGAGCCTCCCTCGGGGGCTACTGGGGGACTAACCCCCCAACAGTCCTAACTTTTTTTCATGCGCTTTTTCCAAAAATGTGTTGCCAAGCCCTTCCTCGTCAGTTCGGAAAGACATAAGCGAGGCGCAAGCCTACCATGGCTGAGAGTCGGCCGACTCGCGGGACCGCCTACGCCCCCGAAAGGCTACGACATCCCCCTCGCCGCTCGACGCCAAGGTTACTTGTGTCCCTCCGCCGAAATCGATCTCTAGCTAAGAGGAGAGCACAACACATCGAACAACAAGCGAACGCAAACCACTTGTTTCGAAAAAACGTGATGCTAAGCCTTTTCTCAACAGTTCAGAAAGATGTAAGTGAGGCGCAAGCCTACCGCGGCCGAGAGCCGGCCGAGTCGAGGGACTGCCTACGCCCGCGAAAGGCTACGACATCCCCCTCGCCACTCGACGCCAAGGTTACTTGTGTTTCTCCGCCGAAACCGATCTCGAACTAAGAGAAAGGCACATCACGTCGAACAAACAAAAATCCGGTTGCAAAACCCGAATTAAATTTATACATCCTTACCTATCGCACAGCTAACCACGAAAATATGGGGCTAAACGCCCGAAATCTCTGCAGGAACTCACGGAAACGGTTTTGGCGTCCAAGCCGCGATATAGGGCTCGCTAACACACCCCGAAGATCGCAGGGAGGATCTGACTTCCCCTCGATCGAAACCTAGAAAGCGTTATCGATCATGTTCCCTCGAAAAACCAAGGAGGATGAAAGCGAGGCGCGACTCTACTACGGTGGGAAGGTGGCCGGGTCGCGGGACCGCATACGCCCTCGAAAGGCTACGACGTCCCCCTCACCACCCAACACTTAAGTTGCTTGCGAAAAACGAACTCCTTCGCGAAAATCACTCCAGGAAATTGGGAAAAGGCACTGTCGGTGCTGAGATTGGCCGCCCAACCTCAGCGCCACACAGAATGCGCTGTGTCCCATCCCCTGACGGTTGATGCAAGAGCTAGCACGATGACACAAGAGTTTATCCTTGTTCCGGCCACGGGGCCGTACGTCCAGCAGATTGTGCTCACGGCACTATACTATCTTGCACCGAGGTGCCTGCAGTGGGGGGGCTACAAGCACGGCGGGAGAGGAGAGGAAGTCTCCAAGTCCCTGAAAATGATTGTGAAAGTGATTGAGGAGAGTGCCAATATCGTGGAAGGCGGTGATCGTGTACGTGTTCGTCTGTTTTCTCTCTCGCCCCCTTCCTCCTTTTATAGGCCAAGGAGAGGGGGGCCTACAAGTACAAGTACAGTGTGTGCTATAGGGGCACGCACTGGAGAGCATGGCGCCGGGCGTGTGGTCGTCCTTGACCCTGGCAGGGGATTTATGGCGAGCTCCGGTTTCTGCGGGTGTCACGGCCGTCCCTGTGCTTATCCTGGAGTGGTTTCGAGGGGCGGTGCCGCCGTAATCCGCGCCCAGCCGTCCGCCGCTGGTTGGTTCGAGGGCGTGGCAGGTGGGGAAGGACAGGAGTTGGCGGCACAGGGGTCGGCATGGTGGTTGTTGTTGACCACAGTGCGTGGCGTGCCCGCTTTACCGGGGAATGGCCGAGAGTTGGTGGATTTGACCCGGCGTTCGTCATCACCGGGCCACGCCTGACCGGAGTCCGTGCTCGGTCGCTACTCATATATTCGTTCGAGGGTTCTTCACGCCCATTCGAGGGCTGCACCGGGGGGAGGACGGGAGCAGGTAGAATAGTGGTGCGGAATGACGCCTGCAAGTCTGCACAGGGCCTTGCGCAGCGCCGCATGCGTTCGCACAGTAGCGGTGAGGACGCATAGTGACCGGAGTAGGTCGAACCCTTTCGAGGTCTGGGCTTCGAGCCCCTGATTAGTAGCACCCCGCGCCTCGGGGGGGTGTCGTTGTCTTACCTTGGAAGGAACCCTTCCGTTCGGTTGTTGAGGTTTCGGTTTGCGGCCCTACGCGAGACCGCTGGCGGGTGTGATCGTGGCTGACGTGGCATGGAGTGGGCGAGGTGGGCATAGTGGGCACACCTTTTTAGGCGGAGTTGGCGTGCGCCGGGGAGAGGCGAGGCGACGGGCGGTCAGGCGCCCCTGCCGCGTCGTTTCGTTTTACTGTGTCGCAGTAAATGCCGGGGTTGCAGTGCGTCGACATCCCGTCGGGGTTGCAGTCGGGGTCATCATTGCCCAGCCGCCTGAGGTCTTTGAGAGGCTGCGTGGCGGAGCGCCTCGAGAATGCTCTTCAACTTGGTGTGAAGAAGGCACTCGGCATGGTGTCGACCCACTACGACATCGACCTTGCGGCGGTGGCGCGCGGTTATGTTATCGACGCAGACCTGGATGACGACGCCGCCCTTGCTGCTCTCAACGAGGCCGATGACAGTACCGAGGACGCCGCCGCAGCGCTTACCGCCAAGTTCGGGCGTGAGCATTTTCCTGGCGAGGATGAAGATGAAGATGCGCGCGTCGACATCGGGCCCGAGGCCGTGGCTGCCCCCGAAGCCGAGGCTGATCCTGAAGCCGACGCCGTGGCGTCCCTTGAGGAGGCCATCGCCTCGGTGCACCGTGATGATGATGGTCCTGGGGCCCTCGCGTCGGTTCCTTCGACTGTCGCCGCCGAGGCCGCCGCCCTAAGGGGTCTTGACACTGCCGCCGCGCCCCCGCAGGAAGGTGAAGCCTGAAAGGTTCAGGCTTAGAGATCCAGATGTATCTTAGTTTTTAGGAGACTGGCTTTGTACATAAACTAAGCTTGAATTTCAATTGTGCGCTTCGAAATTGTTTGATTGTTCTATTGTGCTATTCTTCGCTTGGAGAGATTTTGGCCGGGTATTTTGAATCTGCGAGTAATTAAGGCGTGGAGTGGAGAGGAAGATGTCGTATCCCTTCGAGGGCGTAGGCGGTCTCACGGCTCAGCCGGCTCCGGCTTTAGTTAGCTCGCGCCCGCATCTTTCTAAGTGTTCTGAGTTTTAGCACAATTTTAAAATTGGGACGATTAGGGGGGGTAAACCCCCCTGCAGCCCCCGAGGGGGGCTTGGCTCTATCAAGACTAGGTCGAGGATAGGACCAAGTCCCCCTTGTTCATGCTGTTAGTAACAATGTTTCCATGTTTTTCGCAAACTTTTCATCGTTGTTGGCTAAGAACATGAAGTATTTACAAGGAATGCTGAGAATTTTAAGGATAGAAGCGACGTAGCTGTTAGATGTTCCAGGCATTGGTGAAGATCTTGCCCTTCTCGTTTGCCAGCTTGTAAGTGCCAGGCTTGAGGACCTTGGCGATGATGAATGGTCCTTCCCATGGTGGAGTGAGCTTGTGGCACTCTCGATTGTCCTGGTGCAACCTTAGCACTAGGTCCCCTTCGTGAAGGTCTCGACGCTGCACCTTCTGAGCTTGATACCGCCGGAGTGATTGCTGGTAGCGTGCCGAGTGAAGCAACGCCGCGTCTCGAGCCTCATCTACATGGTCCAGCGAATTCTCGCGGTTCCACTGGTTTGTTCTTCTTGGTAGGCCTTGAGCCTCGGAGACCCGTACTCCAAGTCTGTTGGGAGGATGGCCTAGGCGCCGTAGACGAGGAAGAACGGGCTGCTGCCTGTGGCCCTGCTTGGGGTTGTCCGGAGACTCCAAATCACCGATGGCAGCTCAGCTACCCATTTCCGGCCAAACTTGTTTAGCTTGTTGAAGATCCTTGGCTTCAGGCCTTGTAGTATCATGCCGTTGGCACGTTCTACTTGGCCGTTTGTTTGTGGATGTGCTACGGCTGACCAATCTACGTGAATGTGATGGTCGTCGCAGAACTCCAAGAATTTATTGCCGGTGAACTGGGTGCCGTTGTCGGTGATGATCGAGTTGGGTACCCCGAATCGGTGGATGATGTCAGTGAAAAACAACACGGCCTGCTCAGATCTGATGCTGGTGATGGCCCGGACCTCGACCCACTTCGAGAACTTGTCGATGGCCACCAACAAGTGGGTGAAGCCCCCGGGCGCTGGGCGGAAAGGTCCCACGAGATCCAACCCCCAGACCACAAAAGGCCATGTTACAGGGATGGTCTGTAGGGCGTGCGCCGGGAGGTGCGTCTTTCGTGCGTAAAATTGGCACCCTTCACAGGTGCGCACGACTTTGTTCGCGTCGGCTACGGCGGTAGGCCAGTAAAAGCCTTGCCGGAATGCGTTACCCACGAGGGTACGCGGCGCCGCGTGGTGTCCGCACACCCCGGCGTGGATGTCGCGGATCAACTGCTTTCCCTCGGGGACGGGAATGCATCGTTGCAGAATTCCTGAGGCGCTACGTTTATACAGCTCGCCGCCGACCGAGACAAAGGTCTTGGCCCTTCTGGCGATGCGGCGCCCCTCGGTCCGGTCCGAGGGCAGCTCCCCGCGGTCGATCCACGCGAGGTATGGGCTGCGCCAGTCTTGCGGTCGTGTGTCCACGTCGATTTCCATGGCCTCGGCCGAAGAATTTCCAACGTCGAGGGCTTCGAGCCCCTCTTTCGAGGGGTCCTCTTCCATGGGCTCAACCCCCTCAGCCCCTGAGGGCGTCTTGAGGGCTCCGGCCCTTTGTTCGAAGTTGACGGAGGGTTGGTCGAGGTCGCGGGCGAAGACGTTCGGAGGAACGGTGACTCGCTCTGACGCGATCTTGGCCAGCTGATCCGCTTCCTCGTTGTATTTGCGCACGATATGGTTCAGCTCGAGGCCATAGAATTTGTCCTCGAGGCGGCGAACCTCATTGCAGTACGCCTCCATCTTTTCATCGCGGCAGCTTGCGTTCTTCATGACTTGGTCGATGACCAACTGAGAATCTCCCCGGACGTCGAGGCGTTTGACGCCGAGGTCAACGGCGATGCGGAGCCCAGCAAGGAGGGCTTCATACTCCGCCATGTTGTTCGACGCCGGGAAGTGCAAGCGAACCACGTATCGGATGTGCTCCCCGAGGGGTGAAACGAAGACGAGGCCTGCGCCTGCCCCAGCTTTCATCACTGACCCGTCGAAGTACATGGTCCAGCACTCGGCTTGGATCTGTGGTGGTGGAAGTTGGACGTCGGTCCACTCAGCAACGAAATCCGCTAAGGTTTGCGATTTTATCGCTTTTCGTGGCACGTAGGAGTTTCTCCCACGAGCTCCATCGACCACTTCGCTATCCTACCCGAGACGTCCGGGTTGCGGACTATCTTCCCCAAAGAGAAAGATGAGACCACGGTGACCGGGTGGGCCTCGAACTAGTGTCGTAGCTTTCTTCGCGCGAGCACTACAGCGTAGATTAGCTTCTGAATCTGTGGGTACCGCGCCTTGGTCTCGGTCAGCACCTCACTGACGTAGTACACCGGCCTCTGGACTGGCAGAGCATGTCCCTCCTCCGTCCTTTCCACGACGACGATGGCGCTGACAACTTGCGTTGTCGCAGCCACGTATAGGTAGAGGGGCTCGCCGTTCTGCAGCGGCGTGAGGATTGGTGCGCGTACGAGCGACGCTTTTAGCCCGTCGAGGGCTTTTTGGGCTTCGGGGGTCTATGAAAAGCGTTCGTGCTTTTTTAGGAGCCGGTACAAAGGTAAGCCCTTTTCACCAAGTCGAGAGATGAAACGGCTGAGAGCCGCGAGGCAGCCCAGTACCTTTTGCACCCCCTTGAGGTCCCGAATTGGCCCCATCCGTTCCAGGGCCGAGACTTTTTCGGGGTTGGGTTCGATGCCTCGTTGGGAGACAATGAAACCCAACAGCAAGCCCCGCGGCACCCCGAATACGCATTTCTCCGGATTTAACTTTACCCCGTTTGCCCGGAGGCAACCGAATGCGATTTGCAAATCGTTTACCAGATCGTCCGCCTTTCTGGTTTTCACAACGATATCATCTACATAAGCATCAAGAAAGCATAGCAATTTGCACCCAGCAGTGGAGTCTACTATCTGATCTATTCGAGGCAAAGGGAATGGAACCTTAGGGCATGCTTTGTTTAAACCGGTATAATCTACGCACATACGCCATTTTCCGTTTTTCTTCCTAACTAAAACAGGATTAGCAAGCCAGGTTGGGTGAAATACCTCCTTGATGAACCCGGCCTGCAGAAGCTTGTGCACCTCCTCCCCGATGGCGCGGCGCTTTTCCTCGTCGAACCGCCGCAGTCGCTGCACCACCGGCTTGGAGCGAGGCTGGATGTCAAGGCAGTGCTCGGCGACCTTCCTCGGAATACCCGGCATGTCCGAGGGTCTCCACGCAAAGATGTCGGCGTTGGCGCGGAGAAATTCGACGAGCACTGCTTCCTATTTGGGGTCGAGGGTGGTGCTGACCCTCAACGCCTTGCCCTCGGGGGCATTGGGGTCAAGGGGCACCGCCTTGGTGTGCTCTGCAGCCTGGAAGGTGCCCGCGTGCCTTTTGGCGGAGTCGACGGCCTCGTTCGCCATCTTTTCCAAGTCCGCCACCAGGGTCTCACTGTAGGCGAGCGCCTCCGCGCCCTCGACGCACTCGACGTCACACGCGTAAGCATGCTCGTACGACGATCCCACGGTGATGACGCCCTTTGGCCCCGGCTTCTTCATCTTGAGGTAGGCGTAGTTGGGGACCGCCATGAACTTGGCGTAGCACGGACGCACGAGAATGGCGTGGTACGCTCCTGGGAATCCCACCACCTCAAAGGTGAGGGTCTCCCTCCGAAAGTTGTCGGGAGTGCCGAAGCAAACGGGTAGGTCGATCTGCCCGAGGGGTTGGACCCGTTTTCCCGGTGCGATGCCGTGGAACGGCGCCTTGCTTGGCCTCAGCTGGTTCGTGCCGATGCCCATGAGCTCTAAGGTGCGGACGTAGAGGATGTTGAGGCTACTGCCCCCGTCCATCAGCACCTTGGAGAATCGTGTGTTGCCGATGACGGGGTCGACGACAAGTGGGTAGCGCCCCGGATTCGGGACATAGTCCGGGTGGTCCTCGCGGCCGAAGGAGATGGTCTCGTCTGACCAGGCGAGGTAAGTTGGCGTCGCGGGGTGAATGGAGAAGACCTCTCGGCGTTCACGTCTTTGCTCCCGGGACGTCACGTTCATTGTGGGCCCTCCTATGATGAAGAAGACATTCTCCACATGGGGGAACTCGTCGTTGTCGCCATCACCCGTACCCCTCTTCGGGCCATCCTCCTTCGCGGAGGTGCGCTTGTAGTAACCCTTGATCATCTCGCATTGTTCGAGGGTGTGGCTGACAGGGCCCTTATGGTACGGGCATGGCTTCTTCAGCATCTCATCGAATAGGCCTCCCCCCAGAGAAGGGCCTTGAGGGCCTTTGCGGCCTCGCTCGACCGCGAGGGCCTCGTCAGAGTCCTCGCCCTGCTGCTGCTGCTGCGCGGCTTGCCGAGGCTTCTTGCCTTTGCCACCTCGTTTCTACTTTTTAGCCTTTCCCTTGGACTTGCTGCCCTCCGCGGGTGTTGACGTAAAATCCGCACCTCACGCCAAGCACACAGCAAGCCGAACAAGCTGGCTTCAAATGCGGCCCGGGCTTTCGAATCCGGAAGCGTGCCAGTCAGTTTGCCTGAAAACTAACAAAGGGATAAAAACGTTTAGATCAAAACCTGGAACGTGCCGGGTAAGACCAGACAGTTCCATATTTGCGGCGTTGAAGCCAATCTCGAGAGACAAATAGCTACAGAGAAGCTATCTGTCGGCAGTTAAAATCTCATTCGGCAATCGGTAAGGTACGCAAGGAACGCACTGCCGAATGCATGACGTAAGCATGACGAAAGATCGGCTTTCAACAGAATGAACATTACAACATATACTCATAGCCGATTAACGAGGATCAGAGCATGATAAATAAATTGAAGGGGTGAAACATGATCATAAATTCGTAATAAACAAAGAATGCATAGGCCGAAAGCAGCACCCGTCAAGCATGACAACAAACGAGTTAGGCCGAAAGCAGCACCTGACTCGTTTGAGGCCACACCACTAATCAGACTAGATCAATCCACCGCATGATACAATCTAACCATGAAAAGCTAAAAGCATTCAATGTTTAATTACGAACCCACAACAAAGTCACGAATTTACATCGAAACAAGAATGCATAGGCCGAAAGCAGCACCCGTCAGGTATGGCAACAAACGATGTTAGGCCGAAAGCAGCACCTGACTCGTTTGAGGCCACACCACCAATCAGACTAGATCAATCCACCGCATGATACAATCTAATCGTGAAAGGCTAAAAGCATTCATGCCCAAGGCAAACCCGCGAACACACGTTCACTCATGAGAGCACTGCCGAATACGGCTATTTAGCCGAATCGGGGTCCATGGCGAAGGAACAAGCCTAATCGGTAAAGATAAATCTATCAGATCGAATCGAATTCTAATCCACCGGATGATTAGCTCTAAGACGACCCAAAAACCTGCATCTACCGCATGATACCCGGTTCTGTCAAGATCTACACAATGCCGACAAGCTTGAACCCGCGACACGTAGCAACCTAGATCGGTTTCGGATTCGGCTATAAGGGGATGAATCGTCGTACCATAAAGCAAAGCCGATCCTAGCCGATCTAGATTGGGCAAAGGTGTGCTGCACGAATTAAGCACATAGTGAAAACAGAGCAACACGGGGTAACTTAATGAATCTGTTAGATCTTGCCTAAATCTAACAGAGCCGATAACTTGGTCCATACTAGATCTTAGCCCACCGCATGGCTCATGACCTAACAGAGGAACCTTCTTGAAACCACAACTTAAATCCACCGGATGATACTAAGCATGGTAACAAGACTACTTGTATCAAAGCTTAAATCCACCGCATGATACTAAGCATGATACAAGGTTGCCGGTACTTACGGAGGTCGACGGATCGATGACTCCTCTCGAAGAACTCGACGACTCGACTAAAGGACTCGATGTTGGCACGGGGCCGGTTTGTTGTATGATTGATTCGTGATGATTTCTACAATTGCTATGGGTTTATATTTATACCCAGGTCTTGATACAACTCCTAGTCGGACACGACTTCAACACTTGTTTCTAAAAATAAATGACGAATCTTCGTGCCCATATTGCTTTCCATGTTCGAATCGGCCTTTTCCTTATGTTGATCCACGTCATCATGTCTTCCCGAATGCTACCACTCTTCGCTTGCGGAACAATGCTTCTGCCGAATGATGACGTATTCCCGACCGCAGAGCGTCTCCTGCCGAATGCTTCACCTTTGCCGAATGATAACGCGCTCCCGACCGCAGAGCGTCTCCTGCCGAATGCTCCAGCAAAGCCTCCTAGCCGAATGGTATCTTTCCACCAAATCTGGCCCACATGTCAGCTTCTTCCCGGTGCCAATTTTTGGTGTCAACACATGCCCCTTCGATTTCGGGATAAAGGTGATCTTTATTTCGGAATCGACCACAAGCACCAAACATTCTCAAGCCAACTCTACTCGACATCCGCCATTCTCCTTTGAATCCACGAGGCTTCCACTCAGATCCGCACTCTAGGTCATCAGCGTTTCAAGACTCAACCTCTTCATGGCGAATCAAGATTTCGCACTTCAGGTAAACTTTAATCTCTCCAAGCTTATTCGATAATCTTTTCTTGATTCCTGTCTCAAATCTCTTTATCCTTTTCCATGCTTGACAGGCCCTAGCTGCCGAAATCCTCATCCCTGTTGAAGAGAAATCTCCATCGTATTTTCTCGGCCCTGTAGGGAACTCAGATCCCTCTGAATTCATCGCAGCCGAATCCCAAAGGATCCCGTTCAAGATCTCTCTGGCCAATCCTCACGAGTGGCAAGACACTTTCAAGAACTGGCCTCTGCCCCCGATTGCAGGCTGGAGGAATTGGTACAAGAGAATATTAGATGATAAAAGCCCCCAAACACAGAACTGGGATCGTCTGCGCATATCTCACTGCTTGGAGTTGTCATTGGCTGAAACACCCAAGAATGAGAACCTTCTGATTGCAGCTTGCCACTTCTGGTCCAATGGTGCCAACGCCTTTTTATTCGGTCATGGTCCAATGTCTCCCACCTTGGCCGATGTATATATGATGACTGGTCTGAACATAACAGAAACTGTTCGACCATATGACCACAAGGGTTCCTCCAAGCAGACAGGAGTCAAAACAGGGGTTGGATATAAAAGATACATCCAAAATTATATGTCTGATGGCCCCTTGACCGATGTAGAGTACAGGGCTTTCCTGAATATGTGGCTGTGCAGGTATGTCTTCTGTGGCAAAGCCAATGAGCCAACTCTGAACCACATCGTGATGGCTGAAGAACTGGCTGCTGGTAAACTCATCCCATTGGGAAAATACCTCCTGGGCAGCGTCTATCACATGCTTAATCAAACTACCCAATTGATGCACACCAACAAGAAAATACCTTGTGTGAATGGTCCCTGGTGGTTTGTCCAGATGTGGCTACAACTGTACATGCATCAGATTATTGCCATTGATCTCAACAGCAGAGAATTCCCTTCCATCAACTATGCAGAGGGAGAGATCAAGAAAACCAAAGGTTGTCAAACTTATGGAGAAGCTGCTTCTACTGTATCCATCAACAAAAATATCTGTGAATTATTTGAGCTCTTCTTCAAAGGCTTTGATCATCCTCTCTGGTTTCCATATCTGGACAATGACAACCTCATCTTCCCCTGTGAATTCGGCTTTGAATCTGGATGCACTGACGTACATTCTATAGCAATTTTCAATGCTTTTATCCATCCTTGTATCCTGCCAGCCGAATTTCATGGGGGAAGACTAGTTCAGAGCACATATGAATACTATCAGCCGAACATAGCAGCCAGGCAATTGGGATGTGGCCAGGTGCCCCCAAGGCTATTCCTTCATGAATTTCTCAAGCCTAGGGAAATCATCAAAGATGCCACAGAAACAAGAAGAATCTTCCCTTATAGATGCTGTGACACAATCTACGCACCTGAGCCCTTTGTGCCAATAATATTTGCACACCCTAGCTTCATAATCTGGTGGCAAGAACTTCATGATCATATCTTCAATGTGCCAATTCATCCTCTCTGTCTCGAGTTGATGTCAGACTACCAACCAAGCTCAGAGGTAATATGTTCAGCTTTTATTCACTTTCAATCAAATAAAGATCCAATTTGACCTTGACTTTACCATCTTTGCAGGACATTATACCTGCCCCTCTTGCCAGGGCAATTGTATACAAGGCAGCAGGCCCAATCTCAGCTCTGGGATATCAATCCCCAACTTTAGCTCAAATAATGGCCAGACAAGCTATCCTGGATCCAAAAATCACCAGGCCATCATCTGTCAAAAGGAAGACCCTTGCCCTGGCAGCCTCCTCAGGCACAAAGAAAAGAAAAGTGGTTCCCAAGAAAATCATCCAGGTCAGATCTCTCTTTCTTTGGCCATGATGTCAATAATATTCTGCTCAACTTCATCTTTCCTTGTTTTTTCAGGCCAAAGCCCAGCAATGGTTGGCTAGCATAGAAATTGCCGATGCCTCATTGAACGGTAAAAAATATATCACTTCATTTTTCTTAATTTCTTGTCATCGGCATTTACTCTCTTGTCAACTGCAGAACAAGCTTCAACAGATCCTGCCTTGGAAAGCTCTTCCCTTTCTCATGATTCGTCTTCAGCTTTGCTGCCCCTTCCAGAAACAGGAATAGAATCCTCTTCAATTGACACTCCGGTTTCTCCTCAGCCAGATACACAAACTCCCATCATGGAACTCAAAACACTTCCATCTCCCACTCGGGAAGCCAGGGCCGAGGTAAACATAATCATTCAATTCTCTTGACTCTCTCTCATTCGGCAATTCTTTTACTAATTCGGCAAGAACCCTTTTCAGGAGAAATCCACTTCATCACCCAGCTATTCCTTTGCTGTGGATGATTGGGTTACCGAACAAGGAGAAGAGATTACTTCTAGCCAAGATTTATCAGAAGAAACCAAAGCAAAGCTGAAAGACATCTTATCCTTACTGAATAAGAGCATCCAAGACCAGGCTACACATGCTGTTTCATTAAGAGACGTACTGGACTCCATTGATCAAGAACTCCCAGCTGACATCAAGACCGCATTGGAGCCAGTCTCTCAATTGGATCAGCAATTCGCAGCAGTGATGCAAGCCTTGAGCAATCAATCTTCTCTGCCAGCCTTAGAGCAAAAAAGATCTCTGATCAAGCAGTCAGTAAAAGCCCTGCACTCTCAAGATCAAGAGAATAATGAGCTGTTGACCAAGCTGGTATCTGATCTTGAGAGCAAAAAGGCCAGGAAAGCTGCACTTGAAGCCGAATTGCAACGCTTATCGGCCGAAATTGAAGCTGACGAGAAGAATATTGCTGAGCTTCCCAAGTTATCAGAAAGAATACGAAAAGAAGCTTCAGCCACTCTGAACAAGGATAAACAACTCAAGGCAAAGCTCAAGGCTCTGGCTAAAACCCAAGAAGCTGACAAAAACTTGTTAGACAACATTAGCAACATGATTTCCAATGCCACAAATGTAATTTCAAAATACTTGGGTTTGTAACTTGTAACCAATAACCTGTAGCCGAATAATTGCCTCATCTTGTGAATTCGTAGCTGTTAACTTTTCTTCTCCATCATTGCGAACAACTCATTCGGCAAGATCATCTACAAATAATATTAAGCTAAAAAATGCTTTTAACTTAACGCAGCCGAATCTTACCCAGTCAAAGCCGAATACGATTCGGCAAGGATCCCAAGCGACATGGGAGCCATTCGGCTAGGAAAATCCTTTCCACCTTCCGAACTCTTCGGAATACGTGCCACGATCTTTGGCCACGATTTCCTCTGCGGGTTTTATAAATAAACACCCAGGCAGCCCACGGTTTCTTCATCAAGTTCTTCGCCTTCCAAGTTCTTGCCGGTCCAAGCCATTCTCTTCCCCATCCACAGTAATTCCGAGGAACCCCAATGGCCGACAACAACAGGAGGCGCCCGGCCGCTGATGAGGCCGAAGGAAGTCGTGCCGGTGCTCGCCGCAGGTGAGTAGCTACTCGCTTCTCTCTGTTCTTCTCGAGATTTCCTCCCTCTTTCTTGACGAATCTCTTTGTTCTTTCAGGGCAATTCAATGGATTGCCGGCGCTGGCGCGCCAGTCGCAGCTCCGGCCGCCGCTCCTGCGGCATCTTCGAGTTCGTCCAATCGATCTCTCGAATCGGACGACTACCGCTACACGGATGGTGATGCTCGCCGATTCAAGGCGGAGCGCGACGACTCTCGTCGCGAACTGGAGGCTATCTCCAAGCAAGCCGGGATTGCTGACCTCGAATGGCAGCACGAGCGCAAGCAACTGCTCGAAGTCATTGATGGTGAGTCCTGCAATTCGCTCAATCTCAATCTTGTCCCCCAAATGATACTAATCTGTTGCCCCTTTTGTAAACTTGCAGCGCGTGATGCCGAACTCGATCGGCTGAAGGTGCTGGTGAACGAGCTGGCGAACAAAGTGAATGCTTCTGGGGACACACCAGAAGCTCGTCTCGGCGCGGTGGCGGGCCGTATCGATGAGGTGGCCTCGCACGGCATCCGTCTGGGCACTGCCGCAGGCCCAGTCGCCATGTCGACGCACACCAACACCGACTACTCCAGGCTACCAACCGGCTTCACTAACGGTAACCCGGAGGAGATCGACGACATCGAGGTCTCCATAGATCGCCTTGATGCTCATGGCGCCGCCATTGCCGATTCCATTCATCCCCAATCCGTCTTGAACAAGCTATTCCATTAGTTTGTACTAGGGATTTATGGAATTTCGGCAATAAAACTTATCTTTTGTGATCTTGCATGAATCATCTGATGTAGTATATTTTGTGTTAAGGGCAATACATTCAGTACCGGCCATTTTCCTTTTCTGTTAACATTTGTTCTGAAGGCGATTTCTTCCCGAATATCGGCTGTTTGGCAAATTAATATATCAATCACCGATCGATTTCAACACTGGGATAATACCTCTTCAAATATCTTCCATTTATAGCAGAAGCAAATTCTTCTCCCAACAATGTCTTCAAAATATATGCATTTCCAGGCATGCATCTAACCACTCTAAAAGGACCTTCCCAATTTGGAGACCACTTGCCGAATGCTGCATATTTGGTTCCAATCGGCAATATTGCTTTCCAAACTAGATCACCTTCCGTGAATTGCTTAACTTTCACCTTCTTGTTGTAGTACTTAGCAACTCGCACTTTATTCTTCTCAATATTCTCCAAAGCCCTGAGACGAATCATATGCAAATCTTCTAATTCGTCCATCATTAAATCTTTATAATCTTTAGAACTTAAATCCTTTTGTAACTCTATTCTCCTTGAGTCTAATTGTATCTCCCATGGCAAAATAGCATGATGTCCATACACCAACTCATAGGGAGACGTCTGTGTAGCCCCATGTGGAGCCATTCGGTAAGCCCATAAAGCCTCATTGAGTACCGAATGCCACTTTCTCGGCTTCTGATCAATCTTTTTCTGTATAATTTTAATCATAATCTTGTTAGAAGCCTCTGCCTGACCATTAGCTTGGGCATAATAAGGAGAAGAATTTAACAATTTGATGCCCATACTTTCAGCAAAATCTCTGAATTCTGAAGATGTAAATTGAGTCCCTTGATCAGTGGTGATTGTCTGAGGAATCCCGAATCTGTAAATGATGTGTTCTTTAACAAATTCAACCATATTCTCCGACGTCACCTTCTTTAATGGAATTGCCTCAATCCACTTGGTAAAATAATCGGTTGCCAAAAGCACAAACTTATGCCCCTTGCTAGATGGAGGATTTATTTGGCCAATCAAATCTATTCCCCATCCTCTGAATGGCCATGGCTTGACAATGGGATTCAAAACCGATGCCGGAACTCTCTGAATGTTTCCAAATTTCTGACAGTCTTGACATCCTTTATAATATTCAAAACAATCTTCCAACATTGTCGGCCAGTAATATCCAGTTCTTCTAATAACCCACTTCATTCGGTAGGCCGATTGATGTGCTCCACACAATCCATCATGTACTTCACTCATCAGCCTTTTTGCTTCTTCATGACTTAAGCAATGTAACAACACTCCATCCAGGGATTTATAATACAAATTATCATCAAGAAGAACAAACTTTAAAGCTTTATACCTGAGCTTTCTAGAAACCTTTCGGGATGGATTTTCCAGATAATCGGCAATCTCTTTTCTCCAATCATCTTCTGCCAGATTACTCCCGAATGCGTATACATCATTAGCAAAAACTTCTCGAAGCTCTTTATAACCTGATGCACTTTGGGCCAATCTATTTGCCTCTCCATTATCCCCTCTAGGAATGTGTTGTAGAATTACTGACCGAAAGCTCTTCAATATTTCTTTGCATTCTTCATAGTAATTCCTCAAGGTATCACTTTTGCACTCATATTCACCATTCAATTGCTTTATGACCAATTCTGAATCTCCAAAAATTTCAACTGCAATGGCCTCTGCTTCTTTCAAATATTGGAGCCCTTTGAGCAATGCCTCATACTCAGCTTGATTGTTAGTAACAACAGATTGAATGGGAACAGCAAATTCAAATGTTTCTCCTTTGGGTGAAATTAATAAGATACCTGCTCCACCACCTTTGTTGCATGAAGATCCATCGAAGAATAACACCCAAGGAACAATATTAAGCAAATCTATCGATGCATCATGATGTTCAGTAATGAAGTCGGCAATAATCTGTCCCTTAACAGCCTTTGCCGATTCAAATCTTAATTCAAATTCAGACAAAGCTAAAATCCATTTGCCAATCCGTCCGTTCAAAATTGGCATAGACAACATGTGTTTTATCACATCAAACCTTGAATACACAATGCATTCGGCATGTAGTAAGTAGTGCCGAAATTTCGTACAGGAGTAGTAAACACATAAGCAAAGTTTCTCTATAGCCGAATACCTTGTCTCTGGATCCAGTAACTTTCGGCTAAGGTATGCAACCACTCTTTCCTTCCCTTCAAATTCTTGAATGAGGGCCGATCCAATAGTTAGGGCATCGGCCGCCACGTACAACTTGAAAGGCTTATTCAATTGTGGAGGCACCAATACTGGTGGCTTCTTCATGTACTCTTTTATTTCATTGAAAGCCTTCTGTTGTTCGTCACCCCATACAAACTTTTGATCCTTTTTTATTTTTAACAGTGAGGAAAAGGGCAACACCTTTTGTGACAAGTTCGATATGAACCTTCTCACAAAATTTATCTTGCCAAGCAGTGATTGTAGCTCTTTAAGATTAGTTGGAGGAACAATTTCATCAATCGCCTTCATGCTTTTCTTACCAACTCCTATTCCTCCTTCATGTATCAAAAATCCCAGAAACTCTCCAGCCGAAACTCCAAAAGCACACTTGTTCGGGTTCATCTTAAGTCCATATTTCCTGGTACATTCTAGAGTTTTCCTTATGTCGGCCAAATGAGACTCATGATCCAATGACTTGATCACCACATCATCAATATATATTTCCACAATCTTGCCGATCAACTCATGAAAAATATAATTCATAGCCCTTTGATAAGTTGCACCGGCATTTTTTAATCCAAAGGTCATAACAACCCACTCAAACAACCCTATGTGTCCAGGACACCTGAAAGCTGTCTTTACCATATCTTCCAATGCCATATAAATCTGATTGTATCCTGCGTTACCATCCATGAAACTGAGCACTTTGTATCCAGCAGCAGCATCAACCAACGAATCAGCAATAGGCATTGGATATCCATCCATGGGTGTAGCCTTGTTTAGGTCTCTAAAATCTATGCAAACCCTCATCTTTCCATTTTTCTTATAGACAGGAACAATATTAGAGATCCAATCTGCATATTTACATGGCCGAATGAAATTTGCATCTAGCAATCTTTCAATCTCCTTTTTCACATCGGCCAACACTTCTTCCTTGTAGATTTTCCGGGGTGGTTGCTTATAAGGTCTGTATCCAGGTTTGATTGGCAACCGATGCTCAACAATAGAACGGTCTAGACCGGGCATCTCCGAATAATCCCAAGCAAAGCAGTCCTTGTATTCCTTTAACAATGTCACCAATTTTTCTTTGAAAACCGAATCCAAGTTAGCACTGATAAATGTCGGCTTTGGCTTGTCACCATCTCCAATGTCCACTTCTTCTAATTTATCGGCCGACACAAATCCACGTCCTAATTTTCCATCAGTTCCATCAATTGGATTTTCCATCAAAAATTACTATGAGAGCCGACTGCTTCGATCGGCTTTTGATCACTGCTGGCTGGTGCCACAGGACCTTCTCCCCAGTCTTTACCTGAGAAACAATCTATGCCTTGATACTCCCAGAAAGCTGGTTCCATGTTTGCCACGCTTATTGAATCATCTGCTTGGATAATCTCCACCTCATCATCTATCCACTGAATAAGCTGTTGATGCATAGTAGATGGAATACAACAATTCGCATGAATCCAATCCCTTCCAAGCAGCAAGCTATATGCCCCTTTGCCTTCAATGACAAAGAAAGTCGTAAGCAGAGTCTTGGACCCAATCATCAGATCAACATGCACGCACCCCTTGGTGTCCGAAGGATTTCCAGCAAAGTCATTTAGAATTATGCTTGTTGGTGTCAAATCTCTAGGGCCCATACCAAGTTTCCTGAATGTGGTATATGGCATTACATTGACAGCAGCTCCTCCATCGACAAACATCTTGGTCAATGGTTTGCCATTAACATATCCCTTCAAGTACAGTGGCTTCATGTGCCGATTCTGGGCTGGCTTCTCAAAAACAGCTTGTTTGTTCAACATCAATTGTGCCATTAACCCAAATTGTTCGGCATCATCTATATCGGGCAATATTTCTTCCTGTACAATTTGATTAGCTGGAGCCATGAATTCATTCGGCAGAAAACATACCATACATGTAGGAGCCGAATGACCATGTTCGTCAGGCCTGTCTTTTGGGAGCCATATCGATCTCATCCTAGGCCTTGCTTGCTTTAATTCTTGATTCCTCAGGCGTTGAACTCTTCTCTTCTAACTCCTTCTTAAACCAGGTGGGCACCACTGCCCTTTCTGCCAAACGTACTCACGATCTTCTTCCTCATGATCAACCCATCTGTGATCAGCATGTCTCTTTCTTGGTTGATCATTAAAACGCCGATCATCACTAGGATGCACCCTGCCAATTCTTTCATGGACAGATCGGCGATTGATAGTTCCCTGCCTATATTCATCATATCTACTATTGCATTCAGGACAATTATTCCATGTAGGAAGCTTCAAACCTTCGTTCCAACAGTGTCTGAAGAATGCACACCCCCAATGCGCACGTTCCTGCTCTCGAGCATACTCTTCTTGTTCTTCCTCAAACCTTTCTTCTTCGTGTCTTCTTTTCTCCTCCTCGTATTCACGCCTTTGAAAACGCTCTTTTTCTTGCTGACGCTGCCATTTGTTGAGGAGAATACGTGTAGTAACTCTAGGTTTAAAGGATTCTCCCACTTCTAATCGGCTATTCGGGAACCGAAGATTTTTCTGGCGAACCTGCTCAATTGTGATCTGCCGAGTGGGATCAACTGAACCATCCTGCCTTGCCTTCTTTGAGGTTAAAACTTTCAATCTTCCCTTTTCTCCAGATGGAACAGCATTCACCATATTAACCGAGAACCCGATCATGTTCTGAGGGAAAGGGTTACTGTCCAGTTTCATCTTGTTGTCGAATTTCAGATGTCCTTCTTGGATAGCTTTCTGAATCTTCATCCTAAAGACTCTGCATTCATTAATGGAATGAGAATTTCTATCATGAAATCCACAGTACCTCTTATCTTTCACTCCATCAGGCCGAAGCATAGAATGCCCCTCCGGCAATTTGATTCGGCCTTCTTTCACCAGGAACTCAAACAACTTGTCTGCTTTTGTCACATCAAAATCATATGTTCCCTTCATCTGTTTGATCCATTTCTGAGTCATTGTAACTGGTTCTTTGCTCCACACTATCTCTGCTGCAGCTATCTCCTCGCTATCTTCATATTCATCTTCTTGATCTGCTCTTTCAAGGAATTGGTTATAAATGTCAGCCACATCATTATTTTTAGCAAATCTGACATCCTTCTTGAAGCCATACGCCTGGTTACTCATCAAGGCCAATCTGTGCGACAACTGGCCCAGATCATCAAACTCCATCCCGAATAGCTTCTCCCGAATAGCAGGCAGCATTCCAGCTACAGCCATACCAGCTAGTTGATCATCAGGTATGTTCAGAGAAAAGCACATACTTTTAGTTTCCCTAAATCTCCTGAGGAACTCTGTAGGTGTTTCATTATTCCTCTGCCTTAAGCTGGTCAAATCAACCAACTTTTTCTCGGTACTGCCAATGTAGTAATGAGCATGGAATTTCTGTTCCAGGTCTTTCCAAGTACAAATCGACTGAGCAGGCAAAGAAGCAAACCATGTAAAAGCTGGACCCGTTAGTGACAAAGGAAAGTATCTGATTCTGAAAGCCTCATCTGCCGAAGCCTCTCCAAGCTGCATCAGATATCGAGCTATATGTTCTACAGTGCTAGTATCATCTTGTCCTGAGAATTTAGTAAACTCTGTAGGCACTTTGACTCTATTCGGCAATGATACCCTTTGGTACCATTCTGGGAAAGGAGATGAGTACATGTATCCCTGATTTTTAGGCTTCAGACCGAATTGGTTTTGCAATACATCGGTCATTTTTTGCACCATGAGGTCAATACTGGTATCTTGATTCCCTGGTCTTCCCGCAAGCATGCCTGCAGTACCAACATACCCAGGATTCGGGAGAGCATCGATAGCATTGTAATCCATAAACTCTGAATATCCGTTTCCATATAAATCCCTCTGCAATCTGTTGTTCAAGGGAGATATCTTGTAAGCAGAAGCAGGCGGATTCCCTGTGGTGCCGAATGCCATATCACCGTATGTGCGAGTTTTCGGCAATGCAAGCTGAGGATCTTGCCGAATCGGTTGTCCATTTATATCTTTAGCACCAGAACCTCCAGTTTCATCAGCATTTCCTTTACCATGTGGTTTCTGAACTGGTGCTTGAACATTGAAGTATGTCGGACCACCCAATTGCCCATGTATCTGCTCAAAGGGTTTATCCACATGCTGACCAAAAATGCTTATCATTATATGCCGAAAACTGTTTAAGAACGCAGCATTGTGATTGGTCATTGTCTCTCCCAAAGCTTTGTATAACAAGCCCGAGAATCTCTCCCTCTCTTCTTCTTCAGTAAGATCAGATTGCCCAGGAAGGAGAACTCTTGGCAGATCGGACTTGAGAAAAGGTGCACCGCTCCTGTTCTTGGTGAAAGACAGTAAACATTTGTTAATGAATTGACTAGCAGCAGTCTTTACCATCTGTTGATGTTCTTCAGACAACTCTTCCAAAGTGACATCCATGATGTCGCTCAACTCAGGCATCTTGAAAACTTGCGTGTGTCCCACCGGGCGTGCCAAAAAGTGTGTTGACGTAAAATCCGCACCTCACGCCAAGCACACAGCAAGCCGAACAAGCTGGCTTCAAATGCGGCCCGGGCTTTCGAATCCGGAAGCGTGCCAGTCAGTTTGCCTGAAAACTAACAAAGGGATAAAAACGTTTAGATCAAAACCTGGAACGTGCCGGGTAAGACCAGACAGTTCCATATTTGCGGCGTTGAAGCCAATCTCGAGAGACAAATAGCTACAGAGAAGCTATCTGTCGGCAGTTAAAATCTCATTCGGCAATCGGTAAGGTACGCAAGGAACGCACTGCCGAATGCATGACGTAAGCATGACGAAAGATCGGCTTTCAACAGAATGAACATTACAACATATACTCATAGCCGATTAACGAGGATCAGAGCATGATAAATAAATTGAAGGGGTGAAACATGATCATAAATTCGTAATAAACAAAGAATGCATAGGCCGAAAGCAGCACCCGTCAAGCATGACAACAAACGAGTTAGGCCGAAAGCAGCACCTGACTCGTTTGAGGCCACACCACTAATCAGACTAGATCAATCCACCGCATGATACAATCTAACCATGAAAAGCTAAAAGCATTCAATGTTTAATTACGAACCCACAACAAAGTCACGAATTTACATCGAAACAAGAATGCATAGGCCGAAAGCAGCACCCGTCAGGTATGGCAACAAACGATGTTAGGCCGAAAGCAGCACCTGACTCGTTTGAGGCCACACCACCAATCAGACTAGATCAATCCACCGCATGATACAATCTAATCGTGAAAGGCTAAAAGCATTCATGCCCAAGGCAAACCCGCGAACACACGTTCACTCATGAGAGCACTGCCGAATACGGCTATTTAGCCGAATCGGGGTCCATGGCGAAGGAACAAGCCTAATCGGTAAAGATAAATCTATCAGATCGAATCGAATTCTAATCCACCGGATGATTAGCTCTAAGACGACCCAAAAACCTGCATCTACCGCATGATACCCGGTTCTGTCAAGATCTACACAATGCCGACAAGCTTGAACCCGCGACACGTAGCAACCTAGATCGGTTTCGGATTCGGCTATAAGGGGATGAATCGTCGTACCATAAAGCAAAGCCGATCCTAGCCGATCTAGATTGGGCAAAGGTGTGCTGCACGAATTAAGCACATAGTGAAAACAGAGCAACACGGGGTAACTTAATGAATCTGTTAGATCTTGCCTAAATCTAACAGAGCCGATAACTTGGTCCATACTAGATCTTAGCCCACCGCATGGCTCATGACCTAACAGAGGAACCTTCTTGAAACCACAACTTAAATCCACCGGATGATACTAAGCATGGTAACAAGACTACTTGTATCAAAGCTTAAATCCACCGCATGATACTAAGCATGATACAAGGTTGCCGGTACTTACGGAGGTCGACGGATCGATGACTCCTCTCGAAGAACTCGACGACTCGACTAAAGGACTCGATGTTGGCACGGGGCCGGTTTGTTGTATGATTGATTCGTGATCATTTCTACAATTGCTATGGGTTTATATTTATACCCAGGTCTTGATACAACTCCTAGTCGGACACGACTTCAACACTTGTTTCTAAAAATAAATGACGAATCTTCGTGCCCATATTGCTTTCCATGTTCGAATCGGCCTTTTCCTTATGTTGATCCACGTCATCATGTCTTCCCGAATGCTACCACTCTTCGCTTGCGGAACAATGCTTCTGCCGAATGATGACGTATTCCCGACCGCAGAGCGTCTCCTGCCGAATGCTTCACCTTTGCCGAATGATAACGCGCTCCCGACCGCAGAGCGTCTCCTGCCGAATGCTCCAGCAAAGCCTCCTAGCCGAATGGTATCTTTCCACCAAATCTGGCCCACATGTCAGCTTCTTCCCGGTGCCAATTTTTGGTGTCAACAGCGGGCAGCTCCTCCGCGCGTTTCCCCTTGGTCTTGCCGTCGAAAATCGCCCCAACAGCCTCCTCTCCAGAGGCGAAGTTGGTAGCGACGTCGAATAGCGCGTTGACGCTGGTGGGATGGTTTCGCCCCAGCTCGCGCACCAGCTCCCGACAAGTCGTGCCTTCGAGGAAGGCGTGGATGATTTCGGAGTCCCCCACGCTCGGGAGCTCGGTGCAGCGCTTGGAGAAGCGGCGGATGAAGTCTCTCAGCGGTTCGTCGGCCGCCTGCCGGCACCCGCGCAGGTCCTAGGAGTTTCCGGGGTGCACGTACGTACCCTGGAAGTTACCCACAAACATCCTGACCAGGTCATCCCAGTCGTGGATCTGGTTCGCGGGTAGGTGTTCGAGCCATGTCCGCGTCGAGTCCGCAAGATGAAGCGGAAGGTTGCGGATGATCATAGCATCGTCGGTGGCCCCACCCAACTGGCAAGCCAGGCGGTAGTCATTGAGCCACGTCTCGGGTTTCGTCTCGCCCGAATACTTGGTAATGGTGGTCGGCTGATGAAAGCGCGGCGGGATGGCGGCCGAACGGATCTTCCGGCTGAACACAGGGGTTCCCGGGGGTTTCGGCGTCGGGCTTTTGTCCTCCTCGCTGTCGTAGCGACCCCCTCGTCGGGGGTGCCTACTGCAGGGAGGTGCCGCATCCTGCCTCTTCTTGTTCAAGACGTTGCGCGCGTCACCGTCGTTAATGGCGCCTCGTGTGTCCACGAGTCGGTCCTTCGTGGACCTCCTCGTTTCGCGGTCGCCGGTCATGAGCACCTTCCCGTCGTTCGTCGGTCGGTGAGGCGTCCATGCGCCCCTAGGCGGGTTATGGATAGACTGTTCCTTATCCCGCTTGCTTCCTCCGGCTCTTGAACTGGCCTGGTGGCGCATACGGGAGGCGGAACTTTCTGCTTGCTGAACGGCCGCTTCTTCAACAAGGGCCTGCACCTGGCGCCGCATGTCGCGCGCCTCTGGTGTCGATGGTTCGGGCATGGCCCGAATCAGAGTTACTGCGGCGACGAGCTTCTGGCTTGCCCGCGGCGGCATGGCAGGGCTGGCGTCGTTGCCATCATTCATGATGCGCGCTTGAGCGATGCGCCCGGCGGCTTGCGCATGTTCGCCGCGCTCGGGCTGCCGGGCTTCCAAAGCTGCGCGTAGCTCCTGTACCTGCTGGCGCTCCTGTCGGAGCCTGGCTTCCAGCTCTTGTACCTGCATGAGTTGTGCCTGTGCGAGTGCGGCTTCGCCCGATGGCTCGGCGGGCGCTGGTGGCGCGTTTCTTCATCCTCTCCCACGGACTCTACTTCACCGTCGAGGACGAAGCATTCCCGCGTGGGGTCGTATTCCCCTTCGCTGGAATCGTCGGAATAGGTGAGGCAGAAGTCCGCAGCGGCCTGGAAGGAGGTAAGACCTTCGCGGTCGCGTAGCCCGAAGTAGTCCAAGCCTGGGTGCTCCTGGCCGCGCACACTTTCCCCGTCGTCCGACTCGGGCTGGGACCCGCCGGGCGAGGAAATGTTGAGGTCGCGGATCGAACCCAGCTGGTGACCCGGCGAATCCTCTTGCGCGTTCAGGTTGGCGCTGATTGGTGCGGAGTAGCTTGCGGCCGCATTGCTCATTCCGTAAGGGAGCTGCACTGGCCCGGCCGCATTTTCCCAGCGTGCTCCCTCCGCGGGAGCCGCCGGTGGGGATGCGCTCCCCTGTACTACGGCAGCGGACCGGAACAACAGGTGTGCATCCCAATCAGGGAGGACGATGCGTGGGGCAACGCGTCGTTCCACGCGAATTTGCAGCTCGTGCAGTCTTCGACGTCTCTTGAGCTGGGGCGGCGTTGGTGACGCTGGGGTAATGGCCATCATGTCGGGCGTCCTGGAGGCGAGCCGCATGAGGAGGCCCTCACCGGTCGCTTCGAACTCCAGGCTCCCAAACGTGATCCGGTACCCGCGCGGAAGCGGGACGGGGGACCCTGTGGAGGATCGTGGCGGCATGGCCTTGGCATGGCTTGCCGTCAAGGGAACTGATCGGGTGAAGTGGGTTGATCACAGCGCAACCCCCTACCTGGCGCGCCACTGTCGATGCTGAGATTGGCCGCCCAACCTCAGCGCCACACAGAATGCGCTGTGTCCCGTCCCCTGATGGTTGATGCAAGAGCTAGCACGATGACACAAGAGTTTATCCTAGTTCCGGCCGCGGGGCCGTACGTCCAGCAAACTGTGCTCGCGACACTATACTATCTTGCACCGAGGTGCCTGCAGTGGGGGGGCTACAAGCACGGCGGAAGAGGAGAGGAAGTCACCAAGTCCCTGAAAATGAGTGCAAAAGTGATTGAGGAGAGTGCCAATATCCTGGAAGGCGGTGATCGTGTGCGAGTTCGTCTGTTTTCTCTCTCGCCCCCTTCCTCCTTTTATAGGCCAAGGAGAGGCGGGCCTACAAGTACAAGTACAGTGTGTGCTACAGGGGCGCGCACTGGAGAGCATGGCGCCGGGTGTGCGGTCGTCCTTGACCCTGGCAGGGGATTTATGGCGAGCTCTGGCTTCTGCGGGTGTCACGGCCGTCCCTGTGCTTGTCCTGGAGTGGTTTCGAGGTGCTGTGCCGCCGTAATCCATGCCCAGCCGTCCACCGCTGGTTGGTTCGAGGGCGTGGCAGGTGGGGAAGGACAGGAGTTGGCGGCACAGGGGTCGGCATGGTGGTTGCTGTTGACCACAGTGCGCGGCGTGCCTGGTTTACCAGGGAATGGCCGAGAGTTTGTGGATTTGACCCGGCGTTCGTCATCAACGGGTCGCGCCTGACCGGAGTCCGTGCTCGGTCACTGCTCATATATTCGTTCGAGGGTTCTTCACACCCATTCGAGGGCTGCACTGGGGGGGAGGACGGGAGCAGGTAGAATAGTGGTGCGGAATGACGCCTGCAAGTCTGCACAGGGCCTTGCGCAGCGCCGCATGCGTCCGCACAGTAGTGGTGAGGACGCATAGTGACCGGAGCAGGTAGAACAGCGAGCTCTGCGGTGTCAGCGGCGCGGCGTGGGGAGAGATCGCCCTTTGACTTCGGCGCCTGCCCGATGGGGCAGGCATTAAATGCCGTTGTCGGGCGGGGCGCCGGGGCGCGCCGCTTCGAGTAGAGGGGTGGCCTCGAGCGAGGTGGAGTTGGCTCGCCTGCTTGAGGGGGTGCGCGGCCCTCGAGCGAGGTAGAGTTGGCGTTTCGCCTGACCCGGGGGGTCCGGGTCCCTCGAGCGAGGCGGAGACGGGGGTCGCCACTTGGGTCCCCTTGACAGGCGAGCTCGGACGGCTGTTTTGGGCCGTGATAAGCTGTGACGAGCCACGCTGCCTTGGTGGCCCTTTCGGACTGCTGGTGATTCGGCCCTCTGTGGTTAAAGTTTTTTGAGGGTGGTTACCCCGATGGTTAGGGTACCCCATGGGTCTGTCCCCGACAGTAGCCCCCGAGCCTCTGCCGGACTAAGGGTCAGTCGGGCAGAGGCTGATGGTTTGCGGGATCATTCCCGGGCATTCTACGGGGGTTACTCCTTCTTGATTACGCATGTTCTTCCGTGGGGGCGTGCGAGCGCACCCGCGGGTGTAGCCCCCGAGCCTTTGGAGGAGTGAGTTCACTCGTGCAAGGGCCTTGACTCCCGAGGGTTGTGTTTGTCGCTCCCCATTCGACGTGGTGGATTGCGGGGATGATACCGATTTATACGGAACTCGGGGGGCGGGTCCTGCACGGCTTCGACGTGTTTCGCGCATAGGAGGAGGAGGATATGCTGCAAGCAGCCCCCAAGCCCCTGGCCCGAGCGGAGGCGATCAGGGGGGCTCTTGTCTTTGAGTTGCGACCCTCGCTTCCCCTTCGCGGTGGGGAGGGGTGAGGTCATTCGTGTAACCCTCGAATTGGGCCGTGTACACGGATGCCTCGGTGAGCTGCTAGCGGGTAGTTCAAGTGGACGCTCGTGCCCCGTTCGCTAGGGGTCGGCTCGTGGTCCAGAGACTCGTCCATAAGAGCGCTTGCAAAGGTTTGCTAGGTAGGGCTCGGCCCCCTTCGATGGAGGCCGAGGGCGCGGAAGCTCTCCCTCGATGGGATCCCTCGTCTAGCTGCCCATGTCTGGCCTTGAACACAACAGGGGCGTCCCCAAACTTCGTGTTCGGGGTAAAGTCCGTTGAGCACGCCCGAATCGTCCCTGACTCTGTTGATCCGGAGCGCCTGTCGAACCCTTTCGTGGGCCAAGCTTCGTACTCCTGATCAGTGAGGCCTTGCGAAAGGTGCAGGTCGCCCTCGAGCCGCGGGCTCGAGAGTGGGTTTGTCGAGCGTGACCTGCAGCCTTCGCATCGCTTAATCTGGGGCGTCCGTCGAACCCTTTCGAGGTCTGGGCTTCGAGCCCCTGATTAGTAGCTGTTGGCACTCCTTACGGCCTACAGATAAATCCGCAAGCGGACGGATACCGATGTAGCTTTCACCCGGGAGTATTCCAAGGTATCAATTTCCACGGGGAACGAGAAGTGTACTAATCCTAAACTAAGTTGTCCTAGGTAGATGGAGTGGATGAATGAAATGGATGAGGTGGATGACGACAACAAGGAGAGAAGAGAAGAGGTAGGAGGGTAGAGAGGGTACAGGTCTGGTAAGGGTATTCTACCGATTGACTGAGCAGAGCAGAAGATACAGATAGATACTTGCTTCGGGACTACAGAGCCTCCGACACACAGAAAGGGGTGAGAAGGGGTGCCGGTTACCCTGAACCTTGGGTCCTAAGACACCGGAACTAACGTGATGGGCTACAAAGACCGGAAGGGCTGTCACCACCTTACGGCTACCACCTCCGTTGCGACGGGAATAAACTAAGTTAGTCTCAAGTATAGGCACCACGCCTACACTAGTCAACTAATACTTATCTCCTATAGAAAGATAAGCACCCAAGCTAAGCAACCAGTATACAGTTATACCAATCAACTAAGCATTGAACGAAGAACCAGCAAGCATATAAAAGTAAGAACTGAATGCTCAATTAATCAGAGAGAGATACAAGAGTTACCAGACAAGACCCGGATGTTACTCGAAGTGAAGTCGCATCCGTAGAGGTACAGCGGGAAGAGGGGCCGACACTTCGGCTCCTCTCCGGGACGCTCACCTCTCCTCTCTCCCTATCTCTACTGATACAAGTGGAGAACTAACAGTGCTTCGCCTGCACTCTACTCTTGTGTTGTGTGTTTTGCAGGTGAAACTAGGCCTCTATTTATAGCAAGGAAGGACGGTGGAGGCAGAGTAGCGGCCAAGGCAGCTGGGAGGCGGTGCCGGGCCGTTCGGCCGAATTCTCCGGTTCGGCCGAACCAGGGAGTTCGGCCGAACTGCCACGTGCACCGACCTTGAGTCCAACGGCCTGGATCTCTGCTCAGGGTCGGTTCTGAGGCGGTTCAAGGCTTCGGCCGAAGCCTGGCCTTCGCCCGAACTGGGCCCGGCCCACTGCTGCGCCGCCTTTGTCTCCACCACGTGCTAGCCCAACTCCTGAGGCGATTTGTAGGTCGGTTCTCATCTTGGGCTGGCCTGGGAGGCCTCTGGTGGACTCGTGGGTTCCGTCGGGTTGGATACGGGCCACCGGTCTTCTGGATATGGGTTGAGCTGGCCCAGAGTGGTGTGGTCGTGGTCCACAAGTCTTGCACAGCAAAGGGAGTAACCGGCCGAACCGTGTCGTTTGGCTGAATCGGTCATTTTCGTCCCCTATAGCACGTGTTTCTCTGTTTTATACCTGCACAATGGACAATCACCAAAACTCGTGGAAATAGTCAGTAATAAGCCCTATAGCTATGGTGTGTGTCCCCATTGTGTTTGTTTTATACTCGGTTGAAGGTCGGAAATCGGTCTGTAACGACCGCCAACAGTATCACCCCGTAAGAAAATCGCTGATGGGAAGATCAAACGGGGCTTGTACCCGAGACAGACCCAACGAATGAGTCTTGGGCTCGCATCCTTTTTGGCCAAGAAATACTTCAGAGCAGTATGGTCGGAATAGATTATGACCTTTGCCCTAACTTGGTAGGACCGGAATTTGTCTATAACAAACATAGTTGCTAAGAGTTCCTTTTCCGTGGTTGCGTAGTTGAGCTGGGGCCAGTGAGCATAATGCTTCTTGTCCTTGGTTTGGCCCACAACAGCTCCAACAGCATAATTGCTCGCATCACACATGATTTCTAATGGGATGCTCTAGTCGCGAGACCGGATGATGGGAGCAGAATTGAGTGCTTTCTTAGGGTGTGAAAGGAAGCATAACACTCTTGATTAGAGACGAGAGGGGTTTCCTTGGCCAAGAGATTGGTCAATGACCGGGCTATTTGAGAGAAATTTTCGATGAGACACCTATAAAGCCCGGTGTGGCCAAGGAACTACGAATCCCCTTTACTCGTGGGAGGTGTACGCATAGGGTCGTATTTGGGAGTATGACAGGAGAAGATGATGGCTTTAGGCTTTGAATCTAGTCTTTCCCCGATCAAAGACGAATCTTCGTGACAATTGTCTTATGACCCCAAGGTAAGATAAGATAGGGATATGATGTGTATGAAGGTTAGGAGTAATCCCTTTGAAATCTTGGGTCGAGTGTCCTAAGACTGATCGATCCTCCTCCAGGACAGTGAAAGTCGGTTGGGTTCCAGGGGGTTTGTCACTGATGGTCACTGGAGTTTGTCCGTCCTTAAAGAGGGAAGCACACTTCAATCCAGAGGGAAGAGGCTTAGGTTTGACTGGAGGATGAATCTCTTCTTCCTCCATAAGGAATTGGGCATCTTCTTCTAGGAAAGGTTGCTCTAAGTCTATCAAGGATGTTGACATGACCTCCTCTTTAGGATCAGGATCGGGATCTGTCTCTATTGGAATATTCAAGGAATAGGAATAAGAGACTGGGACGAGTTCTTCTCCGATCCTAAGCTCTAGCTGGATTATTGGTGATTTCTCTAGGATTTTCATGATTGGCCTACCAATAAAGATGGAATGTGTGGAATCGTGGGGTAGGTCAAAGATATGGAAATCTAGGAAAAGTTCAGGGTCGTTAATCTTAACGGGTATGACCCGCAAGATCCCTAAACAGTCGAGGACCCTTCCCGATATGAACCTTAGATGTTTCTGAGATGATGACCATGGTTCATCGGGAAGTTGAGCTCGCACCAAGGAGCTAGAGATTATGTTGATTCCGAGGCTCGGGTCAGTTCGTAGAGGTAGTTTGCATGTCCATTGAGGAAGGGAGTAACTCATGTCAGTAAATTGCATTTGTATATGTGAAGTTATATGAATTACTTTATTCACTTATCCATGATCACTACCTCAATATTAGATCACACAATAGATTATCTTAGAGCAACTACAGCAGACCCAACAAACCCCTATGTCAAGTTTAGAGGGTCTAGAAAAAAGATGCACTCCAGCAAACCCAACAAGCCCCTGTCCCAAGTTTAGATTTAGAGGGTCCTGAAAAAATTTACACTCCAGCAGGCCATCTACTGCACCCCCCCTGCGATTTTGGTAGTTTTCAGATCCACCCTCCATTCTCGGAGGGCCTATAGAAAGCCCTGTATTTATGAGGGTTATTGCTGGAGCCGTAGCATTTTTGTGGCTCTTAAAAAATAGAGGTAATCTCCATTTAGTATTTAGAGAGTCTGAGAGATATTAGTAGAGTTAATCTTAATAATATAATGTTATTACCATATTAATTAAAATAAAATAATACACACTGGTGGTTTTTGGTAAGGTATAACAATCTATATTAACCCTTAAAGTCCATTGATTAGAGTAAATAAATAGTTAAATTCTAAATTAAATAAATAAGCAAAATATAAGTTGATCAAAGAATCAATATCAAATACAATTAGTAAATATAATCTTGCATCATTAATTCATACCACGTGCCACATGCATGATGATAAAAAAATGATACATTAGTTTGGGCACACTTGGACAAACTGTATTGACAATGGAACAACGAAAATTTAAATAAAATTATATTTAAGTTAAAAAAATCTAAATATTAATATAAAAAACTAGCTGCCCGCGCAAATTTGCGCGGGCCACCTTGCTAGTTCTATACTACTCAGGCTGCATTGTACCCGACGAGTACTCCAAGCGGAACCACACCAACATCTGGAGCTGCTAGCACGCAGGCGACTTTGGCGGAGCCAGTGTTGGAATCCAAAATGTGGGCGGGCAGGCAAGGGATGCCGGAGCCGCGGCCGTTGGACGAGGGGCTAATGATCTACGACCCCACGACACTTGTGGATTGTTGGCCACAACAACAAATTCTTCGCTAAGGGCGGCATATCAGTCGACCAGGCATTCCATACGAGTCATTCGGGCTCATCAGTCAGACCCTAAAACCATTGTTTATCTTTCTATAAGGGCATTTCAGGGTCGTCCAACTCAAATCTGCTTGGATGGAGTATTAATTGGCCGGCTAGCTTCTGATGACTGTCTACTCTCAGAGATGTAGTGTAGCAACGTACACAATTACTCGCTCACGCTCACGCATAATACGAAATTAGTCTTTCCAAGTACGTACTTGTCGACCATTGTTTTCAGCAGTCACCATCATATTATTGTTTTCATAGTGGCTAATTTAATTTGAAATTCCATGTTCCCATAATTTCTTAAGGGACTATGGTTCATGTCAGGTTTGTGTCGCATACGTGTATGAAAATCACTTGCCAAAAGTAGGACTTGAATTATACAAGGGTGAGTTTTATTTGAACTCTGCTAGACCCTTTGTGTTTTGATTTGTAGAGCTATTAATAGGATCTTATATAGGAGCAACTCTGAGCTTGGCATTGCTTCCTTCACCCCGAAGGTGAGTTGGCACGACCTCCTCACCTTGAGAAGTTGAGAGACAAATATGGCATTGACGGCTCCTCTAGTCCTCTGCACAGTTAACGAATGCACACTCTTTTTTTTTTAATTACATGCACGCTCATTCTAGTCTTTTTTTGAAAAACATGCACGCCATGCGTCCATCTTTTCAGAGCACGGCCAAGTCGTTACCAAAAAACAACCCCAAAGTTCACTGTACAAAAAGAAGATTCTCATCGCATCAAAATATCGGTATATGCATGAAATACTAAACGTAGATGAAATTAAAAATTAATTGCACAGTTTTGTACACGACGAGACGAACATTTTGAGCCTAATTAATAAATTTTTAAATAATTTTTCATAAATACAAATTAAATGGTACAGTGACGTATTTTTTACTAAGCGACTTCTTCTCCATCCTCTGGTCTGCGTAACAAGGGAAGTTCAGAGCAGGGCCGAGGTGGGGGCAGCTGGCAGAGGCCGGCTGTTGAATTGACCGCAGTCCTTGCTGCTCACTTGCATAGCATAGCATAGGATCCTATGGTTCGTTGGATACTTTCGGCCCTGACAGGGTCCGACCCTGACGGACCAACGTAAAAGGCTGATGAAGCGAAAAGCGCAGCATGTTCAGTCAGACAGCACGCACAGTTCAGGCTAGTCCAGTTGCAAGCCAAAAAAAAGGGCAAACGCACCGTGCCGCACATGCACCCCAGTGTGTGGGACGGGGAATAGGATACCGTGTGCTCCTGCCTGCGGTCCTGCCCTATCCAAAGCCTCTTTGCAATCGATCCCAGCGACGGCACCTGATAGCTTTTCCCCAAGCTGACGACGCCACTCTGATACGTGATAGCCTCCCGTCTCCTTTCTTGAGATTTTTTTCTACATTATTATCCGTTCCGTTCACAAATTCTGCCCCTGTCCCTGGCGTCAATTAGCATATAAACACTTTTTTATTGCGGGTATAGCATCTAAACAGTTGATTTGTTGCTCGAATTGGCCATTCACGTCGGGAAAACTGAAGTCGCTGAACACTGACAGTGACTGTGACCGGAGTTTCTGGGTTAGCCGTTGCATTCCCTTTTGAAATTAGCGGCTTGGAACCGAAACTGATGGCCAGGGCGTCGCAATCACCCACGCATATAGTGGAGGAACGATGACTTTTCACTAACCACTACAGTTCTAGTTAGGTTATCCGACTCCAAATGCTGATCGGTTCAAAATCCTCCTTTCAGCCATTCAAAATTACCGGCCGTGTTTGTCAAACGATGGCATAAAATGTGCAGGGACAACCAGGTGGGTACGGCAGCTGTGACTTGTGAGACATCTCACGTCAACGTGTCACTATTAATTTCTCAATAACGATTCCTTAGCTACAAGCACAGTACGTAGGGCTGCAATTCCTCTGACGTAGAGGATCCCCTTCTGGATATTCGCACGTCTGTCAGTGTCAGGCTTCAGAGTACTCGACGAATCCAATAAACTAATCTGCAGCCTGATTCAAGTGCCTTGACCGTATCTGAATGCCAATGCTGCAATCTGATAGGGCCAATGTTAGACACTTGGATTAGTCATACTACTACACTGCATAACTCAACAAGGAAAAACATGGGAAATATCTGTCACGGGGTAAAGCGAAGGTGAAAGCAACTTGATTAAATGAAATGAAAACAAAGGCTGAAACTCAAATTTCAAAATTTGAGAGGAGGTGATTGCTGTACCTTTCCCGGATGCACGAAGATGAATCAATTTCACAAGAGTCGTATGCTTAGGTATAGCGCGCCTTTCAGTACCCTTCCAAACAGTAGATGAGACGTAGGAGGAGCGTGGCACCATAAAACGAGTCACGAACTCACTGCTCGCCTACGCCAGGAAGCATGCATGATGCAACTCATGTGAACCAAATTTCATATAAGTGATACAGAAAAGAGAGAACAATGGAGAGGGTATGTGTATAAGACAAACTCGATTTTGGAGGTAGGGCAAGAAAGTTAGCTACACTCGGTATGTTGGAGTAAAAATAGTAACATAAATTAGCCATTACCATATCCCGTTATGTAAAAATGACGTACAGACCCACTAAGATTTATCATCAAAAGTTGGTATAAAAATACACTCGTGTTATTACGCGTGCAATACTGCATCAAATCTGCATCCGTGTGATATACATGGTCTAAATGAAAATAGTAAAGAGCTCACGTTTATCCGTGTGGAATAGATATGGTAACGTAAACCTATCGATTTCTAGTTACATACGTTTCGAATAAACTTCTTATTTTTTTTTCCGACAAACTTGATTATGTCAACAATTCCCCCATCAAAGTGGCTAAAAACCGTTTTCGTAGTCAGGACAAGAAAATTAGATACATTTGGTATGGTTTCCCCCATCAAAGTGGCTAAAAACCGTTTTCGCAATCAGGACAAGAAAATTAGATACATTTGGTATGGTGGGAGTAAAAACAGTAACGCCATATCTAGTTATGTAAACATGACGCACGTACGGATCCCTAAAATTTATTACACGTGTACTACTACACCAAACATGTATCTGTGTGGTCTGAACGAAAATGGTAAAAAACCCACAAATAGTAACGTAAACCTAACGGTACCTAGTTACGTAAATACGATGTTTCGGATAAACTTACTGTCATACCTTGTTTTCTTCTTCTCTTTTTTTCCCTTTATGAACATTTGTTTGGTTTGGTTGGAGAAAGTATTTAATCTGCCAAAACATCCACGTCCTTGTAAGACTATTTATAAAGAGTTCGAAATCTAAACCTATCCACCAACCCACCAATTTGAAATAACCTCAAAATATCCTAGAGCAAAACTCTATCTCATCGTACTTTGCCACATACTCCTAGCAGTACTGTCAGTCTCCCACTGCACTCTGCAGCACCCAAAGTCCAATTGCCAGGCAAGGCCGCCGTTCCGTTCCGTTCCATAGGAGCAGTTGCTGCAGTTCCCAACAGGACTTTCCCTTCCACGCACGCCACCGCCACCGCCCACCTTTTAAAACCCAACCCTCCCTGCAAAAAAATTCCCCTCGCCCAAGTTCAAAAAAATTCCCCTCACCCAACTCGGCAGCCGTCACCCTCTTCCGTCTTCCCTTGGCTTCTCCTCCCTTGGCTGCTTCCTCCGGAACCCCAAGTTCAAAAATTCCTCCATTGGCGCCCAAACACCAAACCCTAGCCGGCCACCGGACCGCCCCGCTCCGGCCGGCCGGGCTCGCCAGCCGCCGTCGCACGTCGCTGGGGGCCCGCGGGCGGAACATGCGGGATCTCGAGCCATGGCGACCGGGCCCGATCTGAGCTCCTCATCCGGCGCCGCTGTGCCGGACGCCGCGCCGGGGGCCGCCGCCAAGAAGGACCGCCACATCGTCAGTTGGAGCGCCGAGGTGTGTCTGTGGAAGCGGCTCCTGTTCGCCTGTAGGCGTGTTTGCGTGCCCCGCAATTCGCAGAATTTCGTGCGCTTGCCTTTTCTCTATCCCCAATTTTAGTGCCTCGGGTTCGGGATTGGACCCATGTACGAAGCAATTATTGGGCTTCTTTTTGTTCGGGGGAATAAGGTGGCTTTTCACTTGTTGGGAGTAATTCGTACATAACGGGAATTTTCTCTTTGGTTCATGGATTCCGTACCTAATTTTACTTAACTTTCTATTGCCTTGTGAAAAAAAATGTTTCGAATTTTTTAGCCTGGCTTCTCTTCCGATGCTCTTCATGCTACCCTGGACTCCTGCGTCTCTGATTTCTCTTTTAGGATTGAATTCGTTCTGATGCTTGCAACTTCCTTCATGTAGGAGGATAGCGTGCTTCGTGCTCAAATCGCGCTTCATGGCACCGATAAGTATGCATTCTTTGCTCAAATCCTCGACGTAACTGCCTCCTTGTTGCCTTGTTGGTTTAATCACTAAGTTTTTCTTTTAAATTCGGTAGCTGGACGATTATAGCGGCACAATTCAAGGACAAGACGGCCAGACAGTGCAGGAGAAGGTGCGCACCCTTTTGTTCTTACAGAGGAGTAAATATTGGTTAGAACTATTAGGTTCCTAACATTGTTTGGGTGCTTGTTTGATTCCATTTTGTGCTTGGTTGTTGCTGCAGATGGTACAATTATTTGAACTCAGAGTGCAAGAAAGGCGGGTGGTCCCGGGAAGAGGATATGCTATTGTGTGAGGTGAGATTTTGATGTCTTCTAATAGCAACTTAATTGCTAGATCTGGGCAGTGAATTTACTTGAAACTAGAAACTGTTGCATCGAATGCTTATGATCTTCTATAGAATTTAGATGTTAGCCTTTCCTATTGATAACGCCATTAGTGACCTTCTACCGTTGAAATAGAAATAGAAATGATTAAATTTTGTGATGTGAACGTGGGGAGAGCATCCCCACCTTGCTTTACGTTACTGGCTTCTTCCAAAAATAGAAATGCCTGCGACCGTGGACACGTGGAACCTGTGTCTGTTGCATGATTTCAGGTTATCAATGTGTTTGTATTGTAGTTTACCACGACACGTGGCTGATATCCTGTTTAATATGTGAAATATTATTCCACAACTATGTGTCATCATCTCCAATCATTTAGCCTGGTATTATGATAAATTTGCTGTGTTGGCATGTGGAAACTAGAAAGCTCCTGTACACATTGTTTTTCCATTGTCTAGACCATCAGGGTCTTGTGTAAACTAGGACAGGATCACTAAGAACTATTAACACCTATACAATCTTGTTCCATTAAAACTTTCAAAATTCATCAAGGTGACTCCAGTGACAAGCCATAGCTCCACCCCTGTTTCTTGCTATCAAACTGTATATTCTTATCTGCTCGTTATTGTTATGCAGGCTCAAAAACTTCTTGGCAACAGGTGGACTGAAATTGCTAAGGTTGTAACAGGAAGGTGAGTTTTTTCTTACTAAATTACTTTTTCCTGCAAAGGTGAAAAGAAGGATAAACAATGAGACATGCAAACTAATATGTGTTTCTTGTTTTACCTACAACAGAACTGATAATGCAGTGAAGAATAGGTTTTCTACTTTATGCAAAAGGAGGGCAAAGGATGACGAGCCATTCCAAGAAAATGGTACACCGTGTTCGAACACAAGTGCAAAGAGGGTTCTCACACAAACAGGATGTGTGACACCTGGTGCAGCGGGGTCCTCACTACCCATTAAGCAGATGAGGTATACAAAATTCCAGGACAACTTGATGTTATTTCTGCTAAGCAACTTAATGGCTACATGTTTTTTTTACTCTGTTTTATTTAATTTTGTTACTAGGTCTTGTAGTTCCGATTTGAAGGAGAATATTGTACCAAATATTAGATTATTTGGACAGGAAAAAAGCACACAACAAGATGCCCGACAACCTCTTTCTACCATTTCTTCCAATAATCAACATACTGTGAATACAGTGAAATCCCAAAATCTTGTTGTCACAACGACTAAACCATTACTTGGTCCAGAACAACAGTGTAAGTCTATTATCCTTGATTCTGAATATTTTATTTACTTGTGTGTCCTGCGTCAGTGATTGAATCACTTCTGCATGAATAATTCCAGGTGTGAAGCAGGAGGGTAATTTCATGAACAAGGATGATCCAAAAGTTGCTATTTTATTGCAGCAAGCTGATTTGCTTAGCTCCCTTGCAACAAAAATCAACACTGAGGATACAAGCCAAAGCATGGATGAAGCATGGCAGGTATGGGTGGCTGCACCAACTTGCTGTGGTGAATTTCTCAACTTAATGTTCCTGCTACCTATTGTTAAATAACTGTTCTATACCTGACTTTTTCAGCAACTGCAAAATCATTTAGTGAAAAACGAGGACAATGGAATGTCAGAAAATAGTGGGTCTGGAATAGCTTCCCTCTTAGAGGAGCTTGATGATTTAATCGTAGACCCCTATGAGAGTAAAGAGGAAGATGAACAAAAGTTAAGGTAGATGATGAATAAACACTCATCTCCTTTTTTCAAATATATGCTTCAGTTATTTACCCATCATTCCAATGCACAGGGAGCAGAATGGACAAAGACAAACTGATGTGGACAATGAGCACTGTAGCTGTCCTTCACAGGTTAGCATGGAAGTAACATCAAATATGGCCCCTGATGAAATGATGGAAGATCACCCAGTAGATAACTGCAAAGAAGTTAGTAGTCTTAGTAGAAACATGCTGTCTGGAAGTATGGAAGCTTGCTCAGGTAACCTACACTATCGATCATAACTTAGGTAGATTCTGTTGCATCTACATGAAAGAAATATTATCTGAAATTCTTGAGGCTAAAACAGGTGCAGAAATAGCAGTATCTGAAAATTTGAGTGAGTTTGCCCGAGATAACAGGCTTCAGCGTGTGGAATCTACATCTCCTGTTCTAAAAGATTTTGATGATTTTATCATAGACCCCTATGAAAGTAAAGAGGAAGATGAACACAACATAAGGTAAATGATGGATAATTTCTCATCCTTTGGGTCCAATATATTGCTTCTGGTTCTTATGTATCATCATTTCAATGAACAGGGAGCATAATGGGCAGATTGATGTGCATGATGATCAGTCTTATGGTCCATCACAAGTTAGAATGGAAGTAACATCAGACATGGCCCCTGATGAATTGATGGAAGCTTGCCCGGTAGATCATTGCAAAGAAGATAACAGTCTTTGCAGAAATGTGCTTTCTGGAAGCATGGAACCTTGCCCAGGTAACCAACTCTGTTGATAAGAACTTAGGTAGATTCTGTTTCTCTACATCAAAGAAAATGAACTGAAAATGTTGAGGCTAAAACAGGTGCAGAAGAAGAAGCATCTGGAAATTTGAGCAAGGTTGCTGAAGAAAGCAGACTTAAATGCATGGAATCTACCTCTCCTATTCTAACAAATTTTCAAACTAAAGAATGTGGAGAAACACCAGCACCAGAGAACCTTAATGTGGTTGCCGAAGATAGCAGGCTCCAATGTATTGAGTTTACCTCCCCTGCTCACACAGTTCTCCGAGGTAAAGCAGGTGCAGAATCATTTTCATCCCCAAGAATTGCTGTGGTTGTGAAAGATAGTAAGCTTCCGTCTATGGAATTCACTTCCCCTGCTCATACAGTTGCAACATTCCAACCTTACACCGATGACATGCCTACTCCAAAATTTACTGCTAGTGTAAGCTTTCATTTTCTATGACCTGTGCTTGAGATTCATATCTCGTAGCTGAAGTAGAAATAACAATGACATATATGTGGTAGAGCTGCTCACATTTGTATTTTTCAATCTTTTCAGGAGAGGAATTTTCTTCTGTCTGTGTTAGAGCTGACCTCACCAGGGTCAAGGCCAGAAACTTCTCAGCAGCCATCTTGCAAACGGGCTCTTCTTAATAGCCTTTGAATTGAAGCCTCTCCTGTTTTGAGGGCCAAACGGCCAGGGATAGGAAGCCTCCGATGCTCCTCAGCATAGACAATTTGGCTGCCTTATACTTCTATTTTCCATGAAGTGTGCCTACCTCGAGGGTCTCATAGTTTGTTTCGTTTGCTGTGTATATAATGATGCATTGGTGTGGTTGCATTAGCATACAGGAATTAAAAGGGCGGCGGTGGCGGTGTAAGTGTTTACAGCTTGTATTCAAAATATAGAATAAGTAATATTCTTTGTGTAATTAACTCTTGTAGTTCTACCCGGGCGTGAGGTATATCGGATTTGTGTGTAGTGCGATGTAATGGGTTTCTTTTGTTGAGCTTGTTAGATTGAGCTTAAATACAGTGTATGATTCCTGTGGTTTGGATACCTGTATTTTGTTGTCTATTTCCAAAATGGAATGCATCATGTATTTCCCAGGCCTCATAGATATGTATGTACATCTTGTTGTCAGCTTTGTCAACAAAGAATACAGCATGCAATCTGCCAAATTGGCTTCTATATGATGAGCCTGGTAACTCTTTGAAAACCCTTGAAGCGAAAATAACAAGATGAGCTGCAAAAAAGAGGAATAATTCCAGTCATATATCCTTCCCCTACGAAGATGATTTTGATTTGCACTGCTATGTCCCTGGCCCATGTAAACTATAGTGCAGGCCCATTACATGACAGGCCCAAGTAAACGGAATCCGAGGAGGAGCAGGGCCACGTGTACCTGACCTGGCCCGTCTCGCTTTCCTTTGTATCCGCCTCGCTTCGTCTTCACTTCCCGCCCGGCCGAAGCGAATAAGCAGCAGGCGGCAGGCACCAATGGCTGCGTGACCTTGCGGCCGAGAGCAGCGGAAAGCACTGAGGAGGCTTTTAGAGGCTTCCACCGATGCAAGGTGAGCATCAATCTCATACCACCGCTCCAATCCCCCTCATGGTTTGAACTTTGAAGTTTGGACTTTTGCCGTGTTTTTTTATTTGTTTATTTTTAATGCTAAATCTTCGGGACCTTGCCCAAGCGCTCTTACCGAGATTTTCTCTGCTGAGGATTATCTCCATTTAGTTTTGTTTGTGTCTGGGAGATCCGTGTTCCTCTAGGCTTTGATCTGTTCATGATTTTTTCCCGACTAGTTTGATTTTTCCCCATTTTTAGATCTTGATCTGCCAGTTTGTGCAGCACTGTTCTAGGTTTTGGACTTGACGAACTGCTAGCTCGAGCTGCATTGCGTTCTGTGATTCGACTAAAACTGGTTTCCTCATTAGTTCCTCCAACTTTCATTTTTCAAAATTTTACGAATTTTATTTTATTTCCCCGATCCCCAAACCACGCAAAACCAATCTGCTCTTGCTAACGCACGCCGCGGATTCTTCGTGAGTCCGCAACGGCCGCCTCGTCGGTCTCGTGCGGCTCGCGGAGAGTAAAAAGGGTGCGGATTTTTTTCGATCCGGGGCACAAATTCGGAAGAGCCCTAGTCTTCGTTAAATTTGAAACCACCAATCCGCGAATCCCTCACTTTCCCAAATCCTCTCGCCCCCTCGGCCTGATAACCCTCGCGTCCCCTGATTCACTGCGCAGGTCCTGAGAGCTACGGACTCGCCGCGATGGACTTCGATTACGTCCCCGCGTCCCCCGGCAGCAGGTGGGTTGGCGAGTCCGCGGCGCGGCGGCGGCAGCGCCGCCTCTCCTCGCCGTCGCTGAGGACCTACCTCACTCCGGCCTTTGACGCCGTGGGCGCCGGGGATGGTGGCGTTTCCGGGTACTCCTCGTCGTCCTCGGGTGGGCTGGACCTCGGGTTCGACGCCTCGCTCCTCCGCTACCGCCGCGCCTGCTTCGCCGCGTCCGCGGACCTCGAGAGCCGCGTCCTCCTCTACTCCCCTCAGTCAGCGCCGCCGCCGCCGCCGCCGCCGCCTCCGCAGATGAGGACGGCGTACACAGCGGCGGATGATGGGGTTTGGGCAGCTGGCGGCGGCCGCTACGGCTCCAAACACGAGGTAATTCTGTGCTCTCCAGATCTAGTTTCACTGACATGTTGGTCCGGTTTGTCATTGTCAGAAACGCCTAGCTGATGAGGACATCAAGTACTAATGGTTTCTGATTTGTTGTAATGGTTGGACCGGTAGTTTAGTTAATGCCATGGATGCTTGATTTAGTGCTTTCTGCTCTTCATCTCAAGGATACAAAAATCTGCTGGATAGTGCTGTGGAACTGCCTAATCTGTTTTTAGGGAAAATCATGTTCTTATCTTTTTTGAAATACAGAAAAGCATATTCGAATAGGCATGATTGGGGCTGTGTTGTATTAAAGATTGCTGAATTTGGTTGAATGCAACAAATTGGTTGATTCATGCTATCATATTTGAATGGTTTCAGATTTGTTGTAACGGTTAGACCCCTAGTTTAGTTAATGTCATGGATGCATGATTCAATGCTTTCTGCTTTTGATCTCAAAGAATATGAAATCCGGACAGTGCTGTGGAATTACCAAACCTGTTTTTAAGGAAAAATCATGTTTTTTATTTTTTTGGAATGCAGAAAAACCTAATAGGCATGGTTAGGGCTGTTTGTAATAAAGATTGCTTAATTTGGTTGAATGCAACAAATTGATTGATTCATGCCATCATATTTTAATGGTTTCAGATTTGTTGTAATGGTTAGACCCCTAGGTTAGTTATTGTCATGGATGCATGATTCAATGCTTTCTGCTTTTGATCTCAAAGAATATGAAATCCGGGCAGTGCTGTGGAATTACCTAACCTGTTTCTAGGGAAAAATCATGTATTTTAATTTTTTGGAATGCAGAAAAACCTAATAGGCATGGTTAGGGCTGTGTTGTAATAAAGATTGCTGAATTTGGTTGAATGCAACAAATTGATTGATTCATGCCATCATATTTTAATGGTTTCAGATTTGTTGTAAGTTGTAACGGTTAGACCCCTAGTTTAGTTAATGTCATGGATGTATGATTCAATGCTTTCTGCTTTTGCCTAACCTGTTTTTAGGGAAAAATTAGGTTCTTTCTTTTTTTTGAAATGCGGAAAAAACAAATGATAACAGGCATGATTAGGGCCATGTTAATAAGCATTGCTGAATCTGGTTGAACGCAATAAACTGCTTAATTCATGCCCCTGCATTTATGTATCAGTTGTGATCTGTGATTTTATTGTCAGTGTATGTTACTCAACATGTAACCCAGATGTTTACTTGGCATCGGTGGCACATATGTTTCTAATTCCAAAAGTCATGCTAAATTTGCTTGTTTGTTAGGTTCATATGTTTTTGACCTTTTACCTGTAGTTGTTCCTTTGGTTCAAATCTTATTTGTAGATCCGAACTGGCAATGCTTTTCGATAGCTAGTTCACTACTATTTGCTCATGGCAATAGCTACAGCTTGTAGAGATGGATATGCATTACTGTGAAATTCTCTGAAAGCTGCTTTGTCTGTGCTCTAATTATTTTAGCTTCAGTGCTTAGTTGCTTGTAATTCTTGCTGGAATGAAAAAATGTCTCTTTTAGAAGTAGAGTGTTTTGGATGTGGTTCTTGCTAGCTTTCTTCAGCAATGTGCCTGTGGATAACTGGACATGCTCAAAATTCTCAAGCTTTAGCACAGTTTTTGTGGCTTTTGACTACATTTCTGCAGTTCGCTACCGTTATAGCTACAGATACTAGAGATGCATCACTGTGGAACTAGATTTTTTCAATGTCTGTGCTCTTCTGAAAGTTAGTTTGGGATTTCACGTTATTTAGCTACAGTGTATAATTGCTTGGCATTATTGCTGGAAGAAAAACAATCATACTGTTGCTCTTTGTAGAAGTATACTTGTTTTGGATGAGGTTCCAATTCATTATTGGCTGTTCTAGTGTTCTTGCTAACCAGAGAAGAAACAAAGCCTGTTGTTTTAGAGTAAACTTTGTCCAATAATGTTCTAAGCTTCAGCACAAGTTTTTCTGTTCTCAGTTCCTTTCCAGTCATTCTTGTTAGATGAACCGCAGACATTCTTTTGTGGCCTATTATTGACGCAGGCATTTTGACAAAGTGCGGAATCAGGTTTATTTCCTTTGCGACACAATAACTGGTTCTACCTGATGGTCCTGTCCATTTAACAAACCTCAGGCAGCATAGCATGTTAATCCAGCATCATTGAATAAAAGTGACACCCTAGGCAAAAATGTGTGCCATGGCTCACTAGCTGGTTCTTTTAATCTAATTCCCTCACTGTTTTTCAGCTGACAGATCTTTTACCTGTGTCATGTTGCACAGGTCGGCAGGCTTGCTGCTGCGCCAGGTTTCCAGGGATATGATGACGGTGTTCCTTTCATCTCTCCGCATCATGCAAGCACTGATCATCCTATTGCAGCAACTCGAGGTCCCTCTTCCAACTCCGCCAAGCTGCCTGCCGACCTCGGATCACCAGAAGATGGTGTCGTCCCAGCAACCAACTCGGAGTTTTTGACGCCAAAACCTGAAGCCCAGGCGTCAGCTGAACCTGCAGAGCCAACTGAGGAGGAAGTAACTGAAGCTCTGTACAGCCACCACTCTAGTCACCGCAGACTGCCCATATTCAGGGAAATCTGCCCTGAATGAGCACAAGGCCATCATCCTCGACATGGAAAATGAATGTTTTCCCTTGGCGATGTATATTCTGTGTACCTTTCTTGTGTTCATAGGCCTGGTATGTAGCAGCAGACGGGACGGTTATTTCTAGTTTTTTTCTTAGGGGAGAATCTCTCTTCTCTTTGAGCCAGGAAATTTAAATTATGCTATACTTGAGTAAGCCTGCAATTAATCCGTTTTACTTGCCGTTGTTTGAAGGAGAAACCTGGTATGAATTGGCAGATGAGTCTGCCTTTGTTTTGCCTTCCTATTCCTCTCGCTGTTATAGATTTTGTGCCGTGCAAGCTTGGTATCTCTTCTCCAGGAAGTATTCATATTTCCATGGTACAGTGGTACACTACTGCAGGGCCATTTCTTTCGTGACATTTCTTCATTAAGTTGGCTGGATTCATCTGGATTTCTGTATGCATCCTTTATGCCTACCCAATGACTAGCTGACTGAATTTGCAAGCATCGTTCCGCATTTACACGTCGAGCAGGTTAACATCTCATACCAACATTGGCACAGGAAAAAAGATATGATACACGGAAAAAAGATCACACGTCGCGAGCTTGCACTACGTTGTCGTCTCGTGGTACAGTACATTCTTGTCGATTTTACACGCTACAGGGCCAGTACAGAGCTCAAGCTTTTTTTCTCTAAACACGTCAGTACTATTTTTCTCTCGTCACAGAACAATCTATCACCAACAAGCTAGAAATATTTTTCACTCGGCACGTATCAGCGTCAGCCACCGGCCAAGCGAATGCGTCGTTTATGCGGAAAAAACAGGACAAAAAGTTTTGCTCAGAGGTCTCCATCACTGGGCCGAGCCGAAACCTTCCTCTTGACCTTCTCCCTGGTCCTCTCCAGCGCCTCCTCCGTGGCCCTCGCCGCCGACTCCGCCGACTGCTTCACCGTCTCCTTCCCCATCTCCAGGCTCTCCTTCGCCGCCGTCTTCACCGACGCCGGGCTCCGCAGCACACCGTACCTTTGCCAATAATAAAACGCCGTGAGGATTCACGATTATTATCTTGAAATCCATGGCGAAAGAAGAATCGGCGGCAATTTAATTGATCTACCGCGGCTCGGTCCGGCGGAGCTTGAAGCACGCCAGCTTGGCCCACGCCCGGAGCGCGTCCAGCCACCGCTCGTGCCCGGCGATGCTGATGGCCAGCTCCACCGGCTCCCGGGGCGGGCTATTTTCCCCGCCACCGCCGCCGCCGGGCGCCGTACCCGGCCGCGGCGGCGACAGCAGGAACAGGAGGACCGAGGCCACCACGAGCAGGACGACGGCGGCGGCCATGCAGCTCGCCGCCGGCCGCGCGGCGGCGCCGGCGCCGTCTCTTCCCTGCCCCCTGTTCTTGCCGGTCATCGTTGCAGCAGACTCGTAGCTGGGGAATGGTGAGTGATTGGGGGACGAGCGCGCTGGAAGTCCGGCGGCCATGGATCGGCAGGCCGGGAGTTTTCTTCGTGCGGGCGGACACGTCCGGCGACACGTGTTGGGCGGAGGAGCCCCCGTCGCCGGAGCGAGCGTACGTGTCACGCCACGTCGGCTGCTGCTTGTGGTAAATCGAAAAAAAATGAGCCGACCAACCGATGCCGTGCAGACAATGTGGCATCTGTATAGCCCGTGTTTCTTTTATATTTTTTCGGTTGCCTCGTATGCCGTACGCATGATCCCAGTCCCAGAACGGAGGACCAGTAGAGGGATGGTAAAATCAGCCTAATATCTATTAATTTTGAGAATCGAGTTTAATAAAAATCAAATCATAATACTAATATAATGTTAAGAATCGAGTTTAATAACAATCAAATCATAATAATACTACTAATTTTGAGGAAGAAGGACGACGCCTACTCCAGTGCAGCTGATTTGCAGCGAAGGGCAATCTATCGGACCACGAGACATGACCTACCTGACCGATTTGCTTCTCGCGCAGGCGGTGAACCAACGAGCGGCCGTCACCTGGAGATCACCGGAATTGGCGATGGCGAGAGCGGGCAATTCGCTCACCAAACGTGTTTACTCCTGCAGTACATCCTGCTGTTAGTTTGCACATCTGACAGGGGCATTGCTGCATCATGCCAAGAAGCTTCGGCCATGATCCCATGCGACAAGACAGGAACAGCCAGACCACGGGCGATGTCTGCTTTATTCGACGCTAGACACAGATCTAACCCGGTTATATATTATCATACAATAATGGTAATAGGCTTGGATTATATATACATCTAAAAAGACAAGGGAGGAAGGTGTGTGTGTGTGTGTGTTAGTAGTGGGCTAGTGGCGCGCCGGCGCGGATATTAGAATACTGAATTATCAGTGCGATTGATTAGCCTACCAGCCATGATCTAGAATCCTGAACAATTCCACATGAAACAAACCAATGGTCACAGGATTAAGAGACTCACGGTTAAAAAAAGTAGAGGGTTTGCGTTTGCCCTGTGCAGTGCCACTTCCTTTTTCTACGACGAGTATACTAGAGGACTCCTACGAAATGCTTGATTTTCACACGAATTCTGAACTTCAACTCAAAATCACGCTGTAGAACAGTGAAAAATCCCTGCAACGAACGCAGGCAGCAGGCACGGCAGTACGGCATCCCGTTTGATCCGAATCCAACCGGACAGGAAACCCGGCTTCCACACCAGCCGACCGTTACTTCCAAACCCAAACCCAACCCTCCCCGCCGGCATAAATGATGGGCTCGCGCTCTCGCCCAAGAAAAGAAAAGCACCCGAGCAACACTTCACTGCAGACGCAAACGCCGCGCATCTCTCATCGCCGACGCCGCCGGCCCCCGCGCGCGCGTGGCCGAAGGAACCGCCACGGCCATGCCGCACCACCGCCGCCACCAGGCGGACGAGGAGGCGCCGTCGCCGCGGCCCTCGGCGGCCGGCTGCTACGCGTTCCTGACCCGTTCTCACCGCGCGGCGCCGGGGGGCGGCTACCGCCGGCTCCACTCCGCCCCAGCGTCCGCGCGGGCACTCGACGCGGCGGCGGCGGCGGTGAGGGTGAGGGTGAGGGTGGAGGTCGGGACGACGAGGGAGCGGGCGAAGAGTGTGTTCCACGTCGACCCCGTCGTGCTGGAGGCCGGGCCGGTGCGGCGGCTGCTGGCGGCCGCGGGGAGGCGGGCACCCGGCGGCGGCGTCGCGGTGGCCGTGGACGCCCTGCTGTTCGAGCACCTGCTGTGGCTGGCAGCCAAGGCCGCCGGCGGCGGCGGCGAGGGGGTGGATTATGGTGGAGATGACTCCGCGGCCGGCGATGATGATGACCTGTCCGAGATCCTGGAGTTCTACTCGGAGGACGACGACGACGACCACCGCGGGTTCTGAATTCCGGTGCTATTAAGTCAGTCAATGATTTCCCAAAATCCCGCGTCACTTAGCAGTTGTCCTTTCATCTTCATGTGTATAGTATAATACCATCTATACACTAATACTACATAGTATAAGATGGTAGTAATAGTAGCAATATGAAGTGTGTCATGGTCACTATAATATGAAGTATGAGCTATAGTACTGTGCTTCAAGAGAATATGGTTTCTACTGCTACTAAATTTTTATGCCAATAAAATTTGGGGTGGAGGGTTAATATTGCTAATTACTTATTATATACAGTGGACCAATTGTGTTAAAACTCGGATCAGCAGATGTGTTTCTTTATTTTGTGGGACTTTTTTCTTGTTAGCCTAGCAATAGGCCAATCCTATCAGTCATAATTTCGTTAAGTTTCGTCGTGCAAATGGAGAACCTGCTGCAGTGGCGCTGTGTGTCTCGTGTTAAAGCGTGTTTGCTTCAAGGCTTCCACTGATCCAATGCAAGCGGTGATAAGATATGATGGTGGTAGCAGTAGTAGTATTAAGGGGAAAAAATAAAGTCCTATATATATGGTGGTACTACGTTTCCAGAGATTATATATTGTATGTCAATATAAAAGATGATGGTGCTGGAGAGTGTATTGCGCTAATAATTGCAGATCACAGTCGACTAGTAGTGTGGGATTCAGATTACCATTTTCGTTTCTTTATTTGAGATTTCCAGGAGCCTTTTCCATGTTCAGCCTAGGCCTATCCTACGAGTCATTTCGTCAAGTTTCGTCGTCGATCGCGCAAGTGGAGAACCTGCTGCGCTGGCGCTGTCGGACTCGTTAATTAACGCGTGGTTAGTTGCTTCAAGGCTTTCACTGATGATAGATCCAATCGGCGATGATGCTGATGCTGATGTGCGTGTTATTTACTGTAAGAAGATGGAAGCGGATAAGCACGGTGGATTCCTTCCCGGGAACAGCTCGCCGGTGAGCCGTCCGGTCCGGCGACAGCGACACCAGACGTGCCAGCAACAAACCCGCATCACTGCTCATTCGATTCGAGTAGTCTCTGTTGCCGCGTGACAGCGGACCATCCATCCGTGCTTAGTACGTATGATTTATTTACGTATATGCAAGTGCGAGTACGTGCGACGACGTCGGCGAGCCGACGAGCGAAACGGCCGGCCGGCGGCGTTGATCTGAAGAAACCTGGCTCGTTTTTCCTCTTCCCTTGTTGTTGAACCAACGACCGGAAGAAGACTCGTTTTCATTTTCACATGCGAATGGCGAGTCTCAGCCCTGCCGCACACGTTCATCAGGCTGAGCCGATCCACCCGGCGAATGGGGCAGCAGGCCTGCCACCCCTTCATTTGTGCGGTGACTAATGTTAATTTATTTTTTAAAAAATATTATTGAGTGATGACTGATTTATTCGAAGAAAAAATTACTAGTGTGCTAGCCCAGCCCACCGCGGGTCCTCAAGACAGTCGTGAGGTGCTCGTGCTCGCTCCCTCCACGGCCGGCCATTTTCCACCAGCCGCCGCGCCGCGCGTGCGTTGGGTTGGTTCGGGAGCCCCGGCCGGGTCGATCCATTCGCGCCACACCAAATCATACCCGTCCAGCGGGCTGGGGCTAACCCACCATGGTGCTGGCTCGCCCAACGGCCTACGCGCCGGAAGCAGGCCGAGTTGGGCAGTTCCGCACAACCAACCAACCCATGGGACGGCCCAGGCCCCGATCATCATTTTACACTGTGAGGTGAGGTCCGATCCATGAAAGCTAGCACTTCTAGGTTCCCGTCGTTGATGGCGATAGATCCGAAAGGGGCAAAGGGAAACTACGCTGCAATCGCAGTTTGACCAACATGTGCAGCCACCACAAGGCACAACTGCACGAGCATACCCAGTGGCGGATGCACCATGGATGATGGATCCCCCCTCAAATTTTAGACACCATACACGAAGACGGGGGAGCTCAAGGTAGAAGAAGACCTCAGCTCTGTTGTTCAGCCCTCTCTATGCTCCTTTCCTGGATCGCATACTCCAATACCCATCGCAAAAAAAAGGAGAGGTTTTCAGCAAGCCTACAAACCATCGAAGGGGCGAGAAAGGAGGGACATATCAGTAGTACCGTAAAAGCTGATCCATCGTGCCCAGAGACTCAGTTACACGAATAATTTGGTACATACAGAAGTGTGTTTTTCAAATACACTATCTGCACAGCAATGTAATGGAAGCTCTGCACAAAAGAGAAAGAACAGTGACCGGTAAAACCATGCATACAGACAACGCAGTATCACACACATTCCCGACTTCGAAGTTGTGCCGGCTGGATGAACTGCAGTAGAAGAGAAGGCGATGCAAGAGCTTTCAGTCTCTTCCCAAGCAGTGTATGGCTCGAACCAAGATGTCATATCAATTAATGACACATGTGAGCTTCTAATCATGTGAAAGGGAGGCTGAGCATATTGTATCTCACTCTTTCACTGGGCATCTATACACTTGCGTCGAGCTCAAAAGCTAGTCTCGCAACGGTCTCGCTTCCAACCCGCCTTCCTTCCTGCTGATTAAGTTGTATGGCATGTGGGTCCCGAGTATTCTGTCCCAGATCGAGAAGAAGGGCTGGGAGTAATTGTATTTCGTTCCTTGGAGCTGATGGTGGATATCATGATAGGCAGTATTATTCTGGAACAGGTGCTGGAAGATGTTGTAGGGTAACCAAAGTCCACAGTGGTCATCGACGGTCTTGAGGACAGCAAAACAGAAGAAGAACACAGCTGTTCTTGGTGTCATACCAGATACCAAGAACGATATGGCGCCACCTAAGGTGTCCAAAAGTAGCCCCTCCAATGGATGGTTGTAGAGAGCCCCAATAGCATAAGGAACAATGAGCCGATGATGTTGAGAGTGGATGTGCCGATAGAGGAACTTGTTTTGGTGCATGTAGCGATGCACAAAATATTGCCATGAATCCATCACGAGCATTGCGATAAGAAACTGAAATATCTGAACAGCGATAGGTGGCTGAACTACAGTTACTGAGCTATCTGAAGTGACCTGCAAATAATCATGTAGAATTGGGTTAGAAAGGTCAAACAGTGACTGGGGCTCACCATTTAAATTATTTAAAAAACACACAGATTCATCTATTGAATTTGAAACTCCTCATCATTCTGACAAGGAAAATACAATAATCTAAAACTAAATTTCAGCTTCATCATCCTCAGCTACAAGCCAAATGCATGCTGTGCACATGGTTTGTGAAACCAATGCATAAGAATAAACAGGTAGCCTACACAAGTGGGAAGCAAATTTGTGACATTGTCAGATGATACATTCAGGATTCACAGCCCCTGATGGGAAGAATGATGATATTTGACTAGTTTCACATTTCGGCACTTTGCATCCAATTTGCTAACTCACATGAGCAATCATAAAGATTTAAGGCCAGACAAGTTCTCCACATCCAATTTGCTAACTCACACTAGCTAACCAATGGACAGTGTAGAAGCACAAAAGTGAAGGCCAGAAGTGAAGGGAAACAAAGAACGAAATAAACTCACTACCAAGGATATAGAATTAAACATATTTGCCATATGAATTTCATATGTACAAAATGATAAAGCAGGCAGACTGCATATATGGCTGAGTCTGAAAACCTATATATGCTAATGTAATGCTTGCCTGGACATGTCCAAGCCCCTAGCTTGCAGCACTCCCTTTCTTCAGTTCTATTCCAGCCTAAACTACCTAAGAGTCATAGCGAAAAAGACAAAAGAAGTGACCCTATATTGCAAATGTTTCCAATTGCTTTGACTAGTCAATCATCTATCAGTGTATTCAGACAATAATATCAGCATGGTGGCGCCTATATTTGTTCATTTGGTTCAAATTACAAATTTACATGGAAACAAAAGCTACCAAGAACAATTTGGCAACGTATCAGGAAGTGCCTTACAACACGAAGACTAGCATTGTAATGTAATCTGCATCGATTGACTGATTCTTAACTCGATTTTGTTCACCTCCGTGGAATACAACTAACTGAACTGAACGTATGCAAATGAACTAAAATACCAATGTCCAATGGTAGAAAGTTGACTATCTCCTTACCATGAACAGGATCATCGCCACGATGGCCTGCACGAGCTGCTGCAGAAGCACGCCTCGGACGACGGCGGGGAGGCTGACGAGGTTCTTCTCCTCCTCCTCAGCCCGCGTGTGGAGCCTGTACCGCTCGAGCGGCCGGCGATGTAGGATCAGCTGGTAGCCGCCGGCGTACACCCAGTAGAGAACGATGGGCGCGAAGGTGCCCATCGCCTCGTCGCTGACGTACCCTTCCCACGGCACCATCTCCGCCGGCCTTGCCTGCTCCTTATCGCCGCAGGAAGAAGACGGCGGCGCGCGGCCGCACGGGCGCCAAGATTGGATTTTGACGGCGGTATTCTACGCTCAGGCCAAGCAACCACGAAACCTTTTGCCGGATTCGGGTTCCTCGCCGCCTCCACGCAGATCTAGGAACAAGAACCGGTCGTGTTCTTGTTCTGTGATGCTGCCCGGTTGGGGGGAATGGGGAGTTGGTCTGATGGACGAACAGAAATGCGAAATAGCAGAACGCACAAAAAAGATTTCTCTTTTGCTCGGAAGGATCAGCTGATGACGTGCAAATGATGATTTTTTTTTAACGGAGGAATCAAGAGGAAACCAAGTGGAATGGAAGGAAAGCTGACGCCTTTAAGGGCATCGCCTCCTCCCTGCTGTCGTGTACTCGTGTGTCGATCCTTTGGTTTGGTTTTGGAACTTGGAAGGTGCCAGAGCAGAAGAATTATTGCATGTGGACATTCCTTGTTTATTGAGGCGGCGTTTTTTTTCTACCAATAACTACCAATTTGAATAACTACCAACTAAAGAAAGCAAGGAACTTGAAGGAGATCTCAGCAACTTGAAGGTGCACAGTTTTTTTTTAAGGAATAGGTTAAAGTGCACAGTTCCCAGTCCCCTTCGGCTCTAGAGGACAATCATGACGTGCCAAGCAATCCCAGGATAAACGCGTCCCCTTCTTTTCCTCTGGTACATCCCTGATGTTAACATTGCATACATGACATTCTCCTGTTGAACCAGATGTTGCATGTGAGGCAATGTACTATTGTGATTCTCAACAATTTGGCATACCATATTTGGTGACAGTTTATATAAGCCAAGTGCCCAGGGTAACATGGCCAAACGATAGGATCGAATGATTCAGATGCCCCAATCTTCCAGAGGTAGGATCTCCCCGTTCAAGTCAGCTTGCCGATTAACCTGACAAGTCAATACCAAACAGAGATCTACTACGCCCATGAAGCACACGAAACCCAATCATTCAGGAGGAACATGCTCGTACAGCTCGTTTCTCAACCTGCCCCCAACGACCACCTTAACCCCCAATAGGACAGGGCACCGTCACATGCAACGGAACGTCGTGGACCCGTACGGTGCTCTACTAGTTTCGTTGTCGTTGGATCCTCGCAGCACACTACAGGATTAGGATCAGACTCAAATCAATAACTCGATAAGAATTCGTATATGCCACTGAATTATTGGCAGCAAAGCAGCAACTAAACCAAGCGAATAACAATGTACCAATACGTCCAAACAAGAAAAAAAAAACACTCAGTCGTGCAATCTGCAATTGGGATTTTTTTTTGAACATTAAATCTGCAATTGGGATCAAATCCTAAATAATAATGTACTAATACGTCCCCACGTTCTTTCATCACCACCAGGATAATAAAGAATCTACGCTACTAATAAACTTCATGCAGGCCATCAGTAGAAAATGTACGTACACCAAACGAAGCTGAGACACTTGTGATACACTTGAAAAGGTACGTACACCTAACAAAGCAGAAACACTTCAGTACAGGAATCATCTTATCATCATCCTCTAGAGATATGGAGGGCATCTCTCCATGTGTTCGACGGTTGTGGCAGGACACTTGGTACATCGGTGACTCACTCACTCCACATGGCACCTAACAACGGAGAAGAACATTACAGCTACATAACTTGTGCAAAAAGAAAATGTCTACATTGAGGCAGTATAGGCGAACTGAGGGCTTATGACCATCGCAGCAAGCAAAGGCAGTGTTCAAGCTCTTCCATGAGGCTACTACTCAAAACCCTCATTGATCCTTCCAGTTTTGCAAAAAGCTGTCATTCCACCATATACCTATATTTTCTTAATGATTTGGACAACGTCCTCGTCCTCAAGCTCATGCTCCTGCAGATATGCATTATGGATCAGTGGTGGAACCAAACACATGGCGCAATGCAATGTAGAGCTGGTTGAATGCATACCTTGCCAACTCTCTGAGGCTTATGTTTGACACTGGAACCCCATACGAGAGCACTGCAATGTTTCATGCGATTAGTCCGAGGGTCAAAAAGTGAGTACAAAAGTACTCCCTCCATTCCAAAAAAACTGACGAAACCGACGTTTAGAACAAGATTTAGGTCAAACATTGGGAATATAAATCATCAATAACTTTTAAGTTGTTGGGTTTGCAAATGTGAAAACTATATGAATATATTTGTCTTGAAAAATACTTTTATAAAAGTATACATATATCACTCTTTGATAAATATTTTTATAATAACAAGAGGTCAAAGTTGTGTTTTGGAGACCGTGTCGCTGTCCTAAACGTCAGTTTTTTCAGAATGGAGGGAGTATTAAGCAAAGTCAATAGGACCACACTCACTATTTAAATTGTTTCACCATATCCTTATGGATTCTGTCGCAGAAATCTTCCACTGTTTTCTTCTTAGATGATACAATAACAGGATCCTCATAGTCTGGGTTCAGCCCTTTTGGTTTTGTGTATATCCTAACCAAATCCAAGTATTCCCATACCTTCTCTAGAAGTCCATCGAGATTCCACTCAAGATGAGCGCTGTGAGAAATTTAAAAGAAAAAACAGAAGAAAGTGCTTTAGCTGCTGGAGGAAAATCAAGAGAATCAAACATAACAAGATACCAGGTAAATGATCACCTAATCGGGCAGTAATGGGGAAGTCTGTCCAAGATTTCCAGCTCTTCAAGCGTTATCTGATCAATCTTGTTGACAACATAGATGCAAGGAGTGTAAATGCGGCTTCCTTCAATTACATCTATGAGATCATCTGCTGTTGCATCATATCTAAGGGAGACATCAGCATTATGGATCCTGTACTCACTACAGATGGCTTTTACTGTCTCAAGGTCCAAGTGTGTGTTTGTCACTGTTGATGTAAAATTGATTCCACCCTTATCCTTTCTTCTGAAGGTCAAATTTGGGGGTGTCTTGTTCAACCTACCACCGATAAAAAAGAACAGACAGTTTAAAACTTCTTTCAGTGGGTAAGAATATAGGGTACAAGAAAAAAGAACTCAGAGAACTAGAACTAGCCAAGAAAGCAAAGACACACAAATCATAATAGAGCATTGTAGTAAAAGGAGCATGATAACATAGAGGACATAGACTTTGGCATGATTAAGCAGACTTGGGTACCCTTGGTGTAATTGAATAAATGTGAGTGAAATAACTGGGGAAAACAACAGAATCTAGCCATGTAGGTTTCAGCTGCTAATGCTAGTTCATGTCATGCAAGTTTCAACAAAGAAAAACAAGAAAACACTACAAGAGAACTATGTCCAAGCAGTCTACAGGTATGATACACCAGTAGTTGTCAAAAGTGTTGATGTGGAAAACTTACCGAATGCCAAATCCCTCAAGTTCCTTTTCAATGAGACGTTTGTGAGTTATTGGTTTTATAGCATCAAGAACAATCAAAATAACATTGCATGTCCTGGCCGTGCTGATAACCTGAGATCAAAGAAACTATTAAGCTAAGGAGATATGGCAAATGTGGGATGCATAGAACAGAGAATAGCACAGGCAATTCTGAGACTGTAGTGAAGCACAGCTATTTTATTTGGGGGAAAGAGCTGCACGTAGAGACAACTAAAGCATGAGAGATTATAGAAACTTCATTCTTAGTAGCACAGTAGCATAAAAAGGTAAATAAGACCAAATGCCACAACATTAATAATCTGCAAATTAGATAACATTGATAATTTTTATACAAGAAAAACTCACTTAGACTGTAACACAGGATATTCAGGATGAACTTATTCAGCCTCTGTTGCAAGATCATAGCTTTGTTACATGCCCCTAGTACTTTGGAGAAATAACTAGAGTCATATACATAATAAATCTGTGCATTCTTAACTAGAGAGTAAAATATACTAATGATTACTAAATGGCTATTCAAATATCAAACTATTTATACAGTATAAACAATTATGATATAAGAAGTGCCAGTGCAGGTTTGTGTATAAAATTGTAGCCACAGATGATTGTACAATAGGTGGGAGGCTAGGTGCTTGGATGAATTCCAGAAAATGTTGATGGGCATTGTTCACATAAATAGTACATGGAATTATGTAAGGATTGCATACTATGCAACGACCCATTAAGTCCATATACGCCCATATATGCCATACACGTGTCATTAGCCCAACATGAAAGAAAAGTTGTTTCTTGCAAGTTCCATACACTTTTGGAACTTGAAAAATTACCTGCCTTCCTCTACCCTTTCCATCTTTAGCACCTTCAATGATCCCTGGAAGATCTAGAAGCTGAAAGGAACAACCAAATATTAATCAAGACTAAACATGCTCAGAAAAAAACTTCTACTTTCCTTTCCGAATGAAACAATTACCTGGATTTTGGCACCTTTATACATGATGACTCCAGGAATACATGTCAAAGTTGTAAACTCGTAGGCAGCAACCTTTTGAAACAGAAAAGGAACAAAAAGGTACTTAATATACAGAAAATTGACTAACAGTAATAGTGGTAAGGAAATAAGAACATATTAATCCGTAGGAAGGTCGAAAAGAGCAAGTCTAACAATTTTGTTTCTAATAATTCCAATTTCAGAAATGACATGGATCAGTCACTAAATCCAGAAATTGCAAGCATCACTGAAACATGGATCAGTCACTAAAGTCAGACTAGGTGCCTCCTCAAGCTAACATGTATGCAGAGTCCTTGGGAGCATACCCATAGGATCATACAATATAACAAAAACATTGTGCAAGGTATGGCTATGGCATCGGGTTTTCCCTTATCTAATACATAAAGACATAAGGTGAGCAGCTAAATCTGGATAAACCTTTATCAATTCCTTAATTGTAAGCAAGAGGCATTAGTGCAGCAAACCTCAGAAAATGTTCCTGTCAACTTGTTCAGCAATGTTGATTTTCCGACAGAAGGAAAGCCAACTAAACCAACACGTGCATCTCCACTCTTTGTGACATCAAATCCTTCTCCTGCACCACCGCCACCTTTGGATGTTGGAGTGAGCAACTCCCGTCGTAACTTTGCAAGTTTAGCCTGGCCAAATGAATAACACCTAATAAGACACTCTGCTGACATACAAGAAATATCAGCTGAACAAAAAGACAGTTTCATAAGTATCGAACGACAAGATGGAAGTATTGGAGCATGCTTAATTGTGAAATATGGCGGCATGAATATTAGAAAACAGTTTAACTGTCGGAAGTCAGCCTCTTAAGAGTTAGGAAACTTAGACAGCTACAGCATGAGATATAACAAAGTGGATGACAGATATTCACCATAGGTAAATGTTTTGAGAGAAAGATAAGGGCACAGTTTAAGTTACCTTCAGAAGACCAAGATGGTGAGCAGTGGCTTTGTTCTTCTGTGTCCTTGCCATCTGCATAGTCAAAGAGGAGGCAACATCAGAAATCAGAAACTGATCGAATGTTTGTCATTGGCAGTTAAAAAACAACTCGATTTCCATCCCTTCAAACACAGCAACAGGAGCTCAGGAGAAATACAAGAATAATTTTCAATTGCCAAGCTTAAGTAACATGTGTATCAGTTTTCAACAGAGGCAACTTGGTGTCAATTCATCAACATGGAACACATGCTGCAACTATGCAGTGCACATACTAATTAATGTTTACCTAAAACCTTCAACTTCTCATCACAAACATAGAAAAGCAATCAAATCCAACAATGCAACAACAAGAAACAAAATCAGAACATAATGGTAGCTTAGCATCGAAGCCCCACCACTTGCCACTGTTGGCCATAAGTCCACAGGTAACCAATTGAAGATGCCAGCCTTATCGGTACCAGACGACCAGACATCGAATTCATCAGCAAACAAAACAATCCTGGTCCAAACTAGTACCCCTTCTCCCAGGAGGCTGGAAGCATTTCAACCAATACAGACTAAACTGTCGCACAAATCTAACTAGACTCCAGCCTCCGAATTTAGCATTGAAACCCAAGTCCAGGAACTAGGCTTAACATCTTTGCTCACAAATAATAACAGCTAAGATAATCCAAAGCTCCCAGCTACATGAACAGAACAAATCCCACCACACCAAAACGCGAACAGGCTCTTCGCGGCGAAATCCAACATTTCAAATCGGAACGGGAGAAATATAAAACCCGGCTGTTCTAGTTAGTATTCCCCGCATCTCAAACTGTCAAGTATCTACAGGATCGCAAAAGCAGCGGCATGTCACAAAAACAGCGACTCCGCAACGAAACCATTTCAATTCGAAACTTACCCTAAGCAACTACTACTGGAACCATACAGCCCGTAACCGACCGGAAGCACGAATCTAACCGCCATCGCGACGGATGGCTGGGAACCTAGCGTCTCGAACTCGCGATGGTCCTCAGTAGTTACCTCATCCTCGATGTCCTTAATCTTCTGCATGACGGTCGCCATGGCTGCGGCTCGGAGGAGAGGGGCTTCGAGGTCGGGAAGGTTCGTCTGCTCCTCGCTCGCGCGGCTTCGTTCGTGCGGATGCGGAAGGGGAGCTGAGGAGGGAGGTCGGGAGAGACGGGGAAAGAAGGATCCAGAAGCGTGGTGAGGGTTTAGGTTTGGGGTCGCCACTCGCCACAGGCAGGCTTATGGGCCGGTTTATTGTGAATGGGTTGGGCCCAAAAAATCGAAAGGCAGCACGAAAAATGGCAAAAAAAAGAGAGAATCCGGTTGGATCGGGGGTTTGAACCCGACGTGAATCGAACACGCAACCTTCTGATCTGGAGTCAGACGCGCTACCATTGCGCCACGGATCCCACTGGTATTCTCAATGATTTTGTAACATTAATAAACAAACTGTAGTAACATCCAATTGATTAGTTTGCCTTTTATTCGTGTGATGACAGAAACATACGTAAGGGGTGCTGCTTTAATTTTTCCTTTTAGGGTGCCAGCACGAAAGAGTACTGTCTAATCAGGTGCAACACATGGGAGGGGCAACACTCGAAAAAGGATTGGTGAGGTAATGGCTGCCTCACAGCATGTACAAAGTACAATAGAGGTGCTTAGAGAAGATGCTTAGCTTTTTTTTTTCGCCACAGCATTTCCGCCCCGCCCCGAGTGGTCGGGAACTACCTTGATTATCCAATCTTATCTCGTTAGGAAATTTGATATGTGGAACAATTGAGTCAATTGGCCCTAAACTAGAGACCATCAAAAAAGAAACTAACCCTCAACCATTCCTTGGGAATGCACGGTGATGGCACGTATTTTATTAAGAGAAGAAGTGATTTAAGTTATAAATAATCGGCCAAAGGAAGGACAGAGAAAACTATGATTATGGTTTGGACATTTAATTGGGTCGGTGGCAGGCGGGAGCCGGCAAAAACACCACTGAGTGTGATGGTGGACAGGAGTGATTGGGTGAAGGTCCGAAGCACCGGCGACGGTTTGTTCGTCGCGGCGGGTAATATTTTTCTCTCACAACGAATCAACACCTTTTAATATAAATCAGCATCGGTCATCAGTCACCAGCCAACGAAACATACACCCTCCAACCTAAATTATAGTTTGCTTTAAAATTTTGAAATAGTAGTTTTTAGAAAAGACAAAATAAACTATAATTTTTAGAAGTATAGCAGACCAGCGGCACATATAGTGCAGGAACTGCCATATAGATAAATAAAAAGACGAAACAAGAAGGGCGGCGAAGATAAGAAGGCACGGAGGAGCCCTAGTCTATCTATCTATTCTATCTATCTATCTATCTATCTATCTATCTTCTATATTATAAAGATTCAAAACTTTCTACAGTCGATGAACCCACGAATCATTAAAACATTACCCCTCCTACGACCCCACGTGTCAGGCTTTTTTTTGTCAAACTTTTGACAGACGACGGACCCGCCAGTCATTGAAACACTACCCCTCGTAGCGATCCCACGTGTCAAGCCTTTTTTCGTCGAGCCCTCCGCCGTAGTATAGAATCTCGAGTTCGTAACCAACATTCTTCAACCAATTATCTATTATGCAATCTTGTTTTTTACATGTGCTTTCTCGCTAGTCTCTAGAAAGTATATACTTATGCTTTCATTTTTCTTTCCCGACAAACTAATGCCGGTTTAGGCCAAGGAAATGGATGACACAGCTAGTGGAGGGGTTTACTCCCTGTTCGTTCGGTTTATCAGCCACCAACCGACGGTACTTTTCTCTCGGAACAAATCAGCACCAGCCATCAGAGTATTTTTTCTCAGCCACCTGCCACCAGCCCAGTCGAACAGGACGCGTAGGGGAGAAGGGAGAAGAATGGAATGAAAAGGTGACGAGGACACGGTTAAACCAAGAATTTGATCTGACCGGTCCAACGGTCTGAAAACTTGAATTACACAATACCAAATCCAAGGCACCTTGAAAGGCCATGGGTTAGGGAACGGATTCGATTGGTAGCGCTTGTTGAGAAGTGTGAAGAAAACTTGCATAGACCCTCAACGAAAAAAAAAATGCAGTACTCCATGTTCCGTACAGGATTTCACGCACGCAAGCTTTTCAGTTTCAGACAACCAAAACTTGAGACGCTTATTCAGGAAAAAAAAACTCTGCTTTTATGAAAGGGACTCCTGACAGTAGAAGGTATCGCAGCCTTCACAGACGATTGTACAGCGCAAGCAACTCCTTCAGCTTTGCTGCTTCAGGGCTAAGGCCATCGAAGCCAACTGAGTTTGGTATCCTCCATCTCCAGTTTCCTTTCTGTGGGGGAAAGTAGAGAATAATAAGCCCTCCAATGATGTTGTTTTGGTGCATATGTGATTTATATATAAGTAGAAGGTCTGAGAGGATGCAGCTAACAACCTGCGTAGCTGGAGTATTCATTCTAGCAGAACTGTCGAGGCCAAGAATGTCCTGCATGGTTACCATGGAAGTCCTTGCAACAGAAGAGAGGGCAGCAGTAATCAGTGTCCATGAGATGTGAGTGTTCTCAGCTTCTGGTAGATACTTGATCACCTGAAATAAATTGATGTAAAGAGATAAAGATTACGACCAACAGTGCCATCAATATGCTAATTCAAGAAAAATTGGAGATACTGACAATTTGCTTCTCTTCCTTGGGTAAATTTTGCCACCATCCAAGAACCTATTGAGGAAATTACTGAAGCGTGTAAAGATTCTATATTTACTTGTTTGATTAGCAGTCCTCCAAAATTATTTGAAATGACAAGCAGTCGAAGAGAAACTTGGAACTAACTGTATCGTTATCATGTGTTCCGGTGTACACAACTTGATCCATTTCATGGTTATGCGGCAAGTGAGGGTTGTCAGAACCACCTCCGAAGGCTGTTCAACATATAAAAATGGAATTAGAGCATCTAAACATTTAATCAGTAAGAAAAGTATGCTCTCAGTGCTGCCTTGGCGATATTACCAAACTGTAGAACTGCCATCCCAGGGGCCCCAATTGATTTCCTTAACTGGACAACATCTTCGGTAATCACCCCCTACAAGTAGCAATCATGTGATGAGATAAACATCAGCATGAAAGAATCAAACGTTCTAACTGGCATATTACTTCAATTATATTAGAGCATCAAGATATCCGCTCGGACTTCCCAGTTCAAATAACATTTAACATTTCCACAGCTAGTTCCGTGTATCAATATTAACATTGATTCAGTGAAAAACATGTATACTTGTGCAGATTTACTTGAATGAGGTCGTTACAACTTACAAGCGATGAGACCTTCTTTCTAATTCCTACACCCATATTAGCCCACTAAAAGACCATGCATAAGATATCAGACTCCAGTGGATTAGAGAAAAGACTTGGATAGTTGGATGCGTACCAGGTCTTCCGCTATTATGTTTATGCTGCCAACAGCTTTGAAGAGTGCATCAAAAAAGGCATTCCTCGGTCCAGCCTACTGCCAAAGAAAACAGGAAAACACATATCAACAGCAAAGATTTTCTGAGAAGGAAAAATGCAATACCATGTTTATCAGGTCGATGCTCACCCTCCAGCTTCCAACTAGAGCTACTTTTGCTTCTACATTATGCACGAATGCTAAGTTAGCAAATGGAAATACATGTTCCCATAAAACAGAATCACTTACAGCACTAATATTTAATATGCAGGGACACAGTGCCCTGATGTATTCAGCTTACCAGAAGGGACGGCCCAAAAACCCGCAAGCCCCCGGAAATGGTCAATACGGAACTCGTCATACAAATCAAGGGCTCGTTTAATCCTCTTTACCCACCACGAAAAGCCGTCTGCCTCCATAGCTTTCCAGTCATACAGCGGACTGTAGAATTGTAATACATAAGGAAATGCCTTTTCTATGGTACTGAATATGAAATAAACTAAGGACTAGGCAAGTTCATTGATAGTGAAGCAAATCATCTACCTGTTCCATAGCTGACCAGTTTCGCTAAATGCATCAGGTGGAACACCACTAACAAAAGTGGGGAAACCATTCTTGTCCTACAACCAGAGACAGCAGTCAAGAGCCACAACACAATTATTACAAGTTTTCAAACAATAAAAGCAAGATTGTTGCAAGAAAATAATTGAGATATACCAGCAAAAATGATTTCCTGTTTGCCCAAACATCTGCACTATGGTAGCCAACATATATAGGCATGTCACCCATGATGCTGATACCCAGCTTCTGTGCATATTTACGAACCCGTTGCCACTGCCTTTGAAATAAGAACTGCTGAGCCATAAATGTCTCTATCTGCATAGCACATGAAGTTGCTAAACCTATTGACATTTTGTGCTTAAGAAAAATCATTGCAAAGGAAGTACTACAGGTTTCAAATGCTTACAAAGTCCTTCTGTTTTTGATATATATCTTCCAAGGCTCCAAGATGGCGATTTTTAAGAGGTTCAGGCCACTCGTACCAGGAGAATGTACCAATGCTTTTGTCAATAGCAGCAAAAAGTGCTGCATCTTCAAGCCAACCTGGCGGCACAAGAGACAGTAAGCCACTATACTGTCCACCAATAAGTATTTTGTTGAGCAGAAAGGCGTGCACTTTTAAAAAGATATCCCCCGAATCTAGAGTGTCACCTATTTGATAATTAGCAGTTCTCTGATATCCATCTATGTATGAGTACATCAGTTTTTACTGAGGTGAAATTTAGTACTAATTATAAAAGGCAATATTTTTCTTATATCATTAACCTTATTTCATATAAAACACAATTTCAGGATTTATATTCTCATTCAAACTTACCTAAAGTTGACAGCAGGCATCTGTGCTATTCACAGTAAGAGGAGAATACAAAAGGCTAAGGAAAACATGGTTTGAAATTTTATCTTCCAAAAAATCTTGCCTGATATATTTGGATTATTCTTGAAGCAGTCATATTGCGTTCTGAGCTCGCCATGGCCCAGTAAGAGCCTCTCTGCTGCCTAGAAGAAAAAGATTTATCTATGATTTTCAATGAAGCCAATCAAGCAAAAGATTGATTTTCATCAATTCAGAACTTCAAATAATATTATTATCATTAAATCATAAGTAACACCAAAGCTCAATTTTTCACCATTTCTAGACAAAACAAACGAATGTCTGAACTTGGTTGCCAGTGTTCAGTTACATGAATAAGGAACAGTTGTCAATCATAAGTAACGAGCAGCATGAAAAATACTTCTTATTGTAACACATGCAATTTTAAGCTCAAATAAAAGAAGTAAACAAAGGAGTAATAAATAAGCAAAGATTGATGACTAACCTTTGCGATAAGAGGTTCTTTCAGATTTGCAACTGCGTCAAATTCAACATACTCCACATCCCTGTCATTAATTAAAAATAAATAAAAAGTTTAACTCCATCCTCCAACACCCCCGACCCAGGGCAGTAAGGAGCATAATTATAAATGAACTTCAAAGTGATCAAGGGATTAAAACTCACACGGGGTTAGGAAGTTCGTCTTCCATCAAAAGACCATCTTTTACAAGCTCTTCAAGAGATATCAAAAGGGTATTACCACAGTTCGCATCCTGCAAATGCAAATCCATGCAAGTACAACTCAATTTACTGCCACAAATAGGCAAAAGCCTAGCTACACACAAGTTAACTCCAAATCAACAGAAGTCAATCCTATTTGCATAGAGCATCACCTGTCCAGAATAAGGAGATCCATCCTCCCCAGATGTCCTCCCTGGAGGAACAAGTGGCAAAACCTACAAATATGGACCGATCAAACAATTAGCTTTCAAAAATTCAACTAAGTTATCCAAAGACCGAAGATGAAACACCAATTGATTGTGCAGAAAAACTAGGATTGTTAGTCGGGGAGCTAGAAGCAACTAAATAAATACCAATCGTTAGACTCAACTCTTCTGTGGAAACACCGCTTCTATTTACTCATTTCATGGCTCTAGACCGTGCAGCATCAAGATTCTTCACAGGTTGACAGTAAAGTATCTCAAAACAAGTCCCTTAACAATTTATCATTACAATATACAGCAAGCATATTGACTTAAATTTCTGCACTGGAATCTGCATGCATGGTATGCTATTACCTTCTCTTGGACTATGGTTTCATAGTACTCACTTCTCGCTCGCTCATTTTAATGTTTAACCTTTTTTCCTCTTTTGTTTTATTGGTGTGAATATGAAAGTCCTCCTTGTCCCATCACATCAGCAGATAGTCAGATTCAGATACACCTTTCAATCGACCTGCAACTATCCTCCCAGTACAGCTAAAGTTTCTTCACTAAACAAAAATGGACGACAACACTAGGTCCACGTACTGAACAAGAGCCCAGCACATCCCACGTGTTGGGCCACTATATTCGTCTCGTTCCAAAGCCCACAGTGTAAGGAGGACGATGACACAGCCCCACCTCTTCAGGCATCGATGCGGCCCAAAATTGCCACCGCAGAAGAGGATTCCATGATCCTAACCCCTCGGAAATTCGCGGTTAAGCTCGCTAAAAACACTCCGATCGCAATACATAATTGGCCAGAAAAATGAGAGGAACATCGAGGCAATGTGCGCGGCGCTGGTCACCTCACCTGCCAGAGCGTACATCCGGCGTCGTGTAGCCAGTGGAGGAAGGCGAGCGCCTCGTCGCCGAGGTCGCCGATGCCGTGAGGGCCCCGCAGCGACGTCGGGTGCAGCAGCACCCCCGCGCGCCGCCTACGCGCGGGTTCCACGGTGGGCATCATCTGATCGTACCCCTCCGGTAGCTCCTCCCCGACGCCCACGGCGGCCGCCGCGGCGGGGTCCAGGGGCGCCGCCGCCGCCATTGCGCTCGCTGCGCGGCAGGCCGCGGCCCGCACGGGGAGCACGCACGCCGCCCGAGGCGGGACGAGGAAGCGGCGGTGGGGCGTGGACGACGGGGCGGGCAGCGGGAGCGTGAGGACTCGCGCGAGAACCATTTGCGACCCAAGGGGACAGGCGCGCGGAGCGGGATGGGAGTGTGGAGGGGCAGAGGCAGAGAGGCAGAGGGAGATATGGGCGGTGGGGGATGACACGTGGGGCCCGCATTTCGGGCGGGGCGTGCGGACGGCGGCCCGGGTCCCGTGAGCCAAGGCGTGGGATCACGAGACGTGGTGGCCCCGGTAGCACGTGGACGGTGCCGTGTGCTTCTAGGGTCCCGGCTGTCGTGGCCCACCTATGACAGGTGGGTCCTCCACTTCGGTACGGTTCTGAGATACGTTGGCCGTGTTTGTTTGTCTCCGAACTTTTTTTTCCGGTAATCTTGTAAGGTATTAAATAAAGTTTGTTTATAAAATATTTTTAAGCATGAAATATTAAATAAATTCTATTTGTAAATTTTTTAAAGATTAATATAACTTTTTAAGGATTTACTATACTAATGCTATAATAATCATCCTCTAATCATACGATTAAATGTCTTATTAACTTGGAGTTTTTTATCTAGTTTTGTAAGCTGATTTTATTTAATATCATCAAACGTGTTGAAAAAATTTTCATCTCTAAAGAAACACGGACGTTACGTATTCCCAGAAAGACGTTTCTTCTTTTTTTTTTGAACACGTTTCTTTCTTTGTGTCGTGCAAAACTGCGTACCGGTCCTCCAGTATGCGTGTAGGCGACGGTATTAGGCGTATCCAGAATTCCAGATACCATTCGAAGAAGCAACTTTTGACTTTTTTTTTTTGTTTTGCTGAAGGTTGATCACTGAAGTATTACAGCTGATAGCATGTTACAAACAGGCCGGACACAGAAGATTTTATTTACTCTGGACCCTACACCACCGTGGGGAGGAACAAAAAGAAGACTAGAGCTCTCTCCAATATAAAGCATCTAGTTCTTTTATTTTGGCTACTAAGTACAAAAGGTTGATGATGATCTGTCACCCCCTTTCTCCGTTTCATATCTCATATTTACATCGTGGAATCTGCCTACAACCTACAAAAATTTCGCGATTCCGAGAATCCTTTCGGTGGTACTGGCTTCCCACCTTGTACAGAAGGTGCCTTCTGCAATAATGTTATTGAATCCTTTCTACTATTAACTGACCTTCACAAAAGGAAAAAGAGGAACCGTTTCTGGCCTTTTGCACAAAGGCACTGCAGTCTTCCTTGAAAAGCAGAGGAAACATCTCCGAGCCGTTGGCACCTCCGCCGTCAAGAAAAATGGATAGACAAAACGGCATGATCTTCCTTTGGAATAGTAGTACCCAAGAGGACCATGAGTGCATCACAAATCGGCTATCCTTGTAACTGATGTTACTACTGCATTGCAGAAGAAGCACCTCTGGCTGTTCAGGAGATGCCTGCTAATGCAGCCAAAGCAGGACCGGTGATGGCATGGCTGGAATGTTGCATCCGAATCACAGTTGTAGCAAATGCAACAAGTGTCATCCTCTTCCTCGTCGCCCGCGTTTAGGCTATGCTCTTCTCCACCATCCACAGCCATTATAGTGTGTCGGAAGTAATGCGAGAACTCTTCAAGCTGTGCTAGCTTCGCAAGGGAGGCATCCCCTCGGAGAACATTACTCTATATAAATACATGCACAATGGAACAACAAGGTCAATAAAATAGCAAACAAAATAACATAAAAATTTCAAACCAAGCTGATCAAGGAAATCAGATACAAAATGGAGAAAAGGATAGGAAAGAAAACTAACCCAGTTGTAGCTCAGCAGGTACTGCAACCCAAAATGGATTGTAGCAGGGCAATCCATGCTTGCAAACACTGCAATCACATCATTTAGCTCCCTATGTTCTGATGTGCTGCTGCATTCCATAAGATTGAGGATAATGCCTACAAGAGGAGCCAAGATCATAGTACGATTTGTTTTCTCTTGATGCTGCCCTGGCCGTCTTAGTGTCCTGCATATACAAGCTTCCTAGTGGTTAAAAAATACCCACCTACTTTTGTAAAGTGTACACACAACATTAGTATTTTGCATGATCAAGAGATAAATGCACGATATAATATAAAGGTAGACTAGACCTACCAACAATGGAAGCATTGGCAATTTATATAGGTCGTGAACACGATAAAATATATACAGCTTTCAAAGATCATACATCAACTTACAAGAACAAAACTGCTGCATATTTTCAGACGTTCAAGAAGGACATTCTACCGCTCGAAAATTTTCAGAAACTTCAGATTAAGATGCTGTTTTTGACTCACATGTCAAAGAACTCCGCGTCAGCTGCTGATATGATATGGTTGAGAATAAAGACAACCAATTCAGTCAACCTCCGCAAATTCATATCTGGTCCCATGAGGAATGCAGAAGGAATCTCTCGGGTACAGAATTCCAAGATCCTCGCAAGATTACATGATATATCAAAAATTACACTGCACTTCCTTTGCCGCAGATCAGCAACCTGAAAATAATACATGTTTGGTCAAACTTTCATAGTTGCACAGCCACACCATAGGAAAAAAAACGAACGTTGATTACTTTCATGATAAATCGTGTTGGAATAACTGGAGCAACCAAGTTTCAGAAAATGATTCTTATCACTATATTTCATTTCTAGCATACAGTTGCATCAAAGAGAAGAAGTTAAGGATATGAGTCCTCTGCACCAATCAACACGCAGATAATAAAACACAATAATCCAGTAAATCCACCTGGTGTTTATCTTGCATCTCTCGGATGGACATGTAGAACTCGGTCATCGTCCAGCTGAGTGTATTGAAAAGCCGATTGAGGAAGGAAAAGAACAGTTCTTGTTCATGAATGCATGTCTCCCTAAGTAGAACCTTCAAAGGGAAGAAACCAAACAATCAAATCAATGATTTGCATAACAATCATGCAGTAGCACACACCTAATCTATAGGAGGAGGAACAAAAATAAAACATAAGTGGCCATTTTTAAAGAAACCTGAAAAGTTGCAGATGATGAAGATTCAACATTCTTAGAGGAAGCAAATCCTGAGCCTTTGCAGAGCCGGAAAAGTATGTTCGTAACAGGGATCCACGATCTGTTGTCAAAAGCTGATAAAAGTGATCTTGGCATTTTATTTATAGCCTCCCGATTGTTCTCGAAAACAAACATGAATTCTTTGTACTGCACGAGGACCGAAATTGAATGAAGAAGAAGATCTTTCAAGTCTGGATTCACTATCCTCGTATCGTCAAAGTGCTTGACAACCAGAGTGACCTATTGGTGATAAAACAGAACCCTTAGATAACTCGACTAACAGCACGCTGAAACCTATCAAGAAATAATCATGATTTGGCTCAAACAAACTACCACTTAAAATAGGCTTTTTAAGATCTATAGTCTGCAAACTTTCCATACCATTAATATCAGCAACAAAGATCGGTACCGTTAGGTTTTAACCAAAAAAGAAGGTAATGAAATAATAAATTAAGATGCATAAAGATGAACGGTACATACAAATGAGGCCAGCCCTTGCTTGAGGAATACTACAGGTGAAACAAAAGGAGGATCGCTCCTTCGCACGGCATGGAAACTATCAACCTGCAGAGATAATAAAATGAAGACCCTCTTGGGTAAATATTTTCATTGTGAATGAAAAAAAAACAGAAAGCCAAAGGAAACAAGAAACCTACCAGTGATTCCACATAGAACTCAGGAACATACTGGAAAATAGTTTTTGAGTCACTAAGGACCAAAAGAAGCTCCACAACCCACATGCAAGTTGCATACATTCCCCTTTGCTTCCATGGAGAGAAAAGAGTGGCCCGGTACCTGAATGCAACATAAGAAAAACAGCAGAGTAACTCAGTAGCCAAAGAACGATTGAAACAATACTTAACATGTCCAACTCTCATGGCGATACTTGCATAAATAGTATCCGAACATAAATTACTGAACATCTGCATAAGTTACACAGCTCCAAGGCATCAAAAATTTTAAATAATTTCTTTCACCTCTACTTACTGGCTAGCTAACCAGTAGAATCTATTGTGATAACTTTAAGAATACCCAAGATCACAAATTCACGGCTAAATCTAAAAATCGTGTCAGAAGCACATTTCTAAACTTTGACGCATGTGATAAAATAATCATTTTGTCATGGTAGCAAGAAAAAATAGAAGATTTATCATTTCAGAAATCATACCAAACACAATGGCGTACACAATCCACCAAATCCTCATGATAGCTATTCCGGGCTTCTTTCAAACGCCTTACTTGCTCTGCACATGATTTTTCTCGTATCTGCCTGTCTGTTTCTTCTAGTAAAGAAATGGACTGTGACTGCTGAGACATGAAATAAAACGCCTGTATGGAACAAACTTAAGTCAGTACTATAATATATATTAAAATCAATACTACGAGTATCAAAGGATAACAAATGTCAGTCATGTGAGAAGTTAATGAACAAGTAGATACTCCCTACTTCTGAAAATACAAGGCATATTTGAGTTTGTAAAGACTTTGTATATTCTGACCAAACTAATTCCAATTATAAGTATTTGTAGTGTATAAAGCTTATACAAGTAGATTCATAGTTTCACACTTCAAAATGCTTTCACACTATATTGGTTTTTAGCTATAAGTGCTATATATTGTGAGAAAACAATTGTCAAGTCTAACTTTGACGACTAAGTCAAAATATAATATGCCCTTGTATTCTTTATACATGAGGATCCAATGTTCAATAGCATCATCACAATGTGAAGTCGTCTAGAAAAATTATGTGCGTTGGCAGACAAAAATTGCGCATATTTTAAAAAGCAAAATGCATGCATGTTAACACCTAAGGTGACTGAATACATGCAGTCTGTAGGCGATTGAACATATACAAGACTAAGGTGACTGAAAACAGCATGTCATTAAGTTTGTGGATTATGAATATCTCCATACAAAGATAGGAATCCTTCCTGCAGCATATATCATATATGTGTGTTTGTATGCTTCAAAAAACATCACTTGCCTGCCTAAAATTTGGTGAGATGCCCAGATGATATAACAATAACATGACATCAAGCAGCTCTTCCTCTTTAAGTGCTTCAGATGAAGATTGAGTTGCCATTGGCATGCTTTCTAGATTATGCAGTGCTTGGTATCCATATTCAATTTCTGATTGAGTACTTGTACTAGGCTTGTCTTCAATCTCATCACTCAGACTTCTCTCATTGCACTCAGCAGCAACATGGACAGGTCTTTCAGGCATGGGCTTGCATGGGCCTTTTGAAGTCGATGGTACATACTTAGCACTTTCTTTGTATCTTAGGCCAATCGTGGCATCTGTGACTGAGCAGCAACAAGGCTTCTGTACTGTAGTGTGGGTTACACGCGTCTCTTCATCATTCATGCAGCCTTCGTCCCACTGCACTTCATCTTCCACATCATCAAATTGGCGATGCATCAAAATACTTGGTGATCCACCAATTCTAGGAATTACGCTGTAATAGGCATCATTCCTGAAAAGTAATTGTGTCGGGAACTTCCGCTTTCCACCTTTATGAAGAAATCCAACACCATTCCCACAGTTCACTTTAGAGGATGATGCAGACCCAGAAGAATCCATGGAAAATCCTTCAGACAGCAAATGGAGGATTACGGTGTACAATGAAACAAGCACAGTGTTGTTGAAAGTCCCATTGGCAACCATCCTATGATCTCCGCCTCTAGCCTTCAGTACCGAACTATGTACAAAGGACCTAAATACGGAGCCTGGAGGCTGAGGGGGAGAAACTGGTGGAATAAAGCATATTACCAAGCTGCAAAGATCGCGATGCATCTCTTCAATCTGCAAAGAAAGATTACAGCATGTGAGGATATAAAACATAGCAGAGGCAAGCAAGGAGGGAGGGAGAGAGAGCTTCAGATATCCACAACAAATGGTGTCTTAAATAATAGGTTTTGAAAGGTCAATCCCAAAAACAACAAAGAAAAGAATTTCAAATTAATCTAATAACATAAAAGTATAGGAAATAAAAGATAGCAGAACTGCATAGGTTCACAAATGCTATAGCTGTCCAGATACAATTATGCAATTCACTAAGAAAATGAAGAACCCGTTAGGTCAGCTACAAACATCATGCTAATCAAACTAAAGAATGGTGTAGCATTCCTATCCATGTGTCAACAATTCAACATGATTCAATTCAGGAATAGAATAAGAACCGTCAACCTGAATTCCCGAAATATTATTTGATGATGGGGTAGACTCACAGAACAGCAAATGATTTTCCATGTTTATTTGTTTTGTAGCTGTGGCAACATTATGTATCAAATGAACAGGATGAAATAAAAACATACTTCTCTGTGCAACACAGAATTCCTAATTATCTGGAGAAGAAATGACAGCTTACAGCAATATCCTCCGAGAGGCAAGGAAAATTTACCTTCTTGATTGCATCTGAGAGTGTTGTCATCGTCAGTGTCATGCTAACTTCATCCTCAGAAGACCCAGGCCACCAAACAGATGGCACGAGGCACTGTAAATCATGCTTATTTGGAATCTTCCTTGTAAGGAACCCTTCAAATGAGAATGCAAAATCTTCTGAGTTCCACCATAGACGCATTACATCTTTATGCCTAAGAATGTGGCAAACCAACGCTAAAAGTGGATATGACCCAGAATATGGGCATTCTGTCAACACAAGTGGTGCAGCTTTGCACATGCAAGAAAGTGCCACGATAAGCTCCTGCAATAGTGAGGTGCAACCTGGGAACTGAAGGAAAAGGTCGAGAACCTGATCAAGGCATGAGAAATCATGTGGCTCACGTGCCCTGAAAACATCTATGAGAAGAGTGGTCAGCGAGCCCCAGGCAATATATTCAAGGCAACCTTGGCTAACTTCAATAGCGCTAAAAAATTCTGCACAGATCGTTTCTGAAATTGGTTGAAAAAGTCCTTGTAGTGATGCGAATTTCTTGACTCTCCTCAGTTTCTCAAAGTATGCTGATTCAGATTTCTCCAGATTTTGAACTTCTAGCAATCGGAACAAACATCTAAGAAGATATGTCGTAAATTTCCAAGAACGTGGTGGCGCCTCCATTGGTTCAAACCCATCAACAGGATACCTGAATGGATGTGAGCCAAAATTCAGATGACAACGCTCGCCTTCTGAGAGGGAGATTGCAGCATAGTAGCCCTTCATTGGTTCCACATTGCGAATTCCATCAAATGCAACACCAAGAGATATCCCATTCCTGTAAAAGGAGATCTCTCCTGCATCCAAGTTGATGCAGCAACCGATCACATCCCCTACTGTCCATGGCTGTCCATATGGCTTTGGGTCATTGTTCCACTTAGTCACCCTCCGACCATCAAATGAATATGAATCATCAGCATCACCAACACCTTTCTGATCAGTAAAAGGACAAGAGAGAGTAGCCCATCCAAGCTGCTGAACTCCAGAAGTCTCCAGGGTCACTTCATACATCCACTTGCCCTTCCACACACAGGCATTAGCCCTAGCACTGCTAAATGGGGCAGAGCTCTCGACAAGTAATGGTCCCCTGACACTCCTGAACTTACCACAGATGCTTGAATCATCAAGAACCACCTTATGCTGCCCAGCACCTTTGTCGACAATCAAGACACTACTATGGTATCCATGGAAACATTTGTCCCAGTCAAGATCAAATTTTCTAGCCTGATTCCTCAACACCGAGCGCACAAAGATCGCATCGATTAGTCCAGGAGGCCGGACCACTGACTTGTGAGGGAGATCAAGAATGTGCTCTATAGTCCTCTCAACAGCCTGGTGGCCAATCTCATCATGATAGGACACCAAATGCGTCTTCTGGGGGCTAATCTTAGCTTCATCACCAGACAATAACACAGCCAAGCCAGGGGAGAAAGCACTTCTCCTACGGCTACTGCTTCCTTCTGCCATCAATCTCAGGGGAGACCTTAACGTGGAGCATGTGAGTCAGTTGAACCCCCAATTTCTTTGGAAAGTAAACTGCACCCGCCTTTTGGGAAGATTGATGAAGGAAAGGAATAACCTGATCGAACCATGGATGCATGGATTAAACTATAGTCACTATAATTGACGATATAAAATTGGCAAGCAACTGAGCAACAGACTAATCCGCAAACTAAAAGAAGAGGAAGACAGAACAATCATCCGCCCAAGCAAGGGTTACTTACCAGCGAGAGAGTGACCCAGGAACCTCCGCGCCGCACCACTTCAACGCAAGTAGAGGGCGGGGGTGACAGCGGCGGCGACGCCTCCTATCGCCGGCTGTGGTGTCGCCTCTGATGCACACCGAATTGGGGAGGCGGCAGAACAGGGGAAGGGGATAGAAAAGAGGGGAAACCCCCAATTGAGAGGTCCCAGATACCGCCGGATTTCTCCTGTCGAGCTGTTGCCGGCGATCGTCGGCGTCGGGGTCGGCGGCGGCGGGAAGGTTGCGAGGAGCTAGGGTTTCACCTTGGAGAAGTCCCGAGGAAGACGATGCAGAGACTGGAGAGAGAGAGCGAGAGAGAGAGAGAAAATTTCGATTGGTCGGAGAAATTTTTTTGAGACCATTTGTCAGTTTGGACCTTTCCTTTCGCGGAAAATACAGTTCTATTGTGGGCGTGCTGTGTGAGATTCATCCCTTCGTATTTTTTAGCTCCAAGAGTCAACTTTGCATGACTCAACGTGTGGCTTTCAGCTGATTTTGCCACATAGTGCTGATGAGAGAAGGGGATACCGACCTTCATCATCTTTACCTTTTCTATAAAAGTATTTTGTCGCCGTTGACCTTTTCCTTTATATACTCGATCGTAAGGTTAGCTCTTTGTTAGCTTGAAATGCTAGGTCCAACCGTCAAGCATTCATTAAGTTTAGTTATATTAGCATAAAATGGAGATAACGATCAAATACTGTAATTGAAAATAGTTAGACCATGTAGGATATCAGTCTTGATCATTTATTATTATCTTTCTAGGTAATAGGAACAAAAACTATTAGAACGTATAACATAGCACTTGAATGGATGAACCAATGAAATACATTTTTACACATGTATAATATATATCTTTTATGCTACGATATAGGCAATGTCTATGCTAAAAATGGTTGCATGATGCATCGGACCGAATGAGATAGCAGTGGTGGAGCTAGAACCCAAATCAATAGGGGAGTAAGATCAAGTAGTCAAACAAAATTTGCAGCTGCTAAGGACGAAATTAAAGTTGGTTTTCCTACTAACTTCTTTCTTGACTAACTTGAAATCTACAAACAAATGATGATAAGTCGATGGAAAAATAAGCAGAGCATACTATATATATGTAGAACATATGAACAAGACATGATAAGCTTTTAAAAGAATTAATGCATTATTCATTGTTGTTTTGTGATAATTGATCATGCCATAGTGGTAGCCACCGGTTAGAATGGAACAAACTCAAGATTTAGGCCTGCGTTGCTAGCCGCTATTGTCTAACCACGTCAACTCGTCTAGGTTTTTCGCTCCAGCGATACACTAGCTATATTTTTTTAGGCTATCTACTGGGATTTTCCCCATTCGCTCACTTGTAACCATTGCCAGAATAAGGCACTCCTTGGTCTTTTAGTATTTATTTTTCACTATATATATTTTTTAAAACGAACCAGCGGGAGAGTTGTCTCTTATATTAAAAAGAGGAAGAGGCCGATGGCCTAAGGTTACATCTTATATTTACATGGAGCGCAAACAAGCGATCGCACTCATACTCTATTTACAAGTTGAGCTATGTGCTTTGCCCCAACTAAAATCCATGATGTCGCCTCATCCTTGATTCTTGTTGTGATCTGAAATGATGGCGCCTCTGAACGATAAAAAATGCGGGCATTACGCTCTTTTTATATTTCCCAGCAAACCAGCAGGATGATAGAACGTAGACCCTTACGTGCCAAGCCTAGATTTTTCGCTGTATGATGGATCAAAATTCTGCACCATAGGTCGTGGCCAAGATTGTTGACATTAGGCTTTGTCAATGTAATTGTATGTGCGCCAGCCACCAACCAATCAGCGCATTGTTTGATCACACTCGTATCGTATAGTCCTAAAACACATTCCGTTGTTAAGAAAAAAAAGAAAAAGGAAAAACACATTCCGCTGTTTGATCTTTTGAGCATATTCGCAGAAAACTCAGTAATAAATTTCTAAAGAGCTGCCGGACCCCTTCGGAAAACCGTCAACACGGAACACAAACACGGACGGAGCCCCTTTTCCTGGTCCACGGGCAACTGCGTGTCTCCGTCCGCCTATGTCCGAAAGCGCCCGGGTAACCGTTACATCCAGCGTTTCCCGCGTCGTCAGACAAAGCCGAACACCCGCGCGGCGCACCCGGCTGATCCATCGCATCCAGTCCGTTCGCCGCCGCAGCCGGTCTTGCTACGGCCCTACGGCGGCGAGTGCTTTGATGGCAACTCTCGCTAGGACAAGCTGGGGGTCTCGTTTGGAGCTTGCAGCTAGCCATCATCTGTCGAAACAAAATGAGAAATCCTCAACCGTCTGGACTCTGACCGAGCTCACCGTCTGACAAGAGAGTTTGGACAGATAGAACAAACGAAAATGCCACTGCCGTTTACGCCAACGAAGTAGACCGCCATGATCTGATCGAAGAAGCTTTCTTTCTTCTTTTTTTCCTTCACCCACCTCACCTTCTCTTCTTTGTGTAGATAGATGCTAGCTGTTGTTACAAAGGGGACGAATTGGGTTCGCCCATGTCTTTGCTACATCTATGCGGGCACGGGCAGGTGGGCGACGAAAGCGTAGAAAGCTCTGGGCATATTCTGCACGACGGGAATGAAAGAGACGAAAGATGCTTTGCAGCCGCCCGGAAAGACGTAGCCTACCTGCACAAGATTCGTCCGCCGATCATTACGTGCACCGTGGACGCACGAACGGGAGGACGGATTTCTTTATTCTATCCATCTATCTACCGCGGTATCGCCACGTGGATGCTTCTCGTATCGGGCAATTTCCTTCCTCCCTTTCCCTCGAAACCTCCTTCCGATCAGTTTCTTCTTTCGATTTTGCCGTGAGCTGTAGCGAAAGCGATGGAAATGATTCTGATATGATCGTGGTGATGATCTCCTCTTTGGTTTCGCGACCCGAGACCAGGCGACCCGAGAGCGACGCCGCCACGAGATCTGATCACGTAGGCTAACCTAACCCCGAGGCGTCGTGTGGCACGACGGGACCGTGCCGTAGCCGAGCGTGCGCGCGCGCGGCCGGTGGCGGACGGCACCTCCCCGATCCGCGGACGAGCCGGTGGCGTGCGGGCGGCGACACCGTGCCGTGCCCGTGCCGCTCTCGCGCGGCCGCGTCACGCGCTGCCGCTCCGATCCCGCGCGCGTACGCCACCACGAGTCCACGCCCCCGCGGCTCGGCTCTTGGGGGGACGCCGCGCCGCGGCCATCGCTCGTGGGTCGTGGCGTGGTGCCGTCGCTCTCTCGCCGCTGTCGACCACTGGCCGCGCCTCCTGTTTCGGATCACTGCGGTAGTAGTATAGTATGGTGCTGGAGCGCGAGCGACCGAGCAAGTTGCGCCCCCTATTCTCCAGTCCACCCCATGCCATATTGCCAATTTGCCATGCCGTTATCGGGACTCGGGAGATTGGAAATCAGCATTCAGGGTAGCAGCATACGCTGGCCACGCCAAAGGAGGGCATACATACAGTTTGATCTTGCCTTTTCGTCACGACCATGTCTGTGATCATCAGATCAGCAGAGTGGGCTGGGTGCTTGATTGGAGAATCTGGAGCGGCAAAAGACAGCATTCGTGCCCAAGCCATCACAGGAATTTCGATCTCTGCTTGTCGATCAGATCCAGCACAATCTGATCCTGTAAGCGGTTCTCCTGTTCCCTGTGCAGCATCGTCAGATTCAGAGAGGATAACGCGGGGCACCACTAGTCTCTCTCCCTGGACCGAGCCTTCAAACACCCTCTCACACGTGACCCCACAAGCAGTATCTCAGCTACGTCCTCCACCCAAACGCCAGTTCCACGCACTGATCCACCAGATCCACAACTCCATGGACGAGCTCCTAAGCCACTCGAATGGCCAAACCGCGCGGCCGCTTCCCGCCACTCGCCGCTGCAACCGCAAGTCTCGACGCCCATGCACGTCCACGCGCCCCACCTCCTCCCCGCGCCGCCGCCGCCCAAGCCCTCCCACTGCCATACCGCCGCGCTCCGCTTCACCGTGGCCGCCGCGAGCCCCGCCGCCGCCCGCAAGGCCGTCATCGTCGGCAGCGGGCTCGCGGGGCTCGCCGCGGCGGCGCACCTGACCTCGCTCTCCGTGCCGTTCACGCTCGTCGAGGCCTCGGACCGCCTCGGCGGCCGCGTCGCCACCGACGTGGTCGACGGGTTCCGCCTCGACCGGGGCTTCCAGATCTTCCTCACCGCGTACCCGGAGTGCCGCTGCCTTCTTGACTTCCCCGCGCTGCGGCTCCGGCCGTTCTACCCCGGCGCGCTCGTCTTCACCGGCGCCGGGGAGCCCTTCTACCTGCTCTCCGACCCATTCCGCCTCCCGCTCCGCTCCCTCTCCGCGGTGTTCTCCCCCGTGGGCACCCTGCCCGACAAGGTCCTCGTCGGGCTCACGCGGCTCCGCGCGGCGGTCACCCCGGACGAAGCCATCCTCTCGGCGCCGGAGACGACCACGGCGGAGCACCTGCGGCGGCTCGGGTTCTCGCCGTCCATCGTGGAGCGGTTCCTGCGGCCGTTCCTCGCCGGGATATTCTTCGACCCGGCGCTCGACACGTCGTCCCGCCTCTTCGAGCTCGTGTTCAAGCGTCTCGCACTCGGGGACAACGCGCTGCCGGAGGACGGCATCGGCGCCATCGCGTCGCAGCTCGCGGGCCGCCTCCCCGCGAACTCCGTCCGCCTTAACGCCCGCGCCGCCGCCATCGACCGGTCTGGCGTGACGCTCGACACCGGCGAAACCATCCCCGGCGAGCTCGGCATCGTCGTTGCCGTCGAGCAGCCGGAGGCCGAGAAGCTCCTGCCGCATCTATCGATTTCGGAGAAGCCCAAGAAATCCGAGAGGAGCACCGTGTCCGACCGGGCGCCGGTCAAGGACCCCATCCTGCTCCTCAACGGGTCGGGCAAGGGGATCGTGAACAACATGTTCTTCGCCAGCAACGTGGCGCCGTCGTACGCGCCGGCGGGGAAGGTGCTCGTGTCCGTGTCCCTCGTCGGCTCGTTCGCCGGCAGGGACGACGCCGATCTGGCCGACGAGGTGGTCCGGGAGCTTGGCGGGTGGTTCGGCGCCGGAGAGGTGGCGTCGTGGACGCATCTGAGGACCTACCGTATCGGGTTCGCGCAGCCGGACCAGACGCCGCCCACGACGCCGGCGGGGAGGGACCCGAGGGTCGGGGACGGCTTGTACGTCTGCGGTGACCACTGGTGCTCGGCCACGTTCGACGGCGCGCTGGTGTCCGGGAGGAGGGCGGCCGAGGCTCTGGCCAAGGACAGGGGACTCTCCTCTTGAGTCTCTCTGGGTTGGCTTGTTTGCTGTGGGAAAGAAATTTCATCTCGCGTGATCCGTGATGTATGATGATTTTTTTCGAGTGACAAGTACATGTACATCTTTAACGTTTTTTTTACAGTGAAATTTAACTTGTACATTCCTTTTCATAATCTGATTCATATTTACTCATCCATTTCACTTGTTTTTTGGGCATAGTACCGTTGATGGCATGCGAAAATCATCTCAGTATACTGCAAATCTGAGCTATACATTGCGACGTCTATAGTCTCCAGTGATAATCCTTCCTACCATGGAGCCGTTTCAGGTCCTCGGCAACGTACACAAGAAGAAACGATACAAAATGAATATCCTTATTCTTACATTGTTGCCTACAGATACTGTGAACAATCCCCATGAGGCCATGAAGTGAACTGCGAAGAAGAAAGATCATTGCTATTAAAAAAACAAATAGCAAAAAGAAAACAAGTGAAGAAATGTCGTCGAGCTAGGGCTAGAGGGCCCAATATTGATCACCTAAACTGGGCCGACGTGGCTCAAGTTAGCCCGCACACCTCCTTCCTTCTTACATGCGGGCCCCACCAATAAGGATTCATCCGGACCGCGATCATCAAGAAGAGAGAACCCAAGCACCAAAGCCCAAAACAGTCAGTCCAGAAGGCCCAACCCCGAACCGCTCACATCGGATCCGCTCCAGCTCCGACGACGACATGGGCTCTATGGAAGCGTCGACCGCGCCGGAGAACGGCTCCGCCGCCGCCGGCGGAGCCGGCGGCACGGCCTGCAACGGGGCGGGCGCGGCCCCGAACGGAGGAGGTATGGAGAGGAGGCTGAGGTCCTCGGCCGCGTCGGCGTCGTGGGCGGCGCACCTGCCCCTGGAGGTGGGCACGCGCGTGATGTGCCGGTGGCGCGACCAGAAGCTCCACCCGGTCAAGGTCATCGAGCGCCGCAAGGGCTCCTCTTCCTCTTCCCCCGCCGACTACGAGTACTACGTCCACTACACCGAGTGTAGGGAGCCTCTCTGCCTCGCATCACATCAGGATGCTTTTTGTCTAGGGTTAGGTGTTGGGCTCTTTAGATTTGGGGAAATCTGTGTTAACAGCTCACTGGTTGATTGGGTGCAGAAGCCCTTCAATTCGAAGGGTTTTTTGTGATGAATTGAGCTTTCAGTTTCATTTGTTTGCACATTTCAGTCGAGAATTTTAGTATAATAACAAACTTAATCGAAAATTCTAATTGGAAATTGAGGACCAGTCTCTTGTAATAACCGCAGCCTGTTCAGATAATTGAGGACTAATCTAACTTGAATAATTTGAATTTGCAGTCAATAGAAGACTCGATGAGTGGGTTAAACTTGAGCAACTTGATCTTGATACTGTTGAGACAGATGTTGATGAGAAAGTAGAAGATAAGGTAAGGGAAATGCCCGCTATTTGCTGCACATACTAATGATATCTATACCATTGCCTTTAGTCAGTGGCTGCACCGTTTGATTGCAAAAACTTTCATGACAGCACTGCATTTGTAATGTGTATGCTTAATATGATTATCTTTTCATGTCTATCCAGGCAACAGGCTTAAAGATGACTAGACACCAGAAACGTAAAATTGATGAAACACATGTCGAGGTATGCTGCAGATTTTTATGACTCGTTGCACTTTTACTATTTCCACTCTAAGTGTTATGTGGAAGATTTATTATCTAAGTGGTATTGAGTCATTAGCCTTCCATGCATTTGGTGCGAAAAATATTTCTTGCTCATTTTACCTTAATCGCTCTTGTAGCAAGGGCATGAGGAGCTTGATGCAGCCAGCTTGCGGGAACATGAAGAATTCACAAAGGTGAAAAATATCGCGAAGATAGAACTTGGAAGATATGAGATAGATACATGGTATTTCTCTCCCTTTCCACCAGAGTACAATGACTGCCCGAAGCTGTTTTTCTGTGAATTTTGCCTCAACTTCATGAAGCGCAAAGAACAGCTTCAGAGGCACATGGTGAGCTATACTTGTTTATGCTTTGTACCTTGCCTATTCGTTAGATACATGCTGCTACTATGAGATCAAAGCTCTTGTGTTTACTTGGCTCCTTTCGTGTTTGTCGCAACGCTAGGTGCTAGATGGTTGGTCACCCTGAGACTAGGAAGTACAACTAGGAAGTCAAGACAGAAACTAGAAGGTCTAGGTGGTTTTGTACTGTATGCGCAAACATCCATATAATTATGCAAACATATAACTGTATTTGAAATTATTCATACAGTACGGAGGTTGGCACATTCTGCAATTAATCAATTTTCAATAAGTAATCATACAGTGCTTACTATTAATAGCAGATATACTAATTATGACAAGGCCACAAGCACAGAGAGACCTAAAACAGTGGATGGGTGCCTGAGCAGTGGTCCAAATATTTCATCATGTGCCCAGACGCTTCATCGCGGAGTTGGCTGCCTAGACATGTTAATCACCAGAATTGCCTAGCCACCATCCTCACTAATGGCAAATAGGCAAATGTGGTTGCGTAGACAGAAAAACTAATTAGCCCACTGTTTACCCCCTAAACAAGGGGGCTGACTGCGTTTGCATACGTATGGTTTGTTTCAAGTTTCAGCAGAACTCTCATGCATGTTAAAGTGCTATATTGCATAACTGTTCTTAATACCATTTTCTTTGCTTTTACAGAAGAAGTGTGATCTTAAACATCCCCCAGGTGATGAAATCTATAGAAGTGGAACTCTGTCGATGTTCGAAGTAAGTTTGTATTCATCTTAACTTCTTCCATAAGTATTTTGCTATCCGGCGTCTTAGTTCTTGATCCTGTTTGTCTGATGAACATATTTTGTTGATTGTGTACCAAAGGTTGACTTCTGCCATTCTTGAGCATGCATTTTGAGAAAATGACACAAGCTGCAGTTCCGCAAATAGTTGCTTACATATACTTATTGTGGCATAGTAGTATTTATTGGCTCAGAGCTTTCACATTCTAGGTGGAATGCGGTAAACAATAATAAAGCCTTTTTGATCCAAAGCAAGTGGGGGCAGGCTAGAATGTCGAGTTTCTAGAAAAATGTAAAAGAAGTCCATGGTTTCACTTTGTTAGCAATTTTATCCACTTTTCAAAGCTACCAAAATATTTTGGTCAGTTGTGGTTGGTCAATGCAAAGACCTTTTCAAAGCTGTTGCTGTAATGTTTAGGAACATGATTATAGACAATTAGACATGCACTACTCAAGAACATGTAGGAGGTAGGTGCCATTATTGGTAACATTCAGCAGTTTTTGTATGAATGAAGAATTCATGTTGTCAAGCTGCTTGATTTTACTCTTTAGATAGTAATTTGAAATACTTGCACAATGACAGGTTGATGGCAAGAAGAACAAGGTTTATGGACAGAACCTTTGTTTTTTGGCCAAGCTATTTCTCGATCACAAGACATTGTACTACGACGTAGATTTGTTCTTGTTTTATGTCCTGTGTGAATGTGATGATCGGGGATGTCATATGGTGGGATATTTCTCTAAGGTAAAGTTCACAGTGATACGAATCTGTGAGACTTGTTTTTACTAACAAACTGAATGGTATTTTTTGTTAAGCTCCTCCAGTAGTTTCTACTACAAGATATGGTTTGTCAGTAGAGATTGATAATTGAATTCTAGAAAACATATAGCTACATTTTGATAAATGGGGTTTTCTCTTTGCAGGAAAAACACTCTGAAGAATCTTATAATTTGGCTTGCATTCTCACCCTCCCCCCATACCAAAGAAAAGGATATGGGAAGTTCCTGATTGCTTTCTGTAAGTATGGCCTCTGATATTGTATCCTCCAATATTCGATCTCTAGATTTTGATTATTTGGTGGGGCTAAAAGCTATTTCCGTACTCTTACCATTTTGTTCATGGAAAAACTGTCTTTACTGTTGTAGCATATGAGCTTTCCAAGAAGGAAGGTAAAGTTGGGACACCGGAGCGCCCTCTTTCTGATCTTGGTCTGCTCAGCTATAGAGGTTATTGGACCAGAGTGCTTCTAGAAATTCTGAAGAAACATAAGGGCAACATATCTATAAAGGTAACACCCTCCCTATCCAGATATTCCTTGTTTTTGGGTGTTGTACAAATTTCAGAAGCTGATTGAATTATGATACGGCAGCTCTAGAAAGAGTTGCTTTCTCTTGGTTATAATTACTCAAACCACACTACCGAACCCATTGGTCATATGTTTTATGACAAAAAAAAAGATTTGACCCATGTTTCATAGATTAGACTTGAATAAGTAGGTGGCTGCGCAGCAATGCTGCGTTAGTCAAGCATTCCCTCAATAAGTACATTTAGAAGTAGTAAGGAATTTCATATATGCTAAGGGTTTGTTTGGACGAGGAAGATCACCTCATGAATGTTTGCGTTAAGTTCAGTTCTGATCTCTTTCTTTCCAAACATACCCTAAAGGATCAGTGGAGCACTGGGTCAGACGGCTGGTGGAGTCAGTTGTACATTCCTCCACGCTGTTATCTTGTATAAAAACTGGCTTTTCACCTTAGGCTTCCAGGACGTCTTGTCTGGGCCCTGAAACTTTTGGGGGCATGTGAAGCGGGCCATCTTGTGGTACATATCCACATCTGGTTTTTGCTGGATATTTGTGGGATTTTAGTCGTCAGCATAGTGTACTATGGCGTTGCCATTCAGGGAGGCAGTAGATTGTTGTACTGGTTTGAGCTTTGCATGCAGTAGAATTTTTATTTACTGGAAAAACTGCTAAAGGAATTGATGTATGAGCAGCCAATGGCTTTTCCACTTATAAGACTAGGAGAATCATGTTTGTTGCTGAAACCATTGCAGTATCACAAAAGAAGACATAACTTGTAAATAGTAATGTCATATCATAGTCAGTTGTAACTTGGTAGTATCAGTATAAGGATTACAGCAAAAAACATATTAGGTTCAGATTCTCAAGCTGTGTAAGAAGTGTATACTGAATAACTTTATTTCTAAAACTGTAAAACCCAGTGTATGTTGACAGAACCACGTGCAACCAGTGAAATCTGCAGAAACTTCCTCCATGGAAGGACATTTGATCCATGTGCTCTCTGGCTCTTCTGCCTGTGGCTTCCTGTTTATGTTGCTGCAGCCCTTGAAAACGTTTGGACGTATGCAAAGCAGACCATCTGACGATAGTACATGGAACAATTGTATTCTGGACGTCAATTGTTGTTGCCTTCTTGTCTCTGACCTGTACCACAGTGTGTGTTGGTAGAGTGCACATGGTCGTAGCAGATCTCGAGAATTAACTTTGCATACAATAAATTCATGAAGAAATTCACATAACACAACGTGTTCCTCTACCATCCATAGATGTTTCTGAATCCAAATGACATCAATCTGCTGCCACATATCTTATCACCAGTTTCTATCATATTGTTCCTATAGTCTGTTTCTAACAATCTCTTCATGCAGGAACTTAGTGATATGACGGCAATAAAAGCAGATGACATCTTGAGCACGCTGCAAAGCCTGGACCTAATCCAGTACCGCAAAGGGCAGCACGTCATCTGCGCGGACCCGAAGGTGCTCGATCGCCACCTCAGGGCGGCGGGCCGCGGCGGCCTGGACGTCGACGTTAGCAAGCTGATCTGGACTCCCTACAAGGAGCAAGGCTAAGGCACATCCGCTCCCATCCCCAGCCCCCAGATTAGAGACGCTGACCGATCAAAATCCTGTACATTTGCTAGGATCTCCCCTCACTCCTGTACCGTCAGACTGTAGTCTGTAACTGTAACAATCCACATTGTTTGTTGTGTTTGTGCTGCAGTAGTCTCCGAAAGCGAAAGAACCACAACCCAACTCAACTCTTGGTTCCCAGCCTCATCTATCTACTCATCTGTATCTCGCATCAATCATGCCGCCTTTTCTCTTGGATAGGCAAATCGGGGTGGAGAAAGCCGCATCCAAGTGAGACTGGTCTTCGTCCCCATGATTCAAGGGAACAGCTGCGCTGATCTGCTGACTGTGCCGAGCGGGCATTGCCAGATACAGATCCTTGTCCATCCATCCACTTGGAAAGGGTGGCTGCCCCCCGTGCCATGCTAGTTCGTGGTCGCCGGTGTTGCGTTGCACGTTTGCCATGGCCGTTGCAGCAGATTGGGCGTCCCGGCATGCACCTGTGCTGTGCTGTGCGCCCATATGGCATGGGTCGGGTCAGGTGGGGCTCGCGTGTACGTGCCGTGCGTACCCATGAGCCCAGCCGAGAGAGAGAGAGAGAGAGAGAGAGATTGGAACGGGTGGGTGATGTGTGAGGGGGGACAAAAACAAAGCGGGGAGCAAGGGGATTGTGGGGAAGACGATTCAGGCGGGGACGCGCGCGATGCAGATGAGATGAGATCCATCGTGGCGTGGGGGCCGAGCCGAGCTTGCCGGGGTGCGGGTGGGGTGGTGCGGTCGCGTGCGGCTCCACCTGCGAACTCGGCGGCAGTCCACCCGTCCCGGGCCCCGAAGATAGAGCGCCAGACTACCCTACTCTACTACTACCCGCAGGCAGGATGGCTCCTTGCTTATGGAGGACTAAGCGTCATTTGGCCATTAGGCTCTGCTGTACAATTGCAAACAAAGCTATGATGGCCTTTTCATGCTGGAACCGGAACCGGTAGAAGCTGCGGAGATAAAGATCTCACGGAACAGATGAGACGCACCAAAAGCGTTTCGTTTCGTTTCGGAAGGCAAGGGGGGGAGGGTACACGTACGTACACCGGGGCACGCATGATTAGCGCCGGTGCTCGGTTGCACCGCCGTGCCGTGCCTATCCCCACACCCAGCCGCTTTACGCTAATACCGATGCGCCCTGCTTTCTCACGAGCGCTAATCATGCGCGCGCAGCAGCTGTCTCTCCGGTGGTTAGTCTAGTCTAGTCCTCGGGTCTCGCTCGTTCAGCGGTGCACGGCATCTTCGGATCTCTTCTTCCCTTCCCCCGCCGCTTGGGCGCTTGCATTGCATGCAGCTCGGGCTCGCGCTGGTCCACGGCCCCACATGCTCCTGGCATCGCGTGGCGCCGCCACGAGGGGTTCGGGTTGGGTCGGGACTCGGGACGCGGCCGCGCCGAGGCCTTAACGTCTCCATACAGCCTGAGTGCCTGTCACCGGGCATCATTTCGAGCGTGGCTTGGCTTCTGATATCCTTTGTCCTTTTGGCACCTTTTTTTTCTTCTTCTTCTTTTACATCCGCGCTTACAATTTAGTATTTACTAATAAGAACACTCTCCTGTCTCCTCGTTAGGCATGTCAGTGGAAACTACCTAGCTACGAAAATATATACAGAAATACAAAAAGACATGGCACATGAGGCACTGCCCTACTCTGTTCTCGGTCCATCATACAGTACTGTAGTATAGACAGTAAACAGCTGAGAGGAAGAAAGACATCATTTTACTGTATCTAGAGAGAACCTCAGGACAGCGACGGGCGCGCGGGGCGGTTCGGGAAGGTCGGCATCGAACCCTCGACGCGACAGGTCGAGAGAAGCTGGCGGGCGCGCGGGGCCGTGGCGCATATGCAGCTTGTCGCGGCGAGCGGGCGACACGGCAAGCAGGCCAAGGCAAGCGAAGCCGGAGATGCGCTGTAACCCGCGGGGATTAGGATTAGGATTACCCTTGTAATAAAGGCACGCGCGCGGATAGCGCCACGGAATGGAACGCGCCGCTCGCCTCCAGATATTCCCTGTCGCCGCCGGGAAATCACTTGTTTTTCTCTCGCCTTCTTTTATCTATCTCCAAACAAATCCCCTCTTCTCTCGCTGTCTGCGTGCCTGCTGCCTCGCCTCTGGAGGCTTTTTTGGAAAAGGAAACTTGCAGGATTAGGAGCCGGAGGCGGTGTGCGTGTGACTTGGCAGCCGGACACGACGCTTATCCTTCTGCCATGTCTGGCCCACCTGCCTTTTCCTTGCGGGCGCAGCGGACAGTCAGAGCATGGGCCCACCGGCAAAAGATGGTACTCCATACGATCCATGGCAGGGTTTCTATACACCGGTGAAACTTTGTTTGCCATTGATGTGCTATTATTCAGAGTAAACATGGTATGATACCACCATGATGCATGCCTGGCTCGTAAGCTAACCAAACCGGCCCCCAGGTTTATAGCCGCAAAAGACGCAGGAAAAAAACATCATCTAACTGATCGAGTGGCAGATTACTTTTTATCAGATGATTCAAACCGAAGCAAAGCTAGCCTGCCTGCCCGGCGCCCTCTGTCTGTCTGTCCCTGCCCATCGATGACAGCCTTGAACCTTGAGTCTAGTCCCCGGTTTCATCTTCTTTTCTTTCAGTGATGAAAGTGCACTGCCGCACTGGTTAATCCCCCGCCCTTTGTACCGCTACCAACTGCTCCCCATATCTTTTCTGTCCTTTCCCATTTGCCACCATCATCACTCTTCTCTTCTGCACTAAAAAAAATCATTTTCAAACTCACCGACTTCGGCAAGAGTATTGGTTTGGTCATGTAATTGTGGGAAAAAATATCGCATTTGTTTTTGTCCTGCCTGTCATTGTCTAGTACACGGTTTGGTTTGGTTACGTACAGCTCATGTGCATTGGGTTGTTGGTACTCCCAACCAGCCAATTTCCACTCGGTATTCCTTCGGTTCAGTACGTGTGGAAACGTCACCTGATTACCGACGCCCTGCATAAATTAGCAGCACTGCTAGGTGCCAAATCAACCGAAAACCAATGTGGCGTATTTCTTCGGATTTGCTCTCCGAGAATTGCGATTCAGAACAACACGACATGATCATACTAGTATATTCTGGTGAACCTCCTTAATCATGCTATAAGAAACTTCCTTCCTCGTCACTTCACACGGATAATACCCAGCGCATGTATGTGGATGTGGGAATTGGATTGAGAGCATCCAAATCCGATGATTACTTTCTTTTTCTGTGATTGGTCATATGGTGCATACGCAATCTGATAATGGACTCCATTAGAAAAAATAACACATGGCTTTATATTAACTACTACATCCGTTCCAAATTACTATTCATTGTTGAATTTTTTTCATGATCTTTGATCATTCGTCTTATTCAAAAATTTTGCCCAAATATGCAATCCAATAAGTTATAGTTGAAGTATATACAATGATAAAACAAGTCACATACAAAATAAATAATACTTGTGAAATTTTTTAAATAAGACGAATGATCAAACGGTAAATGAAACAAAACGTATAGTAATTTAGAATTGAGGCAGTACCATTCAAGCTCGCCCCCCGCACCGCCAATAGGCATCCCATGCAGGCCCTGCATCCAGCTCAGGACTAGAAAATCAAAGGGAGGAAATTAGGAGGAATATTTGACTTGTGCAGCGGCTCCAAGCCTCCATCCAATCAATCATGCAGCGCGGCCGCCTTTTAAACTGGAAAAATATATTCCCTGTCCTGACCTAGCGCTTTTGGCGACCCTGATCAAGCCGGCTCATGTTCTTTTTCCGCGTCGCGGCTAATGATTTTTCCTCCCAGGCACCACTCGTCGTGTCCCCGTCACGACAGCTCCCGGGTGTTGAAGAGGCTCCAACGCCCATCGCGCTCGCCGGATTGATGGATACGAGACACGCGGTCATTTTCAGGGCATATTTTCCTCCTAACAGCAAGCATCCTTCCGGCTGGATTAGGGTGTAGCACCCTTTTAGACTAGGGGATCTGTTTAATTAAAAAAAACTAGGGGATCTGTCATGCACTGTTCTCTTTCTCCTCTGTTATCCTTAAGAAATACTCTACTTTAAGCTCCAGAAAATTTCATAGGTTCCGTTTAGCTGGGAGATTTAGGAATTAGGAGAAGGTTTATTGGCAATTAGGTGATTGTGTATTTGTATTGCAAATTTTAAGTTTCCTAGAGGGAAAGAGAGAGTCTCCCCTTCTATACCTTGGTACATAAATCAGAAATCACTAGTGGCTGGACATGTGGACATGCCCCGTATGTCTCTCTGAAATGCGACCCCGCGGGCTGCTGAAATTAATACCACCACGCTCCCTAGCAAAAAAAAAAAAAATCCCTCGCCACGCTAAGCTCCATTTCTCATCAGTCATCACGTCAAACCTGTCCTCGTCACCAGAAATGTGAATTTGATACGCGTTGATTTTTCCCATTTTTGCTCTGAAATTCTTTGATGTGGCAGCTGGCCTGCTTGGCCTCAATAGCCTGTTGAGTGGTCTGAAGAAAGCATATGGGGGAGGTGAGGAAAAGGAAAGCCGGCCAGGCAGGGGCAGCTCACCTGAGCTGGAGGAAAGGGGTCAAAGACTGAACACAGCCTAGGGGCATGTGGGGCACTTACTTTCCTACCAGTACCCAGTGCCTGCACACATCATTTTGCAGGTTCTTTTCTGTTTTCTTTTGCCCCCCTTTTGATTTGGATGAATGGGATGGGAGAGCAATCTTTGCCTTCTTGGTTGTTTAAATTTTCCTTTGCCACTTGCTGTGTTCATAAGGCACCGGCCAAATGATGCACATATAGATAACAGTTATCCAAATCTCATTGTATATTCATTCTAAACACCTTGTTTGCACAAAGAAATATATTATTGCATTTATAGACCATAGTAGAGCAGACAATAAGCACAAATCATAACAAAGAACTAAAAACAAGAAGAATAAACAAATGCATAGGAAAATACCTAAGATTAGCATCTTTTTTATTCACGAGAAAATTGCAATTTGTTGTAGTGTGTAGCAGCAGCCAAATCCAAAGGTACCCAAGCACTCCACCACTCCACAGTAACAGTCTAAAGCAGAGAGGTAAACACCAGGCATTCTCACAGCTAAGCTTAATAAACTGCTAAGCACACCACCACTGCTACCACTCCGCACAACCTCTTGTGACTTTCCAGTCTGTACTCTCTCTCTCTCCTGTTATTACTCACCCATCCCCTCCCGTTTCCAAAAATTTGGCCTTTCTCTCACACATCTCACTACCACCTCTCTTCTCCATCTCCAATGGCGGGCGCCGCCACCACCTCCCCTCCGTCCTCCTCCGCCTCCTACAAACCCTAACCCTAGGTAGGTCTCCCCAGTTCCCCCCGCATATATGGCTGTTCTCCTCGCGTTCGTTCTCCTGCTGCTTTCCGGGGGCGCCGCCGGCGACGACGTTGCGGCGCTGCTCGAGTTCAAGAAGGGCATCGCAGACCGGGACCGGGACCCCGTGCTGGGGTCCTGGACCCCACCGGCGACCACCGAGGCCGGCAACGGCGGAGGGGGCTGCCCCGCCACGTGGCGGGGCGTGGTGTGCGACGGCGGTGCGGTCGTCGGCGTCACGCTCGACGGCCTCGGCCTCTCCGGGGAGCTCAAGCTGGTGACGCTATCCGGCATGCGCGCGCTCCAGAACCTCTCCCTCGCCGGGAACGCCTTCTCCGGCCGCCTGCCCCCGGGCATCGGCTCCCTCTCCTCGCTGCGCCACCTCGACCTCTCCGGGAACCGCTTCTACGGGGCTCGCCGACCTCTCCGGCCTCGTCCACCTCAACCTCTCCCACAACAACTTCTCCTCCGGCTTCCCCACCGACGGGATCCGGCAACTGCAGAATCTGCGCCGCATCGACGTCCGCAACAACTCCTTCTGGGGCAATGCCGGGGATCTGCTCAAAGAGCTCCGCAATGCCGAGCACATCGATCTGAGCGACAACCTCTTCACCGGCAGCATCGATTTGGAGCTGGACAGCTTGACCAGCATCGGGAATACGGTCAAGTATCTCAACCTCAGCCATAACAAGCTGGACGGCGGCTTCTTCCGGAATGAGACCGTGGGGGCGTTCAAGAACTTGGCGGTCCTTGATTTGAGCAACAATGGGCTTGGTGGGACAGTGCCGAGGCTCGATGCGTGGTTCTCACTGGAGATTTTCAGGGTTGCTGGCAATGGGCTGTTTGGGATGATGCCTGATGCACTCCTCCAGAATTCGATGCGGCTTGTCGAGGTTGATCTCAGCAGGAATGGCTTCTCAGGTACCTTCCTTTTTCTACTGAAATGTACATCTCTTGTTGAATTTTGTGATCCGTCAGAGTAGGAATCCCACTATAAATTGAATGGTGGTGATCTATTAGTTTGTTTCTTTTGTTGTTTGCTTCCCTTGATGATGCGGATGGCCAGTGGCTCCATGCCACGCTGCTTAAATTTCAAGCTGCAAATCAGATCGTGGGCATTCGCAGATATGCATACCTGATGCTAACGGATTTCTTATGACGACATTGCAAAATGATTGCTGCATCTTGAATCTGGAACACACCATTTGCTTGGAGGATTCGACGAGCATAAATAAAAACAGGCGCTTCCATTGATGCTGCATGTCGCGGTGTAGAAAATGTACCGATTTCCTTTACACGGATATCGTCAGCAACCTTGTACTTGCATGCATGCTGGCTCACAATTGATTTTGGAAACTATTTCCCCCCTCTCATTTTAGTCATATATTTGCTTTTATAGCATCCGTGGTATCTGTAGGAATTAGTTATATAACTAAGCAAAGTATTAGGCATTAACCAACAATTTTCTGACAGCTTTTGCCTGGTGATTGATAAGTGAAGAAACATTTTGTTTTGCCTAACGAATGGACTATCATGCTGGCTCTTGATTTCTTCTAATGTAGACCTGTTGCTGGCTCTGAGCCAGCTACCAGACTTTTTGCAGTTCAATCAAGAATTTTACAAACTATTTCAATTGCGTGACATGAGACATACTATGGGGAATGTATGTACGCTAGAGATTTAGAGCTACATTGACATTTGATCATGTGCTGGCTCCACTAATAGTATCCCAACTTCCATGCATCCTATCTTGCTTACAGTTATTTGCAGATACTCTGATTATTGACATTTATCATTAAATGACACATGCGTCCTTAAACTTTGCAGGGTCACTGCCAATTGTTAACTCTACAACATTGAAGGTGTTGAATCTCTCCTCCAATGTTCTATCAGGATCATTACCAGCCAATGTTGGCAAATGTACCTCAGTTGATCTGAGTGGAAACCTGTTTGCTGGGGAGCTATCTATATTGCGTTCCTGGGATGGGATTGTCGAGGTTATTGACTTGAGTTCAAACAAACTAGAGGGAAGCTACCCGAATGATGCCGCCCAGTTTCAGAACTTAGTCTCCTTGAAGTTGCGGAACAATTCATTGTCCAGGGTCTCTCCCTTCTGTGTTGGGAACCTATCAGAAGCTATCTGTCCTTGATCTCAGTCTGAATGCACTAGAAGGGTCTGTTTTGCCTACTTTCTTCATGTCACCAGCGTTGACAGTATTAAATCTTTCTGGGAACAGATTTACTGGAACTATTCCATTTCAGAGCAACCATTCAACGGAGTCAATACTTCTCTCATCTCAACCTGCTCTTAAGATTGTTGATCTGTCCAGTAATTCTTTGACTGGACCATTGCCACCAGATATCTCTAACTTGCAAAAACTTGAGTTTCTTATTCTTGCGACGAATGAATTGTCTGGGGAGATTCCCAGTGAGATAAGCAAGCTTCAAGCACTGGAGTATCTTGACTTATCACACAACCACCTCACAGGCAGAATTCCGGATATGCCTCAAAATGGTCTTAAGATATTCAATGTATCTTACAATAATCTACAAGGAACTGTTCCTAAAAGTGTTGAAAAGTTTCCTTTATCTTGCTTCCGACCTGGAAACGACTTGTTAGTTTTCCCAGATGGTCTGCCTGCAGGAAATGATGATTACACTGGAGTTTCTCAGAGCCGAACATCTCATGGACATAAGGCTGGTGTTAAAGTTGCTCTTATTGTCGGCTGCATTGGAGCTATCTTGCTAGTGATCTTCATAGCCCTAGCACTCTATGTGGTAAGGTCTCAAGAGCTTTGTGGAAGAAATGGATTTAGAGGTCAGATTACCATCAGGGATCTAAAGGGGAGAATAAGCCGCCCAAATCTGTTCAAGTCACCCAAAGATAATGTTATACCAAGTAAAACGAGTTTCTCAAATGATCATCTCTTAACGGCTGCAGCTAGATCTATGTCTGCCCAGAAAGAGTTATTGGCTGAAGCTTCTGTTGAATATGGCTACACCGATCCCAAGGAGGTCGCTGAGTCCACAAGTTCAGGTGTGGCTGAGACCTCTGCTGCAGTCCAGGCTCGGGAGTCTTCCCCACGGGCTGCATTACCTACATCACCACACTTTGCGGACTCCAGATTCCATGAGGAACCTGTAGCTTTTGAAGTATACTCACCAGATCGGTTGGTTGGAGAATTGATTTTCATGGACAGCACTTTGGTTTTCACAGCTGAGGACCTTTCACGTGCACCGGCAGAGGTTCTTGGAAGGAGCAGTCATGGAACAACATACAAGGCTGTTCTCCAAAGTGGGCATGTCCTGACAGTGAAATGGCTGCGTGTTGGTCTTGTGAAGCATAAAAAGGAGTTCACTAAGGAGGTAAAGAGGATTGGCACTATCAGCCATCCAAATATAGTTTCATGGAGAGCCTTCTATTGGGGTCCTAAGGAGCAAGAGAGATTAATTATTTCTGACTATGTCAATGGCGATAGCTTGGCACTTTACCTTTATGGTAACTATCTCACGCTCATCTTCATTTTAACCATCATTTCCTTCAAATTTTTTTTCTTGTTAGGTCAATATAAATTTCCCATTTGTTCTGGAGAATTGTGCACTTACATTGTCTCGTGGAGAAAAAATGTTCAACTACTGTATAATATCATAGATGTTGCATCAAACTCTTTAGTTATTCCTCACCAGACATAAGATTTACTTCCAGTCGCTGATTATATAATCTTGCTGACTGTGATACAGAGTCAACTCCCAGAAGATATTCCCGTCTGTCAGTTTCTCAGCGGCTCAGAATCGCCATCGACCTAGCTCGCTGCCTCCAGTTCCTACACCATGAGAAGGGCCTGCCTCATGGCAATCTGAAGCCAACTAATATATTCTTGACTGGTCCTGACCTATCTCCAAAGCTGGTGGATTATGGTCTACATAGGTTCATGACTCCAAGTGGCACTGCTGAGCAAATACTGAATTTAGGAGCACTAGGGTACCGAGCCCCAGAACTGGCAAATGCAGCCAAGGCCACACCATCGTTTAAGGCTGATGTGTATGCATTTGGGGTGATTGTCATGGAGATGTTGACGCGGAGAAGTGCAGGGGACATCATCTCAGGCCAGTCCGGCGCTGTTGATCTAACTGACTGGGTTCAGATGTGCAACAGGGAAGGGCGGGGAACCGACTGCTTTGACCGGGACATCACAGGGTTGGAAGAATCCCCGAGGATAATGGATGAGCTGCTGTCGATCTCACTTAGGTGTATCCTTCCTGTAAATGAGAGGCCTAACATGAAGACGGTCTGCGATGACCTGTCCATAACAGTGTGAGTTTCCCTTTGGTTTCCTTCCCCCAGTGTACGTGTAACCGATTTTCCGTCTGTTGGTCCCGATTTTTTCCGTGGGTTTTCCAGAGCCCTGTAGCCAGGGTTTGTTTGATTGGTAACTGCTAGTGTAAAGAGGATTCGATCCACCCATTGATTGATTGATATCAACCATTGCCGTCTTTCTTCATGAGTTCGACACCAATGCCTTTGCTGTTCACTCGTCAAGTTTTTTCACTGAAACATTACGCTGTGAATTGTACTGCACGCCGTTGCTCCTGTTGCCTCGAGACTGTAGCTGCAACATGCATGTAATCTTGCAGCCGATCCTCATCTGCTGTTCTTGTATGTGAAGTTAATTCGATTTCGGCCTGTCTGACTATTACTGCCGGGCGTCACATGCGGTTCTGGTGCAGCTGCAGCATGTGTTGGATATCTAGGGGCTGTTTGGATGCTGCCTGCCAGGCAGCTGCGCGCCCAGGCAGCGATCCGGACCCCAGGCCGACGAAATCGAACGGCTGGGGTTGCTGCCTACCGGGCGTCCTGTAGCAACCATTCTGGCACTAGATTTATTGAACGAAACACAGGCAGGGGTCGTTACCGGACCGGTCCATCCTGCAACCTTCAATTTTCGCAGCCAGAAATTCTCCACTCCACCTCTGAATCTGATCATCTCCACTTCGCCGTGGACTGGCAGCTACCAGATGACCAATGGACGGTCGTGATGGCGCCCCAAGCCGCCGATTGGGCATCGAGCTGCCGTCGGATGGCGCACGGATACTGACCAGGTGGGGCCATGGTGCTGCCTGGTAAGCATTTGGAGGACAGTCCTTCGGTTGCCGGAGCAGAAGACACATGGTTCTTGGTTCAGGCCTTTTTAGATCTCAAATTCAACCCCTAAATTTCACTATGTAAAAAAAAGATTCACATCACATCAAAATGTCATAACATGCATGGAGTACTGAATGTAGATGAAATCAAAAATCTAATTACACAGTTTTATTGTACTCTACGAGACGAACATTTTGAGCCTAATTAATCAATTTTTGGATAATTTTTCACACATACAAACGAAATGCTATAGTGGCGCACGCATCACACCAAACCAAAGTTTGGCTCCCAAATTTGGGAAGGGCTCAGTAGCGAGGACTGAAGGCTTGCCGTGGGGCCTGTGGTCCTTGGCTGTAGTATTGCCACTCTTTGTCAGCACATCATCAATTCGCAAATGCACTTGTTCATGATTACCGGTGATCCTCAGCATCTTGAACCTGCCGGATCAATGCAACCTTTTGGACGCCTTCCAAGGAAAGCAACTCAAAAGTTAAATCTACCTATAATTACATTCCTAGGAGTAGAGCAACCAGCACATACATTAGAAGTAGATCATGATCCAGCCGTTCGATCACCCCTGTCGCAAGTGCAAATGCCAAGGTTTCATGCACCACTGACTACATGACTTGTCCATCTCTGTTTCACATAAGCTTGAAGAGCATGAATATATACATGGGGTAGGAGCCATAAAGGCATTACTATAGGTTACTGCTATACATGATGTCCAATATTCGCGGAGCTTGCCAAGGGAGGGCTCTGGACGTCCCTTTCCATCTTGCTTCGCGACGAAATGATCTGGGTACCATCGGTAACAGAATCAATGAGCTCAAACAGTCACCAACAGATCAACCGATGCTCACATAATATTGGATACTCCGTACAGTAGTAGCGGGAGTAATTACACGTACTGAAGGTGTTATGGAAAGTAACGCAATGCCGTACGAAAGGCCGTACGGATGCTTCTGGTCCTTCCTTATATTCTGATGCCCGATGCTTCTTAATTCATTTGCAATACCATTAGTGATTAATTCTGATTTCACAATTTACCCTATTAACTGACTGATCCTGATTTCTCACTTTTATCATTGAGTGTTCTAGCTAAAATTTTAATTGTTCGTCAGTCAAATGACCCTCTGTTCAAGGTGAGAATTGTGCAGTTATTCTCAGTATCACTGTCTACCTTGGCAAATAGACAACAAATTATGACAATGTTTCATTTGGTAGTCAGTGCATATGGAAACATTGAGTTATTCTGGCTATAGCATAAAAAAAGTGATAAATTACAACTACAGAGATGTATCTGTTATGTAGTTTATTCTCTGCCTTCCCATGCATGTACTGATAAATATTGAGATACCAAAATGCAGCCTTTTTATGTGTTCCCAAAATTACTCTCCATAACTGACCCCTTTTGAAGTTAATATTCAAATCCATGTAACTAGCAAATGAACTTAGTGTCAATTTTCAGCATGCGTCTTTTGTGGAAGTATTGCTGATTCTCCACTAGGTAATTTAGCTATTCAGAAAACTCAATGGTACTCTGTAGTTTTGCATCTTTCTGGGCATGTTAAAAGTTACTACACCTGCTGTTTTTCCAAAGAACTTTAATCCATGCAGTTCGTGTTTAGGTGCATTCCTGATATACCATTAGCTACTGTATTCAATTGTCTCTTTCCAGTGCAGATAACAGATCATTTCATTTCACAATGATGACAAGTTAACTGTATGGTGAGAGATCAGACCATCTATTATCTTAAATCACTCCTAATGCTAATTTTTATATGACAACTCTACTTGAGATTACAATTGCAGAGTAACATGCTCCGATCATGTACAACGGCATGATTGTTTATGCAAAGGATGCCAAAAATGCGATCAGATATTTTTTCCATGCCATTGATTGCTTAATCTTATGGCATTTTTTTGGAAACCTCAGGAGCTTGCCTCTCTACTCAACCAAGGGTGGTACGGTGAGATCAGAAAACACAATCATGTTTACAGCTTCTGATAGGGGATATGCCCACACAGCAGGGCGATCTGCGTCCTGACAATGAACATGACAAGCTAGCTCATGAGCGGCTCCTAAGTGCAGCTCTATTTGCGGACAAATCAGTATCTGCATTGGCCACATGTAGCCCTTTCATCGATCATGCTCAGTAGCAGCAAACATATGGACCATTCAGATACATGGCTGTTGATTTATACTTGAGTGTGATCAGCTATACCTTCAACATGGACTAGGTAAAGAAGTTTTCTGTTACCAGATGGTTTCGGCGGTGGTAGCTTATATGTTTGGTTCTTCAATACTAATAAAAAAAGGCAACAGTTCTTAATTCCATAGAACTAACGGTCTGTCTATAGCATCTATCATAGTTTATTATGGTACCTGTATAGCAGGAAGCTAAATATGATACTTCAGCTTATTCCATCTTTTGGCTGCAATACTTTGTAGATAACATGTGTGGTTTTAGCTCATTTTTCACTCGATGTGAGTTGGTTTATGTGTTCCTAGCTAACTTGACTGATTGCCAGTTCAATGAATCAGGATATACTAAATCGAATATCCTGCGATTCCTTCTCATTAACCATTGAAGTATGTGTTTTAAGTTCTGAACCCTTTGTATTTATTATGTTTTCCAATCGCTCATGCCCACAAAACATAGGTCATTGTTACCCTGATGCATGTGTACAGCTTTCATAATGCCTAAATTCTTCTGCCATGGCAACCGTGTATAATTCAATAAGCCAAGCAAAATATTAAGCAAAGTGACGTGTTTCTCCTCTGAACCAAAAGTCTTTACGCCACACTGTAATATGAAAGAATTTGTCTTTCCTTTACATCCATGTTTTCATATGACACCCAGTAGCTACTACCTCATCATATCTTTACAGTATACCTTGCTTGCTTTCGTCTCATTCACCGTATTCAACACTCAGTCAGTAAAAAAAACATATCGCTGCTTCGGAGCCGGCGCAGCGAAGCGCGCCAATCTTCCTAGTGGCTACCATGGTCGCACAAGAGGCACATGACCAGGCCACGACTAGGACCGCACTCGAACCAGCACCACACAAACACTTGAATTTAAAACATGCATGCACACATGGGCAGATGGCACATCCTGGTCAGTGGTCAGACATGACACGCGCTAGTGCGTTCACCTTCCATGTACAAAACAGACCAACATGGCTACGTACACTAATACGCAAATATGGCTAACACCCGGCCAATACAGCCAAACGACACACTACACACACTCACGTTTAGTATACGTACACAAATACGAACACACAGCCATTCCCGGCACACACCACACACATCTATTATAAAACACACACTCACATACACAAATACGCACGTACATGACCAGTCAATGGCAACGCAACACTCACGTACGCAAATATGGCCACACAGTCAGCCAACAGAAATGCATGCACGCAACGGCCACACAGCAAGCCAACAGCAACGCAAGGCACGCCCACGTCCAGCATTTTTTTTTTGCATATTTTCTATTTTCTTTAATCAATTATAATACATTACCTTCTAGATAATATGATATTTGATCAATGGTCCATATTTATTTCAGAGCAGTGGCGGAGGGGCAAGCAGGGTCCACGCCCCCCCTAAGCTCATTGCCAAATATGATTAGGTAGTAGGTTAGTGAGCTACCATAATTAATTATCTACTTTTTAGTTGTCAAATGGGGTAGAATTAAAATTTGTAGCAAGAAAACCACAAGTAATTTAAATGAAAAAATGAGCTCTAAATGCATTAATATATAGTACAAGAGTTAATATTTTTCTTTCCAGAAATTTAGTGTATGTAGCTCATCTTTCTGTTGCCATTTTTCCCTTCTCTTTTAATCTAGCTTTTTGTTTGGCTGTTTCTCCGATTTTAAAGCTTACACTTTAGTCTTGCCTATTAAACCCTGTAAATATTATATGTTTCATGCACTAAAGTTCATGCAACCCACCAATAGTTACCGTAGTTTCTTCAAAACGTCGTACAATGCAACAACTAAATTTAGAATTGTGTATTGTTACACAATACTATTCATAATTATTTTTATACTTCTATAGAGTGTTTTACTAAGTTTATGTTCCAAATACACCGTCTCAAACGTTTAAACACGACCATTTAAGCATATGTTTGTGGTGTATTTGCCCCCCTCAATGTTAAATCCGGGCTCCGCCACTGTTTCAGAGTACCTTAGCAACGGCCTACGCAAAGAGCTAAAAAAGAAGGTTAAAAGAAAGTAGAGCACTAATCTTTGCACCGTTTGTCCATCATTTTGACTAATGTATGGTGCAAAAAAGTACTTACACGTACAATACACTGAAATCGAATTTGTTTTTAATATCGTGTAACTTCGGGGGTTCTTTCTTAAAATCGGCAAAACCAGCCTTGAAAGGAGAGCTGGCTTGTTCTTGTTATTTGAGGGGAGTGAAATTAACTTGTGGGGAACTTGGAGCCTCCCCATCTTTATTGGCTGCCACTTTTGTATCCTTCAACTTCAGCTCTTCATAGTGAATTGTTTGCTTGTCGTGGTTCATGAGTTTTCTCCGCGAAGGGTTTGCACGTAGATTTTGGTGTCCACTTTTGATTCGGCATTTCTTTTGGTTGTAGATTGTTCGGTCTTCTTTCTATTGGTGTCATTTGTTCAAGTTGAATGGCGTATATATGGTTGACATATAGGGCATAACACCATCTCCAATGGGTGGTTCTATGCTGCTCCTATATACAATAAATATTGTCTATGGAATCAGGTCCTTCACATTGTGCGTGAGTTTATAGAGGACCGGGAACTAGTTTCATATAATAAAATATATGGAGAAGAGGAGAGAGAGACAGGGTGTAGGAGAGGAGGGTGGATCCCCTTTACAGATTCAACCTCTAGCTGGTCCTATACATTGGTGATAACACAATAACATACATCAAATCATTGTAGGTGATTTTACATATTGGAGAAAACCTTAATTTTTTTGATATACCGATGATTAGATGACGGAAGTTGATGTATTAGTGAATTATTGCTGCAAGTATATTCTCTATTGTGAGGTTTGGATAGCACCTTAATTGAAGTATTACTGTCAAAGGGCTGTTTCATTCTATGCACATAAGGTGTTTGATAAAATGTTTGTGAGTACAGAGTAATTAGTTTGCTATTGGTCGCTTCCACTGCCTCTCTGCGGCTCACGATGGTCCAGTATGTGCAAGAAGTCGAGGCAAGGTATAAGACATCAATACCCAATCAGCGTTATAATAAGCCTAGAATTCGAGTAATTCTGCAATGCACATGGCGGATTCCTGGACAATGAAGCTAGTATCTATCTACATGGTAAATTGGTACTATATATGGTAGCAACAATTCACGTCCGAGGCTGGCCTGTCGCCGGAGATGTTTGTTTCAATATGTATTGAATTCCACACACTCATATTATGAATATCTATTGAATTGCATTGAAGTACATAGTACAGAGAAATATGTTCATCAATAATACAAAATTTAAACTCGTGCCACATAATTCAAGCAAAAGTAAAGATTCAACAAGTAAATATGAAAATAGGCAAAAAGGACACTGATGCAAGTTAATGTATAAGGCCTCATTGGTTGTTTGCTTGTATAATGAAACAATACTACAACATTGAGAAAAAAATAATAAATAGTTTAGTTGTTAATTAAGAAGTTTGTATGAAAGCATTCTTAGTCACAACATTAATGCAAAGATATTGAAATGATTTAAGTGGATATATTGTTGTCAGTGTTTGGTGCCAGTAGTCCACCATGGGGTACCCCATGGCGGTACATTTGTAGGTAGGGGAACGCTTCACCTAGAGCTAGATGGTGGACACAAAGATACAAGGATTAACCAGGTTCTAGCTACTTGATTGGTATAATACCCTACGTCTTGTGCTCAGGGGATTATATTATGCGCTATACGTATTGCATATGGCTTGAAACTTGTATCACCCGTCCTCCTAGTGGCACCCCTATCTTCTCTTATATACTCTAAGGGATAGGGTTACATGGCAAGTCATGTCCCCTAGTTAGTTACTGTAGGTAAGATCGGATACAACTGCACATGAGGAGTCCGACTCTATATTCCTCTTTCCTTGTGGTACCCGGAGGTATATCCCCCACAATTGTGATGTAATGTTGGTGTGAGACTTAATTTGGCAAAGGATGAATGAGTTGATCTAAGATCTTGTTACAATGTACTAAGCATGAAGAATGACGAGGGAACCTAACACCCAAGAACCTTGTTAGGGTGGAGAAACTAAAAATTGATTAACATCGAGTAATGTACGTCATATAGAGTCTCACATATTAAGAAGCATCAATCAGTATATAATCTATTACGATGAATCATGGTGTATTTTGAATATGACATTGATTGTTCATCATTTTGGTTGATATATCCCAAGGCAATGGTTCAAGGATGATGTACTCAAATTCAAGTCCTAAGTTGAAGTAAATAATTGGCACACATGTGCACTTCGTGGTCTTAGGGCTTGTTGTCTGATGTGTGGATAGATCTCTCAATAAGCTATTATGTATAGATCTCTCAATAAACAATCGAGTAATCAAATTTGAGCATTTTTTTAAAGATTTCACATATCAAGTTTGAACCAGATCATGCAAAATGGGAAGTAGGATCTTTGTTGGTCAATTTAGACTAGGTCAACTTCACAAAAATGCGGATTTGAAAATAGTTGAAATTTGAACAAATATGAAAGTTGAAGTTTGAAAAGTGCCAGCATGATAGAATCATGACATGTTTAAGTTTGGAAACCAAATATTTGAATTTGAGTGGTCAAAGATCAAACATAAAATCAAATAGAACACTTGGCCAAATTTTCCTATCATTTCACATAATAATAACTAATGATGTTTAGGAGCTTGGTATTTTAGATTTTTCTAACCATTGAACCTCCAACTTATACAAAAGTTTTAGTACAAGTTATGTGCTTCAATATAGAAGGACATCAAGTTGAAGTTTTGGTATGTTTAAGGGTCAAATATCAAATTTTAAACAACAAGTTATACCGTTCTTAGCCTTTTCTTGGAAATTTCTAAGTCCTGAAAACAGCGATGATTATTCAAAATTAAGCCAAATTTTGATATGTTTTATATATCAATTTTAGACAAGATAATGCAAATTAGGAAGTAGGATCTTTGGTGAATATTTTGGACTTGTCCCACTTCATAAAAATATAATTTTGAATATTTGTAATGGAGCATCAAGTTCGAATCTTTAATTGATGTGCAGCTGAGTCGCGCCGGAGACTACGGCGCGACTCAACACTGAGTCGCGCCATACCTTGTGGCGCGACTCAGTTGACGCATCAGCGGCCCTCGTGGCCATGGTGCCGACACGACAACTCCGTCGCGCCATTGCATGTGGCGCGGCTCAATAGGGAGTCGCGCCAAAAGGAGTGGCGCGACCAAAAGGGCTACTTTTTGAAATTTTAGTTTGGGAGAAGTTATTTTTAAAATATTAGTTTTAAAGGGGCTAAAATAAAAAAAATTCCGCAAAGCTGGGACCGGCAGCAGCACGCAGTATAGGCAGCAGAAGGAAGAAGAAATAGGCAGCAGGCAGGCAGATTCCATCGAGTTCGACGAGAGCGCCTACCTGCAGCCCAAAAGTAAAGCCCATGAGTAAGCCCATCCGTAAATCACGCACATCGTGTGAGACAAGCGGGAATTCACAATGCGGATTAGCACGCGGCCATGGCCTTGAGGCCTCAGTTTGCTATTGGTCGCTTCCACTGCCTCTCTGCGGGCTCACGACAGTCCAATATGTGCAAGAAGTCGAGGCAAAGCATAAGACATCAATACCCAATCAGCGTTATAATAAGCCTATAATTCGAGTAATTCTGCATCACCTGGCGGATTCCTGGGCAATGAAGCTAGTATCTATCTACATGGTAAATTGGTACTATATATATGGTAGCAACAATTCACGTCCGAGGCTGGCCTGTCGCCGGAGATGTTTGTTTTTTCCCACCAGAACACGTGAGAGTTGGCGTCGGAACTACTTGTTCCCCCAATTCAATTCATGCAATTGTTCTTTGCCAGCGTCCGTCCCAGCGATATATGGATGGATTCAGGACGCTCCTCGCGGAAGAATTAGTTCCCTCTGCTGGGACGCGAACGTGTACGCACGCAGCGGCAGCGCCTCGCGGCAAATCGAACTCCTCGCCGTCGCCGGGCCCCGTCTTCACCTGCCTCCCCGACCTTAACGCAGCAGATTTCCGAGCCGGACACGGGATATCGACACCAAGACGAACTCGTGTTCGCACACCTAGCTACTTTCTTCTAACCCGCTGCCCCTCTCTCTCTTCCATCATAAAAGCCGGCCGCATACACGAGCAGATCGATCCCCACGTAACGTACGCCAGCTAGCTAGCTAGCCGGCATATATACTTCTTATTAGATTCGCTTCACGTATATATGGAACAGGAGCAGCCTCACCCGGCGACCCAACAAGCGGATTGCGTCGTTGTAAACTTGGAGCTTCAAGTAGTCGGAGCCGGCAATGATGCTAGCCATGGGAGCGACGACAACCACGACGTCGTGGGCGACGGCGTCAAAGCCCGTCCGGCCACGGGCGGCGGAGTCCAGGATCATCATCACCACGTCGCGGACGTGGACCGTCTGCTCGTCAATGTCGCCGCCGCCGCCGCCGGGACGAGCCCCAAAGCAGACCACGCCGTCGAACCCAAAGACGACGACAGTGACGACGACGGAGACGGCGAAAATCGCTGCGTGGTGTGCACGGAGCCCATGAGGTGGGTTGCCTTTGGGCAGTGTGGCCACCGCGTTGTGTGCAGCAAGTGCATGGTTCGCATGCGCTTCTTTCAGAAGAACAAATGCTGCTGCATCTGCAGAACCCACTGTCCTAAGGTTCTCGTTGCCAAGGCGGACGGTGTCGCTGACATAGCATCAGTCACTACTTTCCCTAAGTTGCCGCGATTTGCCTTTAGAGACGGCCGCGTGGGCAACTACTGGTACCACGGCTACACGGCGGCCTACTTCGAGGAAGAAGAAGAGTATCGAGCTGCAAGGACTGAATGCGAAGGAATAATACCAGCGTTCTATGAACCTTTGATAAATTTTCTCATCGATCACATGCTTAAATTAAATATAAGAACACAAAATTAGTTGTATCTTGATGCTTTTCCCTCTCTCTGTTTTTTTCTTCAAATTAGATCTTTTATATGAATTAAACGTATGCGTTCTTTCCTTTTTGTTTTGCAGCCTTGCTTCTTAGTATATTTCGGGTGTGTTATTATGGTCGGAGCACTTTTCGGACTTGGATTCGCAAGCGGGGCGAAGCATTTGTCGTCCCAGGTGACAGGCTATGTCGTGAGTATATTCGCCGCGTTGTTGTTTGCTACCTTCATTTGGTTAGTGCAAAAATGCAGACCACACATATACGATTCTGATTATTTGGAAGATGCGCGCCTACGTAAACTGTACGGAGAATATTGATGCACGTGATGAGCATATCAAGATTCAAGAGTCCATAGACATAGTAGACATTATGTAAAAGATCCTGTTTGAGTTGGAATCAATTAGCCATCCGACCGAAAAGTTAACATACTACTCAATACTAATGGCTCATGCTGATTTGTTGTAAGAGAAAAATACTGTTGGCTGATGGTTTATGCTGATTTGTTGCGAGACAAACATACTATTGGCTGATAAGCATAAATTCTGTGTTGTGTGCCTCTGTCCACAATAAAGACCCGTCTTGTTAGTGTTTATGTCTGCCATAACTATCGAATCGTGTTTTTCACTTTGAATTACAGTACACACGCTCACATACAGGCTAGCACGTTCACTCCCTTAAATATATAACACAAACTCTCTCTATATGCATCTTTAAGAGACTATTTATGCATCTTGTCCTCGATGTCACATCAGCACCACTAAATTGTAAAATAAATTTATAAAAAATACAAGTTCCCGTGCATCTCCAAGAAACTAGCAATAATCGTAGCTAAATTTAAAGACTAAGAGGCTAGCTAAAAAATAAAAAACTTCTCAAAAGCAGGGGTAAACCAACAGACTCTTTAAAACTCGTGGATGGAGAGCGCGTCTGGCTAGGCAAACATACCTAGCGAAGGGGAGGGGATAACTAGCGTGGAAAAATAACTATCCAGTTGGCTAGTCTGTTGGATGTAATTTAATCTTTCTTTTCTCTTTTTTTTTAACTAGCCAACGAGATATGCAAGAGCTCTTGGAGATTCTAAGTTAAGAACTTAAAAAATGTAGCACCACTAATTTCTAAAATAAATTTATAAAAATACAATTTCTAATTTCTAACTAATTAAGCTTCGCTCGGTTTGCAACCATGAACCAAATTAATTATATTAAGCTCGATGGTTCTAAGCGTAATCAAGGCTCGCAGCTGGCACTTTTGTGGTCGCCTTTTCTTTTGTTGGGAAGTTTTACATTTTTTTTTTGAAAGACATGGAACATTCTGACATATAAAAAGATAATATACATGCACAAAAACACACACGCGCTCTGCACGAGCAGACCGCTCGCCAGGGCAAAAATAAGCCCTCGTTTAGATCCCAAATTCCACCCCAAAGTTCATTATGCAAAAAGAAAATTCACATCACATCAAAATGGCATAGCATGCATGGAGTACTAAATATATAGATAAAATAAAAAACTAATTGTACGGTTTTGTTGTACTCTACAAGACGAACATTTTGAGCCTAATTAATCAATTTTTGGACAATTTTTTACACATACAAATAAAATGCTACAGTAGCGCACATACTCCAACGAGCCAAAATTTGGCTCCCAATTTCGGAAACTCCTAAATAAAAATGGAAAAGACTACGAGTGCAGATGATGTCCGCTAACAAAAGATTGTTTTTTTTCCTCAAAAAGAAAAAAAACAAAAGATTGCTTTGTGCCCGCCGAGAGCAGCCCCGGCTTCGTTCTGGGTGTGACCTAGCACTGGCTAACCCTTGATTTTCCTCGAAAGTCCCTCCGGTTTCTCTTCTTCCTGAAGTACTCCAAAAACCAAAACCAAACGGTGAGGATTGAGTGCGCATTCCTTGGTTGCAGTATTTTTCTCGTGGCCATGCACTTGCTGCACACGACGCGGTGGCCGCACCGTCCAAAGGCGACCCACCTCATGGGATCTGTTGGAGTTGTGTCGAATATTGTGTACTAGTTGGTTACGCGTTGGACTTGGAGTTGTATTAGCGGTAGGATGTAGAGTTTGTGTCGGACTCTTGTAATCCGGGCTCCTCATAAATATGAGAGGAGAACCGCTGTTGTAACCATGACGACATAGCGACAGGCTCGCAGGGGGGAGGCGGCACATTACCGGGACTCCGGAGCGACCGGTGTTGCGGTTTGGGGAGGAGCGCTCGTAGTCATGCCCCGGGGATGTAGGCCTTGTGGCTGAACCTCGTTAACAAATATCGTGCCTCCGGTGTCATTTTTGATCTCGCATACATCGTTTCAGTAGATCAATCGTCGCTTTCGCGCACTAGTTTTCTAACAAGTGGTATCAGAGCTATGGTTAGATTGGATCTACAGATGGTATGGATATCACCATGGAGGTACGATGATTATGCTCGACGGGTATCGCGGAACTGCTCGATGCGGTGCAAGGTGGAGCATGGCGGCGATCGATGATTCGATCGGTGGTGTTGGACACTCCGAGCAGGAGGCTTGGACCGTCTGACGGGCTGCGGTTGGTAAGGATCGGCCAGGCGTGGTGATCGGACCAACAGTGTGGCCGTTGAAGACGACGCGAATAGGGCGGCGGCTTCGGCTTGCGATCAGACCGGCGACCAGACGCAGGTGACAGCCGGATAGATCGGAGCGTGGGAGCATCACGATGAAGGGTGGTGTGACCGGTGTTATACAAAGGCGACATTGCGGCACGACGAGCATATTGTGTTGGCATTGTGATTGGCCATGGTATGACATGCTCATGTACGGACGGTGCGTACATGAGGGCGCGTTTGTTGTAGGAGGGCCGGCGTGTGCAGCATGTACGGTGCAGCACGGCAGTAGGGCGCAAAGAACTATATCGACAAGGTCCGTGGAGATGATGTCATGGGCAGTACAGCTAGTCAACGGATGAGGATCTTGATGTTCTCGCGGTGTAAACGTTGGCGCACAGGAGCACAGGAGTTTCGTCATGTATGTAGAGGTTTGTAATCAAACTATATAGACAAATTACTTTCCCTTTTTTACTTACGCATTTTAGATATAAAGAGAATAGGAGTAAACATGGTCTTTTTTCTAGAAGAAAATTTTATATGGGCATTGATTCCAGCTATCACATATATATCACATATATGGTTGATCGGCATCTGATGAGCACAGAGGATCACCAACTGACATGTCCTTGATTATTGATCAAACGGGATGAAAAAATATTTCCATCCTAAAGAAACACCACATGCTCGTTCCTTGCAGCTGAACAGGGCCAAACTACTTTTTTTTATAGAAAAAGGAGTTCCGGCCTCTCCACAGGGGCAATGGTTTCATCTTTGCATGCTGCAAGTTGCAACTGATGAGTACCGAGCTGCACCCCTGCAGCAGAACGGCAGAGGACCAACTGACCTTTTTGAGCTGCCCCAGTTTTCCTCGGTTCCCCACTGCATAGGAGGATCAAAAGCACACTATTTTGAAAGAAGCTGGACTAATCAACTACCATCCCCAGACTCGTGTAGCAGTTTTGTCCTGCTACAACTCGTGCTGCCATAGAGCTTTTCCTTATTCTTTTTTTCTTGGGCCACTCTTACAACCAGAGCATTTTTGTTGGGGCGCCCACTCGTATAACAGGACCTGCATGGCCTCCAGGCGCCGCGCGGGCGACATATCATCGGTGCCGGAACTGATGGCCAAGTCAAGTTACCAGCACCAACCAGACCCTAATTTTCTGAGCCGGCGGGCCACCACCATGCATGGTCTCATCGATCGGCGACCTAGCGCGGTTGTTACTATCGATCAGGAAGCTTTCTACGGCGACGAGTATTGGCACTTGCTGGCTTGCTGCTGCCATATACAGTATAGCTTTTGTAGCTAGGAATAAACACTCTGCTCCTCCCGGCTGGACATCAGCTATTCCATCAGTTGCTGCAGAATAAGGTGTCCGCCTATGGAACTGATCAAAGGACACAAGTTGGAACGCAATATGTACCTCTCCTTTCCGTCACAACGACAGATGACAACGTCGAAACATGACTAGTACTTTTCAAGTATGCCAAGGCTAGGAAATTCGAATGTGCCAACTGCAAGGCTAGGAAATGCTTGGACGAAATAGAGCTAGACGAGCGGCTGGATGGACTCTACAGCATTTGGAAATAAGATTGAATTGGCAAGAAGCAAACAACTGATGTGCGCCTCCCAGTCCCAGACTTGCCGTTAAGCCCAGCAGCAGCAGAGGGAACCATTGTTCACACCATAATAACCTAGATAAACTGTAATTTCAGACACACCATCAACTACAAGACCTGATCATAAACTTCTCTACGATGATGGCATGGCAGTCCATACAAAAATAGAGATACAAGAATCTCCATGCAATGCCCCAACAATTGAGCTGCGTGTAGATCACACGATAGTACAGAGCGTCAATTGTATTTTTTTAAATAGAGCATCAATTTTAGATGGCAAAAACAACTACTCGAGATCGTCCTTATCCTCGTCTGAAATAAGGAAATCAAGTGGCACAAGATATGAACTACGCCGCAGTAGCACATTCAGCAGGAACAGGTACTGGTTGCCGCCGCCGGTGGCGCCGTGAACGCCATTGCCATTGCCGGCGGCGGCGGGGCTTGCCAGGACGACGAAGCTGATGAAGCCGTTCTGGAGGGGAACGGCGAAGAATCCAGTGCCGGCTCTGATCTCTCTGATGGTGGGCCAGCCATGCGCCGTGATCAAGCCGAGGAAGCGGCACCCCGTGCCACGGGCCACGGCAGCCTAGCGGGGCAGACGCGGCGCGGCGGTGATCGTGCTCACCGTAGTAGGCTGGCCTGGCGACGCAGCCATAGGCGGCGTTCGGACACGGCATGGGACGTGGATGCGGATGGACTCCACCTGGCGGCGCTAGCAGAGATCATGACAAACATGACAGGATTTCTGATAATTAAGCTAGCAGAAAAAGGGAGGAACCTGCAGCACTGAACACACATGCATGTGAACTAAGCATAATTGTGGCGACAGGGAATGCAGCAGATTTCTGATAATTAAGCTGCCGAGCCGTGCCGGGATCCTGGCGTCGCGTCCGGTGTGTGCCATCGACGAGCCTCGCCGGAAGCCCGAGCGCACGCAGCACATGGACGAACACACGCAGTTACACTCGCGCCACCGCTGGCTACCGTCGCCGATGAGGTGAACGAAGTGAGCGAGTCGCTACTTCTCCTGATGAGCCGCCGGCTGCCGCGCGCGCCTGGCGGAGCAAGACGCTCTTGATCGAGATGCTCCCGATATCTGGACGGCACAGTTGGGATCGGACGGCCCATAGGAACCCATGGGTGGACGGTACCCTTTGGGTCCTGCCGGCCACGGCGGCGCCCAAGCCCAACTCAGGAGTCAGGCCGCCAGGCGGAGCACGGTGGGTGCGAAGGGTCCCAAGCGGAGCTCCTTGGAGACGATGGCGCTGCCCGGCCACGCGGCGGCGGCCCGGCTCTCGACGAAGGCGAAGATGGGCCGGCAGAACACCAGCTGGTACGAGCCGACGATGCTGGCGGCGTTGGCGACGTCGATGAGCCAGAAGGCCGGCCACGTAGAAGCCGAAGCCCGTGGGGAGGCTGTCCGGCGCGGCGTTCCCGAAGGCCGCGTACCCCATGCACCCGTGCGCATAGCGTGTAGCACGAACACCGTCGTGGTGGCGATGCTGACCGCCGTGGCCGGCCTTGTTCATCAGTCATCACCGCGGCCTCCTACGACAGCGGCGTTGGATCTCGCGATGAGCACGTTGGGGAAGGAGTAGGCGAAGGTGATGTTGCCCAGCGTCTGCATTGTGCGTCAGACCTTGTTCATCAGTCATCACCGTGCCGACGGCGACGCCGGAGAGGGTGCCTCGGAACGTGCCGTTCGACACGGTCAGCGCGACGGCGCAGCCGAGCCCGATGGCGATCGAGTAGGTGAAGGACATGGCGGAGGCGACGATGGACAGTGATGGCAGGATGAACCCAGAACGTACACCCACCATGAGAGCCGTTCGAAGCTCCGACCCTAGCAAAGATGACCAAAATCCCGGGAACCTAAGATGGTTTCGCCGCGCATGGCCTCGGCACGCCAGGCCTCTCAGGAGCACTGCCGTGGCGGCGCGCTGCGAACCGGTCCTCGCCGGGATCCTGGCGGCGGCGTCCAGTGCGCGCGACGAGCCTCGCCAGAAGCCCCGCCGAGAGGACGCAGCAGTTGGTAGGGACAACACGTCAGATCACTCTCTCGCCACCGCTGGCCGCCGTCGCCGGCGAGGTGAACGAAGTGAGCGAGTGTCGATGCCTCTCCTCATGAGCCACCGGCTGCCGCGCGCGCGGCGCGCCTGGGGAGGAAGACTCTCTTGAGAAGCTCCGATCCAGGGCGCACAGGTCGGATCGGACGGCTGGTAGCCACCCAGGGGGTGGACGGTATCCCCCTGCTCCGTCCCGTCCACGGCGCACCGGCCGGAGCGCCGCCCAACTCAGGCCGTCCGTAGCTTCCACCCGCGTTCCTCGTCGGCTTATCTAGCTGGCCTGCATCCTGGAGGCGAAGGGACCGAGACGGGGTTTCTGGGCGCGGCGAGAACGATGGTGGATGTCGCCGCAGGCAGTAAGAACGTCTCCGGCCGCCATGTCGGCATACAACGGCGATGATGCCGCCGGCTCCGTGATGACCAGCTGGGCGGCCGCCGCGCCATGGCCTGCATGGCCTCTAGGCGCCGCGCGGGCGACATCATTGGTGCCGGAACAACCACGCGTGTCGGCCGCGCCGCGCCACGGCGGGCGCTCAATGATGGCCAGGTCAAGTTACCAACACCAACCAACCCTCTTCCGAGCCGGCGGGCCACCACCATGCTTGGTCGCATCGATTAGCGCCCTAGCGCGGTTGTCACTCCATTGCATGGTGACATCGACAGGAGCAGGCTGATTACTTGCCGGCAATCAGTTAGACGAAGCGTACAGATGTCAGCAAAACAATACTTTGTTGTGTCACTCGAGAGAACACCCTAAGATTTACGGTGGTGCTGACCGCGATGGAGGGCGGCGGCGGAGGCGAGATGATACATTTGTTGGAACCTAGCCAAGAATTGAAAAAAAAATGGTTCCAAATTGCTCACAAAAAAAAAGGAAATCCATGTCTTGAAATTTTCCTGAAAATTTAAGCTAGTCACAAAATACTGTACAAGTATATTTTTTTTAGATAAAGACTGCAAGTATATTGGAATTCATAGCGCGAACAATACAAGATGTGTTATTGTGATTGAATGCTTTCTTCTCTGAAGAAGATGAGGTTCGTTTTCAGCTTTTGATTTGAATGATACATACATGCAATTTGTTCATGCGTCGTACCAAAACAAGGAGCGGAGATTATGCACCCGTGTAGTCGTGCGAGTAGGGTGCGCGCGAGCGATGTCAGCTCGATCACGACCTCGTGTAGCGTGGTTGGTTCGGTTTGGTAGGGCGAGTAGCAGTTGGTTCCGGTTCTTGCCTCGTAGCGTGGCACGCAGGACGCGCCGCACGGCGCCTGAACAACTGGAAGGCCAGACGTGCAACAACCCCAACTGGCCCTTACTTTCGCTTCTACAGTAGTATGAGATGGTCTTTTATACCACAAATTACTTTTCAATTTTTACTAACGCATTTTAGATATAAAGAGTATGAGATGGTCTTTTATCTAAAAACAATCTATATGGGCATTGATTCCAGCTATCACATATATATGTTTTTTTAATTTATTTAGTCTTAGCTAAAGTTTAGCATGGCCGGGTGATAGAATCTTGTTTGGTTTGTTGTCGAAATGTTGGCTTGACAAAGGTAGCAGGATCATCCACATACATTTCTCGCCAAATGGTGGTCAGCATGCAGTATCTACACTGCATTTATATTGACAAATGAGAAAAATACATATCTCAGTCATACAAGATGCACCGTCTGGTATTGCTAGTCCATCGATTGCTGTTTATATTACAAGGCAGTGTACATTATAAGATTTTGCTTGACCACGGTACTGCAACCCTACTTACAACCCACGCACCAGTGGAGTTTACATCATCTCATTTTCCTTCCGCGCTGAGAGGATTATATCTAATCCAATATTTGTCCACATACTTCTCCATGCTCCAGGGTTTCCTATGAGCTTGTCCTGCCTTGTGTACTCATCACATGGAAACTCACTTGATCTTCAACTATTGCTGGAATGGAGGAAGAGAGCAAATTAGGGGTAAATATCAAAAGTTATTATGCTAAAAATGTCTTGTCCTCATCTTCATCAGTATCCAGCTCAAGCCCTTCCGCCGCAAGAAGTCTACTGATCTCCTTGTTCCTCTCTTCCTCTTCTTTCTTGCGCATAATATCCCTCTTGCGCAAGACAAGGGTATGTCTCTTTAGGGTTGTGCTGTAGAATTCCATAGATGCCTTCTTTTCCTTGGCAAATAGTCTCCTTTCTTCCTCAGGATCAACCTGGATTCAGCATTTCGAAGCACATATTCAAAATAGACATACAGAGCAGGATGCTCGATGGCACTGATGATCATGTAATATTGTAGTTTCACCTTTGAGCGTGAGAGACGCCGTGCCCGTAGTGTCATTTCGCGTTGCTGCTGCTCAGCCCAGGCAGCCACAGCCATGTCACCACGTTGATCAAAAGCTTTCCGCTTCTTCATTACCCACTCCATCCATGCCTGAGAAGCCTGTTTTAAAGAGAAGATGGTTTTCAGAACACAAAGACTGCTTTCAAACAGACATTGCTCTGCAACTTGCCTCTACTCAACTTTAACTTACCATAATTATCTAACTGTTCATAGTGCTGCGAGCTCCTAGTTGCAAATAATACAATAGAGTGTTTAACTATTTCAAGACATATGGTAAGGCCTGCTAGATGCTGATGGATGGCATCATTTCTGGAGAATGAAAATTCCGGCAGTTTTGTCGGTTAGCTGTTAAGGATGGAATGGTGCAAACAGCATTGATGAACTAATCATTTGACTAAAATTGATAGTTCTTGAGTAAGAAAGTGGCAACAATAATTATCAAACAAACCCAAAAAAGAAACTGCATGCAGTGAAATCATAAAATAAGCGGGCCACAGAAATTCATACCTTCATTGGATTCACATGATGCTCTCTATCATATGCCCTTCTACTTTCATCATCAATCAACAACTCATATGCTGCTTGGATTTTTATGAAACGGGCTTCAGCAGTTTCCCCTTCCTCAAGGGTTCCCTTGCCATCATAAACTATAAAGAACGACATAATCAGATGGAATATAAGGAGAATGTTTTCTACTCACTATGTGTGCCAAACAGCATGAATCCAAAAGAAGGTAGCTGCACCTATATTCCTATAACACTAATTTCTGCAGTAATTGACTTGTTTAGCTATCGGTAAACTACAACCAGCCACAGCCTTTTACTTGCTAGATTTATTTTGATTAGTCTTGAGCTTATCTACCGGTGCATATTCTCCAGGATTTTTATGCGTGAAGAAATAGCTAGGTGCTGGGTAAAAGATCTATAACAAAGTAATACACAAATCTTGAGTGCAAAAGACCTACTGTGATCTGCACTACATAAGTAATCGATGTTTTACTACTGAATCCACAGCACATCAATTTACAGACAACCAGATTTTCGCATTTAATTTAATATCTCAAGTGAGGGTCACAATATGAAGCAATTGTCAAAGTGCACAATTTCGTAGCATTGACGCATGCTTTGTGCATAAATTGTGTTGGGGGGCAGACAACATAACATCATCACACAACAGAGTGGAGAGTACGAGTCATTCATCATGTTCGTAGCTGGTGTGGAAACACAGCTATATATCAAATAATGCCTGGAATTCAGTAAGGAGAACTGCTGTGTAGGAAAATTACACAACAGTAAATAAACTGACCATCAGGATGATAGAACTTGGCCAATCTTCTGTAAGCCGTTTTAATGGTCTCCTCGTCTGCATCCCTGCCCAACTCTTCAAGCCACATGTCACACAAAGAACACCCATTAGCATAGTCTCTAATTCGAAGTTCATACTACACAGGTGACAAGACATCTCAAACCACAAAACAGGGGCACAACAGAGTATGATAAGAACAAATGAGAACATTGGCAACTAATTCCCAATTTCTGATCAGGCGAGGCCCCGCTGGATGAAAGAAGTTGACAGATGGGTCGATCAGCGTCACATGAACAACGAAACAAGTATATCCCGAGCTTCCACACAGCAAACGCCCATACATCAATCCTAATTCCGAACCCGTACTCTGCCGATCGTGCTCACAGATGACAGAGCCATAGCGTCATACCGAGCGTCTCGTATGGCGACTTCTCCGAATCCCAGCTCGCCGCGCGCGTGGACGCCCTCCTCCTCGCCCCGGCGGCCGCCCTCGCGACCTCGTCGATCACGAACGCGGGCGGCCCCGAACTCGACGGGACCCGGAAGTTCCCACCGAGCCCCGGCGTGAAGCCCAGCCGCCTGGTGCCTCGTCCCGCGGCGGAGGACGAGGAGTAGATGTAGAGGAGGGAGGAAATGGCTCGGAGGCTGCTCATCGCCGGCGACGCGGGGGAAGCTTAGGGTTAGGGCGTGGAGGAAGAGGCGGAGCCGCGCAGGCGAGGCTTCCGCGGGTTTGTGGTGAATGGGAGGGAAGGCCTCCTGATGGTGACACGTCAGTTGCACACGTGGACGACTTCTCTTCTCAAATAAGGCGTCTTTTTTCTGGCCTTCGCAGAGTGTTACTGAATTTCACTTCATTTCTGTTGATGTATTGGTTGCATCGATGCATTCTTGCAGCATATGTAAAAGAATTTCTTCACTTGCAGGAAGAAGCATCAGCATTTCAGACATTTTATTACTTTGTAAACGATATAAAAGTTATATTTACAATTTTACAGGAATGTACATGTACAAATGGTAGCAGATCATCCCTACCCTACCACTCTCTTCTCTGCAAATTGCAGTGCGCAAGACACTCACGGCCACGGTGAGGTTAGCTCTGTACTGTACATGAACCAGAACCTGAGATGGTCAGGTACATATCTAAACTGAACCTCTTGCAGTGTTCTATCAGTTTGGTCTTCAGAGAGTTATAAATGGAAGTCATTTGACTCATTTCTTCTTGGTGCCAGCATACATGGCCTTTTCCCACTGTGCTACATTTTCAACCTGTGAGGGTGGTGGCGGTAGGACCTCACGCTCTACCAGATCCCAGCCATCCAAGATGCTATCTGCCACACCACCGTGCTTCACCAGCTTACCAGTGTACAAGAAGCTCTCATTTGAGTTCAGGAGGAGGTTGTCCAGAGTGCTTGGCTGATAAGAACAGAAGTTCCATCAGACTCGAATTGCAGTTTACATGCAACACAAGTAAGAGCAAACTAGGAGCTTACCATGATGGCTGTGTGCATGCTGTCCATGAAACTGCTGTCGGATGATATGCCCGAACTTGCCTTCCACATCGATCTGTTTAGCTGCTGTGCTTGTTTCTCTGACCTGGAAGCAGCAGACAGGGTTAGTATTTTACCCGCTTTGACAACCAAGAATATAGGATCACAGAATGCATTGTTACTATGAAACAGCATAAAGTACCTTGAAGCAATGTTCGATTCATGAGCAGCTCGAAAGGCTTTTGATGACGATAACAAATGGAGCAATTTTGCAAATGCCTCAAAAGTAGAAAGATTTGATGGCACATCCAAGCCCAGTGAGTTATAATAGTAGGTAGTAATTGCAGTAACACTTGTCTTTAATAGTGATATTCCTCTCTGCAAATATTGATGCCTTTCCATGGAGTGGGAAGATACACTAGAAAAGTTGAAGCTATTGCTTCTCTTGGAATCAAAAGACAGTTTCTTGACAGAATCCACAGAGTCAACACCAAAGTTACCCGAATCACTTTCTGTCAATGAACTTTCCTCACCGCCTGTGCATACAGTTTTCCTAGGTATGAAAAGTGGGTAAACTTTGCTGAAAAGAAGGAAAAAATGTCATGTTAGTACAGTTCTTATAGGTTCATGTTCATGAGAACTGCTGCTTTTCCTAGATACCGACATACCGTACCTCTGGGACTGTCGGGTACTCCAGTAGGAACTCCGCTGCCAGATTTGTGAGCATGAACCCTAATAAATCACATTTACAAATATGTTAGCCAATTGAAAGTTCAAGGTCCTACTCATGCACATCACAAATCTCAACAAGTATAACATGCAGAATACTCATGCACAATATTTACATAATAAAGGACAGGTGAAGGTACAAACTATTAAACTGACAGGACCAGGCAGTGAATTGGAACTTACCTTAAAACCTGATGCATGAAGAGCGGGTGCGGATAGGATACGAACTGCAATATTGATGAAATGTAGCATATACCTGAAACAATAAAAAAATTAAGTTCCACTAACTCAGAGCTAAAATCAGAAATGACTTGAAATGAGTTGTAGTAAATAATTTGTACAACCTAAGAACATAATGTTTCAACTTCTCAAATGGTTGTTGATAACAATGAGCACTAATTATCTCCATATATACTCTCTTGCTATGGATTTCATTTCCATATAAACTAATCAAAGTTGGTAACATTTTCTTATGGTCCAGCCAGCACTTGTAAATGTTTGGAAGCAATCAATTCTACAACATATTTTTACAAGAACTAAAGAGCATGCATCAAGGTGATATTTGAGAAGATCGCACAATAATTCCTATGAGAACATCCATTCATCATGTCATTCCAACTAAGAGCAAAGCATTCCAATTAAGTAAATAACTGAATGAAGGAATGCAACTCTTAGGACAATAATTTGAAGGAGTCCAAGCAGAGTATAACCCCAAAGCAGCTGATAGCTCTTCTGATGGAACAGAATGTGGATCGAGACCACGAGGAAGACGAGCCTCACAAATCGAATCATATGGACCACTGTACTCATCTTTCCTTTCTCCCTCTTTAATAATCTACATATCAAGAATTGTATGATGTAAATCCTTATGAAAGCATGAATGAATTGAACAATCTAGATCCTATTATAGAATATCACAAAGTATACATAAGACACCCCTCATTTCAAGTAATGAGATATAGAGTCCAAAAGCAAGAATGCAAAGGAAAACAACATAGTAACCTAAAATTTAAAAATACATGCTCCATATGTGATCTAAAGTGAATCTTGCCAGGTGAGGTTTTCAACCAAGGATCTCATTCTCAAAAGCATATATACTGTAGAAACTTACACGTCGCATTGGAAACAATCTGCAAAGTTGCTTTACAGATTTTGATTGCATTTTCAGAAGCTCGGAGGTGGTTGCCATCTGCCAGCAAAGAACGGATATTTCAATTCAACGGGATAATGCACATAGACATAAGACAGTTGATGCATAATATGAAAGTCTCGCTGTGTGGATCAAACAAGTAGGAAAATATGGGGCATATTAAGACTCACGTTGTTTATGTTTGCAACTTTCATGGCATTGGTGTGCATCAATACCGCGTCAGCTCGCCTCTTTTTCAGCTGACAGCGAGAAACAAGATGTATATAGGATCAGTAAGATATTTGTGTTTGAGTTTGTTATAAATAAACAATGATATATACATATATATACCGTGACAAAGGCCAAATTAAGTGACGCCGCTTGTGCCTTGAGATCACTCGATGACTGCTGGACCTTGGTCTTCTCTGTGAAAACAGCAATAAGCAGAACTCAGCATCACTAACCATCAGCAACGACTAACAATATCTACCAGTGTGGAAGAGATTGACCTACCTATTGCAGTTTTTCTCTTCAACTCAGTGAGCCGATCCCTCAAGTCCATGATATCCTGAGTTTTGCTCACTCTCCAGATCCTCTGTTCATCCGCTTTGCTCTGTCAAGAAAATACCCAAACAAGGGGACGACTATAATCTTTCAGCACAAAATCCCCAACGAACAACAAAAATGACACAGCAATTCAATGTTCAGCCATTGTTATTTCGGTCACATCATATCTTGGTTCAGGTTTATACTCATCTTGATTCTTGACTCAACAGCCAATTTTCCCCATGCTTATATCTTCAACCAAAATTAACTAAATAATGCCTCCGGGGGAGGGAGACAAACCTTGGCCTCGAGGCGCGCGGCGATGCGGGCTTGGAGGGAGTCGCGGAGGCTCCTCATCATGCGTAGCCTGGTGTAATACTCGACCAGCCTGCGGAAAACAAAACCCAACCCAACCCACGGCAGGGAGCATGAGGAATTCCGCCGGAACGACGAAAGATTTAGCCGAATTTCGCGGAGGCGAGGGGAGAAACCGACTCCTACCTGGCGTTGACGCACGCCGCGCAGCAGGAGGGGAGGTTGGATCCCTCGCAGAGCGCGCAGCTGCTGCTGCCCCGCCGGGACGCCATCCTCCGGGCGCCGATTCGGCGGAGCGGAGCGGAGGAGAGGGGTTGGCTATCTGTTGCGGGCTCCGGAGTAGGCTAGATCACCGGCGGGCGGCGCCCAGGTGTGGTGGTGGCTTGCCGTCGCCGTCCCGTCGAGCCGGGGAGTCCAGGGGTGTTACCGTGAGAGTCGTTTGCGTGCAAAGAGATAACTTCCACTTTTCCAGGGTGGGACGAAGGCGCAGCGAGAACACGATGACGACTCCTTTCATCTCACGCGATTTGGACCGGGCCAATGAGCAGGGAGTTGGGCCGGTACCAGTTCTTCTCAAAGTCAAAGCCCATAACGAGTCCGAGCAGGGTGCATTTTTTTTTTGAAGGAGCAGGATGCATCTTGGAAGGGTGTTGGGCGTTCAGTTCTGTGTATGATGTGCATGAGCTAGGATCGCATGGGAGCCTGTGGCATCTCAACTAATCTAGTCCGGGCTCTACGGTGACGTCAGAAACAAAAAATGATCGTTCAGTGTAGCAGCTGCCAGCCTTCTTTTTGCATCCTTAGGGTAGGTGCAACAAATCCAGCATTCCCATATATACGGAGTAACCATGATGATGAAATAATGAGACAAAAAAATCACGAACGGAAAGCATCGATTGTGAAGCCATATCCAGAACCAGAAGAAAGGGCTACATAATGCTGCATCCCACATCAGATTCAAAGTGCAATGTACATGTACCATCGTCAAGGCGATTAGAAGTGCTATTACAATAACGCGCAACAAGAGCGGCAGGAATCCGAACTCAAAGAGTTTTAGTGCAATGCTCTGACAGCTCGCAGCATTTACACTAGCTCTAGTACCCCAAAACCCTGATGTTTCGACATCATCCTACTTTTGAGAAACCATGGTATTATCTAGAACTCCAAAATACCACGTACCCAATCAATCAGGCTTTCCCTCACAACAAACTACTCATCTTTCCACACAATGCTACCTAAATGTACATACCACCTAGTACTTCATAGAGCTGCAGCTGCAATTGGAAATCTACCAGAAGAGAGCCCGGCGATCGTGTACGGTTTGCATTTCAGAACAGCAGTGCCAGGTACAAGCTACCAAAGTACCAGCTTGAGCAACAAACTAAAGCCCACTATCCCCTCTTAATGTTATCACCAGCTGCAAGTTTAGCTGATACCTCCTCTTCGGACAAGGGCATATAGTTAATCCTTGGATACGCCTGTGTCTTCTTGAAGAGATCATCCAGTGTCCGGGGAGTTTCCAGGTTCCTCGGAGGAGGGGGGGAAGCATCTCCCTTGCTGGTCCAGGGCCAGAGGTAGGCAGCAGCTTGGCAAGAGCTTGTGGAGTGGGCAACAACCCGCATGAACCAGCAGCAGGATGAGGAGCTAGGGTTTGGTTAGCCTTGGGTTGTTGGAAGGGTGCTGCCTGTGGTGCTGCAGCTGTGTTCAGACTGATAGACCCTTGAGATGGGGGAGGCGCTTCAAGTTTGAGCTTCACCTCTTGTGGATCAACAAATTCAGCAACCAAATAGCTGTGGTTGTTTGGGGGCCACTGGAGATTGTAGATAGCATTCCTCGTAGCCACGGCTTCCTCCACTGAAAAGTACTGCAAATCAGAGAGGTAGGACAAGCAGGCAAGTCAGCCTACCATAACACTACAAGGAATAAGCAGTAACAAGCAGATAAGCAATATATCACGAAATGCTCTGAGCTAACAATCATGCACAACACAACCCCACAACAAGGCCTACCGTTTTATGCTGTCCTTTGCAGAAAACTTCTAACCACCACAGGACCAGAAATCAGCTCTTATAAGCCAGATACAAAGGTGCGGTATGAAAAAGGCAATAAAATGGTCAAATGCTGAAATATACTTCTGATACTATTCCCTATCTTTGATGTATGGAAGTGTTAGCTATAGCAGAAACAGCGTGTATTGGCAACAAAATAAAGCATACCTTTCAAGCGAGGAGAACAAGAAGAAAGTTGAGACATAAGGAAAGGAAGATAGGGACATACTGTAACGTAGCAGTGGGTCTTGATATGATCCATCCAAAAGCTACAAACAGATCCAGTTTTACCAAGAAGCTCTTGAACAGCTTTCAGAGTAAAGGGGCACACAAATCAATCAATTCTTAAGGAAGTCGTTTCTGGTTTTTGAGAAGGTGGTACTGCAGTAGGAGATAAGAATTAGTTAACAACGATGAATTACTTAATTTATTGAGAGGGTAGAAGAACCTCACCTATCCTTTCCTTTGGAGAATCTCTGCTTGTTGTGGTATCTGGCCTGTCAAAAGAGTGTTTCAGAGCAGAACAACCGACATCCTTCGGAGTACCAGTGCCAGTTAATTTGGATGCTTGTTGGTCAGAAATATTGACAGCATCCACATTCCATGGGCGTTGCCGTTTGATTGGTTCAATATTCACAATGATATCTTGATCTGTTCGTTTAACTGCGAATTAGAACATGTCATGAGGAACACCACAAAAGCCAAAAGTAAAATATGATGATCACTAGCCTTATTCTTACCGAAGGAAAAAGGAAGACAATACAAGGACTCCAAAACAGAAATCTGGACACTCGAAGCAATCGTACACACGGGGCATACCAAAAAATGTTATAAAAGGCATAATGATAACAAGACAATACAAAAGAATATAAATATGTGGTTACCACAGGAACATAGGAAAGACCAATCTGTCAACAACTCAATATGCTGTAAACCACTAACCTTCAGGTTTCCTCTTTTCAGCTGGAGTTGGTGGCTTCTCTTCAGCTACAACTTCCCTTGGGTGTGCAGAGGAACCCTCACCATCAGCATCAAGGAGAGACACCTCTTTTAACACAAGCTCTGAGGTAATCTCTGACTTTCCTACGAGAGCATCAGATTTGATATTGGAATCAGCATGCTTACTTTCCATCACATCCTCATCCATTGATTCATCAGTATAAACCCTTTTCAGCCCCTCAGGAAGGGTAGTTCCGCCGAGAAATGACGATGGGAAGTTAGATGTGGGATTTATTTTTTTCGAAAATGACGATGGGAAGTTAAATGTGTACGGCAGACGGAAATGGTTCTGAGGCGTCCGATCCGCCGGACGCCCTATAGTAAGCATTACCAAAAAAAAGGCAAGGAGAGTGTCGCGGATATGGGTGACGGTGCGTTTAGCATGGTGGTGCCGACTGATGAGGAGGTAGGGAGCGACGGGAAAGACCATGGGAGCCAGGAGAGGAGGGGAGGTGCGTTTTTTTTCCGAGGGAGTTTCGTCGAGAATTTACAAGACGTGCTTAGGACTGATGACGGAATGTAGTTGGCAGAATAAGAACCTTAACCATTTCTTATAGATAGTGGAGAAGAAGAGATAAAGATAGTTAGATGACTTTGTGACAATAAACGGAGGCAGACGTGTCACCTTGTTCGAGGTTATGGAATTCAGCTTCCATATGAACTTGTAAAGATGTACGCTGGTATTAAAATGTGCCTGTAACTAGATATCTGCAGAAATAATTGGCGTCAGGCACTTTCTGAAAAGGAGATATTGTTGTCAAAATCAAGTATTCAAGTTGTAAGTATTCAACTATTCGCTCCCGTTTATCTCACACTATTTATATGAATTAACTACTAACCTTCAGGTTTCCTCTTTTCAGCTGGAATTGGTGGCTTCTCTTCAGCTACAACTTCCTTTGTGTGTGCAGAGGAACCCTCAGCATCAGTATCAAGGAGAGACACCTCTTTTAACACTTGTGCTGAAGTAACCTCTGACTTTCCTCCAAGATCATCAGATTTGATATTGGAATCAGCACGCTTCCTTTCTGTCACGTCCTCATCCATTGATTCATCACCAGAACTCCTATCCAAATTCAGTTTCTCATGAGAACAACCATCAGGACTCTCCTTTTCTCTGTCCAAGTCTATATTACTTGTGGAGCCTAACTCTTGCAAAGAGGTCTCATTCTTATGCAGCTCTTTGTTGGCATCCAATACCTGCAAATGATCACCTCGGAATGGAATGGTGGATGATGGTTTGACCATCTCCTGCTTTGCCTCTAGTTCTAAATCACAATTGCCAGCATTCAGTTTACCCTTTACATCATTCTTTTCATCAGTAGATATATTATCATGCAAAATTGACACACACTGAATTTGAGAGTCTAGATCTGGGTTGACCTCAGATACCTGGTCTTTTGTCCCACACAGGATGGGCTTGGAATCCCCATTAGTGCAATTAAGATCTTCGTGGCCATTGCCATAAATCAAAGTATTCTCACTGAAATTGTCTTTAGGGATTATGCTCTCCTTAGGATCATCCTGCGATGCAATAGCATCAAACACTCTTGGTACTTCTTCCTGTTCAGTTTTGCAGTCTACCTTGACGCCTAGCTTGACATTAGTATGGGTAATGTTAGGCAATACATCATCAATGACCATGTTCTTGCTTGTGTCATCTTCTGATTCTGCAGCTGCAACAGCGGCAGCATCCTCATTATCACCATGCAACATGATATCATCAGGAGGCGCGGTTAAATATTCCACTTCTAGAATTTTGCTGTGCACATTCACGCCTAACTTGATGTCACCACCAGTAACATCAAAAGGTACATCGTCAACAGCCATTTTCTTGTTGGTGTCATCTTCTGGGTTCTCCTCAGAAGTATCCCCGTGAGTTTCAGAGTGTGGATTTGCTTCCTTCACTATAGTATTGCCACTTGAAGCTAATTCTAGGCCTTTTCCACTCAAATTTTCTTCAGGAATCATGCTCTTTGCAGCTGCAACAACACCAGCATCTTTAGGATCATCCTGCCATGCAATAGCATCAGGCAGAATTGGTACTTCTTCATGTTCACTTTTGCAGTCTACCTTGTCACCAAGCTTGACATTAATATGGGTAATGCAAAGAAACACATCATCAATGACCATGTTCTTGCTTGTGTCATCTTCTGACTCTGCAGCTGCAGCAGCAGCAGCATCCTCATTATCACCATGCAATATGATATCATCAGGAGGTGCAGTTTCATCTTCCACTTCCAGAATTTTTCTGTGCACACTGATGCCTAACTTGATGTCACCACCAGTAACATGAGAAGCTACATCATCAACAACCATTTCCTTGTTGGTGTCATCTTCTGGTTTTTTCTCAAAAGTGTCACCATGACCTTCAGAATATGGATTTGCTTCCTTCACTCTACTGTTGCCACTTGAAGCTGATCCTAAGCTAATTCCATTGGTTTCATCAGTTGCTGCTGTATCAACTAGAGATGAGTCAACTTCTGCAACAGCATCCAAACTTCTCTGACTAGCTTCTGCAGTACTAACCACACCCTCCTGAGTAACTTCTGAAGTAGCAAGTATACTTTCATCATAAGCTTCTGTAACGGAGCTAACAAAATCTGCCCCCTGTTTTGTAACCTCAGAAACACATTCATCAACATGTTGTTCACTTGAAGCTTGATTAACAGATGCAGCAACAGGACCAAGAGTTTCACCCCTTTTCAGCTCCTCAGGAGAGGGAGTTCCACCTCTTGGTTTTTCCCCACCATCAAGTGTCTCATCCTGAATGGCCTCAAAGAGTCTCTTCACAAGATCATCCTTCAAACCACTGACAGGCAGATTCCTTCGCTGAAGCTCATCCTTCAACTCAGTAACCATCCACTGATCAATTGGCCGGTCATTCAACATATGATATGTGGACATTGTGACTGCAAAACATTTTCCCATTAGACTCAACAAAAAGTAGTTAAAATTACTGCAAAAGTTATACTACATTTCCAAGAGTAAAATGAAAAGTGCATTGTACAGTTCCAATTAAACAAAATGATCTATATTATAGGACTGTAACATATGAAACAGATTTAAGGATCAATAAATTCTTGAGTTGCAACAAGAAGATAGAGGACTAAAAGGACAAATTAACCAAATGATGCTACATTAAGCAAAATAGTTCCTCAAAACCCCTAACTCTTATATGCAGATGCACTTTTACACAGATAATCTATAAAGTTCATGCAAATTTTTACCCCATGAAATCGAAAAGAGTCGCATGCTAAATGCAGGTAGAAAAATACTCGAAACTTTACCTACAATTGGCCGCATAATACCAAAATTCAGGCAATTTCTGTATAACAGTGACATGACAAACTATAAATGGAGATTCTTCAATAAAATAAGTTGATCCCGAGGCAGAGGTTCAGGGCATGCAGAATCGTAAAAGTCAAAACACACAATACCGAAAGAGCAGTGAACGGATGAGCGAACTAGTACATAGATTGCATTTCAATCCCGCTCACGAGAATTGTATATCGAGACCATCATTCAACAGAATCCGCACCAGAACCCCCCTAATACCCTCAACCACACAGTGCAAATATCAGGGGGAAACCCGCACAGGCAATCAGAAAACCCTTAAGGGGTCCTTTGGAACGGAGGATTTTCAAAGGAAAAACACAGGATTCTGAAATCCTATGGAATGAGTACTGTACATGCCTTTGGTTCATAGGATTGGACCTCAGGAATTTTGGAGGAACAAATCCTTTGCTATCGATTTTGGAGGAAAAACGCAGGAATCAAAACATCTGGTCGAAGCTCTTTTTTCCATCAGTGCGTAGGATCGAGGCAAATTGCAGAGATTAGATAGAGAAGTCCACTAGGGAAACATTCGTCAACAAATGTGATTTACTATTACTACCAAATACATACATAAAATTCCTGTGCTTTTTCTATGACTCATCCAAACGATAGTTTCTTCAAAATTCCAATGTTTTGCAATCCTCTGTTTTACACTTACATTCCTATCCTATTTCTATGTTTTTCCTATCCTGTGTTTTTTCATTCCTGCGTTCCAAAGGAGCCCTAAAATCACAATCGGATGGGATTTCACGTACTAACAAGGCAACAACCACGGAGAGAAATCTCAGCAGGGCCTTGCGCGCATCAGCCTTCTCCAACCCGCAGGTCCAAAAACCTACAGGCACACGCATCCATGAGATCAAACCCCAGGTCGCAAAACCCTAGTCAAAATCACAAACACAAGACGAGAGGGAAATGCACCGACCAGCCGCCGCGAAACCGCCGAGGCCGCACGGTCCTGAAACGAAACAACCAAAAAACACACCGAAATTCCGCAAAAAAAAATCCCTAAAGAACAAACAGCAACGAGGAGGGGAATCAGCGATTGCGAGAGATCGGAAACGAGGAGAGGGAACCGAGGTTCCGCTGGCTCGCGATCCCGCTCTACCACTCGCGTCGGATTTCAATCTCGATTTCGATTTCTATGAGGCCACAGGGGTTTATGCTGTGCCTCCTGGGGGAGAGCGACAGGAAGAACAGATGGCGTGCTCGTTTGCGCTTGCGCCGCGTGTGGCGCCCAGTAATCTGAAAGCTAGTGGGGGGCCATAGAAATGGAGAGCAAGCTGCCAAGCCCAAGCGGCAGGGGGCTGGCCACTGACTACTGGGGACCACGCGTGCGCATCAGTGTACACGCCTCCGCTCGTGTCAGTCAAAACGGAATACGCTTTCACTGTTGGGACGCGCATCTGATAGTTGACGTGTCTTCCACCTTTAAGCCTTGTCGTCGTCCCAAACGGGCTCGAACGAACCCTAACCCCTTTTCACTTAATTACCAAAATGCCACTCTTCTTCTCCAAATTGGCACCATTGGTCCCCCGCCTCCGCCGCCTCTCCACGGCAGCGGCGACCGCCGCCGGCGAGGATCCTAAGCTGTCGCGGATCGCGGACGAGCTCCTCGCCCTCTCCCCCGCCGAGCTCGACGACTACGCCGCGCTCCTTCGCCTCAAGCTCCGCCTCTCGCTCACCTCCAGCGCGGCTGCTGGAGGCGCCTCTTCGGCCGGGGCCGGGGACGCCGCCGCGGGAGTGGAGGAGGCCTCCGCGGTTGTGAAGACGGCGTTCGACGTGAAGATCGAGAAGTACGAGGCCGCGGCGAAGATAAAGATCATCAAGGAGGTGCGCGCGGTGACGGACCTGGGCCTGAAGGAGGCGAAGGAGCTGGTGGAGAAGGCGCCCGTCGTGGTTCGCGCGGGGTTGCCCAAGGAGGAGGCCGAGGCGCTCGCCGCCAAGCTCAAAGCCGCCGGCGCCGCCGTAGCACTCGAGTGACCCCACAAAGGTTTCGCCTCATTTTGTTCCTAGAGTTCTTAGACGATGCGAAGTACGCGTGCGCCTAAATTTGTTTCGCATTGGAATTTGATGGGATTGCAGCGGTCGGGCAGGGGTATTGCGTTCTTGTAGCTTTTGACTAGCCTCAAGCTTAAACACTGATTTGAGTGACAGATTTTTCCAGAATCACACAATAAGGTGTTACTGCACTATGATCTATATACTAGCCTGGATTGGTTTGAATAGCCATCCTTGAGTAGTTGTTGTTTGTGTTACTGTATAAGCTGACTAGAATATGTTAGTTTGAATTATTTGTTCATTTCAAGTGGCGATCAAGTGAAATGCCTCCATCCTCTTTGTTTTGGTGCATGAAACTATCTGTGATTGTATTATTAAAGGAAAAGCTTATGTTCTGTCAGGTATCTGCCATAGGTTACATCCATTTCATGTGCTGTTTGAAAGCGATCGTTTAAGGTTAGCCCGACTATGAAAATGATTGCTTAAAGGTTAGCCTGAAATGGATGGTGATTTTCGGCGTTCACATGTTCAATTGTTCATTGGCATCTGAGATGCGGTCTGGTTAACTGGCTTGGTTTGGGGTTGAAGGTATAAAGAATGTAGTGATCTTTGTGATATAAAAGTAGCACATTGAGATACCATGGGTGGTGTAAAAACTTACAACTTTATAGTTTCTTAACAGTACTGAATCATTCCGTCCAAAGATATAGCATACATGAAGGTGGTCTAAAATTGATAGGTTGAAAATATAGACATTGATAATTAAAGTGTTGTAGTATTTGATGAAGATGGCGCTGTGTGCTACTCTCAATCTGACTTTTCATGGCTCGCTTTTGTTTAATCACATAATCCTTATCCTGGATGGTTTATGACAAAGTCGTAGAATACTGCCTTGCTAGGTTATTGTTCAAAATCAATTGCCAAGGTGATTCTTTTTGTAATGAGTGAACACCATAATATAACTTATTTAATAGTTGGAAACGGCTAAGTTGTAATAATTTCCCTTGATGAAAGCTGTAGGTGTCTTTGTGTTTGATTTTTTTAGTTGGTCTTTCATGAGTGATATTTATGCAAATAAAACTCTTGGTAATATTTTATCAACAAAATGGGAAAGTTAAACCATGTGGCATGGCTTGTAAATTCTTGGGAGTGTGCTTATAAGCTAGAAAACATGAACCTTGAATGATTATTTTTTCTTATACTATTCAAACCCTTCTGATATTAGTAGAGTGCTTATTCGGATGGCATGTCACATATTAAGGTAGATTTGGTGCATGAATGTCAGCAATCATCTCTGCAGCCATATTTGATCTGCCAATTCTCGATTGTGATGTAGAATTTATAGGAGTCGGCTCTTGGAAATTAGGGGGGGAAGACCTATTTTGCATCATTTAATTTGTAGTGATATTCTCTAGTAGGCTTAAAGCTTGATATATTTTGTTGCAAGTATCCTTGTTTGGACCCTGCCTAGCATGAATTGCTGAGGAACTAGGATCTTGTGCATTTCTGCACTGTGTTCTCTCCTACTTAATGAATGACACAGGAATGTTTTGCATGTTCTCGATAAAAGAAAGAGATGCTGCATGTTGCAAGTTTTGAGCAAAGGTTTGTAAGGACTATGGACACTGACTGTGTATAGCTTGCTTTTAAAGCTCTGAGCATTTACCTGATACAAACTTGCCAATACTTTACCTTACCAATGTGTGGATGTAATAGTGCTTATAGTATTGTTGATCAATTAAGTGCTTCCTAAACCATAAGAATGCAATGTTACAAGGCAATCTGCTGTTATATTATATGTGAACTCTTCTGACTGATGTTAAAACTTGGGTTGATGCTTGATAATGCTGTGCTTTCGCCGTGGGATAGCATCTCATCAGTTATTTACCTCTGGTACCCTTCTTGTTGGAACTTGACTGTCACCTGATAGCTTGTGGCTTCCAATTGGTTATACAGTTGCTTATAATGTTGTTTGTACTTGAAATTTGGTGGTGTTGTTTACTTGCTTTCAAGTTGCCACGACAGCAATTGATGTTCAGCTTACTGTTTGCTTTCGTAACCACTGCAATTGAAATTTGCTTTCGTAACCACTGCAAATTTTCTGACTACTGAGGTCAATGCTTACTGTTTTATTTTTCTCCCAGTTACTTTATTAAACATTTGTTGTAGCGGTTGGATTTGAACATTACTGCAATTCTGCCAGATCGCCAATGTAATTACTCTTTTTTCGAACAGAACTGATGTTTTCATCTTTCTGCCATAAAATCTGAAGTGGTTTTTTTCATTTGAAATACAAAAAAAATGTATCAGAAAAATGTTGCACTTATGGACAGCGACGAGGTGCCCGAGGAAGAATCATATTACCCAGTCTGGCGTCTGCGTGAGATGCAACGGGCTGGCGTCAAAGCTCTGCAGTTCTTCTTGCTTTCTTTTCTTTTCTTTCTTTCTTTCTTTCTTTTTTTTTTGAATCAGCTGACGTTACTTCCACTGCTTCACAACGAGCAATGCGTGAGAACGTTGCCTTCTCGGCGCAAAGAAATTCTCCACAGATTGTTTATTTTGATGTGTCCTGATGGTGGCAGTTTCTTCCTATTCTTTCCGCTGACGTATCTAATGCGTGTGCTGCTCGCAAAGTTAGGTGCTCTTTTCACATGTTTACTGGAAAACGATTGTAAGCAAGCTAGGTTTTGCTAAACGCTCCGGGCTTTGGTGACGGTCCGACACATCCGAGCAAAACATCAACTGCAGCTGCTTGGCGGACACAGGCGAGGCAATGGCCGCTGGTTTGGGCGCCGACGCGGAGCACGCACCTGCACTTCATCTGCATCCCAGCGGGTAAACTGTGGAGCCGAGCTCAACTACAGCGCCACGACGTAACGCCAAGCGGCGACTCGACCACGATGATCCATGTGTTTACCTCTGTATAACTGTTTAATTGTTTATTACTAATAACATCTCCGCCAGTTATTAATAGATATAATCAATTACGGAGTACTTGCTTGTACTAAGATTTGTACAAATTTATATAGAATTAACAACCGGGACAATTTTCAATTTCATATAAAAAAACAATCATAGCAAACTCGAGAAATAAAATTTTGTACAACACTTCGTACCATCCCATCCTTGTCGTTTTAAGTGGACAAATGGCACAAAAATTATATATCTAGAACAATTGATAAAAACTCATATACTCCGTACAAAAGTATGTACCCCAACAAAGGGATCATCCTATCCTATCCTACCATTTTAATTGAATATCTAGAACAAATATACGAAGAACAAACTATGCAAACTTACGGGGAAAAAATATATGGACCGAAAGGGCACCCAACCTGCATAGTAGTTTACAGTTTAACTTCTTTATGTTTTGAGGTTGATGCATGCAACCTAATTGTACGGAAACTACCATCACTGCACATGTGAAATCAGACGGATGAAAAATTAATTTATACAATCTTGCGTGAACAGAGATGTTATCCATAAGATCTTCAATGCAAGTAGATTTTTAATCTATAAAGGTACAGTTGAATTTGAATAAAGCATTGTGTAATGCATTATTGTAGACTAAAAGTAGAATATTTGAATGAGTAATAAACTGATAACTGAATGCGTTGATTTTGAGTGGTTTGATATTTGATATAAGGTACAAAACACGCCCAACAAACTAAGTGTACAAAAAATAAATGTGCTACTGTTTTTGAGCACGACAAATTCTTTCTAACTCCAGAGGATCTTGTGAGCAATGCTGGATCACGGACCAGATAATGGTAGCAATCGACATTGCAACGAAGATGCTCAAGGCGTAGGCTCTCACTTTTGTTGACCTGTGCTTAGTTTCAAGCGCATAACCCGTACCAATAACCGCTCCAAAGAAAATGCAGCCACCGAACAATAGCATGAACCCAAACTGCAAATAATCCCAGAGTAAATAATTGTGTTAAGTCACAAAAAAACTCTACGAGGCATGCACTTATTCTAATGGCAACTCCTTTGTCGTATGGGACAACTTGATGATGATAAATTGAGATAAGATTTTTGATGAAACAGGAGGGGTTGCCCCATACTGATTATATATATATTAATTATGGAAAGAAGAAAAACAGCAACAGATCAGGAGGAAGAGGTTACAACAAAGTTATCTCGCCATTGTTCTATAAAAGGAAAGTAAGACTTCTTTGCTCGATGGAACATCAGAGCAAACAAATCGAGCACATATACGTACCCAGTGTTGACAGAGCGGAGACAATATTCCTTGGCACGCAACTCTCGCCGCGTTGTACTCTTGTTCATCCTCATAGTAGGCTGCCGTGTGTCTATGGTACCAAATTTTGCCAACACGTCACTCTCGGAGCGTAAACAGAGGCAACGTCGACAGTATATCATCAGCGTTGGCATCTCTCTTAGCAACGATGATCTTAGGGCAGCGGACCTTGCAGACGCAGCAGCGTTTGTCACGATGGAAGAAACGGATACGCACCATGCACTTCCTGCAGACGACGCGGTGGCCGCACCGCCCGATCGCCACCCACTCCAAAGGCTCCGTGCACACGACGCATAGGCGCTCGTCGCCGTCGACGACGTTGTCACCATCTTCTTCTTCTTCAGCAGGCTCTCTTTCGACGTGGTCATGGGAAATTTCTCGACTAGTTTCGGCCGCCGTATCACCGTCGACGGTGACGACGACTCCAAGCTTCACGTTTCCGCGTCTCTCGCCATCGCCGGCGACGTTAAGGGCTTGATGAAGATCTATTTCCACGACGACGTGGCACTCCGGGCTTTGCCCCTCCGTGGGATGCGTCCCCATAACGGCCGGAGTTATCTACTCGATCGTGTGCGTGCGGGGCCGCGCTTATCCGCTTGCGCAGCTGCACGGCGGGGCCCACCATAGTAGGTTGCGGCCCAGCACAAGGGGGAGAGACCACACAACTTTGTGCTGAATGTTTCTGTATGGCCCGTTACCAGGCCCACTCTTCCTGCAACCGGCATGGTCCCTCACGCGCTTGCTGCACGAGACTACTGGCTTTCACGAGAAGGGAAAAACTCCACTGCATGATGTTAAAAAAAAACAGCCGCCTCCCTTTCCTCAAACCGCATGCACTGTCTCCCCAGTCTCAATGCCGCGCTGCTCGTGTACCCAAAAAAAAATGTTCTTCTGATTGTCAACGCTAGCGATGAGTTATCTGAATTATTCGTACCACCCAGCACGCAGCCGAGGTAAAGGGGCATGATCTTTGGTCCGGTGTACGTGTCACCGAGTTGCACCCCTGCAACTGCAAGCAGGCCTTCAGCGGTTGCAAATTCTGCACCAGCTGTTTGCATCAGACGGCTTCCCCCAAATCCGTCCACGGCTTCCCGAACGCTGATTTCAGTGGGTGTAAAACTGAAATCATGTGCATGTAAAACTGCTCGTCATGGCGTCATCCGCATCGACCGTGACTGACAGCACAAGGGCAACAGTGAACGAGCTCGATTGCGACGTAACTCCAACTGAACTGATCGATCAGTGGCTTTGCTATCGCCTACGCACTAGATATATAGGCTCGAGCCACCATGCATTGTTCGCCCGGTTGCAGCTACAATGCAAGAGCGCGATGTGATGCTCGGGACCCCCGCCAGCTGCGTGCTCACCTCTTGGTGGGCATAGGCATTAGCATTACCTCGTGTCACCATCACGGCTAGTTGGCTAGCTTGGCGTCGATTCCTGAAATCTACACCCCCTACCTCCGTCAGATGTTCAGCTTATTATATTCTGTCCCAAGTTCCCAACCCCAGAGATCCCAGTCGAGGTCCACGAAATAAGCTGAAGAAAACTCTGCTCAGCGATTCAGTCATGTGCATATATGCCACTTGTCCAGGACAAGAATTCCACACCCAGGTGCATTTGCAGAAGATCAGAGTTCGTCGCAAGGTTAGTCAGCAGACAAGGTCAATTCGACAGCCCCACAGCTTGTTGCTGGGATGATTGCTCTGCTCTGCTCTGCTCACCTCACCTGAATATATAGTGCCGGAACGCAATCGATCTCGATCGAGACGGCGCACCACTAGTGCGGCGTTTAAGTGGCAACCGATCGAAAGCCACGCCGGGGGGCAGCCAAAAAATAATCCAGTGGGCACGCATGCAGCGGCTGCGTTCGATCCGGGGCCATGGATGGCGATGAGAGCTAGCTACTTAGCTAGGGTTGGTGCAGCAAGCAACGCCAAGTCGACGCCGGCGTGCCTCTGGGCTAGCTGTCGTCCAAGACCAAGACGAGGACGAGGGGACGGGGCATGGGCCAGAGGGCGGCGCCCCGACCGATCGGCATGTGGCCGCGTCGGGACGGGAGCGCTGCTGCCTGATCAGTGATCACCGGCCGCCACCAACCGTCGCCGTAGGTGCTGCGTGCTACGGCACTGCACTGCACGAGCTGAACTCGCCACAGGAACTCGTGCACCTTTTGTTGCTTTGCAACGCACGGGGACGCGGTCCTTGGCACGACGTGGATGAATCCATGGACGTGGGGGCGCGGTCTGCGCTGAGAGGAGCCTGAAAACCTACGGGCTCCAGCGCTGTGGAATGAGTACTTACTGATGCTAAATTCAGATTGAAACGGCCTGCAGGCCTGTAATTTGTCAATGGAGAAGGAAATACAAGATCGATCGCTTGCTGTACTTCCCATTCCCCATCTACAACTCGATGCCTCGATCCAAAGCACTCTCTCTGTTCTTGTAAACAAATATCTGCGTCAAGTCCAGACTGTACAGTGCACATAGAGGAGTGGCTGCGTGCCACCTCCCTTTTCGGTTTGTCTTTTTGCTTCCATTTTCCTTCTGGAGGCCTTTCTGCTCCTGCAAGCTGCCGCTGGTCTTTTTACCATGGGCCATGGCTGGCATTTCCTCGCTGGTGTTTTAGCTTTCTGCACCTCACAGCTTTGGCCCTGACCGGCCATCTGCTTTTCTAAAGGCCTATGGACAGGAGAGAGTGCCTGCGCACAGCTAGTAGGGTTGGGCAACACAGGCACAGGGTGGTGACAGGCAGACTCCAATCCATGCAGGCCAAGGCCATAGACAGCCACTGTACTGCTGTAGCTCCCAAGGACTATCTCTCTTTCAACAAGACACTGATTTTCCCTTTCCTCACATCATTGGCTTCGCCTTGTCCTCTTCACATCAAAGGGAGAGAGAGAGGCTTACCGATGGCCATTGCAATAGTCCTTTTCCAAGGCTCTGTCGTTTCCCGTCGCTGCCGACCAGACTTTACTGCTGGCTTGCTTCTGCTGAGCATATAAATGGCCAGCTTGGCCTCTCTTTCTCTCAAGCAAGCCACTCTGTCTCTGTAGTTCTTGAGACTTTTGGGAGTTTCTTGTTGGTGCTGGGGTGGTGGTGTTTGTGGCCTTGCAGTGTGAGTGTTCTTGCGAGTTCCCATGGGGGGCACCTTAGAGTACCTGTCGGGGTTGCTGGGAGGGAGCGGAGGCCATGGCCACGACAAGGTGAGGAAGAGGAAGCATCTGCAGACGGTGGTGCTCAAAGTCAGGATGGACTGCGAGGGTTGTGAGCTCAAGGTCAGGAGCACCCTCTCCTCCATGAAAGGTTCGTTCTCTCTCTGCTTCTCTTGACGACTGTTGATGTGTTTACATTGCCTGCTCCAAAAACTGCAAAGCCCTTTTGCTCTCCAGATTTTTCGTTTTCACGTGACATTAGTGCACTAAAATGTAGACAGTAAAAAAACTGTACAAAATAAATCATGAGCCTCAGAACATTCTAGCACTGAAATAGTACTACATCAGCGTATACCGTCCAAGCAAGGCAACCAACGAAAAAACTCTGCTGATACATTGCTGATGAACGCTGGCGTTCTGAAACTGAAACGCTGTAGTCTCTGAACGTTGGTGTGTCTGACTCAAACATCTCTGAAAGAAACGTCAAAATTCACATTTGATGGCCAGCACATCATCGATAATCATAACACACAAGCTTGCTGATGAACTGAACATTAGATTGTCCGTCTCATGGCCTTTTTGCAGGGGTTGAGTCGGTGGAGATAAACCGGAAGCAGCAGAAGGTGACGGTGGTGGGGTTCGTGGAGGCGAGCAGGGTGCTGAAGAAGGCGCAGTCCACGGGGAAGAAGGCCGAGATCTGGCCGTACGTGCCCTACAGCCTGGTGAGCCAGCCGTACGTCGCCGGCACCTACGACAAGCGCGCCCCGCCGGGCTACGTCCGGAGCGCCGAGCCCGGCGGCTACAGCGTCGCCGGCGGCCAGCAGCAGCTCGGCCGCCCGCACGACCACCTCACCGACATGTTCAACGACGAGAACCCCAACTCCTGCTCGGTCATGTGAGGACGAACGAAGAGAGGTGACGGTGACGTTGCAGCTTATTCGAGAGAGAAGCAGAGAGAGGCAGGTGAATGAGAGTTCATGGTTTGGTCAGCGCCGCGCTGTGCGTGGATGATGCTGATTGTGGCGATGACGTCGTAAGTTCCTGCTCGGTGTTGTTAGACGTTTGTGCCGAGGCGTTTTTTTAGCTAGTACGTACTGTAGTAGAGTACTATGTTGTTTCTTGTAACTCCTGCTTTTATAATTCATCCAGTGATCACTGTATGCATTGGCACTGAAATGCTTGAACCGCTCTGACGTACTCGTGCACGAATATGGGCTGCAGCCCTCGATTTGGAAAAGAACGGACGGGCTTGTAACGAATGCTAGCCAGCCCACGGCCGGCCCACATAACTACGGCCCAACGAACGTTTGATCGGTAAGTAGCCAGATCTCTTTTTATATCGTCTCCCACGTTTTGATCGCCGGCCGTGTGTTTTGGAGGAAAATATAAAAATAGATAGAAACGTGAATCATTCAATCCGTGATCAGCCTGACCATTCATGAACAGCGTTGATCAACTTTTTTTTTAGAACAATAGCGTTGATCAACTGAATTAACAGAGGAATTAGCGGCTCCTCTTTCGCTTTCTTCTTCTTCTCTTTATCTTCCTCCTCGCGCTTCTTCCGCTCCTTCTCCTTGAGCTTCTGCTTCTCGGCTCGCACCCTCTTCTTTCCTCATCTTCTCCATCTCCTTCCTCACCTCCTCGTCTTCTCCGAGGTTTTGACATCCCTCGCTAACCTCTCACGACCAGCCATCCCCATCATCCTGCCTTCCTCCATCTCGTATGCGGTTCGAATACGGAAGCACAATGACTTCTCCTCTGCATCTTTCTTTCGCTTCAGCTGCTCCTCCCGGCGGCGCTCCTCAAGGCGCCGTCGTCGCCGCCTGACGGTAAAGCTAGGTGATCCTTGAAGATCGCTATGAAATTATGAAAATCTCGTGCGTATGCATATCTTATATTATTCTTATCTTTTGCATTGGAGCGTACAAGCAACGTTGTTGGTTAAATATATATGTATGCTGCATTGTGATCGGTGTGCACTTTGAGGTTATCGCCTCTAGTGCATGGCAGATAACTAGCTGGTCATCCGGCCGGTTGACTAGGTAATAGCATGTACGTACGATTCGTATAATGTACTCCAACTAATGCACAATATTAGTATAAAAAAACTATTGAACGATATGAGTAGTACATGACACGTTCAATTGATTCAAATATCTTAGTCGTCAGTGTTTCATCTTGGAGAGGAAACAAGCTTAGGAAAGTGGAGCGGTAGAATATTTCACCGGAGTATATGCAGGAAACGTTGGCTGTACTATTTTACTTTAAATTTATCTGAACGTTTTTCCTTTCAGGCGGTACGCATGCACATGCGCATGCAACACCACACAAGCGGTGCAAGCAATTCTCCTCTACTACTCTGTACTGAGCTTGCGGTGAGAACAAACGTACTCCCTTCGGTCCAGGAAAGTCGTTTAAGACAGCACGGTCACCGAAACACAACTTTAATTTCTTTTTTATAAAAATATTTTTTGAAAAATTATATATATATGAAAATAATTTTCAAGATCAATCTATTTATATAATTTTTACATTTTCAAACTCAACGACTTAAATATTATTTATGATTTATATTTCTAATGTTTGACTCAAATCTTATCCTAAATAACCTCCTTTACCAAACCAGAGGTAGCCAGCTTTGGGCAAATATATCCGGGGATCTCTGTTAAACAAAAGATAGAGTGGTTTGGCGTGGGCTCTTTAACAAATATACTTCCTATGTCAGCTGCATGCAACATTTGAAATTTTGAATCCGTCAGGACAGCTTCACAAATTACACCAGCCGGGGCGCGTATAGAAAAAAATGGTGGACGTGCCTCCAGCTGTATTGTATCCGTTGTTTGTTCGTTACACGTATATACGCACTCATTGTTTACTAAGTGTTTGTAACAATTTGTGTCGCCAACAGTTGATAAAGTTTTTTTATGGTGTAACCTGCCCACTAAGATCCAAACCTTTGACTCAATATTAATGTCGTATTTTTATAGATTTATTATATAGTTTAATCGGTAATTTTTTTAGTAGTAAGATATATCCGTCGACACCTAGATTGAGAAACGTGAATGTACATATACCGTTGTGAACGTCTTGCTCCGTTCTTTCGAAAAAGGAACAATAATTTGCGGCGGTTCGCGGCCAGCTGACAAACAACTCTTTTACAGCAGCTAGCCACTCTAGCCGTCAGCAAGCTATTGTATATACAATATTTTGTGGCGCATTGACCACTGGATATATAGTTTTATGAGTAGGCCCACCGTACTGATTAGCTAGCTGGGAGATCTCACTGGGATCGATCCTACTGTACAAGATAACGAAACGAATGCCAGCATGAGGAACGAGCCGCGCAATAGTTTATACACTACTCATCGCCCCCGGCCAGATGCTCAAGCATGTGCAGCGGCCTGGAAGAGATCGATCGATGACCCGATCACATGCATGCCCCGGCTCATGGCCGCATCATGCCGTTGCACGCGATCACACCATTTTTGGATGACCTGACCTCTCAGAGTCGTGGCAGTTGCAATTGTGTACTACTCTAGTAGCGGAAAATGGCGCGGCCCACATGCGCGACGCAGCAGCCACAGGAGCCAAATGCAGAAAACGTTACGGCGGCGTACGGTGCCATCGCGCTCCGCGCACGCACGGCGCGGCGGCAGCGCATGCCCGTCTGGACTGGAGGATCAGGATAACGAATGGGCGGGGGAACGTGGCGGCGCCGCCGTCGCGATCCGGATCCGGCGGTGGGCGACGTGCGCGCGCCTCGCGGATTTCTCTAGTCTTTTCTGTTAGCCGTTGGACCCTGGAATAAACGACGCGCGCGCCATTTCGCGCGGCCACGGCCACGCCGACGACCACCAACACGTAGCACAGCAGAACGCGCGCGCGCGCAACTGAATCCGCCCGCGGATACCGGGAGCGCCTAGGCGGCGGCGGCGGCTAGGCCCGGCCCCATGCCAAGCCAACTGCACCCTATAATTCCTCGCCGTCCGCGCTGGCCACGGGGCCGAGGCGACGACCCCGCCGCCTTTAAAAACCCCGCGCCGCCGCCCCACCCACCCGAGCTGCGTACATCTCCATTCTCCTCTCTCCCACTTCGTTTCCCAGTCCACGGCCGGCCTCAGCTCCATCCCCTCGCGCGCGCGCCGCGGTAGCTAGCAACCAACCGCACATGGCGCTCCTCGGCATCACGGTGCCGTGCCTGCTCGCGGTGGCGGCGTTCCTCGCGCTGGCGTCCGGCGCGGCGTCGCAGGGGCCGGCGCCGGCGCCGGCGTCGTCGGTGGACTGCTCGTCGGCGGTGATGGGGCTGTCCGGGTGCCTGTCGTACGTGACCAAGGGGAGCACGCAGGCGAAGCCCACCGCGGAGTGCTGCGTCGGCGTCAAGGCCGCGCTCAAGAGCCCGGCCTCCATCGCCTGCCTCTGCGCCGCCTTCACCCAGAACAACGCCATCCCCATCGACGTCGCCCGCGCCGCCACGCTCCCCGCGGCGTGCGGCGGGGACCCGGCCGCCTTCAGCAAGTGCAACAGTAAGCACCGCCACAGCCTCATCTCGTGCTGGCTTTGTGTAGATTTGTGATAACTGTTGCATTTTAGTTTTTAGTTCCTGAGATCTTAGCTTTTGGTTTAATTCTATTATTGTTTCTTTCTTGCAGTCAAAGTTCCCGGCACCCCTACTGAAGGTAACATATATACTATACTCCTTTGTCCACATTTAATTGTTCAGTTTTTGCGAAACGATGCATTCATTTTGGATTTATCTTTTAAGCCGATCTACCTTGCCAAATTTCTGTTCATTTGGTATCATTACGGCATTATATTTTATTTTAGTCTAAAAGAAGTGAAACACCAAAGATCAGCTAATTTTTACATAAAAGTGCTGAAACCGTGCCTAGGCAGTGGACAGTACAGTGTTAGCTTTCTCAGCAGCGAAATGGTTCTAACTTCTAAATAACCATGAGCAGTGATGCATCAGATACATTCCTGAACCTGAACTTCTTTGGTATTGACACATTGACAGTCATCTGCAAGTTAGAACCTTAATTAATGTGACAATGACTTACTCTGTGATCACTCGCATTTCTAGGCCAAATTAAAACTATGGGATATAGTGAGATGGGCCACCAGACGGCAACTTTGTCCTTCTACTAATTTGACAACTCTGTCCTCTGTGATGAAACCAACCATGGCGCGATGGCCAATGCCATTGTTAATTAGATGGTCATCATATGTCATCCACCATTAAGTTTGGTATATTATGTCATGCTCACTAATAAATAAAGCATCATGTGCGTGCATTGAAAGATCCATCGTCAAATTCTGAACGTTATCTGAATTTAGCGCCTGAACAAGTTCTGGACTGAAGAAAAATCGAGTCCTGCATCTATGCATGAGCATGGCCTTTTTTCTTTAAGCTATGTGATCCATCATTAAGTTTGCTATATCATGCCATGCTCACTAATAACCAAAAGTATCATCTGCGTGCATTGAAAGTTCCATCTTCAAATTATGAACGCTATCTGAATCTAGCGCCTGAAACAAGTTCTGGACTGAAGAAAAATTGGGTCCTGCATCTATGAATAAGCATGACCTTCTTTAAACTCTGTGATCGGCTTATCTTTTGACAGCTCACCACTCTGCTTTCATGATAAAGGTCCCGCACCCTCTTCTGGATCGGCACCAGCCGCCAACAGCCCAGGCTCATCGAAGTCCGCGGCAGCCCGGTCGCCGGTCTCATCATTTGCCGTCGTAGCAGCCGTGGCCGCGCCTCTGCTCTCTTACTACTACCTCTGAAGATTTGTTAGTAGATGATTTGATGATTTCATTCGTGGATTGCTGTGAATCTCTTGTGTATCCGCATTGTGCCATAATTCAGTGAGACTTGAATTGGGAGAGGCTGTTACTGTTCATTTTCCATTGTGCTTGCGCCTTGCCTTCTGTCATCTGAATTATTCAGAGTTCTTATTCCGTCAGAACAAAATGAGTGCTAGCCCAGGGTTACAAACCCAAGTTTTCAGATCCTTCATTTCAAAAAGTCTTCAGGCATTGTTAAACTCTGTCTGGGCTTGCTAAGCCAATGTTAACTGAGTGCCGTGATCAGGCCTAAACAGCAAGACACTATGGTGTACACCACAGTCCACAGGCAAAGAAACACTGCAATCACACTGCCTCTCCATGAGAAAGGCAGCAGCATCACTACACTAGTACAATGCTACCTGTGTGACTATTTATGCAATGTTTAAGGTACTGGATGACAAAATACTGAACACACACGTCGCATTCGCGCTACATGATGGGGAAAACCGGAAAACACCAAAAGAAAAGAAGATGCATGTTCAATATTCAAAATGAAGACGCAGAATCAGTTATTAGTTCATGACATTCTGTATGGAATGTAGCCGGTTACCCCACACCTCAGTACCTCACCATGAAAAATTGAGCCAAAAGCCCAAAACAGCACAACCTAACACAGGTATTTTTCCAATATTATGACCTGTTGCCAACTCATGTACTGAAAGGTGCATAACACATTCAGGGATTGGAATGCTATTCCCCTGCTCAATTCGTACTCAGAGACCAGGTCATCAGGCATAGTCTGAACTTAACTACATTTAAACATAAGAACAAGACAAAATCCATATTTATTGGGTGGTGATAATCAAGTGCTAAGCCTAAAAGTTAGTTGCATTCAAATCTTTTGCAGAGGACCAAGACATGCTTGAAAGGCCCACATGCCAGATCAATATCAGAGTATTAGGGACAGATACAGAGCAACCTTCCTATTGTTGAACTGAATGTTATCAGACAAAAACAACACCAAATTCAGAATAAAATACTTAATCCATCTTCATGCAAGCAGAATAGCAGATCACTACAGAGATAGGGTAATAATCATGAAGCCACCAACAACGCTACCACCAATTGCACGCATTTCAGGATCATAAATACTATTCACTTCATGCAAGCAATACAAAATATTAACTGCAAGTAAATAAAAGCAGAACTGCAGAGGTTGCTAATTGCACTAAACTGAATAAAACATGGCATGCATTTCGGCCATAAATGAATCATGCCACTCAAGAATATCAACACCAATAGGTAGAACACAACCAATCGATGGTAGTAGAACACACAGGGCAGAGAAAACTTGAGCAATTTCATGAGATTAATTGGAAATGACAAGCAAATCAGGGCGTGATATTCATTCACTTCAGGCAAGCAATTCAAAACTTCCACACCACATGTTCGATTCTGTTCTTCTTCGACAGGACGAAACGAAAATACTAAGCAAGTTGTAGACCGAGTTGATCTGAACCTATGTACACGAGATAACTACGAAGCAGCCACTACGATGCGCATGATGGGAAAGGATGCGGTAGAACACGGAACCACACGCTAGACCGGCACGGCAGATCTAGTGAGATACTAGAGCAGAAAGTGAGTTCGAAGGCTCCTACCCTTCGAAGCCCCAGGCGAACTGCCGGCGCAACTTCCTCACGTCCTTTGCGGTGAGGTCGTCGGGGAGGTTGAAGGTGTGGCGGATCTCCCATGTGGTCTTGCCCTTGATCATGTCGGCGGCCTTCTGGAAGACGACGTCGAGGAGCCCCTTGATGTCGAGGAAGTTGGCGGCGACGAGGAGGTCGTAGAGGTCGTCAGGGCTGAGTCCCTCGACGAGCTTGCGGTCCCACTCGTTCAGGTCCTCGGCTACCGCGGTGCCGCCGCCGCCGCCGCTGCTGCCGGCCGCGGCGCTGGGGTTGGAGTCATCGACGGGCTCGGCCTCGGCGGCGTGCTTGGTGCAGTACTCGATCACCATGTCCAGAGTCCTCCCGGTGGTGATTTTTGGAAGCGGGATGACCTGGTCGGCGCATCCGTCTTCGATCATGCCTCTCAAGGTCCCCGACCTCTCCGCCGCCGCCACCGACAAGCAACGCTCCTCCCCGTCCAAGCTCTTCACGGTGATCATCGTCACGCCGGCCACCTCCTCCTTCTCTTCCTCCACTGCCTTCCCCTTCTCCGTCGCCGCCGCTCTCTCCGACGCCACCTCTCCCTCCTCTTCCACCGACGCTCCCTTCTCCACCGCCATCGCTTCCCTCGAAGACGAACCCTCGATTAGCTAGGCGCGCTCGCCTTGAGTTGGTGGTGTTGGGGTATGCACGCCGGAAAGGATCAAGTCGGGGCCGGCGGTGGCGCCGTTTTATACCCGCGCGTCACGGCTTCAGGTCGGCCTGGCTGCCTGGCTGGCACCCAGCCATCCAATCCATTTCTTCGGACGCAAGATGATCTGCGGTCTGGGCCGAATGGATTTGCTTCTTCGTTCCGAGCAGTGGGCCCAATGTAAACGAGCTTCGTCTCTGTGGGGGCCTCTGATGGGCTTCTCGCGGCCCAGTTTTGCAATTTGTTATGCCGTATCACAGTCACGGTGCTTTGCTTTACATTCGAAACTTTAGAAGAGAGAAACAGAGTGATTTCGCATGCCATTCAGGCATTCACCGTCGAATTTCTATAACAAGTTACGTCGCCTTACTATTACAAAAGTTATGCTCAAATAACGCGATGCGACACTTGAAAGTCCAACACATACGTTCCAGGGTAGCACCATTTTTCTCCAACTCGTGTCCCGCAAAATGGAGCACATTCTGGGACCCAGAACTCCAATACTACTATAGTACTATGCCTCTGTTCATTTCATACATGAAACCAAAGTGACAGGATAAGATCCTTATCCATTACGCCCAGAGTTACTATGATACAGAATACAAGTGTGCTAAAATTAACGCAATACAAGTACACATGACAGCTGAAGATTGAACAAACAGACTCAGTTCTAATGGCATACTAGTACATTTGTCATTTTGCAATGACGGTGCTACCACCCACTGAAGATTGAACAAACAGAATCAGTTTTAATGTCATACTAGTACATTTGTCCCAGGGAAAAAAAGGCAGAATTGTCACCAGTATTATGCATGCTGTGGGACTGTATATAATGTTTTAGCATCCAAGAATCATATGACGTTTATATAACGACGATTTACTCACAGCGCATGTCAACATCCAAACCATATGAAATAAGAGGAGGAGAATATACTGTATCTTCTGTATCCAAAACACAAAAGAAACAGAATGAGCTTTGAGCTGTCATGTCATTATGCATGAAATTTTGTAACCAGTTACTCACCACAGCCCAACTCATCAGTAACAACACATATTTTTAGTATCATGAAATGTTGCCAACTCATTTACTAAAAGATGCAGAACATCAACATCTAAACAAGGGGATGCAGTACATTATTCAGGGATTGGAATGCTGTCGCCCTGTTCATTTCAAACTGGAAACCAACCAGAGTCTAAGACTGAGTTATATACTCAAAGGTAGGATCAACATAACATCCTTATGCATTGCATAATTTTGTTTAACCGAATCTTTCGCATGCCCAAATCAGTACCAGAATGCTAGAGACAGGATTTCAAAAAGAATGCTAGAGACAGGCACAGAGTAACCTTCCCATTGTTTTCTGAATGCAAGTAAGCAAACGCAACATTCAATTTAGGATAGAATATTCACTCCATATTCATGCAAAAATAGGTCACACACTCAGACTACAGAAATAGAGTAACCATGCCATAATAGTACAACCAAGTGCATGGACTGAACATACATGGCACCCACTTTCAGAATCATTAGCTTGATGCAAGCAGTTCAATTATACTAGCTAGAATACCTTGTTCGGTCAAGAGTATAAATCATTGGACAGAGAGAGAAAATCAGGGGATTAAAGAGAAGTGCCATGGACATAAGGAGACTGACTCCATGCAAGCAGTTAGAAGTCTTAACCGCAACTTCGTAACAGCAGAACTACAGAGATTAAGCAATGGTACTACATACCAGCACTTGGATGGAATTCAACAACACATGAGCTGCACATGCACTTCTAATCATCTCATGCAACAGTAATACTAGTTAGAGCATTGGACAGAGAATCAGAGATGGAGAAATTTCATAAGATCAATCAGAAATGACAGGCAAATCAGGATGTGATATTCATTCACTTCAGGCAAGCAGTTCAAAACTTCCAACAGAGATTAGCTTCTGTTCTTCCTTGACAGAACGAAACGAAAATGCTAAGCGCCTAAGCAAGTGCATAGACCGAGTTGATCTGAACCTATCGATGCGAGAGCAACCACTACGACGATTGGCCATCAAAAGAAAGGACTAAGCAGAAGTAGAACACGGCGCGCGCTAGGCCAGCAGATCGATAGTGAGATGAAACAGATGTTAGAGCAGCACGGAGTGGATTCGAAGGTTCCTACTCGTCGAAGGCCCAGGCGTACTGCTGGCGCAGCTCCTTCTCCTCCTCCGCGGTGAAGTCGTTCTCGATGTTGAAGGTGGTGCGGATCTCGTCGGTGGTCTTGCCCTTGATCATGTCGGCGACCTTCTGGTAGATGGCGTCGAGGAGCCCCTCGATCTTTAGGTGGTTGGCGGCGAGGAGGAGGTCGTGGAGGGCGTCCAGGGGCAGGAGGTCGAGGAGCTCGCGGTCCCAAACCTCCAGGTCCTCGGACGCCGCGGCGTTGACGCTGCTGCTGCCGGCGACCGTGGAGGCGGTAGGATCGGAGTCGGGCTTGGTGGCGGCCGCGTCGCCGGGGTCGGCGTGCTTGTTGCAGTACTTGAGCACCGTATCGAGAGTGCTGGCGCCCACGACGTTGGGGAGGTTGACGAAGATGTGGTCCGGGCAGTCTTCGATCACGCGGCGGATTAGTCCCGACAGTCTCGCCGCCGCCTCCGACACGTCACGCATCTCCCCGTCCGATCTCTTCAGGGTGATAATCCTCCCGCCGGCCACCTCCTTCGGCTCCGCCGCTCCCTTCCCCGCCTCCATCGCTCCCTTCTTCTCTCCCTCCGCCGCGATCGGCTGTTGCTCGCTCAAGGACGAAACCCTCTCGCTTCGGTAGGCGCTCTCACGGTGATCGAGTTGTGTGGGGTGAGCACGAGCACGGCCGGAATGATCGAGTCTGCGGCGGCGGTGGCTCCGCTTTATACCCGCACTTCACGGGATCGGGCCGGGGCGAGGCGAGGCGTGGGCGTGGCGGCCTAGCTGGCACCAGCCAATCCCATTTCTTCGGACGCAAGAAGGGCTCCCACCGCCTCGCTGTCTACGGGAAGGAAATGGGTTCGTTCTTTTCAGTCCAAAACTACTAGGCCCAACGGAAACGAGTTCCATCTCTTGGGTGATGGGCTTTTATCGGCCCAGTTTCCGAAACGAAGGGGCAGTTTTTTTGTGTTTTTTTGGTGAAAGACGAAGGGGCAGGTTTAGAAGCAAGTCATTTTCGCATGTTTTCTTTTCGTATACGTGTCATTGTACATGAATTCTTGGTATTTTTTTGTCTCTCTTGGTTAGGATCTCGACAACTAGATGTAAGTTGTGTCAACTCAACTAGAGTACTGGCAATCTGCCGTGGCGTGGCTGCTGTCACCTCGATTCTTCATGACAACTTATCCTCAAATCAACACAAATCTTAGCAGCAAACAATATAACAATGTATTGCACCGTGCCGACTCAGCTATTTTAGTGCTGTGGCTTGATCATTGTCATCTGAATTCTTCTTTCGGAATTTGAACTTTAAGTCGTCTGAATTCCTCATTGCTTGGTAGTTGTATCATAGACTCGATGCAATACATTCGGTGCTATAAGTCAGGCTCCTGAAAACGACGTTACATTCAGGCGACGACGGCCAGCCGTTCGATCCATGTCCAAGCGTGCACATGAGAGATCGTACCGTTGCATAGTTCAACTGAATTGTCCCAGGGTAGCACCACTTTTGCCAGCTCGGCAAAATGCAGAATACCATATATTCTGGGATCCAAAAATATAGTCCTCTGTCCCATTCATACATGGGACATGAAACCAGAGTGATAATATATCCTTTATTACCAGTTACGCTCAGAGTTGACATAATTATGCTAAAAATAACGGTACAACACAAGTTTAATGTCATGCTATTTCGCAATCACCGCCATAATCCACATGGTGACTGTATGATTGTATCCAAAACCAAGAACAAACAGTCAGTTCTCATGTGATACAAATACACTTCCTCCCAGGGAAAAACCAGAATTATCATGTATGTTTTTCAACTGCTTATGTAATGCTTTAGCATTCGAGATGACGATTTACTCAGCACACATGTCATAGTCACACCATATGAATTCAAAAGGGAGTAAAGGAGAAAAAATTGTATGTTTCTGTATCCAAAACACAGAAGAAAGGGAAGAGTGAATTACTTTTTTTGAATACAGAGTGAACTGCTGTAACTACTTCCCCACCTTACCATGACAGAACTATGCTACACAGAACAATGTAACACATTACAAGTATTGTGCCCTGTTTTCCAACTCATGCACTGAAAGACACAGAACATATTCAGGGATTGGAATGCTATTCCCCCATTCATTTCAAGCTGGAAACCAGGCATTCTGAAACTGAATTATCCTCAACTGCTTGCAAGATAAGATCGTTATGTACTAGTAGATGGTTATAATTAAGTGTAAGATTTAGTTTCACCAAACTTTTTGTTGCAAAAAACATTAGAGAGAACCTTATCTTTCACACTCCCAAGTCAGTACCAGAATGCTAGAGACAGTCACAGATCAACCTTCATATTATTCAATTGAAGACAAATACAGCATTGAATTTTGGACTGAATATTGACTTAATAATCATGCATGCAAAACAAGAGTAATCATGCTGTAATGCTACAACCACGTGGATGGGGCTGGGATTTGAACCTACAAGGCATGCATTTCAGGATTTTATATTAGCTCGATGCAAGCAGAGCAAGAGTACTAGCTAGAACACAACGTTGGATTCAAGAGTACAATCCATTGGACATAAACAGAACAATTGTGAGGTTAACAGAAGTCATAGGTACACTAGGATAAGTCATCCCACCCACTCCATGCAAGCAGTTCAAAATATTAACTGCAACTCTATGTTAACAGAGGTGCAGAGGTTAAGCAATGATATACCAACATTCCAACAATGGCGTGGAACTGGAAAACACATGCAAAACAATGGCGTCGAACGGAAAAACAAGTGCCATGAATTTTGGGAACAACTAATCGTCACATAGAGCAAGCAGATCAAAATGGTAACCAGAACACAATCGATCGATGGTAGTAGAACAAAATTGGTCAGAGACAGAGCAATTTCATGAGATTAATCAGAAACGACAGACAAATCGGGATGTGATTCATTCACTTGAGGCAATCAGTTTAAACCTTCCATCACAGATCGATTCTGTTCTTCGACACGACGAAACTAAAAACGCTAAGCAAGTGCATAGACCTAGTTGATCTGAACCTAGATGCGAGAGCAACCACTACGATTCGCCATCAAAACAAAAGAAAGGACTCAGTATAACACGGCACTCGCTAGGCCAGCAGATCGATAGTGAGATGAAACAGATGTTAGAGCAGCACGAAGTGGATTCGAAGGTTCCTACTCATAGTCGTAGGCCCAGGCGTTCTCCTGGAGCAACTCACTCTCCTCCTCCTTGGTGAAGTCGTTCTCGAGGTTGAAGGTGCGGCGGATCTCGCCCGGGGACTTGCCCTTGATCATGTCGGCGACCTTCTGGCAGAGGGTGTCGAGGAGCCCCTTGATCTCGAGGTTGTTGGCGGCGAGGAGGAGGTCGTACAGGGCGTCCATGGACAGGATGTCGACGAGCTTGCGGTCCCAAACCTCCAGGTCCTCGGACGCTGCGGCGTTGACGCTGCTGCTGCTGCTGCTGCTGCTGCTGCCGGCGACCGTGGAGGCGGTAGGATCGGAGTCGGACCTGGTGGCGGCCGCGTCGCCGGGGTCGGCGTGCTTGTTGCAGTACTCGAGCACCTTGTCCAGGGTGCTGGCCGCGACGTTGGGGAGGTCGACGGTGTCGCCGGCGCAGCCATCGGCGATCGCGCGGCTGATGACTCCCGATAGGCTCGCCGCCGCCTCCGACACGAGGCGCAGCTCCCCGTCCGAGCTCTTCAGGGTGATGATCCTCCCGCCGGCCACCACTCCCTTCCCCTTCTCCGATGCCGCCGCTCCCTTCTCCGCCTCCATCGCGCTGTCGCTCGCTCAACGGCGAAACGCTCTCGCTTCCGTAGGCGTTCTCACGGTGAGTTGGTGAGGTGGGGTGGGGTGGGCAAGGCCGGAAGGAATGATCGAGTCGGCGGCGGCGGTGGCGCCGCTTTATACCCGCGCTTCACGGGCTCGGGCCGGGGCAAGGCGAGGCGAGGGCGTGGCGTGGCGTGACGTGCCTGCCTGCCTAGCTGGCACCAGCCAATCCATTTCTTCGCACGCAAGAAGGGGTCCCGCTGTGAATGGGTTTAATTCGGCTCTCTTCGGTCCAACTACCTGGCCCATTGGATACTGGGTTTCTATCGGCCCAGTTCCCGAAACAAAGGGGCGGGTTAGAAAGGAAATCATTTTCGCATAGATTTTTTCAAATACATTATCATTTGTACTGATACAATTATTACGGAGGAAGAGGCCGTTACATGAATTCTTGGCATCGTTTTCGTTTTCGAGTCTCTTGGTAACATATAACGATATATTGCAGTTGTGCCTGAAGAAAATACAGAGGGCAGATGGTGGAAGCGCTTGGCAAGATGATAGCCAGAGGCGCAGTACGTGTTGATTATATAGTAACAGTACAAGAAAACAATCTCCTAGGAATACGGCATGGAGATCCATAATTCTAGGATCCTATACAACAATTCCTAATTTACAGATTCTATCCTATAATCATGGACTCTCATGCCGATCTCCTTAAGATTTACATTGACACATATTACAGACTATTTCTAACAGCCTCCCTCAATCACAACTTAGTTAAGTTGAGGTTGATCTTGAAATTCTCAATTAGCCTCACGGGCAAAGCCTTGGTGAATCCATCAGCTACTTGATCCTTGGAGGAGACAAAGTCAATTTCCAAACGTTTCTGCTTGACTCGATCTCTCACAAAATGGTAGTCCACCTCAATGTGTTTTGTTCTAGCATGAAACACAGGATTGCTTGAAAGATATGTGGCTCCTAGATTATCACACCACAATTTTGCAGCACTAGGACTCTTCACGCCTATCTCATGTAACAAAGTCTGTATCCACGTAACTTCTGCTGTGGCATTAGCTATTGCTTTATACTCTGCTTCAGTACTGGATCTAGATACAGTAGGTTGCTTGCGAGCACTCCAAGACACTAGATTAGTTCCTAGAAAAACTGCAAATCCTCCTGTGGATTTCCTATCATCCACACAGCCTGCCCAGTCAGCATCTGAGAAAGCACTTACTAATGTAGAGACTGATCTGTGAATCTTTACCCCAAGTCAAGTGCACTGCTTTATATACCTTAATATTCTTTTCACAGCCTCCCAGTGTACTGTAGTTGGAGCATGAAGGAACTGACAAACCTTATTCACGGAAAACGAGATATCAGGCCGTGTTAATGTTAGATATTGCAATGCTCCTACAATACTCCTGTATCTCGTGATGTCCTGAGCTCCTAAAGGATTCCCTTCATACAGGGATAGCTTCTCATTAGTGGATAATGGAGTATTGACTGGCTTACAATCTGTCATGCCGACCCTCTTCAGTAGATCAGACGCATATTTTTCTTGTGTAAGCAGAATCCCACCATTTATTTTGTGTACCTCAATACCAAGGAAATAATGAAGCTCCCCCAAGTCTTTCAATGCAAAGTGTTCTTTAAGATCTCGAAGCAATGTACCTGTTGCTTGCTCGGAAGAACTTGCCACAATTATGTCATCAACATACACAAGAACAAACATTGTGATGCCCCCCTTACTGAAGAAGAACAAGGATGTGTCGGCCTTGGATGCTTTGAACCCCAATTGAATCAACCGTTCACTCAGTCTGGAGTACCATGCTCGAGGAGCTTGCTTCAACCCATATAAAGCTTTATCAAGTTTGCACACATAGTTAGGCCGATTTGAATCCTCAAAACCAGGAGGTTGATGCATGTATACATTTTCTTCTAAGAGTCCATGTAAAAATGCATTCTGCACATCAAGTTGACGAAGAGACCATCCACAAGAGACAGCTAGGGACAGTATAACTCGAATAGTTGCAGCTTTAATTACTGGACTGAATGTATCTTCGTAGTCAATTCCATACCTTTGCTTGAAGCCCTTGGCAACCAGACGAGCCTTGTAACGATCTAGACTCCCATCAGATTTTCTCTTGATTTTATATACCCATTTGCATCCTATGACATTTGTTCCTTTCTGTGGCGGAACTAAATGCCATGTCTTGTTCCTCATTAGTGCTTCATATTCAGAGTTCATGGCCTGTTTCCAGTTTTTGTCCTGCAGTGCATCAGCGAGATCAGTTGGTTCACCAGTGCTTGCTAACATCCCATACCTGATTGTGCCATCAGTATAAATTTTCTTCTTCTGAATGCCGTGCTGGAGCCTTGTGATGGGCCGAGCTGGAGCTGTAACTCCTTCTGATGTACCGGCCGTAGAGGATCCACCGGTGGAAATCTCCCCCGGACTCCGTGTCGCAGCATCAGGTGATGGTGCTCCTACACCGAAAGCAGGAGCGGCGATAGGTGGGGGCGAATGCACAGCTGGTTGGTCCTCATGTGACACCACCTCCTCGGCGGGAGCAGGTACGGTCGGCTGCCGGCCTGGCGACGTGGGCGCAGAGACCTGTGGTGAGGACCCTGGCGGCTGGACCGAAGCAGATTCAGGCGCAGAGTTCAGCGGAGAGTCATCTCCGGCATCCGTGCTGCTCCGGCTAACCGTGACCTCGCCTGTATTTGGTACCTGAGATAAACTAGAATCTCTACCATAATTAGATAAATTAGCAGGCAAATTAACATGTTGATCATTCAAACTATTGTCCCCACTAGCGGCCATAGAATCAGGAGCTAAGAGGAGGATTTCAGAGCGCAGGCGAGCACCTGCATTGGGATGCAACTCGGTAAAGGGAAAAATTGTTTCATCAAATGTGACATCTCTAGATATATAGACACGCCCAGATGCAATGTCCAGACATTTATACCCCTTGTGAAGATTACTATATCCCAGAAAAACACATCTCTTAGAACGGAACTGGAGTTTATGGGCATTATATGGACGAAGATTTGGCCAACAAGCACAACCAAAAATCCGTAGGGAGGAGTAATCTGGTTTTTGGCCAAGGAGACGCTCAAGAGGTGTAGTAAAATCGATAACAGCACTAGGAAGACGATTGATGAGATATGTGGCTGTGAGGAACGCTTCGTCCCAAAATTTCAGGGGCATACTGGCGCATGATAGAAGAGCAAGACCGACTTCAACGATGTGCCAATGTTTGCGCTCGGCAGCACCATTTTGTTGGTGTGCATGAGGGCATGAAACATGATGTGAGATGCCAATTTTAGTAAAAAAGGAGCTGAGCCTTTGATATTCACCACCCCAATCAGTTTGGATGGCTTTTATTTTGCGATCAAACAACCTTTCAACCAAGTTCTGAAAATCATGAAATTTCTGAAAAACTTCAGACTTATATTTAATGAGGTAGATCCAAGTAAACTTGCTGTAATCATCGATAAAACTAACATAATATTGTTTTCTGCCAACAGACTCGATAGCTTGACCCCACACATCAGAGAACACAAGTTCTAAAGGAGCACTAGACTGACTCACTGACTTAGGATAGGGCAACTGGTGTGCCTTTGCTTGTTGACAAGCATCACACACATGTTCATTATTAGACTCTGAAGCAAATGAAAGACTATTATTATTGATGACGCGATGCACGATCTGGGAAGCTGGATGTCCTAGTCGTTCATGCCACCGAGAAAGAGTCAGGCGAGACGCCGAGAGGACTTGTTTTGGTGGTGAAGGAAGAGGATAAAGCCCCCGATGACAGCGACCTTTAAGCAGAGTTTTCTTGGTTGCCTGATCCTTAACCAAAAAATAGGAGGGGTGAAATTCCATGTATGCAGAGTTATCAGAAGTAAATCGATGAACTGAAACAAGATTCTTGGAAGATTTAGGTACATGCAGAACATTTTTTAACTGGAGATTGCGGCTAGGGGTAACAATAGTAGATTGACCAACATGTTTAATTGCCATACCTGCACCGCTTGCGGTGTGGATCTGATCACCATTGTTGTACTTCTCACGCATGGAGAGTTTCTCTAGCTCGCTGGTGATGTGATCAGTAGCGCCGCTATCTGTGTACCAGTTAGTGTCGATGTTGTAGGAATTGGTTGCTGCTGCTGCATGTCTTTCTTCAGGAACGAAGTCTTCATCGAAGCGATGCCAACAACGAGCTGCAGTGTGCCCCTCCTTGAAGCACACTTGACAGATCGGCTTGTCCTGCTTCTTGTTGTTGGAGCCACCACCTTGCTGGTTATTCCTATGACCGCGACCACGACTCCCACCATTTAGAGGGCCACGGCCACGGCCTCGATAGGAACCACCACGACCACGATTATTACCGCGGCCTCCTCCACGGCCGGCCATGTTGGCCGAGCTCTGGTCAGCACCTTGGACCAGATCCATTCTGGTCTCGTAGTTGAGGAGTTGTGAGTACAGCTCGTCGACGGTCACTGATTCCACTCTCGTGACGAGAGAGGTAACCAGCGACTCGTATTCCGCGGGTAAGCCGGTGAGTATGTACTCCACCAGCTCGTCATCACCGATTGATCGTCCCGCGGCCGCCATCTCATCGCTGAATCCTTTCATCTTGGTGAAATAATCAATAGCAGATGAGTTACCCTTCTTGGTATTGGCGAGGGCGATACGCAGATTCACCGCTCGCGCACGGGTTTGCGAGGCAAACATGGCCTCAAGTTTGTCCCATGCCTCAGCCGCCGTCTTCATCTTGGCGATGTAGCTGAGGATGCCCGAAGAGACGGACGTGAGAATGAAGCTGAGGATCTGCTGATCCCGTGCCTCCCATTCTTCGAACGCCGGGTTGGAAACCTTCTTGTCATCCTTGTCCTGAATCTCCTTCGCCGGTGACGGAGAGTCACCGGTGAGATGGCCATACAGGCGAGCACCACGCACGGCCGAAAGCACCTGGGCTTGCCAGATAGCGTGATTGCTCCTGGTAAGCTTCTCTGTCACAGCATCGGCCGAGAGAGGGTTGCGGTGGGGATTCATCGAAGAAGACATGAAGGACGACGACTGGATCTATTGAGTATTTGCGGCTCTGTATACCATGAAGAAAATACAGAGGGCAGATGGTGGAAGCGCTTGGCAAGATGATAGCCAGAGGCGCAGTACGTGTTGATTATATAGTAACAGTACAAGAAAACAATCTCCTAGGAATACGGCATGGAGATCCATAATTCTAGGATCCTATACAACAATTCCTAATTTACAGATTCTATCCTATAATCATGGACTCTCATGCCGATCTCCTTAAGATTTACATTGACACATATTACAGACTATTTCTAACAGTGCCAACTCAACTAGAGTAGAGAGTACTGGCACGGCTTGGCATGGCCTCGTCAGAATGAGTTCACAAAAATTCAATTCAGGCAAACCATTTCTCTGTACTCAATAATACAGGCAATTGCTACACTGAACGATGTTACAACTTGCCATGAAAAGTTCGGACAGGGCAACAAAATGATGCGAACGGGGAACCCTTGCCTCACAAAGTTGGGTGTGCCGAAAAAAAAAGGCGGACAGAGTCACAAAACTGTGCCAAAAATAACACAATGTGATAACAGAGTAGCTTCCCAGGTCATTCACTGCAAAATTTCCATGACAAGTTACCTTGGCTTACCTTGCCGCCGCGACAGCGGACTCAACATGTTGTATTCATTAGCATCTGCCTGGCGGCCGGGTTGGACTGAATAGCTACCTGTTTTTCTCTAATGAGCCGAATGCTCCCGCTTTACATTACATATGGGTATGCTTTTGAACTCGGTGATACGTTTTATCTCGCTTGGAATAAAACAGTGGGGGATCTATCGTCCAAAAACAATTCCTAGTCCGCACTTGATTCAACGGCGTCAAACATCGCTCAAGACAACGGGAAGCTAGATAGAACAGAGCAGGCATCATGGAAGCCATGTTCAGGAAAAAGGTCAGAACATCTGTCACTGCTCGCTGGAACCAACACCAGAATATCTGTCCGTTACGTTCTCCACCGTCGTCTGAACCAGCTATTCCATTTTGACTTTATTAGCGAAATATAATGTTGGGAACCGGAATGTTAGCATGTTTCTGATGTTGGTGCACACTGAATATTTGGGACAAAATTGAAATACTAGAGTGCCAACTCATATACTGCAGAACGCATAACACATTTCTGGGACTGAACTGCTGTTTCTCTGTTAAGATCATGCATGTAAATAAGCAACAAGCATAGTCGGAGTATACTCTAGCATATGACAAAGTAATTTTTGCATCATGATGAGGACTAAAATTTAAGAATTAAGAGTTTGTTGCAACCGTATCTTTTGGGTAAAGCTGTATAACCGGGACACAAGCCACAGTCACTCAGTCAGTACCAGAACTTTTCAGAGACAGACACATGGCAACCTTTCCATGTTAAACTGAATGCATCTAAACAAAGATAGGATCACCTTTGCGAAAAATATTCACTTCATCTTCATGCAAGCTGACCAACGACCAGTGCAGAGATGGAGCAAGCATGTTATCAACCTTCTTGGCTACCACAAATTACATGGCACTAAACATTCATGACATAAATTTCAGAATTATACGTGCAAGCCGCTTCAAAAAAGAATTATATGTGCACACCTCAAGCAGTTTAGTGCAGAGCTATATCAACAATACTTTAGAACACCTTCGGATCAAGAGGGGCACTCCTAGGACAGAAAGAAAGGGTCGGCAATGCATATACAACAAATATTAAATCTCATGGCATGTCGCAATCAGTGTCAACCCACATGATGGCTGTATTCTGTATACAAAAACCAGAATAAACAGAGCCAGTTCTCATGTCATGCTGAATCTGTATGAAATCTGTGTACCTAGTTGCCCTTCATACCATTACAGCATGATCAATTTGTGCTTAAGGCAGCAAATATGCAGCATACATATTCCACATTGACACCATTAATGGCTATTTGGCTTGCTGCCAGCTCATATTCTGAATAATATGGAACATATTCTGGGATTATAATGCCTTTCACTAGTTCAATTAATAATGGAAAATAGATCCCTAACCATTACACCCGTAGTGATGATCAAGAGCTTAGTTACTACAAAATCAGTTAAGAGAGAAGTGAAGACTTGCTTGTATGATCGACATGTCAAAACCATCACAACAATTCCAGAGACAGAAACAGAGCACCATTGCTATTGTTAGCTGGAACTGAACAATCACAACCTGCAACTTGGACAAAGTCTTCACTGCAGCATCATACAAATAGAATTGCAGAGATTGAGCGATCATGCTGCATTGCTGTCTCCAATTGCACGGAACTGATCAACTGAACAAATACATGGCATGCATTTTGGGAGGGGGAAGCACTTCTTGCAAGCAGATCAAGAGTGCTAGCCCAAACAGTAGACGCATTGATCCAAAGTGATGGGTAATTCAGGATTTATCTAAACTAGCAGAACACATTGAACAGGCATAAAGCAGTTGCATGGAATCGATCAGAAATGAGGGGCAATTCAGGATGTGGTATTCATTCATCACTTCATGCAAGCGGTTCAAACATTCAGTTCTGTTTTTCTTCGACAGGATGCACTTGACCTGAACCTATCCGACAACTAAGAGCTAAGTACTACTAAGAAGCAAGTCAAGCGACCACTACAATGAACGCAAGTAACACAGGATCAAGGCAGTAGAACGGAACCGCTAGGCCGGCAGATCCAGCGAGATGTTAGCGCAGCGTGAAGTGGATCCGAAGGCTCCTACTTCTTGGCGAAGGCCCAGGCGTGCTCCCAGCGAATATCCTCCTCCTCGTCCTTTGTGAAGTCATTCTCGATGTTGAACATCTCGCGGATCTGAGCGGGGCTCTTTCCCTTCATCATGTCGGCGATCTTGCGGCAGGTGACGTCGAGGAGCCCGTCGATGCTGAGGAAGTCGGCGACCTCGACGAGGTCGAAGAGGGCGTCCTGGCTGAGGCGGCCGACGAGCTTGCGGTCCCACTCCTCCAGCTCCTTGGATGGCGCGGTGCTGAAGCTGCTGGCCGCGGCGCTGGGGTTGGAGTTGGCGTGCTTGTTGCAGTAGTCGACCATATTCTCGAGGGCCTCGGCGCCGATTTTGTCGAGCTTGATGCCGCCATCGCTGCAGCCTCCGGCGATCATCTCGGCGAGGACCTTCGACAGCCGCGCCGCCGCCTCCTTCGAAACCTCGAACGGCTTCCCATCCGAGCTCTTCAGGGTGATCATATCCCCGTCGGCCACCTCCTCCACTCCCTTCCCCTTATCCGCCACCACCGTCGATCCCTTCTCCACCACCACCGTCGATCCCTTCTTCACCACCACCGTCGATCTCTTCTCCACCACCAACGATCTCTTCTCTCCCTTGTCCGCCACCATCGGTCGTCCCTTCCCTCCCTTCCCCATCGCTTTCGATCCCTTCTCTCCCTTGTCCGCCGCCATCGGTCCCTTCCCTCCCTTCTCCACCTCCGTCGCTCCCTTCTCTCTCCCCCCCGCCGCCATCGCTCTCGCACGCTCAAGGACGAAACCCTCGCTTCCGCTTAGGCGCTCTCCAGGCGGTGAGTGGGTGATGTGTGCACGGCCGGAATGATCGGGTTGGGGTCTCTGGTGGCGGCGTTGCGCTGCTTTATACGCGCGCTCCACGGTTTGGGCGGCCGGGGTCTCCGGGTCCGGGGAGAGGCGTGGCTGCCTGTCTGCCTGTCTGGCACCAGCCATTGCCATTCGCCCATTCCATTCTTCTACGGTATTGGGCTCTGGGCCGGAGTGTTCGTTTCTTCTTCGTTCCGACGACTGAACCCGAATGGAAACGAGCTGCATCTTCGGCCTAATCGGGCTTCTTTCTGTAGGGTACTCGAGATTTTTGTGGGCCTACTTAGAGGTCCATCGTTATCGCAGGATTCCTTTTTCTTTCTTTTTTTTAATTAATTTGTCCGAAACTCACGGAGGGAGAGTTGAAAACAATAAGTACTCACTGCTTCTGTGCCTGTGTGCCGTCGAATTGAAAATGTCGTATGGCTGTTCACGTAACCTTCTAGGATTTGGATGAGGATTTACTCGGTGCAGCGGCTGCAGTACATGATGCCGAAATGAAAACGAAACGAAATAAACAGGACACTCTGAATCAACACACAGAGAGGATGCAGAGTAAGCTGTCAATTTTCAGTCCATTTTGTATTGAAATTCTACAGGTAGCTAGCTACCCACATTGCATCACAAAACTTTGCTTAAAACAGCTAACAAGCACAATGGAACACCCATTTTCTCTCTTTTTTTTCTTACTTTGCTGCATAATCATGCACCGGGAAATACTGAGCTCAAGAATGCAGAACATACATAATCAGAGATTAGAGTGTTATTCCAAAATCAGTTCCAGATTACCCCACAAAGAGATGCACTTCAATCTTCCCATTGTTTGACACTCTTGATGCAATGATGTAAAACAGAGATATGTAATCATGCTACCGCTATTTGCATGTACTGAGCATATGTGACAAGCATTTCAGGTTCATATTTCAACTCATGCAGGCAGATAAAAGAGTGCTAGCCTAAACATAGACACCTTCGATCATAATAGTACTGGAACATAATATGCAGTAGAGATAAAACAGGCAATTAAATTGGCTGATGAGAAAAGCCAGGCAATTCAAAACTTCCACCACACATGACACATTCGATTCTGTTCTTCAACAGGAGAACATGATTACATGAAAAGTCTCTGCAAGGTCCATCTGAACGACTGAACCAAAGGATCCGAGACAATGTGGGTACGAAGCAACCACTAGAAACATCATCAGTCAGAAAGGAGGCAGTAGAATTAAACCCCTAGAGATCGGCAGCAATGGCTTCCAATCAAAGATCCTCGTCCTCATGCTCCTTGTCATCAGACTCCTCGTCCTCAGACTCCTCGTCATCAGGTTCCTCGTCCTCAGACGACTCCTCATCAGGCTCCTCGTCCTCGGGCTCCTCGTCCTCAGGCTCCTCCTCATCAGGTTCCTCGTCCTCAGGCTCCTCGTCCTCAGATTCCTCAGCATCAGGTTCATCGTCCTCAGGCTCCTCCTCGTAAGCCCAGGGGTTCTCCTTGCGTATCTCCTCCTCCTCCTCCGGGGTAAAGTCGTTGGCGATGCCGAACATCGTGCGGACCTGCGCCGGTGTCTTGCTCTTCATCATGTCGGCGACCTTCTGGCTGGCGGCTCCGAGAAGCCCCTTGATGTCGAGGAAGTTGGCGGCGAGGAGGAGGTCGTAGAGGGCGTCCAGGGTGAGCTTGTCGACGAGCTTGCGGTCCCACTCTTCCAGCGCCTTCTCGGATGCCGCAGTGTTGACGCTGCTGCTGCTGCTGCTGCCCTCCGCGGCGCCGTGGTCGGAGTCTGGCTTGGCGGCGGCGTGCTTGTCGCAGTACTTGATCACCGTGGCGAGGGCCCTGGAAGTGACGTTGGATAGAGGGATGTTGCCGCCGGCGCAGCCGTTGTCGATCATGTCGGCGAGGATCACCGACAGCTGCGCCGCCTCCTCCGACATCTTGAACTTCTTCCCCTCCGAGCTCACCAGGGTGATCTTCTTTCTGGCGGCGGCGGCGCTGAAGGAAAAGGCCTTCTTTTCGCCGGCCACATCCGCCGCCTCCTTCTCCTCATACGCCGCGACCCCTGGCTCCCTTCTCGTGCTTCGCCACAGCCGCCGCTCCCTTCTCGGGTTCGGATATTTCCCCTCCACGGCCGCCCCCTTATCCTCACCCGCCGCCGTCGCTCGCTTCCACTTCCACTCCCACTCCGCCGCCGCACCCTTCGCATCTGCGGCCGTGTCTCTCTTCTTCCCCTTCCCCTCCGCCGTAGCTCCCTTCTCCTCATCCGCGGCCGTCGCACCCTTCTCCACCGCCGTCACTCCCTTCCCCTCCGCTGTGTCTCCCTTCTCCACATCTGCGGACGCCGGGCCCTCCTCTCCCTTCTCCACCGTCGCCGCTCCCTTATCCTCAACCGCGGCCTTCACTCCCATCTCTCCCTTCGCCGCCGCCGTCGCACCCTTCTCCACCGCCGTCACCCCCTTCCCCCCCGCCATTGCGCTCCAGGCGTGGTGGCCTGCACCAGCCCATTTATTGGAAACTGCTGGTGGGCCGAATGGGTTCCTTTATCTGTTCCAACTGTTGGGCCGAATGAGAACGAGCTCCTTTGTTTAAGCCCAATTAGTCAAGTCATACGGGCCATAGCAACATTTTTTAAAAAATAATTACGGTCCTGCGACGTCGGATATTTTTTTTCTTATCGTACGGTCCGTCGCAACATTAAAAAATTAGAAGATGCAACGTAAAAAAATATTTTTTACGACATAAAACGTATGTATCAAAATAACATCAACGGATCTCATGGAATTCAAAGAAAAAAATAAATTTCTATCACAACATATGGTAATGTTTAATGTAACAATCAACTCTGATCTTTTTTTATCCCGAAGAATTAGATCTTTGAAATTCAGCTATTGAAACATTTGAGAACACCTCATGCAACATCACAAAAATCATGATTGAAATATCACAGATTGCGACATATGCAACATCTACAATGCAACAACAAAAAAATTAAATTGCAACATCATAAATCATTTGTCGCAACATCCAAATTCATTCCTATCCTACCTTACCAGCAAGCGCGCGAAGAGGCGCCGGCGTGGCACAAGAGGAGTTTGGAGCAGATGGCGACGGCGTCACGCAGAGGAGTGGGAAGGGGAGGTGACACAGCGGCGCGAAGAAGAGAGGGAAGGAGAGGCGATGGCGGCGGCGGCGGCGCGAAGAGTGGAAGGGAGCAGCGTCGGCGCGCAGGCGGAGGAGGGGCGCGGCGTTGGCGGCGCAGATGAACGGCCGCGGCGCACGAAGGAGCGGCGTCGACGATGCGTGAAGGGTTGGGGCGGCAGCGAGTGGAGAAGCGGCGACGATGGCAGCGCACGAAAGGCTGACGGCGGCGGCGGCGCATCCGTGGAGAGGCAACGAGATTTTTTTTATTTTTGGAAAAGTCCGGTTTACACCCCTCAACTATCATAAAAGTTTGATTTTCAACTCTTATAAAACCGGACACTAAGGACCATCCAACTATCAAAACCGGACAAATTTGATCATTTAGGTGGTTTTAAAGTGGGTTTCTGTTTTATAAATTTTTTTAAAAAATGTTTTAATTTTAAAAAATCACAACTAATTCATTTCATATCATAAAAATATGAATCCAATACCATTATTTTTCTGAAAATATAATCCTACTGGCGCACTACTTTGAATCATTTGAATAGTATTTCTTTATGTTCCTAGTGATTTATTAATTTTTGTAAAAACATTAGGAATAGGAAAAATAAGATGTAAATAACTCAAAGAAGAGAACCAACATATATGTTACATATTTAGAAAAATCCGTATACCAGTTTCAGATTTTTTGGTTTGAAATGAATTAGTTATGAATATTTTAGTTTAAACCACGTTTCTTTAAATGTCTATAAAATGAAAAACTACCTTTGAAACCACTAAAAAGGTCAAATTTGTTCGGTTTTGATAGTTGAATGGCCCTCAACGTCCGGTTTCGTAGTTCAGGGTTGAAATTCATACTTCTACGATAGTTTGATGGTGAGAATATGATTTTTTTCCTTTCCTTTTAGGAAATAGCGATGCGGAGCGTATAAACAAAAATACGAAAAGGTGCTGGGACGTCCGTCCTATAGGAAGCATTACCGAAATAATTACTCCCAGCAACATTTTCAGATTCACTAAAATGGTATAATAATCGGAGACGACTATCTTTTATCCATTACAGTACGAATTAAAGAGGATTGCACTCGATGACACAGAAGGGCGAGGAGAGGACGAAGTCATCTTAATTGCACGTTTCATTTTGATCTCTCGATCAGATAGTTGGCGTGTCCATTCGATGTTTCGATCAAACAGTTAGTAGACCGCGATTGGGCCAATCCAAACGCACCGATTAATTAGCAGACACGACGTGCAACTTAAGATAAACTAAAATATCCAGTAAGGGCCAAATCATAATGATCAATTTCTTAATAATCGGTAAATCCAAATACATATACATCTCCTGGGCAGGCAGCCGCTTCCGGCTCACCGGCGCCTGCCACGTCCCGCTGTGACGTTTACCCGGAAACCAGAAATGATAAATTAAGAAAATAGCTTGATGGCGACATTAACGTGGCCAGGCTCACGGCGTGAACGCCGGCGTGGCTGGTGGGCGAGGAGGAGCACGGGCGATCGCCGCTGGGTTCCTGGGCGACGTGTCGCGCCCGTGGCTCGTGGTGCTGCCACGCTGGGCGCGCCTGGGCCTTACACGTGATCTTGTCGTTGTGGCAGGAGGAGACTTTCGTGTTGAAGCCACACAAAACGGTGGAGGATCTTCGATACGCATGGCCCACCGGGCAGTTTCTTGTCTCGTAGCAGTGTTTGATTGATTTGGTCAGCCCGACAGGCTGGCAGAGCCGATGGTAAGAAAATCTGTCAACCGCTTTGATCGATCGCACGCCCTACCGATAGCCAACTCTGTCAGCCGCATGGCTCGGCTTGATCAAGATGTGATCGCGTACAATTTGGTTCGGATGCATGACCCGTCCGGAGCAGCAACAGCAACGGTTGGTGGGTGAGACGGCAGCCTCACTCGCAGCCACACAATGCGCAGACAGACCACAAGTACATCCACTGGCCTACGCGCGGGTTCTCGATCACCGACGGGCAGCCGGCCGAGATGACGCGCGGTGGCGCTCCGCCCGCCGCCGCCGAACGGCAAACTGACATGACGGGAGCGGCTCCCCCTGCCCCGCGGTATAAACGCCGTGCCCACACATGACGACACACGCCCCCTTCTCTCTCGCTCGCTCCTCCACTGCTGCTCCTGCCGTTTCCGCCTTCCGAGCCGACGCCCCCAGCCAGTCGATTCGATTTCGAGTGCACTCTTGTCTCACAAGGACTCCGAGGATCTCGGCCGCGATCCCTGCTTTTCCTGAACCCGAATCATTCGGCGCGTCGTCCGTCCCAGGTACAGTACAGTATCATCTCATCGCTGCTGCTCCTCTCCTCTCCGTCCCCTTCTGGTCGACGACGCGCGGGTTCTGTTCTGTCCTCGAGATTTTGCCCAGGATTTTGAATTCTCCCCTCGACTCGCCCCGCGGATTCACGCAGTTTTTTTTTCTTTTTCTGTTTCGTTTCCTTGCTCGATGGGTGTCGCAGAAACGATGGCGATGTACTTGGTCGACGACTTCGAGCTGCTGGACGACGACTTCGAGTTCGACGGGTTCGGTGACACCGCCGGCCATGCACCCAGATCGGTAAGGATTTCCGACTGACAGGATCCAGTAGTAGTGTGTTCTCATTTCTCACAAGCGTTTTTCGTTTTTCCCTCACCTTTACCTCGGCTTGCCTTTGCGTGAACACGAAGGGCTCACATATGTACTACTGCATTGGTATTAGTACTGTATTAGGCCTAAAGTGACACTGGCATCGTAGTTTCTCTAGTTTGCTGGGTGAAGTACTCAGCTACTACTAGTATAAATATACTGATATACAGACATCATCAAGTAGGTATACAAGTAGGTAGTGCCGGGCTTTTGGAAGAATGCGTTGCCGGTGGCAGTACCGAGTGCAAACTGGTCAATGGTTGGTGGCAAATTAAAGGTATTGGTTAACGGAAAGATCAACACCTGGAGGAGCCATCAAATTGCCACTTCAAGTGGGAAATGAATTTCTGATTTTCTTTTTCTTTCTGTTGTTGCTGGCAACAAAAGCAATGCCGCATCATGTGTGTGTGTGTGTGTGTGCTGGCTCCTTGATCTTTTTTTTTTCTTTTGACCTATGGATGCAGTTGCAGATTTTGCTTTGTCTTTTCCTCAATAACTAAGATTTTCTTTGTGTTTGCTGTAGAATAAGCACAAGTATGATACCACTTCTGCTGCGGAGTATAGAAATGGGAAAGACATGCAAGGGATACCTTGGGAGAGGCTGGATTACAGTAGAGACAACTACCGTGGTATGAGACTGAAGGAGTACAGGAACTATGAAAGCCTTTCCAGGTCCCACGAGTTGTTGGATTCGGTGAGATTAAATGCTCTGTACAGCTGCCTTGTGTTGTGGTGATCTCTCTCAATAGTTCTTGAGTTTTCAAAAAAACGGCACCATAAATTGAAACAGAGCATTGCTGAACTACTGATAGGACACTGTGGAGTATCATTGTGTAACGTGCACTTGCATTTCTAAGTAGTTTACTCATACTTCAGTTCAAACTGTCAGAGTAGTATGCTCAATGGAATACAGTCCATTAGTTCTGGTACCTTATTATCTTATCTCAGATATTCAATTGTTGAGGTTATGCAGTCTCACTACAAACATGTCCAGTTTGAGTGGAACAAGAAAAAGAGATGAAATCACTTTTACAGTTAGGAATTTTTGGACTCTGACACAAAGAAATAACTTGCAACATTTCTCGCTTCTTTTGTAGGAGTGCAAACAAGTGGAGAGGAAAGGCGCATTCTATGATTTCTGCTTCAACACAAGACTTGCCAAGTCAACAGTAGTTCATTTTCAGGTATATATCTTTTCCATCTAAATTGGTTCCCAGCATTTGTAAAAGAACTCATGGTAATGCCAAGTGGCCTGGCAGGCAGTTGGATTGAGTTAGAGTTTTTGGAGTTTATGAACTTAGGGTATTTTTGAAGGTCTGACAGCTTTCCGTTTCAGTAGGTGAAATTTCTTGTTCATACTTGCTCTTTTCTCTTCATCGTGATACAATAACACTAACTGCAGGTTGTGCGATAAGTTTAGTTAGATATGCTAGCTGAAGCTGTAGTATGTTTCTACAATTAACACTCCTGTGATATAGGACAGCACTGCAACACTATCCTTTCATCAGGGCCTATAAGCAGATGGACGAGCATCCTCAGCGGCCGGCGTTGTTGTCACGACATCTGTGGAATATGGTATGGTAGGTTGTTTATGACAAGCGAGCCTCTGCTGGATAATTCATGCTCGCATTTTTTTTGGGCAGGTTGGACCTTAGATATGGGCTAACAAAATGTTATGCAGGACGTCCCATATGGTGTCAAATTTTGACAGATTATAAGTGTCTGAATGTTCTGTTGTAATACTAGATGAGTGAAATGTCGCTGCATATGTGCCAGTTGTTTATGCTGTTAACAACATGGTAGGGTTGTTGTTACAGCTTCTCTTTTTTCCTGACGGTGTCTTTTCAGTTTCTTATAAACGATTATATACAGCATGCCATTTCATAAAAACCCTTTCATAAATGGTAATCCATTGGATCGCAGAAACTGTTGTTTTGCTTTTTTTTTGTATCCTATGAATGTGAATGTCTTGCATAAAATGGAGGCTGCTTCAAGTGTTGTTGGTGATTGTACTGTAACAACAGCAACATGATAACTGAAAGTCTAGAGCAGAGCCGACCATATGGAATAATTTACAGGAGGTTTAGATAGGTGTACGGGTGGTTGTGTAGTGGCCCTTTGGCTTGTGCGAATTTTGAGCTTCCATCAAAGCAAACACACTCCCTTCAGACAGGTGGAAATGCAGAGCATTGGCTGCATTAATCTGATTCATTGCTGATTCTTTGCCATGGAGAATACCTAACTGCGCTGTTTGTTTGTTTTTTCATGTGGTTATGCATTTTGATTATATTTCGTAGTGCTTTTGTCGAGTGAATGATTTCACTAATCTTGTTACACCCCTAGTTAGTCTGCGTTTTACTGGAGTGCACTGCATCTAGTGTACCGACTACTGATTGTGAGCATTTTGTTGCTAGAAAAGTACTGCCATCTGCGTGTTTTCTTCTGTATAGAACACCATTTATATGAGATACTGTTCTTAATTTTTATCTATTCCAAAGGTTATAACCATATTCTGGAAATTTGCAGCTCAGGGACCTTGTTTGGGCCACATCCAAGCATGATGTCTACATGGCACAGAATTATTCAGTGATGCATTGGTCTTCTCTTCTTCAAAAAGGGGAGGAAATGCTCAATGTGACAGACCATGTGCTTCCTAAGCAGGTTTGCTTTCTTTAACATGTGCTCTCTCTCTCTCTTTTTATTTGTTATTCTCGTTATATCCAACTTCCAACACAGTCCCCTGTCCCTACTTGACAGAAGGTCCAGGGAGCTCGTCCGTTGTTCAGAATGCAGATTTGCGCGATGGCTGTAAGAAACAATCTTATGGTAGCCGGTGGCTTCCGGGGTGAACTGGTTTGCAAGGTATGGCGAGTCCAAGCTGTGCGGCAACTTTCAGTTATTGTTTGTATGTTAGCTCATGTATTTGTATTTGGACAGTATGTTGATCAAACTGGAGTGGCTTTCTGTACAAATATTAGTGACGATGAAGATAACATCACAAATGCTGTAGATGTGTACGAGTCTCCTAAGTAAGCAGCCTACTAGTTAGCATCTAGATTTTGAATTTGTAAGTGCTCAGAAATAACTCTCTTTTTTTGGGTGATGCAGCGGCTCTACACGACTGATGGTTGCCAACAATGACTGTGCTGTCAGAGTTTTCGATACCGAGAGATTCATCAGGCTAGTTAGCCACTTCACATTTCCATGGTCGGTCAATGTGAGTACAATTCATGTCTTCCTCAGGTAGTCTGAAACTCAAATCTTGTTCCACAACTATGTATTTGTAATGCCGTGTTCATGACAGAACACATCAGTGAGTCCTGATGGCAAGCTTTTCGCTGTTCTTGGCGATAGCTCTGACTGTCTGATAGCTGATCTTCAGTCCGGCAAGGTACATCTATCACCCACCATACAAGCAGTCTGAACCCTGAACCTCCCACAAAATGTAACATCAGACAATCTTGTCTCTCGCTGTTGTCATTTGCAGGAAATCGCCAGCCTCAGGGGGCACCTGGACTACTCGTTCTCGTCGGCGTGGCACCCCGACGGCCGTGTCCTCGCCACCGGGAACCAGGACACCACCTGCCGGCTATGGGATGTCCGCAACCTGTCCCAGTCCTTCGCGGTGCTGAAGGGGAGGATCGGCGCGGTCAGGGGCCTCAAGTTCTCGCCGGACGGCCGCTTCCTGGCGGTGTCGGAGGCCGCGGACTTCGTTCACTTGTACGACTCGCACGCCGATTACTCGACGGAGCAGGAGATCGACATCTTCGGTGAGATCGCCGGCGTGTCGTTCAGTCCGGACGCGGAGGCCCTGTTTGTAGGGGTTGCCGACCGGACGTACGGAAGCCTCATCGAGTTCAGCAGGAGGCGTGGCTACGACTACTTGGACTCCTATCTGTGAAGAAGCTGCATGGCGCGTGAGCGTGTATGTAGTGGTGTGCCGCGTGTTGTACTTGTACATACATGTGGATGTATGTGGATGCTTTCAACTCGGAGTTGACATTTTGTATATAAAGAACGAATTATACGAACCTGCAGAGAACTCAATAATTTCCTGTCAGAAAATACTCCAAGACAACGTACCCTCGGCAATTCTTCTAAATCTTGTAGTCGCACAAACCATTACGAATGCATTATTATTGTAGACTAAAAGTAGGATACTTGTATGTATGGATGTACGTAGTGCTTTTGAGCAGACTGGTATATATTAGGTACAAGGTACATCACTTAGCTGAAAAGAAGTAGATAAAAGATTACTAAACACGCCCAGCAAACTTAATATACAAAGAATGCTAAAATTGTACTATTGTTTTCTTAGCACGGTGCATATTTTCCTTCTCAAGAGGATCCTGTGAGCACTTGACCGCAGACCAACAAGTCATAGCTATCGACATTGCAACTGACATGCTCACAGCATAGGCTCTCACTTGCGCTGACCTACGCTTCGTTTCACCCGCATAAGCAAAGCCCATAACGTATCCCACAAAAAGACAGCTGCCGAACCATATTACGAGACGAAACTGCAAATATATAGTTGGAGAGTAAAGATATTGATATGAGTACGTATGTGGCATGCATGCACCTTAATAACGATAAATTGCAGATAATAAGATCGATTACTTACCAATGGTTTATAGAACGGGGACAAAACTCCTTGGCACGCAGCTCTCGCTTCGTCGTACACTTGTTCATCCTCATAGTAGGCCGCCGTGCGCCTGTGATACCAGAGTTATTTCCCGACGCGTCCCTCTCGAAACGCAAACAGAGGCAGCGTTGAGAGGATATCAGCGTTGGCATCTCTTTTAGCGACGATGACCTTAGGGCAACGGGCCCTGCAGATGCGGCAGCGTTTGTTGCGATGGAAGAAGCGGATGCGCACCGTGCACTTGGGGCAGACGAGGCGGTGGCCGCACCGCCCGATGGCCACCCAATCTGAAGGCTCCGTGCATACGATGCAGCGGCTGTCGGCATCGGCATCGTCTTCTTCTTCTTCAGGCGGTGCGGCTACATCTATGGCGTGGTGGTGATCGTTGGCGCTCTTTTCTTGACTTGTGGTAGTATCATCATCGTTGATGTTGACGACGACGCCGCCATGGTCTCCGGCGGCGCTTTCGCCGTGTGAGACGAGACCTGACATCGTTACCGTTTGCGTGGCCCACAGCGCTCGAAGAAATTCTACTATTACCTGCACGTCAGGGCAGTCCGGCCATGGCGCCCTCATGGGATGCGGCGCCGGCTGTTGTTGTTCCATAACGTCGCCGCCGATTGGCCAGAGTCTGAATAAGCCGGAGATCCATATATAGAAGGACGACCCGGGGACGTAACCTGCTTGGGGAAAATCCGCAGCTCGATCGGCGGGCTTGACCTCCGGTATCACTGCTGATGCTGACGACTCCATGGTTGGCTTCAAGGGCTTGAATTAGTTCTATTCCCAGCACGACATGGCAGTAGTCCGCCCCTATGGGATGCGGTTGTTCCATAACGTACGCCGATTGGCCAAAGTCGAATAAACAAACCGGACACAAAAGGACCGGAGGCCGCTAGCTGCTGCAACCGGCCTGGAGGAAAATCCGCGCGGTTGAGTTGCAGCTGGGCGGGCCCCGCCGCCGTGCGTAACAAATTAAAGTGGCTTAGGTTCTTCTCGTTGTGCTTCTCGTTGTGCTTGTGCACGGCAGTAAGGGAAGCCATGATTTTCGCTGGTTTGTTCAAACGGGGGATTGCAGGTCTCGCGGCTAGCTACGTACGTGTTCCGGTTGATCAGGCGGTTCTGTAGCTGCAGCCGCATCCTGCCAATATAATGCAAGCGAACGGAGGGATCGCGTCTCCTTTTCGTTTTGGTTCCGTTGGGGCCGTTGCATCATGCCAATCAGATTTTTTTTATTGGATTGGATGCCAATCAGTTTCGATCCTGCTAGCCTCGGATCTGGACGGACGCCGCCCGATCAGTTTGCGGGAAAAAATCCAGTGCGCCCGGGGCGCACGCGCGCCAGGGTGCGCCCCCGCGCGGATCGCCGCTATTGGAAAATCTGACGTCGCGCGAGCAACCGCTCGGCTCGACGACGCGCTCCCGGCTCCAGCGCAGCATCCGCTCGGCTCCTGCCACACTAACGCGGTTTTCCTCTACGCATCAACATCCGGGCACACTAACGTCTGACCCTGAGCAGCTGAATTCACAAGGAAATAAGAAAAGATAGCGACACAGTTAAGGACTAGAGAACATGCAATGTGTTGCAACAGCTCAAAATAGGTCATTCACAAGTGATAAAAACTGAAACTCTTGGACACTGAAACAATCTATTTGCGCAGTTTATTTCTGAATCAACTGACGTGGTGACATATGAATTGGATACTTTCTGTATGATTTCTTAAACACAATTCGAACCCAAAAAAATCCAAGTAGAGGATACTACCTGCAGCAACTAGAGATTCAAGACTCATCTAAACAACCACATTCAGAACTACCGAAGGTTTCTGCAGCTTCAGTTGTCATCAGTACAACACTTCATCTATTGAACATGGAACTTGCAACAACAATTATCGATCTCTCGCAGAAAGTTCCAAACTCGCATACTAGGCTACTATCAATGATAAAGTATTCAAGCTAGTTGTCTACTCTGTTTCCGTCAGTATGGTAAACTGAACACCATTCGTGAGAAGAGGGTAACTAAACACCATTCGTGAGAAGAAAAACAGATAACAAGTGCGGCGTCTGCGTCCGGAGCCGAGCGGATGCGCTACGCTGCGCCAGGAGCCGAGCGGGGGAGCGGCGTCGCGCCAGGAGCTAAGCGGATGCTTCGCCGGAGCCGGGAGCGCGTCGTCGAGCCGAGCGGTTGCACGCGCGTCGTCAGATTTTCCAAGAGCGGCGATGCGCGCGGGGGCGCACCCTGGCGCGCGTGCGCCCCCGGCGCACTGGATTTTTTCCCCAGTTTGCAGCGTCCTTGCGGTCTCGTATCCGTTTTGGTCAGCTGCGACGGCGGCCTCCTGATCAGGCGGCGAATGTTGCTTCCCAATCGAGTTGGAAACCATATATATCTTTTTTGGAAACCATATATATTTTTGGTTTGTTTCAGAAAAAATGTTTTCTTGGTTTGGTTTGAATATCCCACCTCTTTGTTCAAAAAATTGGATCGGTGTCAGTACATTCGCACGCTGGCTACTTGGCCCTGATTTGACATTTTTCTTTTTTTTGAAAAGTAACTTTGCCATAGCGTTTTACCAATTAACTTTGCATGCACGGCCGATGGACAGCAGCTATGCTCACATGCACTCCCAAGTCCCAGCATGACATGCTCGTCAGGAATCCTATGGCCGTTGGTTTAAGAGAAAAAAAAAAGAGAAAGGGAAAGCTATTGTAGTCTTGTTCGTTTGTGGACAAAGCCTTTGTTCAATCTGCAGTCAAGCTTCTTTGAATGACATGCTTTTGATCCAATGAAAAGGGAGAAGCAGGGAAGCTAGCTTCCAAACAGGGGGCACTTCAAAGGCTGCGCAGGCCTTCTCCCTCCGGTTCTCCCTTTGCCATTCTGTTTGCAGTGGTGCAGCCCTGTTCAGTGTGGACCACCACTCCATGAGTGATCTTGTGTGCTGGGCTCTCTTACCTCCATGGCCTTGTTTAGATACTAAATTTGGCGTCTTGACGTGCGTGCGTTACTGTAGCATATCGTTTGTATTTATAAAAAATGTTCAAACATTGATTAATTAGGCTCAAAATGTTCGTCTCATAAAGTACAACAAAACTGTGCAATTAGTTTTTGATTTCATCTACGTTTAGTACTCGATGCATGTTATGACATTTTGATGTGATGGAAATCTTCTTTTTATATAGTGAAATTTGGGGTGGAATTTGGGATCTAAACAAGGCCCATGTTCACTTGTTCAGTAACCAGTCTCTTTTCTTTTGAAAATAAATCAGTAAACCAGTCAGTTCGCAAAAACCTAGAGCAGCCTGTAGGGTGGTAATGCTACCAGGGACGGAGCTACGTTGTAGCTGCTGGGTGCGGCTGCACCCACGAAAAATTGAGCTCCAGTTATTATCCTATAAATTTTCACCATGTTTGTTCAAGCATCATGCATATTTTCTGAATCGTCGCACCCCCTCTATTCTTCTTTAGCTCCGCCGCTGAATGCTACTGTCCTACTGGGTGCAAGTAGGACTGCAGGCTGTACAAGTAGTAGGGGCAAATTTACTCTAGGACACCGTAGAAATGTGGTCTTTGCCGGTAAACATCATTAAATGTTGGATTTGCTAATGGACAATGTTTATTTGCTGTTGTACATTGAAGTGAATAAAATATTCATTTCTATAATGAAGAGAGACAAAGAGGATGAAAACTCCATTTTACCCTTGTTAAAGTGGGCTCCACAAGTCAGCTTCTTCGTCTTGTTCATTGAGCATTAGTACGTGCGCTCAAAATAACGAACAACAAGTTAGCAAACTGCCATAAAAATTCATACATATCGTTAGGGCTACTGTAAAAGCGGACTCAAAGAAGAGACCTAAAAAAACTGACGTGCGAGCCCCACTATAACAAGGGCAAAATGGACTTTCCACACTCATTTTCTCTCTTTTTCGACAAGAAATGAATATTTTATTTTTTTGGCGTCCCTCAGTAAATATACACAATCAACAACAAATTTAATGTTGAATGATGTCTATCAGCAAAGGAGTATCATGTATGTATGGTGTAGCAAAATTTTCTAAGTAGTATAGTACAAGCCAGTGAGTGCTACGTGAGAGAGAGAGAGAGAGGTTGGGGGACGTGAGAGTGAGATCACTTGAAACATTAACACACAAAGGCAAGCTATAAATTCTAAAGTGTTGGAATTGCATTTTTTTATCTGACCTCTCATATCACTTTAGCAAAAAATATTTTCAAACACTTTGGTCCCCTGAAATTGTTCGAAATTTGAACGCTTGTTGTTTTCATTCGAGAAAAAATTATTAACAGCAAGAAGAATCTATGGTGCTGTTTGATCTGTGGCAAACATGTCTTTCTGTCGTAAGTTTTGTTAACACCTTGGTCATATGTAGCTTGAGAATGAGATCTGATGTGTAATTTTATCTCTTACATTTGTCCATCGTGCGTACATCATATATAAAATCTCCTCATTTGTTCAAAGTGTGTACATAAGATCTAAAATTTCCTCTTCTTCGTAGAGACATTGCCCATGCTTATTAGAATTGATTTGTGCTTTTGTTTCTTTATTTCTTGGATTCAATTTTGCACAGGAAGAAATATTTTAATTGATTGTCATGGTCATTAAATTTGTGGCATGTTTGACTGTTTTATTCAACAGCTAGACAATGAAGGAACATTTGCCTTGTTCGGAATATTTCAAAAATAAAGTACCCTTGTCCTCTGCTGTTCTCGTCTGATCTGCTGCTTCCAGCAAAAGGATAGAATTTTGTGTGGGCAGCTAACTTATGTTCACCACCAATTGGTGTGCCACCACACTACAAGCTTTTCAAAAGAAGCTTGCACAAAAGATAGGAGGCCTCCTGCAATCTTCCTCGAAAGAGAGGCCATCTCGCTTTTCAAAAGAAGAAAAAAAAAACCATCCCTGCCTCTGCCAATGTGTTGCAGCCTTGCTAGCAGCAGAAGGCATCTCTGCCAGGGCAATACGGAGTCCTGCCATCTCTGCCTATCCCACCACCGAACCCCAAAATACAATCTGATTTTTATTTTCTTAATGCAATCTGATTTCCGTTGCCTTTGCCGCGTCCAAGCCGGTGGGAAATTGAAATGGGCTGTGCTAAGGTACACTGATTACCTGTTAGAAGGTAAGACCCCGAAGCAATCGCAGCCGTTCATATTCATGATACAAGAAATATTTAATAAATATTAAAAAAGAACGAATCCAAAAACATCTAACCAGCGCCCCTCGTCTTCCTGACCCGCCCCTGCGCTCACCCTCACGCCGCGCAACCGTCGCCATCGCCCTCACTCCTCGCACCGCCCCCTGCGCTCACCCTTGCGCCATGCAAACATCGCCATCGCCCTCACTCTCGCACGGTCGCACCGCCCCCTCTCGATTGCGTCTGTTATGATCTCCAAACTACAGGCTCGGGTTTGCAATTTGCATACCAAGGAGCCACCGAATCCTTTGTCGGAGAGGGAGCGGATTCAAGGGAGGAGGAGGTGTGTCCCACGACCTGGGGGCGGAGCTGCCACCGATCCAGCAGGACGGGCCGGCAGCCACCAGCGCCTCGTCGTGATTTGGAGAACACCGGAATTGATGACGCGGCGCGACGGCGGTGCGTTGCAGGCACCCTTCCGACCGGCTGGCTGGAGGGTGAATCTGGCGGTGGCGGCCCCAGTCGGCGATGGCGGCAGACGACGCGGCGGCGTTGCCGGGCGGAGTCACGCAGTTGCTTGCGGCGACGGCAGTTTTTTTTTCTTTAATCTGATCTGACCCTCGCAGCAGACAGGCTGAGGAGGATTTCAAATGGGCTGCCGATTGGGCCCTACAACATGGACCATTTCAATCGTACTAGTGTTATATAAAGAAAAGATTATTTACTGACATGTGGAACTATGTAGTTTTGTATAGTAAACTCTATTGTTAGAAATAATGTTTGATGAAATATAGTAGGTCACCAATCTGTGTTCACTAAATTATGTCAACTAATATTTCCGTGCTATTAAATTCTACATATATGTAATATATCGCATAAAACATACTTTCAGTTTCTATTTTTAAAGATTTTCACTAAATAGTATATTGTTATTTCATTTTCACCATACACTTTTCTCTCGTCATCTTTCTATGTTAGTAACTTCCATCATTTGTCTCGCCTTTATAAATTGGATATTACATACTACTTCCGTTCTCGAATATACGCGAACGTTTAGGACAAACTATTTAGTTTTAAAATGAACTAATTTACTTATCCTAAATGTCATATATTTAAGAATAAAGGGAGTATATCATTATCACTTTATAAATATAAATATGTTATAACAAACAATCTTGTATGAAAGAAAATTTTACAGTTCATTTTGTCATGTTAAGAAAAATATGTTACAACTCATTCATGTCACGTTATGAAAAAAAATGTGTTACAACTCACCCATATCAATTACTATGTCTCCTTGAGCGAAAATTCTTTGTCCATCATTATAAGATGAAATTAGGTCTAAACTAATTTAACTTGTCATAGAAAAAACAATGGAATGACTAATATGTTACTAGACGCAACACTCAAACATTAATGTTTTTAGGACTAATACATGTCAGCGTATTTTTATCTTTTATGTACAAAACAGACCGACACGAACAACCAGACAACACGCGACACAAACTCACGTTTGGTATAAAAACATACACGTCTACAAATATACACACACAGCCAGCTTACACACACTCACGTTTGTAACAAAAAAAAACTCATGAATGCAACACTCACGCCACGCCATCCAATTGTCCCGTACAGGGCCATGCCCATCACGGCCACTCACGTTTGTACCAAAAAAAAAACTCATGAACACGACACTCACGTACACGCCAACAGCGCATGCATGGAATGCTCACGTACACGGCCACGTCATCCAATTGTCCCGTACAGGGCCATACCCATGACGCCCACTTCCTGTTTTTTTTTCTCATATTTTCTTCTATTTTTTAACCAATTAAAATATTACCTTCTAAGAGGTAATATCTTATCAGATCAGCGGTCCATATTCGTTTCAGAGTACCTTAACAAAAGCCAATTGAAATACCCTCGCGATTAGTGTTCAAACGCTCTTAGACACGTCGTCGATTGCGCTGAATTTCGAATTTGTGTTGTGCAAGATCTCAAAACGAGAGAACTGCTTTTTCAGAGAGAGAGAGAAAGCACCGCCAAGGGAGCAGAATCTTCTGGAACCAGCCCAATCAAGGCCGCCACCGGCTGTGACTGTGACTCACCAGTCACCACACCAGAGCCTACTTGCTGTTTGGGGAAGCGTTTCTCAAGTCGACAAAAGTATGAGAACGCACGGAAATGTAAACTGAAAAATGATAGACGCGTACAAAGTTTCCAAAAATGCACTCTAGCTTGCTCAGTTCAACTGTTGGATCAAGTGACTACATATATAGATTATAAAACTTAAGTAAGACATATAACAAAAATAAGATCGTACTAGAGTGCGAAACAAGAGTAGTAAGTACTAGGTGCGCTACTTCTATCCCCTCTTTGCACCAGAAATTCTACTTATTCAGATCAAATTCTCCAACCACTACTGCTGAGTATTACTTGATGCACCTCAATCTCCTGTCCTCTTTCCACCAGAAATACTAACCAGATTCTACAACTACCACTGATGACACTTGAAAACTGACTTGCTGCTACACTACACTGGCAACTACATACGACTGCAGAAATGTTGTGGCTTTGTCTTCTCTTGTAGGACGCCGTACTAGCTCCCTCCATGGACGCTCAAGCATCAGGCGGGGCCGGGACAGTCGCCATCACATTGGACAGAGAAATGGCCCTCTGAAACGCAATCACAGCCAACATTATTAGACCAAAAAAATCACAGAATAGGAGGCATGTAAATTAATCACAAGATGGGATGGGAAAACCAGGGGCTTACGCATATGAGAACCAGTGTGATAAGCAGAAGCACCCCAGAGCAGATTCCTGCTATCACCCACTCCATCGTCGCAACACCGTACCGGGCGAAGGCAGTGAAGATGATGTAGTAGAGGCTGGTTGCCGCCCAGAATGTCATGGGGGCAAACCACGCGTAGATTGCGGCCATCATGGGCGAACCAGGAGGCCCCCTGATGGTCATGTGGCTGACCAGGTGGATATGAATCCCCGTGACGACGATGAAGGAGACACTGGTGCACAAGTAGGCGAGCTGGTTCGTCGTCAGCCACTCGTTGTGCGGTCCGGCCACAGCGGAGGGAGCGGGGGTACCAGGAGCGTTGGGGGTGGGGATGAGAAGGCTGTACTTCATGTACCGAGCGGTAATGGAGAAGGCGATCACGGAAGGGTACAGCATGAGCATGATTACCAGAGAAGGGTTCAGAACAGCCTTTGCCTAAAAAAAGAAGCAAAATTTCACAAAAGATCGGTTGATTCAGGAAAACTTCCGGAGAAAATCCAAGAAAAGAACAAGCAGCGATTAAGGTACCTTAGATGTGGCTAGCGCGAACTCCTCTCGAACTACAAAACGGATGAGCAAGAGTTTAGACAGAGAACCAAAAAGGCCAAAACCCCAGTCCAGTGCAACCGCCAACACCAAAAAAACAACATCAGCTCACCACGCTGTGCATTGGCCGCAGCCTCGTTAGCTTGAAGGGCTGCTCCAGCGGCGCCTCCGGCAGCTGCGGCGGCGGTGGCTGCTCCGGGGTCCCCTCCGGCGCCGATGATGGCGGCGGCGGCGCTGGCGGCGGCCATGATCTGCTGCTGCGCCAGCTGATCCATGGCGGTAGCTGCTCACAGCGGAGGAGGGGCTACCTGAGGGGCTATGGTGGTGGCTACGCCGCTGGCGCTGGCGGCGGCCATGATCTTCTTTTTTTTCTTTGTTTTACAGTTTGCTTTTGCTAATATCAGGAGTTTTTTTTCCAACTGACTTCAATTTTTCAATGGTCTCGTTCGGAAATTGCCCCATAATAATCCAGTGAGGAAATGGTGAGCCCGAGGAATGGCCGGCTTCCAGTTGCCACCGGAAAGGCGGAACGCAACAAAACTCTGATGATGCTTTTTCCTTTTCTCTTTCCAACGGACGTGTGAGTTATTTCAGGATCTTCTGCGCCTGAGGTTTTGTCGTGCGTTTTGACAGACAGAGAGAGACAGAAAGAACACTCCTTGCGTGGCTCTATTATTTTAGGCTCAGGTGTCCACGGTACTGAATAATGAATACTATACCTTTTCGTTTCTATCCTCTTACCGTTGTGGAGATGAGAGCCTCCCCTTCCATATTTCGATCGAAAGCAGAGAGCTCAAGTTCCGGAAGTCGAACGTTCGTTTCATCAATCATCCATGCTGAGCGACTTTTGATTTATCATAGCCTTTTGCCGGTTTCATTGGCCTGTCTCCAAGCCCAACAATTCCAGGCAAAGCTGTACATTAGCCACACTGTTACTATTCTCCTCTGCTACATGCCATGTGTCACTATTGAACTTCCAACAGGGGATCACTAGATCAATGCAACGGAGCAAATCAAGCGTCCAATAGCACAGCCGCACAGGCAGGCAGGCATCATCGGGCACTTGCTCACCCGTGCTACCCACTTTTCTGTCTCCAAATTGGCCGCCGGAGCCCAAAACAAGGGGTGGTTGGTGATCTCGCAAGAGCGTTGAGCGCACGCGCGCCAGCTCGCCGCGGCGGATCGTGGGCCGCATCTGTTTTATATGCTGGGCCACCATTCGACACGTGCTGCCGGGCCGCACGGCACGTCCGTCGCGCGGCAAGTTATGTGGGCCGAGAGCTGCGCGCGAAAGCAGATTGATGGGCCTTCGTGCGGTTCTGCTTGCTAACTGCTGCTGCTGACTGAATGGAAATGCCTTTTCGTTTTCTTCTTCTGGCCATTCAGGAGATCAGACTATCAGAGCCTCCCACTCCACTGCCACAGTTCCATCCGAAGCAGAAAGCTCGAGTTCCCGAGTTCACCACCAAGATCTGGACGACCATTATCGCAAGTTATTATACCTTTATTTTCCCACTTCTTTCCCTCTTCCAATAAAACGTGCAGCAAAACTCTCACCGTCCTTTTTATTAGGAAGAAGAAGAAAAAAGTTCTAGCAAAACAGGGAATCAAATGTTAGTTTCATCATCGCCCATGCTCGGCAACTAATAAAGCGCGCATCCTTTTCATCTAACATATATAGCCTTTTATTTGGCGCTTTATTTGCTCCCCAACCTCAACAATTCCAGGCAATATATGCACGGCAAAAGCTGCACACAGTAGTAGAGACACTGTTACTCTTTCTCTGATCCCCTGCTATCTACGTGCCGTCTGTCACTTCTGAACTTCCAACAGGGAAACACTAGAGCACTAAGCAATGCCACGGACCAAAGGAGCAGCAAATAAAGCGCCCACAGGACACGCAAGCATCTAGCTAGCGCCCTGAGCTGGCGCCCTTTCTCGGGATCATCGGCGATTCGGCGGGCACTTGCTCGACCACCGCTCACCGGTAGTTTTCCGCCACCTAATTGGCCGCCGGAGCCCAAAACAAGGGGCGCCCAAGACTAGTGAGAAAAGCTAGCGGCGCCATTGCTACTGGTGCCGGTCGTGGCTATTATACAGGCAATAGTCCAGCACATACACAAGCGCCAACGGTGGCCGTGGCGCCGTCTTCTTTTTGGTTTCCCAGGTGCTTTACAACACATCTCCAACACGTGCGAATTGCGCCATTGGGTCGTCGTTTCAGATCAAGTCACCCTCACGCGCATCACATCATATCATATGCATGCGATGCTTTGCTTGCTCGGTGCTCTCGCTCTCGCCACCAGTAGAATTCACTGCGGCGCCTCATGCCTCGCACAGAGCTTTCGCGAATGAGATGAGCACGTCGTGGTCATGTCGGTCAAAGAGGTCGCCGGAGCTAGATGCTAGATGCTAGCCAGTTAGGTTTCCTGGCAGCAGGTACGTCGTCGGCACTATACTAATGTTCAAGCGTGCAACTTTTGAACTCGGCGTGCCTGTCCCTGCGTGAGGTTTCCAAGATTCCAAGGCCTAAGCAGGCTAATAAGGGTTTAAGCCGCATCATCAACTGCAGCGTGCTGCACGCTGCTTGATTTCTAAGTGCATGCCTACAGTATTAGCATCGATCACTAGCAGCGCAACACGATTGTTCGACGACCACGGCGAATTTCGTAGGAATAAAGCTGCTCGATCTCTGCCGGCCTAGCTAAACACGTTGTTAACAATTCGTCTTTACGGGCTTCGAGGCGCGCTAATGAGCAGCTGCGGGCGTGCGTGCAACGACCAAATTAAGGCCTGATACGATTTGGCTCACTTTTGAAGATGCTAGTTTTGAGATGGTTCCAGCGAGTAATTTTTCGGTGAGATATGGGCGTGTGGTTAATTGGTAGTCAAACATGGAGGCACGGCGGATGCATGTGATGAAGAGAACCTAATGTAGTGCATAGCATATATAGGGTCCAAAAGAGAGAGAGAGATCTCGCTTGATTCGTCCTATAGTATGGGTTTTCGGTTGTGTGAATAAATGAGAGGATGCTAGCTAGAGATGCATATGTAAAGAAGACATGGTGACATGCACTCATGGAGAGATGCTGCGTACGTGCATCTAAATGATCGATGAGAACCGTGTGGAGATTTTTCCCAAAGGAAGATATCTTGTTTGTGGAGGGCCATGCATTTGGAGCTGTTGGTGGATCCCGTTATTAGCATTTCCGGGAAATCTAGCACAAACACGATTCTTCAGCAAACTGAAACATATGCAGTGAATACCAACAACATCTCAAAATCAATGGAAATTAACAGAATAACTTTAGTATGTCTGTACGAAAGGAATGTTACTGCAGAATCTCTTTATACATACCACTCAGAGACAATCGGTACATATCCTAAAATTCCATTGGAGCGTATATACGCGAACTAAATTATAAATCTATAATTGAGCTGCATCGTCCACCAGCCCGTAACATTAGTACTTCACGATCTCACGTCAAAGGTCCTTTCATAGCATGCAAAACCTATTCCGGAGACCCAATGGGATACCAAATAGAGGACACATAACAGGAGAATTGAGTTGACAAGGCAGCAATGGTGTTAGGCAGCAGGTACCTAGTGATGTCTAGATCCTCTCCCTTTTGTTCTTGAGGGGTGGGTACGGTGCCGGAAAAGACTCTTCCTTAAAGATGCTACCTACAATAATCTGACGGTTCCAAGAGACAAAACAATGAACTTTATGAGCTGCACACAACCCACTTGTTAGAAATCTCATAGAAGAAGCACAGACCTCAGACGACGAATTTCTTCACTAACAGCCACACTTTTGTATCGAACACAATTAATTCTTAGCCCAAGCACTATATATGCAAATTGATTCTTCAATTCAGTATTCTGAACTGAGGATTGTAAAGCGTGAACCTCTAATGGTCTGCTAGCTCGTTTGCAGTCTCAAAAGGATATATACCGGCTGCCCATACAGCATGTTCAGTGAAAAACACCGAAAGAAAATTTCAATCAATTATATTCAATAAGCTAGTAGAGATATATTAAACTGAAAAGGTAGAGAGTAAATTAACTGATAGATTCAAGTTATTGATAGTAAAAACACCGTTTCAAAAGAAAGTATTAAAAATTCACTCATCTAGAAAAAAAAATATGGTCCAAGATCGGACATCAATTACATTTTACGTACTTCAACCAAAATTTACACATGCTTTTTCCTAATTATAGTAAACACCAATTGATTACATGCATTGGTTCTCTACTCATTGACAAAATTGATTGCATATACCAATGTATTTAATAATTTAGAACAGAAATATATGCCAATTTGATTCTGAGGCCATTAGGTCAATGTATCTTATTGGGTTATTTATTAATTAGAATTAAGTATAAAAGTTCTGAAATCATAGTAGCATTGACAAAATAATTATTATGAAGACCGCAATCTCTCAAATAGAATCATAATCACAAGATATGGTCGGTACAAAAATATATAATTAAATGTATACTATGACAGGAAAACAATTTCATTAGATGGATTCTTAATTTACATCAATTGCCTATATTCAATGCGTGGGAGCGAGTACAGATATATATATGTGCTCTTGATGTGTAGTAGTTTATTTGCTTGCTTTATACTAACCAATCAAGCTTGTTGGATATGGCTTTGTCGGACTAATCTACAGCTCCTTTATAAGCTAAATCAAGGAGGGATATGGAGAAAAGGGTGTTGATACTTTTTGGTAGTATTTATTTTCTCGGGATGAATGAATATTTTTGTATGCATAGATGCATTGATGATCAAGAAAGAATTGCAAAGTTGTTAGTATTATGTTGGGCCCTTGAGAGATTAGGTTAACTTATCTGTGCCTTGATACATGAGACTAAAACATTTTTATAGGGCATGCAGCTTTACACACATCAAAGATGGATATGCTTAAAAATACCTATTCTGATTTTGCTTTGGGTAACTAATTAACCAGACATCTTGATGATACACATAAATATCTAGTGGCATCCAATATATAATTGCGTGATAAAAAAACTACATACATGGCTATGTGTTCAAAAGTACATGCCCTATTTTTCTTGCAATCATACCGACAAATGTAGCTAATAATTGTGTGGTGGGACTAGATCCGTACCACCTAATAGAGCTTGTTTGGGTATGGAGCTTGTGCAATCCAAAGCCTCAGTTCCCAATTTAAAATAATGGACCATGTACATTCTAAAATTCTTGGAACGAGCAATATCCTAATTTATAATTTATTCTCTTATTCCCACAAATTCGTTAAATCTATGGAGCCACGTCGATCCACTCAGATAGACTAGACTCAATTTTTGGCACACATAGTTCCTAATAGGGGATTTCATATTTGTGTTTTCCAAAATGCCAAATAAGCAACATATGCCCTGCTACAAGTTGTTTGATTCTTGTTGTTTCAATGTTTCATACTATGTTGGAGTGGATAGCACATGCAAGAGACAAAGTATGTTGGAAATAATGTAACATATAGTTTTACCCAGATGGAACCATTTTATATTTTTCTTCATTAATTATGTCACATGATCAAAGCGCTGACATATCACTCTATTTAATGCAAAAACGAACTCTCTTATTGGGTGTAGCCTAAGAGATAAAACTCACGAACGAGTTGAAATGAAAAGTTAGAGGCCTCTATCAAATCCAACTGAAATGTCAACAAAATATATCCATGCCTTTCCATATCATCCAATCATAAAATCTAGTCATCTCCCATTAGTTTTTCATACTTTTCATGCATTCATGCTGCTAGCTAGATGGAGTAGCTTCTTTACGATTTCCTCTTGCCGCGCAGCGATTTAAAGGTGGGGGGATATAAAGGCCCAGCGTGCACTATCTCGCTACTAGTATATCGATCGCAGTATCAAATCGTGAACTCTCATGTATGCAATGCAAGTGTAGCGAGCAATTGCAAACTAAAGCTTCTTCAAAAAGAGAGAGCCTTTTAAGGGACGTACGTGGCGCGTTGTCAGGAGGTATATATAATAGATGAATAAAATAGAAGAGGGGATTGATTTGCCCTAACTCTCTCTTAACCTTTGTAGCTTATTAGGAAGCTTCTTAATAAAATGCCATAACTTAGCTACCTGATCTTCAAAGCTAAGTGAGACCGCGACGCGATCGATCGACGCTAGAGTGCTAGACGACTAAGTGGAGCTGGGTGGGTGACAACAAGCGTCCGCATGCATCCATGCATGTTTTATGCCTAACACCTATGCTTGACTTAGACGGCTGCAGGTTTACTGTACGTGTACTCTCTACCAGTTGATTGTTGCTATTTTCTCCCCTATCTTTTCCCCGTTGAAAAAAATATATAGTATAGAGGAAGCTGTGGAAGTTTGTTGTCGTTTCTCCCCTGTCTATTCCTCGTTGAAAAAACGGGACAGTTCAGTTGAGGGAATATACGTTTGGTTTTGGCTCCGGCGGTACTGGTGCATTTCCCATACTGCCCGAATCTCTCCCTCCCAGTCTGTCTGCCAGTCAGCATCTTAAATGTGGCGGTTTGTTCTAGGGGCCGTAGTAAATGTGGCAGCTAAAGCCGTTGCTGGTGGACCCAGGGGCACGACCCGTGAGGAGCTAGGGGGCCGCCTGCTCCTCCGCGCCAGCCGGCCAGGCCCCCCACGACCCCCTGTCCGTGGCCCTGTGGGCGGGCGGCAGAGCAGAGCAGCAATACACAGCCAGCGGCTGCCCTGCCTGCCCAACATCTCTCCTCCTTTGTCGGTGGTGCGTGGCTGGGCCCCAGCCCAGGCGGAGGCAAACAAAGGCCGAGAGGGAACCGACGAATGGAACCGTGCTCATCGCTTTCCGGCGCGGCCAGCCAGCCAACGGCCGCGCCACCACCGCCCAAGGACACCCCCGCATGGGCTCCTGCTACGCGCGCGGCCGGCCTCGCCTCTCCGGCGCCGCGCGCGTGCCTACTACGGACGTTTTGCCCAGCCCGTACCACGCCGTCTTCGGTTCCTAGGGGTAGGGGATCCGCCTGCGCCGCGCATGTGCATGGTTCCGCCGCGTGCCCCGGCGGCCGTGCGGTTTGGCTGCTTCCCGATATATCAGAGCCAGGGGTGTTTCGATCTGGGCTCTCGACGTGCGCGCGCGGCCGCGGCCGGCGCAGAAGCTACGCCATGGCTACCGTAGCACGCACCGGCCTGGCCGGACGACGCGGCGGCGGCATGCATCCGACGACGTTGAACGACCTGCGTGCTGAACTGACCGTGACCGCGCGCCGATCGGCATCTAGCGTTTGCAGCGCGCTCTGCATATGTGTAATGTGTATACGTACGTACAGGGCACGATGCCTTGATCCCGGCCGTATGTATATACGTACGCCACCAACGTGTACGGTGATGCAGGCACGGACGCCATGTTGCGTTGCGAGATGGAGGGGTATTTGGCGATGCTCCGCCTTTTTCTCGCCCGATCCAGCACTGCACTAGCTAGGATCGAATCCCTCCTACCAGCTGTAGTGCATGCAGGGGCCTGCAGCTGGCTAGCTACCAAAGTAAAAGATCTCTGCCGCCACTAGTCTGGATTTCACTGGATACTGTGTGCTCCCATAGTCGCTCACACTTGCTGATTCCAAGCCGACACACACCAAATTAAAGCGGGACTGCTACTCCACTAGTGATTCAAAATTGCATTGGTTCATACAAATATAACAATATCGAAGCCAAGGTATAGTGAAAAACGGCCGGGTAGGGGCCGGCGGACTTGCACTGCGCGGGGTCGTGTGGTCGTCGATCTACACGTCTTCATCAGAGTTAGCAAGAATCTGAGGAACACTACCCTCTCACATGCATCCCGATTGCACGGAATGTTTCCCCTTGGACCGATGCAGGTACAGGAGAATATTCTCTCGTGTCTCGAGTGCATCACCTCTCAAGTCAAGCTGCTATAGCAGCTGGCTGGCTGCAAGCCCTGCAACTTGGCAAAGGCCCTTCTCCTTTTCGGGATCCCTAAACAATGGGGCCCTTGTCGACCATCCAAGTGCCCAGGCCAGTCATCTCAGTTCGACGAGGGCCTCGTTAGTTCTCGAATTTAGGAGCCAAACTTTGGTCTTTTGGGGTGCGTGCGCTACTATAGTATTTTATTTGTATGTGTGAAAAATTGTCCAAAAATTGATTAATTAGGCTCAAAATGTTCGTCTCGCAGAGTACAACAAAACCGTGTAATTAGTTTTTGATTTTATCTATATTTAGTACTTCATACATGCCCACATTTTGATGTAACGAGAATCTTCTTTTTGCATAGTAAACTTTGGGGGTGGAATTTAGTATCTAAACAAGGCAAGGTCTCGTCGTGGCCTTAAGCAAGTACTCTACTCCGTATATATAGAATACTTTTTTAGGGTAATATATATAGAATACTCGAGAAACCAGGGTGTTTCTGACTAGATTTTCAACGGGCATGCAGTTCAATATTTGCTAGTGGAAATTTAGACCGTGCAATATGTGCAGTTTCTGAGTCAGGCGGGATGGTGCATGCTGATCGATGCTAAAGCCAGCCGTCCTCCTGCATGCTTGATGAATTGATTTCCTCGGCGAGTCGTGCCGTGCAGACCGTGACAAACACTGCTGTAGTGGCCGGTGCCCTGTCTCCGATCCCCTCTCGATCCCTATGAGCTTTTTCAGATGGGGAGAGGACAGGAGAGGGACAGAGATCATATGCAGAGGTACTAGAAGGGAGCGGGGGCGGCACATTGTGCGCTCGACAGCTGTGTGCGCGTCCCTCTCTAGTCGTACTTCAGACATATGCCAAGTACATTGCAACTTGCCTGCATGCAATGCTCCCTGTTTTTTTCCTCTGAAAAGATTGCGGCAGGTGTCTGGGTCTCGCTTTCCAAGTACATCTCCAAAGATAAGTGTACGTTTTGTTTGTATCAAATGTGCCATTTGTAAGATCGAAAATTTCATATCAGAGTATCAGACAGACGGCAAACACAGTGTGTGTAGTGGCTCAATAATTCGTAGAAATTACATACAGTGCAGCTATATGGCGACCTGTGTGGAAATTACAATGCAATATATGCAGCAGTGAGCTCGAGAGCTACATATATATAGGACAGTAGCTATCGTTTCCCAGGCGATCGATGAGACCTGGCAATGTTAAAAACGTCTCTAGCTACTAGCTTGCACACGTGATGAAATGAGCAAAAGAAACAGGGCACTTCAATTCATTTTTTCCCTTGTCGTGGACACGAATTATTGGACACGTTTGCACGCATGGAGTAGTCGCTGCTGCTACACCTCATGGTCCTGGATGCTGCAAGAAAGTCGATGCATGTCATTGACTCATTGTCATGCATGCGCGTGAGGTTTTACCATATTCTCATTTCCATGGGGTCATGGTGCAGGTAGCCCACTAGCTACCACTGCACTAGCAGGCAGGTCTATATATAGCCCATGGTCGGTCGGTCGATCATCGCAGCAATATAATGTGTGTGCATCGATCATTGGTCACGATGTGTGTGTACATCGATCGATCCTTCGCGTGGATGTGAAAGCTTTGAGCGACCACGTGCACACACACCTCTCTACACTACCAGAATCATGCACATTGGCACCGGGTGGGAATCTCACCCGGTGCCAATCTTTCGGTGCTAAAGGCGGCTAAAGGTCGCCTTTAGCACCGGGTCAAATAACCGGTGCTAAAGGTGGGGGCACTAGCCAAAAATATTTACATATTTGCGTGTTGCTGGATTCGAACTCAAGACCTCTTGGCTCGCGCACGTGCACCCACCTAACCATCTCACCTACACAGAGCATGTGATAGGATTAAGTGCGCTCTTTTTGAAGTAGCATGTGACACCTACATTAGCACCGGATCGTATTTACGAACCGGTACTAAATGGCCTTTAGCACCGGGTCGTAACACCACCCGGTGCTAAAGGGTGACCCTTTAGCACCGGGTCGTAATACCACCCGGTGCTAAAGGAGGGGGACCCTTTAGCACGGGTTGTAACACCAACCGGTGCTAAAGGGGACTTTTAGCACCGGTTGGTGTTACAACCCGGTGCTAAAGGGTTTCCGAGGGCGCCCCAATTTTGCACCCGGTGCTAACGTTATATTAGCACCGGATCTTAAGTGCACAGAGGCATATGAGGGGTGCGGATGTGAGTTATTCTTGTAGTGCCAGCTCCTTCTTCTTCTCTCTCTCCAGCCTAAGCACGTCACGAACGGTAAGCTTTTTTTTTTTTTTTGCATATGCGTGTGACTCTGCTCAATGGCCACACGTCCTAGATGCATGCATGCATGCAGGAATTGAGTTCTACAAGACTTGTTCTAGTAACTTGAAGTAACATGCCAAGACCTTGACCATCGTAAAAAGATGGACGTACGGATCGGGACGATGGCCTTTTGCAGTTCTGCTCTCTGCGAGAGGTTGAGTTCTTTACGTAAAAGCACGAGCAAGCCTGCGCACGTTTTATTACCTTTCACGTCGCCCTGTACGCTCGCAAGTTGCATGCGCGCAACATAGAAATTAAACCTTTTTGCATCGCAACTGCGTACTAGTACGTAGGGCAGGGAAACGTCCACACGGCTGCGCTTGTTTTCCGTGCTGTGTGTCCTCACGCATGACGCTATGGGCGGCAGGACAGTACCAACACTTGCACTGATCATTGCATGCCGAGAAAAGAGTAGGATCGGCTATGAGGACTTTGTTGCATGCAACACCTTCGTGAAGTGTGCTGTATATGCCAATATTATCAACTACACTGATTATACTGCCTCCCTTCTGAATCGTAGTTCACTTTTAATTTGTTATACATCAACATCCTCTGATTTTGTACATTTATAAAAAAATATTAACAACTTATTATCAAATAAGTATAATGTGTTTCAAAAAAAAAGAAAAAACTAAAGTAAACTATACTTTGGATCTGAAAGAGTGTATTAAGATCCATGTGTGTGGATTGGGTGAGAATTCAGAGCTCGTTACCTTCTCAAAACTCAATAGCATTGATCCATGTTAGTTACACACAGTTTGGGTACATGATGCATTTTGCAAATATAGATAGATTGCCCGTGATGAACCCACAAAGTCCCGTCGGCATGCACTCCAACACCAAGGGGGCGGACACAGAATCGAAATGGCCATCGCTTCGAAATGATAAACCTATCCGACTTGATCGAGTCAAGGGACCGGCCGGGATGGAGCCATGATGAAGTCAGTATGTATGATGCATGCTTCTCATCAGTTCTCACAAGCTATTTTTTTGTCTTCAAGAGCAGAAAGCCATGGATTGTCTATATAAGACCTAGACGTTTTAATTTAGAAGCCCACCAACACTTCATTTTCAGTCATCGATTTTGATTTGTACAAATAAAAATCAGTATTATATGAAAAGCCTGTAGCTCCCGAATTTTATGGCACCATCATACACAAAAATTACACAAGAAATGATACTACTGCTGTGTAAAGTAACCGTAATTCAATAGAAAGTAGTACTATATATCTAAAGCATAAACAAAGGCTAGTTGTGCCAGGGCCTTAAAACACGTGATTTTTTTCTTTGTAGGCCAATGCATCCAATGTATTTTAATTTGGGAGCCTTGTTACTAGTCATGCCAGATTTAGCTGTTCTCATTTGTAATTGTGGATGTCTACTGTCCCATAAAAATTTCAAATTTTGTCAACAAAAGAAAGGAAATATAGGCAATTCACAACATAGACGGTAGCCAGTACGTGTGATTTTTTAATGGAAAAGATTACCACGCAAATTTTAGACAATCTTGTCCAGATGTTGGAAGTGCCTTTGTATATAGGGGTCAGAAAAACCAATCGGAAAGGTTAGGTTGATAAAACTCTAGATATTGAAAAGTATTGCACCACTCCCTCTATTCCAAATTATATTTCGTTTTGATTTTTCTATAGATTATACTAGATATAGTTCATGTCTACATATATAGTAAAATTCATGGATCTAGAAAACCAAAATGAACTATGGGATGGAGGGAGTAGTTTATAGTATGATGTCGACCAAGCTGTATAGTGGGATTAGTGCGACTCTTCATTTTATTCAACAACGCATACTTTTCTTTTCTGCAACAAGTTTAAGATACACTGTCTGTATATAAAGTCATATTTTTTTAGAGCTAGCTTTTGGTTACAGAAAATGTAAATATCCCCTTGATCCAAATTTCCAATTTTCATATATGTTGTGTTTCTGTATCAAATCGTTTATTAGTTGCGTTGCACATATATGCTAACTATAAATCATTAAATAATAATATATGTGTTGCTTTCAGGAAAAAATGCATGAGCCTTTCCCTCATTTATTTAACCTTTTGCCGAAATGGTCACGTACATGACTTTAGCTAGTGCCACATAGTACACTCGAAGAGGCTAGCGAGCGGCAGGCGGCAGCCCATAGATTCATCAGATGGCTTTTTCCAAGGGGCTGTACCATGCAGACTGCTATCCCTACAAACCATACGTGTTGCGATGGAAATAAAGCCACAAAACACCAAGGGGAACAGTGCAAAATGCAAAGGTGAAAAGGGCAAAGGCAAAAATCTGCATTCTTTCAGAATAGCGATTGGTCATCGTCTGAACAAAGTGATGATGTTGCATTCGAGAGCTGACTGGTTTACACGTACTGCTGATGAAACCTGATTTGTAGCTTTGTTTCCGTTTTGATCACAGTTAGATAGATCTAGAGGGTCACTGACACGTGTACGTGACAATAACTCCTGGTATCCCTTTGTTTTCTTTCTGGCGCATGAAAAAGAAAGATCGATTTCTGTGTATGTGTAATCTCCAAACGACGTTGCTTTACAAATTGAAATGTGTCGATCGTAATTGAACGTTGAAAGAAATGTTAAAGTAGCAAGTCGATATGTATATATCTGTGGATCTCCGTTATGCCGAGACAATCTTGTAGTTAATTTCTAGAGGGTAAGTATCTACATGCGTGATAATGAGGAAATATACATTTGTCAAGGGGAAAATACTGTAAATACAAATGGCACTGATATTTGACGTCGTTTTTTCAATTAGCATATTCATGCTATTGGTTTCTCACACACAGAGCATGGAAGATGAAACATATAGGTTACTTATTAGGTTTAATATCATTATATATACTAAACAGAAATGGAAGTGGATGTTAGCGCAACTAGTAAGCAAGAGATCGAAGGCGGTGAGGGCCTAAGTTTCAAACACATAGTAATATTGTGTGCATATAGTAAATCAATGCTTCACAAATGTTAAGATTGGAAAGAGTAAAATAGACAAATTAAGACTATCAAAATGGCGGCGAGGGCCTAAGTGGCAATGCTTTTTATTTATCTTTGTCCGCATGTGAAATTTTTCCGTAATTATTGGTAACCGACTAATAAGTTTGTTTGCAAGAAACGATGACACGTGTCACGTACATTGTAAACCGTAGATGCTTTACGCCACCGCCTTGCCGACAAAGCCACTCTAGCACGCAACGCATACCTTACGTGCAACCTGTCGGTACCTAGGATGAATTACGTAGGGGGGCACCGTCTGTCGTTACGCGGTGATTTCAACACTTGTCCAGTCATCCATGCATCAGAATCTACTAAAAATCAAAATGAAAGAGGTAGCATAATCTATCTCTCCAATATGTAATGCATTTCCCCAACCACCCTGCACAAGAATCAATTGTTCACATGAGAACGCCCCCTGCAAGTGGGCCACCCTTTCGTCCCTATATATACCTCCAGCCACGCCCCCGAGACCACCACCACCAATCTCTTGCAGCAACCGTCCCGTCCCAATCACAGAGAGCACCTCCTCCTCCCTCTGTAGCCAACACCCCCCTGTTCCGGCACAGTAGCCGCCGTCCCGCGGCTGCCGCTGGCCTTCGATCCCGACCGCCGCACGCACCAGCCATGACGTTCTCCACCGAAGAGGCGGTCACCGCCGTGGCGGCGCCGGCGCCGGCGGTCCTGCATTTCACGCCGTTCCCGCCGCCCAAGGGCGCCGCCGCCATCGACTGCAAGAAGCTCGCCGCCGTGCGCGTGGACCGCGCCGTCCCCGAGGTCGTCGTGGACGGCTCCTGGTTCGAGTCCATGAAGGCCTCCTCGCCGCGCCGCGCCGCCGACGCCGAGCACGGCGACTGGATGGTACCACCTTTACAAGCACCCCCCAAACATCTTCTTCTTTTCAAGATCATTCGACCGATTCGCGGCTCACTTTTTTTTCTCTCTCTCTGTCTGGTTCCAACTGTAGGAGAAGCACCCGTCGGCATTGACGTGCTTCGAGGCGGCGCTCGCCGCGGCGAAGGGGAAGCAGATCGTGATGTTCCTGGACTACGACGGCACCCTGTCGCCGATCGTCGAGGACCCCGACTGCGCCGTCATGTCGGAGGAGGTCAGAAATTCTTCTTCCTCCGTTTCCTTCTCGATGCAAAAACAAAAAAAAATCTTTTTTTTAAAGTTCCTCTCCTATTGAAACCCTTTCTGTTGTAACCGTGCTCGATCTAACGATCCTCGCTGTAATTTTTTTTTCTTTTCTTTTTTCACCGCAGATGAGAGATGCCGTGCGGCGTGTCGCCGAGCACTTCCCCACCGCGATTGTGAGCGGGAGAAGCAGGGACAAGGTACATTCCGTTTCCAAGAACTCCGGTTCCTTCAGTTTCTTTGCCCCAAGTTACCACTGCAGCTTTTTCCCCCCTAACAAAGGAATTAGCACTACAACTTTTCCTCTATTATTTCTCTTTTTTCATTCATTCGCCCTGGACCTGGAGTACTGGTGCATATGAAAAAAAAGGGGTCACGTTTCCAGCCTTCCCTGTCGTGTGCTCCTATTCCTACGCACGAACTGTAAAAAGAATCTTCGAGGTTTCCTTTTGTACCGATGCTACCCCGCGACGTTTCACTCTCACTTCACTTCCGTCCACATGCACGCCGTGGCTCTCTTGCCTGTGGCCATGAACCTGGACGCGCAGGCCGGCCGGGCCAGGCCAGGCCAGGCCACGGGAATTTCGAGCGTTTCGCTTGCTTACTTCTTCCTTCCATGGGATGGGAGGCCCGGGACGGCATGCAGGAGGGCCCGTTTGTTTCTTTCCCTGCTGCTGTGTGCTTCCTTTTTTTTTTCTTTCTTCCCTCCTCTCTCGTGCACTGCACTGCACTGCACGCAGTTTGTTTTTGTTTGCTAGCAGAGGGAGAGCGGTCTGAGCGAGTGATGATGTGTCTGTATTTATGGCCATGGCCTCGGTGCAATTTATAGGTGTTCGACTTCGTGAAGCTGCCTGAGCTGTACTACGCCGGGAGCCATGGCATGGACATCCAGGGCCCCGCCAAGCACGTCCAGGCAAATGTTAGTTGGCTGCTTCTCTGTCCCCATCTCCCTCTCTCCATTTGTTTCTCTCTCATGATTATTCATTCATTCTTGAAAAAATAAAATAAAAAACCTAGACTGACCAGTGATCACTGTCCACGTAAGCTAGCATGTCAGTCACTGACTGTGGTCCCACTTCGATCTCCCCCGTGCAGGGCGAAGCTGTTCACTACCAAGCCGGGAGTGAGTTCCTGCCGGTCATCCAAGAGGTATGTACACATACGCCACCCACGCAAGCTAGGCATCGACGACCGCTCCCGCGTCGTCTTCCTCTCGCACACGCACGCGCGCATGGCGCTTCTTGCTCTCTGATCTTTAATTTGTTGTTATTGTAGCTAGCTGGGTAGCTAGCTAGCTACCGGCCAAACCTGATGTCATATGTGTTTGTCGCCGTTGATCGGCAGGTGCACCACACGCTGAGGGCCAAGATGGAGGCCATCGCCGGCGCCAAGGTGGAGCACAACAAGTACTGCCTCTCGGTGCACTTCCGCTGCGTCGAGGAGAAGGTGAGAGAGGACCACGATGATGACGCATCGATCCATCCAACGACCAGATGTGATTTGCACCAACTTGCAGGCAGGGGCAATTTGGCAGCTTGAGAGAATCTGTCACGTTAATTCTGTGGCTCTCTTGAGTTACTACACTCCTAATTGCAGTTGTAAATTGTAATTACGGTTGTTGATTTGATTGCCTTCTTTTTTGTTGATTGCATTGGCCTCGCCGGCAGGAATGGAGTGCCGTGGAAGAGGAAGTCAGGTCGGTGCTCAAGGACTACCAGAACCTCACGCTCACTCATGGCAGAATGGTGAGCATATCCCGGCCATATCATGTCAGATACTCCATATATATGGATCTCGGAATATTATTGGGTCTTTTCCTTGGGAGTCGATCGAATCTTAGTATGTTTACATATATGCACATGTCTTTCGATCCAATATATATATTTCTTAACAAAATATTTGCGTGCCATACACTTCTCGGGAAAATATCTCCCATTCAAAATATAATACATACTGTGCAAACAGGTACTCTCGTACGTGTAGTATCTGAATATACTCTTTAAGCACCGTCCTAAACTGATTTTATGCTTCAATATGCAGTTTGGTTATGTATGTACTAGTGGTATAAAAAAAATTCTGTCTAGCTGGTGACGTATTTAATTGTTTTTTATAAAAAAAACTATGGTAAAATATGGTTGCCTAGTACTACTACTATAGTTAGTGGGGCTAGAGAAGTAGCTGGTCGGTGGCGACCTTGTCCTGTTGTTGGTAGCTATCCTTGTCACGTACGACATGCATGCACAAGCAGGGGCAATGATGGTAATGCGCTTTGCACTGGTTGTCATGCATGCAGGTCCTGGAGATTCGCCCGTCCATCAAGTGGGACAAGGGCAAGGCCCTGGAGTTCTTGCTCGAGTCTCTCGGTGAGTAGAGCTAGCTCTTGCACTGCATGTCGACATGGTTACTCCAGTGACGTGTAGCAATCTATCTATTAATTCACACAAGTTCAAAAAACATTCTAGTTAACCTTTTCATGTTTTGATTTGAAGGCTATGCTGGGCGTACCGACGTCTTCCCGATTTATATTGGAGATGATCGTACTGACGAGGACGCCTTCAAGGTATATTATTATTATTATTATATATATATATATATATATATACTCCATGTAATGTATACATGCTAATAAACGTGATTAAGTTGCTTAAGGAGCAACAGTTACTTTTGCCGGCGTAATGCAATAAATCAAAGGCTACACCTTTAATTTGTGTTAGAAAGAAGGACGAATATTTTTCTGCCTCCAGTGTCTAGCTCCCCATTTCTAGTTGTAGCTAAGCACTATATGTGGTAGTGACGACGGCTTTATTTGAGCTGATATATCTTTTGTCTACACGCGCATATATACAGGTGCTTCAAGGCATGGGGCAGGGCATAGGAATCCTGGTGTCCAAGTTCCCCAAGGAGACGGCGGCATCCTACTCGCTGCGTGACCCTGCTGAGGTGAGAATCTACTCCGCTTTCGCGCCCGATCCGAAAGCGATCGAGCAGCGCACGAATCCTAGAGGAAATCGCGCGTCCCATGCAGTCACTTGTGACAGCGACTGTGTGATCGAACTAGATCTACGAATAGGACAGGAGTTCTCTCTCCCCCCATCAACTTGCTCTCTCGTTCCTAGCTTTTTCATTTGTTCTTCCTGCTATATGCATGCATGGTTGCTGATGATGATCACTTTTGATTTTGCTTTGTCATGTACGTGCAGGTCAAGGAGTTCCTTGGCAAGATGGTGATGAAGGCCAAGGGCGAAGCAGGGCCAGTGAAAGATGATGATGGCCTAGTGCGTGCATGATCATCAGACATGGATGGATGCATGGATAATGGCGAGCAACATTCTTTTTGCATCCCGGCCCGGCCCTATCGTTATTAGTAAACCTACCTAGCTAGAACCTGCACGCATATATATATCTGGCCGTGCGATGAGAGAACAAAACAACCTAGGTGCCTTGTCTTGGGAGGTCGTACCTGTTACTATATCCCTCCGGCGAGGCCTTGTAATATAATTAGCCTTTTTATTTGGTACCTGGTGACAGCGGAGAGGAATAGAAGAAGAAACCCAACTCCTTTTCCTCTTTATTTACATTGTCTTGCTCTAGCTATCTAGCTTGTTTTTTTCTTCCTGCATGATGCCTCTGTCTGTCTGTCTGTGGGCCCACACGTAGTACGGCAGCACACAGCAGACTGCTCGATGGATGGATCGATCGCAATTACTTTGGTTGGTAGAAGCCGGCCGGCCGGAACAGGCCGGGGCAGCCGCGCCGGCGTGGAAGGAACCGAAAGAACACGCTGCACAGTGCGTGCAGCTTGGACCAGCTTATTACTAGTTTATTTGTTGTAAATGCAACATGCACCTGTCAGATGCGGAATCAGGCCGGGCGGGCGGTCGGTCGGTCGGTCGCCCGGCCTGGCACGACCGATCGAGAGACCCTGAATCTTCAGATGTTTTCGCGCGCACACGCTGCAGATTGATTCATTATTGAATCATACCAGATTCTTGCTCGCAGACAGCAACTACAAGAGAGAGAGGGACGGCTGGTCGGCTGCTATAGCTGTACAAGTATACAGTAGCCGATGATGGACGGTGGATCTACCCAGTGGCGGAGTCAGGAATATTTTTTAGGTGTGGCGAATTTATAGATGTCAAATATATATAATACAGTTATTAACTATACAAGACCGCTATGCATCAAATTATCAAAGCAGTTAAGTAGATTTACGTGTTGAATCATTGGTTATTGCCTAATAAGTAGACGTATATATATCATACACGTATTTGCATATTATACATATGTTCAATATTTTTTATCTATTTTAGGTATGGCGGAGGCCAGGCCTTGCCAGATACCTGCCTCCGCCACTGGATCTACCACTGCTTGCAAGTGTTGATGGGTTCCCAAACGAGATGGGCCGGGATATCGATCGTATCATCAATGCCGTGGAGCCAAAAAGATCTGTGATCTGGGACCATGCATGCGGTAGCCGGAAGGGGATAGTACAGTAACCTGGTTAGCCGTGCCACTTTTCCTCGCAGCGCCGGCCGGCCGGGGGTCGGGGTACGGGTGCAGACGTGCAGTGCAGTGTGGGGAAAAAAAACCCCGGCAAGGATCCACATGGCCCTGCGCTGCGGCGCCGGCCGGGCCGGGGACGGCCATGGCGCAGGCAGGCCGGCCGGTGCTGCCGGCTGCGCCGGGCGAGCGCTTCTGGCCGGCGACTGGCTCGCCTTTTCGGGGGCGCAGCGCAGGCCGGCCACATGCCGCGCGCCCCTAGCTAGCTAGCTGCCTGACCAGGCGCTGCCGCCGGCCCTCAGCTCGCGAATTGAAGGGCTAGCTCCGATCCGATCCTTTTCGCGGATGCTGCTACTTGCGTGCGGCAGCGATTCGGCGTGTCAGCCGGGGCTGGAAGAAGCTGCTGCAGGGCCGGTGTGACGGTGACCACAACAGAGCCATGCATGTATGCATGCTTCCATGCGGCACACAGTCCCGGCCCGCACGTTAGCTAGCAGCCTCTTCCGCAACTTGCAACTGACAACGAGAGTAGTGCTAGATTTATGCGTATAAAATATACCTGCAGTAATACTCACATTTTTTCCCCGAGAACCTGCCTCATCGAACATTTGATTAAAGGAAAAAAAAGCAGAAGTTAGTGATACACACACGTACATATATTTGTATAGGTGCGTACGTGTTACTCGTATATATTAATTACCTATGAAAGCCGATCGTATTTTGGAGTTCCCTGCAAAGTTTGCAATCCCCCCCCTCAACAGTCAACACATGCGTACGTGACGGATGATGGGCAACCACCGCCACCATGCCTCTGGACCAGGAGCATCGGCGCAACATCGCACAAGGCACTTTTAAGGCAGCCTAGCCTGAACTAGAAATGCTGCGTAGCAAATAGCGTAGCAGTAGTAGATGCCTTAGCCCAGAAGCTGATCGAACGCACTGCTCACTTCACACATACAACCAGACAAGTAACACCGTACCGGCTACTATATATATATATATATATATATATATATATATATATATATATATACACACACACACACAAGTGTAAAGCAAATCGATCAGTCGATCAATCACTAGGCGCACATGCCAGGACCACACAACCAAATGGTATCCCGGGAACCACTTAGAAACCGGGCGTCTCAACTTGAAAAAGAGCCCACATTTACCCACAGATCCGTACACTGCACGTTTCCACAAATTTCATATGATATGCTTAGCAGCCCTAGCAAGATTCGAGGTCCATATGAGCATGCATATATAGATTACTGCATATATAAACATCAGTTTAGTTAATTACATGGCGGGGACCTGTCTAATGCTCTTTTTACCCTGCATGCGTGGAAAGACGGATGCACTATCAGTGTCTGTGTGTGCAAATCGCGAGAGCAAATTAAGCCCATGCAGGGGTGCTTTAATTTGTGCCCAAAAGAAACCGGCACCGGCATGCACACACGCCGGCCGGTCGTCGGCGCGGCGTTGGAATAATTGGGGCAAAAAAAGATGGCTTCCGGGCCAACCACTTAACCTCAAACAATCCATCAGGAATTGAAAAAGCGCTGCCACTTTTGCAGGTTTTTTCCTCCATATAACAGCACATTTGGTGTATAGTAATGGTGTGTGATCTACAAGTACGGTGCACAACGACACAACTACACGCCAAGTTGCGACCCGCTTTGATCTCTGCCATTTGTATATTGGGATGCTTGGGACTGAACCCTAATATTCAAACCTGTCACACTTGGAGGCTACAAGGAGAGAGATCACATGCGTTCCAGTCATGGCCGTCCACGATCTCACCATAAGGCGATCGATGCAATTAATCCATCAAATGCCGGCAAGTGCCACTACAAGAATAACTCACATCCGCACCCCTCATATGCCTCGGTGCACTCAAGATCCGGTGCTAATGTAACGTTAGTACCGGATGCGAAATTAGGGCGCCCTCGGAAACCCTTTAGCACCGGGTGGTATTACGAACCGGTGCTAAAAGTCACCTTTAGCACCGGTTGGTGTTACAACCCGGTGCTAAAGGGTCCCCCTCCTTTAGCACCAGGTGGTATTACGACCCGGTGCTAAAGGGTGACCCTTTAACACCGGGTGGTGTTACGACCCGGTGCTAAAGGCCCTTCAGCACCGGTTCGTAAATACGATCCGGTGCTAATGTAGGTGTCACATGCTACTTCAAAAGGAGCGCATCTTTAATCCTATCACATGTGCTGCGTAGGTGAGATGGTTAGGTGGGTGCGCGCGAGCCAAAAGGTCTCGAGTTTGAATCCCACAAATATGCAAATATTTTTGGCTAGTGCCCCCACCTTTAGCACTGGTTATTTGACCCGGTGCTAAAGGGGGTGGCACCCTTTAGCACACCCCCTTTAGCACCGGAAGATTGGCACCGGGTGGGAAACCCGGTGCTAAAGGGGGCTTTCCCACCCGGTGCCAAAGTGCATGTAGTGTGCGTTGCTTCTTCCTTGGCCGTGTGGTAGTAAAGCTAGCATCGCGATCGCCAAAAGAGAGCATTAGGCCGGCCGATCGATCGATCGCAAAGGCGTGGCTTCTTTAGCTCTTTCAGAGCTGTGGTCCTAACACACTGCTGCCATTCTGCAATTGCAACCCTTGATCGAGAGCACCAGCTAGCTAGCTCTGATCGAGTCGCGTGTATGATTGCATATATATATATATATATCATCGATCGATCGCCCCGCGCGTAGACCTCACGCGAGGTCGATCTAACTATATCCTGGCTGGTGTCGGTATGCTATTTGGAGGGGGCCTGATCGGCGCAAGCGACTTGTTAAGGTTAAAGATACGGGGGATGAATCGTATCTGAACAGTGAGATTTGATCCCATTTTGTTTGACCACTGGTTTATTCTAGGGCTCCGACACGAATTTCCACTCCGTGTGCTAGGGTGGGTGTGCTCTGAATCTGTTTCGTAGGTGTGGTAGCATATATACTAGCATGTGCGAGATTAGGTTGGAGCTCTGCCTATAGATTATTGGAAAGTGGAAATGGTACTAGAAAAAGAAATACGCATGGTATGTAAACTCTAAACTGTAACCTAGTCCCTTATTCATGGGGAAAAGTACAGGAAAAACTGGTAGAATAATTAGACTCTATAGCTAGCTGATGTGTTCTATCTGTCCATCTCACATTCACACATACACGCCTTAATTATTTACTCTGCTAAGTCCTGCCAAAAAAAACCTCTGTTCAAGAATCTTCAAAACCTTTAATCAAAGGATATAATAATACTGGAGTACTGTACTGCAGTCCACGACAAACGAACCAGCATAGCAAGATCAGAGAACCACCGTGCATCTAGCAACCAACGGCTAGCTTATAAGCTTGCCTGCTGCTCAGCTCCATCGCGTGGACATGGCGTCCTCCAACTGTGGCTGGCGATGGGGCCGGCATGCATGGCGCTGTGCGTGTTCCCCCTGCTCCCTGATGTCACGCAGATCCTATCCATGAACAAGCTTGCTTAATCATGCGCCCATAGCTTCGCCCCACACGTTGCTGTTGCCTCTGAGACAAACAATGGCTACTGGTGATGAACAGCAGCAGCTGATCGATGTAGGATCAGGATCACTATCACATCATGATGTAATAATTGAAAGAACTTTGCGCAAATGGAAGCACATAATTTGTATTCCCCCTTGTAGTCAGCTGTGGTAATTCTTTCTCAGTTATACAGCAGATAACAAAAGGAAAAATTAAACAAACAAAAATCAAACTGAGAAGCAGGCCAACGGAGTCTTAGAGAGCAGCGCTAGCCCATGGGCCTAAAACGTGCACGGCTCCACTCCTCGGTAGGCCCGATAAACACCGACCAGGAGATCCAACACATCTAGAAGGCTAGAAGCATGAGCCCACTAGGCACTTGCCGATCTCTCCGTCGACGCCGGCGTCCTCCTGCGTCCCGGCGGCGGCGCCGCCGGGGCAACCTGCTCCTGCCATGGCTCTGGCGGCTCCAGTCCAGGGCTCCTTCCTCTACCTTTTTTTTATCTATTCTCTCCTTCCTCCTCTAAAAAAAAACTTGCGATTGCGGTAGTTAAATCCGTCCGGGTGATTCTGAATCCAGTTAACGTCTGGTCATCAGTTAATCAGTATCACCACGGCCATGGACGATCAAATCAAGCCCGAGATATACATTGCTTCTCGTCCATTGGGACGATCTGCTCTCGGATCTCAATTAGTTCTAACTTCTCGTCTGCTAGCTGAACCATCATTAATTAATTATTCTCGCTGCTTGGACTTGACCAGCTTGTGCAGGAACTCCTTTACCTGCAGTGTGCCACAACAGTGCGCGGGATCAGTCCACGTCAGTGACAGCTCAGTTGCTTGTCACCAAAAAAGGACAAGTGCAAAAAGAAAGAGCTCCACATCGAGCTTTTTCGAAAGCAACAAGCAGTAGAGGCTTGAGAGCAAGCAAATCTGGCCTGCGCCTAACTCCCTACTGCAGTAACAATCATGAATTTGATGTTTGGATTTCTGCTACCTTTTCTTTCAGTTTTTTAGAGCGCAAATGGTACTGATCTCCCGAGCTAAATTCGGCAGCTAGTGCATTGTATGTAGCGGCGATAATATTTATACATATACATAATTTATATGTCTATACCTCGGAAGGTTCGCGCAGGGAGTAGGATGCACTTGTGTCCTTTGGGATCTTGGACACAAGGATTCCGATCCCTTGTCCCATGTTGCGCAGCACCTGATTCATTTGACGACAAGGGTCAGAGCGGCATCATACATGCGAAATGGTGTTTGGATTGCACATATGTGAAAAAGTCTCATATGTGATCCTTTTAGAAAAAAAAACCATAATATTTATGGTTCTAAAAATATGTTAATATGCAAACATAATAAACTTTGTTTCTTCATATCGGAGTACCTTGAACGCGTCCTCATCAGTGCGATCGTCTCCAATATAGATTGGGAAGACATTGTTACTGTCCGCAAAACCTTCAATAAATCAAACCAAGCAAGTTGTGATCGTAAGTACATAAATTATAAATATTGGATCAAGAGAAATGGGTAAGAAAAAGAAGGATGAATATCTGTGAACGTGTGAAGCATATACTCACCGAGAGCCTCCAGCAAGAACTGGAGCGCGTTCCCCTTGTCCCACTTGATGGAGGGGCGGATCTCCAAGACCTTCCGGCCTCTGGTGAGCCGGAGGTCCGGGTACTCCATGAGCACCGACCGGACTTGCTCCTCCAAACCACGCCATTTCTGTCATGTTTCAGGGATGAAGAAGATCAAACGTACAGCACATCACATCAGAAATTGAAGTATGGTCAGCTACAAAATTCTGAACTACAAGGTGATATGATTGCTCATTGATTGGAAAGAATCCTCCAAGATCTCGCGTTCATGGTCGTCATCCTCACCTCCTCCTGGACGCAGCGGAAATGGACGGAGAGGCAGAACTTGTTGTTCTCCACCCTCGCGCCGGGGATCGCCGCCGTCCTGGCCGTCAGCGTGCGGTAGACCTTGTAACAACCCTAAAATTTCTATAGGTTTTGTTGAATGCAAAAATTCGAATTTAAAAATTTTTGGTGGAATTGTGTGCGTGCAAACAAATATATAAGAGTGTCTTCTATTTGCTCCCTAAATTCTTAGGCAATTTAAATTCAAATTTAAAATCAATTTGAAGTGCTAAGGATGAAATAGTGTGATTTGGATTTATTTGGATTTTTGGTTGGTTTGAATTCAAATTCTAGATTTGAATTCAAACTCTAATTGGCCAAACTAATTGTCAACCAATTCTAACTGTTCGTGGGCCAAATTCTCGAAACAAAAGTCCATCGAACCACCCTAAACTTCTTCCCCGAGTCAGCCAGCTAACCGGCCTGCTCGGCCATTCGGCCCAGCACGGCCCATTCTTTTTCCCCGCCGCGTCCCCGCCGCGTCGTCCTTTTCTTCCACTGACAGGCGGGCCCCGCCTGTCAGCCTTCTTCTTCCTCCCCCGCGTCATCTTCCTCGCGACGCCGCTCTCTCTCCCGAGCGCGCCGCCCGTGAACCCAACCACCCGAGCCCCGTGCGGCCCGTCGCGATTGCGCCGCGTGTCTGCGGGCACTCGAGCTTCCCATCCGTCCGTCGAGCCCCAGGAAACCCTAGCGCTTTCGCCTATTTAACCCGCAGCCGGCCGTCTTCTTCCCCAAGCCGCGCCGCCCCTTTGGGGTTCCTTCCCGATCCAATTCGTGAGCAGAGAGGAGAGGGAGAGGGGTGGGGAAGGTCGAGGAGCAGTCGGAGCAAGAAGAGGAGAAGCCGTCGCCTTGTTTTCCCCGCAGCACCGCCGCCGAAGCCATCGCCGCCGCTCGTGGAGCCGCCGAAGGGGAACTGGACCAGGGACGGGAAGAGGAGCACGAGTTTCGCCAAGCCACGACGAGCACTACACCGAGCTGCAGCGTACCCCTACTAGCCCTAGGTGAGCTAACCGCGGAGCCCCTCCTTCTTCCCCAACTCCGGCGAGTTCCGCCACCGCGCGAGCCAGCCTTTCTCTGTGTTGCCGGCCTTCGAGCCGCGTTTCTTCTGCAGGTCCCTGTCGCCGCTAAACCCTTTGCAACCCGCCGTCGCCCTTGCTCGCAGCCAAGGCCGCCGCGGCCGAGCTCTGCTCGCTGCGCGCGAACGCCGAGGCCACGCGCGGCCGTGGGCGACCACGAGCCCGCGCGTGTGCACCTAGTTGCGTCCCAGCAGCTGCTGGAGCCGCACGCACGCGCGCATGACCCCTTCCGAGCGCAGTTGAGCCAAAAACCCGGGTCGCCGTCGATGCTCGCCGGCGTCCATGGCCGCGACGCCGCCGTTCGCGTCGGTGAGCCCGAACCTAACCCAATCCTAGCCCTTTTTCCCCCCGAACGTGTTCGCCTAACCCTAGCGAAGCTATCCCGGCCGATCTAGAGCCTAGCCGAGCCACATCCGGCGAGAACTGCTGCCGACCGACGCCGCCGACGTGCTCCAGTGCGCGCCGCGCGCGTTCTCGTCGCGCCGTGGCGAAGCCACACCGAGGACCACACCAAGTCGCCACACCGCACCCGCAGAGAATCCCAGTTCGGCCACACCTGGATCCCACGCACCCGGTTCACGTGGACCCATCTCACGGTGCACCGTGGACTCAGTCCACCAGGCCAGATCCAACAGCCACCCCTTCGTGGGCCTTTTGTCCGCGTTTAAGTCTGTTTAACCACCCTAAACTCTTCCGGCCCAGTCACTTTCGGCCCAAATCCAGCCCAGCCATCGTTTAATTCTTTTTCTTTTTCTTTTAACTGCACTGACATATGGGGCCCACTTGTCACACTCTGTGAGTCACTGACACATGGGACCCACTGACCAGAGCTGACCCGTTGACCCCGTTGACCGTTGACCGTTGACCAGTCAACGCTGACGTCAGCAGGGCCCACTGCTGACGTCATCCTAGGCGGACCCCACTGCTGACGTCAGCAGGCTAATTATTTGTCTGTTTTCTTTTTCGGAAATTATTTAATATTTTCAGAAAATGATTTAAACTTGTAAAATTAATAATAAATCAACCGTAGCTCAGAAAAATATGAAACCAGTTTCTATATTTTTCTAAAATCATGATCTACGCGTTAGTGTAGAGTTTGGTGTTATTTGGGTCTTCTTTCGTCGCTGTCTTAGTGTTTCTTTGCTAGTAGCCGCGTCTTATTTTATTTTCACGCAACCCTAGGAGCTCCGGAGAGTCAGGAGGAGCCGGACTACTACGACAACTGCTTTGACGAGGACGAAGACCTTTGCCCAGGTTCAATCCCGACCATCTCTGAAATACCTATTAGACATGCAACTAGTATGCTAGCGCTTTACTTTACTCGCATGATAAACCTGCACTGCCTTGTTATTATCCTGTTACCTTGCTACCTACTACTCACTATATATATATGCTATGCTATGCATGTGTTGGGATGGTTGTGATTGATCCTCTTGGCATGAGTTGTGGGTAGTTTGGGAGGAGTAGCGCAGCTAGGCGGTGTAAGCGAGTAATAACAACTCGATCGTTGATCGAGGTGCTAAGGGACTGCACTCGGGCAGTCCCTATGGGGTACCTGTTGCGGGTACATGGTTACTTGGGGATTGGTACTCGGTGAGTACCTGAGGAGTTTGGGCGGCAATACCTGTTATGGGTGCCGATTGCGGACCGTTGCGGCGGATCGCTTGTGATGCAGATACTCGCTTTACCGATAACTAAGGACCGAGTCGTGCCCCCACTTTGGACTTGGGAAATACCGTGCTCACCATCTACCCAGTATGGGGAGGGTTCCAGCAAGCCTACTCTAGTGCGGCGCCGAGACTGTAGGAGAATCAAGCTTGATATGTGTAGGGGGATTCGTTGCGGCGTAATCTCCCTGATTTACCACGGCCCCCGACTGGCCCCGGTGGGAAGGTTTCACGACCCTGGGGCAGATGTTAGATCGGATGTTTCCCGAGCCCAGGGAGACAGGATTGGCGCCGTTACTGTGTAGGGTCTTTGCTGTGGGCTGTGTCTCAGGTTGGTTGCGGACCAGCCTTGTATCCCGGATGGATTCCTGGAGTGCCACCTCTGCAGAGTGTAAACTATACGTATAGCCGTGTCCACGGTTACGGACGACCCATTTCTGAGAAGCCCCGACTAGCATGGGAATCTGCTTTCTTGCTTCATCCTTGATTTGGGTTATGAGAGATTGGTCCAGCTGAGGCTGTTGAGACGAGGTGGGGAGGGAGCTCACCGAGTCGACTAGTGAGTGAAAGGTGATTGGTGGATGATGTTTCGCGGGAACCTGCTGTGGCAGGACGAGCCCGATGGGAAAATGTGAGGCTGACGGTTGGTTTTGGGGAGTGGATGTGTATGTGTGAGCAGGAGTTGGTGATGAGATGAAATTGGGTTATTGCTGCTGCTTGCATAAGAAAACCCTGGCTTAAACCTTGATTATTTCTATATCTTTAGAATAGGCCACTTTAAAGCTTGCATCATATTATGGTTGGTGACGTGGACCTGTCCCATTTCCTTGGGGACAGACTTTGGGTTCTCAGGTGAAGACCCCGACCACGAGTTCAACCAGGACGGGTGGTACGACTGTAGGGTGTGCGCTTCGCTCAAGGATGCCTGTGGAGGAGTGGACCCTGTTGTTCTAGCTACCGCTGCGCAGATGTTTCTTATTGTCGATTTAGCCCAGAGGGCTTGTACCAGACGCTTTGTCTTTATATATGTCATGTAATGAATCTTTTATCGATGTATGGATGTGATATTCAACTGAGATGAGTTCCGTACGAGATAGCTGCTATTCCTGGGACTATCTCAAGGGTACAGGGAGTCGGGTTCTCGTCGGTGAGAATCCGGTTCGTCATAGTTGGTATCAAAGCCATACTTGACCGTAGCGCGTAACCCATAGAACGGAAACTTAGGACAGAAGCTCTAACTGAGTCCTCTATTTTATATGAAACCCCTTGGACTATTTGAAAACTATATATAAGTATATCTCAACTGTTTACAAAACTTTTACCCTTACCTTACCTTACTAACAACCCACTAACTGTCTGGCAGATGGAAGGAAGAGGTTCAGCAGATGAACGACGGGAGATCAGGACCACAGAAGCAGACTGTGGAGGTTTGGCAGTGCTACTGAGGGAGGTGCTGCGTACAGTGGGGATAGATGTGGACAACGTCTTCTACGAGGGATGGACCTACGGACCTGGTGAGGGAGTACACACCCGGTTGCAGATGGTTGTACCCAATATCCCTGGACGACCAAGGTCACTGATGCTACAGGCAGCTACCAGCGAGAGCACTTTCAGTCGGGCAGTGCAGACTATAGCCATGAGGATACTCCGACTTGTCACACTTGTGTACCAGAGTCAGCTCAGCCACACTCGTTTCCGGTACCTACCGCGAGCTCTTGAAGATCCAACTGACAGAGACGCAGTCAGCTTGCAGGCTCACGCAGCAGATCGAGAGCGGAACGTGACCCTGCGGACCTCAGTTCAGTGCATGATAGAGGAGGAGTACTTGAACATTGGCTTAGAAGAGAAAGTGGCCAAGCTGAAAGAGAGGGTATGGAAGCAAGACCTCCAGCTGATGGAGAAGGACAACAGGATCGCCTTACTGGAGGAGCAACTCAGAGCTAAAACAAGGAAAGTCAGAATCTTGGACTACGAAGGTCGAAACAACAGGCAGTTGGCAGGACTGATCCGAGCAACTCACCATGCTCGAGATGTCCGCCTGGAAGATCAACTCACAGAAAAAGACAAGGAACTAGCGGCCAAGGAAGAAGAGATAGAAGGTCTGAAGGAAGAAGTATACTGGTTGGACAGTCACAACTCAGAACTCCAAGAAGAGGTGGATAGCTACAAAGAGAAGAGTGGACGAAACTACCAGCTGATGAAGTACCTGAGTCTTCAACAGATTATGGCAAAGGATGAAGCTCGAAGGACACTTAGTAGTTGGGTAAGATCAGATAGGAAGAGGGTAGCAGAAATGATCACAGTGAACCAAGGACTACCAGAAGAACGCAGAGTTGAACCCAGAACAGAGAGCTACAGAGTTTCACCATGCCGAGTTGAGCCGATACCACCACCTGAGGCTCGAACCCTTACTCCCGAGATGACAAGACTGAGACAAGAACTGGCACACTTAGAGAAGCAGTTGACAGAACCTGAGATGGACACAGTGAGGTTGGCAGCGTGCCTCACGGACACTCTCCACGACAACAGGCAGTGATCAAGCAGCAGACAGAGACTGAGGCTGTGAGGTTGGCAGCGCGCCTCACAGGCACCTTCAGCAGTAAGAGACAGATGCAGTAGACAGTATCAGCAGATGTCAGCAGTGGTGATGAGAGTTGTATCTATCTTCATGAGTAGATGTTTATACTTAGTAGATCATGACCACCTTTTGGCTCAGACACGATGTAGCATTCGCTTAGATGTACTAATCCTCAAGGTTCCAGGAGCTGGCCTCAGGATAGTACACATGTCTAGGGTGTAATGCTGTAATGAATGATCGATCTTTTTGGCTATTCTTGCAGTTTATTGATGTTCATCTTGAGTGTACTTTAGTGTTGAGTCTATTTCATGTGTGCAGCTCCTACTCTAGTTACGCTAACCTAACCCTTACCGACCGCCACTAAATCTGCTCTATGAAAAATGCAGCGAGATGTCGATCCGAAGATCCAACCGACTGCTTGCACGTTTTGAGGAAGTTGAGCAAGAAGAGGCAGCAATGGCAGATAGAGGCAGAGGACGTGTCAGGGGTCGTGGTCGCGGAAGAGCAGCAGTTGCAGTTAGAGGCAGGGGTCGTGGACGCGCAGCAGGCGTGCTCCAGCCCGAGAACAACGCACCAGGTGGAGAACAAGAAGTGGAAATGCAAGAACCAGCAGTGGGACCCCAGCAGAACCAGCAGAACAACCAGCAACCACCGCCACCACCTAACTTGGCAGAAGTAATGACTACCCAGACACAGCTGATGCAACAGATGGCACAGGCCAACACACAGATGATGCAAGCTATGCAACAGATACAGGGAAATCAGAACCAGAACCGTCAGGGACACCGTGAGGAAGACCTACAAAGGAAGATTGAAAGATTCATCAGGCTGAAAGCACCCACCTTCGACTACTCGGACGAACCACTCGACGCACACGACTGGTTGCGTACCATCGAGACGAAGCTGGACCTGACAGACTACACTGAAGAGGAATGTGTGGCCCTTGCGGCGCACCAACTTGAAGGAGCAGCGAAAGCGTGGTGGGAGAGCTACTGTGACTCTCACGCAAACCCAGCTCAGATCACCTGGCAAGAGTTTTGTGAAGCTTTCAAAGAATACCACATTACAGAACAAGTCATGGTGCATAAAGCAATGGAATTCAGGACAATGACCCAAGGAAGTTTGTCTGTAGCTGAGTACGCTCGACACTTTGCTAAGATGTCAAGGTACGCTCCTGAAGACGTCAACACTGAGAAGAAGAAGCAGTTTTGGTTCCAGCGTGGTTTACACAGAGGTCTGAGGACAGCACTCGCAGCGAGTTCACACAGGTCACTCAGAGAGCTGATTGACAGGGCTATCGCAGTTGAGAAGGAAAGAGTGGGTCTTGAAGATACCTGGCGAGAGAAGAAAAGAAAGGCTGAACAGATGCACAATCACAGACTAAGTCAGAGGCCGAGGAGTGGCCAGAGCAACATGCTCAGGAGAGGCTTTCAGCAGAGCAACAGCCAAGGAAGCTCAGGGTTCAATAGAAACAGCTACCAGGGTAACCGAGGCAGTAACAACAACAGTTTTGGCAGCAAAGGTAACAACTACAACAGCTTTGGTAACAGAAACAACAGCTACTCAAGTCAAGGAAACCCCAACTGGAAGCCGAACAACACACCCAGAATTGGTGGAGGGACCACAGTGGTCTGTTTTGCTTGTGGGAAGCCCGGTCACCACTCCTTTGACTGTCCGGAGAAGAAGAACAAACAAACCCCAGCCAAGGCACCGGCACCTGGAGGACAAGACAGGCAGCCAACTTCAGTGCAGAGGGGACGCCTCAACCACTTGACAGAGGAAGAAGCCGAGGACGCTCCCGACGTTGTGCTCGGTGAGTTTTTAGTAAATGGCATTCCAGCTTTGATATTGTTTGACTCTGGAGCAACTGGATCTTATATCTCGACAAAGTTTGTAAGAGAGCAGTCACGCCCGACAATACCTAAAGCTAGACCTATAGTCACTACTTCTCCCTTAGGAGAGCTTAGGTGCACTTTAGAGTGCCCCGCAGTTAGACTGATGATAGGGGGCCAGGAGTTCGAAGGAAACCTAACAATCCTGGAATCGGATGGAATTGACGTGATACTAGGAATGGATTGGCTTACATAGCACAAAGGAATAATCAGTTGCTCACCCAGAACAGTTGAGTTGACACACCCTAGCGGAGTCAAAGTAACAGCAGAACCACAAAGAAGGGTAACAGGGAAGAAATCTAGAACATGTATTCTGAGGCAGTTGGTATACTCCATCGAGAAACAGACGATCGAGGAAGTACCTGTTGTGTGTGAGTATCCTGACGTGTTTCCCGAAGAGCTACCAGGATTACCACCAGACCGAGATGTAGAGTTCATAATCGAGTTGCAACCAGGCATCGGGCCCAATTCCAAGAGGCCGTACAGAATGTCAGTGGAAGAGCTGGAAGAACTCAAGAAGCAGCTGAAGGAGATGCTTGAAAGTGGTGTGATTCGACCAAGTGCATCCCCATGGGGATCGCCAGTGTTGTTTGTGAAGAAGAAAGATGGGTCAATGCGCATGTGCGTAGACTATCGATCTTTGAACGCAGTGACGATCAAGAACAAGTACCCATTACCTCGAATTGATGATTTGCTAGATCAGTTGAAGAAAGCCAAATACTTCAGTAAGATTGATCTGAGATCGGGATACCACCAAATGAAGATTAGAGAAGGTGACATTCCCAAGACAGCTTTTGTAACTCGGTACGGGCAGTACGAGTTCACCGTTGTGTCTTTTGGATTGACCAACGCACCTGCTTACTTCATGAACATGATGAACAAGGTATTCATGGAGGAACTAGACAAGTTCGTAGTGGTGTTCATTGACGACATACTAGTTTACTCAGAAACAGCCGAAGAACATGAGAAGCATCTAAGGATTGTACTAGAGAGGCTGAGGCAGCATCAACTCTACGGAAAGTTCAGCAAGTGTGAATTTTGGTTAGAGAAAGTAGCCTTTTTGGGTCACGTGTTGACAGCTGAGGGCGTAGCAGTCGACCCAGAAAAGATTGAGGCAGTAGCAGAATGGAAGCAACCGAAGAGTGTCACGGAGATCCGGAGCTTTCTGGGATTGGCAGGATACTATAGAAGGTTCATTGAGAACTTCTCCAAGATTGCCAAGCCAATGACCGAACTACTCAAGAACAATGTCCCATTCGAGTGGACGGACAAATGTGAAAGAAGTTTCCAGGAACTCAAGCACAAACTCACTACAACTCCATGTAACACCCCGCCCTCCAAAGCCGCACCGCACAGCCCTTCCGAGGGGCGTGCACGCGTACACATAGCACCCTGCTTACACTTTCGTCCTCGCTTCGTGTAAAAGGGTTAACCCGAAGGTGCTATGGCTGGAAGACAAAGGCTTATAAGTTGCCTCCACCCTTGCTCAACTAGCAATGTGGCACTAAACATGTGCATCTCGCACTAATGGGCCACTACCGGGCCATACAAACTGGGCCGGGTGTGACACTCCAGTATTGACCCTGCCAGATATTCGCAAAGATTTCGTAGTCTATTGCGATGCTTCAAGACAAGGTTTAGGATGCGTACTAATGCAAGAAGGCAAGGTTGTTGCTTATGCATCAAGGCAGCTGAGGAAACATGAGGAAAATTACCCCACACACGACTTAGAACTGTCAGCAGTGGTACATGCATTGAAGATCTGGAGGCACTATCTGATTGGCAACAAGTGCGATATCTACACAGATCACAAAAGTTTGAAGTATTTCTTCACCCAATCTGAACTGAACATGAGGCAAAGAAGATGGTTAGAACTGATCAAAGATTACGATTTGGAGATACACTACCATCCTGGCAAAGCTAATGTCGTGGCAGATGCCTTAAGTCGAAAGAGTTATTGTAACAACTTGATGATAGCAGAAAGTCAGCCGGAACTAGCAAAAGAGATGTACATGCTGAAACTCGAGCTAGTAGAAGAAGGAAAACCCCAGGAAATGAGAGTGGAGTACAACCTAGAAGACCGAATCAAAGAAGCTCAAGGGAAGTGTCCAGAAATCCAAGAAGTAAGAGAGGATATTCAACGAGGAGTAGCACCTGACTTCCGGATTGATGAAGCAGGGACAGTATGGCTGAAAGACCGTATCTGTGTACCACAGGACGAGGGAATCAGGAGAGCAATTCTCTCAAAAGCTCACGAGTCCAAGTACTCGATACACCCAGGATGCACCAAGATGTATCAGGATCTGAAGGATAAGTTCTGGTGGAAGAAGATGAGAGAGGACATAGCAGAGTATGTAGCCAAGTGCGACTCTTGTCGAAGAATCAAAGCAGAACATCAAAGACCAGCAGGACTGCTAAAACCACTGGAAATTCCAATGTGGAAGTGGGAAGATATCAGCATGGACTTCGTGGTTGGCCTACCTCGCACTCAGAAAGAAAATGATGCCATTTGGGTCATAGTTGATCGATTGACGAAAGTAGCTCACTTTATACCAGTCAAAAGCACCCACACAGTAAGCAAACTAGCAGAGTTATACATAGACAACATTCTCAAGCTGCATGGGGCACCAAAAAGTATTGTGTCAGACAGAGGACCCCAATTCACAGCTCAATTCTGGCAAAGCCTACATCGAGCCATTGGGACGACTTTGGAGTATAGCACAGCTTACCACCCTCAGACAGATGGGCAGACTGAAAGAGTGAACCAAGTTCTTGAAGATTTGTTAAGGGCTTGTGTTCTAGCTTACAACACAGACTGGGAGAAGAGTCTATCTTATGCAGAATTCTCCTACAACAACAGTTACCAGGCCAGCCTACAGATGTCACCCTTTGAGGCACTTTATGGCAGAAAATGCAGAACACCTCTAATGTGGTCAGAGGTGGGAGAACGAACATTCTTTGGGCCTGACATGATTGTAGAGGCAGAAGAAAATGTGGCCAAGATCCGAGAGCACCTGAAGGCAGCTCAGAGCCGACAAAAGAGCTATGCAGATAAAAGGAGACGAGATCTGGAGTTCGAAGTAGGAGACTTCGTCTACCTGAAAGTGTCACCCCTCAGAGGGCATAAGAGATTCCAAGTGAAAGGAAAGCTAGCACCCCATTTTGTTGGACCATACCAGATACTGGAGAGAGTAGGAAAGCTAGCCTACAAGCTAGACCTACCAGAGGAACTAGCGGGAGTACACCCAGTGTTCCATGTATCTCAGCTGAGAAAGTGTCTGAGAGTACCAGAACATGAGATCAATACAGAGGCATTAGACCTACAAGACACCTTGGAGTACCTGGAGTACCCAGAGAGGATACTAGACAGAGCAGTCAAAGAGACCAGAAGCACAGCTATCCCGTTTTGCAAAGTACAGTGGAGCAATCACTCAGAAAGATAAGCTACTTGGGAGAAGGAGTCAGTACTGAAAGAGAAATACCCCCACTTGTTTAAACCATAGGTAGTCACAAATCTCGAGGACGAGATTCTTGTGAGGGGGGGAGACTGTAACAACCCTAAAATTTCTATAGGTTTTGTTGAATGCAAAAATTCGAATTTAAAAATTTTTGGTGGAATTGTGTGCATGCAAACAAACATATAAGAGTGTCTTCTATTTGCTCCCTAAATTCTTAGGCAATTTAAATTCAAATTTAAAATCAATTTGAAGTGCTAAGGATGAAATAGTGTGATTTGGATTTATTTGGATTTTTGGTTGGTTTGAATTCAAATTCTAGATTTGAATTCAAACTCTAATTGGCCAAACTAATTGTCAACCAATTCTAACTGTTCGTGGGCCAAATTCTCGAAACCAAAGTCCATCGAACCACCCTAAACTTCTTCCCCGAGTCAGCTAGCTAACCGGCCTGCTCGGCCATTCGGCCCAGCACGGCCCATTCTTTTTCCCCGCCGCGTCCCCGCCGCGTCGTCCTTTTCTTCCACTGACAGGCGGGCCCCGCCTGTCAACCTTCTTCTTCCTCCCCCGCGTCATCTTCCTCGCGACGCCGCTCTCTCTCCTGAGCGCGCCGCCCGTGAACCCAACCACCCGAGCCCCGTGCGGCCCGTCGCGATTGCGCCGCGTGTCCGCGGGCACTCGAGCTTCCCATCCGTCCGTCGAGCCCCAGGAAACCCTAGCGCTTTCGCCTATTTAACCCACAGCCGGCCGTCTTCTTCCCCAAGCCGCGCCGCCCCTTTGGGGTTCCTTCCCGATCCAATTCGTGAGCAGAGAGGAGAGGGAGAGGGGTGGGGAAGGTCGAGGAGCAGTCGGAGCAAGAAGAGGAGAAGCCGTCGCCTTGTTTTCCCCGCAGCACCGCCGCCGAAGCCATCGCCGCCGCTCGTGGAGCCGCCGAAGGGGAGCCGGACCAGGGACGGGAAGAGGAGCACGAGTTTCGCCAAGCTACGACGAGCACTACACCGAGCTGCAGCGTACCCCTACTAGCCCTAGGTGAGCTAACCGCGGAGCCCCTCCTTCTTCCCCAACTTCGGCGAGTTCCGCCACCGCGCGAGCCAGCCTTTCTCTGTGTTGCCGGCCTTCGAGCCGCGTTTCTTCTGCAGGTCCCTGTCGCCGCTAAACCCTTTGCAACCCGCCGTCGCCCTTGCTCGCAGCCAAGGCCGCCGCGGCCGAGCTCTGCTCGCTGCGCGCGAACGCCAAGGCCACGCACGGCCGTGGGCGACCACGAGCCCGCGCGTGTGCACCTAGTTGCGTCCCAGCAGCTGCTGGAGCCGCACGCACGCGCGCATGACCCCTTCCGAGCGCAGTTGAGCCAAAAACCCGGGTCGCCGTCGATGCTCGCCGGCGTCCATGGCCGCGACGCCGCCGTTCGCGTCGGTGAGCCCGAACCTAACCCAATCCTAGCCCTTTTTCCCCCCGAACGTGTTCGCCTAACCCTAGCGAAGCTATCCCGGCCGATCTAGAGCCTAGCTGAGCCACATCCGGCGAGAACCGTCGCCGACCGACGCCGCCGGCGTGCTCCAGTGCGCGCCGCGCGCGTTCGCGTCGCGCCGTGGCGAAGCCACACCGAGGACCACACCAAGTCGCCACACCGCACCCGCAGAGAATCCCAGTTCGGCCACACCTGGAGGGAGCTCACCGAGTCGACTAGTGAGTGAAAGGTGATTGGTGGATGATGTTTCGCGGGAACCTGCTGTGGCAGGACGAGCCCGATGGGAAAATGTGAGGCTGACGGTTGGTTTTGGGGAGTGGATGTGTATGTGTGAGCAGGAGTTGGTGATGAGATGAAATTGGGTTATTGCTGCTGCTTGCATAAGAAAACCCTGGCTTAAACCTTGATTATTTCTATATCTTTAGAATAGGCCACTTTAAAGCTTGCATCATATTATGGTTGGTGACGTGGACCTGTCCCATTTCCTTGGGGACAGACTTTGGGTTCTCAGGTGAAGACCCCGACCACGAGTTCAACCAGGACGGGTGGTACGACTGAAGGGTGTGCGCTTCGCTCAAGGATGCCTGTGGAGGAGTGGACCCTGTTGTTCTAGCTACCGCTGCGCAGATGTTTCTTATTGTCGATTTAGCCCAGAGGGCTTGTACCAGACGCTTTGTCTTTATATATGTCATGTAATGAATCTTTTATCGATGTATGGATGTGATATTCGACTGAGATGAGTTCTGTACGAGATAGCTGCTATTCCTGGGACTATCTCAAGGATACAGGGAGTCGGGTTCTCGTCGGTGAGAATCCGGTTCGTCACGGACCTGCAAAAGAAGGAAATTGCAGGGAATTCGTCAACAAATTCTTGTTGCTTGCGGCGTGCACGGCAAAGAAACCGTGTCAGAGATGACAGGCGTCATCGATGCTACGAATTGCTACGTGCTCACCGGAGTTTTCCAAGAAATTTAAGATTTTACGCTGCTAGATTATTATTCAGCTTGGTAATTGGTGCTGGAAAACTAGGAATTACCTCGTCGATGACTGGGAGGAACTCGCTCGCTGGTTGACATAGAACAGCTTCGGCCTGCTCCAAGTCAACACAGACTAATGAGTTCTACTACATACAACAGAACGAGATTTTTTTTTTCTGCTAGAAAAAAACAGTCGCTTTCGTGTGACATGGCGGTGACGGAGAGCTAGTGGGTGGGGGCTGCAAACCTTTGCCTTGGTGTGCTTGGACTGTGCTGTGGGCCCCTTGATGTCCATGCCGTGGCTCCCGGCGTAGTACAGCTCCGCCAGCTTCACGAAGTTGAACACCTATAGGCCGGGCATCGCACCAGAATAGAGCCATGAGAGCACCATCAAACACAGTACTAGGTCACACCACAAAAGCGAATGAATCAGGTACCAGATGAAAGAAAGGTTCGTGCTTGGCACATCTGACTGGCTAGCTAGCTATCAGCACCAACTGTTCTAGTTTGTCTGCACTTCCGGCCAGGTTCACGGTAGCATGTGATGTGGATAGTAAAATCACAGACTTGCAAGACCCAAAGAGAGAGAGAGAGAAAACTCCAAGCTTTTTACAACAGGCCGGGGATGGAGCCGGAACCCCCAAAGCACGGAGGACCTGGCCAAGAACGTGATGGATGGGGATCGGAATGCACCTTGTCTCTGCACCTCCCGCTCACGATCGCCGTCGGGAAATGCTCCGCCACGCCTCGCACCGCGTCGCGCATCTGCGGGTGTGGCACAGGGAGATGTCACGTAGTTAGGCACGGCCGGCGGAGACGGCCACGGAGCAGAGCACACGGCGCCCTGCTTCGCCTTCACGAGCAACGAAGCTTTTCTCCACTGACTCACCTCCTCGGTCATGACGGCGCTGTCGGGGTCCTTGACGATGGGCGACAGGGTGCCGTCGTAGTCGAGGAACATGACGACCTGCTTCCCCTTCGCCGCGGCGAGGACGGACTCGAACTCGGCCAATGCCGACGGGTGCTTCGCCTGCGAGCCAAAGCCGGTCAGGCCACGAGCACCGCCGGCACATGCATGGAAGGAAGAGACAGGGAGCAGCATGATGCGCGGGCGCGCGTGTGCGTGTGCACGTACCATCCAGGCGTCGTGCTCGGCGCGGCGCAGCGCGGTGGCGTCCAGCTCCATGGCCTGCGCCGCGGCGGCCGCCCTGCACCTCCCGCGCGCGCCCGGAGGCGGGTACGACGTGAAGCGCCGGCCCGGCTGCGCCGGCGCCGCGACGGCCGCGGTGACCGCGTCCTCGGCGGCGAAGGCGGTGTGCTTGGTCATTGCGATCGGGAGGCCCAAAATCGCCAGAGAAAGCTAAGGCAAAGGAGCCGGGCAGCCAGCAGCGACACGACACGACACGACGTGTGCGCTGTAGCGTGGAGTAGGAGAGGAGGCCGAGCGAGGCGGGCTTGTTTTGCTTGAGGCTTTGGGCGGTGGCGAGGAGGGGGCATATATAGATGTGGCCGGCCGGATGTTTTGGGGGGCGCTGCGGCTTGTGTTTGGAAAAGACGCCGGTTTCGCAGCAGTAGCGGGCGGCATGGCATGTTAGGTTTGTGGCCGGGCCGGGTCATGGTCGATGAAACTAGCCGAAATCACCGTGCAATTGGGTGACTAGACGCAACAAAACCTTAGCATTTACTAACTGCGCGGCAATAATTTCCCATGGGTGGTGATCCGATACACGGAGTTACTACTTGTGTTTGCTACGCAATTTCACTGCTCTTATTGGGGTGTGTATTTGTTATGGAGTTGTACTAATAACTACTGTAATAGTGAGATTGCGACGGTTTGAAAGCGAAGCGCAAGGCACCGCTTGGGCGAGAGAATTTTCTATGATTGTGCTTGTGCCACGTTATTAATTAATACGAGGGCATGTACAGATGTATCAACATGTTGCTTGTGTAAGAAAACCAGTTTTTTTTAAAAAAAAATCTCCACGTCATATGTATGACGTGCTTATAAATTTGATAAGATGCCTATAGGTTTGTAATGATACTAAAGTGTGCTAACAACGTGGTTGAGCCTATTTACAACTGATTCGAATTTATGTGGTCAACTTTCATGCAAGTTCTTAATGACGCGGCCACACTTCTTTCTCTTCAAGTTCTCACGATTAATCACATTGTATATGACCAAATACGAGATGTTATAATGTACTCTAGGTGTTAAAATAAGGCTGGGATGATCTTTTGTTTAGTTAGTATAAAATGGGATTTTCTATTTCGCAAAAAAGAGGGGATTTTCTAGCCTTTAAAGTGAAAGACGTGCCTTCAGTACACTCTTGGTCATCTTTCTGCATCTGTGTTGTTGGAGTAGTAAAACCAGCTGTGCTAATTGGGATGGTCAGAGTCTGTTTAAGATCTGCCACTACGATGGTACATTTGCACCGATTGGGAAGGCCATTTAGCACCGGTTTTCCGGTGCTATGTTTCCGGTGCTAAATGTGGTACTTTTAGTATTCGAACTCAGCACCTCTTGGCTCGTGCGTACCCACTAACCATCTCACCTACAAAGCACATGTGATGGGATAGAAGATGCTTTTGTTTTGTAGTAGCATGTGACACCCCCTTTGGCACTGGGTTGTATTTATCAACCGGTGCTAAAAGGCCTTTAGCACCGGGTCGTAACACCAACCGGTGCTAAAAGGGTCTTAGCACTGGGTGTTGTTACGACCCGGTGCTAAATGGTCCCCGAGGACGCCCCAATTTTAGATCCGGTGCTAACGTTTGCAGATGTAAAGATTTCTGTTAGTGTGCTGAACTTTGACTCTAAAACGAAGCAGTTCCAGAGTAATCTTCCTGAAAGCAATATGTTTGCTTGTCCGGATACATGATGAAAGACGCCAGCTTATTCTAATTTCCCCTTTATTTTCATGCCTGATTTCCGCGGTGTCTTTGAATGACTTTTCCATGCCTGAAAGCAAATATGCATGGTCTCTCTCTTCATCTTCTAGGGACACGGACACCTACAACTCCTAACGCCCGCTGGAAACAATGGATCTATGGGCTCGCTGAAGCGTGGTGCCGTTGCCACGAATGCTCGTGGAGTCGTGGCATTATATTGCGCAAAAATGTGACTGGTCAATTAAAATCCAGAACGAATTTGTTGAGGATTAAATACTGAAGTGTTTTCGGTCATGCAGAAAAGGACGGAATATTATATTATTCAGTGTTACTGCCTCCAGGCAAGGTCGTTGTTGTTTACTTCATGTTTCAGACAAGAAACACAAGTTGGAAGCAAGCTGATTTCCTTCCTGAAACGCAAAATATATCTTTGACGGGACCATAGAGACAAGGTAAATTAGAGAATGTCCACTTCAATTCAATGGTACTACTTATGTTTGAATCTTCACTAAACAGCATTAGAATAATATATTCATGTGGGCTAATGTCAAACACGTTTACTCTAGTTATGCCCAAGGTTTCATAATATATATATATACACATCCGTTTTCTTTCAGAGCAAGTCTATGGCCTCTAATATATAATGCTACCGGTAGACGTCATGTATTTATAACGAAGTTTCACAAGAAACGATGACGTACGACTTATATTCTATTGACTGCAACTGCAAAGAATCTTTGTCAAAATTTCAGTTCGTTTTGGGTCCATGCTCCATGTACTAGTTTATGCATGGGCAAGTGCAAGCATGTCCAAAGATTGCGCCAAAACTTTTGACTTTGGAGATCCAGAGGGCTTTGCTCTAGCAGCCTCTACTAGCTACAAAAATCCATGTGAGTGGAAGCTAGTATATTGCATTGCTTATTACATACAGTACATGTATATATTCTACTAGGAAGCCCCATGCCCCTATTGTTTTTTTTCAGCTTCACGACTCAAAAGTCCAAGCCTGCAGACTCGACTCGACGACTCCGACCATGTGAATTTCTTGACTCGGGCCCCCGTGCCGCGGCCATCACACGCACTCGCCAGGATTGCCGCATGCAGTTGTGTAGAAATTTACCTCGTCCTGTGTTCCTTTGTTTGAAAGGAGCACTGTTAATTTTAATTTTTTGTCTCACGAGCAACAGCAAGAATACATAGAAATTGAAATAATTAGATACAATTCGTCATTCTATCTGTGCTTAGGTCGTGCATAGAGAGTTTTATTGTATGCACCTATGATTGACTCGCCCAAAAGCTAAACTTGTTAAATTTGAAGGATGATGCATATGCATGGGGCAGTTTCTTAAGGGGCAAGATGCATGGCTCGACCGCTAGCTCGAGATATTCTTTGTCGAATTAGTTTAATTTTTAGATTAGTTCCATGCGTCTACTAACTCATTAAGAATGTTAAATATGTCTATGATGGTCAATATACTAGTACTTAAACACGTTGTTTCTTGCCCGACGATCTTGAGAAAAACATGTGGCCCCTTTGTTAGTGGCTTAGACCGCACGCAGCTGGTGGCTATCTAGCCGGCCATTTGAAGGATGGCTTTGTTGGATATCGAGCAACACTCTAGCTGTTGTCTGATTCCTATGCTGAAACTGCACGTTGGAGATGCGATGAACACAGCTAGGCTAGCTGTCGAGCACACATACACTCTGTCTTTCTTGCGTAGCAAGAAGTAGCAGCATCCGCAAAAAAAAAAGCAAGAAGTAGCAATAACCCGTGGCGGCTTCGAGGCTGTTTGCACAGATAAAACTCGACAACAATAGCCTCTAAAAGAGAATATTCTATCCTAGTTATCAAAATTCTCCACTCTCTATCACTTTTCTCTGCACTTGTTCGTACTCTATATCCACTCTCTATATCAACCAACATAACGTGGGGCCCACCAGTAATTGTTTTTAACCTTCCTTCCTCCTCTCCTTTCTCTCTCTCCCTATCCTCTCCAACCTCGCGCCGCCTGTAACACCCCAAAATTCATCACAACTAAATTGTAGCAATTTCTGAATTTTCTAGGATTTATTAAGGCCTAAATAAATTTTCTATTATTTAATTGGAATTTCTAGCCTTTTATCAATTTAAATATCATATTAAATAATTTTAGTCAAAAAATAAGTTATTGATGCATTCATGCTGTTGCATTTGTCTTTTGCTTGCTGTTTAATTAAGTTGGAATTTAAATTCTGTTTAAATTCAAATTTAATTTGAATTTGTTTGAGGTTTAGAATAGTTGTTTTCTGTCGAGTTCGTTTTTGCCCCTCCAACTCTTGGCCCAGCTCGGCTTTGCCCCCTCTACTTCTTTTCTTTTCCGAGCCGGCCCAAGTTCCTTTTCTCGGCCTAAGTCCTTTCCCCGCCCAAGTCTTCCGCGCCGGCCCGCTTCCCTTCTCCCTCTCCCCCGCGTCGCTGACAGGCGGGGCCCGCCTGTCAGGGTCGTCGTCCCTGAGCCGGACTCGAGCTCGAGTCCGACCCGGCTCGGCCGCGCCGCCTCCGCGCCGTCTCCGTGGCACGCACGCCAAGGCGTGGGCCCGAGCCGTCCCCGCGCCTATAAAGGCCGCCGCCGCCCTAACCTCTCCGCTCTCCCCGCGTGTCGCAAACCCTGGCCGCCTGCGCCATAGCCGCCGCCATTGCCGAGCTCGAGCCGCCGCCGTTGATCTCGCTCGTCGCCGTCGTTTCTTCGCCAAGATCCGTTCCGGGAGGATCGCAAGGAGGTACCGAAGCTACCCCCGTATTCTTGCCTCCGATTTTGGCCGCGCCCCTACCTAATTTGCTCGCCGTCGTTTTCCCAGCTCCGCCGCCGCCATTCGCCGTCGCAGGTCGCCGTCGTCGCTCTTCCGCCGTCTAGAACCCCCGGAGTGAGTTCGCCTTGATCCCCCCGTGCTCCCCGTCCAAGCCGCGCGCGTTTTGGTGCACCGTAGCGCAATTTCGTGTGTCGCCGGCGAAGCTCCGCCACGTCCGACAGCGGCGCCGCCGCTCTCATAGTCGTCGGCGTCCTCTTCTCCGCCCGATACGTTTCCAGCCGTCAAATCGAGATCCTACGGTCCACGTCAGACCGAGCCTTCAAGTCAAACAGGCGACTTACCGGTCAACCTTGACCGTTTTACAAAAAGGCCCTTCAAGTTTTCAAAATCAACCCTCGGTCCTAGCCAGTTCAAAAATATTTCAAATTAAGTCCTTTTTCTTTCGGTTTAGCCCCTGCAAGTTTTAAAATTGCGTCCGAGGTCCAAGTTTTGTCTTTTTACATGAAAACCCTCGTAGTTTAATACAAAATTATGTTTTAGCCCTCGGATTTTCGCAGTTAAGCCCCTGGAACTTTTAAAACTTTGCCAGCAAGTCTCTGAACCTTAGAAAAGCCATATCTTTTGCGTTTTAGCTCCGATTTCAGTGTTTCTCGCGCTCACGCGTTCATTGTAACGAGTAGAATAGTTTTGTGCTGTTTGTTAGCTCTGTTGAAACTGTTTGGTGTACTGTTTCTTATTTATTGTATTGTTTCTTTGCATGTGAATGTGTGATGCGTATAGGAAACGTGCCGTTCGAGGAGAGCTTCGAAGATCCGGTCGTTGAAGACTTTGAGGAGCAGCAGGGTTGGGAAGAAGGCAAGTATTCCTTGATCATACCCGTTTGTACCTGAATGACATGCATTTTAATTACACTGTTATTTATCGCTTGCAATAATATTGTTGTGTCCCATTAAGGATTTCCTAGTCTCCTTTACCATACCTTGCAGCTTGGGGTACTTAATTAATTTTGATGATAGATGATGCTTAGCTTGCTCAACTGGGATTGCTTAAATGAAACCCCTCCTCTATGTTCCACTACTACCTTTTAATCAATTAATGGACAAGATCACATCTTTTAATTGGAACATGGAGAACCACCCAGGAAAACAGTACAACCATGAGTGCCATGTGGCTCTGGCTTTGACTGACTAATTAGGTGCTCTAGTTTATGGTAGCTTTACTCGGAAGGGGCATGGGGGGCGGCGGTTGACGGGGTATAGCTTGGTCCTCTTGAGCTGTGGGCTTTGGTAAGAGACAGACCTCATTAGGGAGGGTTATGCTTTGCTTCTGAACCGGAAACCTTAGCGGGCTATCATTTATTAGAGTGCTTTTGTAAATGTCTCATAGTGAAACTCAGTATTCGGTCCACGTGGTGTGGGACGGGTGCATGCTTCGGCAATGGAAATCACGACTTATGGTGAAAGTGTACAACCTCTGCAGAGTGTAAAACTGTTATAACAGCCATGCTCACGGTCAAGAGCGGCCTGGACCCTTACATGATAATTTTACTTGAATACGATCTAAACTGTGGTTACCTGAATTTGTTGGGTTTATATTATTTATTTAACTGTGGTTTGGTATATACTTATATTTGCTAGTAAATAGATTCTTAATAAAATTTGACCAACTAAAAATGCTTAATGCAGCTAGCCTTTCAGCTACCCACTTTATAAAGCCTTGCATGTCATCTATTTCTAAACTTTGTTGAGTACGGCATGTACTCACGCTTGTTGTTTATTTATATTGCATTGACCACACCCGGAATGCTGCTCAGATTGAGAGAATTTTGAGGATTTCACTGCTGATTTTGAGGAGTTCTAGGCGAGTCTCCCCTAGTCAACGCCTGTGGAGTTGGAGTCACTTTTGCTTCGTTAGATGAACGTTTATTTAAGTCTTCCACTATGACATTTGTGTCAACTCTGAGATTGTAATAAATGCACTTTAATACTCTTTCGTTATGCATGGTCATGGATATTCACTTGTGACGTCTACCATATGTGTGTAAACTGATCCTGGCGCACATATGAGATGCATCTGGTTTTGCCTTTAAAACCGGGTGTGACACCGCCTGCATCCCTCCCCTCGCCCTCGCCTCCACGCCGCCCCTCCCCTGCGCCCTCGCCTCCACGCCCGCCCCTCCCGACGCGCAGCTCCTCCCCACCCCCGCTCTCTCTTCCCCTCGAATCGGCACCGCGCTGGGGCTCCCCGTCCGCGCCCCGCTGCCGGTCCGCCGCCGCGGGATGGCGAGCATGGAGGCGGACGGCGGCGGGCGGCCGCGGGATGGCGAGCAGGGTCGTGTCGACGGCCGCGGGTGAGCGCTGGGCGTCGGGCGGCCGGGCGGCAGCATGGCATCCGGCGGCGGTGGCCAGCTCCACGGCGGGGCTTGGTGGGGCGGTGGGCGGGGAAGAGGGCGAGGGCGGCCAGCGGCGGGCGGCGGAAGGCGAGCCTGCGCTGCGCGGCGCGCGGGAGGAAGGGGAGCGAGGGGAGGAGGACGCCGCTGCAGGGTCGCCGTGCGCGTAGAGGCGAGCGGATGGAGTGGCAGGGCGGCGGAGCGAGGCGGCGAGCGAGCAGAGGAATTGAGGCGGGTCCGCGCCAGACGTTTACCGCTCTTCCTCCGTCTCTCTTGATTTACCGGCGCCGGAAAAGTTTTACCGTGTAGCGAGTCCTTTCCAGGGCCCCGCTGCAGGCTGGAATCGGGACGCCGCACGGCATGCACGCCCACGCATATCGAGCGGTATCCCGGCCCCCAGTGCGGGCAGCCTGAACTTCCAACAGCACAGAAGCCGAGAGAGCATGCTGCAGGTGGTGGATGCATGTCGGCTATGTTTAGGCCTTGTTTAGATCCAAAAGCAACTCCCAAATTTACTATGCAAAAAGAAGATTCTCCGACACATCAAAATGTCATAACATGCATGGAGTACTAAATGTAGATAAAATCAAAAACTAATTACACAGTTTTGTTGTGTTATGTGAGACGAACATTTTGAGCCTAATTAATCAATTTTTGGACAATTTTTTACAAATACAAACGAAATGCTACGGTGACGCAATAATTATGAAGTGACATCAAACTCCCAAATTCGACCTCCCAAATTCTACATCCAAACAAGGCCTCCCAAACTTTCTCTCTCTAAACTTCACTATTCACCTATCACATCAAATTACATCAAATCTCTCTTCTCATGCATGGAGCACTAAACGTAGGTAAATAAAAAAACTAGTTGCATGGTTTTGACGTACACGACGAGACGAATCTTTTGAGCCTAGTTAGGTCATGGTAGAATAATATTTACCACAAACAGCTACAGTGCACTACAGTGTCCGATGTGATTTTTCCATTATCTTTTCAAGGGACGCTTTTGCTGCCGCGCACGAGATTCCGGGCAGAGACCAGAGTGCTAGACAGCGCATGCTCCGTATACTACGGCGTGCAGCCATGCATTGGCGCATTGCGCATTGCAGAGGCCACTGCTGGCTGCTGCGAAGGAACGTGTGACTCGATCGTATGGAAAGCTAGGGAAGGAAAATAGGAAACAGCTACAAGTTGGTGAAGGCAACATGATGCATGTTTAGATATATACGTGTATGCATGTTTTCTAGCGCGCGATAGATGTGCGAATGCATTTACACTGACAAACGTACTGGAACAAGCTCGGCGATCACCGGCCAATACACAGCATACAGCTATCATTAACGTGATGACACTCATCGCAGGAATATTCAGTGACAGCGGTTTGCTGGCGTGCATGCATGTGCGATGAATCTATATATGCTTTGCTTGCTTTGTTATTGCTAGTGTAAATTTGCATTGCATATCCTCGTATCTGTATATGTTGGCAGTTGGCACACAGCTAGCATTACAGCAACGTTGATGATGTTACGATCTGAAAGACTGAAATGTACTGTACTGCCGACAGTTTCACACGATGGCGACATGTGTGTAGCCTAGCTAGTGTGCAGTGTGTGGTGAGATATATGGTTTGTCTCTGAGATAGAATTAATAGGCCGGGTTTGTTTGTTGAAGGGCGGCGCGCGAGCTAGTCTGAGCCAGAAGTGGCCAGCCGTACGTACTAGGTGTAGTATGTATATCTTGACGCGTGCGTGCGTGCCATGGATCGGCAGCCACAGCCAGCATGGCGCGCATCTGTTACCATCGTCCGATACAAACAGCTAGCCGGCCAGTAGCCACGCGCAGGCGCGCGGCAGAGGACAAAGCAGACAGATACGAATCCCTGCCCCCCCTGGGAGAAAGATACGGTGAAAGTACGCTCTGCTTATTAACACATTTGAAAGCACGCCGAGATCTAGCCAGCGTAACCTGTGATCCAATAATCCAACCCGATCAGCAGACCACTCATTACCCATGAAGCTCGAGGCCTTGGCTCGATCGCGTGTCAGCGGCGCACATGCTCCATCCTACGCCGACCGACCCGGCGGCGACCCCGGCCGGCTCATCGAACGCGCCGGCCGGGCAGACGCCAAATGATGATAAACCCACTGGCGGCGAACGTGACGACGACGACGCGCGCGCCACCCGGCCGGGGTCGATCGGGGCGCCGGCCGCGCACGACACGACACGCGCCCGGGACGGACCAGCAAGCAGCCAACAAAAGCACGGATCGCGCGGCACGAAACGGCGAGCGCCAGGCGGCCAGGCCCCGGCCGGGCGCACCGGGCCAAGAGAGCAAGGAGAAGGCGCGGCGCGCGCATGCGGCGGGGGCCCGGGGTCGGTGCGCGGATGGGAAAGGCACGGCCGGATCGGGGTCGGCGGGCCGCGGGCGGACGGGAAGGCGGGATGCGATCGATGATGGAACATGGAAGAAATAGATAGACGGACGGATCGGACGGTTTGGACATAGCAAATTCCACCCTCAAAGTTACTGTATAGAAAGAAGATTCACATCACATTAAAATGTCCATACATACTTTGCACAATTTTGTTCTACTCTGCGAGCCAAACATTTTAAATCTAATTAATCAATTTTTAGAGAATTTTTCACTCATACAAACGAAATGCTACAGTGACGCACGTATCCTAAAAAGTCAAAATTTGACTCCCAAATTTAGAAACTATAAACATAAACAAGGGCTTACTGGGATGGAAAAACCGGTGGCCCCATATGTGTATTGTTTGCCCACAGAGACTTGTGGGGGCCTAGTCCCGCGCGTGCCTGCTTGCCGGATTGGTCGATCTCAACACGACCTTTTCTAGCCGTCGTCGCTTTCTTTATTCATTTTCAGATGTTAACCGTCGCCTTGTTGGATGTGGACACTGTGGAGAGAGATCGAGAGAGATGCTATGCATGCAATGCGATGACTACTGTACCGTATAGGGTGAGTGTGCTGAGACAAATCTACCCATTTTTTTCCTTTTGTTTCTCCCGGATCGGAGCTTCGATGATCTAGCCCTTTCTTGGCGCCCTTCAAAATTACTCGAACCATGCATGTGCATGCATCCAAAAGAAGTGCTTCAACGTACAAATGCTCTCCAAAAGAAATGCGGCATCCCATACGCAGTGGCGGAGCCACGTTGTATGGTGTGGGTGCGGTTGCACCCACGAAATTCCAAAATATAGCTATAACTTCTAAATTTTCATGATATATTGTTCAACATCATGCATATATTATGAAGTAACACACCCCCTCTGTCCTGCTCCTTCGCCCCTGCCCATACGTGCAGTTCCGCAGCTAGCGTTTCCACACACGATGCCTGAAAAGGAAGTACTAGCCAATATGGATATATAGTGGTAAGCTCCAAACAGACAACTTACTAACATATGCTCTGATCTATATATGTTCAAAATATGGATATATTATTTTTTTATTCTGAAAAACAATACTACCACCACCATCACTACTACTACTAAGTACTACTCAGTTCAGCAGTTCAGGTGCTCGATCGAGAATCTAATCTCCTGCGCGCACATCACATGCCGGTCAATTTCGCGGTGGTTCATTGAGCTAGCTAGTGCGCCCACCATGCATATGAGGCCATTTCGATCCCACAGCCGGCCGGCCGGACAGCCGGAGGCGACAACGACAAAGATCACACGGCCGGGGGAGTCACCGATCCAAGTCAATCATACGTGTTGGCCATAAACATCAGGGCCACTTGTTGCCTCGCTCTCGTGACACCCATCGATCTCTCTCGCTCTTAGTTGCTTTGCAATTTCAGGCAGCTAGCTGCTTTGCCTAGTGTTGCTAGCTAGGCAAGTGCATGCATGTACGTGACATGTTTCATTAAAAAATTTTGCACCGAAGCTTCCTCTCTCTCCTCAAAATCGGCCAGAGCCAGTCCGATCCATTGGCTAAGCGCCAAAACGAAGACAGGTTAGGCCTAACTGATGATCAACCTGCATTTGTTTATATGCACCATCAATGTCTTGGCAACGATGTGCCACGTCGGCGCCGTACCTCTCTCAAAAGGTCCCTTTCGAACTTGTCTCTTTGGAGAAGAGGCTATTATATATCAGGCTCTAGCTTTGCAACTGATGGTGGTTGTTACACTCGCACAATCACATTATAAGCTTAATCGATCGATCGCATTTTCATTATCTTGTACGACTACCTAGAGTGGGCGCATCAGTAGTGTTGTTTGGTTTGGAGTGTGGCAGAAAGCTGGAATAAAGAGGCAGCTGCAAGCCCAAGTACGCAAACAAAGCTAGCTAATGTAATGGGAGGTGACTGGATTTTATGATTGGATGATATGGAAAGAAGCGGTGGTTTTGTTTTGTTGACATTTTGGTTGGCATGGGCTCGTCCCGCCTTTTTCTTTTCGTGCCTTGTCAATCTCTTGCAATGGCAAAGTTCTCTCTTCTTCTTTAATGAAAGGCAGGAGCACCGTTGCTCGATTAAGGAAGAAAAGGTGGAGGCTTGTGTAAATGTAAACAAGCAAAACGAAATCAAGATCTGGAATGACAAATAATTGATAAAGTGCACTAGCTTGATCGGTTACATGTTGTGGGATTTTACTTTATATAGTTCATGTGCATGTTCTTCAAAGAGCTGTTGATTAATTTGTTATGTCCACTGATTGATATCTTTTCGGTTTAATCTGGGCATACATGTTTGCATGCATGGAAGAACATGACACAGTGAGCAGCGTGGCATCATCACAAGGAAAAGTTTGTCTCGTGCAAGCTAAAAGTTAAGTTAATTTTGTATTTGTGTGTGTATCTTTCGAACTCTTTGTTTAGGTAGCCTAAATATATAGACTGATTTGGTTGATCCAGCGCACACACATTGTGACATCTAGCTAGCTAGCTGTGTGCATATTTTGACCACCGGTACGGTACCGGATACGCCTGTATGAACAGGACAAGACTTGGGCGGGTTTCAGAGCATTTAAATCTCTCAAAAGCTAATATTAAGGACGCTACTAAGTGATGTGTCAAAACTCACGAGTGCTTGTTGTTTCATTATTGATCTGTCTGTCAATATGCTAGATTGCAATCCCCAGAGGACGTTTTGTATCTCCTTGTTACGGTTGGCTGAATAATTGTAAATTATATGTGAGATAGATTTGGTTCCACGACATCAATGCTTGTTGTGTCGATACGTGTCCATAAAATAGTGCGACACTTTGGCGCCTTTTATGAAGACTGATTCATTCACGCACGGTCATATGACATGTCACTATTGTGGCACACAGCATTGTGTTCCTGGAATTGGGTTCAGAATCATCTCATGTACTTGTCCTCTTCCTACCTTGATTATTAATCATGGAATGCGATTGGGCACTAACTCACCGACCCAATACTAACTGTCTAAAGAATTTTGCTTGCTTTTGGCCTGATCTAGACATCAATAAGTTGTCCACTAATGGCACACAAAAATTATCTCAAAATCAAAAGTATGGGTCCACTTTATTCCATGCATGTTCTTATTGGTCCAAAAGATTTCTACCGTGATTTGATACGCTTTTACACATAAGCGTATCAAATCATGGTTTACTCATACACACATTTCTACAAGCTAGCCTACAAAACGTTTACATATATTTGGAAACAAAGATGCATCATTGTTAGTGCATATTACTGCAACTAACATGTTCACGAGTCTCTAGCTAGATTCAGTGGCAATTTTTATTTTGGTTGTTTCTTTCAGCTTCCTGTTGTAACTTTATCCTAGGATAAATTGGTTCATCCGCTTGGATATATGGCTTATAGCTTACGCCCATACACACGCATGCGCAAAAATATAATTGATATATTCTGAAAATTACTCTACATAGTAGCTAGGCTGCTTTTGAGAAATTAATAAGAAACCAACCAAGCATTGCATAAAGAAATTAAATGGAGCCTCCTCGACTAGCTATAGCCATCTTCCTTTTGGACCTTCGGTTGTCCCGCTTCTTTGACACACCAGCTATTTTTTTGTTGGAGACTTGTGTACAAAGTTTTTTGAAAATGTAGAATATGCAGGGTATAGTATTGGCCAGTACATGCAACTTTCAAAAGCTGGTGGACATAAATCCACGGTAGCTATATAGCTACTAGCTTAGGCGCTTAGCTAGACTATATGGGAGCATCTTTGAATTGGACATGCATAATGCTCGTGTTTCTTTGTTTTTGGCAAAAAAAAATTCAAAGAGAATCTTACATAAAGTATTAAATAAAGTCTATTTACAAAAATTTTTTAGGGATGAGTGTAACTTTACGCGACAAATCTAATGAGCCTAATTAACCATGATTTACTACAGTAATGCTACAGTAATCATCCTCTAATCGTGCGGTCAGAGGACTTATTAGATTTGTCTCGTGAATTAGTCCAAAGTTGTTAAAGTAGTTTTGTAAACTTTATTTAATATCCTTAATTATTGATCAAACGTGTCTGTAAAAAATTTCCGCTACCAAAGAAACACGGCGAATATGACCGACCGGAGAGCAGGCATCGTCACGTGGGAAAGCTCAAGATTGATCGGCTGAAAATGGCGGCAGATGATTTTGCGTGCGGAGAAGCTACAGCCTATAGCCCGTTGGCAACTTGAGACAGGCACAGGACGACGCGAAATGCTGGACACAAAAAGCTGCATCAAACGCACGCGACTTCTCTCTTAACAACTGAACAACGAAAGGTAAATAGTTTTTTTTAGCAATCTCGCAGGTGCTCTGTGCTTTCATTATACTATACTAGGAGCAGCAAAAAAGGTCACAAGTTGCGGAAAGGTAAATAGTACTCCTAGAAATTAAGTTCAGTTGGATATTCTCGAAAAAATAGTTCAATTGCACAAAGACGCCAGCTCCTTAATTATACAACTTTTGTTTATAATGAAGATAGCAGCTACTACCTTTTGGTTGATTTTTTTACTCGATGACCTTTTTCCTTATACAATTATCATGAAAGTGCACTTTGGAATGGCCGATTCTCAGTTCTTCGAAAAATGGACAGACAATTTGCAGAGGGGACGAACTGAACCACACAAATAAAAAGGAGCCTTTTCTATGGCTAGCTCGACGAATCTCTAGCTAGGCGCGTACGGGTAGAATGCGAAAGTGAGTACTTCATTCCTAGTTGAAATTTGTGAGATCATGCATGAGGCACAGTGGCTTTCAGTGCTATCTCTAAAGTTCCATGTGTTTTTGTTATTTGGAACCATATATGTGTAGCTAGTTTTTCTTTAGAAATATATACATAACTAGTTACTTGCAGTATATATTAACAGAAGAGAAAATAATAGCCCTTTTTCCAGGGCATAAAAGCCAAGAACAAAAAGGATCGAATTGTATATATGTCAACTTTTCTCTTGTCTGTTATTTTGCTCTTCAACTTTCTAGCTAGACAATGTGATCTATAATTTTTCTCCTGACCACACAAGAAGACACGGACCATAATGAAAATCAAAATATTCTAAATAATCTGTTCGATTTAGATTACATAGGGAATCACTTGATTTTTTTTGTGGTTAGAAGGATATGATATTGCACACGTGAAAGAAAAAGATTGAAATAGCACTTAACATATTCCCATACTCTTCAGATGAGATTAAGAGGCAGTTACGTTAGCATCCATGAGATGTAAGTCTGGCTCGGTGTAGCAAACGGGATGTGGCACAATTTTTGTAGCTATACGCTAATTTAAGCATGAGAATTAAAACCAAGAACATGAATTCTTGTTCTACAGGCCTACACAAGGAGCAGGAAGATTATATTCTTTGGACTGACTAATAATACGTGAGTTCAAGATCATGATATATCCTGTGCACCATCTCCCTGTTTCATATAAATGATCCAACCTAACCAATGCAATGAATAAAGAGCATTACTAAGAATAATCAAGGTCTCTTTTAGCGATCTATGTTTCCAAGGCATACATGCAACCCCCATATTTGACTACCATACAGAAGAACCTGGTCAATAAGCAACACCCCTAACCACTCGAATTAGCATCTCTAGGCCGACGAAAATCATCGTTAGGGTTTGATTATTCTAATGCATTCTTGTTGATTTATCAGCACGCCCCGAAGTTCGGAACATTGGCTCTATATTCGCCGGCAGGGAACCCTTTTTGTTCCTAATCGCATCAAAAGTTCAAAACTGTACTTCTCCCTCCGTTTGAAATTACAAAACTTATTCTGTTAGTTATTAGAAAAAGAATTTGACCCATATTTACTATATTAATACAAAACATTGGCCAAACACAGGCATAACTTGATGCCATTAGATTTATATGCAAAAATATTTTCGTATGACTATATACTTTTGTCAACTAGGTCATCAACCCGTGCACCTACACAGTCTAGTAATTTTAAAATATAAATAGTTGATGTTTCTAAATTAATTAAATTAATGTGTGCAAGGTGTGGCACTAAATTGGTAAACATTTCTATCTTTCGTATATAGCTCTGTTATGACTGGTTGGTAAATAAGTGAGTGACAATCAAAATTATTTGAACCCTTTGATGGTTATACATGTAACATCATTTGTAAAACTACTTATAGCCTTATTTGGACTACACTTCTGTAGTAAGCTTATCGAAAGGAAATTACCATCTTAAATATCAAAAACATCTCATGGAATGTTGGGATGTTTGGCGATACAGAAATGTAGCGGTTTTTGATAACAAAGTTTCAAATTTTTTGCAGGTCATCTTCACAACTTCGCATTGGCTCCGCACATGGGCTATCCTACAACATCCAGTATCGCGGGACATTCTTGTAGCGGCATCGCGTTCTTTGGTCCAAGTGGCCAAGGTTATTTTTGCCCGGGCGTATGGGTGGCAGTCTAGTCTTAGGATTGACAGTTACTAGTGGCCAGGGTATCTTCATAAACTTTTGTATGGTTGTGTGCCGATTCGGCAGAGGCCGGGAACGTCTTTTCAGGTGGATGTATCACCTCGATGTATCTAACTGAAAAATTAATAAAGCATCCCTTTTCCAAAAAAATATCAAAAACATACTCTGAATACTATTTGAATATATTTTAAGTAAATTATAGACGGTATGAGATATTAGACATGTCATGACGATCGAGTTAATCTTTATGTGTTTGTGTAGTATTTAGGCCTTTTTCACCTTTCAAATGTTTGTATAGGTTTATCCATGTCCTTCTATGTTTGTCCATATTCTTTTTGGCAACTCATTTCTCCCCTTTTTTTTAGCACATTACACACATTGACATTTTCTATTATGCATCATTAGGCTTTGATACATGCCAATTATATTTACCAATCAGGTAGTCAACCAAAAGTGAGTGCCTCGGCATAGTTCCTACTTTCCCAATCAGGCATTCACCTCGCACTTCTACAGTTCTACATTTGCTTTTGAATAAAATAATGATTTGCCTATCCTATGATACACTGATCGAGCTATCTCGCTGCATCTCTTTTCTATTGTGTGTTAATATTTCTCTAACGCCTTGATGTGTTCTTGATTTTGGTGAACTTTGTCTAAAACCTCCCAACTACGAAGGAGCATCATCAATTCTAGAATAATGCGTGATATATTGGCATCAAATTCTTCTCTACACTAAACTCATGTCTTAGTTATAGCATAAGAATTCTCATAGTTCTGGGAAAAAAATTTGAATCCTCCACATGAAGCCACGTAGGATCCTAGGTGCGGACTCTAAAATTACCCACATACTCCCTCCATATCGGTAAAGAATGACGTTTTGGACAAGATTGTAGTCAAACATTGGGAATATAAATCATGAATAACTTTTAAGTCATTGAGTTTAGAAATGTGAAAACCATATGAATAGATTTGTCTTAAAAAATACTTTTATAAAAGCATACATATATTATTTTTTAATAAATATTTTTGTAAGAATAAGAAGTCAAAGTTACGTTTTGGAGACCGTGTCGTTATCCTAAACATCATTCTTTACTAGTATGGAGGGAGTATGTCATTATGAATAATTAACTTAAAATAACCCCTTATATCTACGTATAAATTACCCACCTTTGAAACTAAGAGAAAATTAGTTAATATCTTGGAACCTGTTAACACATTATTATCTCCATGTTCCGTAGTTTTGCTTGACACCACAGACATGGATTTGTCTGCATGACTTGCTTTGATATATAATGATTATTTATTTACAGTTGTTTCACCTCTCTTAATTTACCAAGCGCAGAAAATTATTACGTTATATATTTAACTCTTGCATCTACTGTGTCTCGTTAAGAATCAATGAATCACGCACAACTATTTGCATAGTCTAAACAATCAGGCGATCCGATGCAATTTAAAGTAGAAAACGTATAATAGACGATGGTAGGATCGATAGAGTTACATACCAAAATGCAGCAGGATCATAATAGCAGCTAGCGGATGGTGAACATACCTCTACTGACCACAATACTCCTGAAATCACACCAGCTCATCGATCTCAACCACATGTGATACTATTGTCGGCATGCCTTCTTCCTTCCGGCCATGGGACGACGTCCAGGCCAGCATCATCTCAACTCTCAAGCAACAAGTCTGCTGCGCGCTCAACAACTACGCTACCTGCAGGCAGGTCATTTGCAACGGCCCGTGCACTTGCGCCACCGCTCTCGACCATGGCCCCTCGTCGTCTCTTGCAAAAGATGCCATACATATCCACGAATCCATCCCATGTGTTTTGCCCCGCAGGTTGCTACTGCGTTGGTGCACATGATGCTCGTAAAGGCTTGCGGTGCAGAGGGCTTCCAGCGACTACTCGTTTAGCTCATCGATGGCGGCGCGGCGAAGACCTTGATGGGGCTTAGCATGCTGTGACGGCTAGGGTAAAAAAGATACAACGTGGGCATGTAGATGACGGGATAAGGCGAGGAGCACACGAATCCTAGCTAGGGTTGTAGCACGTAGAAAAGCGTTTACATTTATTGGTTAATTAGATAATAATAGCGTTCTTCTGGTTATTATTATTTTTTTTGATAGATCTCTTTTTTCCATGTATGTTATTTTTTCCTATAATGGCATAGGTGGGTAATTTATAACCAAGTATTGGGGTTACTTTAGGCTATTTTTTATGATGGTAAAGGTGGGTAATTTTTTTAAATGAAAATAGATCTAATGGCTATTATTGCCTAGAATGATGAGAGCCTAACAATTTGATGGCCGGATGTTTCTAATTATTGTGAGAATTTATAGGATTTATCTTTTTTCCTAGTGCTTCTCGTGAGGATTAATATGGAGGCTCCAAAAGGAGCCTCCAATTAGTAATAGTAAGATAGTTATCAGTAAGAGTCTTGTCCTAACGGAATGGAAGAAGGGAAGCAGCTTTATGTAAAATGTAGTACTTAATACTACCAATGTTCTCAAATATATATTGGTTAGGACAAGTTATATAGTTGAAAAGTGAATTAATTTAGTTATATTAAACATCATATATTTAATAAGAATAGAGAGAGTATATAAATAGTATCATAGCACTTTAGGTCAGGTAAAGGCAATTGTCAAGCATCGCTACGCTGAGAATCTCTGAAGAACACAGGCGATCTGGCGCGTAGGGAAGCGCACGCGCCAAGCGGAAAAGTTGCACGCTTCCCGCACGTTTGATTGACTAAACGAGGAATAGCACAAAACCTGCCAAAAACCTAACTACAGCTTGGTAGCTAATTCCCTTGACTAACAGCATACGCACGCGTATCTGAATCTAACTGCTCTCATGCTCTGCCACTGTAGAGCACAGAGAAAGACTGGGAATTTGCATGCGAGTAACAGGAGTCTGAACCCTCAAGGCATGCAGCAGGTAGCACTGCAGGAAAAGATGTGAGAAAGAAAGCGCAGGAACGATGTGACTTGAAACGAACTCGGATCCACCCGCTTTCTGCAGCTTTTCGCCAGCATCTGCATTCCGCACATGTTTGATGTGTTGGAAAGTACCTGGGAAACTGAAAGCGAAGTGCCCGCACCGCACCACCGAGAAATCGAGAATACAGTAGCGCACGCTACCGGCCGGCGCAAACTGGGTGCTAGGCATTAGCGGCGGCGGCGGCGTCGGCGGCGAGGCTGCCTTTCTTTCTCACCTGCATTGGCTCCTTTGCATCGCTTTGTGCCGCCAGATCAATCGATTGGGCGGACAGACAGGTGGTGGAAAAGGAAAACTACTGCTTCCAGAGAGATGGCATTTGCCACCGCCTGTAAAGGTAAAGGCGCAACGCCTTTCGTGGAGAGGAGCTACTGCCATTTGTTGCGTGGGAGATCGATCGATCGAGATGCCCTTTACTATACCTTTCCCCGCCATTGGTGGTGGTCCCTTCTCTTCCATTGATGGGTGCTGGTGCTTTGGTTTGGTTTGGTTTGGTTGCATTTTTTTCAGATTCAGATTCGGAACTGACCATAGTGGCTTTCAGAGAACACCCGTCCGTCGTCACATCGGAAAGAGGAAAGCAACTGGCTGGATGTGGCACTGCCTTGCTGCTGCGTCTGGAAGCTGCCAGTTTCGTCGGCAACCTCTGCTGCCTACTTCACGCGTGCTGCATTGCAGGCAGGCGTCAGTAGTTTGCACGATTCAAGCAAAATGGTGGTGCCGGGGACACGAGGCCCAGTCTGGCCTTCCAGCGACATTCGGCCCAATTGTAATCATACACCTTTCGGCCTGAGGAACTACAACGTGCGGCCTGTTTAGATGGGCTGAAAATTTCAGACCAGACTGCAGCAGGCCCCCAGATCTGCAGCGAGGAGCTTCGGCCTGCGTCTTGATTTGCTGGGCCTGGCTCTTCTGCTCCTGCGTCAGCGTCACCTGCGTTGGCTGCCCTTAGAAGGAAAATTGAACAGTGAACTCCATCTATTCTCCACAGTTTAGTGTTTTTTTTTGCGATGACTATTCTACACAGCTGTGTATGTGAAGTGACAAATGCAAGGATCAAAGACTGAAAATTGCCCATTCTGTCGGCAGGTCTACACTGCTTTGCCACTGGAGTCGAGTATTTGGGCCGCTGGCCAACTCAGGTGACATCTCAATTGGTATTTGAAAGATTCAGAACACAGGCATGGTTTCTCTCTGGACCCAAACCTGCAGACAGTTGAACCGTCAGGCATGCATGTGAGAGCTTTTTGCCTGCTGCAGCTGCACGAATCGCCAGAAGAGAAATCATGCCCATTGACTGTCTACCATCGCTGCTAACAAAGCTGCACATCTTTCTGCTGATCTACTGAAGAAATCACGAGTCATGCCCTGAAGAAACCGGAATCCAAAGGTACTGAAACTTGCACATGACTGACCAGTCCCAGGCATCTGCAATTCTGCACGTTATGACAGAGTCCATGGATCCGTGCTTTGCTGCTTTGAGTTGGATCATGCACGTACGCAATTGACTAATCAGCCATATGTAGGTGCAACCAACCCGTGCATAGTTGACCCAAAACTGTTGAATACCTTGCGACTTTTTAGGGAATCTGAAGCCAAGAAGCTTGGACTGCTGGAGGTCTGAAGTCTGAACAGTTGACCTGAATTGAACAAGCTGATGGGGGGCCTACTATAATTATAAAGATTGGTTCAAAGCAGCTACCAAACTTCAAATAATTTGCTCAATCAACCAAGGAATCAATAAAGAGAGACCAAAATACAGCACAAATATAACATGCGTCCAATGGATCCGTGTGCAACTAAGAAGGGGACAGATTCTTTCCAGACAGGACGCCCTCGCATTTCTCTCGTGATAAAAGTCGCTTACTCCCATCCGATCACATATACAAGCGCATTAGCATTTTGACACAGTCTACATATAACATTTTGACTATCAGTATCTATACAATTATATTATCTAAAATTGAACAGTTACATATTATGAAAATATTTATGGTCAAAGTAAAAAAAATTCTAACTTTGGACAAAGATGGACATATATTTGCGGTCGGAAAAAGATGGACATATATTTGGACAAAGTCTACTGTTCAGCTAGCTGGACCATATGTGTGCCTGTGCTCGTCATCTTTTGTGTTACGGATCTGGAAAGTTAATTTGCACACCCCTCAATATTTCATTCCATAAAGTTCTGCATGCATGCGAATGTTAAACGTTTTTTTTAATTCACGGCACCATCCGGTCAAAAGTTTGGTTCTAAGCAATCATGGACACATGGAAATGATTCAGAAATCAAAGCTGAACTTTCCTCAGATGATACTGGCTTCTGGATTAGTATAATAATAAAGACATATATTGATCAGTACACCATCAAAAGATGTTACTTTCGTGAAGCTACCCTAAAAAATGTTACTGGTGCCTATATATATGCCAAAATGACAAGTGCCTACATATATGCCAAAATGACAGTAACAACTTAACCAATATGTTTACTAGCTGCTAGTCTGCTATGATCCAAAGTACTACCTCCTTCCGCAAATAAATGAAATTTAGATATAATTAAAATCTTTGCCTGCAAGCAGTTCAATCCCCTCCAAGAGGAAACATCAATATATTTTCCGTCGGAAATGTCCTATATTTCTATCAGTAGAGAATAGATTCTAGACAAGAAGGGGGGAAAATGAGAAGGTTAGGTGCTCTATTGATGTACAAGTTTGTTTAAATCCTTTAAAACGTCTGAGCTAGAATGTTTTCTCTTCTTTATTCTTACCACTGGGAATTGCTTATTAGGCCTTTATTAGGGTAGAAAATTAGAGCTTGAATCACGCAGTGACACGATTTATTCTGTTTACCATGATGGTGATTACTTTATGAATTGACACATTAACAATACCTTGTCTAAATTTACGTTGATAAATAATTTTTTTAGAAGTATTGATAAATAAATAAAATTACTGTTCTTGGTCTTCACAAATTGAGGCAGCTGTACGGTCGATCGTCATGTATGCGAGCTCGAGTGTATAGGCCGGCGTCGCATATGCTTGCTTGTGCGAGAGATGGGAGGGACAAAGGGTTAGATATATACTTAGATCGATTTGTTTCGATCTCAAGTACGTGCGTACTGCGTAGTTTAATCGCTTGAGCGTACGTTGTACGTGCAGGCCTAAAATCTGTACAGGATTTAAAAGGATTCCGTGCGAGAAATCAAGAGGAATTACCTAACGATTCAAGAGTATATCACTGGCTGTAAAACGAACAATAATGCTATAGAAAAAAAATATAATCTAAAGTTTCTGACGTCAGTTTAAAAAATGAATCAACTACTGCTGGTGGATTGAACATTGTCTAAACTAACACCACTCCTGTCTTAATTCCGCCGAGTCATCACTCACTCCAAGATCTCATTAGGATCTTCTTAGATGTACGTAGCAAAAGATTGCTCTCCGGAGTCACTTTCAGATCTAAACTGGTTTCCAATTTTCAAAGTTGAAGGAACACCCGCACTTGACTTGCCATCACCTAATGACGACTAATGCCCATATCTCCAATGAAATTACTGATCTATATCATGTATAGGCCGGCCACCAAGTATATATTGGATATCCAATCCAATGGCGTCATGGCGAGGTAGCTGCTTCTTTCCTTCTAGCCGGTGATTAGTCATCTTTTATCTTAATGAAGTGTTGCAAGAGGACAGTGTGCACTGCTAGTAATGGGAGTTAGCCCATCGAGGCAAGGTGAGACTATCATATGGATCTGATCCACGGGAGATGGAGGAGCCAGGTGAGGCATCACGGATTCACGGGTAGGGAAATAATCTAAAGAGAGTAAAGTGTACGGCCGGTTCATAAACTATCGTGGGTGTGTCATTCCGGTCCTTAAACTCTCAAATTGACCATTTAGGTCCTCAAACTTGTTCAGCTGTGTCATTTCGATCTCTAAACTTGCAAATCATCTGTTCAAGTTCTCAAACTTGTTCGGTTGTATCACATCGGTCCTCAAACTTGGTTTTGAATCTCATCTGGGCCAACACAGGGTGATCTAAAAATTTTATATCAAAAAATAATTCATACTTTTTCATACAAACTCGAATGAAGACAAACTTTATATCAAAATTGTAGCCCTCAACGCGATCTACAACTTTGTAGTTGAAAAGTTGTTTAATGTAAACTGTTTAGGTGCCAAAATATTGTTGTATATTTATATCATTTAAAATTTAAAATTAAATTTTGGGATATTAAACGACTTTAAATAAAAAACTTTTCAACTACAAAGTTGTAGGTCGCATTGAGAACTATAATTTTGATATAAAATTTATCTTCATTCGAGTTTGTATGAAAAAAGTATGAATTATTGATATGTGTATTGGCCCAGATGAGACTCAAAATCAAGTTTGAGGACCGATGTGATACAACCGAACAAGTTTGAGAACTTGAACGGATGATTTGCAAGTTTAGGGACCGAAATGACACAGCCGAACAAGTTTGAGGACCTAAATGGTCAATTTGAGAGTTTAGGGACCGGGATGACACAACCGCGATAGTTTAGGGACCGGCCGTACACTTTACTCATCTAAAGAAAGTGTTGTTAAACCAAAAAAAAAGGAGAGAAAGTATTGAATTACACCGGAAAAAATACTGACTGAAATATTCAATAATGACTTGCAGAAACCGAGCTTCTGCAAATATGAACTTTGAGATTTTGTTGGGTGATAGTTCCTCAGACAAACCTCTATATTTTGACTTGCTTAGAAACTCCTTACAGACGTCATAAATGACTTATTATCTCTTGGGTCGGAGGAGCCTGTCGAGTTCTCAAACTTTTATACTACTTTGAACTATGTTTTTTTTTGATAAGATGGTGAACTGTGTTAGAATATGTCACCTATAATTAGCAAAGGCATTGTCAAAATCCTAGCTCCACCACTCACCTCGGAGGCACACGTATGCTCGTGCATCAACCCAACATCAGCAAGACACCAACCCTTCCTCCCCCACCAAACCCTACATCTCCATCCACCCCCTCACGCCCTCCGATCCTCCATCCCATGGCCTCCACCGCCAGCGACAGCCCGCTGTCCTCCCCGGCAGCCGCCGCGCCGCCGTCTCCCGCTTTCCTAGACGACCACCCGCTCTTCCTCGACCCGGTCACCAGCTCCTTCTTCCCCGCCGCCACCTCCTCGCGAGAGCCCCTGCCGCCCGCCCCGACCGCGGCCGCGCGCAAGCCGCCGCGGAAGCGCCCGCGGGCGTCGCGCCGGCCGCCCACCACCGTGTTCACCACCGACACCTCCAACTTCCGCGCCATGGTGCAGGAGTTCACCGGCATCCCCGCGCCGCCGCCGTTCGTCGCGCCCCACCTCGGCCCCGGCGGCGTGCTCTTCGGCGCCCCCCACGATACCGCCGCGGCGGGCGGCGGCGCCCGCGCGCCACTCGAGCTGCTGATGCGCCCGTCGCCTCTCAAGCTCCCTGCCGCCGCGCCTCCCGCTGGTTCATTATTTGCGCACTCCCTGTTCTCCAACAGCAACGCGAATCCTGCTGGCTCGAGCTCTGAATCATACGGCGGCTTCGCGCCGTCGCTCTCCGGTGCCGTCCCGCGATACGAAGGCGGCGGCGGCGGATTCGAGGCCGCGGAAGACGAGAGAGTGGCGCACGGCCATGGTCTCTTCTCGTCTTTCTTGCACGCCGGAGATAGGTATCACAGCCGCTAGCCGTGTGCCTAAGGGGAGAGGAAGGTGTGCTGATTCTTTCATCTTCTACCTGGTCATAATGGCAAGGTTGATTCAACATATACACACGGGTATGTTTAGTTAAATAATTCTTGTTGATTTTGGTGTGAGAGATGTAAATATATAAGGTTTGCGATCATCTCTTGTTTCGTTTGTGCTTCTTGGAATGGAAAGACTCGATGCATTGTAAAAGGGTTACTGGTGTTTGTATTCTCCCAGTTCGGCTGATGTCCCTGTCGAGATGAGATGATACGATGAAACTCTTTCTTATGGGCATTTTTGCTTTCTCTTCTTTTTCAAGGTACAGTGAAGGGTATGTTTGTTTCCGATACTCTTTGGACTTGGGGATAATTCAGTTTGTGGTTAGAATATGTTCTACTTGTGCTGCATATATAGCTTAGCTGAAATAGTATCCCGGCCTTTGACCACGTTTTAGTGGAAACGGAGTATATATATTTGCCTTTTGGATCACCGAAGCAAAACAATCAATCAATAATAAATTGTTGGTGAAATTGGGCATGTTTGGTGATGAATGCAATTGAAGCAACAGTTAGCTTAGGGACTCCACAATGAGATCTTCAAAGTTTGACAGACAATCCTACAAAAACCAGATGAACATCTCGAGTTCTGAAATTTCTGATATTGGCAAAAGTATACATACTAATTAACATGCACACATGTCTTCAAATGTCCTTGATGATGCATCTCAATTCAGATTTTTCTTTTACGAAAAAAATAATAATTCATGGTGTCGATTTAACATGACCATGCATGTGCTATGATATCAACGAAAGACATGGTGAATCATCTGCTGTTTGTCTACATACATGCACTCTTGCACGCAAGCTATGATATATATGATCAGAGTTCTTACAGCACATAGAAAGATCAAAAAATAACCATGGATATTTTTCAGCTTTTGCAAAGATGATGGACTTATTCACATCTCACTGCTCCATAGATTGCACCTGAAACACCAGCTGATGTGCTGCTGGAACAACGTAACTGATGGTGCTGTAATTACCATATATACGTACCTTTGTGTCAGTCTGTCATCACGTGAGCATAGTTGAATTGGTAGAGGTACGTACGTCCATGTGGAAAAATCAATTCGTGATGCGCGTATGTACCTTGTTGCATTCATATATGAACTTCGTGCAAAAGCATATATATTTCTGATGCTGGATCTCCATATTATCATGTAAAGATGCTGGCAGCACGCAGCCATAACTACAGGAGCCAAATCTTTGGATCGGCGAGGCAAAGGTGATCTTTGCACTGTGAAACGAGGATATATCGCTGTCGTGTCCGTACCACGAAAACATAGACAGGGATGCGTAGGATTTTTCTGTTTTTTACGGAGAAATATAATATGCATAATGCATGTCCATGTCCATGTCCTGACCCCTGCACATGTTCGTGTTATGATATCTGGATGTTAACTGACCTTTGACCTGAAACGCATGTAAACCACATGCTGCTGGATCGTGTAGATTTTTTTTACGGGGGCTTATTGTATGTCACAGATCGTAGACAAGGTGAGTGTGAATTCTAAGGGTCTGTCTGCCTGCGGCTTCGTTGATGAAGTCGAAGCCGTTTCATGGCTCTTTCTGTTTTTCTTAAATGGCTAGCTCTTATGCATACATGCTTTATAGTTTATATACCGAATGATCCACAAGTGAAATACAAATCCACAAAGAAATTGACACTGCTGGCATCAAACACTCAACTAGCGCTGAAAAACTAATAAAGCCAGTATAAATATGTTTCGTCTACGGGTTCACTACAAATAGCATGGGCCCGAGAGCTCAGAAACTAGGCGCAATGATTCGATGGGCCATGCTGTTTAAGCCCATAAGAGGCCCGGTCCATATACGAACGGTATCACACACTGCTCTTCCTCTCTAAGCCCCTATTTGATTCGCTTTTTGTGTGCGTGATCACTGTTTGTGTTCACCTTTGATCGTCTGATAAGCCAGTTTGGAAGCAAGAACAACCCTAGCCATGTCCATGAGCAAGGCCAATTGCCCCCTTGCTCATCTCAAGAGCTAAAGTTACAGCACACCACACACCCAGTGATCCCGTGCTTGTTGGAGCTTGCACTCGCTTGCCAAAAGTTACACCCGCCTCCGATCTCCATGGATATAGCTCCATATATGCACGTATAAATAGCCTCGTAGACTCTTCGTCCTGGTAAGTGGTGGTAGCCATGGATGGCGATTGCGGCGTCATCTGCCATCTCCAGTGCCAGATCATCTCCGTCAGCGTCACGGGCCTCGCTTGCGGCGGCGGCGGCGGAGGTGAGCTCTTCCTCCGGTGCCACGTCCCGGCGGGCGGCGGGAGGGCGATCCAGATCGACAGCTGCGGCGCCGAGCAGCCGGACGGAGGAATAACGGCAGGTGGTGGCGTGTCGTGGCGCGACGTGGCGTCGCTGAGCTGCGACGGCTCGCCGGCGCGCGTGCGCGAGCTCGTGGACCGGGGCGCCGTGGTGTTCGAGGTGCGGAGGCGGCGGGGAGGGAGGCGGCGCGCCGTGCTGCTCGGTCGGGTCCTGGGGTCCGAGCTCGTGGCGCGCGCCGAGGTCCCGTGGAGGGACGCCGGCGGGAACGACGAAGACGACGTCGCCGTGGCAGTGGAGCGCCGAGTCGAGCTCGCCGCGCCGAGTAGCCGGCGGCGAGCCCTTGGAGAGGAGGCTCCGGCGGCGGTCCTGTCGGCGAGGATGAGCGTGCGCGTGTCGGAGACGCCGGTGCCCCCCGGACGGAGGCGGGCGGAGTCGTGGGCGCATCCGCACCGGCAGAGCGCCGGGCACGAGTGGAGCGTGGGCGACGAGGACGTCTTCGCGGCAGTCGTTTGTGCTGCTGACGCCTGACGATGCGTTCGAGTAGCTAGCTACTCCAAGCTTGTAACTAATTACTGTATGTCTGTATCAGAGGGTAGACGCTGATCGCGTTAATTTGGGAGGGAAATGGTCATGCGTTTTCAAGGATGAACTTGCAGACCGGGTTTCAGTTAACCATATGCTGTTCTTGATCGTTGCTTTCGTTTCGAGAAATGTTTATTTGGGAGGGATTTAGGCAAAGGATGTTAGGATAGTTGAGTACTCTCTCCGTTTTTAAATATATGGCGTTTAGGATAAGTAAATTAGTTTATTTTTTAAATTAAATAGGTTATTCTAAACGACGTGTATCTAGGAACAAGAACGGAGGTAGTATTTGAATTCGGGGCTCATCTGCATTGGGGGATTTCTGAAAAACTTCAAACAGTGTTCTGAAGAAGATTGGAATTCTGAAGAAGATTTGCTTTGCTGGTTGCTGCTGTCACGTCAGCGAGCCCAATATAGAGATAGGCCTGTATGGGCCTCTCCGGTCATTTACTTGGCACACATACATACACCCAGATCTGAACAGCTCTTCCTCGGCCTTGGCCCATGAGAGAGCGTGGATGAGTTGGAAATTTTGCGTGGGCCACTGGGCCGTACTAACCGGCGGCATCGGCGTCGTGCGCAAACTAGGAGGCATCGCCGCCACTGTGGAAGAGCACTCCAGCAGTGTCGCGCTCAACCAGACAAGGACGCGTTCAAGCAAGCAAGCCGGCAGCAAGCACTGCTGCGAATTACTGCTTACAATTAATTAAGTTTGTCTGCGCACCATGGCCCTGTTCGGCTGACGGGTGGTAGGTGTCTGGTGCTGGTGCTGGTGCTGATTTGTGCTGAGAGAAAAATAGTGTTGTCTGGCTGGTGGCTGATGCTGGTTTGTGCAGAGAGAAAAATAATGCTGGCCGACTGCCGGATACGTGCACCCGGTATCAAGCAAGGCATCATCACCACTCGTTATCTGTCAGTGACGACGACGACTGGCTCCTATCATGCTCACATGCATGTGTTACCCGTAGATTCGTGCACGACGACTAGCCTGGCAACCTGATGGAGACCTGACGCCTCAAAAAGAACTCGGAACCCTGCTGGCATGATCACCGACCAGACACCACACCAACATATATACATACATACATATATATATATATATATATATATATATATATATATACATCGTACGTTCAAAGTACCCGGACTCCTGAGATGGCAAGGCGACCTTTTCCCTTTCCAGCACCGCCGTATGCAATCCACGACACGTACGTATCCAACTCACAATTATTCATACGACGAGATCGATAGATACCCATCCAGATCGATGCGAGCTGAGCCAGCGAGAGCGAGTAGTTAAAGGCTCCGACCAGACAGATCAGACCCGAGCCCAAAGCTGAGACCGACCTGGCTGGCTCTGCCGTGCCGCTCATCGCAGGCCGGCCGCATCCATGTGCGCGCCACCACCGGCCGATCCGGGCCGTCGATTCCCCGAGCGAAAAAGTAAAAGCGCGGCACGTGCACGTGAAGCGCCACCGCCTTTTTTTCCAACCGAGACGAGACCCGGGCCCCCCCTCGGCGCCAACGGGGAGAGGCTAGCTTTTCTGGAGGCTCCGGCGGCGGGTGGCTTGGCTTGGTCGTCTCCCTGCGATGCCGCCGGCCAGCCATCGCCATTGGCCAT